>CM059791.1:27805911-29055911 GCA_030435695.1 Brachymystax lenok tsinlingensis
ATACGTATATTCCCCGTAACAAATGTGAACAGTCCAGGTCCATATTCAACAATGATGAAAAGATAACTTCATGATTTGGGGTAATACAACCAGTTTAAACTTTCCAATGCCGTGGAAAAACTGCGCCAATCAAGCCGTTATTTCGAGCTATGTCTATCATAAAAAGCGTAACAGTAGCCTACAGGGCTTGAAAGCGAGATAGCGTACTATGGATATTCCACACACGCTTTACAACGCCCGACCGAATACCGTAATTCCTTTCAAATGAGCTCGTAGTGCATATAGATGCTTACATCTAAACCACCGACGTTTGGAAAGCAAAACGGGAATGCGAAATGTAGAAAAACAATAATGTCTTAATGGAAACAGACCTGCTCAGACGCCATGTTCACCCTCCCCCTCTTCCAAAGCGTCTGACAGCTCCGGAGTCCGGAAAGACAGTGGACTAGACCACTTCATTCAAATGAATAAAATAATATGTATCTGGACAGTTTTAATACTTGTGACGAGGTTTTTATTAGGGTAGTTATTATATTGCCAGGTGGAATTGGAAGCCTTTTTGTCAAATTTAGGCTACAGTCCATGTTAATCACAGATGGTTCCTTCCTGGCTAAACCATCCAAAATAAGAAAGTCCATATAAAGCCTGTCCATTAATATTTTCTTCCAAGCTGGGCTTCCGAATAGACTACAGTCCACAGACAATCAACATCAGTTAAGCCCTACTTAAGTGATGTTTATTTCAATTAATAACGTTTTTTTCAGAGATATTATGATGACACAACATGATAATGTATTATTCAGTGGATGCCACAGCCCCTAAAACACCACCAGACCGACACTTTTGTTAAAGGGTGGCTTTCGATATTAGTGGGACATTTTAGTAAATTAACTGGGACAGTGTATTCTCATTAGAAATACATTCGTGTCCCACTTCAATCAATAAGTCTTTGTAGAATTTGTAGGTGCTTGCAGATAACACACTGTTTTCACAATTTTGTGACAAACTTTTCCTAAACCCTCCCCATGCCGTTGGAAAATGTATTGGGGGACATTCTAAGCTGTTGGGAGTTTGCACAGCTTTACTTGATCCTGAAACACCTCTACTATCCCCCAAATTCCCCTTTCATAATTAATGTAGCCTATTTTCTATAGTCTCTTTCTTCCATGTCATTGTGCTTCCTTTATCTCCTTTCCTACCCTTGTTTGTTTTTTTCTCTCTAATTCCTTCCACCCTCATCCTATACTGTTTATTTGCTATATAGTGTATAAAATCGATTCAGAGATGTTACGAACAACTAAAACAACATATTTCAATGTATTTTATAATATCTAATGCAAAGAATACATTTAAATTAATTAAAGATACATTTTTAAAGATTCATCAAACACCAATCAGGGGAAGTGGGACAATACTATAAACCTGAAATATAATAACTGTTTACATGAATAGTTATTATATTTTAAAACACTACCAATAACAGTTTGTTTTAACACAACAAGCTAAATTGTTTATAATTTATTAATTATAATTGACAGAATTATACCAGAATTATGTTTTTCAAGCACAGAACACATTCAGCAACAAACCAAAAAACATATATTTTGATTGATTTACAAAATTACCATAGTACAGTAGGCCTACCTTAAAACACTAACATACCACTAGGCCTATAACCGATTTGTCCCACTAATACCGACGTCATCCGAAATTGAATGGGCCTCTGAAAAAAAGCTCAGTGTTTCACATCTTCCACATATGACATTAATGGCAGGCGACACCCAACGCCCACGTGTGTGTAACAGTATGACATTACAATGGTCTCGTTTACAGCCTACTTCACTTGTGCGCCTACATCATAAAGGAAGAACCGGCAGAAGACGCGTTCGGTCTATACATTATAACCAGACTATTACTGAAAACAATGCAAGTGGCTTTAGCAAACATTCTCAATCTGTATATGAGTTAAATTAGTAAAAAGCGTTGCCACAACTGAGATGGTACTTGGCACCCGTTGTAACGAAGGTGGACAAAACGTCAAGGGCAAGAATTTCTAAGGCGGGTATAAAAAGGGAGCGCGCGCTCTCGCCGCAGATTAAATCCCACGGTTTTGAACCTTTCGGGATTAGGGAGGGAGCAGACATGGCCGACTTGCTAAGGAGGTTGGTGAACACATCTTCCTTCAGCGTTCTGCAGGACAAACTTGAGTCCTGGTACAAGGACTACCATGTAAGTCATCAATAATTTATTTCTGCCCTAAATCTGTTGGCTGAAAAGTGGCCTAACCAACTATATAGGTAGGCGACACATGATTCTTGCAATCATTCGTTCCATGTAATAGTTTAGGCTATTGTCTAAATTAGTCTTGGCTATAATAAATGTGATATTGGTGTGGAAATCAATAGCCTATTTAAATGAATCACTGGTTGATTCAGCAAATGTGTTCTTCCCTTGAGAACTTGATTCCTCTATTTAATTTCTGTCCACCCATCTAAAATAACTTGATTAGCCTACTTTATTATGCCAATATATTTGGAATCATTATTTGGTATGTTTTTTGTTTGTTTGTTTGTCTGTCAATGTATCACATTGACAATGGATTGGAACGTTTTTGAAACAATGTAGGGTAGGGGCTAAAGGAATTCAATTGTTTCGATTAAATTGATTTTCTGGCGAAGTTTGGTTGCTATAGACGCTAGTCGTCATGGCGACCGTGAAACCATTGCTGACTCTGAAAGCTAGTGGCTCGAGCACGCCCCCGCGAGCATTTGGTGTGAACCTGAAACGCATGTCCTGATAGAACCCATGCATTATCACACAGAGATACTCTAGAGACCAACCAGTGCATTTACCTGGAAGTCACAGCTCATTTATTTTAAAGCACATATAGTATATCCCTCAATTCAATAAGATCAATACATATATTCACTAATCAATCTGCCATGTGAATGTTTGTTTTGTAAATGTCCTAAATTTACCCCACAATTGAGATTACATTACATCTTTAAAATGTATGTCCATTTTGTGATGGTACATAATTCTCATACAGTGTCTGTCACCTTCCTAGGTCATCTCCTGTGATCAGAATCTGAACAGGTGCTGTGAATTGGTGGAGCTCACCTCCAAGATACAGGGTCAACTCTTCACCATCCTCAACATCACTGCTAGAGAGGGTATGTGTCCAAGCTTCTCACAACTGTCCGCTCTTTTGCCTTACCCAAACAATTCTCTAATAATGTCTAATTTTCCTTTGAGTCAGGTGGTCACTATGCAGGAGTGGATGTGCTCAAATCACGCCTGCTGCCTTGGTTGGGGACCTGTTTCTCCATGGCAACCTCCTCTGTCACCAACGACACCAGCCTCAACCTCATCCAGGTGAAATAATCTGTTCTGTCAATTATGGTTCTAGCTACTGTAAATTCATTAAGTTATTCTATTCTATTATGCTGTCCTGTCACATAGTGTAACTAAGACAGTGATAATCAAGGTTAAATGAGGAGTGTTGTCATGCAGGAGTCTGTGGAGAAGGAGAGGAAACTCAGGGAGTTGTCTGCCTCCCATGAGAACGACATGCAGAAGATGGAGACTCAGCTGTGCTCCACTCACCTACAGCTGGACTCTGTCAAACAGGAGTACGTCTGCACTAAACATACAATAAATTATGAATCTATACAATAGACCTACTCCTTTCTATCCAATCAAATCAGTCTGCCCCAGGTTACGTTAGTATGGTTAACTTTCTGGTCTCTGTTTTATTCACCTACTGGTATGTTGAATGCGTTTACAGTCTGGTGGATGCTCATCTGCAACTGGACAACACAAAAAATATGTCAGCCACAACTCTGCTGGCCACAGAGGATGAGATACTGCAGCTGAAAGCAGAGTGAGGGATAAATACTGTAATACAATTTTGTAACATTTTCATTTGAGTACTATTTGTCCTCTTTGGCTTATTGATGTGTATGTTCTGAGGTTATTATCGTGTGTATCTGTGTGTGTCAGGTTGCGTGCCGCCCGTGACCAGGTGGAGACCTATAAGAGGAAGCTGGATGTTCTGGATGACTATGAGAGGCAGGTGCATCTGCTGAGGGATGAGGTGTCTTTCCTCACAGCAGAGAAGAGCATGCTGCAGGAGAGGTGAGCAGGACATGCACACACACACACGCACACATACACACACACAGGGCCGTAGCTACAAATGAGGACACAGAGGGTCAGACCTTGGTCATTTGTTTCGAATAAAAAATCGAAACAAAATACAACAACGTTTGTTTTAGGAACTCAGTCACTTACTGTTGAATAGTAGAATACACAAGGTCAGTCATTTTTGGTAAATTAGTCTAGTTAGTGTAGCCAGCTATCTAAACATGTAGTAATCATGGCCGACTTACCGACGGGCACGCAGGGTACGTGCCCAGGAGACCTCCAGGGGGCCCCTATTGATTTCGTTAGTCACTCACTCAGATATCATATTAACATGGCATACATAAGTCAACCATCCCTCCCCTCTTCCTTCCTATCTGTCTCAGGTTGGTGAGGAGTTGTTCCCCAAGCCCCCTGCCCAGACAGAGCCGCCCCTCCAGCCCTCTGAAGAGTGAGTCTCCCACCCGGGCCCAGCTCACCAATTCGTCCCGCCATGCCAGGCTGGTGTCCCGCTTCAGTGACTTGTACGCTGTGGAGCGCCTGGAGGCCCAGAGTCTGCTCCGACGCTACATAGACGACCTGGAGATGGTCCAGAGAATAATCTTCATCGCCACTGTGGTATGACATCTGGAAACCCTGTACATTATGGAATAACACTACATACAGTACAACCAAGATGCAGCGCGATTTCCATTCCACATGTTTAATAACAAGCAGTGGAACGTACAAATATGCAATAAAGAAAACACAACGAACACTATATCTGTGTGAAACGAACACACACACACACACACACACACACACACACACACACACACACACACACACACACACACACACACACACACACACACACACACACACACACACACACACACACACACACACACACACACACACACACACACACACACACACACACACACACACACACACACACACACACACACACACACACACACACACACACACACACACACACACACACACACACACACACACACACACACACACACACACACTTAAACTGACATACATACATTCAATAACCCATAACCCCAGTTAAGAAAAGAACAAACATAAATATGGTTCCCAATTAGAGGTAACGACAATCAGCTGCCTCTAATTGGGAACCATCAAACCCAAACATAGAAATACACCACCTAGAACCAAAAACCCTCCTAACCAAAACACAAATGATAAGCCAGCCTGCTATCCCAGGCCAGGATGTGACAAGCTGTGATTCACAATGTATTAGAGAAGATCATCCTAGCACATGTAACCACCTGACCTTGTTTTCATCCAATTTGATATGTCAGATCTGAGGTTCTGGTTTCTCTGTAAATCACCTATACCATACAGTATCTCTAATCCATTTGTCTGAGTGTGTGCGTGTGTGTGTGTGTGTGTGTGTGTGTGTGTGTGTGTGTGTATGTTTATCAGGAGGCCTTCCAGGCAGCCAAACTGGCCTACCGTCAATTCAAGCTGCGAGTGAGGAAGACCCTGTCACCCTCCCACCTGGGGCCAGAGACCCTGGAGGACTCGGTGGTGGACTATATAGTCAGGAACCTGGACCTCTACGACGTGCAGGCCAGTGTTAATGTATGGGCTACACTTTTCTCTCTTACTGACATGTCTGACATGTTACAAAAACCTGTAGATTCCAGTCACCTTTACATTCCAATTTCAATAGTCTCACGCACTGTAGTTGATTGAGTGTTTGTTAATAGGAGATGTGTGTCAGAGTGTATTGTGATGTGTTTCCCTCTCCCAGGACGTGATCAACGCCATGAATGTAAACCCACGGATCTCCTTCCCCCCGGAGGTGGACTTCGCCCTAATCAGCAGCTTCATCCGGGAGACATGCAGAGTGGCCTTCGCCATGCAGACACTGGACCCTCCTCTGGACCTGGCTTTCACCAGCGGTGGAGAACTCTACAGTGACAACAAGTCAGTCTGCCTCCATTGACTTCATGAAGTTACAGGAAACAAGATGTTAGATGTACAATTCCTAACCCTACCGCTAGATGCCACCCTGGTCACGTATTTACATCTCGTCGCTCTGCCTCTCTCTGTCTCTCTGTCTCTCTGTCTCTCTCTCTCTCTCTCTCTCTCTCTCTCTCTCTCTCTCTCTCTCTCTCTCTCTCAGGTATCGTCGTAGCTATGACTCTGAGTTTACTGCTCCTCTGGTGGCGTACCATGTGTGGCCAGCACTTGTGGAGGGGGACGGTGTCATAGTGAAGGGAGAGGCAGTCACCAGGAGAGGAGCTCTTGTACTGATGCACCTTCATTCCCTACTGTAGAATCATAGGCTTTGCTTGAGCAATTACTGCATGATCACAATATAAAATGCAGAATGATTAATGTGGTGTTTCTCTGCTGTCTTCCAGTGGAGGAGCAGAAGCAAGGAGCTGCAGTCCTGTTCGCTCTGGCAGCCCCACACGCACGCTCGTAAGTTACTACGACGACTGAGACCTAACACGTTAAAATGATGTCACAAATATCAAGAAACTCTTTGGAAAGATGTGTCAGCCCAGGGTTTTTATGATGCAAGAAAATATTCAGGGAAGTTGCAGTTGGGAAAGCACACTATATGAAAGCTGTGCATGTGTGATTTAGTGTTAAGACTTTTCTTTTGCCACCAAAATACATACATGCATACCCTGAGCCCTTGGGGTAAGTACAGAAACCCCAGCGACTCCTAGATGTTGTACTAGTGGGAGAGAGTAACCTAATCTCCAATCCAAAGGTGCAAGAAATGCTCTGTGTAACAGACTTTCTCTCTTTCTCAGGGGTTTAGTCGCAGCAGAAGCCCCTCTCCCGGACGTCTCTCCGCCAGTCGCCTGTAAACCCTAACTGACCACTGAGTTACAAAAGGAAAACAACATTCTACACATCTATTTCATGTTTGCAACAAAGTCCGATTTTTAGCTTTAATGGACTGGATCCTGTCGTTATTTGTCAGTTGTGATGACTTGATGTTAAGTAGTTAGACTCAATATGGACATTGGTCCAGGGTTTACAGTATTCTGGAGAGAAGTTCCATGTTACCATTACAGTATCCAGAGACTCTGGTCCTTTCAGAACAATCCTTACAGGGTGCTGTAGCAGCCCGTGAGAAGGCTGTGTGTGTGTGCGTGTGTGTGTGCGTGTGTGTGTGTGTGTGTGTGTGCGTCCGTGCGTGCATGTGTGTTTGTGTGTGTGTGTGTTTAATCTATGCTCATTATCTTAGTGATTCTTAACTGCGCACTATGCAAAACCAGGATGATTGTGTGGTTGACCTTAGCGTAACTTTTTAGGACATTTAGACCTGCACAGTGTCATTTTCTGAGACTGTTGTAGTTTAGGTTTTATCTTTAACCTCAAACCTTGATAGACTCTGGGTTATAAGGAATATAATGAATACATTTTAATGTAAGTCTTAGCCTGCTTATAAACAATGTGAATATGTTGGTAGATTATTTTTGTAAGACACATGGTGCTAAAGTTCAGTCAGAACTGTTCAACTCCACAGAAAACTAGAGAGATTGGTATTGCTGAGAATAATGATTAAGCATGCAGTTTGTAAAGTAATCAGTTCCTGTGTATGTTTCTTTTTTTGGTGTTGTGATATTAGCTAGATGTGTGGTTTGGATGGATTTGGAGCAATAGAAGGGATTTAAAGTGATACAAAAAATCTTCTGTAACTTGAAATGGTTGACTTGAGAAAATATGCCTTTTTTGTTAGTCCTAATGAAGTTGCTTACTATCCAAAAGCAACATGTAACATATTTAGGATAATTGTTAGGCTGTAATCAATGAAATGTGGAGCCTAATTATTTTTCACTATTTTAAACGTTGTGTCTTTGGCAGCTGAAATCATTATGCAGTCTAATCTTTCATTTAGCATTAAACAGTGTGTTAGTGTTGTGTATGCGAAGTGTTGTGATAAACAAAAAAGACTTAATTGTGCTGTTCTTGTTACAGAATATAAAAAACAAAATTATTTACCAAGAGATTGTGCCTTTTTATAGATAAAATAAATAAATAACAAAATCAGAAAAAAGGTTACTACCAATTTCTTGTGATAATGAAGACAAATTTAATTATTGTCTTCCTTACCCTCATCCACCGTCAGTAATTTTTTCCTGCAGAACATGCTGAATTCTAGTCAGTTATTATGATCGTGTTGTACTAGTACGTAGGCTATCAATATACTGTGTAGGTTATGTGTACTTTGTAGTCTATGAATATAGGCTATGAATGTAAGCTATGAACAGGTCCATTTGGGGAAGGGAGGAGGACATCCTATGTGGCAAATATTCCCATTACTAATGTGGTTTTGGGTTGTTCATGATGTGGGTGGCTGTTGGAGTATCCTTAGTGTTGTTCTTTGTCCCTGTCAGAGCATCTAGAGACCAAACAGAGACAGGCATGGAACACACCAAACCAGTTACTAAGACACAGTTTCGAAAGTCTGATTCACTATCCATGAGGACAAATAAAAATACAACTCTGCCGTTGCCAGGATATCACATAACCTCCCCCAGCCTTGGCCTATTTAGAGAGACTACAGCAATGTAATTACAGAATGTCTCAGGACTCAAGCCAACAGGAAAATTAGAAAGCACTGCTTGGTATAATGCATGCAGATGTGTTAGGAATTCATACACATCATTTTCAGCATGAAAACCCTGCTCTATTTTGCTCAGACTGTATTCTGTGTCCTCAAAGAACCCTGGTTGAAGCTATTCTTACAGCAAGAAAGATGTTGCACTGTAATGTTCTTCCTTCTCTCTCCCAACTATAGTAAATGATCCTTCCATCATCCTTTACAGTATCAGTGCCCCTCATAGTGCATGGAAGGAAAAACAGTCATGTTCCATATGGGTGAGTTAGAGCTGTCAATTAAAAGTATGCTCCACCATTGTAAAGGGTTAGAGTTAGAATCTCATCAGGGTGTTGATCCCAGTGGGTCTCCTCTACTGTTCTGCACTGACGTTAAAAATGGAGTTCCAGTACATATTGCACGCAAGCAAGACATTAGAGGGCACTGTTGTTCCACTGTAGAGACTAGACTCTGCAGGGGAGAAGAGTGGATCCAGAAGGAAAATTTTCTCTAGAGCCAATAATATGTTTAAAGAAGAGAGGGGAAGTTTGGCCTTGTCCTTGGACTCTCAAAGTCACTGCACATCAGGAACTTGGTGCAAGACTAAGTGTTTGTGACTGTGTAGTTAAATTAGGGCCTAAACCACGACTCTCCATCAAGAGACACTGAGAGCCATGGAGTGAGCAACAGGGAGAAAGAAAAGACAATATCAAGTATTGAGCACAAGACATAAGAGCCCCCAGACATGCTGAAGAATGCGTGTGTGCAGTGCACGTGTGTGCTTTCATGTGTGTGTGCGTGTGTGTGAGTTTGTCTTTCTTTGTGTGCTCATATGAATGCACTCATTAAGCACTATCCCAGTGGTGATGCCAGTCTTGTGATTATCCAGCATTCACAGTCCCTAATTAACACAGTCTAATTAGTGCTCCCTCTCCCAGGACTTGCCCGATCCTGGCCTGCTCCCCTTCCCTCTTCCCAGGCATTGCCTTGCCCAGTCCTGCCCTGCTCGCCTCCTCTCCTTACAGGCCAGACACATGACACAGTTGGCTGTCCAGCTCATATAGTTAGCACCCCTGATTCACAGAGCAGACACTAAACTGGCATTAGGCCAACTTCTACCCTCCAGGTCATTTTTGTTGATGATAGCAGCTCACTGGTCATAGTTGTTTGGCGATTAGATAGTGCCTGTAAGGGGTCTATTCAATCTGTAGTGCTGAAGGTCCGCTTTATAGCGCGATTGACAATAAAATGAAATGTTCCCGTGGTCGCAGAGACTTCAGAAGGAGAAGAGCAGATGTCACCTCCAAAAAGCTTTCTCATGGATAATGGCATTTTATTTGATTTTACATTCATAACATTGAATTAAAATGTGTTTTTCACGTGGTGGGTGACAGAAGAAGAAGATTTAATCGAGCTTGCTAACACAGCTAGCTACCTACCTAGCTAGCTCCATCTTTAGCTTGCCACCAACGTGCAGTGTGACTGACCAAGGTAAGAATTGTTTTGAAAATTGAAGTTGAGTAGAGTTAGCTAATTTCATGTATGTATTAGATATCATTATATTGTCAAAGATATTGTTAAATATTATTGGATAGCCAAGCAATGTGTTGATTGCTAGCTAAATAACTTAGCTAGCTTTACTGAGGGTCTGGTGTCGCTGATAGAACTGGCTAGCTAGCTAGCTACAGTATATTATGTTAAGCCAAAATAAATTCATATTTTCTCTACTGCAGTGGATCCATCTGGTCTGGAGCCAGCTGCCTATGGACAGACCTCAGACAATGTAGCCTTTTTATCATTTAACTAGCTAATTCCCAATAATTTTTTTCCAAGAATGTGTTTACATCCCTCTTAGTGAACATGTATCCTTTGCCAAGATAATCCATCCACCTGACAGGTGTGGCATATCAAGTTGAATGTTTAACAGCATGATCATTACACAGGTGCACCTTGTGCTGGGGACAATAAAAGGCCACTCTAAAATGTGCAGTTTTGTCACACAACACAACGCCACAGATTTCTCAAGTTTTGACGGAGTGTGCAATTGGCATGCTGACTGTAGGAATGTCCACCAGAGCTGTTGCCAGATAAATTAATGTTAATTTCTCTACCATAAGCTACCTCCAACGTCGTTTTAGAGAATTTGGCAGTACGTCGAACTGGCTTTACAACCGCAGACCACGTGTAACCATACCAGCCCTGGACCTCCACAACCAGCTTCTTCACCTGCGGGATCGTCTGACACCAGCCACCCGGACAGCTGATGAAACTGTCGGTTTGCACAACCAAAGAATTTCTGCACAAACTGTCAGAAACCATCTCAGGGAAGCTCATCTGCGTGCTCGTCGTCCTCAGCAGGGTCTTGACCTGACTGCAGTTTGGCTTTGTAACCGACTTCAGTGGGCAAATGCTCACCTTCGCTGGCCACTGGCATGCCGGAGAAGTGTGCTCTTCACGGATGAATCCCCGTTTCAACTTTACCTGGCGTCGTGTGGGCGAGCGGTTTGCTGATGTCAACATTGTGAACAGAGTCCCCCATGGTGGCGGTGGGGTTATGGTATGGGCAGGCATAAGCTACGGACAATGAACACGATTGCATTTTATCGATGGCGATTTGAATGCACAGAGATACCGTGACGAGATCCTGAGGCCCATTGTCATGCTATTCATCCACCGCCATCACCTCATGTTTCAGCATGATAATGCACAGTTCCATGTCACAGGGATCTGTACACAGTTCCTGGAAGCTGAAAATGTCCCAGTTTTTCTATGGCCTGCACACTCACCAGACATGTCAGCCATTGAGCTGTTTGGGATGCTCTGGTTAGACGTGTACGACAGGGTGTTCCAGTTCCCGACAATATTCGCGCAGCTATTGAAGAGGAGTGGGACAACATTCCACAGGCCACAATCAACAGCCTGATCAACTCATGCAAAGGAGATGTGTCACGCTGCATGAGGCAAATGGTGGTCACACCAGATACTGACAGGTTTTCTGATCCACTCTCCAAATTTTCTTTTAAGGTATCTGTGAACAACAGATGCATATCTGTATTCCCAGTCATGTGAAATCCTTAGATTAGAGCCTAATTAATTTATTTCAATTGACTGATTTCCTTGAATGAAATGCATCTCAGTAGAATTGTGAAATTGTTGCGTGTTGCATTTATATTTTTGTTCAGTAGTTGTCAGTAATTAATCATTCATTCAAACTTTTCAAAGCATACCACAGCATGCTATTGTGATTTAGTGCTGAAATGTATACTTTTATGCAATCAATTTTAGGTAAAAAGCTACATTTTTTATTCATTAAAATAGATGGCAACGTACAGTACCAGTCAAATTGGGCTAATTGAGTGACTGTCAGTGAGTGACTTTTAATAATTGCACCTTATGTAATCTACTATTCCAACTCTAAACAGTAAGTTGAGAACCAGACCGAGTTCCTAAAAATATATACAGTACCAGTAAAAGGTTTGGACACACCTACTCATTCAAGGGTTTTTCTTTATTTTTACTATTTTTTACATTGTAGAGTAATAGTGAAGACATCAAAACTATGAAATAACACATGGAATCATGTAGTAAGCATGTAGTAAGCAAAAAAATATATGTTATATTTTATATTCTTCAAAGTAGCCACCCTTTGCCTTGATGACAGCTTGGCACACTCTTGGCATTCTCTCAACCCGCATCATGAGGAATGCTTTTCCAACAGTCTTGAAGGAGTTCCCACATATGCCGAACACTTGTTGGCTGCTTTTCATTTACTCTGCGGTTCAGCTCATCCCAAACCATCTCAATTGGGTTGAGATCGGGTGAGGCCAGGTCATCTGATGCAGTACTCCATCATTCCCCTTCTTGGTCAAATAGCCATTACACAGCCTGTAGGTGTGTTTTAGGTCATTGTCCTGTTGGAAAATGTTGATTGTCCCACTAATGGGATGGCTTATCGCTGCAGAATTCTGTGGTAGCCATGCTGGTTAAGTGTGCCTTGAATTTTAAATAAATCACAGACAGTGTCACCAGCAAAGCACCTCCACACCATCACACCATCACACCTCCTCCTCCATTCTTCACGTTGGGAACCACACATGCGGAGATCATCCGTTCACCTACTCTGTGTCTCACAAAGACACGGTGGATGAAACCAAAAATCGCAAATTTGGACTCATTAGAACAAAGGACAGATTTCCACCGGTCTAATGTCCATTGCTCATGTTTCTTGGCCCAAACAAGTCTCTTCTACTTATTGGTGTCCTTTAGTAGTGGTGTCTTTGGGGCAATTCGACCATGAAGGCCTGATTTACACAGTCTCCTCTGAACAGTTGATGTTGAGATGTGTCTGTTACTTGAACTCTGTGAAGCATTTATTTGGGCTGCAATCTGAGGTGCAGTTAACTCTAATGAACTTATCCTCTGCAGCAGAGGTAACTATGAGTCTTCCTTTCCTGTGGTGGTCCTCATGAGAGCCAGTTTCATTATAGCGCTAGATGGTTTTTGCAACTGCACTTGAAGAAACTGACTGACCTTGATGTCTTAAAGTAATGATTGACTGTTGTTTCTCTTTGCTTATTTGAGCTGTTCTTGCCATAATACGGACATGGTCTTATACCAAATAGGGCTATCTTCTGTATACCACCCCTACCTTGTCACAACACAACTGATTGGCTCAAACGTGTTAAGAAGGAAAGAAATTTCACAAATTAACTTTAAACAAGGCACACCTGTTAATTGAAATGCATTCCAGGTGACTACCTCATGAAGCTGGTTACTAGATTATTCCATATGTGTTATTTCATAGTTTTGATGTCTTCACTCCACAATGTCTATTATTCCACAATGTAGAAAATAGTAAAAATAAATATGAGTAGGTGTGTCCAAACTTTTGACTGGTACTGTATATTTATGAAATATATTTTGGAATATATTTTAATAGCTTAATATTTCCACACCATATACTTAAACACATTAACATATATGTAGAACTATATGAAAACTGCCAATTTTGTAATATGTCCATATATTTTTGTCCATATATTTAAATGTATACAGTTGAAGTTGGAAGTTTACATACACTTAGGTTGGAGTCATTAAAACTCGTTTTTCAACCACTCCACAAATTTCTTGTTAACAAACTATAGTTTGGGCAAGTCAGTTAGGACCTCTACTTTGTGCATGACACAAGTAATTTTACCAACAATTGTTTACAGACAGATTATTTCACTCATAATTCACTGTATCACATACACTAAGTTGACTGTGCCATTAAACAGCTTGGAAAATGCCAGAAAATTATGTCATGGCTTTAGAAGCTTCTGATAGGCTAATTTACATCATTTGAGTCAATTGGAGGTGTATCTGTGGATGTATTTCAAGGCCTACCTTCAATCTCAGTGCCTCTTTGTTTGACGTCATGGGAAAATCTAAAGAAATCAGCCAAGACCTCAGAAAAAAATGTGTAGACCTCCGCAAGTCTGGTTCATACTTGGGAGAAATGTACAAACGCCTGAAGGTACCATGTTCATCTGTACAAACAATAGTACGCAAGTATAACCACCTTGGGACCACACAGTCGTCATACCGCTCAGGAAGGAGATGAGTTCTGTCTCCTAGAGATGAACCTACTTTGTTGCGAAAAGTGCAAATTAATCCCAGAACAGCAAAGGACCTTGTGAAGATGCTGGAGGAAACAGGTACAAAAGTATCTATATCCACAGTAAAACAAGTCCTATATCGACATAACCTGAAAGGCCACTCAGCAAGGAAGAAGCCACTGCTCCAAAACCACAATAAAAAAACGCCAGACTACGGTTTGCAACTGCACCTGGGGACAAAGATCGTACTTTTTGGAGAAATGTCCTCTGGTCTGATGAAACAAAAATAGAACTGTTTGGCCATAATGACCATCGTTATGTTTGCAGGAAAAAGGGGGAGGCTTGCAAGCCTAAGAACACCATCCCAACGGTGAAGCACGACCTCATGGGGTGGCAGCATCATGTTGTGGGGGTGCTTTGCTGCAGGAGGGACTGGTGCACTTCACAAAATCGATGGCATCATGTGGAAGGGAAATTATGTGGATATTTTGAAGCAACATCTCAAGACATCAGTCAGGAAGTTAAAGCTTGGTCGCAAATGGGTCTTCCAAATGGACAATGACCCCAAGCTTCCCTCCAAAGTTGTGGCAAAATGGCTTAAGGACAACAAAGTCAAGGTATTGTAGTGGCCATCACAAAGCCCTGACCTCAACCCTATAGAAGATTTGTGGGCATAGTTGAAAAAGCATCTGCGAGCAAGGAGGCCTACAAACCTGGCTCAGTTACACCAGCTCTGTCAGGAGGAATGGGCCAAAATTCACCCAACCTATTGTGGGAAGCTTGTGAAAGGCTACCCAAAACGTTTGACCCAAGTTAAACAATTTAAAGGCAATGCTATCAAATACTAATTGAGTGTATCTCGTTCTCCCCAATTAAGGTGCCACCAACCTCCTGCAGTCTACAGGGGCTGTGCTGCTGCGCCACCACACTAGTGAGAACTGAGAGCTCTCCCTTTCAGAGCCAGGGGAATGTTTCCACAGGTGTTCTGTGGTCAGCCGTGGTCATGGAGTGGTTAACCACAGAACCCCAGTCCAGAGGGGACAGATGAGAGAGAGAGAGGTCTCTTTATTGGCTCTGCTGGGTCTCTTCTGGGGACAATAACTCACAACCCTCCCCACCAAGTGGCAGGTCCATCCCAACATGCAGGGTCCCGGCTCTAGCCTTTGGGCGCCCTAAGCAACATGACCATACTGCACACTAAATTCACTCACTGTACGTACTTTATGAAGTCACACGCATACAGTACACCGGCTATAACACACACGCACATACACATTCTTTCTCTCTTTCCTTGTCTTTCTCTCTTTCCTTGTCTTTCTCTCTTATCTTGCGTTGTGCGCTATAGCTGTAGAGATAATGTGGAGGGAAGCTTGCATTGGAGATTAGCCATGGGACCCTCTAGTCTGTCTGTCTGCTGCTTTCTCTCTCTCTCTCTCTCTCTCTCTCTCTCTCTCTCTCTCTCTCTCTCTCTCTCTCTCTCTCTCTCTCTCTCTCTCTCTCTCTCTCAGAATCTCTCTCTCTCTTTCAGAATCTCTCTTTCAGAATCTCTCTCTCTGGACTTGGTTTCCTGTCTCAACATCATCTTGTTCCATGCCTGGGACTTGGACGCCCAGTAGAACGTGTAATAACCCACCACTTAAAAAAATACAACTTTATGGGTTTATGGGAACTGAGGAGCTGAAACCTGTGGTGGCAAACGTAGAAGCTTGCTTTTTCATTTTCATTTGGTGGATATTATAATACAGTGCATTCTGAAAGTATTCAGACCCCTTGACTTTTCCAGCTGTTACAGCTGTTCTTAAATTGATTAAATCGTTTTTTTTCTCATTAATATACACACAATCCACCATGATGACAAAGCAAACACAGGTTTTTAGAAAGTTTTGCAAATTTATTAGCAATTGAAAACTGAAATATTACATTTACATAAGTATTCAGACCCTTTACTCAGTACTTTGTTGAAACACGTTTTGGCGGAGATTACAGCCTCAAATCTGCTTGGGTATGACCCTACAAGCTTGGCAAACCTGTATTTGGGGAGTTTCTCCCATCCTTCTTTGCAGATCCTCTCAAGCTCTGTCAGGTTGGATGGGGAGCGTTGCTGCACAGCTGTTTTCAGGTCTCTCCAGAGATATTAGATCGGGTTCGAGTCCGGGCTCTGACTGGGCCACTCAAGGACATTCAGAGACTTGTTCCGAAGCCACTACTGCATTGTCTTGGCTGTGTGCTTAGTGTCATTGTCCTGTTATAAGGTGAACCTTCACCCCAGTCTGAGATCCTGAGCGATTTGGAGCAGGTTTTCAAGAAGGATCTCTCTGTACTTTGCTCCGTTAATCTTTCCCTCGTCTCCCAGTCCCTGCCGCTGAAAAACATCCGCACAGCATGATGCTGCCACCACCATGCTTCACCGTAGGGATGGTGCCAGGTTTTCTCCAGACGTTTCATCAGACCAGAGAATCTTGTTTCTCATGGTGTGAGAGTCCTTTAGGTGCCTTTTGGCAATCTCCAAGCGGGCTGTCATGTGCCTTTTACTGAGGAGTCTGGCCACTCTACCATAACTGCCTAATTGGTGGAGTGCTGCAGAGATGGTTGTCCTTCTAGAAGGTTCTCCCATCTCCACAGAGGAACTCTGGAGCTCTGTCAGAGTGACCATCGGGTTCTTGGTCACCTCCCTGACCAAGGCCCTTCTCCCCGATTGCTCAGTTTGGCAGGGCGGCCAACTCTAGGAAGAGTCTTGGTGGTTACAAACTTATTTCATTTAAGAATGATGGAGGCCAGTGTGTTCTTTGGGACCTTCAATGGTGCAAAAATGTTTTGGAACCCTTCCCCAGATCTGTGCCTCAACACAATCCTGTCTCGGAGCTCCTCGGACAATTCCTTCGACCTCATGGCTTGGTGTTTGCTCTGACATGAACTGTCAACTGGACAGTTGTTTGACTTTCCAAATAATTTCCGATCAATTGAATTTACCACAGGTGAACTCCAATCAGGTTGTAGAAACATCTCAAGGATGATCAATGGAAACAGGATGCACCTGAGCTCAATTTCGAGTCTCATAGCAAAGGGTCTGAATACTTATGTAAATTATGTATTTCTGTTTTTTTATTTTTAATAAATTAGCAAACATTTCTAAAAACCTCTTTTTGCTTTGTTATTATGCAGTATTGTGTGTAGATTGATGAGGGAAACAAATTATTTATACAATTTTAGATTATGGCTGTAACATAACAAAATGTGGAAATAGTCAAGGGGTCTGAATACTTTCCGAAAGCACTGTACATAAACTGGAACCTTGTGAGTAGGATTGCAAAGCTACCGGTATTTTACCAAAGTTACCGGGTTCTTCAGTAATTTGGGTAATTAACAGAACGGCTATGACAAATCTATCGTAACTTTGGTCATTTATAATTGGATAACTTTAAAAAAAAATATTCAGATATAATATTCATTTTTGATATCTGTGTCACTATTGTCCATGAGTTTCTAGTAGATGGACCATATGGTTCAAGAGAAAATAGACTAATTAAGGAAAAAGCATCTAATCAAAAATTGCATTATTTTCTATTAACTCTGCAACTCTTCCAACTATTGAATTTTTTTACAACTGCCAGTAGTTTGACGCAAAACATTGAGAAGAAGTACATACTAACAAACAAAAAAAAATATGTGTGTAATATTTTTTTATTTCATCCTGAATCCCTCATATTAAACACCAATGGTATTCACTAAGTTAATGGTTCATATTTAGGATAATGTTTTACAGCTTTGTCAGTCTATTTTGTATTTTAAAAGCCTCTTATTAAGTTATTTCATATATTTTACATTTGATAAGGCCGCAGCAGAGGGCCAGAGATAATTAGACACCTGTAAAAATCTGAATTACCCAAAAGGGCCACTAGATGTCTTTTGATAGATTACATTAAATCCTTTAAAGATGCCAAAATTCTGGTAGTTTACTGGTTAACTTCAATAGTTTCCAGTAATATACCCTCCCGTTGCAACCCTACTTGTAAATCGTATTGCTTTCCAAGAGTCAAAGAGTTGTGGAGAAGCTGCATGGGGGAATGAAGGACAGGCACAACCAAACAGAACCCATCTGTATCTCCTGTTTGGTCACCTGGGATTTAACTCCCTGGTCACAAGTCACATGTGATCTATTGCCCTAGTTGCAGGTAAATCTATTGCCCTGATCTATTGCCCTGGGCCCAGGCTGAATCTTTGGGGTCAGGCGGTTCCCCCTCTCTCAGCCCTCTGGTGGCTCCACATGTGACAAAACCATTCAGGCCTGCAATCTTCTGTATTAAAAACCATTAACCCATTAAACCCTACAGTTTTTATAGGTCCTCAAATCACAGACTAATGGACACTTCGGGAAACACTTCCTGACTTTAAAGGCTTAATATTTCACTCACAGGAACTTTGTTAGAGAGCACACACATGTGCACATGCGAATAATGACACGCACATGAATATTGACATGCAAGTTCAAATGCTCAATCGGTGCAGAAACTGAGAAAGAGTTGCTTTACTGAATAGAGATTCACTGTGCACAAACTGGTTGAATCAACATTGTTCAGGTGTAATTTGTCAACGTATTGTGACGTGAAATCTCTGTGAAAAATTTGATTAAAAAAAAAAAAGATCACTGTAAACTGTCGGTTTGAGGGTTGAAATTTCAACTACAGGATAATGTCATAATTGTAAGGAATTTTCAACATAGATAAGCCTTGTATATATAAGTTTAATTTGTACATTTCAAACAAACGTCAGATCTTTAGCGTTATATCCGCTATCAGAAAAAGAAAAACGATAAGCTGGGCTGTACATCCTTACTGGAGAGTGGATCTATCTACACTCTACAGCTATTCATTTGGTCTCCCATCCAGGGTTTTAACCAAGCCCAGCCCTGTCTGGCTTTGATATTTGTCACAGACTACTAACAATGTGCTATCATGAGAATTATCATGAGATCCCTTAATAACTAAGTATATTTACTTGCTATCGAAACAGAGCACATAAAATGTAACCATACTTTATAAGTCGTATATCATAAATTATACTATTTAGGCCTATATAGCATTTGCAAAGTCATCAACAGCTATCAACCCAGGGTTCAACTAAAAATAGACAATACATAAAGGCCTAGTATTTCAAGCTTTGGTTGATTTCAGATGTAATCTTCAAGTTAATATTTTGGATTCATGTCTTCATCTCAACCAAAAATAGAAGTTAAAGAATAGGACCAGATTCAGTAGATGGTTTAGAGTACAGTGTATACATTTGATATGAGTAATGTCGGATATGTAAACATTATGTACATTATATACAAAATTGTTTAAAGTGGCTAGTGATACATTTATTACATCCAATTCCTATTTTTAAAGTGGCTAGAGATTTAAGTCAGTATGTTGGCAGCAGCCACTCAATGTTAGTGATGGTTGTTTAACAGTCTGATGGCCTTGAGGTAGAAGCTGAGCAGCTGTGAGATAAAGTGATACATTTATTTACAACCCTAGTTAGAGGAGCCGTGTTATAGTTGGACCTCCTCCTGGCTAGATCCATAGATGTGAGTCCAAATTGTGCCTTCGGTTCAGTCTCAAAGCTCTATTTCGACATCAATGGAGCATATGATGCGTCCTCTTATTCGACCCAGGGCCATTTTCATTGTGTTATTTTCAGTTCTGGCCAGCCCTGAGGTTCGCTCTCTCTCCTCCAAGTGGAAGTCTGAGTGAATACCCACTCTGGCCCGGCCTCTGGCCCCCATCTCCAGGCCTTGCAGCCTGCCAGATGAACAGGGGTACATTAATAGGGTCGTATATCACTGCACATGACGACACGGTTATGGGTGACCGGACCCAAATGCATCAATCAAAGAGAATATGAAAATGAAGGAAAAAAGAGAGGGAGTGAGAGATGGAGGGATAGAAGGAGGAAGGGAGGAGGGAGAGAGGGAGCGAGGGAGGGGGAAGGCAAGGAAAGTGCAAGATAAAGACGTATAACAAATTCAACTTAGGAAAAAAAAGATCTAGAGGAAAAGTTTCAGAGTAGACTCGCAAGACAGAACAAAAACAAGGCTGTGTGTGTGTCTACTGTCAAGAACAGTTCCCAATTCCCAATCAACAACACTCTCTGAACATGGGAACTTGTAATATGCTTACTCAAGAGATTGCAACAGATTACATTGTGTCCAGTCCAAAGTTGATTACATTAAACTTTCTCACAGACAAAGTTTATGAAACCGTTGATAGTGGTTGTGGATATTGGTCCATGTGAAACAGACTGGGCCAGGGGTCCATAGTTGTGGTGAATCAATGTTGTTTCAACATAATTTGTCAACGTATTGTGACGTGGAAGCGCAGTGATAGACATTTTGGTGATAACTAAACCCCAAAAACAGATGTTGTTTTCTATTGGAATATGGTTGCACTTTTAGATGGTTGAAATCATAGTGATAACACATTGGAAATTCATCTAACTTTTGGCTGTCTCTTTGAGTGGGTGAATATAGGTTATTATCTCATTGATCAATGTCTCAACCAAATATTACCCAATTACCAACGTTGCCATGTGGTGGGGTTTGGCCGGTTTACTCTGCTCCCTGATGGAGAAATCCCTCACTGGAGGAGTAAGTCAGGAAACCGCTGGACGCTTGGAGACTCTGGATCTGTGTGGCCCTGGAGGGCCATAAAAACACATCTGGTCCAGAGCAGGACACAGTGACCGCTACACAGGAGGGACCTGTTTATGACAGCATGGACCAGGGCAGGCAGAGGGGGAGAGTTATGAGAGGTGTGATTGGAGAGTTTACAGTACGTTAGAAATATACAGATTGTGTACAGTATTTGTGGGACTTCATACATACAGAAGAAGAGTGTATTGGACTGTACAGTGTGTGGGAGTGGATGTAGTGAATGCATCTCTCTCTGTCCCAGTCGGCCAATGGTGAAATGGCCTTGGACAATGACTAGGCTCTGCTGAGTCTGTGAGGTCAGTATGGGGGTTGGCCAGAGGCGACAGCCCCGTTAGCCTGATTAACAGCCAGCCTGATGTCCGGACCCTGAGGAGGAAAGCCCAAACAGTCGTGACACAACATTACCTCCGCAGCTCCACTCCAGCGAGGTCAGAAACCGGACGGACCACTCTGCCAGCGATTCCATGGCCAAACACTTCCTTCCTCTTCTCTCTCTGAAGATCAATCTACCTCACATCAACTAGGCCTACTTAATCTTTTTGGCCATTGCATCTCCCTCTGCAGAGATTTGTCAACGTTTCTTTCCTTCCCTTGTTCTGTTGTAGCACATCTGGAATTTCACAAGCAACGATGACCAAATGAAAGTCACTGAGTTGTGTAGCCTCAATATGTTAGTTCAAAAGAAACGTCTGTCTTTTAAAACGTGGAGGCATAAGATCAATGTTTGCCCGCTGGACCTCAGGTTTCATAGGATGTTGTCATCAGCTTGGAGACAGGTGACTGGCTAGGGTTGGGAAGTATGTCATCTGATTACAAAAACGTTAACTGTAATCAGTTAAATTACCAGATAAAATATTGTAATCAGATTACAGAAAATTTAGAAAAACTGGATTACTTCTTGGATTACTTTTAAATTCAGAAAATATATTTGTGGGAAACCTTTCTGTTTTCTCAATGATATTCAATTCAGCATTGAAAAAAGGACCAAGTTGGAGTTTGTTCGACCTGAGCGAGTCTGACCACAAGTCAGAGACCAGTGTGATGACACAGCATATGCTTTTAATGGATCCTTTTTGTCTTCTTCTGATGCCTCTTAAGGGGGAAGTAATCCAAAATGAACTGAAAGTAGTCAGATTATGTTACTGAGTTTGGGTAATCCAAAAAGTATGTTACTGATTATAATTTTGGACCAGTAACTAGTAACTGTAACAGATTACATGTAGAAAGTAACCTAACCAACCCTGCTGGTTTCTGCCACCTGCGTGCCAATCAAAGCTCTCAATAACCAAATGTTTTAAATGATTGGCTGACATTCAGGGCTCAGAATACAGAGAGAATTGTGGCTCCACTAGCCTGTTGAAACAGTCATATTTTCTGTTTGAAATCAGTCCAGTTTCCAGAGACATGTCTGAACCTGGTCCTGCTAATCATTTGAAAAAACATTTTCACTTAAATTATTTTAAAAGCACAACGACACACGAGGGGCCCGGGAGTAAGGTGATTTGGATAATGTTTTTGACAGACTAGCGTTTCAGACGTTGTTAAAGCCGTGAAGGGTGTCATGATCATTTACAGAATCAACAAAGTACAGAATCAACAAAAAAAAGTATATATTTTTTTGCAGTTGGATCTTTTAATAACGGTCTCGTGCCAGTTTCCAACAGAAATGGAGAGTGTTCTGATTAACAACTAAAGGTGTATGTTGTAACCTTCAACCTGCACTGCATGTGCGTATTTGTTCTTACCAAGCTAAATGATCTAACGTCATTTGCAGATAATTTAAAAAAATGTAACAAAAAGGCTTAACACAAGTAGTTTCTAATTTCAAGATGTTTTTCAAGATATTTTACTTCAATCTTCTTATTGAGGTAAAATATCTTGAAATAAGATAAATTACTTGTATTAAACCTTTTAGGTTAAAATAAGCAAAATGATCTTCCAATATATATTATTTCGCATGGTAAAAATAATTTAAAAAAAAATCTTACATTTGAAGTGAAATATCACTCAATATAAGATATTTAGGCTTGCTTAGATTTCCCCTTTGCAGTGTATATGAACGAGGACACATGAAAAGTGAGCAAAAACATTTTACTTCAATGAACAATCCAGTCCTCTCCACAGGTGGTTAGAGCTGCAGAGTCTACAGCTACAGAGTAAGGAACCAGCTAGGGGTACCAGCCTGGTCTCATAAACTAGGTGTACAGTGGCAAGAAAAAGTATGTGAACCCTTTGGAAATACCTGGATTTCTGCATAAGTTGGTCATAAAATTTGATCTGATCTTCCTCTAGGTCACAACAATAGACAAACAGTCTGCTTATACGAGCACACAAACAATTATAAGTTTCATGTCTTTATTGAACACACCGTGTAAACATTCACAGTGCATGGTGGGAAAAGTATGTGAACCCTTGGATTTAATAACTGGTTGACCCTTCATTGGCAGCAATAACCTCAATCAAACGTTTTCTGTAGTTGCGGATCAGACCTGCACAACTGTCAGGATTAATTATGGACCATTCTTCTTTACAAAACTGTTTCAGTTCAGCAATATTCTTGGGATGTCTGGTGTGAACTGCTCTCTCGAGGTCATGCCACAGCATCTCAATCGGGTTGAGGTCAGGCATATTTTCTTCTGTTGAAGCCATTCTGTGTCGATTTACTTCTGTGTTTTGGGTCGTTGCCCTGTTGCATCACCCAACTTCTGTTGTGCTTCAGTTGGCGGACAGATCACCTTCCAACCACCTCAACTGTAGTATAATTTGTCCTCAGAATATTTTGCCAGTAGCGCTGTGGAACATCCACTTCAGACGTGCAGAAATGACAGCAGTGTCTTCTTCCATGGTGTCCTCCCATGAACACCATTCTTGTTTAGTGTTTACGTATCGTAAATTCGCCAACAGAGATGTTAGCATGTTCCAGAGATTTCCGTAAGTGTTTAGCTGACACTCTAGGATTCTTCTTAACCTCATTGAGCATTCTGCGCTGTGCTCTTGCAGTCATCTTTGCAGGACGGCCACTCCTAGGGAAAGTAGCAACAGTGCTGAACTTTCTCCATTTACAGACAATTTGTCTTACCATGGACTGATGAACATCAAGGCTTTTAGAGATACTTGTGTAACCCTTTCCAGCTTTATGAAAGTCAACAATTCTTAATCGTAGGTCTTCTGAGATCTCTTTAGTTTGCGGCATGGATCACATCAGGCAATGCTTCTTGTGAATAGCAAACTCAAATGTTGTGAGTGTTTTTTTATAGGGTATGCCAGCTCTAACCAACATCTCCAATCTTGTCTCATTGATTGGACTCCAGGTTAGCTGACTCCTGACTCCAATTAGCTTTTGGAGAAGTCATTAGCCTAGGGGTTCACATACTTTTTCCAACCTACACTGTGAATGTTTAAATTATGTATTCAATATAGACAAGAAAAATACAAAAAAGTATGTGCTATTAGTTTATCACACTATGTTTGTCTATTATTGTGACTTTTTTTTTTAATCCATTTATGCAGAAATCCAGGTAATTCCAAAGGGTTCACATACTTTTTCTTGCCACTGTAACATAGTAAACATAAATCCGGGACACTCAAGTATTACGGTACTGTATGTGACGCTTGGTATGGTTACATAAGACAAAAAGTTACAAGAAGCGGTAGAGCTGTTCTATGTGTGCTATTTCTATGCTTCACATTCTTAAGTTTTGTTTATGCATCTTTTACTTTCGGTTTTGTACACCAGTTTCAAACAGCTGAATATACAATATTTCTGGTTATGGAAAATATATTTCACAGCGGTTTAGATGGTACAATGATTCTCTACACTATACTTGCTTGTTTTGTCACATAAACTAAAATTAGCTGAACTATTAGAATTTTTGCAACCAGGAAATGCGATTTATGCGTCTTTAAGGCAAAAATGAGAGTAGGGTGGTTGGTCGGGGTGGATGGGTTGGTGTATAACGCAAATGTCTAGCTACCCAAAATTTCTATGTTCGAAACTTATCATGGACAACTTTTGCATTTTAGCTCATTCACAACTGCTTACTACTTTTTAGATACTTTGCAACTACTTAGCATGTTAGCTAACCCTTCCCCTAATCCTAGCATTAACCCTTTAACCTAACTCCTAACCTTAACATCTAACCCCCTAGCCTAGGTAATGTTAGCAACCTAGCTAACATTAGCGTTAGCCACCTAGCCACATAGCTAGCGTTAGCCACAACAAATTGGAATTCGTAACATATCATCCGTTTTGCAAATTCATTACATATTGTAAGAATATAAATTAGTAAAATATGGTATAAATTGAAATTCGTAACATATCATACAAATTGTAATTGGTAACATATCATACAAAATGGATAATGGACATCCACAAATGAATACATACCGTACGAAATGTAACATATCATACTAATTGGAGCGTCCGGGATTTACATTTACTATGTTACATCTAGCCTTGAGTCCAGGTTGTAGTTGCAGGACTGGGACCATCTACAGTACAGTGAGCTCTGGCCTATGTGCTTCAGACCAGTAAGCCCTGCCTGGATTCTGGAATGTAACTTATAAAAAAAAACATCTGGTTGATATGTTTAATGACTATAGCAGCAATCCATTACAGAGTAGCTCTGGGTAAAGTCTTTGTGCAGGTGTGAGTTTCCAAGTGTTACTGCTCCCTGGAGACTAGTTACAGCGAAGCCTGATTTGATACTCTCACGGAAACTGGCGATCAAAAAACGGAGTCAATCCTGCATTCGACTGGCCCCGACTTAACGCTAAACAGCCCCACCCCACAGGGGGAGAGAGAGGTGAATAGAGGGAGGGGGTATGTCTGGGAGTCTGATGTTTGTCATAGGGAGTCTGTGTGGATCTGAGAGATGGAGTAACCGTGGCTTCCCAGGGGTCATATGTAACAGTCTATGTCACATCAAATGAATATAAACTCTTTCATAGCTGTGGTTTGCCCTCACTGAGCCCGAGGTCTAAGGCTAATACAAAATACTTCCTGGAGTAGCTGCTAAATCTCTTATATTAAATCAGCTGAACACTCAAGCTTTCTCTCAAATACGTATGCACGCCCCAATTAAGTACGTTACTGTGATTGTTTTCAATTAAAATTGTCCCAAAATTTACAAAAATTGCTTCCTAGCAAAGGGAAATTTCTCAAGCAAGAATTTTTCTAGTACTGTCTGAGAGAGGTCTGAGTGGGGAGGGGAAAACTGAAAATTTGCTGTTATTGGCAGAGAGGTTTGGAACTCTTTCTTTTCGGTCTATTACCTAATTTACCCCACGGTGATGTCACCATATTTTAGTAGTAGTAGTAGTAGTACTACTAGTACTAGTACTAGTAGTACTAGTAGTAGTACTACTAGTAGTACTAGTAGTAGGAGGCTTCATTGGTTTCTTGAAGTCATAGACTGAATTGTACACAATTTACAACCATAACATCAATCATATATAATTATCACATAGTAAAATCCTAATCTAGCAAAAACCTAATGGATTACAATGTTAAAATATGCAATATATACAAAAACAAATTATACTACAACGACAAGGTTTGGGGTGGAAGCTTTAGAATATACGTCTTTAGAGTTCTTAGGAAGTTATTTCTAAGGCCCTTGGGCTATATGGTGTGTGCATTAAGTGCATTAATCAGTTTAGTGAAGTATGGAATGGGAGAGTTCTGATAGCGCCCTGTGTGTGTAATGGGAGTGTTTAGTTTGTGGCTGAAGCGGGTTGCTCGCCCAGTAATCTGCTGTCTGGTTGGGGTGAGCCAGTCTGCAAACTGGGAGTTCTGCAGGGATTTAGAAAATGTCAGGCAGATCTGCTCCTGTCTGCTCTCCAAGGACATTATTCTGAGTTTTTTAGGGCTTTCCGGTAGCTGGTGTATGACCCATACATAATTATTCTGCAGGCTCTCTTCTGGACACACTCCAGTTGAGAAGTCTGGATTTGAGTAAGGCCAGGGTGCTAGCCAGGTACAGCATACTCCAGAACTGGTCTTACGTAGCCAATGTAGATGGACAGTTGGTCTGCTGTGGTTACAGAGAAGCGCTTAATGCGCTTGAGGAGGAACAGTTTCCTTCTGGTGCTTGTGGTCATGGTGCTAACCTGGCTGCTCCAACACAGGTCCTGCTGTACAGTGAGACACAGCACCCTGACCTTTGATGTCTCTGACAGGGGGACACCGTTGATGAAGAAGGGGGTGTGCATCACTACACATTTATTTTCATTGAGGAGCATGTCATTGGTAGCGTCCAGGTGCTCAGCTCGTCCAGTTGCTTCTGCATTGATGATGGTTGCTGCAGTTTCCTGGTTTCATGCAGATTCATGTCATTGACATACACAACATGACCAAAAGTATGTGGACACCTGCTCGTTGAACATCTCATTCCAAAATCATGGGCATTAATATGGAGTTGGTCCCCCCTTTGCTGCTATAACAGCCTCCACTCTTCTGGGAAGGCTTTCCACTAGTTGTTGGAACATTGCTGCGGGGACTTGCTTCCATTCAGCCACATGAGCATTAGTGAGGTCTGGCACTGATTTTAGGCGATTAGGCCTGGCTCGCAGTCAGCGTTCCAATTCATCCCAAAGGTGTTCGATGGGATTGAGGTCAGTGTTCTGTGCAGACCAGTCAAGTTCTTCCACACCAATCTCGACAAACTATTTCTGTATGGGCCTCGCTTTGTGCACAGGGTCATTGTCATGCTGAAACAGGAAAGGGCCTTCCCTAACCTGCAGCCATAAAGTTAGAAGCGCATAATCATCTTGAATGACATAGTATGCTGTAGCGTTAAGATTTCCCTTCACTGGAACTAAGGGGCCTGAACCATGAAAAACAGCCCCAGACCATTATTCGTCCTCCACCAAACTTTACAGTTGGCACTATGCATTCGTGCAGGTAGCGTTTTTCTGGCATCCATCAAACCCAGATTTGATATGGTGCCATATGGTGAAGCATGATTCATCACTCCAGAGAAAGCATTTTCACTGCTCCAGAGTCCAATGGCGGCGAGCTTTACACCACTCCAGCCGATGCATCATTGATGAGTGCAAGGAAAAGGACAGGGCCAAGGAAGGTGAAGGACTCCCATTCAGATAGGACACCACGATAGCGTACCCGTTGTCTCCTGTCAGCGATAAAGTCACAAATCCATGGGACTATTTCAGGCCTCACCCCCACTGACAGAATCCTTTTGATGACAGTTGTGACGATAACCCTGCCAAATGCTTTGCTGAAATCTGTGGCTACCAAAGATCAGACCAAGCTTTTTCTGAGTCTTTGGAGAGACTGTGAACAAGGCTAACAAGGTCATGGGGATGATGGGAGGTGGACCTGCCTTTTAGACTTTCAAACTGTTTGGGGTCAAAAGAGATTTCATTGAGTATTCACTGGAGAGCAAAGCCTTCAGCAATCTTTGTCAGAGAGATTGGTCTTAGTTGTTCTACATGGACAGGCTTTGAGGATGGGGATGTCCACTGCTTCATTCCACTGCTTAGGAACTAGGCCCTCCTTCAAAGAGGAGCTGTGAACATGACATAGGAGAGTACTGCCCTCACAAGTAAAATCTTTCAACAGTTTCTGGGGAATTAGGTCCTGGCCGGGTACTTTACAGACCTTGATCGCTTGGAGCAGTTTGTAGACATCCCAGACTGGGAGGGTCAGAAGCTGGTGGGGGAAGGGGGGAAGCTGGGAGTTGTGTCACATCAAGTGGAGGCATGGCATATTAAATCACAACAAGCACTTTTCACTAAAAGGGCATTATCATCATGTTCACTATTTCACAGTTTTATACCAACCTCGTAGTTTAGAAATATATATAAAACACATGAAAATCACGTTTTTGACTGCACTGGGGCTTTAAGAGGTTTCCATCTAACACTCTTTCCAAAGCAGTGAGAAATCTCTTCCCAATGCTGTAAAGGACTGGCACAAAGCAGAGAGAACAATGCTACCAATATGAGTGGCCGTTCTACATTTAGCCTAGACAATGTTTTCAATAATATAACTTTCAAGAGCAATTTAGTTTTTTCCCCATGTGCATGGTGAAGGATTTCAACACTTGAAAGCGTACAATAAAATAATGCCCAGTGCTATGATGTCAATCTGCTTGATGTTGGTTTTCAATGCTACTTCCAGTAATGTGGTCTCTCTGGTCTCAGTCTTGCTCCTTATTGTTGTTTGACCATGCTCTCTCGCCAAGATGCTGAGTTGAGAGAATATCCTCCATTGTGCTGTTTGTGGTTTACAGTCATGGAGCTTTGATAGGTGCCAACCAAAGCTAATACCCACAAGGTGAGGGAGAGTGAGAACAGGGCAAAGAGAAAGGCATTGGCCACGAGATGTACCAACACACAAATCACACACACACACACCCCATTATTCGCAGCGGAATCAATGTAAAGGCATTTCCTCCAGGCTGCCATGGGAGGCAAAGGCCCATCTGTTTGATTATTTTTGTTGGATTCTGGATGTTGCAGAATCTGTGCCAATTCACTTGCATCCCTTAGGACTCTTTCACAATTCACCATTAGTACTAAAATACTCTACATAAACACTGGATGGCAGTCTGGCCACGTACAACTGTATTGACCCTCACACGACTTTCTTGGGTCCTTCCAGCAAAGTGTCCACATTCAGTGTCAGCAAGATGACAGAAATACACACTAATCCTAGAAGAGTTGCTACTATTTCATTACAACAACACAAAAGTTGCAAAAAGCCATGGAGAACAAAGAGAGGCTCATATTTTGGCATCTCTCTCGCTCACACTCTCTCTCTTTCTTTCTTTCAATTCAATGGGGCTTTATAGAGTAACGCAGTATCATAATACACATAAAACCTAGCGGTCAAACAAGAAAATCGTTCCAATAGTTTTTCCACCGTTCATTTTTCCCATAGGGGATTTTAGAAACACTTAAAATAAGGGGGGTGTTTCTTGTAGGCTTACCCTGGCATGACGTTTTGATAACCGTGTAATTCTCTCTAGGACAAGGTGACTTTTATCAATATATTTTATTTTATTTACCCCCCCCATGATGATCTGGACAAGACTGCCGAATCGAGGCACAGATAAGAATCTCTGAATTAACTATCTAATGTTATCTAAATTTAGTAATATATCAATTGGCAACATTTCTTTAAATGTTCAGTTACAGTGGGGCAAAAAAGTATTTAGTCAGCCACCAATTGTGCAAGTTCTCTCACTTAAAAAGATGAGAGAGGCCTGTAATTTTCATCATAGGTACACTTCAACTATGACAGACGAAATGAGAAAAAGAAATCCAGAAAATCACATTGTAGGATTTTTAATTTATTTATTTGCAAATTATGGTGGAAAATAAGTATTTGGTCAATAACAAAAGTTTATCTCAATACTTTGTTATATACCCTTTGTTGGCAATGACAGAGGTCAAACGTTTTCTGTAAGTCTTCACAAGGTTTTCACACATTGTTGCTGGTATTTTGGCCCATTCCTCCATGCAGATCTCCTCTAGAGCAATGATGTTTTGGGGCTGTCGCTGGGCAACACGGACTTTCAACTCCCTCCAAAGATTTTCTATGGGGTTGAGATCTGGAGACTGGCTAGGCCACTCCAGGACCTTGAAATGCTTCTTACGAAAAGCCACTCCTTCGTTGCCCGGGCGGTGTGTTTGGGATCATTGTCATTGTCATGCTGATCATTGTCATGCATCATTGTCACGTTTCATCTTCAATGCCCTTGCTGATGGAAGGAGGTTTTCACTCAAAATCTCACGATACATGGCCCCATTCCTTCTTTCCTTTACACGGATCAGTCGTCCTGGTCCCTTTGCAGAAAAACAGCCCCAAAGCATGATGTTTCCACCCCCATGCTTCACAGTAGGTATGGTGTTCTTTGGATGCAACTCAGCATTCTTTGTCCTCCAAACACGACGAGTTGAGTTTTTACCAAAAAGTTATATTTTGGTTTCATCTGACCATATGACATTCTCCCAATCCTCATCTGGATCATCCAAATGCTCTCTAGCAAACTTCAGACGGGCCTGAACATGTACTGGCTTAAGCAGGGGGACACGTCTGGCACTGCAGGATTTGAGTCCCTGGCGGCGTAGTGTGTTACTGATGGTAGGCTTTGTTACTTTGGTCCCAGCTCTCTGCAGGTCATTCACTAGGTCCCCGTGTGGTTCTGGGATTTTTGCTCACCGTTCTTGTGATCATTTTGACCCCACGGGTGAGATCTTGCGTGGAGCCCCAGATCGAGGAAGATTATCAGTGGTCTTGTATGTCTTCCATTTCCTAATAATTGCTCCCACAGTTGATTTCTTCAAACCAAGCTGCTTACCTATTGCAGATTCAGTCTTCCCAACCTGGTGCAGGTCTACAATTTTGTTTCTGGTGTCCTTTGACAGCTCTTTGGTCTTGGCCATAGTGGAGTTTGGAGTGTGACTGTTTGAGGTTGTGGACAGGTGTCTTTTATACTGATAACAAGTTCAAACAGGTGCCATTAATACAGGTAACGAGTAGAGGACAGAGGAGCCTCTTAAAGAAGAAGTTACAGGTCTGTGAGAGCCAGAAATCTTGCTTGTTTGTATGTGACCAAATACTTATTTTCCACCATAATTTGCAAATAAATTCATTAAAAATCCTACAATGTGATTTTCTGGATTTTTTTTCCTCATTTTGTCTGTCATAGTTGAAGTGTACCTATGATGAAAATTAAGTGAGAGAACTTGCACAATTGGTGGCTGACTAAATACTTTTTTGCCCCACTGTATGTGAACTGTCTTGTGCAAGTTTTAAATTGACACAATACCTGTTAGCAAAGGTGTCAGCTAGAGATGACATGCAGGAGCTTGCAGGGATTTGTAATCTTGCATGATGTTTACTTTGATGCTAATTAGCATTTTCGAATTAGAGAGTAAATAGTGACGAACAAATTGATAAAAGTCACCTTGTCCAAGAGAGATTTACATGGTTATCAAAACGTTACGGCAGGGTAAGCCTACACAAATCACAGCCCTTATTTTAAGTGTTACCTATGGGAAAAATGAATGCTGGAAAAACGATTGGAACCATTTCTCTGTATGACTGCTGGGTTTTATGGGTATTATGACATCTCCACTGTGGGCTTTATTGGCATGCAAACATGTTTACATTGCCAAAGCAAGTGAAATAAACAATAAACCTAAATGAGAAGACACCAAACAACATCAACAAAAGAATATTTGAATTTAACATTAAATTCAAAAAGGTTTAAAAAATATATACGGTACCAGTCAAAAGGTTGGACACAGCTACTCATCATTCCAGGGTTTTTCTTTATTTTTTATATTTTCTACGTTGTAGAATGATAGTGAAGACATCAACACTATGAAATAACACATATGGAATCATGTAGTAACCAAAAAAGGGTTAAACAAATCAAAATATATTTTATATATTCTGCAGCAATATGCCATCCCATCTGGTTTGAGCTTAGTGGGACTATCATTTGTTTTTCAACAGGACAATGACCCAACACACCTCCAGTCTGTGTACAGGCTATTTGACCAAGAAGGAGAGTGGTGGAGTGCTGCATCAGATGACCTGACCTCCACAATCACCCGACCTCAACCCAATTGACATGGTTTGGGATGAGTTGGATCACAGAGCGAAGGAAAAGCAAATAGTTGTAGTACGAATAGTAGGGGAATATAAATAAACAGATACATATTGGTGGAAATTACAATGTTGTTTGTGCTCCACTTGTTGCCCTTTGCTCATGGCAATGGGCCACAAATCTTGCTGCTGTGATTGCACATTGCGAAATTTCGCCTAACAGAAATACGGGAGTTAATCTATGATTAATTTGTTTTCAAATTCCTTGTGTGTCTCTGTGATCTGTGGGAAATATGCATCTCTAATGTGATCATACATTTGTCAGAAGGTTAGGAAGTTTAGCTCAGTTTCCTCTCATCTCGAGAGCCAAGACTGCCTATGGCAGCCTTTCTCAATAGCAAGGCTATGCTCACTGAGTCTGTAGTCAAGGATTTTCTTAGGCCTCTGAATTTTTGGTCAGTCACAGTGGTCAGTTATTCTGCCACTGTGTACTCTTTTTTTTAGGGCAGCATTCCAATTTGCTCAGTTTTTTGGTTGATTCGTTCCAATGTGTTTAATTGTGTTGCTGTCCTGGGGCTCTGTGGGGTCTGTCTGTGTTTGTGAACAGAGCCCAAGAACCAGCTTTGTGGTGGAATGTGTGGGCATTGCTTCCTTTCAGGGGGTTATAGAATTGAACAGCTCTTTTCTGGATTTTTATAAATAGCGGGTATTGTCCTAATTCAGCTCTGCATGCATTGTTTGGGATTTTGTGTTGTATATTTTTGCAGAATTTTGCATCCAGAGTCTCAATTGGGTGTTTGTATCATTTTGTGAATTCTTGGTTGGTGAGTGGACCCCAGACCTCACAACCACAGAGGGCAATGGGTTCAATAACTGATTGAAGTATTTTTTTTTAGCTAGATCCTAATTGGAATGCATTTTATGTTCCTGTTGATGGCGTAGAATCCCCTTCTTGCTGGTATAGGTTGGTATAGTTCTTTGTGTGGTCTAAGGCAACTGTGTCTAGATCAAATTTGTATTTTTTGTCTTGGCTACTGGAGCTTTTTTGGAACACCATTAATTTAGTCTTACTGAGATTCACTGTTAGGGCCCAAATCTGACAGAATCTGTGCAGAAGCTGTTGTAGGCCCTTCTTGGTTGAGGACAGAAGTACCAGATAATCTGCAAACAGTAGACCTTTGATTTCCGAGTCCAGTAGGGTGAGGCCGGGTGCTCAAGACTGTTCTAGTTCCCTCGCCAATTTATTGAAATATATGTTGAAGTGGGTGGGCTCAAGCTGCATCCCTGTCTCACCCCACAGCCCTGAGGAAATAAATCTGTGAGCTTATTGCCAATTTGAACTGCACACGTTTGTTTTTGTTTTGTTTTGTTTGTTTGTCAATAGGGGGGTGCAGTGTGCATACGCGGTCTGTCGTACGAATTTTGGTAAAAAGCCAATTTGACACTTGCTAATGACATTGTTTTCACTGAGGAAATGTTGGAGTCTGCTGTTGATGATACTGCAGAGGCTTTTTCTGAGATTGCTATTGACGAAGATTCCACTGTAATTAGTGGGATGACATTTTTCTATCCACTTTTGTGGATTGGGGTGATCAGTCCTTGGTTCCAAATATTGGGGAAGTTGCCAAAGCTGAGGATGATGTTAAAGAGTTTAACCCGTGTGTAGTCTTAACATTCTGTGTACTCCCCTTGTCCTAAGGGTAAAAAATGACCCGCCTTCAATAAACCCCTAAAACCAAGCAGCTTAATTGAGTTTTAAACCCCAAATCTATTTTGCATGAAGAAACAACCTGGCATTCATCACAAACTTTTGTGAATATCTACGTTTTCCCTCTTCACAATGCAGAAAGACTGCATTTAATCAGTGGACACCACTCGTTTTTATTACAACACATCTGTCATAATTGTTTTCTTTACTAAAGTAGAGGTTTATTATTATTGCTAAAAGTACTGCATAGGTGTAAACATTTTTTGCAAGAGACAGCAATTGTCTAGCCTAACAAAGTAGCAGAAATGTGCAGAAAGTAGTTTTGAATGCATTTTATTACAAATTCTTAATTACAATGACAGCCTAGGAACAGTGGGTTAACTGCTTTGTTCAGGGGCAGAATGATAGATTTTTACCTTGTCAGCTCGGGGATTCGATCTAGCAACCTTTCGGTTATTGGCCCAGCGCTCTAACCACTAGGCTACCTGCGGTCCCGAATGCAAGTGTGCAAGTGTGTGTGCTTGGACTTTGCAGATGTATTTCTCACATGTGCAGCACATTTTTGTTTAACAGTATTTGTTTAACAGTCCTTCTTTGGGGGGCAGAATTGGCATCTCCTCCTCTTGCTTGCCCCAGCTGCAGCCTCAGGTGGATCAGGACAAGATTCAGCACCATGAACAGCTTTCACAAGCGCTGCAGAGGCTGCTGTGCGGGGGAGGCGCTCCCTTCCTACAAGTACCTTTCCCAGCTGCTCCAGGAACACCCTCCTCTTGTTTAGCTTATCAGGCATCCAGGTAGGGTTGATCTTGTTCCATATCACAAAAGCATTGTATGAGGACACATCAATGATGTTATGAAAGATCATCCTCCTGCAGCTGGAAGTTCCAATCACCTTGTCCAGGTTGTCCATGCCTCCTTTGTTGTGGTTGTAGTCCAGGATGATGGCTGGCTTCCTGTACTCACGATCACTGATCTCAGCCATTTTGTGCTCAGGAGGACCACATTCTTGTTCCTCTTTGGGAGGGAAAAAACTAGAGTGGTGATGGGGGTGAAGACAAACTTTGATGAGAAGGCCTCTCTCCCCCTTGTTGCGAGGAGTGCATGGGGGAGCTCAAGCTTGTTCTTTCTAACTGTGCCAACCATGGTGATCTTCCTCTTCAGGAGCTGTTGGCTGAGTTCAATCAGTAGCGCACAATCTCAATGTCTCATTGTGTGTGTGTGTGTGTGTGTGTGTGTGTGTGTGTGTGTGTGTGTGTGTGTGTGTGTGTGTGTGTGTGTGTGTGTGTGTGTGTGTGTGTGTGTGTGTGTGTCTTTTATGGTGTGTAAATGATTTTATAACTGCCGTGTCAAAAATGACCCTAAGACAATCTTTGTACCCTGGTGGTGTACAGCTTTCATGGATATATGAACAAAGCAATGCTTCACCTTTTCTAATGTTGGGGTCACTCTAGGAAAAGAAATAAAATTTCAAGTTGAAAAAATATAATTTAGGGGGTTTTCTCTGCTGTTAAACATAGTGGCGGGTCATTTTTTTACCCTTAAGTCAACACAAGGGTTAAATATAGCCAATTAAAATTTGTGGTCTGTATGTTTTATAATTTTGTTTAGGATACCATCAACACCACAGTCCTTTTAGGGTTGGAGGTTTGGTATTTTGTCCTGCAGTTCCTTCAATGTAATTGGAGAATCCAGTGGGTTCTGGTCATCTTTAATAGTTGATTCTAAGATTTGTAGCTGATCATGTATATGTTTTTGCTGTATGCTCTCTCTCTCTCTCTCTCTCTCTCTCTCTCTCTCTCTCTCTCTCTCTCTCTCTCTCTCTCTCTTAAACACAAACAAACTTACACAAAATATTACTGTAGCCTACCACACAGAACTGCACACAAGGGGGTAAGATCAATCTTTCCCCTGTGCGTACCTTAGTTAACGTCCCCTGGGGAACGCAGCTTGTTACTGTTCAGTCAACCCTCCCTCCCTCTGTTTTTACTCTCTATGCTGAACTCATTCCAGAGTCTGGACAGGACTTCATAGGGGCATCATTATGCCACAGTACACTGATATTTGTACTGCCCCTAGCACTGCCACCACACACTTCCAATCCAGTCATAAAGCTGTCTACTTCTGCTTTATGTTAGTGAGGAGAGGCTAGCGGCTAGCCAGGCAGAGCCCATCAGAGAAAGTCTGGAACTAGATTGCAGTCATAAATACAGATTTGAACTATATTTTGAAATTATGGTACACCATTACGCACTCCCATTCAAATTGGTGCTGTTCAGAGAACAAACATTATGTAAATTTGACTCATAAATCCATGTTGTGGCAGAACCTATCTTGATGTAACTTAAAGCCTATAGTAACAGTGAACTTCACACTTGAAATGAAAACTTATTAATGGCTATGCAGGGACAGGGGCGTTGTGGTATGCATTTCACAGGGGTCCCTAAGCCAACACAACCCTGTTTGAGGAGCCCTGTGACTTGTGTCCAGACATGCGCCCCTCGTCTCTGCCCCTCACCCCAGCAGGGACAGGAAGATAAATATTTCTGCAGGGATGAAACGGGGTACTGTGACTTCCTCTGACCCAGACAGACTTCACGGTCAACAGTCCATGAAGTCTTGTGAATGATCAGTGTACTAAGGTATTGACCTGACCTGGTGGCCTGGAGGGGCGTGGATGGGAGGACATGGTCTCTCTGGGGTGGAGGGAGTGGGAGGGAGGTCACTGGGGGGAGAGAGAGAACCCGCACTTCCTAAGATACTTTTTAAATGTAGATTAGGTGGACTAAAATAAGAGGGATGCTGATAATAACTTGTGTAAAATGCCACATTATGCATTATAATTGCAATCATGAAATTCGTCAGCTTTAAATGAACGGCGAGAGAATAACATAGCAAGCATGTCTCTTGTATTTGCTTAGCTGCAACAGCCCATGTTCCAGTGTGTGTACACTCACTACCTTGTGTCTCTAAGATAAATGAATATCCAGTAGTTTTATGTGCTCAGCTGGAACACGTTTCCAGACATGCACCAGTCTTTTTTTGTGTGTGTGTGTGTGTGTGTGTGTGTGTGTGTGTGGCCACATTGCTAAGGTGCTGAGCGAGCGCAGGGTCTTTTATTTGTTTGTTGATAAGTCTGAGTCAGAGTGTGTGCTCCATTTTATAACACAGCTTGTGCATGTCTGTGTGTGTCACACATGTGCAGTCCCACTGTGTTCATGCCTCTGCTTTCCTTTGTGGGAATGCATGACTCTGACTCATGATTCTTAATAGCCATTTATCAATGAATGTATTCCTCCCGTTCAGTGCTCCAGCACAGTGTGTCTACAGCTCCTTGTTCCAGACCACTTACAGAGCACATAGCCTAAAACGTGTGGTGCTCATAACTTCACATTCACATGATTCAATGCGGTCTATCACTTAGAGTATGATCCAATGACATGAATACCTATACATAATTGGTATGACCTCTATAGGGCACACTTTGTGATCATATAATGTCAAAACCTCATTCATTGGCACCTTTACCCCCTGGATCTGATGTTGCCGTAGCAACCCGCATGCCATCCTTTCATAACAACTACTGAACAGTTACAATCCTATGAAATGTTGTATTTTATTTTACCTTTATTTAACTAGGCAAGTCAGTTAAGAACAAATTCTTAATTACATTTGACGGCCTACCCCGGGCCAAACCCGGACGACACTGGGCCAATTGTGCGCCACCCTATGGGAATCCAAATCACAGCTGGATGTGATACAGCCTGGATTTGAACCAGGGACTGTAGTAATGCCTCTTGCATTGAGATGCAGTGCCTTAGACCACTGTGCCACTCGGGAGCCCAAAATGAATGAATCCATTTTACAATGTTTTTTTCCCCCTCTGAATCATTCCCTTCCTGAACGGCACAGTGGAGTCCCTGTTCTCCCTCCACACACACACGCACACGCGCACACACACGCACGCGCACAGTCTCAATCTTTAATACCTCTTGCACTTTTATTGCTATATATTCTGCTGAGCTGCCTCTGAGACCACATTTATGTCCTGCTGGTGAAAGATGGAAATGCCTCTCATGGTGCGTGTATAGGGTTTCACACTGGGAAGAGACACTGCATCCACCCGCAGCAGACTAATAGCTGACTATTCAGCAGGGTTTAGCTCCAGACCTATACCCTGCTCACAAAGGGTCGCAAAACTAACTGGGATTATAAATCTAGTCTAGAAGGCCTCTGAAGGGATCACAGACCCTGCGTTAACATGGCTCAGCACAGTGGTTAGGGAAGCTATAAGAATGGAAGGTGCTGAACGGCTTCCTCGGCTTGCAGTTGTAATGACAGCAAATGGTCATTGGAGGGCAATCAAACCTAAAAATGAAACATCCTGTGAGTAAATGGACCATCTTTGCCTTGAATTGTCAGTGACGAATAAAACTGCACCAAAAAGCAGTGCATGTTATTGTCTCACGTCAGATAGGGTGATACCTTTGTTTTCAGGGATTCAGCCACCCTTCTCTTGAATTAGGCCTGCATAGTAAAGGTTCACTGTCACAGTGGGTCTGGCAGAAGCTTGATTACTGTTATAATCTCCACCTGGCACACCCCTAGGACTGGCCACCCCTCAGAGCCTGGTTCTTCTAGTTTCTTTCCTAGGTTCCTGCCTTTCTAGGGAGTTTTTCCTAGCCACCGTGCTGCTATATCTGCATTGCTTGCTGTTTGGGGTTTTAGGCTGGGTTTCTGTACAGCACTCTGTGACATCAGCTGATGTAAAAAGGGCTTTATAAATACATTTGATTGATTGATGGGATGCAGATAAAGCTTGTACTGGATGTACCCGCCTCTCTCTGGGGTCCATGCCCAGGAATTTACATCCAACTAAACTGCCTGCTATTTTTAAACCTCTGTCCTAAGAGCGACAAGGAATCCATGTGCTTGTTTTGCGTCTGATGAGAATGTCCCCAAAATAGAAGTGACTAAGCACCAAAGACCGTAGTGCCTCAGAATTTTGTTGTATAATAACTGTATTAAGTCATCCAGCCCGTCCATTTCCAAGGAACATTACTAATGGACATTTTACAAGCAAGAGTGCATTAACAAAAACATTCCTTTATTTGGCCAGATGAAATTACTGTAAACTTCCACTTTCATTTGTCTACTTTACAACTCAAGCAAGTGTTTATCAGGTGTTTGGGTGGTGGTCACCACTGGGACAAATAGCATGTCTCCTGTGTAATATCAGGTAGTGTAATGTTGTTCAGTGCTCCTTGGTATTGCAATATAAATGCAGATAGTTACACCTTATCTGCAGCATTACAGTTGCTGTTCTGTGTTCTGATCTCTTTATTAAATATATTTTTTAGATGCTTAATAGCATACTTATCACAAGTTCCAACTCCTTGGAACCGCAGGTTTTTTTCTATAATATGTTCTGGGAAGATGTTGTTGCTGTGATTCGTTTGTTCCAAGAAGTTGCACTCATTATTCTCCTTTGATGGTTTGATATTCGTCCTTGTATGTGGGAAGAGGAGCATTACTGAGAATGGTCCAGGGTCAGTGTGAGGCTTTCCATAGAAAACAGGAAGAAGCAGCATCTCATTCCTCCTATGGTGTTCATTGTGGGTAGTTCCTCTCTGATTGTTGATATGTATGACCAGACATAAGCACCCTCCTTCCGCTCCCCCCACCCATCCTTTGCTTTCCTCAGAAATGCTCACACACGCACAAGCAAGCACAAAACAAAACTGTTCCTAGGTCAACAAGTTACTTGTTTATACACTAGGAGGGTATAGTACTTACTACAGAAACATCACCTACCAGATAGCAGGGATTCATGTAATTATGACAGGGATTTATGCAATTATTTAAATCAGTTATTTCATTGATTTATTTAATCAGTGACGTATTTCCTGCCCTTCTAGCATTCATCATTAACAGAACTCTGCTGCTACATCAGAGTTAATTATGGAGATAATTATTATAATGATGTGTAATTACAATAATGTGGCAGATGCAGAGACACTCAGTGCTGTAATCATGATGAGGCAGGACCTTTGACCTCACTGACTCTGATCCCAGATCAGATCTGGCTTGGTTAGGCCCCCTGTTCTGGCTATCTTCACTTATGCCAGACAACTGGCACTACCGTGGCCTACTGACACTCATGTTTACAGAGACAGACAGACTTGAGGCTGGACAGACGGACTCTCACACAATCATTCCACATAACTATACACACACACTGTACCCACATTGTGTGTGTGTGTCGAGCTAGAGGAGCCTTGGTTTGCCTACTAGTCCTCTACACTACATTGTTAGGTGCACAGTCAGCTGTCAGAGTACATTCAATTGATCTGCAGGGAGGGAGGTAGAAAGGGACAAGGGGATAGAGAGGGACAGGAGGGAGAGGGGGAGGAGACAGGGGTAAAAGGAAAACAGAGAGGGCGAGGAAGAGTGAAGAGAGAGAAACATTCTTTATTTCTAACTGCAGGAGGTAATTAGAGCTGGGGATGATTAAGAGGGGAACTAAATGTCCTCAGAGCTGGGGAAGGACAGAGCCACAGAGTTGACTAACTGACATCCACAGACACGCAACAAATATAATTTTCTGCACACGCACAGCCATGCACAAACATACATACATACATACACACACAGCAGGCGCGTACACACACACAACATACAGTAACCCTTAAAACCATAACAGCAGCAGACATTAAATATATTTTTCCGAGGCAGATGCCACACCAACATGCAGACCTATGGGACTGTTAGACTGCGGAGCGGTAGGTAGCTTAGTGGTTATGCACGTGGGGCCAGTAACCAAAAGGTTTCTGTTTCGAATCCCAGATTTGTGAAAAATCTGTCAATGTGCCCTTGAACAAGGCACTTAACCATAGTTGTGCTGGATAAGAGCGGTCTACTAAAATGCAACAAAAAAAACGATCTGCCAAAACTGATGATGCATTGGCTTCTACAAGATGGGCCCTCAGGGGTCAGAACTTCACATTCCAATAAAACATGAAAAGCATTCTTTCCTCATTTCTTTACCTTTGTCACAGATGGCTGTAATATAGAGTAGATGAAGGAAGGAGAAAGCAAGGGGTCTAATAGTTCAGGAACATTCTCTTTCTCTGTCGGAGTCTCCCCTCACAGGCTGTTGTACATTGTGTTCTGTGATGCTGCGTTCCTGTGGCTGGCTGTCACCACAGCAACACGCACACACTGCCTGGTAAACATGATGTGACAGAGGAAGTGACCAGGTTGACAACGTAGGAATGAACTGTGTGTGTAACTAAGGGGTAAAGGAAAACAACTGTGACACGACTGTGGGGATGTGAAGGAATGGCCCGGGGGTGAGGAGGATAAGAGAACGAGTCGATGGTGAGGGGGTTAAGAAATCTTTGAAAATCCAATGAACATTACAAACTAATTCTTCACAAATGCAGGTGCCTTAGTTGATACAGTCCTTTTATTGAACAGAGGATAAGGAAATCCAAAAATTACGCAGACTGTGGCTCTCATTAAAGCTCATCACTAGTAAAGTGCACTTTCAGTTTACAAACAACTAATTGGAATTGAGAGTTAGCTAGTGCCTGGATCTCCCTTTAACTTCTCATCTTACCATCATAGACATGCTAGTACAGTATGTACTCATCTCTAGGCACTGCACCAGTCCCATAGGTAGAACACTTCACATTTATAGACTGTTAAGACATGGTTAGGAGTGCAATAAGACAGCATCTGAGCGAGGGTGTGTGCAGAACAGTAATTGGAAGATTAGCACACACTGTATCTTCTCATCATAACATTTAAAATGCCTCAAACAGCTCTGGCTAGTTCTCTTGAACCCCAATGAGACTGATTGTGACATTCCTCGATTGTGTAACTATTGTGTGATGAATTGATTATGTGATTGACTGATTGTAAAGCAGCTCCATATTTCTTTACAGGGTTTGTTTTTATTTTCTAGTTAACTCCTCTTTCTCTTAGTGTTTTAGCTTCTAGGTTTTAAAAAATATATTTCCTACATAATGTATGTACACTTGTATCTTAGCAGAGAAAATAGTGTTCTGTAAGAGTTCCTGTCCAGTTTTGCAAGGTCATTAGTGACTCCAGATTGGCACATATCATCATTGACTTTACCCAGTTATACTAAACAGAAGGAAAGTCAGTTAACCATCTAGATGCTTCAACACACTCTCACACATTACATGCTGACTCGCATAAAAAAGGAGGCACACTCAAACATAACCCAAATCATCTCTACTTCTAATTTAAAGAGATTCTCCAGTACATTTGTATACTTTTTATCCAGTAGTTCTGAAAGTAGCCTCACGAGACAAAAGTGTTTCCTGAAAATTGTGTACTACGTCACATATGTGCAGATTTTACTCAAATGGCGAGGGTCTGAAGCTCATTGACTAGAACTCGATTTTGCTAGGGGGCTGTAGGATATTGGCGCAGCACAAATTCCAGAAATAGTCGCTTTCAAACTAGGGATTTCTTGGCTAATTTAGGTACAATAGTAATTCTGCATGTATAAACTACACTGACACATCCAGCCAAAAGCGGGAGGTTTAAAGAATACTTAGTAGTCGCCAAAGTTCCGGAGCATCTCTTTAAAGCGAGATGCATTTGGGTCAATATTCTTTCAGTATTACAGTGAATTAGAGTGCCATAGGACAGTGAGCAGCACTGATTCTTCAAATACCTCTATATGGCCTTTGATATAGTTCTACTCTACAGTATGTGGCCCTAACCTTATGGGATGGTAAATCATCAGTCTATATAGACCACTGGTCACCTTTACACTAAACACAACTTAATATAAGTATCTGCCAAGCACAGCTTCTGAGTATTGAATATTGGTTCCAAGTCAAGTGCCTAACAATGGAAGGGACAACGAGGCAAAAATAAATTGGTGATAGAACACGTAAAGACTTCAACATAGGAATGACCAACATCAATATTCAGACTACGGTGTCACTGCAGAAGAATTAAAAGGTTCTAAGTAACATCAGACCAACGTTAGTGTGTGGACCGCAGCCCCATATTGCACCTAGCAAAGGAGTTCCACCTCCTTTGATCCATCTCACACACAGATACACACGACTGGGAGGAGACTAGCTGGTAACAAAACACACCAGCATTTAATATCTATATTCACTTCACAGGGAAGTCAACATCTTATCAGCTCATTTCACCTCCTCCTATTGCACCAATCTCACTGTGAAAAACAGTACTGTTCAAGGACGCCTGGCTAGTTGCCACTGTGGATTATGATCCCTCCGTCTTTACCTCATGTGGTTCTTTAGACAGAGCTCAGCTATCCACATACTTCAAACTAGAGCTAAAAACAAAAAGACGTTGTCAAAGTTCAATTCAACCCCAGAGAGCTCTGTATGTGTATAACCTACAGGACTCTGTAAGGGGGGGGGGGGGGGACGTCACTGACACACAATATCCTCCGCCTACCAGCACACTAACATTACAACTCCCCAACATGAATAAAATAAGAGCAATAAATAGTGTTTTACACAACAAGGACTAGGCAGAGAATGAACTGGGAATGAACTAAACCAGACTATTCTAGAGACTAGTAAGAGCTGTAGTTTGTACATGCAGCCTGGTCTTCTGTAGGACTACAATTTCCTAGCGCTGCAATGAATAGGTTTGTCTTGGTCACAACTCAAGTCAACTCGAATCCACACCAGCTTAAACTGTGAACACTGAAATATGCAGTTCAGCTACACTATATGCATAGACCCTCTCTCACCTAGTTTATATCTTTCACTTAAACTTGCATCCCAGCTCTAGCCATACCCCAGGTAGAAGACTTCTACGGGCAGGATAAATATAAAGTCACAGGATAACCCTACTAAAAGGATTTATGACGTGTGACATTACGTGAAAATAGACATACTATACAGATATATAAATGATACAATCTTCTTTCCAACAGCAGTCTGTATCTGTACCAGTCCAGCCAGCTCTGTATGCCAGGCAGACCCAGGGAGAGTGACCCGTGCTGGGACTCCAGACCTCAAGAGCTGGCCCCATGTCGAGGCAAACAGGCATCACACACCAGCCTGTTGTATCTTCCTTTTCCCCCTTGTCCTTGTTGTTGTGACTTAGTTTTTTTGTTGCATGTGGCTGAAGGGCAAAACGCAGTTGGCAGAGTCCTCCCAGCATGTTGAGTGCAGGGAGGGAAGGGGGTTATGGGAAATGAAGTGCAGGCAGACCCAGGGCAGGCCGTGAGATAGGGAATGGTGTTGGCACACGTCTCAGAAAGGGTTCAGGGGTCAGGGTCAAAGTTCCCATCGTTATCTCTATCGGTCTCTGGTTGGCTAGGTGTTTAATCCATTTACTCCCTGGACTGGTAGAAGAGGATGTATCCAGACTCCGAGTTCTTTGAGATGTCTGACGTCAGCCCATAGAACTCCTCGATGGCCTGGGCATCAATTTTCTGAACAAACCAGAGAGGGACACCACAAAATGATGAAACATGCTGTATGAGACATATAAAACAGGTGTGCTGGCCAACAAAAAAATAACAGTATTACAGAGAAGCATGACTGTGACACACACCTCCACGATATCATCATCAAAGAGCAGCCAGAAGCCATGACTCTTCACTATGGTGATGTAGTGTCCTCTGTTGGGTCCACTGAGGAAGAAAGAAGGGGAAAGCGGTGATATGACAAAGTCTCTGCAAAGTACAAGATACAAGTTTGTTTGGATACGAGTGAGTGTGTTTACATAAGAATGTGTGTCCAAAGGTGCTGAACATAAAGTGTGAAGTGTTTCATGAGCTGAAATAAAAGATCCCAGAAATGTTCCATAAGAACAAAAAGCTTATTTCCCTCAAATTTTGAGCAGAAATTGGTTTGCCAGAGAATTTAATGTTCATTTCTCAACCTTAAGCCGCTTCCAACGTTGTTTTAGAGAATTTGGCAGTACATTCAACCGGCCTCACAACCGCAAACCACGTGTAATCACGCCAGCCCAGGACCTCCACATCCAGCTTCTTCACCTGCGGGAAGTGGGGGTGCTGAGGAGTATTTCTGTCTGTAATGATGTCCTTTTGTGGGGGAAAAACTCATTCTGATTGGCTGTGCCTGGCTCCCCAGTGGGTGGGCCTATGCCCTCCCAGGCCCACCAATGGCTGCACCCATGCCCAGTCATGTGAAATCCATAGATTAGGGCTTATTTATTATTTATTTAAATTGACCGATTTCCTTCTATGAACTGTAACTCCGTAAAATGTTTGAAATTGCTGCATGTAGCGTTTATATTCTTGTTCAGTATAGAATAGACGTGTGTGTATGTGTTTGTGCCCCCTACCTGCCACAGTGGACGACCACAGCGACCAGGTCATACATGCGGTCGAGGTTGGTAGCGTCTCCAGAGGTGTTGAAGAGGCGGAGCTCCAGAGGGAAGACGACGCGATACGACAGCTTGGTGTATCGGTGCAGCTGCTCCATGTACTTAAACCGCTTCAGGTGCAGGGCCAGGATCATAGGCAACTTCTTAACCCGCATCCTACAGGGACCCACAGGAGTTATATACAGACACAGACAAGCAAAGACTAAAAACACACAGAAATACAGTACCAGTCAAAAGTATGGACACGCTTACTCATTTCAGGGTTTTTATTTATTTAGACTATTTTCTACATTGTAGAATAATAGTGAAGACATCAAAACTATGAAATAACACATATGGAATCACGTAGTAACCAAAAAAGTGTCAAAGTAGCCACCCTTTGCCTTGATGACAGCTTTGCACACTCTTGGCATTCTCTCAACCAGCTTCATGAGGTAGTCACCAGGAATGCATTTCAATTAACAGTTTTGTCTTGTTCAAATTTCTTTCCTTCATAATGCAGTTGTGTTGTGACAAGGTAAGGTTGGTATACATTAGATAGCACTATTTGGTAAAATACCAAGTCCATATTATGGCAAGAACAGCTAAAAAAAAGCAAAGAGAAACGACAGTCCATCATTACTTTAAGACATGAAGGTCAGTCAATCCGGAAAAGTTCAAGAACTTTGAAAGTCTCTTCAAGTGCAGTCGCAAAAACCATCAAGCGCTATGATGAAACTGGTTCTCATGAGGACCACCACAGGACAGGAAGACCCAGAGTTACCTCTGCTGCAGAGGATAAGTTCATTAGAGTTACCAGCCCTTAGAAATTGCAGGCCAAATAAATGCTTCAGAGTTCAAATAACAGACCCATCTCAACATCAACTGTTCAAAGGAGACTGCGTGAATCAGGCCTTCATGATCAAATTCTTGCAAAGTAACACTACTAAAGGACACCAATAAGTAGAAGAGACTGGCGTTGGCCAAGAAACACAAACAATGGACATTAGACTGGTGGAAATCTGTCCTTTGGTCTGTCCAGTCCAAATGTGAGATTTTTGGTTCCAACCTCCATGTCTTTGTGAGACGCACAAGGTGGTGAACAGATGAGTAGGTGAACAGATGATCTCTGCATGTGTGGTTCCCATCGTGAAGCAAAGAGGAGGAAGTGTGAGGGTGCTTTGCTGGTGACACTGTTGGTGATATATTTAGAATTCAAGGCACACTTAAACTTGTTAGGGAGCAGCAGCTGAGGGGTCGGTTTTGGAGAGCCTGGCGTGCCCAAAGTAAAATGCCTCCCATTTAGGCCCAGAAAATAGGATATGCATATATTTAGTACCATTGGATAGGAAACACTGACTTTTCCAAAACTGTTAACATTTGTCTGTGAGTCAATCAGAACGCATATAGCAGGCAAAACCCTGAGGAATCTCTGTCCTGGAAAAAGTGATTGACACATTGCTCATTTGGGAACCCCTCCCTATTGAAAATGACCATATATAGGCATATGAATGCAGTACACGTCACTTCCTTATGATGTCAACAGCCTCGAGACGGTGTTTCCCTCCATTTTGGATGAATTTAGACCATAGAAAAACAGCAAACAATGAAGACCCCTCTTTCTGAAAAAAGTTCCTGTGGCGCGCGCACGAGAAGTCACGGAGTGTCTGTTTTATCGTCGTTATTGATCAGTTTATATTCCGGCTGATTTATAATAGTAAATATACGTAAAAGTGTTCCTAAGGATACATTTAAAACTATGTTTGATTGTTCTTGGACAAGTTTATAGGTATAATTTGAACGAGTTCGCGCCGCGTTTCAATGGAGTAGTGGAAGCTCTCGCTTTCTGTATATAACGCATGAACCAAATGGAGGATTTATGGATAAAAGACGTTACTTTTTCTAACAAAAGAACCATGGATTGTCTTCGTTGGACACTTAGGATGACCTCAGCAGAAGTTCTTCAACAGGTAATTGATTTGTTTTCGCTGTGAAATGTGTTATGTGTGTGCCATGATGGCTAATTGATACATGGCTATTGGAAAAATATGTGAGGTGCTAGCCTCAAACAATGAAATGTGCTGCTTTACCGTAAAGCCTTTTGAAATCTGACAACGCTGTGATATTGCCAAGAAACAGAGCTTTTGATGAGTATGGAACACTTGTATATTGGTGGATGTTTAATAGTTCAACTTTAGAATTTTGAATTTGGCGCTTTAGATTTTCCCTGGTAGTGTCGGGACGAGCCCGCTAGCGACCCAGCAATCCCTGAGAAGTTAACTTCTTAGGGCTAGGGGGCAGTATTTTGAAGTTCGGATGAAAAATGTGCCCAAAGTAAACTGCCTGTTACTCAGGCCCAGAAGCTAGGAGTAGTTTTGGATAGAAAACACTCTGAAGTTTCTAAAACTGTTAAAATAATGTCTGTGAGTATAACAGAACTGATATGGCAGGCAAAAACCCAAGCAAAATCCATCCATGTCACACTGTTTTCAATTGGCATGCTATTCAAAGCAGGGTATTTTAGCTCCCAGATTGCAGTTCCTATGGCTTCCACTAGATGTCAACAGTCTTTAGAAAAAGGTTGGAATCTTCAATCATGAAAATCAAGGGAGTAAGACCACTTGTTCCTGAGTTCACGTCAAGTGTCCTGTTTTGGATTTTGCGAGTAACAGGGAATGCGCGCTCAGTTCTTTTTCTCTTCTATTCAGCAGGTTATATTCCATCTGAAATATTATAGTGCAAATTCATTTTAGGGTATCTGAGTATTGATTACAAATGCTGTTTGACTTTTTTCGACAAACTTTACGGGTACTTTTGGGTTATCGTTTGTCTGCATGGATGAAAGCCTTTAGGCAGGTGGATTACTGAACAAAACGCACCAACCAAACGGAGCTATTTGGATATAAAGAGGAACTTTATCGAACAAAAAGGACCTTTTATTGTGTAACCTGGACGCTTTGATATGCCAGAGGAAGATCATCAAAAGGTAAGCGATTTATTTTATGCTATTTTTCAGTTTTGTGACACCTCTGCTGGTTATGTTATTATGCTAATTGAGTTTGAGTGGGGCGCTGTCCTCAGACAATCAAATGTTCTGCTTTCGCCGTAAAGCCTTTTTGAAATCTGACAATTCTGTTAGATTAACAAGAGTCTAAGCATTTGAAGGGTGTGCAGCATTTGTATTTTCATGAATGTTTGAAATGAGTATATTTGTACTTTGAATTTGGCACTCTGCATTTCACCGAATGTTGTCAAAATCGATCCCGTTCACGGGATTGGATCCCTAAGGGATCCCTAAGAGGTTAACCAGGATGGCTACCACAGCATTCTGCAGAAATACGCTATCCCATCTGGTTTGCGCTTAGTGGGACTATTATTTGAAAAAATGGCGCCGGAAGAAATTGCAGCCGTTTTACGGGCGCCTAACCAATTGTGCTATGTGTTTATTTTCGCGTTATTTGTAACTTATTTTGTACATAATGTTTCTGCAACCGTATCTTATGGCAGAAAAGAGCTTATGGATATCAGGACAGCGATCACTCACCTCGGATTAGACAAAGATTTTTTCAACAACAAGCAAGACGCACATGATATTCTCAAAACACTCGGCAGGGCCGACATCCCAGTTATTCGCAAGAAGAAGCGACGCAGGAAACGGGGGAAAAGAGCCGGATGCCTGGTCAGGACCCGGAGGAGGCGATTGGGAAAGCTGCCGTTACAGTCAATACTACTCGCCAACGTGCAATCATTGGACAATAAATTAGAATAGGTACGATCACGAATATCCTACCAACGGGACATTAAAAACTGCAACATCCTATGTTTCACGGAATCGTGGCTGAATGATGACATGGACATTCAGCTAGCGGGATACACGCTGCACCGGCAAGATAGAACAGCACACTCCGGTAAGACGAGGGGGGGCGGTCTGTGCATATTTGTAAACAACAGCTGGTGCACGAAATCTAAGGAAGTCTCTAGATTTTGCTCGCCTGAAGTAGAGAATATTGTGATAAATTGCAGGCCACACTACTTGCCTAGAGAGTTTTCAGCTATACTTTTCGTGGCTGTTTATTTACCAACACAGACAGATGCTGGCACTAAGACCGGACTCAATCAGCTGTATAAGGAAATGAGCAAACAAGAAACCACTCACCCAGAGGTGGCGCTCCTAGTGGCTGGAGACTTTAATGCAGGGAAACTTAAATCAGTTCTAGCAAATCTCCATCATGTTAAATGTGCAACCAGAGGAAAAATTATTCTAGATCACCTGTACTCCACACACAGAGACGCATACAAAGCTCTCCCTCGCCCTCCATTTGGTAAATCCGACCATAATTCTATCCTCCTGATTCCTGCTTACAAGCAAAAATTAAAGCAGGAAGCACCAGTGACTCAGTCTATAAAAAAGTGGTCAGATGAAGCAGACGCTAAACTACAGAACTGTTTTGCTATCACAGACTGGAACATGTTCTGGAATTCCTCCAATGGCATTGAGGAGTACACCACATCAGTCACTGGCTTTATCAATAAGTGCATCGAGGACGTCGTCCCCACAGTGACTGTACGTACATACCCCAACCAGAAGCCATGGATTACAGGCAACATTCACACTGAGTTAAAGGGTAGAGCTGCCATATTCAAGGTGCGGGACTGTAACCCGGAAGCTTACAAGAAATCCTGCTATGCCCTGCAACGAACCATCAAACAGGCAAAGCGTCAATACAGGGCTAAGATTGAATCATACTACACCGGCTCTGATGCTCATCTTATGTGGCAGGGCTTGCAAACTATTACAGACTACAAAGGGAAGCACAGCCGAAAGCTGCCCAGTGACACGAGCCTACCAGACGAGCTAAATCACTTCTATGCTCGCTTCGAGGCAAGCAACACTGAGGCATGCATGAGAGCATCAGCTGTTCCAGACGACGGTGTGATCACGCTCTCCGTAGCCGACGTGAGTAAGACCTTTAACTTCTTGGGGATTGCTGGGGCGCTAGCGCCCCAATCCCGACACTACCAGGTGAAATGCAAGGCACCAAATTCAAAATCCAAAAGTTGAATTATTAAACATCCACCAATATACAAGTGTTCCATACTCATCAAAAGCTCTGTTTCTTGGCAATATCACAGCGTTGTCAGATTTCAAAAAGGCTTTACGGCGAAAGCAGCACATTTGATTGTTTGAGGGTAGCACCTCACATATTTTTCCCATAGCCATGAAATTATTAGCCATCACGGCACACACAACACATTTCACAGCGAAAACAAATCAATTACCTGTTGAAGAACTTCTGCTGAGGTCATCCTAAGTGTCCAACGAAGACAATCCATGGTTCTTTTGTTAGAAAAAGTAATGTATTTTATCCATAAATCTCCATTTGGTTCGCGCGTTATAATCAGAAACAACAGCTTCCACTCCTCCATTGAAACGTGACGAGAACTTGTTCATCTTATACCTATAAACTTGTCCAAGAACAATCAAACATAGTTTTAAATGTATCCTTAGGAACACTTTTACGTATATTTACTATTATAAATCAACCGGAATATAAACTGATCGATAAAAAACACACAGCGCACTTTGTCGGGAGCGCGCCCTGCCTACTGTTGACATAAATGAGACACTTCCTGGTTTCCTCTTCTTCTCTGGTCTAATTCATCCAAAATGAAAATTTACACTGTCTCGAGACTGTTGACATCTAAAGGAAGCGATAGGTACTGCATTCATATGCCCTTATAAGGGCATTTTCATGAGGGAGGGGTTCCAAATGAGCAATGTGTCAAAATCCCTTTTTCCAGGACAGAAATTCTTCGGGGTTTCGCCTGCCATATGCGTTCTGTTTTACTCACAGACGAATGGTTAACACTTTTGGAAAATGAGTGTTTTCCTATCCAATGGTACTAAATATGTGCATATCCTATTTTCTGGGCCTGAATGGGAGGCATTTTACTTTGGGCACGCCAGGCTCTCCAAAACGGTCACCTCGTACGCCGATCCCCAAGAAGTTAAACAAGTCAACAGACACAAGGCTGCGGGGCCAGACGGATTACCAGGACGTGGGCTCCGGGCATGTGCTGACCAACTGGCAGGTGTCTTCACTGACATTTTCAACATGTCCCTGATTGAGTCTGTAATATCAACATGCTTCAAGCAGACCACCATAGTCCCTGTGCCCAAGAACACAAATGCATCCTGCCTAAACGACTACAGACCCGTAGCACTCACGTCTGTAGCCATGAAGTGCTTTGAAAGGTTGGTAATGGCTCACATCAACAACATTATCCCAGAAACCCTAGACCCCCTCCAATTTGCATACCGCCCAAACAGATCAACAGACGATGCAATCTCTATTGCACTCCACACTGCCCTTTCCCACCTGGACAAAAGGAACACTTATGTGAGAATGCTATTCATTGACTACAGCTCAGCGTTCAACACCATATTACCCTCAAAGCTCATCACTAAGCTAAGGATCCTGGGACTAAACACCTCCCTCTGCAACTGGATCCTGTACTTCCTGACGGGCCTCCCCCAGGTGGTGAGGGTAGGTAGCAACACATCTGCCACGCTGATCCTCAACACTGGAGCTCCCCAGGGGTGCGTGCTCAGTCCCCTCTTGTACTCCCTGTTCACCCACAACTGCATGGCCAGGCACGACTCCAACACCATCATTTAGTTTGCAGACGACACAACAGTGGTATGCCTGATCACCGACAATGACGAGACAGCCTACAGGGAGGAGGTCAGAGACCTGGCCGTGTGGTGCCAGGACAACCTCCTCTCCCTCAACGTAACCAAGACTAAGGAGATGATTGTGGACTACAGGCAAAGGAGGACCGAGCACGCCCCCATTCTCATCGACGGGGCTGTAGTGGAGCAGGTTGAGAGCTTCAGGTTCCTTGGTGTCCACATCAACAACAAGCTAGAATGGTCCAAACACACCAAGACAGTCGTGAAGAGGGCACGACAAAGCCTATTCCACCTCAGGAGACTAAAAAGATTTGGCATGGGTCCTGAGATCCTCAAAAGGTTCTACAGCTGCAACATCGAGAGCATCCTGACTGGTTGCATCACTGCCTGGTACGGCAATTGCTCCGCCTCTGACCGCAAGGCACTACAGAGGGTAGTGCGTACGGCCCAGTACATCACTGGGGCTAAGCTGCCTGCCATCCAGGACCTATACACCAGGCAGTGTCATAGGAAGGCCTTAAAAATTGTCAAAGACCCCAGCCACCCCAGTCATAGACTGTTCTCTCTACTACCGCATTGCAAGCGGTACCGTAGTGCCAAGTCTAGGACAAAAAGGCTTCTCAACAGTTTTTACACCCAAGCCATAAGACTCCTAATCAAATGGCTATCCAGACTTTTTGCATTGTCCCCCCGCTGCTACATTCTGTTTATCATATATGCATAGTCACTTTAACTATACTTTCATGTACATACTACCTCAATTGGACCGACCAACCAGTGCTCCCGCACATTGGCTAACTGGGCTATCTGCATTGTGTCCCGCCACCCGCTAACCCCTTTTTTACGCTACTGCTACTCTCTGTTCATCATATATGCATAGGCACTTTAACCATAACTACATGTACATATACTACCTCAATCAGCCTGACTAACTGGTGTCTGTATGTAGCCTCGCTACTTTTATAGCCTCGCTACTTTTACAGCCTCGCTACTGTATATAGGCTTGCTACTGTATATACTGTTGTTTTTATTTCTTTACTTACCTATTGTTCACCTAATACGTTTTTTGCACTATTGGTTAGAGCCTGTAAGTAAGCATTTCACTGTAAGGTCTACACCTGTTGTACTCGGCACACGTGACAAATAAACTTTGATTTGATTTCAACAGGACAATGACCCAACACACCTCCAGGCTGTGTAAGGGCAATTTGACCAAGAAGGAGAGTGATGGAGTGCTGCATCAGATGACCTGGACTCCACAATCACCCGACAACCTAATTGAGGTGGTTTGGGATGAGTTGGACCGCAGAGTGAAGAAAAAGCAAAAAACAAGTGCTCAGCATGTGGGAACTCCTTCAAGACTGTTGGAAAAGCATACCAGGTGAAGCTGGTTGAGAGAATGCCAAGAGCGTGCAAAGTTGTCATCAAGGCAAAGGATGGCTACTTTGAAGAATATTTAGATTTTATTAAACACTTTTTTTGGTTACTACATGATTCCATATGTGTTATTTCATAGTTTTGACGTCTTCACTATTATTCTACAATGTAAAAATCAAGAAAAACCCTTGAATGAGTAGGTGTGTCCAAACTTTTGACTGGTAATGTACATAAAGACAGACAGATACCGCAGTCATACACACCCAATCTGAGTGGGATTGTGTTGTGTACTGACCGTTTTTGGGCCTCCTGCTTGCTGCAGCATGCCTCACAGTAGTATTTGTATTCACTGCACAAGGTCTCTGTGTTACTAAAGTCCCTGGGGAACACAACACACAGAGGGGACTGTGTTAGTAAGCTTGATACAGGGAGTAGATATGGTACAGAAAGGTACCAGGTCAATATTACCTAAGACAGTGTGTTATTGATGTATTCTGCTCTACGTCCACAGACAGATCCAGGAAGTCCTCATCTTTGCTGCTCACCTGTCAGAGAGAGAGAGAGAGCGAGAGAGCGAGAAACACACAGATGAGGTGAGTCGGTGTACTGGCCTCTCCATGTGCTGAAAGGCACTGATGCTGCTCCTGCTCTGTGACCTGACCACACACTGGCACACGAGATGAGAGAGCAGGTTTTTTGATGTATTGATAGTATGTGTCATTGAGAAGTACAGTGCCTGTAGCGTGGTGAAGAGGGTTGTTCAGGGCCATTCTCTACCTCCCTCCCTCTGCTCTTCCTCTCTGAGCACCAATGCCTCCTGCGTCGCAGATACAGAAGGAGAGAGTGGCAGAGTGGTTGGCTGATGCCACAGCCTGTGGGGGCTGGAGGATATCCGTCAGAGCTGAGAGCTTACTATTACAGACAGAGCTAATCCCTCTGTGGGAGTCATTTAGCCAAGCCCTGGTAGTCGATTGGAAAAGCATTACCAACACTGCTGAGGAAGGGGTTTGAGGTTTTTTTTAAACAAGAGAAATTTCCAATCAATAAAGTATTCTTACATAAGCGTTTATGTCCTACATGACTTGGTCGATTTAGGACCACCCATTTCAATCACTGCCAGAGAACACAAAACCTTGCCTCGCAAGCTGCCTGATTTCGCGAGATTACATGAATGGTTCGCTGGACGGATGTAAGCTCATGAGATCAGCGAGGCTCCATAAAACCCACTACCCCAGAAATCACTCTATAGGGTCTACCAGCTCTGACTCACCGTCTCACAGTTGAGGCAGCGCGTCTCATTGGTCAAAGTTCCCTGGAAGATGTCATGCACCCAGGTGGGCTCCGTGGGCTTGTTCTCGGGCTCTGTCTCCGTGGTGATGGCCGTGCCGTTGTTCTTGAGGCGGCCGTTCTGCTTCTCCTGCTTCTTATCCTCCTGCAGGATGTCTGCCACCGTGTTCAGCAGGTAGTTGAGGAACTCATGGGCGTCCTGCTGCATGTAGTTGTCAAACAGGTCTGTAGGGGGAGACAGAGGACAGGGGCTTTTAGGGAAACTGTGTAGAAATTTGATCAGTCAGTCAACAGATCAAGGTGACTCTAGGCAGGTCAACGCACATGCATGCACATACAAATCCAATATGTGTGAAAAGTGAAATTGGAGAGCAGAAGAAAGAATGTGAGAGTGGGAGAGTGAAAGTGAGAGAAAGCAGCTGACCAGTCCCTAGTCCACACATAGATGTTCATTGTTCATTCATAGAGAGAGCTGCCTGGAGTCAGACAACAACAACCTGCTTCTATTCCAGGTCCATGCTCTGAATGTACGCACCGCCAACACAACATGCACCTGCCCTTCACCCCACAGTGACAATCACCTGTTAAAAACACTTCCACTTCCCCTCTAGCCCTATCCCAAACCCCAGCTCAAATATGCCTACTGTATCTTTCCTGAATACGGTTGATTCAGGACAAATGGTCTCAGCAGTCTGAAACCTCTAAACACTGGTCTGAAACCGATCAACACACAAGTCAGTTTGTCAAATAACAACAATCATTTGACAACCTATACAAAATGGTAGCTATGAGGGTATTACACCATAGTCCTCTAGTGTATTTGTCCCCAGCCTCAGCCCTCTCCCAGACAGTCCCTGGCAGACAGTGATTGTATTTGGTGTAGTCTCGCTCACCATTCTCCTTGCGCAGGCGTGAGATAAACTTCTTGGGCGGGATGACTCCCACCTTTTTCTTCTGGGTGGCAATGCTGTGGAAGAGGTCTGCCAGACACGTGAGCAGGTTCTCCTTCTTCTTCTGCTGGGCTTTGTAGGCCAGCACGTTCTCCCGGAAGGGCCGGCAGAAGTACAGGGCCTGAAGCACCGAGTTACAGTAACACGTGTTGCCAAACTGAGGGGGCCAACCCGGCAGGGACGAATAGAAAAAGGGAGGGTGAGATTTTTATCACTCTGAGGACTGGAAAACATAACATTGAAAACATGGAGAGAAGATTCATGACCGTTACCTCCAACAGAGACTTGGTGCAAGGTGAGATGAGTGTTCTTACATCTAAAAAGGGATGTGAGAGCCAGACTGCACAGCTGCCATCAGATAAATGGATGAATTTTAACTTAATGTAGCCAAACTAGTCTTGGTACCAGTCTTTTTAGCTAACATTCCACTCCTGTCATTTGCCAGAGACTGGTATTTTGTGCAATCTTAGCGTTCAATATAAAGCCTGATTGACGGCACAGTTGCCGATTGGTAGTTGGAAACAACATTAATGGAACATGGGGTGCGTGCAAATTTGGCACAATATAGAATGAGGATTTTAAGAACAACAAACATTACTGTTATCACCTGCTGCGGTCATTCCCTTGTGAGAAGACAGTGTCAATGCAAGATTATGTTGTTCAAAGTGGCTATAGAGGACTCCGTAATGACAGAGAGAAATAATGATACGGAAAATATCAGCCTACAAGATTCAATCAAGCTACGTTTGCTTCAGTTGCATCTCATTAATGAGAGGAAATAAACGCAAAACTAGCACCTTTTGTCATTCCTCGCACATATGCTGATCATCATGACTTACTTCTATTCAAAAAAAAATTATGCTCATTTCAGTTGTAACAGTCCCTCCTCTCTTATTAAGAGACGAATTCCAGACAGGCTACTTTAGGAAACTTTCTGAACGGACGGGGGGGATCAATACAGTTACATATCAGGATATTATTTTTGTTGATATATGGTATCGTTATGACAATATCACAACATTATAAAACGACAGTATTTTTCCTTTATAGCTTGTTCTTCAACTTTTTAATTGTTTTTGTCTCTGGCTTGCATAGCACGGGTGGTGGTCGCCTAAATTCACCCTAGTAAGCTAGGCGTAATATATAGGCTAGCATACAAGTGGTGGATTAATAGCCCAGCCTATGAATGAACTAACTTACACATCTCTGTCACTCATTGTTCCCTTCTTGCGCAATTCATGCATCTCCACTGGCATCTCTCTTCCATCCTCTCTGTATGCCTCTTATAGCTCTTGAACCAGTAGCCTTGCCCAATGTGTTACCTAGAAGTAGCAATATATACACTGAACAAAAAGCAATTTGTAACAATTTCATTGATTTTACAGTTAATATGAGGAAATCAGTCAATTTAAATAAATTCATTAGGCCCTATGGATTTCACATGACTGGGAATACAGATATGCGTCTGTTGCTCACATATACCTTAAAAACAAAAATGGGCCTCATGATCTCGTCACGGTATTTTTGTGTATTCAAATTGCCATCGATGAAACAATTGTTTTCGTTGTCCGTTGCGTATGCCTGCCCATACCATAAACCCACCGCCACTATAGGGCACTCTGTTAACAACGTTCAAACCGCTCGCCCACACGACCCCATGCGCGTAGTCTGCGGTTGTGAGGCCGGTTGGACGTATTGCCAAATTCTCTAAAACGACATTGGAGGTGGCTTACGGTAGACAAATTAACATTTACTTCTCTAGCAACAGCTGTGGTGGACATTTCTGCAATCAGCATGCCTATTTACTGCTCGCTCACTCAAAACTTGAGACATCTGTGGCATTGTGTTGTGTGACAAAACTGCACATTTTAGAGTGGCCTTTTATTGTCCCCAGCACAAGGTGCACCTGTGTAGTAATCATGCTGTTTAATCAGCTTCTTGATATGCCACACCTGCCAGGAAGATGGATTATCTTGGCACAGGAGAAATGCTCACAAACAGGGATGCAACCAAAATTGTGCACAAAATTTGAGCTAAATAAACTTTTTGTGCGTATGGAACATTTCTGGGATCTTTTATTTCAGTTCATGAAACATTTACATGTTGCTATTATATTTTTGTTCAGTGTAGTCTGGTCACTTGCTTGCTGGATATAAAATAGGCTACAGCGTTCACAATGAACTGGTGGGGAACTTTGAATGGCAAGAGCTTCTCTGGTGTATTGTGATCATATTGGCTTCTGGTAAAAATGCAATAAACAGGAATTCTCTGTTCTCCCCACATGCAACGTTTATGTTTACAATTAAATGTATTACATCAGAATGCCCAATGTTAGAATGCTTCCAATCAAATGTATGAATGAATTAGGAAAATGTTCTATCAGTCTAATTTGCATAAACATTGTGATTGGATGATAGATGTGAGGGTTATCAAATCAGGATCAAATTCTATAATCTCCACGAGCTCATTAATGATAGAATGTACATATTTGAACACTGGCCTTTCTGCAGTCTCTTTTGCAATTGACAGGAGTGGCAAGGAGTGGAATGTAATGGCTGAACAGAGACGGCAACCAGGCTAGCAAAACTAGGCTTTAACTCTGCTTTGAGAATCATCAATCTCAAATATTTTTTTATACATACAATCTACCTGCGGTGAACCGCTAAACATTTAATTTACATTCCAGTCATTAAACAGAAGCCATCTGAAGAGTTGGCTAACAGAGTAGTTGGGTAACATAAGGCCCTCAAAGATGTGTTTTGTTTAGCCAATGGAAATAGAATAGCAGGGAAACTGGGACAGCCAGACATCAAAACTGTGTAAAGACATCATTCACAAATGGTAGCATTACTGGCAAGCCAACAAACAAAACCCGTTTCTCATGAAAAGTGTCAACACCAACCACCTGTTCGATGGAAAACATGACTCAGTAGTGACCTAGTGGACAGAGTGAATGACACTTACATTGACCAATCCAAAGTAGTGTTCGTTGATTGGGAACTGCTCTGGACCAATGTCTTTCTCCAGAGCAGAGGCATTGGTGCCCTGAGGGAGACCAGAGAGAGAACATGAGCTCAAACGTGCACTATCTAAACATCCTTATTATGCATGAAATAGGCTACACATCATCTGGAGTGCCTTACTCACACATGTCTGTTCTATCTTCTTCAGGGCTGTGTTACTTATTATGGGTCCCCATTAGCTACTCTTCCTTGGGTCCAGCAAAATACAGGCAGTTATACAATTGTAAATGCCATGTAGATTCCATGTAGTCATGGCTCTATGTAGTACTGTGCGCCTCCCATAGTCTGTTCTGAACTTGGGGACTGTGAAGAGACCTCTGGTGGCATGTCTTGTGGGGTATGCATGGGTGTCCGAGCTGTGTGCCAGTAGTTTAGACAGACAGCTCGGTGCACTCAACATGTCACTACCTCTCACAAATACACGTAGTGATGAAGTCAATCTCTCCTGGGGAATTCTTGATTCTACCTGGATTATGTTGAGGTTTCCATTAAAGAACACACTCGGTTTTCTGTTAGACAGGAAACTTTTTATCCACAATATAGCAATATAGTAAAGCCATAACACCTAGATGTTTTTCCAGCAGAAGACTACTGTATGATCAATGTCAAAAACCAAACTGAAGTCTAACAAAACAGCCCCCTCAATCTTTTTTATCATCAATTTCTCTCGGCCAATCATCAGTAATTTGTGTAAGTGCTGTGCTTGTTGAATGTCCTTCCCTATAAGCGTGCTGAAAGTCTGTACTCAATTTGTTTACTGTAAAATAGCACTGTATCTGGTCAAACACCATTTTTTCCTAAAGTTTACGAAGGGTTTATAACAGGCTGATTGGTCGGCTATATGAGCCAGTAAAGGGGGCCTTACTGTTCTTAGGTAGCAAATTACTTTTGCTCCCCTCCAGGCCTGACGGCACACACTTCTAGCAGGCTTACATTGAAGATATAGCAAATAGGAGTGGCAATATCGTCCACTATTATCCTCAGTAATTTTCCAAGTTGTCAGACCCCGGTGGTTTGTCATTGTTGATAGACAATAATTCTTTCACCACTTCCACACTTACAAAATTACAAGGCTTGACTTCCATAATTTGGTCAGATATACTTGGAGGTGTAGTGTCAGTATTTGTTGCTGTCATGCTTAAGTTGGCTGAGCCATCTGATTCAATGAATGATGGTGTTGAGTTCGCCATTTTGCCCAAAATTTCATTTAAAGGTGCTCCAAAGTTTTTTACAATCATTCTTTACGTAATTTATCTTTGTTTCATAGTGTAGCTTCTTCTTTTCATTCAGTTTAGTCACGATTTCTAAATTTGCAGTGCGTTTGCCAATCGTTTGTGCAAATATACTTATTTGCCATTCTTTTTGCCTCATCCCTCTCAACCATACACATTTTAAATTCCTCATCAATCCACAGGGATTTAACAGTTTTTTAAAGTCATTTTCAAAATAGGTTCATGCTTATTAGTAACTGGGATAAGCAATTTCATAAATGTGTCAAGTGCAGCGTGTGATTGCTCGTCATTTCACACCACGGACCAACAAATATAGGAACATAGGAATCACTACAAAACGTATTGTATAACCTCTTGTAAACTATATTAGGCACAGACTTTGAAACTTTGGTTTTCCTAGCTATGGCTGCTATATTACAATAAGCATTTTTCTACAGCTGGCCATGCTTTCCACCTGGCTACCCCTACACCGGTCAACAGCTCTGCACCCCCCACAGCAACTTGCCCAAGCCTCCCCCATTGCCCAAGCCTCCCCCACTCAAATCCAAATAGCTGATGTTCTGAAAGAGCTGCAAAATCTGGATCCCTACAAATCAGCTGGGCTAGACAATCTGGACCCTCTCTTTCTAAAATGATCTGCCGCAATTGTTGCAACCCCTATTACTAGCCTGTTCAACCTCTCTTTCGTATCATCTGAGATCCCCAAAGATTGGAAAGCTGCCGCGGTCATCCCCCTCTTCAAAGGGGGAGACACTCTAGACCCAAACTGCTACAGACCTATATCCATCCTACCCTGCCTTTCTAAAGTCTTCAAAAGCCAAGTTAACAAAACAGATCACCGACCATTTCGAATCCCACCGTACCTTACCCGCTATGCAATTTGGTTTCCAAGCTGGTCATGGGTGCACCTCAGCCACGCTTAAGGTCCTAAACTATATCATAATCGCCATTGACAAAAGACAGTACTGTGCAGCCGTATTCATCGACCTGGCCAAGGCTTTCGACTGTCAATCACCGCATTCTTATCGGCAGACTCAACAGCCTTGGTTTCTCAAATGACTGCCTCGCCTGGTTCACCAACTACTTCTCAGATAGAGTTCAGTGTGTCAAATCGGAGGGCCTGTTGTCCGGACCTCTAGCAGTCTCTATGGGGATGCCACAGGGTTCAATTCTCGGGCCGACTCTTTTCTCTGTATACATCAATGATGTTGCTCTTGTGGCTGGTGATTCTCTGATCCACCTCTACACAGACGACACCATTCTGTATACTTCTGGCCCTTCTTTGGACACGGTGTTAACTAACCTCCAGACGAGCTTCAATGCCATACAACTCTCCTTCCGTGGCCTCCAACTGCTCTTAAAAGAAAGTAAAACTAAATGCATGCTCTTTAACCGATCGCTGCCCGCACCTGCCCACCCGTCCAGCATCACTACTCTGGACGGTTCGGACTTAGGTATTTGTAGTTGTCCACATATTCTAGGTGTCTGGTTAGACTGTAAACTCTCCTTCCAGACTCATATTAAGCATCTCCAATCCAAAATTAAATCTAGAATCAGCTTCCTATTTCACAAACAAAGCCTCCTTCACTCATGCTGCCAAACATACCCTTGTAAAACTGACTATCCTACCGATCCTTGACTTCGGCGATGTCATTTACAAAATAGCCTCCAACACGCTACTCAGCAAATTGGATGCAGTCTATCACAGTGTCATCCGTTTTGTCACCAAAGCACTATATACTACCCACCACTGTGACCTGTACGCTCTCGTTGGATGGCCCTCGCTTCATATTTGCCGCCAAAAACACTGGCTCCAGGTCATCGATAAGTCCTTGCTACGTAAAGCCCAGCCTTAGCTCACTGGTCACCATAGCAGCACCCACCCGTAGCACGCGCTCCAGTAGGTATATTTCACTGGTCACCCCCAAAGCAAATTCCTCCTTTGGCCGCCTTTTCTTCCAGTTCTCTGCTGCCAATGACTGGAACGAATTGCAAAAATCTCTGAAACTGGAGACTCATATCTCCCTCACTAACTTTAAGGATCTGCTATCAGAGCAGCTTACAGATCATTGCACCTGTACATAGCCCATCTGTAAATAGCCCATCCAACTACCTCATCACCATATTGTTATTTTTATAATATATATTTCTTTTTTTGCTCCTTTGCACCCCATTATCTCTACTTGCACATTCATCTTCTGCACATCTATCACTCCAGTGTATATTTGCGAAATTGTAATTATTTTGCCACTATGGCCTTTTTATTGCCTTACCTCCCTAATCTTACTTCATTTGCACACACTGTATATAGACTTTTCTATTGTGTTATTGACTGTACGTTTGTTATTCCATGTGTAACTCTGTGTTGTTGTTTGTGTCACACTGCTTTGCTTTATCTTGGCCAAGTACCAGTTGTAAATGAGAACTTGTTCTCAACTGGTTTACGTGGTTAAATAAAGGTGAAATAAAAAATATTAATAAATAAATAAAAAAAATTGTGATCACTACATCTGATGGATTTAGATACTGCTTTAAAGCAAATATCTGCAGCATTAGTAAAGATGTGATCAATACATGATGATTTCATGCCTGTGCTGTTTGTAACTACCCTGGTAGATTGACTGATAACCTGAACCAGGTTGCAGGCACTAGTTACAGTTTGAAGCTTTCTCTTGAGTGGACAGCCTGATGAAAGACAGTCAATATTTAAATCACCCAGAAAATATACCTCTCTGTTGATATCACAAACATTATCAAGCATTTCACACATTATCCTGATACTGATTGTTAGCGCTTGGTGGTCTATAGCAGCTTCCCACCAGAACGGCCTTTAGGTGAGGCAGATTAACCTGCAGCCATATTTCTTCACCAGTATTTAACATGAGATCCTCTCTAAGCTTTACAGTAATGTGGTTCTGAATTTAAACAACACCTCAACTTTTGGTATTTCTGTCTTTTCTGTAGATCTTATAACCATGTATTGCTACACTGTATCATCAAATGTATTATCTAAGTGAGTTTCAGAGATATGTCATCTGTTACTAGCAAATGATTGATTTCATGAACCTTTGTTTCTTAAGCTACATATGTTAACGTGGGCTATTTTTAGAACTTTTCTAGAACACTTGATTGTTTTTATTGCTTTACTGGGAAGCTTAGCAGAGGTAGACATGCTCATGTTTTTGATGTTAGTGCTGGGTGAGCTGCACACAGTGGACTTCCTGCTTTGGCACACCGCCTCAATGCTAACAGTATCACTCTGGTTCATAGGCACATGATTACTGCAGCTAGTGAATCTGGTCAAGGGCTCTCTGGTCTAATAGTCGTATGGGTAAGTACAGTATATCGCAGGGAACTGACAGACTAAAGCCTCTTTATAGAGAGGTCACATGCTGCACGTCTCTGTCTCACATAATAGTCTAAACTTTGCTTCAGATATATGTGAATGCCTGGATTATTTCTGACAATGACTGGCAGTCCACTCCAGCCTATTATGGCTTTCATGTAGCTTGCTGTTTCCCATCCCAAACCCTGCTTATTCATGCTACTGGAAATTAGGAATCCTTTGGTTTCATCATCTGACAAACTCACTACCAGCCTCTTCACTCAGGGGGATAATTATCACAATGTAAATATTCAAGAGCATTTAACATTCCGTAATGTAGTGACAGGGCACTTATCTCCTGACAGAGCCCATTGACTAACCAGAGCTCAGAGAGCTTCCAGATGAAGCCATGTCTTTGTTGAGGGAACAGAGACTTCTGCTAGAGATGCTTTAGTCTTAAAATTGCTGTCATTTTCTCTCAGTCAAAGCAGAAGAGAATACATTGCTTTGTTGTCTCCGATTTCCGTTTTGACAGAGTTCTAAATGTTGAATTTCTCAAACAGACGCATGCACACACCGCTGAGCCTGCGCTCGTGTGCTAAAGACACATGAAGTGTTTAATCAAACTAGACAACGTACACTTGCTTGTCTCATCTAGATAATAATGTCCCATCAAAGCTTACACAAACAACAGTACAAAGGAAAGTAAACAAAGACCAGATGATGATAACAGTCCCATTCAACACCAATCAAATGCTGTGTCACATAACATTTTTGTACTTCCAAACTTGACATCTTCCTGAACTTTTGAATCCTTATCAACAGCTAGATCCAGTAGCTTAAACACTGTTCTTGTAGAGAAAGGTAACACTACATTAGCCTAGTGTACTTATTCCTGTGTGGAGTAATTAGACAGTCATAAGGACACTGCAATGTAAAGTGTTACAACGAAGGACCTCCTCTATACATTGAGTCAGTCAGATGCTCATTATGCCCATCAGTAATGCCCTTGGCAAGTCATCACCTCCATGTGAGACAATGAACCCAAAACATTTAAATTATTAAATAGTATTGCAATCATAGAATAATTGAAATTTCATTAAGTCTCCCACCGCTAACAGCTTATTACACTTATTATCACTGCCTTGGCTCTGCAGCAGGTGCACACAGGTGGATGGAACCATGTAATGAGACAGGATACTCTCTGACTGTCACTAAAAATTTAATTGAGGAAGCTGACCTGAAAACCACTTTCACACAGCACATGGGTCCTTTAAATATACATTAGCATAGTTTCATGGCCATATGAGAGGATCTGTCATATTCCCATTCTTCACTTCCAAGTTAAGCTTAGGGATCTTTAAATTCACACGAGACTGACACTAGAAATCAACCTGCCAAAAGGTGTCAAACCACGTCACTCACCGTACTAAGAGGTGTTTGTGAAGTGTGCACGGCAAGCTTTACGTGTGACAAAGTTGCTGTCTGATACCAATTTTCCTGACGTCGCCAAATTACATTGCATGTGTTTATTTTGACCCCCCCCCATGCATCCCTGTCAAACAAGGACTGGTGGCTTGATACTACAGCCGATCAGCTCGAGCTCTCACAAGCAATTCGACCATGAACCTCTCTCATCATCATTACACAGACAAGGTGGCCGACGGTGACTGCAGCAGACACTCGAAGGCGCTAAGGCTACTTACCATATTACAAATGGAGGCGATATTTCTGACAGTCATTTAGTTTACAGGGTCCCTCTCACCGTCATATTTATAAAATAAACATGTTTCAATGCAGGACGATATTGAGAAAAGATAAAAGCTGATTCGCAGCCACCGCTAAGGCCAGACCGCAACCACAGGGGTGAAAAACTAGCAATGACTGTCTCGACTAGAGACCAACCCGCATGCAGTTAACACGAAATAAAAAAAAATGCAGCTTAATTTTAACGCTTTGATTACTTAATTGTCGCAGACAGCTAACGTATAATTTATCTAAAAATGACATATGCATGAGTGACTAAACACACATGAAGTTGCGGCAGGTTGATAGCAACGGATAACAAGCTATGTAAGGAAATGCACATCCCGCCCATCACAAAAAGCTACCGCATTTCTGTCGAATCGAGCGCTCTGATGTTTGATTGACAGAACAGAGACTAATCAGAGCCTCGGATCAGGGTTTGAATGATGCAATGAATTTTGGGAGTTGTGGTGAATTTGGCTAGTAGTACTAATGGATTGTCACTGATCATGATTTACATACATCGAATATTCACATCACATTTCACACCAACTTGCAGACGTATGGTGATACTCAAGTGTCATGCTGCTCGCGTTATATTGGTTTGAAACTTAATTTATAGACATATTTGCATTACAAATGTTGACATCGTCCTTTGCCATCAAAACCTGCCCATTCAATAGACAGTAGGGTACGTTGGGTGAAATCGCCCCACCACCCAAAGATGGCTGTAGTGGCACTGTCCGACCCACGGACGTTGTTAGGGTTTTTCTTTTGTTGACAAAGTGAACGCGAGGAGCGTCACCCAAGGTTGTAAAAAAAAGTACATATTCTGCCGTTTGTTGTTTGCAGTAAGTTCTTTGTTGTTGTAATATCGCAAACTGAGGTGGCAGTTTCACAAATTAAGGATTCCAGCTTTAAGGAAAATGTTTTTAAACAAAAAAGCTGCTAGAAAGGGGACATTTGCCCTATATGGAAAATGAGCAGTTGAGCAGTTGACTCTTAAAAGCTCTAGGTATCTTATTTTAATTAAACAAATCAAAACAAAATTACATTGTACATTTCACTATTAATATCCTAAAATATCTCAAAATTGATTGTGTAACTCAATTAAGTTACTTATAGAGAATTTGGACATGATTTGGAAAATGTTAATATAGGTACCATTGACTTGCATTAACTTTTGTTGCAACTCTGTCACGCTATATTTCCAGCTGCAGCATTAATTGTCATATGTCCTTGTTGACCCGTGTGCTGACACTGTTCCTGTTTTGTTACCTGTCTGTTCCGTATTAAATGTCAACTCCCCGTACCTGCTTCTCATCTCCAGCGTTGGTCCTTACAGAATGCTGCAGCCATCTAACGAAACATTGGGGAGTGCGTTCCGGTTGGTGATGGCGTCGGGTCCGGGGATCGATACCGATGGAACCAGGTGTGCCTAAGCCAGCTCATCGGGCTGTCACGCCCTAGCTGGCTTGAGAGGTTCTTTCCCCGGTTGGCTCGGAAGGCGCCCATCCCACGTTGGGCCTCAGCCGGATCGTCAGGTTTTTATGCCCAGACGGCTTGTCAGGCTGCTACACCTCAGCCGGATCATCGGGCTCCCACGCCGCAGCAGGATCATCAGGCTCCTATGCCTCAGCCGGCTCGCCAGGCTCCCATGCCTCTGCCGGTTCGTCGTGAGTTTATGCCCAGCCGGCTTGCCCAGCGCCTGTGCCTCGGCTGGCCCGTCAGGCTAGCCCAGCAAGTGGGACGCCGGGTTTCGCCCCTGGCAGGAGTGCATCACGCACGCACTCCTGCCACCATCAGTACGCACACCTGCCTTTCCCCGTCACACGCATCAGCGATTATTGGACTCACCTGGACTCAATCACCTCTGTCATTACCTATATCTGTCTGGTTCCCTGCTCTATTCCCTGCTGCAGCATTACTTGTCATATGTCCTTGTTGACCCGTGTGCTGACGCTGTTCCTGTTTTGTTACCTTCCGTATTAAATGTCAACTCCCCGTACCTGCTTCTCATCTCCAGCATTGGTCCTTACAGACTCGAGCGATACCTCTCTGTCCATTCTAGCAGCAGGCTACGTGGAGAATGGAACAGCTGGATTTGGGAAACAGCTTGAGTCGCACAGAATGGCATATAACGTTGCAGATGAAGTTGAGGTGCGTTTTTCAAAGACAAATGAAATAACAAAAAAAAGTTTCTGGACCCTTCTATAACATTTCATTTACATAAAAAATAGAGATTTGGTTGTAAAAAATCTAAATTCTCTAAGACCTGAAATGTCCTAAGTGATGAACACGGGGGTGGAGCAGTTCTCTCATAAACCTGTAGTGAAGCCACTTCCTGCCATGCAGCTGGACATCTTCATAAGAGGTGTTTAAAAGTTCAAGATGTGTTCTGACAGCTTTCTGTCTCTTTACTCACAGATGTACATACAGAATGTCATATGAAGAGGGCGTGTGCCAGTGGTTGTGTGAAAGACCTCTTGACGTGAGTAACGGCCACGACTAGAGACGGACTCCCACTCCCTCTAAGCTTTGCTTACTCATGGCTGTCTGTGTCACAAGGCCATTTCCGTGGGACAGAGCAACCATCTCTTCAACCTGGGTCAGGGGCTCCACCCCTGGCTCTGGACCTGTTGAGAGGAACACACATCTCTGAAGGACCGCAGACACACCTAAAATGTCTGTGAAGGATGTGCATTACTGTCGGCACTTTGACAATCGTAACAGATCTAGGAACCAACCATCGATGATTGACATCTTTCTAGAACAGGTGCCCTGATGTCTTCAGATTGGACAAGTGAAAGATTGAAAAAGACAATCGACACCAGACAGGTACCTTGTTTAACCTCACTCCTTATTGATGATAGGAGTGAGGTTTCCTCCTGAAACCCCATAATGGTCCCTGCAGTGTGTCTCTTGTTTGGAGATAGAAGGACTGGGACTGTGCAGCCATGGTGGTTACTGGCATCAAGCCTTTCCAGTAACAGCATGACAGATGAACAGAAAGGCTGTTATTGAAGGCCAGTTTTGGCTGTTTTATGCCTTTTTTTCAGTGCTTTATGTCTCAGTCCTCATGTTTGGATGGGTTTGACAGGACAAGTTTGCAGATGATGGAAGGGGAAACTAACCTTTTGATAGGCTCCTTTTGGGTGTTTAAAAGTTGAAGATGTGTTCTAACAGCTTTCACGGCTCCTCGTGATCAAGACAAAGGAGATGATTGTGAACTACAGGAAAAAGAGGACGAGCACACCCCCATTCTCAACGACGGGGCTGCAGTGGAGCAGGTTGAGAGCTTCAAGTTCCTTGGTGTCCACATCACCAACAAACTACGTGGTCCAAGCACACCAAAACAGTCGTGAAGAGGGTACGACAAAAACGATTCCTCCTCAGGAGACTGAAAAGATTTGGCATGGGTCCTCAGATCCTCAAAAGGTTCTACAGCTGCACCATCGAGAGCATCCTGACTGGTTGCATCACTGCCTGGTATGGCTACTGCTCTGCCTCCGACCGCAAGGCACTACAGAGCGATGTGCGAACAGCCCAGTACATCACTGGGGCCAAGCTTCCTGCCACCCAGGACCTCTATACCAGGCGGTGTCAGAGGAAGGCCCTAAAAATTGTCAAAGACTCCAGCCACCATAGTCATAGACTGTTCTCTCTGCCTCCGCACAGCAAGCGGTTCCGGAGCGCCAAGTCTGGATCCAAGAGGCGTCTAAACAGCTTCTAGCCATAAGACTCCTGAACATCTTGTCAAATGGCTACCCAGACTATTTGTATTGCCCCCTCCACACCACTGCCACTCTCTGTTGTAATCTATGCATAGTCACTTTAATAACTCTACCTACATGTACATACTGCCTCAACTAACCGGTGCCCCCGCACATTGACTCTGTACCGGCACCCCCCTGTATATATTGTTATTTTGTACTGCTGGTCTTTAATGACTTCTAACTTTTATCTCTTATTCGTATCCGTATTTTTTTTTAACTGCACTGTTGGTTAGGGGCTCGTAAGTAAGCATTTCACTGTAAGGTCTACACCTGTTGTATTCGGCGCATGTGACTGCTTTACGGAGCCAGTTATCAGTCATACTGAAAACCACTAACTAGACTAGTGGATGAATACTTTTTAATGCATCACTCTTTCCTTCTTCTCGTGTAATCATGTATGAAGTGAAAGGGTGGATTGTTCCTTTGCCTATCTAAGATCAGTGATAACTTTGTAGGGAGGTAAAGGATGCACTGCAAAGGTATTTGAACAGGACCAGCCTCGCCTAGTGGTGAAATCAGTGTGGACACAACAATCACCCTTCAAAGGCTCACAGCCCATTGCTGTTTATTGTCAACACAGACAAGAGCTTCACCCACTGTGATTGCCCAGGTCCTCTCAAGCACTGCACAACAAAAGGCTATCTGTCACATACTGTACTGTACACTTGAAATATCTGTTGTGACTTCAGTGATTATTTCTGGTGCATTACAACACAGAGGCTGAGGCTGTACACTTAATCAGGCCTGTCTAATCTCCTGATACTGGAAGATCTGATGTCTTCTTCCTATCTGGGACGGCAGGTAGCCTAGTGGTTAGAGCGTTGGGCCAGTAAACGAATGGTTGCTGGATTGAATCCCTGAGCTGACAAGGTAAAAATCTGTCGTTCTGCCCCTGAACAAGGCAGTTAACCCACTGTACCCCGGAGGCCGTCATTGTAAATAATAATTTGTTCTTAACTGACTAGTTAAAAATCTGAGCTCCATTGAGATGTGTGGCACTTTCAGGATCCCATGTCCTAAGTCCATTCATTACCAATTAAGTCATTTTCACTTCTGAGTGGTATTGTGAAAACCCCTAAAACGGTGTAGAAAACTGACATGACACAAAAGCTGTGTTTACACAGGAAACTCAGTTCTGATCATTTCCATAAATTGGTCTTTTGACTAATCAGATCAGTTCGTTTGCCAATAATTGGTCAAAAGATCAAACATGGTCTGCCTGTGTAAACGCATGCTTTTTGGGGAAGGATGTGAACAGGCTACACATAGAATCTTGGAAGATTATAAAAGTTACACTGAACAGCACTGGCAGAGTAGGGTCATAGAGGGGCGGGCCTGTCTTAGAGCACGGTCTAATTAGAAAACTAGTGTTTGATGCAGAGTGGATATGATCTTACCTAGTTTCACTTTGAAGACTGACTGAAAAAGAAAATATTCAGTATCTTCCTCTCTCACAGGACAGCCATGCCTTGTGGCACAGTATCTGTATCTTCGGAGGGAGGAAGGGTAATGGGTCTTTAGCATGCACCCGAAACACCAATTAGATGTCAATAATGACGAGGAGGGAAGGAGTGACTGATCTCTCTGAGGCTCCACAGGGCCCCAGGGCCCTAGGTCTCTCTTCTTTAACATGGGCTTTTTCTGGGCTTTCACAACACTGAGAACAATTATCTTCATACCATTTACATGTGAACAAAAAGAAGGAACAAGAACAGCTAAGAATACATGTCAGACATGCTTTTAAGTTATGTACCCAGTAGGTCCCTCAAGTCCTCTGGCACTGGCCTTTTAACTATCCCAAAGCCTAGGACCAAGAGGCATGGAGAGGCAGCCTTTTGTTACTATGCCCCCAGCCTCTGGAATAGCCTGCCAGAGAACCTGAGATGGGCCGAAACTGTGGACAATAAAATAAATCTTAAAACACACTTTTTTAGCTTTGCTTTTCCTTAGGGTGCTTTTTAATCATTCAGTTTTTATTGTTATTCTTTCTTTTTATCCTCTTGGTTGTGTAGTAAATATTTCAGTTTTTATTCATTTGTTTTTTCCTGTAAAGCACATTGTGTTGCATTCCATGTCTGAAATGTGCTGTGTAAATAAAGCTTGATTTGATTTGATAAATAACAGACTTCAAGAGAAATGGGAAAAAATTGAAAATTATTGAATGAAACAACACCACTGTGTTGTTTCATTCAGTTTGTGTGTTGTCAGTTTGTGTGGTATGAGGAGCTGGGAATGACCAAGATTAGATGAAGTCGTCAAGCCTCATTGTTGGCCTGAGCTCTGGAATGTTCCAGGGGTTTATTTGAGAACGTGTTGATTGATAGGTTCTTGTTCGTACCAAGGTTTATTTATGAATTAGGGGAACAATTAAGAATGGTAGCTGCTGTGTTCTCTTAACCCCACTGTGTCTGAACAGAATGTTCTCCCAACAGTTGAGCTGTTTTTATAGTCCAATGTTAAAACAGGCTGCTAATTTCCTTAGCTACTTTTTTCAATCAGGGGATTTGACTGGTCTTTTTTATTTGGACAGATTTTAGTCAAGTCACTCTTAATGGACTTTGAATCTTAGCATCACAAATGTTTTAATTTCCCTGCCACTCAATACATTGATACAGTGTTTGAAAGCTTTATTGACATGGTTATTACAGTTATTATTATTTCCAGTCACTGCGGACTGAAAGGTTAGTCAAATAAATGATATTGCATAGCACATAATGGAATGACACTAGTCTTTGGAATAGCCATTAGAGAATGTGTTGAATAGTTTAATCTCAGAAAGGCTGTAAAATGCCTCTAAAAGGGCAGTAGACTGGGTCCTTTACACATGTCTGGCTGCCTGCTTAAAAAAAAAGAACATATTTTTCCACAAAATATCAGTCCCAATTCATTTCTACTCAGCTATACCAACAATAATCCTCCTGAAAACCCATAACATTATTACAGCTGTTTTCTGCCTTTGTTTTCAGGGCTTTAATCTGTCCCAGATGTGGCTCTGTCATTTGACAGGACTGTTGTACCCGCTGCTGGACTTTTTTTTGTCTGCTCATTACTGGGACAGGCAGGCCCACATGTTTGGGTCACAGATACACACATGCACACGCACAGAAGGAAGCAAGCACGCACATATGCAAGCATGCACAACACACACACATCCTCAAGGTCTTTAAAGGGTTCCAGTCAGCTGAGATTTTCTGGGAGGACTTTCCTGCTGTGGGCTGCTACAGACATAAAAAAGAGCTGAGTTATGTATCACTTCCCAAAAGTTGAGACATAACCTCCCCTCCCCCCTATGAGAAATTCAGTAGAAACAGTGATGCAGACTGTTTATCCTTGGCACCTTCGCTGAGACAGTACTATGGAGCGGAAACTCTTTAACAGTGGGTTGGTTTTGTTTAATGTGAACAAGGGAAACAACTCATTTTCTTTTGAAAGCTGGTATGCGTTTCTGGTAATTGGCGGGATGTAAGGGCTACAGTAATGTTGTGGCTGGAATGTCAATAGTGCCTCTGTCTGCCTGGTGTTCAATAGTGTTCTTCTGTATTACAGTGGAATACAGCAGGCTTGTCTCTCTCCTCAACCACAGGAAATTCCAAAGGGATAGTATGTGTGTTTTTCCCTGTGTCTGATCTCCATATGGTTTTGATAATATGTCCTGTACCCTTCTCACAGAGGACCGTTGTTCAGACGGATCGACTAGTTAGGAGTCTCTCTCATAGGTCACCCATTCCACTCCACTCAGACTAGCTCAGAGGCAGACAGACTGTTTTTCCAGTCATGATCAAGATCATTGTCTAGTCCTCTCTCTGGCGGCCATGTTGTAGCCTACTTATGGGGGGGCTCAGAAAACATCAGCCTGATGCCAGTAAATGGATGAACAGTACACTCATAGAGAAAGAGAGAGAGAATGAGAGAGAGGGAAGAGAGGAAGAACCAAGATGGGAAGTGATAGTATGAAGAGAATGGAACAACGAGACAGAGAGGTGTATGTTCCAAACAAACTCTATGTGGGGTTTATTGCCTTGGGTACACAGTGTCCCACCAGTCCCATCTGGAATCTATTCCAGACATGTACTTCCCAGCTGCTTCTATAAACAGAGCAGAGCAGGGCAGGCAGTGTGGTGGTGGTGGTGGTGGTGGTGGTGGTGGTGGTGGTGGTGGAAGCCCTTGGACCAGCTGTGTGTTTATAGGCCCAGAGCTACTGACACTGTGGGGCCGACCCTCCTCTTGGTATGTACTGTAAAATGTGTCTCTGTATTACCATCCTGAGTTATCATTTAGGAGACAGGGGACATACTGAACTGGTATCAGGCCAAACCGCAGTAAAGTTACAGAACGGTATGTAATCCAGAGACATGCGCACACAGAGGAAAGCAAGGGCAAGGCCCATTGTTACAGCCTCCTCCACAGATGCCTTCGTAGTCAGTCAGAACTCCTCCACAATGCACCTGTGCTGCTGCCACACATTCAGCCCCAGTCACCTGAGAGACCAACAGCGCTGCCATAGCAACAGCAGAACAATAGGCACTCTGTGCTCGTTATAACAGAGAGCTCAGTGTGACCATCTATGTGTGAGTGTGTGTCAAATTGTGTCTGTGTGTGAGCGCATGTGTGCGCATGACATATACAGTGTATGCACACATACGTGCATGCACAGTGGCCCGGGGATGGTGAAGACGGGGGGGCACAGGCCGAATTTTAAAGGTTGTGCATGTTTACATTAAAGGAAAGGGAAAGAGGGATACCTAGTCAGTTGTACAACTAAATGCCTTCAACTGAAATGTATAAAGCTCCTCTATTCTTTCTCTGTCGTACAAAAACAGCCGAGTGTGTTGGTGGGGATGTCAGAAGGAGAGAGTAGTGTTTGTCCCTTACCCCTGTGTTCTCTCTATCACTCTATAAGCCTTCCATCACTGGGTGCCAGACTAAATAGAGCACTTCCCAAGTTCCCCCCAGCACACCACAGCCAATAACAGGACAATGACAATGACAGTGAAAATATTCTTCAGTCATAGTCCATCTGAGACGGGCATACTCATACTCTGTGTGTGCCTGGGGATCCACTCTTAAGAGAGCCCTACAGTGAGCAGTGGGTGACTCACCTTTCAGGAGGTATTATGAGAGAGTGACACAGTTCCATAAGCACCTGAAGGAGAGTTTCCATGGAGTAGTACTGAGGGAGAGATACTGATCATCTGCATAAAGCTTGGACGTCTACAGTGTTTCCTCTCCTCTATTGTCAAGAGTCCAACTGAAAGTTCAGGTTGAAATGGCTCAGTAGTATCTTGCCCTGATTACAGACAATTCTGTTTATAGTATAAGGGACTCTCTGGAGTAACCGGGCAGATCAGGATGCGTCAGTTTACAGTGCACATGGCAGCTCTGACCCCAATTGGCCTTGAACTGCCTTAACTCTGTTACTGTGCCAGGTGGAGAGGACATCTCCCATGAACATTATGTAATCTAGAGGAATATAGAGATTTGGGGAAAGGTTTCTCTGGGTGAGCCTTCCACTTCATATGAGTTCTGGATAGTTCTGTGTGGCAGAGGGAATATGATTTCAGGGTTCTCTCATACTCGATTACCTTGTTCCTCTTGTTAATAGGTCTGTCTGCTTCCTTTTGTCCTCAGTGACACGAGTCGACACTCCAAATCCATGATTTCTTGTGTTACACACTAACGTTAGGATAATTAAACGGCTGGGCCTGCTCTCTCTCCCCAGGGGTAAAATGCAGCAATATGTGCAGGCACAGCGAGTCCCTCTCAGATGCCAGGCGTGTTTTGGTAAGGACGAGGGGAACTTAAATGTCATGTGCTGAGTGGTTCAGCTCTGAGGGGCATATCTGACGCACATCTCATCTCCTCTCCGCTGGTACCAGCTGCCAATTCTACATGGTGTATCCACCCAGAACATTGAATCCAGTCCCCCTTTATTGCCTGAAAGTGCCTCGCGACATGCTATTTTCCTATTCTCGCTCTGCGGTGTGTTAATGGACTTGGCCGCACCTCGTCTCCACCTCAGATTAAATTGGTGCTGCTGATAATGTGTTAGTGAGAGCCGGGCCCAGTCGGGTCAGGAGAAAGAGGGTGCACTTACTGGCCTCCTGGTACCGCCTGTGGTGGGCTTAAGAGGCTAAAGATAAGCAGAGGCGTGAACCTGCAGCGTTACCCGCTGTCCACTCAGCAAAGTGGAAATGGAACAGCCACATAACCAAACACACAACTAAACACACAACCAGACACACATCAAGACACACAACCAGACACACATCGAAACACATTCTTGGAAACAACTACATATACGTGTCATTTGGGCTTATTCATAAAAGTTGACTGTGAGCAACACCCATATAGTCTTGAGGAAAATTACTTTATTTGTGCTCTGCAATTCCTCTAAAGCAGATAGAAATGTCATACAAAGCAATTTACGCAAGAGCACTGTTGTAGGTGAGAATTTGAAACTCAGACGTAAAGATTTTCATTGACCTCCTACGAGTGGTGTGCTTCTGCTGACACGCACGCACACAATCCCTCACGCACACAAACACACATGCACACAGGAACCGTCAGAGAATGACCTTGGGAATCTAGACAGAGAGACTCATCTCTCTCTGAATCAGCCTCGCCAACACTACAGTACATACAGACTATGGGGAGGGTGTGTGTGTGTGTGTGTAGCCTACACAGTATCCGTTTGACTGAGTGTTTGCACCTTGTGTATGTGTGTGTGTTTATTGGATGTGTCAGTATTTTTTATATATATATATATATAATTCCTAAATTAATTACATTAAACTAGGCCAGAGGCACAGATGAAACTATCTATCAGTGAATTAGAAAGAATTTCTGCCACATGACTACTCTCCTCTCCTCTGGGTGAAGGCTGATTGAGACTAAAGCTTCACTTCACAGGCAATTACTCTCTTTTCTCTTCTCCACACAATGATTGGTGCAATTTGAGGACTCAGAGACCTCGCCCAGGATAAAGAAGAGAAATGAGAAGTAATTCATCACTTTTAGAGGAGACGAGCACCGTGGCCTGACCTGTGAAGTGGAGCCACACTGCCTTCCTTCTAAAAGGAGATTCATCAACCCTATTCACTGAGCTCAGTTCTACAGCTAAGGAAACACCGGGCAGGGGAGGCAGAGGAAAGAAAATCATCTTACCATGTAGCAAAACAATATTATTGATTTCGTAGTTGGGCTGCAGATATCTGAAAACGAGCATGACTATTGACTGCGCTGAACTCAATTAAACTAAACCAAAACTAAATAGAAGACCTGCAGAGCCCCGCAGCATGCTGCAGCATGTTCATGAGTACCATTGTTTGTGTCTGGTCTCGATTCAGGGAGCTCTACAGACCGATGCAATAAACAAACTTCTCATATTTCATTTTTCAACCCCCTCTTGTTAGAAACGTGTCAGTCACCTCATAGCACGATCCACTGCTCTGTGTCCTTAAACGTCCCGCTTTCATGTCTGGGAAACTTTGATGTAGAGTCCCCTCAAGACAAGTTCATATTTTCTCTAACAGGAGTTAAATGCATACATAAGTAGAATTGTTTTGGCATATGTGTTGGAGCAAGTTCATGTGTGACCAGTCCTCTGTCCACAGGCGTGGAATCCATCATAAAACTGCTCCATTCATTAAGTAACAGAATGTATTGACAGGACCCAAGGGTGAGCCTCTGTCTTTGAGTTAACACATTAACATTTAGTCTGTGATTAGACACTGGACAGATAAAACCTGCCTTAGCCGTTCATGGTTATAAAGTGTGGCATCTGCTTGTGACAACAGTGAGCAGGCAAATGCTGCGACTAAACAATTACGTAAATAAATACAAACGAGATCTTGTCCAAATAGGATTCTAAAGCCCTGGTGATGGGGATATTTTGTCTCATAGCACCAGTGTGCTGTTTAGCTAGGTCACCTGTTTCCTGTGAGTAGGACAGTGATGGTGATGGGAGGGGGGCTGCTGTGACAGAGTAATGACACAGTACCACCCAGTGTACCACACAGAGAGATGACCTGAGTGTGGGTGATGCAACTCTGGTTGAATCAGACAAAAAAGACATGCAGCAAAGTTACCAAAAATGACTTTATTTCCTGATGCCTCTTATAACATAATGTCCGATTTCTCCACTGCCTGCCTGTCTGTCTGATGGAGATTTATAATCAACACTGTCTGTGTGATAGAGACTTATAACCTACTCTGCCTGTCTGTCTGATGGATATTTATACCCCACTCTGCCTTTCTGTCTGTCTACCTGTCTGTCAGTCGGATGGAGATTTATAACCCACTCTGCTTGTCTGTCTGATGGAGATTTATAACCCACTCTGTCTGTCTGATGGATATTTATAACCTACTCTGTCTGTCTGATGGAGATTTATAACCTACTCTGTCTGTCTGATGGAGATTTATAACCTACTCTGTCTGTCTGATGGATATTTATAACCTACTCTGTCTGTCTGATGGAGATTTATAACCTACTCTGTCTGTCTGATGGAGATTTATAACCTACTCTGTCTGTCTGATGGAGATTTATAACCTACTCTGTCTGTCTGATGGATATTTATAACCTACTCTGTCTGTCTGATGGAGATTTATAACCTACTCTGTTTGTCTGATGGAGATGTATAACCTACTCTGCCTGTCTGATGGAGATTTATAACCTACTCTGCCTTTTTGTCTGTCTACCTGTCTGTCAGTCAGTCTGATGGAGATTTATAACCTACTCTGTCTGTCTGATGGAGATTTATAACCTACTCTGCCTGTCTGTCTGTCTGTCTGATGGAGATTTATAACCTACTCTGTCTGTCTGATGGATATTTATACCCCACTCTGCCTTTCTGTCTGTCTACCTGTCTGTCAGTCAGTCAGATGGAGATTTATAACCTACTCTGTCTGTCTGATGGAGATTTATAACCTACTCTGCCTGTCTGTCTGTCTGTCTGATGGAGATTTATAACCTACTCTGTCTGTCTGATGGATATTTATACCCCACTCTGCCTTTCTGTCTGTCTACCTGTCTGTCAGTCAGTCAGATGGAGATTTATAACCCACTCTGCCTGTCAGTCTGATGGAGATTTATAACCCACTCTGCCTGTCTGTCTGTCTGATGGACATTTATACCCCACTCTGCCTGTCTGTCAGTCTGATGGAGATTTATAACCCACTCTGCCTGTCTGTCTGTCTGATGGAGATGTATAACCCACTCTGCCTGTCTGTCTGTCTGTCTGATGGACATTTATAACCCACTCTGCCTGTCTGTCTGTCTGATGGAGATTTATAACCCACTCTGCCTGTCTGTCTGTCTGATGGACATGTATAACCCACTCTGCCTGTCTGTCTGTCTGATGGAGATTTATAACCCACTCTGCCTGTCTGTCAGTCTGATGGAGATTTATAGCCCACTCTGTCTGTCTGTCTGATGGAGATTTATAGCCCACTCTGCCTGTCTGTCTGATAGAGATTTATAGCCCACTCTGCCTGTCTGTCTGATGGAGATTCATAGCCCCACTCTGTCTGTCTGTCTGATGGAGATTTATAGCCCACTCTGCCTGTCTGTCTGTCTGATGGACATTTATAACCCACTCTGCCTGTCTGTCTGATGTAGATTTATAACCCACTCTGTCCCTCTGTCTGTCTGATGGAGATTCATAACCTAATCTGCCTGTCTGTCTGATGGATATTTATACCCCACTCTGCCTTTCTGTCTGTCTATCTACCTGTCTGTCAGTCAGTCAGATGGAGATTTATAACCCACTCTGCCTGTCAGTCTGATGGAGATTTATAACCCACTCTGTTTGTCTGTCTGATGGACATTTATACCCCACTCTGCCTGTCTGTCAGTCTGATGGAGATTTATAACCCACTCTGCCTGTCAGTCTGATGGAGATTTATAACCCACTCTGTTTGTCTGTCTGATGGACATTTATAACCCACTCTGCCTGTCTGTCTGTCTGATGGACATTTATACCCCACTCTGCCTGTCTGTCAGTCTGATGGAGATTTATAACGACTCTGTCTGTCTGTCTGATGGAGATTTCTAACCCACTCTGTCTGTCTGATGGATATTTATAACCCACTCTGTCTGTCTGATGGAGATTTATAACCTATATGAATATAAAGCATGAAGCCTAAAGTGGAGCCCAAAGGAAGATCTACCAAAAAGTGCTGGTCTAGGGTCTGCTTCCCCCTCTCTGCTCCAGACTGTAAACACTATCCTTTACAGAACAGAGAAGAGCTGGCCCAGAGGTGCCCCTAGAGAAGCTCTGTGTCTGAAAACAGGAGTCATTGTTGTACCCCTCCAGAAGCAGACCAGACCAGGCCAGGCCATGGATGTAAAGCAGGCTAGACGGACAGGGCCCCAGGGGCACAGCTAAATTACCAGCTAAACAAGGTCTTTCGGCAGTCGCCTAAACCCAGTCCTTTACCTCTGCGTCCCGACATGATCTGTAGGACTGTGTGTGTAGAGAGAGTATCTACTGTTGTCTGCGCTTCCTTACATTCCCTATGCAGCTGTAATCACTTCACAACTCCAGTTTCTATGTTTTATAGAGCTACTGTAGATTATGTGTGTCTGTGTGAAGGAGTCATAAACACAGCCAACTTGAGAAATACTGCACCAAACACATTAGCTAGATGTAAAATTGTGCAACTAAAGGCGTCCGGATACTTCCCATCTGAAACAGTTTGTGCATATATTATGATGACATCTTTGTTCGTTTTGGTCTTTGGCATGGGTTTTTTCTTGAGGCAAGCCGAACTTCAGTAGCTAAAGTCTACGCCCCTTGGTCGGTGATTGGTCAACAGTAGGGATTCTTCAATTAAGTGTTTGTTGTCAATCAACAAGAGATTACTCATTTTCATGCACATTTTTTCACTTGAGAAATACTGCACTAAACATCTTAGCTAGATGTAAAATTATGCGATTAAGATCTCTCTGAGTTCGGCTAGGAGCAAACCAAACGTAGTATGCAGACGCCTCAAAATGAATGACAGTTTTCTAAAATGTTTGACTTATACATTTATTCTATATATCTATTGATTCTTGAAGAATATCACTTATAAATGCCTCATGAGCTTAGTTTAACTGTCATACTCCAGCGGAGCCCAAAATGTAAGCTTGTTTTACTCCAATGTTTGTAAACAATGTAAATGTAAACAAACACTGTATAGCCTCAAAACATGTTTAAAACTATACTTTTTATATCATGGAAGGTCAGTCCTTGCATCCCTATCTCTGTCTATGAATTTGTGAGTGGTTACATTTCTCCAGGCCCATCCCTCAGCTTTTTATTAAAACAGAGACGGACGCTTTATTGTTCCAACTAAGGATTCCAGCTTTAATACCAGTAGACAGCATTTGTGCTCCGTTAGCCAAATTGAGGCTTTTAAAATATCCACACATTTGTGAATCGTTGCATTAATCAAGTGTTCAACATTTTGTGCAATATGGTTTAGATGAGAAGATGTGGTATAGTTTGAATTGCTATCCTACGGTATGCTAATAAGTGCACACACACACGAAGCAGGAATGTGGCTTTAGTCACACCACATCCAAGACTAAAGTAAGGATAGTGTAAATAGAAAAGTAGCAAATCTGATATTGAAGAGAGATACAGGTAACTGCCAAAATAAAGGAAACACTTTAGTAAATGAGAGATACAAGGTATATTGAAAGCAGGTTTCACATTTCAAGTTTTAATGTAACAAGGTAGAACAAAAACACACAAGATATAGAAATAAGAACACGAGAAGTAAGTAAGATATATACAGAGTCAGTTCCAATGCCATATTTACAATGTGCAGGGAGTGATAGAGGTAGATATGTATAGGGGTAAGGTGTCTAGGCATCAGTATATATCATAAACAGAGTAGAAGCAGCGTATAAGATGTTTGTAGAGTTGAAGTCGGAAGTTTACATACACTTAGGTTGGAGTCATTAAAACTTGTTTTTCAACCACTCCACAAATGTCTTGTTAACAGACTATAGTTTTGGCAAGTCGGTTAGGACATCTACTTTGTGCATGACACAAGTCATTTTTCCAACAATTGTTTACAGATTATTTAACTTATAATTCACTGTATCACAATTCCAGTGGGTCAGAAGTTTACATACACTAAGTTGACTGTGCCTTTAAACAGCTTGGAAAATTCCAGAAAATGATGTCATGGTTTTAGAAGCTTCTGATAGGCTAATTGACATCATTTGAGTCAATTGGAGGTGTACCTGTGGATGTATTTCAAGGCCTATCTTCAAACTCAGTGCCTCTTTGCTTGACATCATGGGAAAATCAAAAGAAATCAGCCAAGAAAAAGAATTGTAGACCTCCACAAGTCCGGTTCATCCTTGGGAGCAATTTCCAAACGCCTGAAGGTACCACGTTCATCTGTACAAACAATAGTACACAAGTATGAACACCATGGGACCACGCAGCCGTCATACCGCTCAGGAAGGAGACACGTTCTGTTTCCTAGAGATGAACGTACTTTGGTGCGAAAAGTGCAAATATAATCCCAGAACAACAATCAAAGGACCTTCTGAAGACACTGGAGGAAACAGGTACAAAAGTATCTATATCCACAGTAAAACGAGTCCTACTGTATATCGACATAACCTGAAAGGCTGCTCAGCAAGGAAGAAGCCACTGCTCCAAAACCACCATAAAAAAGCCAGACTATGGTTTGCAACTGCACATGGAGACAAAGATCGTACTTTTTGGAGAAATGTCCTCTGGTCTGATGAACCGAAAATAGAACTGTTTGGCCATAATGACCATTGTTATGTTTGGAGGAAAAAGGGGGAGGCTTGCAAGCCGAAGAACACCATCCCAACCATGAAGCACAGGGGTGGCACATCATGTTGTGGGGGTGCTTTGCTGCAGGACGGACTGGTGCACTTCACAAAATAGATGGCATCATGAGGGAGGAAAATTATGTGGATATATTGAAGCAACATCTCAAGTCATCAGTCAGGAAGTTAAAGCTTGGTCGCAAATGGGTCTTCCAAATGGACAATGACCCCAAGCATACTTCCAAAGTTGTGGCAAAATGCCTTAAGGACAACAAAGTCAAGGTATTGGAGTGGCCATCACAAAGCCCTGACCTCAGTCCTATAAACAATTTGTGGGCAGAACTGAAAAAGCGTGTGCGAGCATGGAGGCCTACAAACCTGACTCAGTTACACCAGCTCTGTCAGGAGGAATGGGCCAAAATTCACCCAACTTATTGTGGGAAGCTTGTGGAAGGTTACCCGAAACGTTTGACCCAAGTTAAACAATATAAAGGCAATACTACCAAATACTAATTGAGTGTATGTAAACTTCTGACCAACTGTGATTGGTCAGTGATGTGATGAAAGAATTAAAAGCTGAAATAAATCATTCTCTCTCTACTATTATTCTGACATTTCACATTCTTAAAAAAAAGTGGTGATCCTAACTGACCTAAGACAGGGAATTTTTACTAGGATTAAATGTCAGAAATCGTGAAAAACTGAGTTTAAATGTATTTGGCTTAGGTGTATGTAAACTTCCGACTTCAACTGTATGTGAGTGTGTGTGCGTGTGTGTAGAGTCAGTATATATGTCTGTGCATGTTATGTGTATGTGAGCAAATTAAGTGTGTGTGTGTGTGTAGAGTCCTGTGAGTTTGCATAATGTGCAAAAATAAACATAAAAGACAAGGGTCAACTAATTTTGTTAGATATTTAGCAGTCTTAAGGCTTGGGGATAAAAGCTGTTCAGGAGCCTGCTGATGCACCAGTACCGCTTTCCGTGTGGAAGCAGAGAGAACCGTGTATGGCTTGGGTGGTTGGAGTCTTTAACGATTTTCCAGGCCTTCTTTTAACACCGTCTGATATAGAGTTCCTGGATGGCAGGGAACTCTGCCTTAGTGATGTACTGGGCTGGCAGCACCACCCTCTGTAGCGCCATGCGATCGAGGGCGATGCTGTTGCCGTACCAACAGTGATGCAGACAGTCAAGATGCTCTCAGTCATGCAGCTGTAGATCTTTTTGAGGATTCGAGGGCCCATGCCAAAACTTCTCAATCTCCTGAGGGGGAAGAAGCACTGTCGCGCCTTCTTCTAGGCTGTGTGCGTGCGTGTGGATCATTTTAAGTCCTTAGTGATTTAGACATTGAAGAACTTGAAGCTTGACGACCGTGCTTCTTTTTGTCCCGGCATCACACTGCCAGGTCACTGATGTCCTCCCTGTAGACTGTCTCATCATCGCAGGGTGATCAGGCCTACCACCATTGTGTCGTCAGCAAACGTGATGATGGTGTTGGAGTCGGCATGGCCACACAGTTGTGGGTGAACAGGGTGAACTGGAGGGGACTAAACACCCACCCCTGAGGGGCCCCGGTGTTCAGGATCAGCGTGGCAGATGTGTTGTTGCCTACCCTCACCACCTGGGGGCGGCCCGTCAGGAAGTCCAGGATCCACTTTCAGAGGGAGGTGTTTAGTCCCAGGGTCCTTAGCTTAGTGATGAGTTTTATGGGCACTATGGTGTTGAACGCTGAGCTGTAGTCAATGAACAGCATTCTCACATAGGTATGCCTACCAGCTGTTCTGCGCATGCTTTGAGAATTCCCCCTGGAATACCATCCGGCCCGCGTCCTTGCGAGTGTTGACCTGATTAGAGACCTTACTCACGTCAGCCTCGGCGAGCGAGATCACCCACTCCTCTGGGTGCGGCACGGTGTTGTTGTTGTCGAAATGTGCATAAAATGCATTGAGTTCGTCTGGTAGAGAGGCATTGTTGGGCAGATCATGGCTGGACTTAAAAGTTTGTCATTAAATGTCTATTGGGAGCAAATCTGGACCTGCCGCTTTACCTCCCTTCGTATTGGAAATAACATCAGATATTTCAATACCATCTAATTCCTATTTCAGATCCAATTTTGTGTCTTCTGAAATAGAGGGGAAATCAAGACCATCCAAAAATGATGTGTGATTAGTTAAGTGTGTTGTAGGAAGAGAAAGTGTGAGAAAGTGTGAGAAAGTGTGTTTTAGGAAGCAAATGTTTGATTTATTTCTACAGGATCCACTGATAATTGTCCTTGTAAATTATGAATAGCATTAATGGCTGTGTCTGAATTTAACTTCTTAATGCGCCAGGCCAGATTTTTACCAGGTTTTTCACCTTGATCATAGAAGGACTGTTTCAGCCTCGTTAAGCTGTTTGCAGCCTTTGAGGTGGAAAGTTCTTCATACTGAGCTTTAAGAACAAATTATTATTTGTTTACTTCTACTGAGTTATCCAAAAAAGCTTCCCTCTCCAATTCTCTGATTTTTCTGTCCATCTCTCTTATTTTCAGATTTAAGTGATTTGATTTGAAACTGGTAAAACGTATTATTTGCCCCCTAACATATGCTTTGAAAGACCTTCCATCTGGTACTCGCTGACGTTTGGTCAGTGTTCAATGTAAAATAATAATCTATATGCACTCCAACGTAATGTAAGAAGTCTGGGTCCTGTAACCATCTGGGATGCAAACGCAATCTAGAGGATCCTTTTACTAGTTTTGTATCCCTATAGAATAATGACACAAGGGAATGGTCACTCAGAACAATACTATCATGTCCACTTCCTACTACATTGGGAAGCAATGAGCAAGAAACTAAAAAGTAGTCTATACGAGAATATGATTTAAATGTTGACGAGTAACATGAATACTCCCTTATACTCTGGTTCTAAGTCCTTAATAAAATGCTGTAATTTCTTTCTACTCTGCGAGTGGAAAGTGTCTATACCAGTTGAGCGATCTAGATGAGGATCAAGAGTGCAATTAAAATCCCCTGCCATTAGGACTTTACCAGGAAGGGAGGCAATAAATATAAGTAAATTCTCAAAGAATTTGGGATTATTATCATTAGGACCATAAACATTAACCAGATTAATAAACTCATTCAAAAGAGTTCCCTGTATCAAAATATATCTACCAGCTGTATCAGTTATAATATTATCCACTTCAAACGGAACAGATTTGTGAATTAGAACCATAACACCACGAGAATGAGAGGAGAAACAAGATGCTATTACTTGCCCTTGCCATCTCCTGCGTAACTTTAACTAGCTCATCCTTCAACAAGTAAGTTTCTTGTAGGAACACAATAGATTAATGAAGTTGTTTAAGCCTAGTAATAAGCTGTTTAAGCTTGGATAGTTTACAAACTCCACGGACATTCGACAAAGTAAATTTGAGTTTTACATTTTAAGTAATTTAAACAAAGATTGAAACATGGAATAAGCTATATCAGGAAGGCATATCTAAAATATGTTTAGTAATCACAAGGACAGCATTAATATTTTGTTAGTGAGGAAAATATATAAAGATCTGTTGGAACAAACAAACTTAAATCTATCCTAACAGTAAAACACTGAACCCCATTCCCTTGTCTCCCTAACGGAGACACCCAGCGCTTCCTCTCCCACCTCCCCCTAATCGTAGAGTGTAGCCTGGTGGACGATTGATCCGTTAAGGATCCGGCCCTTCTTAAGGATCTGCCTCTTTTTTTCAATTTCCGCCTAAAATGACATACCAAATCTAACTTCCTGTAGCTCAGGCCCTGAAACAAGGATATGCATATTCTTGGTACCATTTGAAAAAAAAACACTTTGAAGTTTGTGGAAATGTGAAATGAATGTAGGAGAATATAACACAATAGATCTGGTAAAAGATAATACAAAGAAAAGACCAACCAATCTTTTTTTTTTTTTGTACCATCATCTTTGAAATGCGAGAGAACGGCCATCATGTATTATTCCAGCCCAGTTGCCATTTAGATTTTGGCCACTAGATGGCAGCAGTGTATTTTCAAAGTTTTAGACTGATCCAATGAACCCTTGCATTTCTGTTGAAAATGTTGTATCAAGACAGCCCAAATGTGCCTAATTTGTTTATTAATAACTTTTCATATTCAAAATTGTGCACTCTCCTCAAACAATAGCATGGTATTCGTTCACTGTAAAAGCTACTGTAAATTGGACAGTGCAGTTAGATTAACAAGAATTTAAGCTTTCTGACAATATTCGATTTTGCATGCTAATGCTAATGCTAATCGCATTAGCCTACGTTAGCTCAACCGTCCCAAAGAAGATTTATTAAAAGGAGCAGTCTAACCTAAGTGACGCTAAACACAACAAAGTGTCTCCTGCCTTCTCTCGGCCATTACTCCTCACGAAAAAAACAAAAGGCATATCTTGCAAGATGTTATGTGAAATATCACAACAAAAGGAATATCTAGCAAGATGACATGTGAAATTTCCCAAAGTATTCGTTTGAAAAGTAGCAAAGAATAGCTCCACCTAAAACAGTAACGCTAGTTAGTGAAGCCTGGCTAACGTTAACGTTACAGTATAGACAGTCCAAAATAGTTGTAGATGATCCACAACATAGGGTCTGCTGCTAGTAGCTACCAAGTAACAAAATGGCCCATACATATTGCACTAACGTAGTATACCATAGTAAGTTTATAAACCAAAAAAAGTATCAATGATCAGAAATGAACAGGCTATGTGAGAAAAAGAGATACCATTGAATATGTGCTACGTCGTTACCGAAAGGCCCTTTGCACATGATGTTGATGTCAGGCTTGCACGTGAACGTCAATCATTTTAGTCTAAGGATATTATAGAGACTTAAGTCTTCATATAAAGTAGTCCCGATGCTTCTCGGTGGTGCAGGATGAATGAATAAAGTCCTGCTGTGTTAAGGCTTGCTCACTGGCTAAATAAGTGAGGTAACGTTAGCTATTTTGAGTCAGTTGACAGTGTTTTATGTAATCCAATGGAAGAGAATTATCAACATAACAAAAATAAACTTAAACATGATGTCCAACGTTCAATGGACAGCTATCTCGCATGTCATATAGAAGAAACTGAGCTAACTGATGAGCACATACAGGCTACAAATAATATAAGGAAACTTTGAGTGGGCTAGCTTGCCATATTATTCACTTAAACTGTTATGCTAGCTACAGTACTACAGTAGCAGCTAATAAACTAGCTAATGTTAGTTAGCTTTCCAAAAGTCATATAATCCAAGGTGGTGTAATTCTCCATAGTCCAGAGTGGTGGTAAACTCACAGCGGCAACATGACTAGGAAGAAGATTCACGTTGTATGCCACGGATGAACACCTCGGCTTGAGGGGGAGATTTTAACTTGTGTGACCGTCCATTGTAAATCAGATGTAGTCTAGCTGGGAAGGCTATTCCATATGCAATGTTGAGGGACCTGAGCTGGCGTTTGACCCTGTCGTAGACTTCTTTTTATGTGCAGGTCCGCGGATAGGTCAAGGAAGAACATGATCACCTTGCCCTTAGCCCTGGCTTTCCACATCTCTTGGATTTTGTCTTGAAAGCTGAGAAACTTAATGAAAAGTGCTCGAGGAGAGGGGTGGTTTCTTGGGCTTGTAGGAGCCGGAAGCCGATGGGCTCTTTCAATACGCAAGGGGATCCGTAAAGTCAGGAAGCCATCTCTCGAGAAACGCAATGCGTCACCATTTTCTACTTTTTCGTGTAGATTAACCAGTCTCAAATTTGACCTCCTGTGGTGGTTCTCGAGCAAGTTAATTTTGAAGTTTGATGGAAAAGTCTGCCCTCGTGGCAGAGATTGCTTCCAAAACCCCTTGGTTCTGGTTTAGGTCGTCGACATCGTTGGTTGTCATGCCCGGACTTGTGGTGTGAGGAGCTTGCAGGGCTAACTGGGTTAGTAGAGCTGGCTGAATTAGCAGGGTTAACTGGCCTAGCCTGGACCACGTTGTCGGTGCGAGATGTTCTTCTTGTTTTAGCAGGCCTTTGTTTAAGTTGATTCATAATGGATGTAGCTGCGCCAAGAAAATTTATGTTTGTGTTATGAGGATTTAAAATAAGAGATTAAAATAATTAAAAAGAAGTTTAGCCAAAATTGGCAGGAGAGCACTACAAACACGTCTGCTCAGTTCAATGTCATAACCACGCCCCCCTTTTACCTCAATTTGTTCGGGCATGGACTCTACAAGGTGTCGAAAGCATTCCACAGGGAGGATGGCCCATGTTGACTCCAATGCTTCCCACAGTTGTGTGAAGTTGGCTGGATGTTCTTTGGTTGGTGGACCATTATAGGTACACAATGGGAAGCTGTTGAGCGTTATAGTTCTTGACACAAACTGGTGCGCCTGGCACCTACTACCATACCCCGTTCAAAGGCACTTCAATCTTTTGTCTTGCCCATTCACCCTCACATACACAATCCATGTCTTAATTGTCTCAAGGCTTATAAATCCTTTAACCTGTCTCCTCCCCTTCATCTACACTGATTGAAGTGGATTGGTCAGTCTATGTCATGGAAAGAGCATTGTCATTGACTACCAAACAACTATTTATTTAGAACCAGAGTTACCACAAGTTGCAAAGAAAACAGGAGCTGCCTCCACTATTCCAGTACCAACTTCTATTTCATCATCAAATCACCTATGCTTAGTCTAATAGTGACTATAAAAGGTACCAAAAACGATTTAGTCCAATCAATGTAAGCTAAATATGATGTGGCTGTGTGTGTGTGTGTGTGTATGCGCAAAAACATGTTGTAGTGGAAAGCCAATGTCATCCTCCTCTCTTTCATGTTGATGAAACAGTCTATGACTCTAATTTAGGAAAGGTACGATTTTAGCTAGCTAGCTAGCCATTGGAGGGCAACGACATGAAACAATTTACGTTTTTTTCTGTCAATTACATTCTGCTTTTGATGTGATGTGTATGGTGTGAAGCCAAATCCAAACTGGCTTCCCTTGACACTTCAGTGACCCAGGACCATTCACAGTTGAGCTCTCTCAGTTTAGCTCAACGCTGATTGGCTATTACATACAGTTGAAGTCAGAAGTTTACATACACCTTAGCCTAATACATTTAAACTCAGTTTGTCACAATTACTTGCATTTAATCCTAGTAAAAATTCCCTGTCTTAAGTCAGTTAGGTTCACCACTTTCACAAGAATGTGAAATGTCAGAATAATAGTAGAGAGAATAATTTATTTCAGATTTCATTTCTTTCATCACATTCCCAGTGGGTCAGAAGTTTACATACACTCAATTAGTATTTTGTAGCATTGCCTTTATATTGTTTAACTTGGGTCAAACGTGTCGGGTAGCCTTCCACAAGCTTCCCACAATAAGTTGGGTGAATTTTGGCCCATTCCTCCAGACAGAGCTTGTGTAACTGAGTCAGGTTTGTAAGCCTCCTTGCTCGCACGCACTTTTTCACTTCTGCCCACACATTTTCTAAAGGATTGAAGTCAGGGATTTGTGATGGCCACTCCAATACCTTGACTTTGTTGTTCTTAAGGCATTTTGCCACAACTTTGGAAGTATGCTTGGGGTCATTGTCCATTTGGAAGACCCATTTGCGACCAAGCTTTAACTTCTTGACTGATGTCTTGAGATGTTGCTTCAATATTCCACATAATTTTCTTCCCTCATGATGCCATCTATTTTGTGAAGTGCACCAGTCCGTCCTGCAGCAAAGCACCCCCACAACATGATGCTGCCACCCCCGTGCTTCATGGTTGGGATGGTGTTCTTCGGCTTGCAAGCCTCCCCCTTTTTCCTCCAAACATAACAATGGTCATTATGGCCAAACAACTCTATTTTTGTTTCATCAGACCAGAGGACATTTCTCCAAAAAGTACGATCTTTGTCTCCCATGTGCAGTTGCAAACCATAGTCTGGCTTTCTTAATGGCGGTTTTGGAGCAGTGGCTTTTTCCTTGCTGAGCGGCCTTTCAGGTTATGTCGATATAGGACTTGTTTTACTGTGGATATAGATACTTTTGTACCTTTTTCCTCCAGCATCTTCACAAGGTCCTTTGCTGTTGTTCTGGGATTGATTTGCACTTTTCGCACCAAAGTACGTTCATCTCTTGGAGACAGAACGCGTCTCCTTCCTGAGCGGTATGACGGCTGCGGGGTCCCATGGTGTTCATACTTGCGTACTATTGTTTGTACAGATGAACGTGGTACCTTCAGGCATTTGGAAATTGCTCCCAAGGATGAACCAGACTTGTGGAGGTCTACAATTTTTTTCTGCGGTCTTGGCTGATTTCTTTTGATTTTCCCATGATGTCAAGCAAAGAGGCACTGAGTTTGAAGGTAGGCCTTGAAATACATACCCTCCAATTGACTCAAATGATGTCAATTAGCCTATCAGAAGCTTCTAATGCCATGACATCATTTTCTGGAATTTCCCAAGCTGTTTAAAGGCACAGTGTCAATGCCGGTGTGTGTAGCTGGTGAAAAAGTCAGGCGCAGGAAAGCAGAGATGAGTGAACAACGTATTTAATAAAATACGGGGAAAAACAGGATAACAAATCCAACGCGCCCAAAAACAAACGGGCGAAAATAACCAGCCATAATAACCACCAAAGTACAACAAACAATCATGCACACCAAACATGGGGAAAACAGAGGGTTAAATAATGAACATGTAATTATGGAATTGAAAACAGGTGTGTAAAACAAAGACAAAACAAATGGAACATGAAAAATGGATCGACGATGGCTAGAAGGCCGGTGACGTCGACCGCCGAAAACCGCCCGAACAAGGAGAGGGACCGACTTCGGCGGAAGTCTTGACACACAGTCAACTTAGTGTATTCCAACTTCTGACCTACTGGATATGTGATATTATAAGTGAAATAATCTGTCTGTAAACAATTGTTGGAAAAATTACTTGTGTCAAGTCCCTAACCGACTTGCCAAAACTATAGTTTGTGAACAAGAAATTTGTGGAGTGGTTGAAAAACGAATCTTAATGACTCCAACCTAAGTGTATGTAAACTTCTGACTTCAACTGTACATTCAGCCTCTTCTGAATTGAAGGAAATTGAAACACAAGAGAGACAAAAAGATTTGAAAAAAACAATACTTTTTTTCTTATTTTCTTGGTGTATTTTTAGGGGAAGCCTGGTTTCCCTTGGCATCCACGAATAAATGCCACGTCTCAAAGGAGCGTAGGGGGTTTAAAGTGTGTGTGTGTTTATGTGTGTGTGTGTCTAAATCACCAGATCTCAACCCAATTGAACACTTATGGGAGATTCTCGAGTGGTGAATGAGACAGCGTTTTCAATCAACAAAACACCAAATTATGGAATTTCTTATGGAAGAATGGCGTCGCATCCCTCCAATAGAGTTTCAGACATTTCTACATTAATGTGGATGCTACCATGATTACGGATAATCCTGAATTAATTGTGAATAATGATGATTGAGAAAGTTACAGACCCACAAATATCATATAATATATATATTTTTTTTTTTTCTTCCCCAAGACATGCTAACCTCTCACTATTACAATAACGGAGAGGTTAGCATTTTGGGGAGGGGGGGTGACATTTGTGCTTCTAACTTTCTCACTCATTATTATTCACGATTCATTCAGGACTATCCGTAATCATTCTATTGGGCACAAAATCATCTGAAACACAACCAAAACGAACAGCAAATGCATCCAACAAATTTGTAGAGTCACAAGCTTGAGGCAGTCATTGTATGCTATGAATATGGGACCAAATACTTAACATTTGACTACTTAAATACACATATGCTTTCCTGTCCCAATCATTACAGAGAGCACTGTATATCAAATAACTATATTTTGTCAACTACTGTGTTAAAAAAAAAGTGCCATGTATGTAAAATACGTGTAGAATGTAAATGTAACAAAAAAATGTAAGCTGTAAAAACAAAGTTATTTATTGTCCTCCAAAGAGGTGAATGGGCCAATAAATAAATAAAAACATATATATAAAACAAGACTTTACACTGTAAGAGCTAGGGGCACATTCCTGAGAGTAGGGGGGCTATTGTAATTCAGACTCAGCAGCATAGCAGCACGCATCCCCCCACCACCACCCTCATCCCCCCACCACCACCCTCATCCCCCCAGCCTCTTTGTTGACATGCAGGACTATGCAAATTGTCAACATGTTTGAATCTTCACATTTCAATAAGAATAAACAGCCTCTCTTCCTTTGTCCGGGGCAAAGAGCTGCTGTGACAAATAGGTCAATAGAATTTCTATTGGTCATTGCAAATGCTAACACACTTGTGAGAGATATAAACAAATAAGGGAATAGAGCTATCCCTTCTTTTTCTTTTTTCCAAATACCCCCTGCTTTTTGCATTTGCTTAGGAATCTTGTGGGGAAAACATTAAGGATGGCACACATCCTACTGATATCAGATATCAGGCGTTGGCAGGGTTACAGGTATTACCCTAAACATTGGCACTGACGCTGTTATATGTATTAGTATTACATGCCTAGGGCCTGGGCAGTATGGGCATCCATATCACAATAATTTCAACAATGAACAAAATGACTATATGAGTGTTGCTAGTGCTAAGTTTACGTGGCACAGCTTCCATTTTGAAAATGTTCTGTTTTGTCATGAGAGGGATGAAATCGGATGATTTGCATATCACCAACATCCATATTGTGATACACAAATCATACATCACCCAGACTTAAAGCTGCAATATGTAACGTTTTGGGTGAATCGACCAAATTCACATAGCAATGTGAGTTATAGATCTGTCATTCTCATTGAAAGCAGGTCTAAGAAGTGGTATACCTGCTCTATGTGTGCCATTTCTACGCTTCCTCTTCCTACATTTTTTTTTGCGTCTTTTACTTTCAGTTTTGTACACCAGCTTCAAACAGCTGAAAATACAATATTTTTGGTTATGGAAAATATATTTCACAGCAGTTTACATGGTACAATGATTATCTACACTGTAGTTGCTTGTTTTAAACAGAAATTAGGCAAACTATAAACATTTTAGCAACCAGGAAATGGCGGAGCGATTTCTGCATAGTGCTCCTTTAACAGGTGTGACCCAAAGCATGACATCATGTCAGACTGTCTACATCCACCAGATCACTGCATTTGTGTACTGAGGCCCAGTCTATGGCCTTAATGAATTCCTCTCCTCTTTGGGGAGAGTGTAAAAGGCGGGGTACTTCCATTCCCCACCACGGGAAATCAGTCTTCACCTCTGTGTCAACAAACATCCTTCTGAGAATACCCCCCAAATCACTCACTGCCCCCTCCACCAGCCCAATTACCCTGCCACTCCCCTGCTGCTCCATGGAAGCCCCCTGTCCCCTCGAGGGTCCACACCCCAACTAGAGACCACCCCCCATTCTGTCCCCTCTAGCCTTCCGTTGTCACCACTGTGTGAGTGACACCCCTATCCCTAGTTTATTCCTTGTTCTACTCACACTTTGTTTATTCTCTCTGGCTAATTGTCTGCTCTTTATATTCCCATTTATTTGAATGTGTTTCTCTTTCCCTCTCTCAGTGAAAATGAACTTTCAGCCCAATGCACAACTACGCAGTACTATGTACCTGAGGGTGCTCACTCACACTCATGATCTTAACACAATAACATGAACTGAAATGCATTGTCGCGTTACAGTATATCTCTCTAAAACAGTAACAACAACAACTATCAGTATGAGGAGCAATTGATTTACTGCCAGGTTGTATGTATCACAATATCCTACACTCAATAATGGGAAGGTTTATGACCCACATTCAGAAAAACACAAACAATTAACTTTGTCAATTAACAATGCACAGAAAATCATAATAGGACACATGCTGTATTCCGTCAGTGAGATGTTACATGGATGGATGACCCGACACCTTAAAACCTCTATGTGAATGACAGGCTCACAGCGTATCAGACATCTGTCTTTATGAGGCTAATGAGTGAATATCACCGGCCCTTCATTAGGCTAACAGGCACCTAGAGCTGCTAACGCAACACCTCGGACATGGCGGTGAACATCGAGCTCATTTGTAGAACGGCTCTGACGTGTCAGCATTAGTCACCTGTATGGGGGCAGGGTAGAGGAGGATAGAAGCTGAGGAGTGTCACCATCATGGCATAATAAAGTAGCTGTAGCCAGGGCACGGTCACAAAAACCATCAGAGTACAACCTCTGTCTCTCGTGACTGCCTTAACGTTAGCTGACCAGTGGCCAGCGTGCATTAACAATTTGGTTCTGGGTGCAGAGATTACTATATCACCAGCATAAATCCTGCAGCTACAATTACGAAGCCGTTATTGTGACAGTGCAAAGTTGCAGATCACTCACCAGTACAAAGGACACTCCTGAACAAGCTGGTTATGGGCATGGTAAACAAACGCCCATCCTATGAGGCACTGGGGGCTGGGTGTTTGTGATGTGGTGAGGTGGGCTGTGGGAGGGCTGGTGACATGCTGTGCTGTGCAGCTAGCAGGGACCTGTCTGCTGATGAATCCTAGGCATTCATTTTATATGAGTACCCCCTCCTGTCATCAGGGCTCTTATAAAAAAGACATACCAGACCATAATCACACTACGACCGGCTGCCAACATACCTCAAGAGGCAGACGCATGAACGCGGATGAAAGATGGGGGGAGAGAGCGAGAGAGGGAGAGGGCTTGTGGGTGAAGGGAGAGAGGGATATATAATAAAGTGGGGCAAAGAAAAGGAATAGGTTAAAAAAGAGAAGTAGGTTATTCAACAGCAGTAATTGTAGTAGACACAATAAAGACTTGCAAAATGCTTTCTTTTGAAACACTGCTCTGTCACCACAGGCACCTACACTCGTGCTGCAGCAATAAGCTGCAGACATAAACACAGTCACAGTTCATAGAAGGAAATCAGTCATTTGAAATAAATTAATTTGTCCCTAATCTATGGATTTCACATGACTGTGCTGGGGCGCAGCCATGGGTGGGCCTGGGAGGGCATAGGCCCACCCACTTGGGAGCCCAGCCAATCAGAATGAGTTTTTCCACACAAAAGTGCTTTATTACAGACAGAAATATTCCTCTGCACCTAGCACCCACCACCCCCACCCCCTCAGACGATCCCGCAGGTGAAGAAGCCGGATGTGGAGGAATTGACCTGTGGTTGTGAGGCCTTTTGGACGTAATTTCAAATTCTCTAAAACGTCAATGAACATACAATTCTCTGGCAACAGCTCTGGTGGACATTCCTGTAGTCAGCATGCCAATTCCACGCTCCCTCAAAACTTTAGACATCTGTGGTATTGTGTTATGTGACAAAGTGGCCTTTTATTGTCCCTAGCGCAAGGTGCACCTGTGTAATGATCATACTGTTTAATCAGCTTCTTGATATGCCACACCTGTCAGGTGGATGGATTATCTTGGCAATGGAGAAATACTAACAGAGATGTAAACAAATTTGTGCACAAAATTTGTGAGAAATAAGCTTTTTGTGCAAATGGAACATTTCTGGGATCTTTTATTTTATCTCATGAAACATAGGACCAACACTTTACATGTTGCGTTTATATTTTAGTTCTGTATACTTAGTTTTTGGTAATATTTAAGTTCCCTGCTGTGAATTGAGGGTTGTAAATAATTGAGGAGGTAGGGGGCTGCCACAGCCTGGCTGACGCGACTCACGTCGTACATAATGAGGGAGAGCTGTGACACACTGGTCTGGACAGGAGTCCGTTGTTAGTGCAGTATTCGGACAGAAGTTGGCTTGAGCTTTGATAGGTTCTGTCAAACATTTTTCTTTCTCCCTAGGGGATTGTGACATCTCGTTGTTTGGATTTCAAAATCCAACAGTTGTATTGGAAGGGGGCAGCTCTCTGGCCTTTAAGTGGCTGCCCATGTGGGTGTTTGAGCCTGCTACGTTAGGTTAGTATTTGAGTGAGAAATACACAGGAGAACCAATCAGTTAAAAACCACAGCCCCCGTCATTATAGACACATCTTGCCTACAACATCATGAAGCCTTTCCAGACTCTGAAGTCAGGAAGACTTCGAGATAGGTGTCAGCCAGACTACTTTCACACCTGTGTGTGTTTGCATGGGGTCTGATAGGCGTGGTGGGGTTCCGTTTAGAGAACATCAACCCCCTGTGCAGAGGGCTGAGGACATGTAAGAGCCTGTCTGACTGCTCCCATTACCTACCACCACTAGCATGGATCTATTTCACAACAACACTCCATGGAGTAGCCTACAAAGGAACTGGTTATATTCCATTCACACAACTAAGGATGGCTGCCACTGAAATGACAGCTATCTTCTCAGTACTTGTGCACATGCAGACTGTCAGACACAAAAGACCTGGATGTTTGTGTGCATGTTTATAACAGACAAGTACAGTCAATGCATCTCTAAATAGGACAACTGTTAAACAAATACCTTTCAACTTTCCTGTGTAGCCTATGTACTGTGATATTTTAGAAACAGAGGCCGCACACTCATAAACTCCACCACGCACCTTTATTAACAAACATGAAGATCCTTGCAGGGAGTGGTGGTTCTAGCTTGTATGGCTCCCTGGGCGAACCCCCTCCCACCCACCCCAAAAAGCACCATTCTGCACTAACTGTCATTTTTATTCAGACATTTGGAACAACACAAATAAATAACCATAACATTTAAAACCATATAAATATAAAAATATAAAAATAAGACTCCTAAATATCAAAAATATAAGAGAAATAGAAACAAATTTGCGTTGATTTGGCACTAGAGCATCAATACATTACTCCTCCCCCAAACACTCAACCAAGAGTCAAGACTAAACCAATTCACCTTGGTGGTGTGCAGACTGGTTTTATATTATTCTTAACGATTTCCCACAAACCAGAAAAAAAATGCAAAAATATGTCTGTGAAACTATTTATTGACAGTATTATGAATGAATTGTAGTTTATTTGGTAGAATTTCGTAGTTTGACTGATTTTACTAATTGCATTAGTACTGTACAAAGTTAGAGGTGCGCTATTTGAGAGATTCCCCCGTTTCCCCTAGCTCCGGCTTCCAGTGGGGAGACCTGAGGTCAACCTACTCCCGCCCCCCTCCCCATCTGGCACTTCTGAGTGGGAGACTATCCCAGGCAACTAGAACCAGGGCGCCCACTCCGACACGGTTAATTGACCCACAGTCCCACACGGTGACATGATATCATTGACGTGACGTGCAAATGACCGATAGAAAACCGATCGCGCAAATGTCACCATTCCGATTTTTTTTGTGCGGCGCCTCGTGCTGCCCCCCGGAAAGATGTCGCCCTGGGTGGCTGCCCATGTCGCCTATACCTAATATCGCCACTGCTTGCAGGATCGAAATGTTGTGGGTTTATTCATAAAGGGCGTTTACGAGTGTGCGGGCTGTATTACTTTTATAACGATTTTTTTCCTGCCCTGCACCCCACTATAGGATGTGCGTTTGATCACACTTTACCTGTGATGTTTTAGATTCTCCTTGCAGATATGCAATGTGCATCTGTGTGCACGTGGTCATTATAATCTTATTTTTTTCTTATAACATGTTCGATAGGTTTGGTTTCTATTGAGGATAAATAATTATACTATAATCTCATTCACCATTTTGTCACGTGTTTTGGTTATTATAAAATGGCATATATCTGGTCAATTACTAGCGCCCCAGCCCCTCTACAGTAGCTATTAAGGCTTATTCTGTGAAATAAATGATGTTTTGTTAACTCGTTCGAACTGACCCACCTGTTGCATTCTTTTTATTTGTTTTTTTTTGCCCCTTTTTCTCCACAGTTTCGTGGTATCCAATTGGTAGTTACAGTCTTTTTCTCCTTGTGTTTGGCTCGCGGATCCACGTGAAAAGGAGGCAGGGAGCCGAGAGAGCCTGCTGTTGCCACTAGCCAATCAGCATTGAGCATTTCTTTGGCACTATAAAATCCAACGGGCTTTCACATCTTGCAGTATTCACACAGTCAGCTCCAGTTTGGAAGGAACAGCGGACAAGAGAGTGGTTTTCTGAAGCTGATATATGGGATTACTTTAGGTCTTTACAAACTATTTTACGAAACATTATTTGACAGAGCTGAATTAAATTTCGCATAATATTGAAAACTGAACGACGATTTTGTAAAAATGCGTCTGATCCAGAACATGTCAACCATCGCGGAGTTTGCGACCCCAGAGTGCCCGTCCAACGGGAACATCAAAATAGCGGTGATCGGGGGTAGTGGAGTTGGCAAAACAGGTAAATTGAAAAATAATTTGGATTTATCTACAGTTTTTCGTTTTAATGTTTTGAACTTGTTCGTTTATGTTAACTGCATTTGAGAATTCATGGACCATTTGACTAATGTTATGGTCGTCTTCTCTTCCAGCTCTGGTAGTAAGATTTCTAACAAGGCGCTTCATCGGCGACTACGAGAGAAACGCAGGAAACCTTTATTCAAGAGAGGTCCAGGTGGACGGAGGAGAGCAAGTTGCCATCCAAGTCCAGGACACGCCGGGTGTTGATGTAAGTTCACTATCTTCCTTTTGCTACACAAACTCTACCAAAATCCGCTCACTCAGCTTGAATTGAGCGCTCGAGATGTCTGCCTTTTTTTTTTGTCTGCCTACAAACCAACACCATTTAGGCTAGTCTTCCATTTAGGCTAGCCTCTGATCAGTGTAGGGTTTGAAGTGAGGTTTTACAATCGATCATTTGATAATTCTACCATAAATCAGTATCTACAGTCGTTCTATTACTACTATAGTTGGCTATGAGAAGTCTCTGAGCTTTCTGTGTAGAGTTCTTCCCTCCCTGGTCTGGGCTTTGGTCCAAACCCGCAGGATTTTTATTACTGAAGTACAGAGACTTGTAGTCTAGCCGTCTAATTTCCCATTTCTATTCAGTGGATGTCTGAGCCAGGGGTAAATGATACCCCGCTCCTCAATCAACCTCACCTAGTTCCCCTTCACTCACTCAGCAGCCACAGGAGAGAGTAGGCTAGGGGCAGGAGAGGAGTTAAGTTACTCCCACTAGTTGACTAGACTACAGCACTCTATTCAGTAAAACAGACCTGTTGCATAATGATGGGAATATTTGATCTGGTTTCAATTTAAATCCCATAGCTGTCCAGGGTGGATTATATAACATTCATTAAATGGGTTCCAACGCAACAGTTCTCTAACCATGATCTCCTCCTTGTTCTCCTCAGCTGACAGGTAACGGCCTCAGCATCCCTGATCATGTGACCTGCTCCATCCAATGGGCTGACGCCGTGGTGCTGGTCTACTCTGTGACCGACCGCCATAGCTTTGATCTGATTGGCCAGTTGCACCAGCTGGTGGCCCGAGCGGGTGGGGCCAACGTGCCACCTGTCATCCTGCTGGCCAATAAGGCGGACCTGCTGCATATGAGGCGGGTGGATGCCGAGCAGGGCCCCCTGCTGGCGGCAGCGCTGGGCTGCTCCTTCTACGAGGTGTCAGCCAGCGAAGACTACAGCCAGGTACATGGGGCCTTCCACAGGCTGTGCTGCCACATGGCCAAACAGCAGCCCACAGCCTCCATGTCCTCCCACACCACCTCCAGCGGAGCGGCTGAGAAGAAGGGACGCTCACCCCTCATCCCCAGGCCCAAGTCCCCCAACATGCAGGACCTGAAGAGGCGCTTCAAGCAGGCCCTGTCGGCTAAAGTCAGGACTGTCACGTCTGTGTGAGAAGGACTTGGGTTCGTCTACTACACAACGTGGTCCAGAGTGGCTACTGAAAATAAATTAAGAGGGCAGAGAAGATTCCTGTGCCTTGTTTGGGATTTCTCAACATGGCTGGAGCAGCCTGACTTGCGATGAGCAGCAGAGACAAAATGGAGGCTCAACTCTGACCCATGTTCACTGTCTGACAGAGTAAATGACCTGTGGGGCGGACAGGTGTCAGCCTGTTTGTCACCGTCACTCTTGTCCTGTCTGAGACTGTTCACTGAGTCTGCAGACGTCTGCTATGAGAGACAGCAGCTGGGAGGTGTTGGTATGTCAGCCCACCAGAAGGGACAAAGAGGGAAGCTGTCCTTGAGCTGAATGAAGCCCAGATACTCCAGATCAAGTGTGAACACCATCACATCTTCTCCTGGCAACAGAAGCCTTGAAGGACAATGCACAGAATATTTTTTTTTTTTTTTTAAGCTGGCACCTATTGTGACAGTGTTTTGTTTTTTGTTCAGGCTGCCACTGCTTGGAAATGCTGAGAGAACACTCCTTGTCAGACACGCCAAGCACTTGAGTCTGCGCGCTGTGTTTTCACTGTTCCATTTCTCGTCTGTCATTATCTCCATTGTACAGCAGGCAAAACCATAATTTTGCACATGATGGTAGTGAACTATGAGAGGGAGGCAGGATCACTGCGGGGCAGCATCGAGGCAGGATCACTGCGGGGCAGCATCGATTGGACACTGGGGTGTTGGGTATCTGTGATGCACTTTAAGAAAGCCAAATGGCTTACTTATATTTATTTGTTATACTTTTGAAAATAAAATGATTGAATTCATGACGACTCTTGTCTTCTGACTATAATCTCTTATGTTTGAAATACACAAACAGACTTATACGGGCCAGGTATGAACCAGGTACACACAGACATATGAAGGGATTATAGGTGAGGGTCTATGTGCATACACTATTCACAATGAAGCATGATATGACAATGCCATTTTTGAACGTTAACATAGTCCAGGCTCGTCCTCAAAGGGGCTGTTCCTAAACCTGGGATAAAAGACTCAATCAAGCCTCAACTCACAGAGGATTCTGAAACTCATGAGGAGAATGGTTGCTAAATGACTGTGGCTCCACAGAATTAGCATATACCACATCTAAGTGGGAGGAAGGCTTTTAATCAAGTAATCCATGGCATGTTCTATCCTACCACTGCAGTGGGTGTAGAATGCACAAAAACCAGTGTGACTGCTGTTTGACTCATCCATAGATGCAGATCTCTAGAGGCAGTGATTTAAAGGGCAATTACACCAACTTTCAAGTTCATTTTCACTATCTCAGCACAATACCAGTGTTTGAAAAGGGTGCATTTCTACATTTCATAGAAAAAAATATATTTAAAGTTAACGGATTACATCAAAAGTTAAAAGATTGTCAAACACCGACTTGTGGGGAGCACTGGCTAAACTTTATTTCAGGTTTTGAAAATCACAACTTCTAATCTTACACTGTCAGAGAAGCATTTCTAGGACCTTTATCTTAACCTGAGATCATAGAAAGCCGTTTTCACGTATGTACACTGGTTTGGTGCTGCACATAAGGTTCAAAAGTGGTGGAATTGTCCTTTAACATGACAGCTACAACAGAGCACCCCCATTGTCTTACTACGATGTCACAGAGGAAGGTGGGCAGTGTGACTGACAGGACAGCTGTGTCACTGTGATAGGGTTGAGATGTTTGTGCGATCGTCAGGACTACATGACTGATCGTGTCATTGTTAGGGCAACAAATATCACAGCCACAACACAACAGTATTATTGTGATGTCACAGAGGGGGTGATGTTTGTTTGTGGTGTCCGGTCAGGGTTGTAATGTGCATAGAGACATGGCCCGAATTCTCTCTGCTCTCCTCTCTGCATACTGAACGGCTGGTTGTTGACACACCATCTCAACACCAGGACGCCTCACGTTACTTCACACTCTCTCCTCTAATGAGCGCACACATACTATAGGACCGTTAGCACTTCAGTTAGTGCCACAGCCAGAACAACCCTACAACTCTCAAACACACACACACACACACACACACACTAACCAACTAGCATTCAAGAACTTTCCATTTCATATGGATGAGTTTCACAGATATACGAGATTTATTCAATGTATTCAGATTGAATGTAAACAACAAAACATGTATTAAAGTAACTTGATTTGAATGTCATCTGTCTGTTTGGAGTTGAGCTTCGAGACCAGATTATACCAGGTTGGATCACGTTTACATTCTGTACAGTTTGGAATGAGAGAATCCATAAGTACCTAAGTGTTGCCTTACAACGTGATTTCGGGAGTACAAGGGAAGGGAGATGACTCTAACGTAACACAACTGAAGTAAACATTTGGGAAAGCCTTTGAAAAAAGCCTAAGTAGATCCTCTGTTTTTTTCCTCTAGTCAAATTTATAGACCTCCAGCTCTGCTCACCACACCCATGACTCCAGTCCATTACCAAACCACACAATCTCACTGGAGCGTCTCATTTCTCCTCTCCACACCCTAAGAGCGGTAGGTGCTGGTGGAGTGTGTGTGTGTGTGTGGTCCTTGTTCCGTGCTCACACACCAATATCTGGCACCAGTCTTTGGGTGGTGAAGAGCAGCTCGGGGATGTCTGTAGGTCTCAACAGTCTGGTAGAGAGGACCAGCACCTGGGAACAAGCGCAGACAGACAGGGAGAGTCAGACTGGCCAGTGGCGACTTCAGCAAAGAAAGACAACAGTTGCTGTGTGTTCAGACCATTGGTTCAGAGGAAACGTCCTGCTTAAAATAAGCAGATGCTGAATGTACATGGAAGGCGCAACACTCTCTCAATTCAAATAATACAAATTGATTTAGATAGAGACTACATTTATTGCACCTTCTGTCCACATTCAGTATATGACCCAATGACTCAGTTCAGACAATAAGCAAACCCAGGTTATTCATTTTGAACTTGGTTTGAAAAAATATCAGATCTATATCATTAATCCAAACAAAACTATTGTCTGACTGCATTCAAATATGGGTTAATTCATGACCAAGTCCTTAGAGGACCTCTATGTTCCTGGAAGCCAGCCTTGATCAGAACACTACTAAAGGCAGACAGACGGAGCAGCCTGAATGGGTTGGGGTCAGAGTATGTGGGTTGGGGTCAGACTGTGTGTGGGCTCCTGGCTCCAGGATGAGGGCCCTACAGTACAGTACGAGCGTCTCTTTCTTCTGTTGTTCTGATTCGAGATGTATTCATTTATTCATCAGGCTTTGATGCTGCTCAGGCCTTTCATCCCCTCTGAACTCCATTATACATCCCTTTCATTAGCACAGCTAGCCAGGGATTAGACTGTACTGCAGTACACTGGCTCACAGTTCACTAAGCATGTACACACAATGTACAATACACACTGATGTTTAGCATGTGGTTGAGATGCATTACCACACTCAAAACAGCCAAACACACACAATGGCTTTGCACTTACTGTACGTGTCTATATAACATGAGTTCCTTTTACCACTGCACTATCCATTGTCTGTCACCTGAGAATATGGGTCAGTGTGTGTGTGTGTGTGTGTGTGTGTGTGTGTGTGTGTGTGTGTGTGTGTGTGTGTGTGTGTGTGTGTGTGGGGGGTTTATATAATATCTAGCTACTCTTGACTTTCTTCCAGGGCAGATGAAGGAACATCGTCAACTCAGCACCCAGATTTTTGTGGTCGCCCCCTCCCTGCTTCTCGCTGCATTTTCTGCTCAGGTTCCTCTTTTGATATGTCCCTCAGACTCTGATGACAAACCCATCACAGAGTGTTATGTAACGACACTGAGCCACAACCTGCAGAGCTGTAGTCTGCACCTGGCCTCTCACATCTCCTCTCCATTGAGCCATTTACATCACCCTCCCTCCTCTCTCCAATCCCTCCCTCCCTCCCTCCAATCCCTCCCTCCCTCCCTCCCTCCAATCCCTCCCTCCCTCCCTCTCTCCAATCCCTCCCTCCCTCCCTCCAATCCCTCCCTCCCTCCCTCCAATCCCTCCCTCCCTCCCTCTCTCCAATCCCTCCCTCTCTCCAATCCCTCTCTCCAATCCCTCCCTCCCTCTCTCCAATCTCTCCCTCTCTCTCTCCAATCCCTCCCTCCCCCTCTCTCCAATCCCTCCCTCCCTCTCTCCAATCCCTCCCTCCCTCTCTCTCTACAATCCCTCCCTCCCTCTCTTCAATCCCTCCCTCCCTCTCTTCCTCCAATCCCTCCCTCCCTCTCTTCCTCCAATCCCTCCCTCCCTCTCTTCCTCCAATCCCTCCCTCCCTCTCTCTCTACAATCCCTCCCTCCCTCTCTCTCTACAATCCCTCCCTCCCTCTCTTCCTCCAATCCCTCCCTCCCTCTCTCTCTACAATCCCTCCCTCCCTCTCTCTCTACAATCCCTCCCTCCCTCCTTCTCTTCCTCCAATCCCTCCCTCCCTCTCTCTCTACAATCCCTCCCTCCCTCTCTTCAATCCCTCCCTCCCTCTCTTCCTCCAATCCCTCCCTCTCTCTCTCCAATCCCTCCCTCTCTGCGCTGTTTGTTCGACGCAAGCTCTCCCAGATAAATTAAGAGCAGCAGGCTGGAGTCTCTCACCTGTGTGCCCGGCTTGTGGGCGGAGACTACCTCGCGGATCAGGCGGAGCTCAGAGGGAGTGACTCCTCCCACCAGGAAGAGAAAGAGCAGGCCGTGGTCGCTGGGGTGTGGCCGGCTCACCTAGAGAGAGGGATTGAGATGAAAAGAACACGACAGAATTAGCTCCTGTAATTTGAACGGAACAAGCTAACCATAACATAATTGAAGGTTATGTTATGGTCGGTGAGCTGAAACTCTGAAGACAATCTGTGGAGCCAGACTCACTCTCTCTCTTCCTCTCTCTGTCTCTCTATATGTCACTCCCCCCTGGGCAAAAACTGGTTGAATCAACATTTTCCCTTCGTCATTTCTATGACTTTGAATCAAAGTGGAAAACAAAACGTTATCAACGTAAGGAGGGCATTCCATCTTTTTTTCTCCTAACTTTTTACCTAAATCAAATGACGTGTGGATTTTTGTGGATTTCATTCACAATAGTTGACAACTCAACCAAATGTAAATCAAAACGAGAGGTTAAACTGATGTCTGTGCCCGGTGGGCCTCCCCTTCTGTCCTTCAGTCTCTCCTCTCTCTGGTCTGAGTCACTGCCCAACGCAGTGGTCAGAATGTACTATTCAGTCGAAGGCTTTAAACTACACTCATTCCAGACATACACAGATTTGTACATGAGTGTGAGTCAGAGTCTGGTGAGCCTGCTGTGTGTGATTGGTTGGCCTATGGATAATGACTGTGCTCTATTGGCTGGGAAGCGGTGTCAAGGCCACATCTGCAGCCTTCGAATAATAACCGTGCAATCAAAGCTGCAGGGGGGCGGTACTGGTCCCGGATGGCCTGACATGTGCATCAGGGCTGTCTGCCTGGGCTGGCTCAACATGTGTCTCAGAGTAGGTAGCGTGTATCTATGAGTGTGTGTGTGTGTGTTTACATTTAAATATTTGTGTGGATGTGAGACTGAACATGTGTGTGCAATGTTGTAGGTCAGATGGGTATGGGTCTTTGTGTTCATTTTGTATTTGTATGTGGGTGCATGCATTTGTGAATTAGCTATACCGGGACACACAGAACAGCAGACAAAAACACAGCATCTACATGTGCATCCTTAAAGAGGTATGAACACCTGCCCTCCATCAGGTAACACACACCCACTGTACTCTAGCAACAACCAGGTGTTGGATACATGTGTATGAGTGAGAGGAGGAGGGGGTGGGGGAGAAAGTGAAGAGAAGGAAAGGAAAGCGCAGCGAACATAACATCAACCAAATTAGAAATGTAATTTTACATTAAGTAAACTTTTGTGACTTGCTTCAGCTGTTTAAATGTATTTTCATGGTAGTTGAAGAAGTTTGTTTTCAGGGCTGGTTCTAGCCTTTTGGGGGTCCTAAGCGGGATTTGGTTGCCCCCTCACCAAGCAAGACATTTAATTTTGTGCGCCCCCTCTTGACGGCAGTGAGAAAAAGGTATGTTTTAACGTTTATTTCCTGCAATTCTACACATTTTGCCATAGGGCATAGAGAAAATGTTGCAGATTTAAAGCAAGTTTTCTGCAGTTCTACACATTTTGCCATGGGGCGGAGAGAACGTTTAGCAAATGTATAACACATTTCATGAAATTCTACTCATTTTGCCATTGGGCAGAGACGTTTTTGCAGTTTTAAAGCTAATTTCCTACAATTCTACACATGTTAATGATATCTGAGTGAGAGTGACTAAATTCATCAATGGGGGCCCACTGGAGGTCAGGGCCCCTGGGCACGTGCCCTGAGTGCACAGTCAGTATTCAGCCATGTTTACTACACGTTTAGATAACTGGCTAGACTAACTTACCGATCTAAAAATTGTTAGCTGACATGGTTAATTGAGTGAATACTGATACATTCACTGTTCATGAGAAAAACTGCTGATGCACAACCAAATTTGCACCTTGTGTATTCTACTATTCTAACTCTCAATTGTAAGTTGAGACCCCAACTTCCAAAAACTCCCCAAAACAAATAAACACAAATAACTGGAGTCGGGCCCTGTTTGTTTTAGTTAAGCGAATCATGCTTTACATTTTGTACTATCTTTGATTGGTAGAAGATATTTCTGTTCTGATTTCAGATTTGTTTTATTTTTATATATATATAGCTTACAGCACCTGATATTACCATGTGGTCCTCCATCCAAGTACCAACCAGGCCTGACCCTGCTTAGCTACCGAGATCAGGCGTGTTCAGGATGGTATGGCCCAGGGTGGTATACCCCATTTTCTCCCTGATTTCAGATTTGAATAGCAGAGAAGTAGACCAAGATACCCTACCCTCTAAGTTTTTGTTTAACTTGTTGGGAAAGTGGTCAAAGTAGCTGATTTGTGTCAAAAGTCACATTGTTTACTAATTGTCTCAATCTTAGAATGTGCTCCCCCAGTGCTATAATTAAGCAATAAGTCATCTTGGTTAAACTAGAACTAAAGTCTTCCGTAATTGGTCAGATGCTCGATTAAATTGAAATCAAATCAATTTTTTTTGGTCACATATCCAGTACCAGTCAAAAGTTTGGACACCTACTCATTCAAGGGTTTTTCTTTATTTTTTTACTATTTTCTACATTGTAGAATAATAGTGAAGACATCAAAACTATGAAATAACACACGTGGTGCTGATGTTGCCAACTTCAGCTAACTCAGTCACGTCAAATATTGCACCTGGAATGACAGTACATCAGCTACATTTTCCTTTGTTTTAGCTTTTTTTCTATTGCCATTGACTTGAATATATCCATAATAATGACAATGATGACTGATTTCACTTGGCTCAGAAAAAGTTGATGTCTCGTCTGGACACCGTTTGTTCTCTATGGTACAGAACATTGTTTCCGAGGTCGGAGAGGCAGACAGCTAGGCTTATATTAACCTCCGCTGCACCAATCTAAATGCCAGGCTGGAAGCAAGGGGGAATGTGTGCGAGTTGAGAGAAATACAGCAGATGATTCGGACAGCAGTGTAAAAGGGATGATATTCTTATGGAGGCGCAGCGATAATGCAGATGGAACTGTTAGCAGGCATAGGTGTGCCTGTGTCTGTGAATACAGCATGGCTTGGAATGCTGCTTGTCCAATCAGTATCCAGGATCCAAACAACCCGTTTTAAATGTAGACATTTCGGAAAGTTCCATGGCAGTTCATTCAACAGTGGGAATTAAGCTTAATGAAAGTAGTGGATGCGGTTCCTAAAACAGCTGTACTTCTTGATTGGTTCAGATCCTCTGTTCTGATTTCAGATTCGAAAAGCAGAGAAGTGGACTAAGATTTCATATGCCCTATGTTTTTGTCCAAGTTGTTGGGAAAATGGTGAAATGGTAGTTGCTTCAAAAGGATGAGAGGAAAAGTAGTTGATGCGGTTACTAAAACAGCTGTACGTCTTGATTGGTAGAAGTTATTTCTGTTCTGACTTCAGATTTGAGTAGCAGGGAAACTGACTAAGATTTAATCTCCCAAGTTTTTGTCCAAGTTGTTGGGAAAGTGGTCCAAGCTGTAGTTTTTCTTGTTGAGTGGAAAAGTCAGAAGTAAGTTGGACATTATTTAAAGTGCGGCTGCTGAAGCCAGCCACACTAACTACTGTGAAGACAAAAGATAACACTTCTCCATACACTCACTCAAACACATGAACACATACTCCCTGTTTGTGTGAGTTAAAAAGCGTGCTGCTGACAGACGCGTCCTCGTTGTCTCTGGCAGACTGAATCAGAGTGGCATGAGGTTTACAGTAGCGGGGGGCTGAGAAGGAGCCAGGGGAGTCTGTACGACTCACAGTCTGTCTAAACAAGACTTGGCAAAAACTCTGCGATCAAACACGCAGCACATACACACCTTCACCTAGAGGACATCTACACATGCAACACACTCTCTTGAGAAGTCTTCTCTTAACGGTAAGGTAGACAGTGAAAGCACATTGTGTTATCTCCAGACTAGAGGGTGTACACTGCATGTGTTTTATGGTTAAAGCTTATCCTGTAAAAGGTACAGAGGTCTTATAGATTCATGGCATGGTCAGTGAGTTTTATATCAATGTTTTAATGTACGGAGGGTGTGTGTAGGATCACTATAGAGATTGTATGGTTCAGAGAAAGTTACTTTTGTGGTATGGACTTTCTTGGTTGGCTGTCTGTTTGTGATGCATGGGTCTTCATTTCTGTGAAACTAGGCCATGTTACACAATCAGTCTAATTCTCTATGCAGGCCAGTCACCAGTCTAACTAATACCAGACGTGGGGAAGTCACATTTCTGGCGTAAAGGAGTCTGTAGTGTATATACCTTACCCACATGCCCAAATCTCCATATCCCCCGTGTCATATCTACATAAACCTCTGGCCCAATCTCCATATCCAACACATCTCAGCCAAATATTACCCCTAACTAGACCTCTCACGTGTGTGTGTGTGTCTCTTCTGTGTGTGTGTGTGTGTGTATATATGTGTGTTGGTTCAGTCTCTCACCTTCATGAACATACTAAAGCCAGTCTTGAGCAGGTCCGTGAGGCCTCCAGACATGTGTTCTATGTCAGGACACTCAGGTCTGTCTGGGTGGAAGATCTCCTCCAGAACCTGTCTGAGGAACGGACGGTACGTCGCCTGGAGAACACACAGGAACACAGAGGAACAGGGCCAGTCACAACATGTTACACATACATCAGTAGTTAGCGGCTGGAGATTAAAAGCCTGTTCCCAGTCCTGTTGCTTTGTCCTTGTGAGTTATGACGTATTGACAACAAAGTGGATGGGGAGCGATATATAGCACAGGGACTGTTATATGGTTGTATATTGAGTGGTACTATGTATTAGGTCTCTGTGCTAGTTAGGTATCTGTGGGTTGTGTCTGTCTGGGTTGTTAGAATAAAGACAGTGGCGTAACCAGTGATGTACAGTATATATAAACCCTGGATTGCTAATGCTATGTATTAGCAATTAGAAGATTTGAAGCCACCGGCCGCCATATTGGTACTCCACAGAAGGAGCGGTCCTCCACAGGAATGAAGGGAATTCTACAGTATTTCAATAAAATGTTTCAAGGACAAAATCAAGTGTTGAGGTAGGGATATTAGTAAAAAAAAGTTGAACTTAATTTAAAAGAATCAATTAAGGTGTCTGTAATAGAATATACTTGTAAAAAAAAACAAATGAAGACAAAATCTTTTTAACAATGAAGGAGAACCAAGATGGCTGCACGGCGGCTTCAATACAATAATTCCGCCTTGTCCAGGGTTTATGCACATCATTGGGTGTGACCCTCCAGTCCCTTCTATTACTGGACGGATGAGAGACACTGTGATGTGATAAACTATAAAGGAGATTTATAAACCACTCACCTCTTTAAGGCAGGCCTCTCATTGAATTTAGGATGGTCCATGCAGATGAGATGATGGTATTGAGTTGTTTATGAAAGGGTCATTGTTGCTCGGGATGAAAATAACTTGTTTTCATTTATGAGCCAGTGTGTTGTGGTGGGTATTGCTAAAGACAAGTGTTTGTGTGCTCTGATGATTTTGGTCTGGAATAGCCTTGTTGATTAGTGCACTGTGTTGAGTGTTGTGCGGCTCATACACTGATTGCACAGCCGGGCATGTCAGCCAGGCTGAATAGTCAGTGCAACGTGACCTAACCCGCTCCACCAAAACACCCAACCGCTACAGGCAGGGAATTCCGGTTAACCCTGGTAGAACAACATGCCCCTACAGATACACACCCAGGAGGTGTACATTTCACAAGCTGCACACGTCAACACTCCCCTTCTAACACACACACACAAAATCGCGCAGGTCGCAGACACGTGCACACGCTCATCAACCCGACTCGGAGAGGAAGAGTTCGACGCTCTTCATTTCATAGCCATTCAAGAGATATATTTATTCTACATTTATTCTATCCTTGCACACTAAGAACACTCTATCCTGTCAACACGCTACTACAAGTGCTGGGAGTGAAGGACCTACATGAATACAGTTAACGTCATGCTATGTTGTCGTCTTAGGTCTCTCTTTATGTAGTGTTGTTGTGTCTCTCTTGGCGTGGTGTGTGTTTTGCCCTATATTGCACCTGATGAACACCATACTCAAGAATATCGCTGTCAGAGAAACAGAGACAAGAGAGAGAGGAAAAACAAGAAAGAGCAAATGAGTGAGAAAGAGAGAAAGGGAGAGAGAGTGCAAGGAAGAAAAAGCAGAATGAATTGAATGAAGGCTTAATCTGCCAAACTACCCAGGCCTATAAAGCTGTCCATTAGTAACACCTTAGATTACAAGATAACCAGACCAAGGATTCAAGATGGAGTTTTTTATGTGAGAGAAGTTCCCTAAGTGAACAATGTAGCCCCAACGTGTGGCAGAGCTTTATGAGAATACTCTGAATAGTAGGGCTTTATGAGAATACTCTTAATAGTAGGGCTTTATGAGAATACTCTTAATAGCAGGGCTTTATGAGAATACTCTGAATAGCAGGGCTTTATGAGAATACTCTTAATAGTAGGGCTTTATGAGAATACTCTGAATAGTAGGGCTTTATGAGAATACTCTGAATAGTAGGGCTTTATGAGAATACTCTGAATAGCAGGGCTTTATGAGAATACTCTTAATAGTAGGGCTTTATGAGAATACTCTGAATATCAGGGCTTTATGAGAATACTCTTAATAGTAGGGCTTTATGAGAATACTCTGAATAGTAGGGCTTTATGAGAATACTCTGAATAGTAGGGCTTTATGAGAATACTCTGAATATCAGGGCTTTATGAGAATACTCTGAATAGCAGGGCTTTATGAGAATACTCTGAATAGCAGGGCTTTATGAGAATACTCTGAATAGCAGGGCTTTATGAGAATACTCTGAATAGTAGGGCTTTATGAGAATACTCTTAATAGTAGGGCTTTATGAGAATACTCTGAATAGCAGGGTTTTATGAGAATACTCTGAATATCAGGGTTTTCAGAAAAGGTAGGTTATCTACTTTTGGTAAGGGGCTGCAGACACGTATGCACACATACACAACTACACACACAGCAACCAGTATCAACACAGAGCAAAGGGCTCCATCCTCCTCTGCTTGACTCAGGTATGACACAGTAATACCCAGGTACCCTTCTGCCCCTCAGAAATGGCCTCTTCACACCTGTCAAAGTGCATACCGATTAATCAGCCTCACACCATCAGCCCTGCCCTCTATCTAATGAAGTGACTCTCCCCCGTGATTGACAGCCCACTCAGCCATATTAGGCATGGCTGCTGGGAGACTGACCTTGTTACATGTTGGTCTTCTAAAAACCAACGTCGAGCACTTCAACTTCCCCTCACAACTAGAGGTCAGCTCACACAAACCAACCTGGGAGGAAACACATGACTTACTCATCTAAACACACACAAACAGAGAGAGAGATTTAAACACATTGGCCTACATGTTCAAATGAAACAAACAAACCAGTTCAATCATCTCCCCATCCACCAACAAGACAAAAACAGTCCTTCAATACCTTCAGCTTTAGTCATCCCATCACTCCGGCCTTCCATGACATTTGAATTGAATTTCCCTGTTACTAATATATATTCCTTCCCCCTGGGACTCACCTACTAAAGAGGAGGATAAACAGATCATCCACGCAAAACACCCACACCATCAACAACCGTATAATGAAGGTTAGAATGATTTGGCTTTATTAGTTGATATGAGTTACGATATGCCATGTATTTAATTCAGGCCGAATCAGCCTACTAAACGTTGATCTAGGATCAGGAGTCCCACTCTGTTATTTTGCTGAGTGCTCCCTGACGAATAGATGGACCTTCATTTAGCCCCCGGATTAACAAGAGTCTTGTCAGACTCCTCAGGGAGAGTGGTTACTATAGCAATGGAAGAAAAATATGATTTCATATGAGACGAGCAACGCCACTGCAACCTTCAAACCAAAACCAATATCCTCTCTACGCTTCTCAGAAGGGAGTTGTGTGTGTGTGTGTGTGTGTGTGGCGCAGACAGACTAAATTGATAGGTCTTCTTGGAATTATCTCCCTGTTGCGGTCAATTTAGTTTCCCTTTTTAATTCCCCACTCCTCTACCTTGAGATGGACAAGATAGCGGTAATGAAATCACTGTTGTGTCCTCTTCAAGCCGTCCATCCCAGTCATATGCTACCCTTCTACCACCCTCTGGGCTAATCTAGTGAAAAATCTGTATATATATATATATATATATATATATATATATATATATATATATATATATATATATATATATAAATAAATAAATGGTGTACAGACAATATGGACAGTATATGAATAGAAAAGGTGTGTACAGCAGTAGTTATATAGGGGTGTGTGTGCTCACTTTGATGTTCAGTTATGAGAGTAATATAATTCCTGCTCTATTCAGTAAAGCTAATACGTAGACACACGTGACAGAATGTGTGCAAAAAACTAAACGCCAGTGTGTGCCTGTTACCAGGGGAATCACATACTGTACTGATTCATTTGACTGAAATATTTTTTGAGATGTCGACTTACGTCGGCCTATATGATGCACTCTTTAGTACAACAACAAAAAAACTTAGGTGACAATGTGTTCTGTGCAAGAAGACATTTCTGTCAGCTCAAAGCCAGCCAATGTTCCCAGCTTGCCTCTGAAGGCCCTGGCCCCCAAATACCGTTTCAAACACGTCACACTCCGTTAGTGCGTTTGTATGGCAGAGGCAGAGTCAGAGAGACTGACAGGAACAAACAGAGCCGCAGAGACCTATTATGAAATGTGCCATTACTTAGGAAGACGAGTAATACTGACCCAGGTGCTGAGGTATTACTACGTGAGCGTTTCATTCTGTACGACAGGTAGGTCCTACTTCAGCACATACATCTGTCTCTGTTCTTTAGATCAATGTGCCTTTGTCTCCAGCGTGCGTGAGTGAGTGTGGCACAGTGTGAGAGAATATGAGTGTACGCAGGCAAGTACTCAAGCCGATGTACTTAGAAGCCTGAGCACTGGCAGTGGTTCGATTTGACAAAGTGTTCTTCCACGCCGAGGAAAAGAACACGAGTCTAAAGTGTCTGAATGAAAAAACACGTGATAAAATGCCTCTCTCCCTCTTTGCTTTGGCACTGTGTGGTGCCAGGCAAACACAGAGACCTAGAATGCGGAAACTAGATGGGGATTCAAATTTTCAATAACCTGAATGAAACATTATAATATTTAACTCTTTGCGAGTGTAAAATCAAGACAATTCCAAAAAAAGTGTGAAGGTACTGTCAGAGGTGTTAAAAGCAGATTGGAGTGCAATATACATAATGGAATATGTCATTCACAGGTACAGTGTGTGTGTGGCTGCCTGCCTGCAGTGCCCTCCTCCAAACACACAATAACTCACCCTGAAGAGGAGGAAGATGGTTTGTGTGTTACATAAGATACAGAGATACAGGGACATTGTGCCACTCTGACACTGATGCTGTGGCTCCGACGCAATTTACCGGGGGGTGGCTCCAGGTAAATGAATGGACCGACGGCAATGTCATTTCCCACGAGGGTGTGTGTAAAAGGGGGAAGGAGAAAAGGGAGAATAATTGTCTTAGGTCTGTGGAGATACGTACTAAATCGGTGTCACAGGAGGCAGCTGAGGGGAGGACGGCTCATAATAATGGCCAGAACGATGCAAATGGAATGACATCAAACACCTGGAAACCATGTGTTTGATGTATTTGGTACCATTCCACTAAATCAGCTCCAGCCATTACCACGAGCCCATCCTCCCCAACTAAGGTGTCACCAACCTCCTGTGATGTATGTATGGGCAGAAAATGAATGAATAGTTGAACAGCTGAATAGACAAATGGAGACAGCCAAACATGCTGTACATTGTGGACAGAAACTAAATACTAGAAAATACAACAGTAATGTGTTCTGGAGCATGCTGTGGAGGCATATGAGGTGTGTTAGTGAGGGATTGGGTTCCACAGTCACCTCCGAACACAGAACGCCTGACTGATGTAATCCTAGACTGTGAGGGTGACCGCAGACACAGATGGCGTTGTTGAGGTGCGGGTCGTTGTGTGACTGACTGACCTGATGTACTCCATCGCTGGCTGTGTAGACGGAGGTGAACTGTTTGAGGTGGTCTCGGGCATGGCTCAACTCTTTGAGGGTCTCAAACACCCCCTCCACTGCTGTATGGGCCCTCTCCATAGTCAGCTCCTCAGGACTACCACACCCTAGGGAGGGAGGGAGGGAAGAGGAGAGAGAGAGAGAGAGTTTACACTCTCATGCAGAATTCTAGTCATCAAGCATGTCTCTCAGAGATGGACAGAGACAGAGCACGTTTTCGAGGTTCTAATGAATTAACTAGATTACCGCAGTAAAACCAGGAGAAGGAGTACAAGAGGCCTTTTATTTACCACAGAGAACCTCATGTTTACTTATTTTCATTTAATCTTTATTTAACGGGGCAAGTCAGTTAAGAACAAATTCTTATTTACAATGACGGCCTATGCCGGCCAGGCCCTAACCCAGACAACGCTGGGCCAATTGTGCGCCGCCCTATGGGACTCCCAATCACGGCCGGTTGTGATACAGCCTGGAATCGAACCAGGGTCTGTAGTGATGCCTCTAGCACTGAGAAGCAGTGCCTTAGACTGCTGCGGCACTCAGGAGTCCCCTGTGGCCCCATTTCAAAAGGGTGCCATTGGCTACGTGGGCAGGGATAGGTAACGTTGGCACCTGCGTCTCTCTCTCCCCCCTGCTAAGGAATTTGACATTTTAGTCATTTAGTAGAAGCTCTTATCCAGAACCCTAATTGCTAAGTGCATTGCTCAAGGGCACATCGGCAGATTTTCATCTAGCTGGCTCTGGGATGCGAACCAGCAATCTTTCAGTTACTGGCCCAACGCTCTTAAGCGCTAGGCTACCTGCCGCCCTATGGAATGTGGTTGCCATTGGTTAATGAGAAGATCAGTGGTATTAAGATACATATAAAAGCAAACATGAAACCAAATGAGGAAGACAGCCCCACTCTGCTCAGAGAGACAAACACCTGGGATGAATACTGCTACATACTGCAGACGACAGCATCAGGTCTACTGCCAAACAGTACACTTACATAAGATCATCGTGTTTTTCTTCTCCTAATGGAACAGTTATATACAGTGCATTTGGAAAGTATTCAGACCCCTTGACTTTTTCCACATTTTGTTACATTACAACCTTCTAAAGTAGATTCAATTATTCCCCCCCCTCATCAATCTACACACAATACTCCATAATGACAAAGCGAAAACCAGTTAAAAAAAAGTACCCCAAAAAGCTTTTTCTTTGTCATTATGGGGTATTGTGTTTAGATTGTTGAGATTTTATTTTATTTTATACATTTTAGAATAAGGCTGTAACGTAACATTTTGAAAAGGTCAAGGGGTCTGAATACTTTCCAAATGCACCGTATGTAGACTACTAGCCTAGAGGTCAGAGTTCAGCCCAATAAGCCCTCCATATCAAAGAATACTTTTCTACTACTGTCCCATCATTCTCTGAGTCCAGGGCTCGAAACTACTGACCAACAGATTAACCCTTTGGATTGACTTCCTGTGAGGTCAGAGCAGAGAGCAAACCAATATAAAGCCAGTAAACCCAATGTACAGAACAAGATCATTGGCTAAAAACAGTACATTGCAGTGATCTGGAGAAGACCGGTCCAAGCCATTCTGATGTTTTTCTTAATGCAGACTGCACAACTTTCAAGGGTTAAGTGCGCTGCCTGTTTTCTTGCTAGATTAGATTGTCCAGACAGCTAGGCTCTGACTGAGTTTTCTATCAAACCATGAAACAAAAGCAAAGCACTTAATTTATCCTTACATTACTACATTTAAGATCCCCCTTCCCTCTTTGGGGGAAAGCACATAAGTACATTGTGTGTGTGTGTGGGTGGGTGACCATTTATGTGCAAGTGTGTCTACAGGCGAAAAATTCTCCATTCACCATTAAATATTCATAAAACTTCTTCCAGAAGAAATCTCTTTGGTTCAAGCTCGCCAAACAAAACTGAACTGGAGTTGTGCCCATGTATAAATAAATAGACTTTAACATTTGGATGATTTCGCCCATAACACCCACTGAAGTCTGTAGGATCTGTAATTTAAGTCAACAGCGCAGGCCAGTTGTATTTTGGTCCAATCTATTTTGGAGACTGGGATATGTCCACATGCACTCCAACATCAACACAGAGAGATAATATACACAGAGTGACTTGACTCACTGCCAGGACTGCCAGGATTTCATCTGTATTATATAATGGTTATTGTTAGGTCCTTTTCCTCCAAATAAAGCTGATATCATATTTAGCTCTGGCGGGTGTGTTGATAGCGGTTGCTGGCTATTGGAATGTAAAGCGTCTCGCTCTGTGGCTTTCACTTCCCCGTCAGTCGGCTGGGTTAGCTCATAGGAAAACAGCCCTGCTCTCCTATCAGATGGACAGCAGTGTGAAGAGAGAGAGGGGTCAGATGTGGGCTTTATCTTTCCAAAACAACAACATGGATGTAAGATGCCTTGCATCTTGCAAAACAACTTAAAAAGTGTGAGTGTGTGTGTGTGCGCGCGTGTGTGTGCGTGTGTGTGGGTGCGTGTGTGTGCGCGTGTGTGTGGGTGCGTGTGTGTGTGGATGCGTGTGTGTGGGTGCGTGTGTATGTGGGTGCGCGTGTGTGCGCGTGTGTGTGGATGCGCGTGTGTGTGTGTGTGCGCGTGTGTGGGTGCGTGTGTGTGTGTGTGCGCGCGCGTGTGTGCGCGCATGTGTGTGGGTACGTGTGTGTGGGTGCGTGTGTGTGTGTGTGGGTGCGTATGCGTGTGTGTGGGTGCGTGCGAGCAAGCGAGTATAAACATTTAGAACGTCTGACTCACAGTTCAGATAAACTCACACGGACAACCCTAGGGGGAAGTATCATAGCCATGTCATTCTGCTGTAGTGAGGGTGTCAGAGCATGTATATCGTGAGGGTACTGTGATGGGGTTGAGGGAGGATGTAGAGCTTGAGAGGGAGAGGGAGGAGGGAGTTGTGTCTGTGTGGAGTTTGAGAGGGCTGGTTGACTGGTTGCCAAAGCACACAGTGCTGCGGGTCTGGAGCTGGCTGCTGGCTCTGCCAGGACAGGACACAGTCTGTGGTTGAGATGTTGATCATACCACTGCCAAGGAGCCCCCGCCGCGGCACCAAGCATCCCAACCCGGCCCAGGTGCTGCTTCTCTGACAACAGCCAGGTGGAATGAAATGTCCGTGGCAGAACGCTATGCTGTCTACCTCTCAGGTAACTCTGGGACATATCTACCCCAAAACTAAGCACTAACATTAGTGTGTGTGTGTGTTTGTACAATTCTGTGTTACTTGCCACAGAGCCAGAAAGTAACAATAAATGTAGCAGGTAAAGAAAAGAAGAAAAGAAGCCTCCACCCCCAACCTCCCACCCCATTCCCCCAACATGTCTCCATCCAACCACCCACCCCATTCCCCCAACATGTCTCCATCCAACCACCCACCCCATTCCCCCAACATGTCTCCAACCACCCAACACATCCCCACAACATGTCTCCATCCAACTTCCCACCCCATTCCCCCAACATGTCTCCATCCAACCACCCACCCCATTCCCTCAACATGTCTCCAACCACCCACCACATCCCCACAACATGTCTCCATCCAACCTCCCACCCCATTCCCCCAACATGTCTTCATCCAACCACCCACCCCATTCCCTCAACATGTCTCCAACCACCCACCCCATCCCCACAACATGTCTCCATCCAACTACCCACCCCATCCCCACAACATGTCTCCATCCAACCTCCCACCCCATTCCCCCAACATGTCTCCATCCAAACTCCCACCCCATTCCCCCAACATGTATCCATCCATCCATCCATCCATCCAACCACCCACCACCCAACCCATCCCCCGAAATGTCTCCATCCACCCAATAACCCACCACCCACCCCATCCCCCAACATGTCTCCATCCAACCTCCCACTCCATTCCCCCAACATAGAGTATATATTTTGTTTGTACGTTTGGGCTTTATAGATTGTAAAAAAGAAAAAACACATACAAATAAACATAGTCAAGTATATTTGTCCAGGCCTCAACTGTTTCTTGACTGGCGCCATTCATTCTCACTGTCGATAATTCTAAAGTTATACATTCTAATAGCAACTATAACCACTGGCGATTTGGGACAGAGTGAGGTGATTGCCATCTAACAGCAAACACATTTTTCGCGGCAGTGCTGCCTGCCAGCAGTGCTGCCTGCCAGCAGTAATTGTCTCTTATGAATTTTGTAACTTTTTCCCAGAAGCATTTAACTGCAGGGCACGCCCACGTCATATGAAGGAATGTGCCTACCTGATTTAGGGGACACAGTGAACAGTTGGTAGTTGGGGCCAATTTAATCCTAAAACGTTTCCTTGGTGTTAAATACAGTCTGTTCCACTTAAAAGGTTGTTCAGATCCTCTTAGATCTGTGGACCATACTTTTATAATGGCTAGCTCAGAATATGAGCTTTCCAAAATTGTAAAAAATATATATTATAGAGATCAGTCCTTCGGGAACGCAGATTATTTATTTATAAATCCCATAATTGGATGGTTCGGTAATTGGGTTTCCCAAGGGACTCCATAGACCAGAATAGCTGGCTTAAGTTGTAAATATAGAAAAAAAGAGTTGCCAGGTAATGTGTATGTGTCTTTCAAATCTTGGAATGTTCTCAAACCATTACTGTTCATGATATTGGCAAGGGTAGGGCTCTCCATTTGGACCATTGGGGAGATGCAAAAGGCCACCCTCCAAATCACAAGGCATTATTGTGAAATATTGGAGTATGGGCATGTCATTTTAAATCCCAGTTACATTTGTCAATTTTGCACCAAATAAAGATTGTGTGAGCAATAATAGGACCAACGCGTAATTTACATTGTTGAAGGGATATATCAGTAGAGACCACGTCTTTCAGGGCAATAGGAAACACCATTCTCTCTATACTCAGCCAGGGGTGGAAGAATCATGTCTAAACCAATTTAGGATGGGACAAAATGCTAGTGCCTGGAAATACAATTGAAAGTTTGCTACGAATAGTCCTCCTATGTCTTTCCTTCTTTGTACGTTTTTTTCATTTTCTCAGAGATCGCTTACCTTGCCAAATACAGTTTGAAACCGCACTATGGAAATTATTCCAACAGACAGAAGGGGGAGACGAGGGAAGCACTGAACTACAGAAATTCAGCCGTCGCAATATTCATTTTGACAATAGATATTCTGACGGGTAAAGCAACTAAGGTTGAATTGAATTGATTTGAATGTTCTGTTAAAGTTTCTGCCAATGGTTTTATCTAAGGAAGGACATACAGTGCCTTCAGAAAGTATTCATACACCTTGACTGATTCAACATTTTGCTGCGTTACAGCCTGAATTCAAAATGGATTCAATCGATTTTTTCTACACACAATACCCCATAACGACAAAGGGAAAACATGTTTTTAGAAATGTTTGCAAATGTATTGAAAATTAAATACAGAAATATCTTATTTTCATAAGTATTCCCACCCCTAAGTCAATAGATGTTAGAATCGCCTATGGCAGCGATTACAGCTGTGAGTCTTTCTTGGTAAGTCTCTAAGAGCTTTGCACAAATGGATTTTACAATATTTGCACATTATTATTTTTTGAATTCTTCAAGCTCTGTCAAGATGGTTGATCACTGCTAGACAGCCATTTTCAAGTCTTACCAAAGATTTTCAAGACGATTTAAGTCAAAACTGTAACTAGGTCACTCAGAAACATTCAATATCATCTTGGTATACAACTCCAGTGTAAATGATGTGACCTTGTGTTGTGGGTTACTTTCCTGCTGAAATGTGAATTTGTCCCCCAGTGTCTGTTGGAAAGCAGATTGAACCAGGTTTTCCTCTAGGATTTTTCCAGTGATTAGCTCTATTGCTTTATTTTTATCATAAAAAAACAATAACTCTCTAATCCTTGCTGATGATAAGCATACCCATAACATGATGCAGTAACCACCATGCTTGAAAATATGAAGTGGTGCTCAGTGATGTGCTGTGTTGGATTTGCCACAAGCATAACACATGGTATTCAGGACATAAAGGTCATTTCAGTTTTTGCAGTTTTAGTTTAGTGCCTTATTGCAAACAGGATACATTTTTTTCAATATTTTTATTCTGTACAGACTTTCTTCTTTTCACTCTGTCATTTAGGTTAGTATTGTGGAGTAACTACAATGTTGTTGATCCATCCTCAGTTCTCCTATTACAGCCATTAAACTCTGTAACTATATTAAAGTCAACATTGGCCTCATCGTGAAATCCCTGAGCGGTTTCATTCCTCTCTAGCAACTGAGTTAGGAAGGACACCTGTATCTTTGTAGTGACTTGGAGTATTGATACACCATGAAAAGTGTAATTAATAACTTCACCATGCTCAAAGATATATTCAATGTCTGCTTTTTTTTTATGTTACTCATCTACCAATAGGTTCCCTTCTTTGCGAGGCATTGGAAAACCTCTCTGGTCTTTGTGGTTGAATCTTTGTTTGAAATTCACTTCTCAACTGAGGGACCTTATAGATAATTGTATGCGTGGGGTACAGAGATGAGGTAGTCGTTAAAAATCATGTTGATCACTATTATTGCATACAGAGTGAGTCCATGCACCTTATTATGAGACTTGTTAAGCAAATGTTTACTCCTAAACTTATTTAGGATTGCCTTAACAAAATATTTGAATACTTATTGACTAAAGACATTACAGCTTTTCATTTTGAATTCATTTGTAAAAATGTTTAAAAACATAATTCCACTTTGACATTATGGGGGTATTGTGTGTAGGCCAGTCACACACAATCTCAATTTAATCAATTTTAAAATCAGGCTGTAACACAACAAAATGTGGAGAAAAAAAATCAAGAGGTGTGAACACTTTGATGGCCTTTTTAAATATTCCTAAATACTTCAAATGGGAAACGATTGGGATTTGTGCATGCATGTGTGTCTGCTTGTATTACTACAAATGCGTAGTGTGTGTATATGGTTTATGACGGTTTGTCCCTGCAATAGCCCGGTGCCTGTAATGGCCTCGCGAGTGCAGGTACAACGTACAGTAACAGGTTTCTGTGGTACAACAGAAATAGAGAGCTAATAGAGAGCTTTTAGGCCCATTTACCAGATCCATTATCAATTCACAACTAATGTGATGTTGCCCCTGACTCACCTCTAGTATTACAATTAACCCTGCTACTCAGAGAGAGAGAGAGAGAGAGAGAGAGAGAGAGAGAGAGAGAGAGAGAGAGAGAGAGAGAGAGAGAGCAAGTGAGATAATGTAATAGTTTGTGTTAAGTAGATCAGTGAGAACATGCACAGGCAGTGTGACAGGAAGTGGCCGATGTAGACTTTCTGGAACATTCTTAATGAGGTCTAACAGAGCAGTAGGAACTGGGAGGTGATGCTGAGTACCTGGGTAGGCAGAGGGAACTCAGCGAGACGTGCGTAATAGGTGACGTGCAGAGGTGCTTCTAACCTATCAGCTAACCACCAATTAGTGTGCCAGAAATAGAGGAGCAGGAGAGACAAAGAAGGAGAAATAACCAATAGAATGTCCTGTTGCTACACGCTGACTGGAAGCTTTAAAGGCATAGATACATACAGACGCACAGTCTCTCAGCTCTAACTAGTGAATTATGGGCATAAACTGTCCTTCTGGAAAGAATGTGAGGAAGAACAAAAGACATTCCGGTCTATAACTTACTACTCATCACCAGCACACAGCTCTTCTTTCAGGATCCACTCCACTAGAGAATATTGAATTAGAGTACACAGTTTGTGGGCCTCCCATCGCAGTGCTAGAGGCGTCACTACAGACCCGGGATCGATAACTACAGACCCGGGCTGTATCACAACCGACCGTGATCGGCGCACAATTGGCCCAGTGTCGTCCGGGTTAGCGGAGGGTTTGGCTGGGGGGGCTTTACTTGGCTCATCGCGCTCATCGATTCCTTGTGGCGGGCCGGGTGCCTGCAGGCTGACATTGGTTGTCAGTTGAACAGTGTTTCCTCCAACACATTGGTGCGGCTGGCTTACGGGTTAAGAAGTGCGGTTTGGCGGGTCATGTTTCGAAGGACGCATCGCCTCCTGAGCCCGTTGGGGAGTTGCAGCGAAGAGACAAGATCAAAAAGGGGATAAAAAAAAAACTTTCTTTTTTCAATAACCTCCCAAACACTACCCCAGAGATCCAACCACAGAATAAAGACTAATCGTTCCAGAATTCTCACTGGAATGTGGAGTTCAGACAGTGGAACCAACTATAAATAACTTGGGCTGGTTTTGTAACCTGACAGAAATTCTATTTTGGTGTGAGAAAAGAGGAGAGGAGGTGCTTTTGCTTCTTCAAAGGAAGAGAAACTGAAACACAGATTCCTGGGGATGTGGAACCCTGGAGATGAGGAACCGTCAGAGCTTATATAAGTGTTTCCACTTAATCCCCTGCGGAATGCTGGCTGGGCACTGGGAGTTCCGGCCTGGCTCCTGCATCCCATTCCTGTCTTCAGGAATCCCACTGACAGAGGAGTGTGCAGGAGGAAGAGTATACAGCATAGGAGTAGGGCAATACAATATGAGTAGGTGAGGGGTAAGGAAGTGGGCTTCTTCTAACACGTCATGAATATGAGTTGTCGCTGTAAAGATGCTAGAGTAAACTTAGCCAGTACACTGTGGTCACTCGAAGTCAGGGTTGGTTGGAGCTGTACGTGGAGCTGTTGGGTGGAGTGAGCAGTGGCCAATGAGAGAAGAAGCACGGTGAAGGAGTACATTAAGTGTGGAGAGCGCAGTTCAAATGATACACTGTCAGATACGATGTCAAATCAAAGCAATGTTTATTTGTCGGGTACACAGATTAGCAGATGTTAAAGCAGGTGCAGAGAAATGCTTTTGCTCATAGCTCCAGCAGAGCAGTAAACGTACAGCACTAATACACAGATAGTCCCAAAGAATGTGTAGCTGTTCATGTACAAACGTCATGACAGAGCTATTTTTCTAAACCATTGGAAAAATTGTTATGAACTGAAATATTGTTCATGCATTATATTTTTTTGATTTAGAGTGTGATTATTATTTAAAAAAATATATAGGAAAATAGCTGTTATGAATTGGGATATTGTTACACTTACATGTTTATATAGCGGCAGAGCCTTAGAGTGTGAATATCATGACTCCCAGTATTACCTCTGTATGTACTAACCTTTATAAGCTATGGTTTGGGCAAACAGTAGGTGATTATTTTACACATTTTCTTATTATATTATTGTACTTACGCAACTGCTCCTTTGATGAAAATGTATTGGCACAGGAAACCCATGACACATAGCTAGCCCAATGACCCTGTCTCACACACTTCTTCAGGGGTCAGAGTTTGGGCGTAAGCTTTGAATGAACAAAACGGCCCATCAGTCCAGTTATAATGGCCTGACTGGTCTTAATGATTTCCCGAAGACAAAGAATTCCTGTTGTTGGAATGGCCAGATTACGGTTTTCCACCCTAATTCTCTTCACTGTGATCTGAGGCACTTGACAGAGAACACAAGACCAGCTAAACAGGCCAGGATCGGATCAGCTTCTTCACACAATACAACACAATTAAGTTACAACATATGTAACTAAACAACTTGACATATTTGAAGTTACCAGAATACACAGCATGACTGTGTATGTTCAAAGGGGTTATAGGAGTAGGCGGTCGAACACAAGGTTAAATATGAGTAAACAAGTGCTTCCTCCCTTGGGACAGAGTCTCTGCACCTGGACTTCCCATTACAACACACAGACACAGACACAGACACAGACACAGACACACAGACACACACACACACACACACACACACACACACAGTATTAACCAAACGAGGGTGCTGGAACATCGTTCCTGTTTGAATGAGTAATGATAAATGGTAGCTATTGTTCCCCTGTAAAGACTACAGAGAGACCCACAAAATAGTCACGCTCACAAAAGATTACACACACACACACACACACACACACACACACACACACACACACACACACACACACACACACACACACACACACACACAGCTGTGGTGACATAGACACACACACACGAGGCTCTGCATGAAGCGAGTAGTGGTGATGCTCACAGAGCTGTCACAGTGCTGCTCTAATCTGAGAAATACAACGTCCGCTCAGCCCATGGAGACAGACTCAGGACTCTGCTTATTTATGACATCCTCTTCAATTTCACAGCACTATTTACCCCTCTCACTTATCAATGTGCACTTTCTCTTAATCACATCCACCTTGTCCTGTTCTTCGATCCCCCACTCAGAAAACTCCTAGTGATAGACATCTTTTTTGCTAACCTATACAGAAGACTCATGTTATTGATGCAACATTTATAAAACATAGACGTTTTTGTGTGCACATGAACTCTGTCTGTCTGTCTCTCTCTCTGGCTGTCTTTCAGAATCTGTCTGTCTGTCTGTCTGTCTCTCTCTCTCTCTCTGTCCAACGTGTGTATCAAAGTATGCATATCCACAGGTCTGTGTGTTTTGTGCCCACGTTTCCATGGTTTGTCGGAGCTCCTGTCTGTACAACCCCAGAGATGAGAAAACAAATGCAAAGTAGGTAAGGACATGGGATGGTATTTTCCATCGTGAGGACAGACTGTACAGCACAGAGCTTTGTGTTTAGAGATAAGCATGTAGGTCAGTGATCATCATCCTCAGATGTCCTGTTCTCTCTAAAAAGCCACGAGGAGATCAAGCAGCAGGCAGGAGCATGGGACCAGCCCACTCCAAGGTTTATGTGTGTGTGAATGAAGGAGTGAGAGTTGTGAAGGGGAGAATGAGTGTAGATCTAAGCAGAAATAAAGGTCATTCAATCAGAATGGGCCTGCAAGTAGGCCTCTGTGTGTGTGATGACTGTGGAGACAGTGGCTGTTAATCACAGGGTAATGATTTGCTCAATTTGCCACAGGCAGCTGTAATTTAACTGTCTGACTGCAAGGGTCTGGAAGTAATCAGGCCACTACCTTAATCTGTGGCGCCTCCTCACACGCACGCACTGGCTGTCAATGTTGACACTTAAGGACTGTTTTGATTCTAACACCTGATCTTACGCAAGCAAAACAAGAAAATACCAAGAATCGGTCATTCAACAAGGTACTAAAGAACAAACTTGAGACCACTTCATAGACAAATACAGAATATCTGCTGCACAGAATGAGAATAACACGGTCTCTCTCACTGTCACAGTCTCACTCACTAGCCTGCATCAAACATCTCCTCCCCTATCTTCAGCATCAGCTTTACTGCAACGCCCACAGCTTTAGAGTGAGGGATGCCTTTACCCAGTGAACGCAACTCATACACTACAGTCAGAGGTGTGCTCTTTGATCTGGTGCCACATTCAGTTACCCTGTCACCTTCCCGTCATCTCCACTTAGCAGGGGCAGCCCAATAACAATATATTTCTGATAAAGACACAAAGTACTACAGTTCTGCAACAGTATTTTGCTTTAAATATAAAACAAAGTAAGAGCGGGGGAGAGAGAGAGTTTGTTGTGTACTTTTGACACTAAATGGATCCTTGTTTAATAATGTCATCCCAATCAGAAACCTTCAGAAGGTAGTGAAGCGCCATTATTTTAGCTGCATGGATAACTGGGTATGTTACCCCTCTTCCTGTCTCATAAATTTACTGTAAGTTACATAACCACAGCCCCACACACACAAACACACACACACACACACACACACACACACACACACACACACACACACACACACACCTTACTATACTAGTGAGGACTTTTTGGGGACCAACAATTGATTCCCAATGAAAAAACTATTTTCCCTAACCCTAACCCTCAAACACACATGTATTTGAAACCACTTATGAAAGAAAATGTATAATTAAAACGAGGGTTGATATAAATTATAATTAAAAAACATATTTGGTTGCCTCCCAACCACCCATAGTTTTTTCTCCATATTTTTAATTTTTTATTTAACCTTTATTTAACCAGGTAGGCTAGTTGAGAACAAGTTCTCATTTACAACTGCGACCTGGCCAAGATAAAGCAAAGCAGTGCGACAAAAACAACAACACAGAGTTACACATGGGATAAACAAACGTACAGTCAATAACACAATAGAAAATCTGTATACAGTGTGTGCAGATGAAGTAAGGAGGTAAGGCAATAAATAGGCCAATAGTGCTGAAGTAATTACAATTTAGCAATTTACACTGGAGTGATATATGTGCAGGTGAGGATGTGCAAGTAGAAATACTGGTGTGCAAAAGAGCAGAAAAACAAAAACAAATATGGGGATGAGGTAGGTAGTTGGTTGGATGGGCTATTTACAGATGGGCTGTGTACAGCTGCAGCGACCGGTAAGCTGCTCTGACAGCTGACGCTTACAGTTAGTGAGTGAGATATAAGTCTTCAACTTCAGCGATTTTTGCAATTCGTTCCAGTCATTGGCAGCAGAGAACTGGAAGGAAAGGCGGCCAAAGGAGGTGTTGGCTTTGGAGATGACCATTAGCTTTACCTAGCAAAGACTTATAGATGACCTGGAGCCAGTGGGTTTGGCGACGAAAATGTAGCAAGGACCAGCCAACGAGAGCATACAGGTCGCAGTGGTGGGCAGTATATGGGGCTTTGGTAAAAGAACAGATGGCACTGTGATAGACTGCATCCAATTTGCTGAGTAAAGTGTTGAAGGCTATTTTGTAAATGACATCGCCGAAGTCAAGGATCGGCAGGATAGTCAGTTTTACGAGGGTATGCTTGGCAGCATGAGTGAAGGAGGCTTTGCTGCGAAATAGGAAGCCGATTCTAGATTTAATTTTGGATTGGAGATCTCTGCCATATCACATCATATGACACTCCTTGTAACTTGTGGTCATCTTGGTTTATATATGTATCCAATCTTCTTACCGTTTACCCTACCTTTTTCCCTCCCAAAGTTCCCTACAAGGCTATTGGCCTGGCTACATTCTTCTTCCTGATTGTAATCGGCACCCTTCTCCTAGCAGGATCCATATAGGTTGTCTTTTCCTACTAGCACTGACTTTGCAGATAATTACTTTGAGGGAAAATGTACTTTCTACAACTGTGATATGTGGTTGTCTCACCCAGCTATCTTAAGATAAATGCACTAATTCTAAGTTGCTCTGGATAAGAGCATCTGCTAAATGACTCAAATGTAAATGTAGTGGAATAACATGTAAATTGGGTCTAGACTTTATTTTCCTTATCCATTATTATTATTATTATTATTATTATCATAAAATAACCTACATAAAAGATGTAATTAGTATTTTTTTTTAACAAATTAGATGCCAAACCCACCACTGGTGTGGCTGGCCAAAGAGCTCTATTTTCATGTAATCTGACAAAAGCACCGGTTCCTATCCAAATGCTGTTTAGTAAACTCCTGGCATTAACATTTGTTGGATAACATGAAAATAGAGCTCTTTGGCCACGCACACCAGTGGAGGGTTTGGTGTCGAAATGAGAACACATGAGCAGAAAAGAACCCCATACCTACCGTAAAATATAGTGGTGGATCTTTGATGTTATGGGGGTATTTTGCTTGGGGCCCTTGTTAAGGTCAACGGCATCATGCACTTTACCCAGTACCAGGACATTTTAGCCAAAAACCTGGTTGCCTCTGCCAGGAAGCTGAAAATTGCCTGCAAGTGGATCTTCCAGCAAGACAATAACCCCAAGCACACATCACAATCCACAAAGAAATGGTTAATTGGCTACAAAATCAACATTATTCATTAGCCATCTGTCTCCGGACCAATTATTTTGAGCATACAATATAGCTCAGTATTTTAATTCTTTATTTTAGCTCATCTTTATCAATGGTGTCAATAATTTCAAACCCCACTGTATGTGTGTATCTACACGGATGCACAAGTGAGTTTGTGTCATGTGTTTTCAACACCCTTCAATTCCAAGCAGCTTACGCTTGAGTGAAAGAAAGGGCATCATAGATCCTATATTTAACTTCATACCTCAGACAAAGTAACCAAATAGTTCCTCATCTCTTCTTAATCTCTCCAGCTACTGGAGTTGGCACAATGTGAGCACCGTTTACCGGTGGCATGTGGATGCCTTTGATTTGGACCTACATTGTGTCGGTCTTCTTACATGTTTTCTGCTTGACAGCTCATTATGGGGCCGTTTTCCCTCAACTGAACTCTCCCAGGTACAGTTCCAGTCAAAAATGTGGACACACCTTCTCTGGGTTTTTCATTATTTTTACATTCTAGAAAAATAGTGAAGACAACAAAACTATGAAATAATACATATGGCATCATGTAGTAACAAAAGAAGTGATAAACAAACTAAATATATTTTATATATGAGATTCTTCAAAAAAGCCACCCTTTGCCTCGATGACAGCTTTGCACACGCTTGGCATTCTATCAACGTGCTTCACCTGGAATGCTTTTCCAACAGTCTTGAAGGAGTTCCCACATATGCTGAGCACTTGTTGGCTGCTTTTCCTTCACACTGCGGTCCAACTCATCTCATTTGGGTTGAGGTCAGGTGATTGTGGAGGCCAGGTCATCTGATGCAGCACTCCATCACTCTCCTTCTTGGTCAAATAGTCCTTACACAGTCTGGAGGTGTGTTGAGTCATTGTCATTGAAGAACAAATGAGAGTCCCACTAGCGCAAACCAGATGGGATGGTGTATCGCTGCAGAATACTGTGGAAGCCATGCTGGTTAAATGTGCCTTGAAATCTGAATAAATCACTGACAGTGTCACCAGCAAAGCACCCCCACACCATCACACCTCCTCCTCCATGCTTCACAGTGGGAACCACACATGCAGAGATCATCTGTTCACCTACTCTGCGTCTCACAAAGACACGGCGGTTGGAACCAAAAATCTCAAATTTGGACTCATCAGACCAAGAGACAGATTTCCACCTGTCTAATGTCCATTGCTCGTGTTTCTTGGCCCAAGGAAGTCTCTTCTCTTTTTGGTGTCGTTTGGTAGTGGTTTCTTTGCTATCTTCTGTATACCACCCTACCGTGTCACAACACAACTGATTGGCTCAAACACATTAAGAAGGAAAGAAATTCCACAAATGAACTTTTAACAAGTCACACCTGTTAATTGAAATGCATTCCAGATGACTACCGTATGAAGCTGGTTGAGAGAATGCCAAGAGTGTGCAAAGCTGTCATCAAGGCAAAGGGTGGCTACTTTGAAGAATCTCAAATATATTTTGATTTGTTTAACACTTTTTTGGCTACTACATGATTCCATGTGTTATTTCATAGTTTTGATGTCTTAACTATTATTCTACAATGTAGAAAATAGTAAAAATAAAGAAAAACCCTGGAATGAGTAGGTGTGTCCAAACTTTTGACTGGTACTGTAGTCTATTACGCCTTATCCTGAACTAATAAGCATTTTAAAATCTCCTTTGAAAATGCTTTTTAGTCAAGGCTTAATCTGTGTCTGGGAAACTGGCCCTAAATGTAAATACAGAGACATGCTGTTTAATGCTGGGTCAGGATCTGCTATCCAAACATGAATCATTGTCATGAAAACTGTCTCTGGACATCTCAGATTGTTCTCTGGCCACACAAAGCCACAGCGTCATCCTTTACAGGTGGTTCACTTCCAGGAAGAGAATCTAGGTCTGTTGTGCCCTCTACTGGACTATCCTGGAAAACCTACTCTGGAATTCCAGTCATAAACTATTCAACCATACAGTGAGGTGGCAGTCCTCAAACCACTGCTGCAATAATAATTGTTTCAGAGTGAATGTATTGATGTGTTTGATCATATCACAGTCTCCGACATTGGATAATTCATGAATAAATACTATTTTACTGTATGTCTCATGGATGGACCAATACTCTTCCAGAACCTCTTCGAGGTAGTCTTACTTCATAGACAGCACATCAGTCATTAGTGTCCGTCACACAGGGAAACAATGCCCCCTTCTGGCTGCATTTAGCTCTGGCATATTACGCTCCTAATCCAAAATGCAGAGGGGAATACACTTCAGGGTGAGAATGTAGCTATCCATGTTATTCAAATAAAATGTACAATAATTCTGAAGGGAGACACTGCAAGTTTTACTGAGACAATAAAAAGCAAAGGGTATGAGGCTATTCACAAACTCATACACATGGCCAAAAGTATGTAGACACCTGCTCATCTAACATCTAATTCCAATATCATGGGAATGAATATGGAGTTGGTCCCCCTTTTGCTGATATAACAGCCTCCACTCTTCTGGGAAGGCTTTCCACTAGATGATGGAACATTGCTGCGGGGACTTGATTCCATTCAGCCACAAGAGCATTTGTGAGGTCGGGCACTGATGTTGGCCGATTAAGTCAGGCACGCAGTCAGCGTTCCAATTCATCCCAAATTAGTTCGACGGGGCTGAGGTCAGGGCTCTGTGCAGTCCAGTCAAGTTCTTACACACTGATCTTGACAAACCATTTCTGGGCCTCGCTTTGTGCACAGGGTCCTTGTCATGCTGAAACAGGAAAGGGCCTTCCCTAAACTGTTGCCACAAAGTTGGAAGGACAGAATTGTCTAGAATGTAATTTTATGCTGTAGCATTAATATTTCCCTCCACTGGAACTAAGAGGCCTAGTCCGAACCATGAAAAACAGTCCAAGACCATTATTCCTCCTCCACCATACCTTACAGTTGGCACTATGCATTGGGGCAGGTAGTGTTTTCCTGGCATCCGCCAAACCCAGATTTGTCCGTCAGACTGCCAGATGGTGAAGCGTGATTCATCACTCCAGAGAACGGGTTTCCACTGCTCCAGAGTCCAATGGCGTCGAGCTTTACACCACTCCACCCAACGCTTGGTATTGCGCATGGTTCAGTTCTTGTGCTGACGTTGCATCCAGAGGCAGTTTGGACTTGGTAGCGAATGTTGCAACCGAGGACAAACAATTTTTACGAGTTACGCGCTTCAGCACTCAGCGGTCCCATTCTGTGAGCTTGTATGGCCTACCACTTCGCGGCTGAGCCGTTGCTCCTAGACGTTTCCACTTCAAAATATCAACACTTGCAGTTCACCGGGGAAGCTCTAGCAGGGCTGAAATTTTACGAACTGACTTGTTGAAAGGGTGGCATCCTATGATGGTGCTACGCTGCAAGTCACTGAGCTCTTCAGTAAGACCATTCTACTGCCGATGTTTGTCTATGGAGATTGCATGGCTGTATGCTTGATTTTATACACTTGTCAGCAACTGGTGTAGCTGAAATAGCCAAATCCACTCATTTCTGAAGGGGTGTCCACTTACTTTTGTATATATAGTGTATGTTTGAAAAGAGGTAATGAGGTTGAATTTGAGATGTTATATGATTACCAATATCAAATCTGACACAATACAACACAATTAAGTTACAACATATGTAACTAAACAACTTGACATATTTGAAGTTACCAGAATACACAGCATGACTGTGTATGTTTAAAGGGGTTATAGGAGTAGGCGGTCGAACACAAGGTTAAATATGAGTAAACAAGAGCTTCCTCCCTTGGGACAGAGTCTCTGCACCTGGACTTCCCATTACAACACACAGACACACAGACACACAGACACACACACACACACACACACACACACACACACACACACACACACACACACACACACACACACAGTATTGACCAAATGAGGGTGCTGGAGCATCGTTCCTGTTTGAATGAGTAATGATAAATGGTAGCTATTGTTCCCCTGTAAAGACTACAGAGAGACCCACAAAATAGTCACGCTCACACACTCACAAAAGATTACACACACACACACAGCTGTGGTGACATAGACACACACACACGAGGCTCTGCATGAAGCGAGTAGTGGTGATGCTCACAGAGCTGTCACAGTGCTGCTCTAATCTGAGAAATACAACGTCCGCTCAGCCCATGGAGACAGACTCAGGACTCTGCTTATTTATGACATCCTCTTCAATTTCACAGCTCAAACAGCTTGTTTTCTCTCTCACCATTCTCTCCATTCAACAGCACTATTTACCCCTCTCACTTATCAATGTGCACTTTCTCTTAATCACATCCACCTTGTCCTGTTCTTCGATCCCCCACTCAGAAGACTCCTAGTGATAGACATCTTTTTTGATAACCTATACAGAAGACTCATGTTATTGATGTAACATTCATTCTCTCTCTCTCTCTCTCTCTCTCTCTCTCTCTCTCTCTCTCTCTCTATGTCTGTGTCTTTCAGAATCTGTCTGTCTTTCAGAATCTCTGTCTGTCTTTCAGAATCTCTCTCTCTCTCTGTCTGTCTGTCTGTCTGTCTGTCTGTCTGTCTGTCTGTCTGTCTGTGTCTCAGAATCTCTCTCTCTGTCTCTGGCTGTCTGTCTGTCTGTCTGTCTGTCTGTCTGTCTGTGTCTCAGAATCTCTCTCTCTGTCTCTGGCTGCCTGTCTTTCAGAATATCTTGCTGTCTGTCTTTCAGAATCTCTCTGTCTGTCTGTCTGTCTTTCAGAAACTCTCTCTTTGTCTGTGTGTCTGTCTGTATGTCTTTTAGAATCTCTCTGTCGGTCTGTCTGTCTTACAGAATATCTTGTTGTCTGTCTGTCTCTCTCTTTGACTGTCTGTCTTTCAGAATCTCTCTCTCTCTGTGTGTCGGTCTGTCTGTCAGAATCTCTCTTTCAGTCTTTCACTCTCTCCCTCCGAGGTCTTCTCCTAGTCCTGTCGGCTCAGGACGCCCCTGTGGAGTGACGCAGTGCATTTAGGGAAAGGGCCATAAATCATGGAGCAGGGAGGAGGGGGGTGGCACAATTTGTTCTCCTCTGCTCCCATGTCTCCCCCTATCCCTCCCCCTCAGGATTCTAAATCTCTCAGTCTGGAGAGTCATCACCCCCTGAGTCCCACCAACCACCCATAGCTCCAATACTAATGGAGGGACCAGACATACACACATGCACGCACAGCAATTGCCCAAGAAAATCGACAAGATGAAAGAATATAAGAACTGAGCACATGTGAGAGCAGACTTGTGTAAAAGTACGTGTCAGACAGAAAAATGCACCTCTGCAAGCACCCCATGAAACAGCAGGCCCGAGAAGGAGGTGGGGTCGAGCCATCTTTTATTTTGATAGTCTCGTCCTGGAGAAAGGGCCTCTGTTCTGTTTGTTTTCCAGGGAGAAACATCTGTGTTACTCCTGAGAGCAACAAACTGGGCTAGAGTTACATACCATGGTATAACACACACACACACACACACACACACACACACACACACACACACACACACACACACACACACACACACACACACACAACTATGCACAGACATAAGAGAGTCAAAAACATGAAAACAAAAAGTTCTGAACAAAAATACATACTCTTAATGAATAGATTTACGACAAGTTGCTACAATGTAATAACAAATTGATACATTTTTACATTTTAGTCATTTAGCAGACACTCTTATCCAGAGCGACTAACAGGAGCAATTAGGGTTAGGTGCCTTACTCAAGGGCACACCGGCAGATCTTTACCTAGTTGGCTCTGGGATTCGAACCAGCGACCTTTCGGTTTCTGGCCCAACGCACTTAACCGCTAGGCTACCTGCCGCCCTAGACATGGACATGACAAAATATTACGGTACTTTCAGTACAACCACAGCCCTGAACATCGCTAAAACGTAGCTGGTTTAAGCACACATATTTCCCTGTATGCCCAATAACGGTCTAAGTCGTACTGGGACTGTCAGATGGACTGTCTCTTGGCAGTGGCTGCAGTTGTTGTTGTATTACTCAAATCTAGTCAACCAAGAAATCCAGGGCTCAAAAACAACCCTTGGGTAAATATTGTGTAAGTGCTAACATATTGAATTTGGACAAAGCATCTGGCGTTTGTCACCAGTCAATTTTTTTTCTCCATCGGAAGTACACAAGCCTTTCCCCCTGCTGGATGTAAAGGGAATGGGACAGAACATAGACTAGTCTTATCAAGGCAGAGGAAAATAACAGAGCTCTCAATCTCTGAACATACTGTATGCAGGTCTGACAGACAGGCACAGAAATGCCAACTAAGACGAGAGGGGTTCTGAGCTAATCTACAGCCTGTCGGAGGCTCTGTCTGTCTCTGTGTTGGAAGAGCTCTCTGTAGTCTGCTGTTCTCCAGCAGTCTTCAACATAAAAACAGAGAAAGTCAACATCACCACTAGAGGGCAATGGTACACCGTGGACTGACAGCATCTAGGGACCCCCCCAGGCGCACACACACACACACACACACATCCTCTCCTCCCTCCCTGCTCGGGCGCCCTCGCCTCCCTCTCCCCCTCCCCTAAACGCTGCTGCTGCCACAACTGGGCTGTTTTATCTCAGTCTCCTCAGGGAGATTAGCGTCATTTTTTTACTCTGTCCAACTTCTCTCTGGTTTCGATAAAAAAGGCGGGTTGTGGCCCAGATGTGCAACACTATGCTGAAGAGGCTTAGAGGCTTGTCCCAATCCCTTCTTCTCCACTCTTTCTGTCTGCTCGCTCTGCCTACTCTCTCTTTCCACATATCTCACTCCATCCTTCTCTCCCAATGACCTTTCCTGCTTCTTTTACGCTTAAATATATATTTAAAAAAATACTGCGGAAAAAACCCAAGTTCACGATTGATGTTGAAAACTCTTGAGGGTGCTAAAACTGAAAAGTTGTAATCTATAGAAGTGTCCATAGCGGGCCAGAGAGGGGCAAGCTTTATAATGTCACCAACCGGACAGTATGGAAACCAGTGTGATAGCCAGAGTGTGTCAGAGCTCCAGAGTTAATGCCCTGAGTGTAGCCTTGCTCCTCTACAGTGTACATCACTAATGAAGGGGTGGACAGGGGACACCTCAGGGCAGCCTCATGGGGTACACAGTAATGAACTACAGTACAGAGTGGGGAAGGGGATGGTGTCAGGCTAGTTGGACACTGGGGAAGTTCAGACATGAGATTTCACTCTGCGGCACAAAGGATCAGCCCATCTCACTAATGTGAGCACAAACACACACATATACAAAGTTGATTTGCAGTCCTCAACATATCCGGGGAGTGAGGTTTAAAAATGTAAAGCCTAGTCAGTTTCCCTGACACACCGAACTAGAGTTCAGTGTTCTTCTTCCTCAGATAGTGCTAATGAGGGGTAGAGATTACTGTACAGTAGGCTATGTATTGAGAGTGGCATGCATGTGTCTGTGTGTGTGTGGGGGGGACTACAGGAAGCAGGGAGTCTGTACTGTAGTATATTGGGGGATAAGGACACAGCTGGGCATGGAGCTAAATGTGAACTCTAGTCCACAACCGGTCAAATCCTAACTGCATGTATAACTTCCTGGAAAACTCATCTAGAGATCAATGCATGATTTATGAGAAAGTTCATGTTTCACAAGTATGCAAACCCATGTCTCAAACAGAGACAAATGTACACAGCCAAGCAGCCAGCATGTGTGAAATCAACAAGGTTATAGGGATGACTGTTTCTTCGCCTGTAGGAATAATACAAAATATATCTGCCACAACATGAAGCAGTTGCATTTCAAAAGAGCGGCAGAAGTCGCGGCCGCAAGAAGAAATATCAGAACTAAGAAGGGAAAGATGGATAACCGAGCGAAATAATGAAGAACGAGACAGATTAAACGCCCCCCCACACCAGTAGAAATACATTTGAGCTTACCCAATGATTTAAGTCAATAAGCATGATATATTTGGGCTTGAAGTGACAAATCTGAACTGCCCACTTTGTGCAAATCCATGTGAATGCGGAGTCTATTCCTATGATATGACATACAAATTATTTTCAACCTGTGTTTCACTTCAGGGCTGGGTTTTATTTTAACGTTACCACCCACCAGCATGGAATTGTATATTAATCAGAAACAGCTGCAATGTTATTCCTCTTCGTGACTGAAATGATCCAAACAGACTTGTGTTCACTGAGCTATGGAGCAAATTAAAATAACTTGTTTTTTTACCAGAAAATCCTCATAATCAATTGGATAATTTGTAAATTTTTGCTTATTTTTTAGCTAGTCTGTATTAAAATTAACACAAAATAATTGTGTTATATGGTAGCATTTTGCAAACCCTCTCCCCCCGTCACCCCAAGATGAATGGTTGTGACAACTAAAGTTTTGCTTCACAACACGCTCCACTACTTAAATTTTTATAACGTTAGCTAGAAACCCCAAGTGTCTATCCAGGTAATGAAAAGGCACCCGCGAAAGAAAACTTAAGAAGCTTATAGTTAGTTACATGTCATTTGTGGTGTGATTGATCATGAGCAAGGTCATGGTAGCCTATAATTTCACTTCCCCTGTGAGAACCTTGAGCACGGGCTGACTTTGCTGTACCGCAGCCGAGGCCTGTCAGTAGCCTACGTAACGTTGCACTGTGTCCGTTACAATGTAGAAAAACGCATATCAACTATCTTTCAAAAATCTTTAAAAAAAATCTGCATTGTTGGACAGCATTTCACTGTTAGTCTACACCAGCTGTTTGATTGGATTTGATTCATTTCGATTTTATTCGCGGCTGCAATTTACGGAAGATGGCAAAATCTTGCGATAACAATAGATGGCGAAGTCAAAAATAGGTCAGTCGTTTCCATCTGTGGCAAAGCCTTCCCTAAACCAATGCTTATGACAAATCCAGCTCCAGAACCAGCCATAGAGCCAGCTGGCTAATCTTTTCAATATGATGTAGTGAAAAAAAAAAAAAACATAAACAACAGATAACATTAGCTAGCTAGATGAGGTCAGCATGCTAGCTAGCTACACTGACAGCTGTCTGTGCCCTATTTGTTGATGTTCATCAACCACGTCAAAATTCCCACACCCAATTCGTTAATATGTAGCCTTCGTCATTCTTCGGAGGTGGAACCTAAACGTGCATTTCATCTCCAGGGCAGGAAATGAAGCCTGAAATAGTGGGAGCAACTTCCTCTGTGGGGGTCCTATAAGAGTGAGGGCAGAGGGTGCGGAGCATGGAGAGGACCCTGGTGGAGGTATTTGAATTTTGAATGTATCTTACTCTAAAACCTCATCCCAAGGCATTAACACTTTAGGCTGGCTTCCATTTCACAGAACCGTTTCATAGTATTTCAGAGCCATTTTCTGATCCTGCCCCATTTCACAAAATGCAGAGCAAAGGGTGTTCTTGCAGAGGGGTTGGGTAAAATGAGCGGAAGACACATTTCAGTTGAATGCATTCAGGTATCCCCTTTCCCTTTGTCTAAATGTACAGTACCAGTAAAACGTTTGGACACACCTACTCATTCAAGGGCTTTTCTTTATTTGACTATTTTCTACATTGTAGAATAATAGTGAAGACATCAAAACTATGAAATAACACATCATGTAGTAACCAGAAAGGGTTAAACAAATGTTATATTCTTCAAAGTTTTGCACACTCCTAAATCTTTTTTTCCCGGTATCCCTTCTGGGTTGGGTTGGATTGGCTTCGTGTTCACGTGAAACATCGTCATACCGACACCAATATGCCAGATACAGTATGTACTCATCATGCAGTCGAGTACTTTTGTACGGTCAGTGTGTGTGTTTTTATGTTTAGCAGACCTATTTAGAACATGTGAAATCACCTCTTTTCTGGATGGGAGAAATTGTGAGTGGGAAATATTCAACGCCTGTGTTATCATAATGATTAGCAGGGAAAGTTCAAACATCGGCCTCTCTGGCTCCTCTCCCCGACACCCAGGCCCTTTTTAACACCCAATCCACCATCCAGGCGCACTAGTGCTCCCTGGCCTGCAACTCCATCAACCTCCGCCCCATCTCCACGACCCAGCTCCACGACCCTGCCCCACGACCCAGCCCCACGACCCATCTCCAATGGCCGGAAGAGGAAGACCGCTGAGGATCCTTTGGACACTGACATTATGCAGCGGGTTGATGACATAAAGACACTGTGTTCCTCTTGTGATAGTAAATACATATCTAAAAGGTATTTTGTCTTGAATCAGTCACTCAGCAAACGTGTACTGCTTTGTACATGAGCTATGTAGATTAGGTTAATGTCTTGGGGAAGGGGGGGTATTCCTTATTGTCTACAGCTGGACACTCACCATTGTACGAAAGGAGGAAGGGTCTCCATTGAAAGGCCACTACACATGACCAAGTACAACCATGTGTTATGTAATGTCTTGAGAGTCTAGCTTTGCCAAAAATACATGAACAACTAAAACAAGGATAAAGTGACTGTCATTATAGTACTCTTTATTGTGATTTGTAAAGTGTGAATAAGTTAAAAAAAAAAATATTTCGAATGGACCATTATCATGCACATGTATCGAAACAGGGGCAGCGTGAAAAAAATACATGTCTTCTATGCACTTAAATAGCGAATGGAGGACACTTTACCCCGTGGTTTATTTTCATGCCAGCCAGGTAGGCTATACTCTTGTTGTAAATATAAGCAATGTGCTTAATATTAGTAAAGTTGATAAATAAATATAGTAGGCCTAGCCTATAGGAAGATGATGGGATCCTCCTCTTTTTATTAGTGGCCATCACTCTGTTCTCTCCCACAATTACATAGCCTGTAGAAATGTTGCGCAACATGGGCTCTCATGAAGTGTTTGATTTGATTTTCGACCACATTTGTATTGATGCCAGAGTGATTAGAGGGACAATAGAGTGCTGAGTACCAGGCAGTTAGCAAGTTTGGTAGGCTACTAATGACCATCAGCAGCATCAATTACCGTGACTAAACGGCCATGTGGAATTTGACTGCCTTTGTGACTCGTGACAGCGCAACAGCGCTAGTTCAAGCTCTTGCTCTTCAAACTCTAGCAATTGCAATTCAAAAAGAGACATGTTTGCTTCTGCGGCTAAGAAATAGTGTCGTAAAGCATAGAACACCGGACTAGCCTGACATGTAGCTAGCATTTGTAAACAGGCAACTTTTGGTGTTGTTGTTCGCTTTGGTCTTCGGCAAAGGTTTTTCTGGCTGTTCGTGCACACTATTTTTTTTCTCTCGTTAGCTGAAGTCTACGCCCCTTCGTTGGTGATTGGCCAACAGTAGGGAACCTTCAATTAAATGTCTGTTGTCATTCAACGAGAGACAAATCGTTTTCATGCACATTTCTTCACTTGCGAAATACTGCACCAAACATCTTAGTTCGATTTAAAATTGCTGAGTTTGGCTAGGCCAAAGCCGAACTGAAGCATGCTGATGCCTTGACACACAGAGCTTTATAGGAGAGTGTAAATCAAACTAATGGCTGGTTTTACAAATACAATAGAAAACAGTGTTTGCCTGAAATCACCTAAAGTAAACAGAGACTCAGTTTCAGAGGGAAAACGACCCTTGGCTTGAGCAAATTCATAAAGAGAGGGCGAGGAGAAGAGAGTAAAAGAAACAAAGATTCAGAGAAGAAAGTAAGGTCTGTTTATTTATTGTATGAAAAAAATGCTTCTTAAACAATTCATTAGTGAGGGCAGACAGAAGCTCACACACAAACTGGGTGCGTGTCACACACACACACACCTATTACATTGAGAAAAACCGAGAGACAGGAGTGTGCATGATTAACCTTTGATCCTCCCTCTGTTCAGTTTGTGTGTTTGTGTGAGTGTGTGCGCACGTGAAAGAGAGTGTGTGTTGAATGATAACTGTGATGTGGGGCTAGCTCTCAGGGGAGACAGAGACAGATAATGTGAATGTGGAAGGGCTGTGTTGTGATCCTGTGATAATGGTTTTAGGGGGGTTATGGGTAGATGATAGGAGGGGGGAGGGGTGGCCTCTCCCCTCAGGATGTCCGTGGGTGCTCCTGGCCTGAACTAAGTGGGTAGGGGGTGAGGGGGCAGGGTACAGGGGAATGTTTGTTTGTGTCTGATCTCTGAAACCACAGAGACAAGGCATGGGACCTTGGTAGTGGTGTGTTTGTGTGTGTGTGTGCAAGCGCCTGTGTGTGAATGAGTAGGTCTTTCTGCATGTGTATGGCTATGTGAGTGTGTGTATTTGCGTGAGTACGTATGTGTGTATGAGTGTTTATTGACTCTGTAAAACCATTACAGTGAAAACAGATCAGAGTGGATGGGAGAGATAATGAGAAAGAGCAGTGGGTTTCATTTGATACCTGAAACCCAAATAAACCCCTCAGACCGGCCAGATTTTCACTTAGAGTCTTTTCTCATTTCAAGAGATTCTTGAGCGGTATCGATTCTCGAGGGACATTACGGTAATGTAAAGTTGCTTATTTCTCATGGTTGAATGCTACCTCTGGATGTCGCGCACGACACTCGCCTGACAGTTACCACCCTCCCCCTCTAAGCAGGGCAGCGTAAACAAAATTGTCTCGTTGAGCCCAACACACAGGTAAAACTGTCCAGGCAAGAAGCATGCAGCAAGAAGCTTATCAACTCACCAGGGCCCAGAACTTAGGCTTACGAATGTTTTAACAATGCATCTTTCTTACAATGGCCGAAGGTGGTCGCTAAGTATGGTCGCTAAGTACTTTGTTGGAGCGTGTGTCGATACTGATAGGATCGAAAGAAAGGGAGCGCTGCTCTTGAATCAGTTCTCCATTCAAATTGTTCCTTAACATTATAATTATTTCACAATACTGATAACGGATCAGCTCCTAGAGAGATATTACCACCTACGGCTGCAAATATTGGAGGCTGCTTATTCTAATGTTTACCCAATAAAAATGCACTAAATCACAGATTTGGCACATCATTGCGCACTTTGGGCTACACATCATGAAATATATTGAGACAAATTATAGACAGTAGCCTACAAGTAGCAAAATAGAACTCAACTGATTGAACATGAAAGGTATTTCAACATGCTTGAAATAGGTCTATAGCCTGCTGTGTATTCTTTAATGCAGTCATCTCGGGTTTTCATTTGAAACATATTCAAATCAAATCAAAGTTTATTTGTCACGTGCGTCGAATACAACAGGTGTAGACCGTGAAATGCTTACTTACAGGCTCTAACCAACAGTGCAAAAAAATTATAAAAAAGGTATTAGGTGAACAATAGGTAGGTAAAGAAATAAAAACAACAGTATATACAGTAGCGAGGCTATATACAGTGGGGGGGGACAATGCAAAAAGTCCAGATAGTCATTTGATTACCTGTTCAGGAGTCTTATGACTTGGGGGTAAAAACTGTTGAGAAGCCTTTTTGTCCTAGACTTGGCACTCCGGTACCGCTTGCCATGCAGTAGTAGAGAGAACAGTCTATGACTGGGGTGGCTGGGGTCTTTGACAATTTTTAGGGCCTTCCTCTGGCACCGCCTGGTGTAGAGGTCCTGGATGGCAGGCAGCTTAGCCCCAGTGATGTACTGGGCGACGCACTACCCTCTGTAGTGCCTTGCGGTCAGAGGCGGAGCAATTGCCGTACCAGGCAGTGATGCAACCAGTCAGGATGCTCTCAATGTTGCAGCTGTAGAACCTTTTGAGGATCTCAGGACCCATGCCAAATCTTTTTAGTCTCCTGAGGTGGAATAGGCTTTGTCGTGCCCTCTTCACAACTGTCTTGGTGTGTTTGGACCATTCTAGCTTGTTGTTGATGTGGACACCAAGGAACTTGAAGCTCTCAACCTGCCCCGTCGATGAGAATGGGGGCGTGCTCGGTCCTCCTTTTCCTGTAGTCCACAATCATCTCCTTAGTTTTGGTTACGTTGAGGGAGAGGTTGTTGTCCTGGCACCACACGGCCAGGTTAGTGGAGATCTTCTGTGTATAAAGTGACGCGGGAGGGTAAAAAAAAAAAGCATCTAACGGTGCACTTAGCCGTTCTACGAATGGTCTGACAGCAGGGGTTAGATTACGAGCGTTTTCAAGTGCAACATTCATAGAGTACCACAGTATGAGACATACTGGCCACCTGGGGTAACAGTGGGCGCTTTGACTTTCAAGTAGGTTTCGCTTTTGCTAGGGTGTTGTGGACGGGGGATGGCGGATGGGCGTAAAAAGGTAGAATGTTTTTATCCAGTGAGAGATAGTTGTTTTTGATATTTTTGTTTTAAGCCTTTCGCAAACCTTAACCATTCAGAGTTGAGGCCTAACGTGAAGAATTTAACATTTACAGGTATTTAGCAGGCATTTAGCAGACGCTCTTATCCAGTAGCGATTGAATACATTTTACTTTTTTTCATAATTAATGCCTAAACTTAACCCCAACCTTAAAAATTATGAGTTAATGCCTGAACTTAACCTTAAACACTTTGAATTGCGACGTTTGTAACATCTTAGAAATGTGATGTTTGAGAAACATGGATGAACCTCTAATTCTGATGTGAGACTGTGAGAGTGTAGAAACACTTCAAATAAGAGCTGTGTTTCGTGTAGGCTTACCCTGGCACGACGTTTTGATAACCGTGTAAATCTTTCTCGGACAAGTTAACTTTTGTCAATATACAGTGGGGCAAAAAAGTATTTAGTCAGCCACCAATTGTGCAAGTTCTCTCCCTTAAAAAGATGAGAGAGGCCTGTAATTTTCATCATAGGTACACTTCAACTATGACAGACAAAATGAGGAAAATAAATCCAGAAAATCACATTGTAGGATTTTTTATGAATTTATTTGCAAATTATGGTGGAAAATAAGTATTTGGTCACATACAAACAAGCAAGATTTCTGGCTCTCACAGACCTATAACTTCTTCTTTAAGAGGCTCCTCTGTCCTCCACTCATTACCTGTATTAATGGCACCTGTTTGAACTTGTTATCAGTATAAAAGACACCTGTCCACAACCTCAAACAGTCACACTCCAAACTCCACTATGGCCAAGACCAAAGAGCTGTCAAAGGACACCAGAAACAAAATTGTAGACCTGCACCAGGTTGGGAAGACTGAATCTGCAATAGGTAAGCAGCTTGGTTTGAAGAAATCAACTGTGGGAGCAATTATTAGGAAATGGAAGACATACAAGACCACTGATAATCTTCCTCGATCTGGGGCTCCACGCAAGATCTCACCCGTGGGGTCAAAATGATCACAAGAACGGTGAGCAAAAATCCCAGAACCACACGGGGACCTAGTGAATGACCTGCAGAGAGCTGGGACCAAAGTAACAAAGCCTACCATCAGTAACACACTACGCCGCCAGGGACTCAAATCCTGCAGTGCCAGACGTGTCCCCCTGCTTAAGCCAGTACATGTTCAGGCCCGTCTGAAGTTTGCTAGAGAGCATTTGGATGATCCAGATGAGGATTGGGAGAATGTCATATGGTCAGATGAAACCAAAATAGAACTTTTTGGTAAAAACTCAACTCGTCGTGTTTGGAGGACAAAGAATGCTGAGTTGCATCCAAAGAACACCATACCTACTGTGAAGCATGGGGGTGGAAACATCATGCTTTGGGGCTGTTTTTCTGCAAAGGGACCAGGACGACTGATCCGTGTAAAGGAAAGAATGAATGGGGCCATGTATCGTGAGATTTTGAGTGAAAACCTCCTTCAATCAGCAAGGGCATTGAAGATGAAACGTGACAATGATGCATGACAATGATCAGCATGACAATGACAATGATCCCAAACACACCGCCGGGGCAACGAAGGAGTGGCTTCGTAAGAAGCATTTCAAGGTCCTGGAGTGGCCTAGCCAGTCTCCAGATCTCAACCCCATAGAAAATCTTTGGAGGGAGTTGAAAGTCCGTGTTGCCCAGCGACAGCCCCAAAACATCACTGCTCTAGAGGAGATCTGCATGGAGGAATGGGCCAAAATACCAGCAACAGTGTGTGAAAACCTTGTGAAGACTTACAGAAAACGTTTGACCTCTGTCATTGCCAACAAAGGGTATATAACAAAGTATTGAGATAAACTTTTGTTATTGACCAAATACTTATTTTCCACCATAATTTGCAAATAAATAAATTAAAAATCCTACAATGTGATTTTCTGGATTTCTTTTTCTCATTTCGTCTGTCATAGTTGAAGTGTACCTATGATGAAAATTACAGGCCTCTCTCATCTTTTTAAGTTGGAGAACTTGCACAATTGGTGGCTGACTAAATACTTTTTTGCCCCACTGTATTCGCCTGTATTCACCCCTTAAAATTAAATGCTAATTAGCTGCTAACGAGGCTATCATACAGAACTACAAATGTCTGTCAAGCTTCACGTCACTCAACAGGCCATGATCTCGACGAGACTACCGACTCAAGGCAAAGGTAAGAATCTCTCGATTAACTATCTAATGTTAGCTACATTTAGTAATGAATACATAGTTTAAATTGAAAATTCTGTGATCTGTCATGGGCAAGTCTTAAATGTAAACAATACATGTTATCTAGCTAGCTAGCTCATGGTTAACTAGTTTATTTACATGTATTTAACCTTTATTTAACTAGGCAAGTCAGTTAAGATCAAGTTCTTATTTTACAATGACGGCCCACCCCGGCCAAACCCTCCCCTAACCTGGACGATGCTGGGCCAATTGTGCCCCGCCATGTGGGACTCCCAATCACGGCCGGTTGTGATACAGACTGGGATGGAACCAGGGTCTGTAGTTATGCTTCTAGCACTGAGACGCAGTGCCTTAAACCGCTGCATTACTCGGGAGGCCCGACTAGGTGCATTCTTGTCAAATAAATATGCGTCTTCATTCATGATTATGGATGCATTCTCCAATTAGTTAAACTGGCTTTGAATCTTCAACAGAACATGTCATCAAGTTAGTTCTGAAATGCTTTAATACAGCAGTGCATTCTGACAGCATGAATTGAAATAGATTTCACCTCATTCATATAGTTGGCAGAAATAAGGGATTAAACATAGACCTTCACCGTCTGAAGGCGAAGAGGATCTGGTAAAATAAGGAAAGGTTGCAAATATAGTCTAGGTAGGTAGCTAGCTAGCTAGCTAGCTTCTTCACAAAAAAAATGCCTAACATTCATGGCCAATTGTAAATATCTGACTGCTACTAGAATAGTATTCTGTATAAGACAAGTCTAAATGCATAAATAAGCCAACAAATATTAGCTAAAATGAAAATGTTCAATATAACTTTAATTTTGAATCAAAATAGCCAGTAGCTAACTAGCTGACAGCAAAGAAGCCGGATTTGTAGTCTTGCATGATGTTAACTTTTTTAGTATTTTCGAATATGAGAGTAAATAGAACTGAATATATTGATTAAAGTCACCTTGTCCAAGAGAGATTTATACGGTTATCAAAACGTCATGTCAGCTGAAAAAAACGATTGGAACCATTTCCGTGTTTCAACGTTAGGTTTTATAAGCATCATGACCTGTCCACTGGGGGGCTCTATAATGATGGTTTAAGGGAAACAGCTCAGAGATATAACGACACTCTTACGAAGGCTCTAACAATGAACTTAGCCTTAATATGCTTTTGGGAAACCGGGCCCAGGGGAATTATTAACGTTCGCGTTTACCTCATATAATGACTTCCATGATATTGATCAAATGAAGCCTTGTTCATTCTAAGGTAACTTTAATATGCTGAAACTGTACTTTTATATTCATATGAAAGGGGTAAACCATGTTTGATATGCTAATGTGTTATATTGTCTCGCAAGCTACATTTATCTAATTAATGTGTGTACGAACACAAAATAAACTCTTTACTTGTCTACACATGCTTGTGAATGGTTGCATTATTCAAGAGTGTAATATGGTTTGGTTGCATTATTCAAGAGTGTAACGTTAGCTACTATGTTTTGGAGGAAAAGTTGCTTGCAATGAGGAATATTTTGCAAGCTTACTGGCTAGTCAGCGGCTACCGTGGTACTGATATTTACGTAAACTTGGAGCTGCAGAGCAAGGATGTCACGTTGCCAGCCACAACGAAAGGTAAGGCAAAGATGTCATGTAAATGACAAAGTTAATGCACATCTTACATAAATTGAAATCCCGTCGTGCTGCCTCTCCTTAAATGTTTGTCAATGTGAATAGCCTCTTACAATAAATTCCCCAATAAACCCAGCTGATATCTGACACTTTATATCTGTTTACATGCTCATGAGTCAACAAACATAGCCAGCCACACAGAGGCTTCATATAGAAACAGATTCGCACAAACGCCTGCAAAAAAACATCAAATACATGCAGAGAACAGAAGAGTCATAACACACGAGTAACAGGAATGTTAGGCTTCATTTCAGAAACCCGGTCCAAAATGACCTGTTTGAAAAACATGAAGACGGCATCAATAGCCATAACTCTCAGCGAAGGGGTACATTGGGGTGGGACCAAACTGAGGCTGGTGACTGAAGCCACATGTTGAGGCACAGTGAGTGCAGATCACACATACTCATGATTGATTGATTAATCACGTGAGTGGCTCTTTTCCCTTAAAACGGCAAGCTACTCAGCAAAGTCAAAGCAGATGACAATGTATGAATCATACGGTACACTATTACGGTAAACCACACGCACACACGCACTAAAAAATCCACCAGGAGTGATTCAGATCCGGTCAAACGCACACTATGCCTCTGAGGACTGACTCAGACAGAACATACAGTACACGTACACACTGGAGAGAGATGAGGTGCTGAGCAGACCTACAGTCACAGTGATGTACTGTACTTATAAAACAACAGACAGAAAGAGAATATTATATTAGAAGAGATCAACAGTACATAGTGAACTTAATAGTATTTGATAAAATGATGGTATTTGAACAGCAGACAACATACAGTGTAAGTTGCTATTCTTTGCAATAATTAGAGGAGCACATTGACTTCACTTCAAATGGCTGAGATGAGTAGCAGGATGTAAGGTTTATGCTATCACCGTGTGAAGGGAGTTTGGGGTGAGAGGTCTGAGAGGGGTGAGATGAGAACCTCTATGCCTGAAGGGCAGTGAGGGATGGAGGGTTGGGGGTGGGGGTGAAAGGGGTAGAGGATGAGGGTTGAAGGGTGAGAGGGTCAGAACAAACAGGTCTCCAAGATTTACCTCATATTCAAACACACCCAAATACACTACATGACCAATAGTATGTGGACACCTGCTCGTCTTATTCCAAAATCATGGGCATTAATATGGAGTTGGCCCCCCCTTTGCTACTATAACAGCCTCCACTCTTCTGGGAAGGCTTTCCACTAGACGTTGGAACATTGCTGCGGGGACTTGCTTCCATTCAGCCACAAGAGCATTAGTGAGTTTGGGAACTGATGTTGGGCGATTAGGTCTGGCACGCAGTGGCGTTCCAATTCATCCCAAATTAGTTTGATGGGGTTGAGGTCAGGGCTCTGTGCAGGCCAGTAAAGTTCTTACACACTTATCTTGACAAATCCTTTCTGTATGGACCTCGCTTTGTGCATGGGTGCATTGTCATGCTGAAACAGGAAAGGGCCTTCCCCAAACTGTTGAAACAAAGTTGGAAGCACAGAATCGTCTAGAATGTCATTGTATGCTGTAGTGTTAAGATTCCCTTCACTGGAACGAAGGGGCCTAGCCCGAACCATGACAAACGCAGCCCCAGACCGTTATTCCTTGGCACTAGGCATTTGGGCAGGTAGCGTTCTCCTGGCATCCGCCAAACCCAGATTCGTCCATCAGACTGCCAGATGGTGAAGCGTCATTCATCACTCCAGAGAATGCGTTTCCACTGCTCCAGAGCCCAATGGTAGCGAGCTTTACACCACTCCAGCCGACGCTTGGCATGGCGATCTTAGGCTTGTGTGTGGCTGCTCGGGCATGGAAACCTATTTCATGAAGCTCCCGACGAAACAGTTATTGTGCTGACGTTGCTTCCAGAGGTAGTTTAGAAATCAGTAGTGAGTGTTGCATCCGAGGCCAGACGATTTTGACACAGGGTGGAACCAAACAGGGGTGGGACAAAACAGCACTTGGCGGTCCCGTTCTGTGAGCTTGTGTGACCTTGTTTCTCCTAGACGTTTCCACTTCACGATAAAGGCACTTACAGTTGACCGGGGCAGCTCTAGCAGGGCAGAAATTTGACTAACAAACTTATTGGAAAGGTGGCTTCCTATGACGGTGCCACATTGAAAGTCACTGAGCAATTCAGTAAGGCCATTCTACTGCCAATGTTTGTCTATGGAGTGCTTGATTTTATATACCTGTCAGCAACAGATGTGGCTGAAATAGCCGAATCCACTAATTTGAAGGTGTGTCCACATCCTTTTGGGCATATTGTGTACCAGCAGCACTAGGAACTGGGAACCATATACTGTAGGACAGGAGCGCACACACAACCAAACTATAGCATTAAACACACACAAACATACACAACACACACACACAACCAAACTACAGCATTAAACACACATACATACACAAAACACACACACAGACAAAGCTATTTGCTCAGACAAGCTGACCTGTGCGCGAGGAACTCTGATATACAGGGAGAGCGAGACAGAGGGAAGAAGGGAGGCATTTGTAGATTGAAAGAAGAAGAGCGGGAGAGAGTAAGGGAGATAAGAGGCAGCAGTCCCGCAGACACAGAGGAAGCTCCATATCACAGGAAGCGGTCATATCCTCCTAACCACCCACTTCCTGTTATGAACCACCAAGAACTGGACATGTCACAGAGAAGACCTACCGCACGCACGCACACACACACACACACACACACACACACACACACACACACACACACACACACACACACACACAGTGGTAGAGGTTGATGGATGATGGCCATGATTATAAGGTTTAGAGTATCATTACAAACACTAACGAAAATAAACGTCATCACACACGTACACACACATACACACGTCCACACACATACACAGTAAACAGACACGTACGTAAACACACACGTACGTAAACACACACACGCATACACACAATTATAGCGAGGGTGAGGTCAGCTCATTACCAGAGTGACCACTAGTAGCCATTCTCTCCACTTATTATATTCAGCCTTGAGCTGTTGACCCCACCCATGGGTTAAGTAGACCCGACTTCACTGACACACGCACACAGAAACATTATGGGATATGGGTTATGCCCTCTGGACAGTGGGTGTGTACGTGTGTGTGTGTGTGTGAGGCCCATACAACCTGAGGACAGAAGTGTATAGTAATAAATAGGGTTGGGAATTGTCATTGTGAGACCTCACAATACTATATTTTCACGATCCTAAAGGTATTGCGATTCAATACTGTGATTTTATTGCGATTCGATGTTCTAAACATATTGCTCACCATATGACTGTTGCAGAGGGACAAGAGAGAGCCACGTGAAAAACAAGTTTTGATCATTGTGCGGACATCGCTCTGCCATTTCCTGGTTGCAGCAATTCTAATAGTTTGCCTAATTTCAGTTTATGTGATAAAACAAGCAAGTATAGTGTAGAGAATCATTGTACCATCTAAACTGCTGTGAAATATATTTTCCATAAACAAAAATATTGTATATTTCAGCTGTTTGAAGCTGGTGTACAAAACTAAATTAGAAGACTTGCTTTCAATGAGAATGACAGATCTATAAGTCACATTTCTATGTGAATTAGGTTGGGGTCGCCCAAAAAGTTATATATTGCAGCTTTAAAAAAAGGAAATCTATGAAGGAAGTTTTTGGGGCGAAAATAATACTGAGATATTGTCAAAACGCTCAGATATATTGTAAAAAATGATATCTCGATATGTAAGTGTATTGATTTTTCCCCCCAACATATTTTTATATGGTAAAATACTATTTGAGATACAGTGCCTTCATACCGATTAACTTATTCCACATGTTGTTGTGTTACAGCCTGAATTCAAAATGGATTAAATATATATTTTTGTCTCACCAGTCTACACAAAATAACCCATAATGACTAAGTGAAAACATGGTTTTAGACATTTTAGCAAATATACTTAAAATGAAATACAGAAATATCTCATTTACATAAGTATTCACACCCCTAAATCAATACTTTGTAGAAGCACCTTTGGCTGCGATTACAGCTGTGAGTCTTTCTGGGTTTAGTCTCGAAGAGCTTTGCACACCTGGATGATGCAACATTTGCCCATTACTCTTTTAAAAATTATTCGAGCTCAGTCAAATTGGTTGTTGATCATTGCTAAATAATCATTTTAAGGTATTGCCATAGATTTAACACTGTAACTCGGCCAGTCAGGAACATTTACTGTCTTCTTGGTAAGCACCTCCAGTGTACAGTCGTGGCCAAAAGTTTTGAGAATGACACAAATATTAATTTTAATTTTTCACAAAGTCTGCTGCCTCAGTTTGTATGATGGCCATTTGCATATGCTCCAGAATGTCATGAAGAGTGATCAGATGAATTGCAATTAATTACAAAGTCCTTCTTTGCCATGCAAATCCCCCCAAAACATTTTTCACTGCATTTCAGCCTTGCCACAAAAGGACCAGCTGACATCATGTCAGTGATTCTCTCGTTAACACAGGTGTGAGTGTTGACGAGGACAAGGCTGGAGATCACTCTGTCATGCTGATTGAGTTCGAATAACAGACTGGAAGCTTCAAAAGGAGGGTGGTGCTTGGAATCATTGTTCTTCCTCTGTCAACCATGGTTACCTGCAAGGAAACACGTGCCGTCATCATTGCTTTATACAAAAAGGGCTTCACAGGCAAGGATATTGCTGCCAGTAAGATTGCACCTAAATCAACCATTTATCGGCTCATCAAGAACTTCAAGGAGAGCAGATCAATTGTTGTGAAGAAGGCTTCAGGGCGCCCAAGAAAGTCCAGCAAGCGCCAGGACCGTCTCCTAAAGTTGATTCAGCTGCGGGAATGGGGCACCACCAGTACAGAGCTTGCTCAGGAATGGCAGCAGGCAGGTGTGAGTGCATCTGCACACACAGTGAGGCGAAGACCTTTGGAGGATGGCCTGGTGTCAAGAAGGGCAGCAAAGAAGCCACTTCTCTCCAGGAAAAACATAATTGACAGACTGATATTCTGCAAAAGGTACAGGGATTGGACTTCTGAGGACTGGGGTAAAGTCATTTTCTCTGATGAATCCCCTTTCCGATTGTTTGGGGCATTGTCCGGAGAAGACAAGGTGAGCGCTACCATCAGTCCAGTGTCATGCCAACAGTAAAGCATCCTGAGACCATTGATGTGTGGGGTTGCTTCTCAGCCAAGGGAGTGGGCTCACTCACAATTTTGCCTAAGAACACAGCCATGAATAAAGAATGGTACCAACACATCCTCAGAGAGCAACTTCTCCCAACCATCCAGGAACAGTTTGGTGACGAGCAATGCCTTTTCCAGCATGATGGATCACCTTGCCAAAAGGCAAAAATGATGGGGAAAAAACATCTATATTTTGGGTCCATGGCCAGGAAACTCCCCAGACCTTAATCCCATTGAGAACTTGTGGTCAATCCTCAAGAGGTGGTTGGACAAACAAAAACCCACAAATTCGGACAAACTCCAAGCATTGATTATGCAAGAATGGGTTGCCATCAGTCAGGATGGCAGCCCATGTTAATTGACAGCATGCCAGGGCGGATTGCAGAGGTCTTGAAAAAGAAGGGTCAACACTGCAAATATTGACTCTTTGCATCAACTTCATGTAATTGTCAATAAAAGCCTTTAACATTTATGAAATGCTTGTAATTATACTTCAGTATTTCACAGTAACATCTGACAAAAATATCTAAAGACACTGAAGCAGCAAACTTTGTGGAAATTAATATTTGTGTCATTCTCAACTTTTGGCCACGACTGTAGATTTGGCCCTGTGTTTTAGGTTATTGTACTGCTGAAAGGTGAATTAACCTCCCAGTGTCTGGTGGAAAGCAGACTGAACCAGGTTTTGCTCTAGGATTTCGCCTGTGCTTAGCTCCATTCCGTTTCTTTTTTATCGTGAAACACTTCCTAGTACTTAATGATTAGACGCAGAACCATAACATGATGCAGCCACCATTATGGTTGAAAATATGGGAGTGATATTCTGTAATTTGTTGTGTTGGATTTGCCATAAACATAATGCTATGTATTCAGGACAAAAAGTAAATTGCTTTGCCAATATTTTTGTTGCAAACATGAAGCATGTTTTGGAATATTTTGATTCCGTACAGGCTTCCTTCTTTCTACTCTGTCAATTAGGTTGGTATTGTGGAGTAACTACAATGTTGTTGATCCATCCTCAGTTTTCCTATCACAGCCATTAAACTCTGTAACTATATTAAAGTCACCATTGGCCTCATCGTGAAATCCCTGAGCGGTTTCCTTTCGCTCTAGCAACTGAGTTAGGAAGGACGCCTGTATTTTTGTAGTGACTGGGTGTATTGATACACCATCCAAAGTGTAATTAATAACTTCACCATGCTCAAAGGGATATTCAATGTCTGCTTTTTTATTTTTACTCATCTACCAATAGGTGCCCTTCTTTGCGAACCATTGGAAAACCTCTTTGGTCTTTGTGGTTGAATCTGTGTTTGAAATTTACTGCTCAACGAAAGGACCTTACAGACATTGTACGAGTGGGGTACAGAAATGTCATGTTAAACACTAGTGTGACTCCATTCAACTTATTATGTGACTTGTTAAGCAAATTTGTACTCCTGAACTTATTTAGGCTTGCTATAACAAAGGTGTTAAATACTTAATGACTCAAGACATTTCAGCTTTTCATTTTAAAATTAATTTGTCAACATTTTGAAAAGCAAAATTCTATTTTTATATTATGTATAGGCCAGTGACACAAAATCTCCAAAAACATCAAAAGCAACATGGGCTTTGCAGTGCATTCAGAAAGTATTTAGACTCCTTGACTTTTTCTACATTTTGTTACGTTACAGCCTTATTCTAAAATGTATTAAATTGTTTTCCCCCCCTCATCAATCTAAACACAATACCCCATAATGACAAATTAAAAACATTAAAAAAAAAAATCACATTTTTGCAAGTGTTAAAAAAGAGAAAAACGGAAATATCAAATTTATATAAGTATTCAGACCCACTACTCAGTACTTTGTTGAAGCACCTTTGGCAGCGATTAAAGCCTTGAGTCTTCTTGGGTATGGCGCTACAAGCTTGGCACACCTGTATTTGGGGAGTTTCTCCCATTCTTCTCCGCAGATCCTCTCAAGCTCTGTCAGGTTGGATGGGGAACGTCACTGCACAGATATTTTCAGGTCTTCCAGAGATGTTTGATCGGGTTAAATTCCGGACTCTGTCCGAGTCACTCAAAGATATTCAGAGACTTGTCCCGAAGCCACTCCGCGTTGTCTTGGCTGTGTGCTTGGCTCCCCCTGATTGCTCAGTTTGGCTGGGCGGCCAGCTCTAGGAAGAGTCTTGGTGGTTCCAAACTTCTTCCATTTAAGAATGATGGAGGCCACTGTACTCTTGGGGACCTTCAATGCTGCAGAAATAAATGTTTTGGTAGCGTTCCCCAGATCTGTGCCTCGACACAATCCTGTCTCGGAGCTCTACGAACAATTTCTTCGACCTCGTGGCTTGGTTTTTGCTCTGACGTGCACTGTAAACTGCGGATCCTCATATAGACAGGTGTGTGCCTTTCCAAATCATGTCCAATCAATTGAATTTACCACAGGTGAACTCCAAGTTGTAGAAACATCTCAAGGATGATCAATGGAAATAGGACGTACCGGAGCTCAATTTCGAGTCTCATAGCAAAGAATATTTATGTAAATACAGTATTTCTGGGGTTTTTTTAATTATGAAATGTGCCATTATGGGGTATTGTGTGTAAATTGATGAGGAGAAAAATAATCTAATACATTTTAGAATAAGGCTGTAAAGTAACTGTCAGAAGGCACTGTATGTGACATAAACCCTGAAGAGAAAGAAAAGTATTATTTTTGTAAAGATTGATGTAATATCTCAGTTTCTTAAATGAAGTTTGTGTTAGATTTCATGTTAAATTCAGAGAAGGCTGTAACAACAAAATGTGGAAAAAGTCAAGTGGTGTGAATACTTCCTGAAGGCAGTTCACATAAAATACTTCCGAACAACTTCCTGATATTGAGTTGCACCCCCTATTTCCCTCAGAACAGCCTCAATTCGTTGGGTCATGGACTCTACAAGGTGTTGAAAGCGTTCCACAGGGATGCTGGCCCACGTTGACTCCAATGCTTCCCACAGTTGTGTCAAGTTGGCTGGATGTCCTTTGGGTGGTTGACCATTCTTGATTAACACAGGAAACTGTTGAGCGTGAAAAACCCAGCAGCGTTGCAGTTCTTGACACACTCAAACCGGTGTGCCTGGCACCTACTACCATAACCCGTTCAAAGGCACTTCAATCTTTTGTCTTGTCCATTCACCCTCTGAATACACAATCCATGTCTCAATTTCTCAACGTTTAGAATTCCTTCTTTAACTTGTCCCATCCCCTTCATCTACACTGATTGAAGTGGATTTAACAAGTAACATCAATAAGGGATCATAGCTTTCACCTGGATTCACCTGGTCAGTCTGTTATGGAAATAGCATGTTTTGTATACTCAGTGTAGATTGCAGTGTGCATATCATACTGAGCGTGGGAGGGGGGAAGTATGAGTGTGTGTAAGGGCTGTGGACTTGTTGAAAGTGTGTGTTGGAGTGTGTGTCGGGGGCTCTTGAATAGTGCAGTGACGCATGGAGGCCCTACAGGAGACCTATGTTCCCACCTGAGACCCAGATGTTACAGAGAGAGAGGGTCTGACCAGACAGGAGAGATATGGAGCTGGAGAGTGTGTTACTGTAAAAATACACACACGTGTATTATTAAATGTCAACTAAGGAGTGTTACTATGTGGAAACTATAATATGTTGCACTGAAAATGTTTATTTTGTTAAATAATCAAGAATTGTGCAGAAAAACATCTGTGCATTGCTTCATCATCTTGAAATAAACATTTGAATACAGGATATTCATTTGATCACCCGATGCAGGATAACTTTTCCAGGAAATGTAACACTTGTAGTGTATTTGAGGTTTCAAAAGCCTTTGAAGTTTGTAATTTCCACTTTGAAAACTCGCACTTGATTTTCCCTTATTAAAAATGTATTACAAAAATGTCAATTAATTATAACCCACATAATAATTCAGATTTCCTGTTGCTGCAGGATTACTTTCCTGCTGTAGCAAAGTGGCTCAAATTAAGATCCTACATCTGTATAAAATGTCCATTGTCAACACTAGATGATCTATCAGAACTAATGTGATATTGTCAACACAATGCAATGAGGTGTTTCATTGCTCAATAAAGACTGACAAAAATGGTATACTACTAATCAACACTACTACAGTGATGTGACGGGCTATTCAGGAGTCATGAGTTTGAAGAGAGAGAGAAGGGAGGAGGAAGGGCTGGCGGAGAGAGGGAGCCAACAGGAAACGAGTAAATTAGAACCACATATCCCGTAAGTCAGTAACACATAACACATACTGTAGGTCTACCCTCCAGTGGATATTCTTAGGATTTGCTATCTCTACAGAGCAGAGAGGAAATTAAAAGACAGCCAAAAATAGAGGTTGTTTTAACAGGGGAGTCAGAGAGAGGCAGGCAGGCAGACAGTCTTCAGGGTCAGAGAGGGCTGAGGGGATCTACACATCTTACAGAGTATGAAGCATCTAAAGGGGTTTAGCCTGAGGGACTGAATAACCCATTAGGAGGAATGTGTGTGTGTGTTCTAATGTATTTTATTTTCAGAGGGCAGAGTTTACATAGTCTTAAATGGCCTTTCCAGAACTCTCTGTTCACACAAACTAACAGCACATACAGTAACGCTGCACACACTACAACACAACAGATCTTACAGAGAGCCGTGAGATGACAGGGATCCTCTATAAAGTGCCTCTCACCTAGTAAAGTCTGCGAAGCTCTCGCATCCATAGCTCCATCTCTCTCTCTCCATCCATCTCTCCATCTCTCTCAGTGTGAGAGGTTCACCTGGGTTTAAACGGGGTTTAGCCGGGCGGACGTGAGAGGGGTGCGCTCATAGACGGAGTGCAGACGTAAAGCAGCTGTCAGCATCAAAGAGCAGAGCTGACCTGTGTGTGAGTGTGTGTGAGCCAGCGGGAGACAGACAGACAACCGGAGAGGACCAAGAGAGAGAGACCTGGCTCACTCAGAGCAGATAACAAGGGGGAGAGTGATAGAAGGGGGAGAATGTCGATTTGTGCTTTTGTGTGAGGGAGAGAGAGACAGCAAAATGGAGAGAAGACAGAAACGACAAAAGAGAAAGTGAAAAAGAGTGCGACGGGAAAGACAGAGCGAGATCTTGGGTTGAAGAAAGAGCGAGGAGGGTGAGACAGTTTTCTGCATTTACTCAGAACAGAGCTTATAAGAGTCCCTGGATCCCCTTCCTCTGTGGCAGTGGAACAGCAACAACACAGGAAGAACACTCATCTCTCTCTAGGTACTGACTGCTGCTGCCGGGAGAACCGACTAACAGCTGCTCTCTCTCTCCTCCACCTGAGGGAGGCGCCGCTGAGGGCACAGCTGGAAGCAGCTACACCAACGATGCTGAAACAGATTGACCCCTGTCTGTCATTTCTAAGGAACAGTGTAACAGAGGAGCTCTTACTGTGGAAGTGGGTTGGAATGAGTCACAAGTTTACTGATATTGGTAGACTGTATATCCCTGTCCTAAGGTCTGTGGGGACGAGCGCTTAGATGAGCCTATTGTGCCTGTTGGTCCAGTGAGGAATTAGAGGAGGAGAGGGGTAGTAATAGAGGGAGGAGAGGGGTAGTAATAGAGGGAGGAGAGGGGTAGTAATAGAGGGAGGAGAGGGGTAGTAATAGAGGGAGGAGAGGGGTAGTAATAGAGGGAGGAGAGGGGTAGTAATAGAGGGAGGACAGGGGTAGTAATAGAGGGAGGATAGGGGTAGTAATAGAGGGAGGAGAGGGGTAGTAATAGAGGGAGGAGAGGGGTAGTAATAGAGGGAGGAGAGGGGTAGTAATAGAGGGAGGAGAGGGGTAGTAATAGAGGGAGGAGAGGGGTAGTAATAGAGGGAAGAGAGGGGTAGTAATAGAGGGAGGAGAGGGGTAGTAATAGAGGGAGGAGAGGGGTAGTAATAGAGGGAGGAGAGGGGTAGTAATAGAGGGAGGAGAGGGGTAGTAATAGAGGGAAGAGAGGGGTAGTAATAGAGGGAAGAGAGGGGTAGTAATAGAGGGAAGAGAGGGGTAGTAATAGAGGGAGGAGAGGGGTAGTAATAGAGGGAGGAGAGGGGTAGTAATAGAGGGAGGAGAGGGGTAGTAATAGAGGGAGGAGAGGGGTAGTAATAGAGGGAGGAGAGGGGTAGTAATAGAGGAGGAGAGGGGTAGTAATAGAGGGAAGAGAGGGGTAGTAATAGAGGGAGAGAGGGGTAGTAATAGAGGGAGGAGAGGGGTAGTAATAGAGGGAGGAGAGGGGTAGTAATAGAGGGAGGAGAGGGGTAGTAATAGAGGGAGGAGAGGGGTAGTAATAGAGGGAGGACAGGGGTAGTAATAGAGGGAGGATAGGGGTAGTAATAGAGGGAGGAGAGGGGTAGTAATAGAGGGAGGAGAGGGGTAGTAATAGAGGGAAGAGAGGGGTAGTAATAGAGGGAGGAGAGGGGTAGTAATAGAGGGAGGAGAGGGGTAGTAATAGAGGGAGGAGAGGGGTAGTAATAGAGGGAGGAGAGGGGTAGTAATAGAGGGAAGAGAGGGTAGTAATAGAGGGAAGAGAGGGGTAGTAATAGAGGGAGGAGAGGGGTAGTAATAGAGGGAGGAGAGGGGGTAGTAATAGAGGGAAGAGAGGGGTAGTAATAGAGGGAGGAGAGGGGTAGTAATAGAGGGAGGAGAGGGGTAGTAATAGAGGGAAGAGAGGGGTAGTAATAGAGGGAAGAGAGGGGTAGTAATAGAGGGAAGAGAGGGGTAGTAATAGAGGGAGGAGAGGGGTAGTAATGGGGAGGAGAGGGGTAGTAATAGAGGGAGGAGAGGGGTAGTAATAGAGGGAAGAGAGGGGTAGTAATAGAGGGAGGAGAGGGGTAGTAATAGAGGGAGGAGAGGGGTAGTAATAGAGGGAGGAGAGGGGTAGTAATAGAGGGAAGAGAGGGGTAGTAATAGAGGGAGGAGAGGGGTAGTAATAGAGGGAGGAGAGGGGTAGTAATAGAGGGAGGAGAGGGGTAGTAATAGAGGGAAGAGAGGGGTAGTAATAGAGGGAGGAGAGGGGTAGTAGTACAAGGGAGTAAAAGGGGGTCTGAAGGGCGTTCCCCCTGGCTCAGGGCTTGATTAACACCAGGCCTCCTGACAGGAAATGACCCGGCCAGCGCAGAGCAGAGCCGAGCGGCGGGAGAGCTTCCATCTGGCATCAGGGCTGTAGTAGAGGAGCACACACAACCACTAGGACCAGAACTACCCATCTATTCCCTCTATCTATCCCTTCTCTACTGTCCAGTACCAGCAGAGAATCCGTTTCTCTCCCCTACTACTACCACCACTTCCATTGTCCCTGTACTACCATCTAAATGTAGGCTGGGGGTGTCAAACATGTGGAACAAATGCTAAAGAAAGCTGTCTAGTTCTTCTCACAAGTCCTACAAGCAATTCCATTCCAAATGCTAATCATTTCATGCAGTACTTCATGTAATTGTAATGGGTCAGAGAAAACAAGTCAATCCCAGAGTAACTTGAGCCGAGTGAGAGATAGCGAACTAGTAGCGAGTAGTCGATAACAGAGCTGTAGGAGTGAGGGGGGAGAGAGAGAGACACGGAGGAGAGGGGACAGTTTGGGGAGGAAAGCGGGTACAGAGTGGCAGGTCATCTCTCACCGCTGTCTGGAATCCGTAATATAAACAGGCTCTTTAGTAGCAGCCAGATACAACACAGATATACCGTAAAACACAGAATACTCTGGGAACAGGAGTACACGAAGACACATGCACACATCCAGTCCCTAGTCTTTTTCCGTTAGTATTGAGACCCCCTTAAACTCTCCGGCTCTCTGGCTCTCTGTACAGTATGAGTGCAGCAGATGCATTAGTAGTTTCATATGACTGGATGACCCTCTATGTGGGTCGCTCTGGGGTTGAGGGGAGGTAAAGGCCAGGGGGAAGTAGAGAGGGGTTCAGGGGGCACAGAGAGGACAGAGAGGGGAGACACATGGGGGAGTAGAGAGGACAGGAGGCCCAACAGGACCTCTCAACTAACCCTGTGTTAGAGGGTGACAGGGTGACCCCAGCCTGCACTGATGCGTGTGCAGGGGCCAGGGGCCACTGTCACAGCAAGGGGTTCTCTGGAGCCAGCGTGTGTCTTTGTGTGTGTGTGTGTAAGCGAGTGAGTGTGTGGGTAGGAGGATAGGAGAAGAGGAGGAGTGTCCCTCTCCATTCTTGTAGTTACAACTGCTTATGACTAGCCTTTTATGATATGCATGTCCTGTCCATAAACACACAGAGGAAGAACTCTGAGTTGAGGTTTAACACACTCCATAAAGCCCACGGTCGGTCTGGAGGTGTAAACAACACGTTGGGCCTGGGCCAGAGATGAACCCCAGGTCGGGGTCAAAACCTAAAGCGATATTGCAATGGTAGACCTTGCACTGTGGATGAAGGGAACGGGCTGTTTTGTATTACTGATGGCTACAGAAAAAGTGGAGTGGGCTGAGTGAGATGCGCACACACACACACACACAGACAAACACACACACACAAACACACCATGGCCTTCTGACCGGTCGTGTCCTGCAGTGGAGACCAGTTTAATTTCCGTTAATTAAAGCCTGGGGTTTCATGTCATCTGATGAACCAGAGAAGGCTGCACTATTGACTTCTCTGATCATCTCTCAGCATGGTTAAGGGCCCTGTGTGTGTGTGTGTGTGTGTGTGTATATAGAGGGGGTCGATGGGTTGATGAATGTTTTCCAATTAAAAATGCAGGCTAATTTCAAGTTATTTCACAAATGCAGTGAAACTGGGGAAATAATCTTAACCAAGCCTAATCATCACCCATGCACCCTCACGCTCCACTTCCCCCTGTAACTAGCGCTCTGCAGCAGGGCCTGGGAGAGAGAGAGAGAGAGGAATGAACTGAAAGGATGGGAGGCAGAAAGAGAGGGAGAGAGAGGGAGAGAAAGGGAAAAGACAGAGAGAAGAAAAGAGCAAGAAAAAGACAGAAAAAGCGGATGGCCAGAGTGTATAAGAGAACCTTTTATGTCCCAGGACTGTTCCCATCAGTGGAGAGAGAGAGGCGTGTTGCCGTGCCAACCTAAACAGCAGCATTGGGGAGGTCCGTCTTTCCCGTCCCTCCCTACTTCCCCTCACACAGCCCAAGGACAGGATGGAAAACAAACCCAACCAGTGTGTGTGTGTGTGTGTAAGATAGGGGTGCTCAGAACATAAAAAGAGTGCAAATTCAGTCAAATATACTTAAACCTTCCTGTCCCCCCCTTCACCACCATCATCACATACAGTACCAGTCAAAAGTTTGGACAAACCTACTCATTCCAGGGTTTTTCTCTATTTTTACTATTTTCTACATTGTACAACTTTGAAATAACACATATGGAATCATGTAGTAAGCAAAAACTATATTTTATATTTGAGATTCTTCAAAGTAGCCACCCTTTGCCTTGATGACAGCTTTGCACACTCTTGGCATTCTCTCAACCAGCTTCATGAGGTAGTGTGAATGCATTTTAATTAACAGGTGTTCCTTGTTAAAAGTTAATTTGTGGAATTTCTTTCCTCCTTAATACGTTTGAGCCAATCAGTTGTGTTGTGACAAGGTAGGGGTGGTATACAGAAGATAGCCCTATTTGGTATAAGACCAAGTCCATATTAGAACAGCTCAAATAAGCAAAGAGTAACAACAGTCACAAAAAGTGCAGTCGCAAAAATCATCAAGCGCTATGATGAAACTGGCTCTCATGAGGACCGCCACAGGAAAGGAAGACCCAGAGTTACCTCTGTTGCAGAGGATAAGTTCATTAGAGTTACCAGCCTCCTAAATTGCAGCCCAAATAAATGTTTCACAGAGTTCAAGTAACAGATACACCTCAACATCAACTGTTCAGAGGAGACTGCATCAATCAGGCCTTTATGGTCGAATTGCTGCCAAAAAAACACTACTAAAGGACACCAATAAGAAGAAGAGATTTGCTTTGGCCAAGAAACACGAGAAATAGACATTAGACTGGTGGAAATCTGTCCTTTGGTCTGATGAGTCCAAGTGTGAGATTTTTGGTTCCAATCGTCGTGTCTTTGTGAGACGCAGAGTAGGTGAACGGATGATATCCACATGTGGTTCCCACCGTGAAGCATGGAGGAGGAGGTATGATGGTGCTTTGCTGGTGACACTGTCAGTGATTTATTTTGAATTCAAAGCACACTTAACCAGCATGCCTACCACAGCATTCTGCAGTGATACGCCATCCCATCTGGTTTGCGCTTAGTGGGACTATCATTTGTTTTTCAACAGGATAATGTCCCAACACACCTCCAGGCTGTGTAAGGGCTATTTGACCAAAAAGGAGAGTGATGGAGTGCTGCATCAGAGGACCTGGCCTTCACAATCACCCGACCTCAACCCAATTGAGATGGTTTGGAATGAGTTGGACCACAGAGTGAAGGAAAAGCAGCAAACAAGTGCTCAGCATATGTGGGAACGCCTTCAAGACTGTTGGAAAAGCATTCCAGGTGAAGTTGGTTGAGACAATGTGTGCAAAGCTGTCATCAAGGCAAAGGGTGGCTACTTTGAAGAATCTCAAATATAAAATATATTTTGATTTGTTTAACACTTTTTTGGTTACTACATGATTCCATATGTGTTATTTCCTAGTTTTGATGGCTTCACTTTTATTCTACAATGTAGAAAATAGTAAAAATCAAGATAAACCCTTGAATGAGTAGGTGTGTCCAAACTTTTGACTGGTACTGTAGCTTACAGCAAGCCTCCCTCATCATCATCATCATCATCATCATCATCATCATCATCATAATCATCAAGGGACAGAGCCTGGACTGGGATTTCACACTCTCACTGTAAATACACACTCTTCTGTAACTGGAGTTGAGAATACACAAACACGGAAATGCACCAACTTATTATCCACACACCCTTACGCTCTCACAAACACACATACAGACAGAAAAGCATGAACCCCCATCTTAAGCTACCTCCCAGCGTGGGACAATAGAGGGGTGGATGACTGGGGGTCAAACCAAACCTTGAACTAACAGGGGTGACAGGAAAACTGACAGGGAATGGATGAGGATATGGTGTGTCTGCAGTACCCAACTGTGTACAGTGTGTGCACAATGAAGGACCATATGTACTGCATTAGAATGTGATGCTGCGTTGGGTTCCTGAACCCATGCCCAGGTATTGGTGTGTGTGACTGTGCTGTCAGTGATTCCTATGAGGCATACAGTCCTACACCTTATTACAGCATCAACCAAATGGAAGGCACAGTCAATGTAAGAACACCCCATAAATACACACAATCACGTCTCACTGAAAAAACACAAGACTCAAACTATTTGCCTCTACCTCTTGACTATTTGACACGGACCCCCTCTCCTCATCTCTCTCCCTCTTTTTTTCTCCTGCCTCACAACCATCTCTCTCACACACACACACACACACACACAAAGCCACAACTGAAAATGGGAAATTATCGAAGTCACTACTAAAAGTATTTCCAACCTACACACATCACACACTATTCATGTCTGGGACAGGCAGAAATGAACCAGCCAATCCCCCACTGTGTCTTAAAAGTGAGATGAGGCTCATGTCCAATGACCATCTCTCTCTGCTATTCACAGCACTGCTTTTAGCCAATCATGGTCTGCCTCCTACATGCGGTGTTGGGTGCGGAACACTTGGTTTCAGAGCTCATTTCCTAGTCTGAGCTCTAAGCGGAACCATTTTTATTGGGCAAACACCATTTCTCCCTTTAATTAAACCCATACTTTCATCACGCATGCACACGCACGTTTAGGTTACACACACACTTCCCTTCCATTAAATCCACACAGACATTCTCTCGTTCACACTCTCAGAGTGTGTGTCAAATTGCCAGTCTTTTTGTCCTCTTCCTCTCCTCCTCCTAAGTCCCTTCTTTCGCTAAGAGCGGTTGAGACAAGGTCTATTCTCATGTTGAGGACATGGACCACGCCTCCACTTACTGTACCCCTCGATCACCAGCAGCTAATGTTGGTAAACAACATCCCCTTCGACCAGCTAGGTAACTCATACCAGCTGTTCCTGGGTTTGTTGCGTGTGTGTGTGTTGTCTTGCGAGTGGCCATTAGTGCAGACTCATGCTCGTCTCAGGACGGGGATGCTCTTTAACGTGTCCCTGAAGGGGGTTGTTAGGAGGTTCAGAGTGTGACTGAGACTGTTAGCCTGCCTTTAACCTGCTGTGTGTCTGTTTGTTTTGCTATTCACTCTGTTTGTGTGCTCACTCAATCCTCCTCCTGGTATTTCATCTGTTTGTGTATGTGTGTGTGTGTTTGTGTGTGTGTGTACAGTATGTATATTCATGTGTGTGTGTCTGCTAAGCCCAGGCTGCTTACTATAGCCAAGGGGAACAGAAAAAGAGAATTTGTAAAAACATTGTTCTCATGGTGAGTTGGTGACCAGGTTTCACTCAGCGTCTGGTTTCCATTTGACTGCTTTAATTTGGGACAATGTCGCAATCAAGGTTGTTCTCGGCTGCTCGGACAAAGACGGCCCCCTGCACACAAACCATTTCATCTACAACCATGAAAACTAAAGCTATTTACACATACACAAACACACACATGCATGCAGGTACGATTGTGCACACACAACCCCCACACACACACACACACACACACACACAGTCACACACACACAGCTAAGAAAAAGGACTCTATTTCTCAGACACACCTGGTGTGCATTGACAGGGTAATTTCTAGTGAAGTGTTTATAACAGAGAGTCAAGTTTTTAACATGAGCCACATCCCTGGGCCAGGGCCTGCCAGGAGGCCCCTCAGCCAAATAGGACAGGAAGAGAGAGACAGAGCCCAGAATTCTTCATTAGCAGTTTTACAGTGAGAGGGGGAGAGAGAGCAGGGGAGAGAAGAGAGAATAAGAGAGCGAGGAAATGAGAGAGAGAAGCAGAGGCAATTTAGAAAAACAGAGAGAGAGAGCGCTACCCAACCACGTCCATGTGTGTGTTGTAATAATAAGCAGTGTATTATTTCAGGGTGTGTGTTAGTTTGAGAAGGTAACGAGTCGGCCAAACTAAAAGCAGCTCTAATTATGAGCTATGTGGCTGGGGAGGACTGTGTGTGTAGCTTCAAGGTCAGAGAAACTCAAACTGGGGGAGGTACACTGTGGTCTGGAGGTACAGAGCTAATTCATCATCCGAGGAGCTGGCCACAAGCCCTGCTGCCACACAGAGACCAATCCATACAGAGAGACCAGTTCAGGGGCGGGTGGGGACAAGAATTCGTCCCTGGCATTTTATCTACACCAGCCCACATCACTGCGCCGCAAACTAACTCCTTCCCCCAATGTGTGTGTGTGTGTGTGTGTGTGTGTATGGCCACCAGCCATACACACTTACCCCATTCCCACACATACACCCTGACCCTACACACCCTACCTAGACACGGGCACTAGTGCTGATACAGAACATTGCAAGTGTCTGGTGAGACATGGGTGTTGTCCTCCTCTTTTTAACCAGCTCATGTTTAAAACAAATACAATATGTGAAAACCCCACTGGAGATACAACTCACCACTATAGCTGTGCCTCTGCTCTAGCCATTTTGTTTTCCTCCCTGTTGTGCTGTAATATCTGTCTCAGCATCTTCTCTGCTGTCGCTCTGTGCTTCTTCTTGTTCTCTGTCTGTCTGTCTGTCTAAGCCATACACAATTTAAAAGACAAGCTAATGACTTAGAGGCTATATTTAAGCAATAAGGCCTGGGGGGTGTGATATACTGCCAAAATACCACGGCTAAGGGCTGTTCTTACGCACGACGCAACGCGGAGTCCCTGGATACATCCCTTTGCCGTGGTATATTGGCTATATAATTTTTGGATCATACTCGTGGTATAAGGTCTGATGTACCACGGCTTTCAGCCAATCAGCATTCAGGGCTCGAACCACCCAGTTTATAATGCAAATTAGTGCATGTCATATGTGTTCCCCTGAATCAACACCTACCCTAAGTGTTAATTACCATTCCAGGGCTCCAGACTAACTTGTTCCCCTGAATCAACACCTACCCTAAGTGTTAATTACTATTCCAGGGCTCCAGACTAACTTACTCCCCTGAATCAACACCTACCCTAAGTGTTATTTACTATTCCAGGGCTCCAGACTAACTTACTCCCCTGAATCAACACCTACCCTAAGTGTTAATTACTATTCCAGGGCTCCAGACTAACTTACTCCCCTGAATCAACACCTACCCTAAGTGTTATTTACTATTCCAGGGCCCCAGACTAACATGTTCCGCTGAATCAACACCTACCCTAAGTGTTATTTACCATTCCAGGGCTCCAGACTAACATGTTCCGCTGAATCAACACCTACCCTAAGTGTTATTTACAATTCCAGGGCTCCAGACTAACATGTTCCCCTGAATCAACACCTACCCTAAGTGTTAATTACTATTCCAGGGCCCCAGACTAACATGTTCCCCTGAATCAACACCTACCCTAAGTGTTATTTACAATTCCAGGGCTCCAGACTAACTTACTCCCCTGAATCAACACCTACCCTAAGTGTTATTTACTATTCCAGGGCCCCAGACTAACATGTTCCGCTGAATCAACACCTACCCTAAGTGTTATTTACAATTCCAGGGCTCCAGACTAACTTACTCCCCTGAATCAACACCTACCCTAAGTGTTATTTACTATTCCAGGGCTCCAGACTAACATGTTCCCCTGAATCAACACCTACCCTAAGTGTTAATTACTATTACAGGGCTCTAGACTAACATTTTCCCCTGGCGTCACTGGCACCAGCCCATGATTTGGTCGGAACCCAAATCACGGAACCAAAAAACACTACAAGATGATTTATCTTATAGTGTTTTATTAAGAAGTATAATAAATAGACTACTGAGGTATTCAAGAAATTAGTTGGTTTCATCTAACACGTCCAAGCAGGAATGCATGATTCAAGATATTTTGATGTGCAACCAAGTCCATGGATGGTGATGAATTTTGGGTTGACAATTAAACTATATTTTACTGTCAGAATAGGACTCCAGTTTTTCCAGATGAGGAGATGAATTAGAGTACAAAAATAGAGATGAATTACATACATCTTTATGTGCACTAACTAATATCATAGGCTAATTGGGTTCAACATCTAAAAAAGTGTAAATTCAAAACACATGAACTAGATTGCTAACTCTAAATATAATACCCACTGCTAGTAGCCATGTATTCATCCAACAGCAAATTGAATGTCCTAAAAAAACATTGCAGTCATAGGCTAATACCCATGAGACCTAAAGGCATATGCCCTCACTATGTCTGTTGCGCATTTTGAGTTCCATATCAAATATCTTGGTTGTAAAAAAGTTGCTATTGAGGTTAATATTGAGAGCTGATTAGTAAGAAGTATACCTACAGAAAGCCCCATCTCTTCGACAGAGACCCTCCTCTCTTCGACTGGGACAAGGGGACGAAGTTGCCAAAGCTGTGTTTTTCCTGCAATTGCATTTTTTTTTGAAATGCTATACTATCAGAATACATTTTTTCTCTCGAGTGCATGGGGAGAGAGGAGAGTGACTCGCTCATCACAGCAGCAGGCCCCAGCATGGGCACAGGGCAGACACCTTCATTAGAGGAATCATGAGGATAAGGCACATTACTGTTTGACCAAATCACAGATTTAGCCACCCCCAAAAAATAGGACGTTTTGAGTGAGGTGACAATGTAGAACGTGCTTTCTATGTTTATAGGCACCCTTTATGTTTTTCTACAATCAGTGATCATGGCTATCCAACCTATTACAGAATTGGAGAAGGTATTTTTGCTGATGCCGCGTTTGACTTTGAATGTGTCAGAAAACCGGGCCCGGCCTTTGCCCACTGACCTGCCAAAAGCTCATTATAGACCAGCGAAATTTCGCAAAGATCAATTGCCAAATGGCCAATCCGCCCCTGGACCAGTTCCAGAGAGACCAGCTCAGACCTCTAGACTGTAATGTTTTCACAAAGTACAGTGCAAGTGGGCAAGACTCAGCAAAGCTAAGATAGTACACAGGCACCAGGCGAGAGGTCAAAGGGCGCGCACACACACACACACACACAGACACGCTCTCTCGCTCACCCTGTGATTCTGCAGCAGGTTCCCACAGTCGGCTCAATGTTTGTGTAGTCTGTTACCATGTGACCTGACAGGGTGTGTGTCTGAGTGTTTGTGTGAAGCGGGGAGAGAAATGGGGTGTGAAGTCTCTGACAGAGTCCTTCTGCCATCAGCAGCACAGAGATATAAACAACAAGCGCCTTCACCATCTCTACTTAAGTTAAATAAAGGTTAAATAAAATACTTACCATATGAACAGTTAAGTAACTGGGGTCATTCTGATATCAGTATAGACGGGTTGGTTGACAACGTCACGGAAATGATGTGCGCGCATTGCGGCTGGAAGCCGCGCGTGTTGTTATGATTCTGAACGGTCAGATAGCTAGCACCAATGACAAGAAGCTGCCATGAGGGGAAACGTAGGTGGCTCATTTGATCTATTTTGATCTATTTCTTGATATCATGGCTTGTTCTGATGTGTTTTGACTGATTTCATGTCAATGCTAATATGGAAGAAAGAAAATTCACGAGCTGACAAACAACTGTAAAAATCTATTTGAGAGACAACAAGTGCTCATTGTGTAAACGTATTTACAGTGCATACGGAAAGTATTCAGACCCCTTGACTTTTTCCACATTTTATTACATATCCCATAATGACAAAGCAAAAACAGGTTCATTCATTTTTACAAATGTATAAAAAAAAAACATTATCACATTTACATAAGTATTCAAACCGTTTACTCAGTACTTTGTTGAAGAATCTTTGGCAGTGATTACAGCCTCAAGTCATCTTGGGTATGATGCTACAAGCTTGGCAGACGTGTACTGTATTTGAGGAGTTTCTCACATTCTTCTATGCAGATTCTCCCAAGCTCCGTCAAGTTGGATGGGGAGCGTCTCTGCACAGCTATTTTCAGGTCTCTCCAGAGATATTCGATCGGGTTCAAGTTCGGGCTCTGGCTGGGTCACTCAAGGACATTCAGAGACTTGTCCCTAAGCCACTCCTGCGATGTCTTGACTGTGTGCTTAGGGTTGTTGTCCTGTTGGAAGGTGAAACTTCGCCCAAGTCTGAGGTCCTGAGCTCTCTGGAGCAGGATGCTGCCACCACCATGCTTCACCGTAGGGATGGTGCAAAGTTTCCTCCAGACGTGACACTGGGCATTCAGGCCAAAGAGTTCAATCTTGGTTTCATCAGACCAGAGAATCTTGTTTCTCATGGTCTGAGAGTCTCTAGGTGCCCTTTGGCAAACTCCAAGCGGGCTTTCATGTGCCTTTTACTAAGGAGTTGCTTCCGTCCCGCCAGTCTACCATAAAGGCCTGAATGGTGGATGGTTGTCCTTCTGGAAGGTTCTCCCATCTCCACAGAGGAATTCTGGAGCTCTGTCAGAGTGACCATCGGGTTCTTGGTCACTTCTCCCTAGAGTGCTCAGTTTGGCCGGGCGGCCAGCTCTAGGAAGAGTCTTGGTGGTTCCAGACTTATTACATTTAAAAATGATGGAGGCCACTGTGTTCTTGGGGACCTTTAACACTGCAGAATTTTTTTGGTACCCTTCCCCAGATCTGTGCCTCGACACAATCCTGTCTCGGAGCTCTACGGACAATTCCTTCAACCTCAAGGCTTGGTTTTTGCTCTGACATGCACTGACAACTGTGGGATCATGTCCAAACAATTGAATTTACCACAGGTGGACTCCAATCAAGTTGTAGAAACATCTCAAGGATGATCAATGGAAACAGGATGCACCTGAGCTCCATTTCGAGTCTCATAGCAAAGGGTCTAAATACTTACGTAAATAATGTATTTCTGTTTGTATTTTTTTATACATTTTCAAACATTTCTAAAAACTTGTTTCCGCTTTGTTATTATGGGGTTTGTGTGTAGATTGAAGGGAAAAAAAATAAATGTTATCAATTTTAGAATAAAGCTGTAACGTAACAACATTTGGAAAAAGTCAAGGGGTCTGAATACTTTCCAAATGCACTGTATGTTTTCAATAAACATTTACATGTTGTCAACCATCTAAGCCAACCCAGTCTGTTTTGTCCCATAGTTGGTAAAGAAGCATCCCCTTTATAATGTTGTGATATGTTGCATCTGGTTCAGTTGAGTCTTATCAAGAGTATGGTGCAATTTTAGGTTCCACTATTTTCTTTTACAATTATTATAATTGTTGAAATATTTTACATAGCCAAACCAGCGACCCATCAGTCAAGATCCACCCCACAGTTCCCTTCACCCCCCGCTCCAGTATTAGTGTTGGTGTGGTTGTGTTATGGTCGTATTACGGTTGTGTTACGGTACTAACTGGTGAGTTTCTGCAGCAGCGGGCTGAGCTCTGTCTCTCTGGTGATGACCAGGGTGAGAGCTCCAATCAGCTCCCTCTCCACCTTCTCCACCTCTTCATCGTCTGCAGGCTGGGCCTCTCCAGCCAGGGAGTACAGGTAGACCAGCAGCACCAGCAGCTCATCTGGACCACACTCATCCTCCCCCGACCGAGAACCTGAACTGGACTCTGAGCTGGACCCCTCCTCACCGCGAGGCTTCATCAGGGGAAGCAGCTGCCTCAGAACACCAGCAAAGTCAGAGTCTCCCAGAGCCTGAGACACACACAGGACACAAGACACATTTTAGAGATACAAAATAGAAACTACAAGCTGAGTAACACAAAAACATCAAATCACCACACACATACAACAACTAGCAAGACAATGTCAATGATTGTCTAGAGCGGCATGTTTTTGCGTTTGCTTATTTTACGACTATGAGTAATCCAGTTGTATGTAAATTAATTCTCGTTTACTCTTCTCCATGTTGCGTTTCGTTTTATCATGCAAATGTGTATGTTCATTTGCATGCAAGCACAGACTACAGGGCGCATGTTTCTGTACTGTTTAGGAGCAGTGACCTGTTTCTCTGTGTTGTTGTGAGTGAGTTTGCTCCCATGCTGGTTCTGCCAGTCCTGGCCCACGTGATGTGGACCACAGGCTCTTAAACAGCACGATACACAGTCCAACAGCCAGGCTGAGATCATACACACAGGTGTGTGTTTTGTACAAATGTGTGAGAAAGAGAGAGAAGGAGAGAGAGAGAGAGAGAGAGAGAGAGAGAGAGAGAAGGACGGAACAAGAGAAAGAGTGAGGGCAATCCGCTAGAGCTGTAGTCGGATGCCTCTGTGCATAGATGACGTTTTATTGACTGAGCTGTGTGTTAAGACCTCAATGTTCCTCCAAACCAAGACAAACAGACTCTGATCCAATGAACATCACATTGTTGTATTCGATTTTTTTATTGAACCTTTATTTAACTAGGCAACAAATTCTTATTTACAATGACGGCCTACCCCGGCCAAACCCTCCCCTACCCCGGCCAAACCCTCCCCTAACCCGGCCATACCCTCCCCTAACCCGGCCAAACCCTCCACCACCCCGGCCAAACCCTCCCCTAACCCGGACAGTCGGCACTACCCTCTAGTTTTACAGGTGAAAACCCCGGTCTTAAAGTGCTTGATATCTATCTAGGAGATCTCATTTTTAAAGTGCATGAGATGTATGACTGTAGTGTGTCAGAGCACCAGTTCTCTTCCAGCTAATCCTCAGCCCCAGCCAACCACCGCCCTCAGGGGGGTATTCAAACACACTAACCAAATCACAGAACACCTTTTTCTCCTTAAACACTGCATAATCAAATACATCTCCGAGGCCACACTTCCACATTTTTGCCAGACAATGTTTGGGCTCTTTCCTTTACCTCCTCCACTGTGAGGAGAAAGAGAGAGAAGCAAAGAGGTTTCAGGGTTTCACGGTAAGACGAGCAGAGTAAACACCTTGTCTCTGTCATCACTCTCTACTCTCAGCGGACATACCCTGGATCTCCTACTGCTCAGTCAGTCCACACATGTCCAGGAGCTCATCTGTCCTGTAGCCTGCAGGGAGGACGGTCAGCAGCAACCACATGAGGCTGAGAACGCATTGGCCTGGTTCTAGAAGCAGGTGGAGGGAAATGGGTTCTATGACCCCCTGGAGTTTTTCCACGTGAGCTGCCCAGGAGAAACTCCTCGCCTTACTCATAAGACAGACTGTACGTGACATTAACTCTGACCTGTAGTCATGAGCTCTGTGGAGGGTTCCACTATACCGAGTGTCTGTGTGTATCCAGCTCCCCCACCCCTCTTTTCTGTTGTTCTCCCTCCCACTTCTGACTTTCACTGGACCTTTGCTTCTTCTCAATCCCACGGTCACTCTTACTCTTTCTTTTTGCATCCATCTCCCCGCTCACTCACTTTCTTTATCCTTTGAGCTTTTTGTCTTCAGGAGACATATAAAAAGCTGTGGTCAGCTGGTTGTAAGAGTGATCGAGTTCCAAGCATTGTAGAGATTAATGTTTTGTGTGTGTGCGTCACACACACACACACACACAGACACACACACACACACACACACACACACACAATCTCTACAATGCTTGGAACTCAACCAGTGCACTACGGTTCACACTGTAGAGGTACAGTATCACTCTTACAACAGAGGACTTCATGAAACAGGTTTACAGACATAGTCCATACTATGTCTCATCACACAATGGCAATGGCTCTGACAGACACTCAGCGCCAAGCCAAGGTGTCATTCTGATAGATCATCACCTGGTCATACCAGAGTGACATCCCTAAACTAGAGCCAGACATCCCTGCCCCTGTACCCCCGTCCTCGCCCCTCCAAGCCCCCTCTCTGACCGAGCCCTTCCCCTCGCCTGACTGTCACTATAAAAGTCTCCACATGACAGGCTCTAAAAGTATGCTGCTAAATCCATGTAAAGTTTTAGGTTCAGTCTGTAAAAAGAAATGTATTTTAGTGGCTGTAGTGAGGGCAGACCAATTCCAGACCATTACTGCAGTAATAACAGGAAGCTGTAGCCTGCTCGCTAAACGCTAACGTTATTATTACACACCACTACTGGATCGACTGGCCCTGTCGCCATCCTCTAAATGCCATCATTACACACAATTACAGAATAACCGCGTAAATACTGTCAAAACAATGGTAATATTAGGACACGCAATTACTGAAATAATGCCATTACTTTAAATTACTACTATACAGTTTCTTATCGTGACATACTATTTCCATTGGAAAATATATATATATATATATATCTTAGAATACACTCTTAGAAAAAAGGGTGCTATCTAGAACCTAAAAGGGTTCTTCAGCTGTCCCCATGGGAGAACCCTTTGAAGTACCATTGTTGGTTCCAGTTAGAACCATTTTGGGGTTCATGTAGAACCCTCTGTCGAAAAGGTTCTACACGGAACCCAAAACATTTTAACTTGGAACCAAAAGGGTTATCCTACGGGGACAGCCGAAGAACCCTTTCGGAAGCCTTTTTTCTAAGAGTATGAAATGATAAAATGTTGAGAGCTGATACCCTCACAGTGATGAGAGACAGAAGCCTCCTGAAGTCCCTGATAGATAGGGGCCTTAACTGCTTGGCAATCTGCACCAATCAAACACTCTCTCTGGTCTGGTGCGGTCAGTTCAGTCAGTGATTGACAGACTAGTGTTTGGCAGTTCCATCCATCCTGGGGTTCATAAAGCCTCCATCTCACCCAATCACAGGGCTGGGGCCAAACCCCGCCCCTGGCCAGCGCAGTGCAGCCAGCCCGAACAGGAAACCAACTCCAGATGCAGCCCCTAGAGGAAGGTGAATGTTTCAGATGGAGCTGAGCTAACTAGAACCAGGCGCCAATCGCTCGCTGCTGCACAATGAACCTTTTTCTGGGCCCAGGGGCAGAGAGGGAGGAGAGGGGAAGGGGAGAGAAGAGGGAGGGAGGGGGAGGGAACAGGTCGAGGAGGTTCAGAGCTGGATGCTCTACACTGGTCAAGAGTCACTTTTCATTGGATGACTGACAGCTTGCCTTTACTATGGCTACGAGGATGGAGGGAACAGGTCGAATTTGACTGAAGCAGACACGCGCACACACACACACAAACACGCACACGCGCACACACACGACAGGCTCCCACAACAATTTGCATTCACAAACTCACATCAGACATACCCAGCTGGAAGCGAGACAGGCAACTCGCTGACAACATAAAGCATAAATATTGAGGTGAAGAGACAGTGATGAAGTTCTCTGAGCTAAATTACAGTGAGCATGGTTTGCTTTTTATTGATTTGTTGGAGAAGAAACTGAAAAAACATAATCAACTGCAGCCATACTCCAAAGAGAGGCAGAGCTTTGAACATGTAAACAACCCAAAAAACAGACAAAAAACAGACAAAAACACACACACACACACACACACACACACACACACACACACACAGCACACAGATACTCTGCACACTGTGACCCACAGTGACAACCATGATGAATTCTAGCCTGGTTCACCGGAATCTCTCTGTTTACCAGAAGATGGAAATTTGTGTGAAGTCCTGTCGGAAATGGAAAACTAAAGTGAATCCCTTTGTCTCTTTTTAGGGCCATAGCTCGGTCCTGTGTGAGAGGTGTGGATATCAAACAGAGTCTTTAAAGAGGAGAGCGGAAATTAGACTATAAACACTGTGACCACTGGCACTGTGCACACTCATAATGTAGATGAAACGAGAAAGAATGGTTGAGAAACTGGTCCCAGCTCTTACCTATACACAGTGGTTCTTGTGTGTGTGTGTGTGTGTGTGTGTGTGTGTGTGTGTGTGTGTGTGTGTGTGTGTACTGAAATGCACAAACAGGTCATTGCTTTCTATATCCGACACTCATTTGCATTCGGCCATCCTGCTACTAACATAAAACCAAGAGGGAGATAAGAGAAGCGAGCGGAGAAGGGAAATGGAATTGGATTTGCATTGGAATAGCTCCACTCATACATACACAGACAATAAGGGAAAGGCACCGTAGACATAAGGACAGTACCTATGCCTCTACGCTCTGCAGCATCTTTATTCACCGCTTTCCATCTGGGTTTCTAAACGCAGCCTTGCCGTTTTCACAGTGCACAGGCCACTACTAATCCAGAGTATATTGTCTTTTAACTACTCCCGCGCTCTCAATTAGTAAGATCAACTAGGGTTGAGACAGTGAGCCGTCTATCAGGGAATCTCCTTAACGTCTCCTGGAAAACATGTCGTACTTCCACCGGCTCTATTACAGCACCTAAAATGGCCTCTTTGGAGAGGATCAAAGGCTCTGCTTGGAAGCAGTATGGGGTCAGTCAGTCACTGTGCTGACTGTCCCCCATGGTTAGGCTCTGGGACAACAACACACACGATACAATACGGCCTGGCAAAGAGACTCAAAATGGACACGGCATCAAAATGAGCCAGAGAAAAGTGTGAGAGAAAGAAAATGTCTTGTGGAGAAAAATAAACGAGTGAGGGGGAAAGGAGGGTTGAGATGGATAGGAAAATAAAAAGAAACATGAGGAAAAATATGTTGAGAGATAAGTGGATACGGAAAGACAGATTGTTGGATACATTTACACTTAGAAAGAAAGAAAAAGAGAGATGGAGTGATAGGGACTCCAGAAGGGGGATGGAAAAGCTCTTAAAGGTAAGGTGAAGCCTGCTTGGGCCCATCAGCCTGTTGCCTGTTACATTTATAGAAACTTGGGGCCGTATATCTTCCCCTTTAAATGAGGCTTGCATTTCCAAACAACAGTGTGTGTTGAGATCAGGCCATTTCCGCTCAGCTGGCCTGGCCTGGACACACTCCTCGGCTAGGGATTCATTCAAAGAGACTAGCGGCAGAGAGAAAGGGACAGACCACCTCCATCAACCCCACTGAGGGAGGGACACACATCAACTGTCTGCCAATCAACCGCTATCTCTGCCAATCTCTTGCTCTTTCGAAATCTATCCCCATCTCTGTCTTTCAGAATCCCTCTCTCTGTCTGTCACTCAGAATCCATCCCTCTCTCTCTGTCTGTCTGTCTCTCCAGCTGTTTGTCTTTCAGAATCCCTCTCTGTCTCTCTGACTGTCTGTCTCTCTGTCTTTCAGAATCTTCTCTGTCTCTCTGGCTGTCTGTCTTTCAGAATCCTTCTCTCTCTCTCTCTGGCTGTCTGTCTTTCAGAATCCTTCTCTCTCTCTCTCTGACTGTCTGTCTCTCTGGCTGTTTGTATTTCAGAATCCCTCTCTATGTCTGTCTGTGTCTGTCAGAATCCGTCTCTCTCTCTCTCTCTCTCTCTCTCTCTCTCAGAATCCCTCTCTGTCTGTCTGTCTGTTTGTCTGTCTTTCAGAATCTCTCTCTCTGTCTGTCTGTCTGTCACTCAGAATCCATCCCTCTCTCTCTGTCTGTGTCTTTCAGAATCCCTCTCTCTGTCTGTCTGTCTGTTAGAATCCCTCTCTCTCTCTCTCTCTCTGTGTCTGTCTGTCTTTCAGAATCTCTCTCTGTCTCTGTCTGTCTGTCTGAATCCCTCTGTCTGTCTGTCATAATCCCTCTCTCTCTCTCTCTCTCAGAATCTCTCTCTCTCTCAGAACCCCTCTCTCTCTCTCTCAGAATCTCTCTCTCTTTCAGAATATCTCTTCCAGAATATCTCTCTCTCTCTCTCTCTCTCTCTCTCTCAGAATATTTCTTCCAGAATCTCTCTCTCACAGAATCTCTCTCTCTTTCAGAATATCTCTTCCAGAATCTCTCTCTCTCGCTCTCAGAATCTCTCTCTCTCAGAATCTCTCTCTTTCATAATCTCTCCCTCGCTCTCTCAGAATCTCTCTCTCTCAGAATCTCTCTCTCTTTCAGAATATCTCTTCCAGAATCTCTCTCTCTCGCTCTCAGAATATCTCTTCCAGAATCTCTCTCTCTCGCTCTCAGAATCTCTCTCTCTCAGAATCTCTCTCTTTCATAATCTCTCCCTCGCTCTCTCAGAATCTCTCTCTATCTCATAACCCCTCTCTCTCTCTCTCTCTATCTCTCAGAACCCCTCTCTCTCTCTCTCTCTCTCTCTCAAATTCAAATTCAAATTCAAGCTGCTTTATTGGCATGAAAAACATTGTGTCAATATTGCCAAAGCAACAATGTATACAATATACATTGTAATAAAATTAGAAACAATAACATATAATAATATAAAATGGTAGTAAATAATAATACAAAATTAAATACAAAAATAATAACAATAAAATGGTAAGTCAGTAGTAAAAATGTAATAAATTGAAAAAATCTAAATATGGAAAATTAAGCTATAACTAACTTATAACTAAATAATGGTAATCTACATCTGTACTACAACTACCATCATCATCACTACTACTGCCATCACCATCATCATTAAACTGCTATCATTACCATTACCACCCATACCACTACTATACGGAATGATAAACAACAATAATAATAGTAGTAACAATAATATTAATAACAATAACAGCTATAATTAGTAAGTTCCTGTTTACTATGCAGATGTTACTATTCAGTGTCCCTCAGGCTATGGCAGGCAAATACATATTTGGCTGCAAGAGGAGCCATTGCTCCTTCGCCCATGAGTATTTTTAGTTTTTCCTCTGGATTTAATGAGTTAAAATTTGGAATAAATGTAGTCATTTCTGTGAATAATGAATCTCTTGGTGAGGAATATTTATCACAGTAAAGGAGGAAGTGCATCTCTGTTTCTACCTCCTGTCGTGCAGTGACCACATACACGCTCCTCCTTGGGTAGCCATGTCTTTTTATGTCTGCCGGTTTCTATTGCCAATCGGTGGTCACTCAGCCTGTACTTGGTAAGGATCTGTCTCTGCTTCGTATCTCTGACAGAGTAGAGATAATCAGCCAATTCATATTCTCTGTTTAGGGTCAGATAGCAATTTAGTCGGCTTTGGGATTTTGTTTCGTTTTCCAATGTTGTAAATATGAGTCTTTTGATTGGTTCATGATTTTGTTTATTGGAATTCTTTCTTTTGAAGCAGTGCGGTGTCAGCTTGGTTGGTTAGGTCCAACACCAGCTGACTGAGAGGGCTTCGTTTCTGGGCTCAGCTCTTGGGTTTGAAGTGCTTTAAATTGCAGACTAGAATTTGGACTTGAATTTAGATGTTGCCAAAATTTTAATGATCTTTTCTGTATTTTCATTAATACTGAAAGCGGCCCAATTCTGCCCTACATCCATTAGTTGGTGTATTTCTCTGGACTTGTAGAATTGTCCGACAGAATTCTGCATGTAGGGCTTCAATTGGATGTTTGTCCCACCTTTTAAAGTCCAGTTTATTGAGTGGCCCCCAAACCTCACTTCCGTAAAGAGCTATTGGTAGAATTACACTGTCAAATATTTTGGTCCAAATTCGAATTGGGATGTTGATTTTGAATAATTTCATTTTTATTGCATATAATGCTCTGGCTTTTTCTTTGAGTGCATTCACTGCCATATTAAAGTTTCGATGCAGATATGGTCAGACCAAGGTATGTGTAATTTATAGTGTGTTCAATTATGGTGTTGTTCAGGGTGAATTTATATTTGTGGTTTTGACATCTGGGCTTTTTTGGAAAATCATGATTTTTGTTTTTTGAAATTTACTGCCAGGGCCCAATTATGGCAATATTGCTGTAGAATGTTAAGGTTCTGTTGAAGACCTTCTTTGGTTGGTGATAGAAGTACCAAGTCATCAGCATATAGCAGGTATTTTACCTCTGTGTCGAATAGTGTGAGTCCTGGGGCTGGAGAATGGTCCAACATGTCTGCTAATTCATTGATATAAATGTTGAAAAGATTTGGACTCAAACTGCAGCCTTGTCTCACACCTCGACTTTGTGAAAAGAATTCTGTTCTTTGGTTTTTGATTTTATTGCACACTTGTTTTCTGTGTACATACATTTTATTAAGTCATACACCTTACCACCAAGCCCAGTTTGAAGAATTTTGTAGAATAGCCCTTCGTGCCAAATAGAATCAAATGCTTTTTAAAGTCAATAAAGCAAGCAAAGATTTTGCCCTCTTTTTTGGTGGACGTGTTTATTAATTAGTGTGTGTAAGGTGTATATATGGTCAGTAGTGCGATGGTTAGGGAGAAAGCCAATTTGACATTTACTTATTAAATTTTTTCTTGAAGAAAGGTTTGAATTCTTGAATTCAAAATGCTGCAGAAAACCTTTCCCAAGTTGCTGTTTACGCAAATTCCCCTGTAATTATTGGGGTCTGATTTGTCTCCACTTTTGTGGATAGGGGAGATGAGCCCTGGTTCCAGACATCAGGAAGCAGCCAGAAGTTAAAACCATGTTGAACAATTTAAGCACAGCATTTTGCAACTCAGGTGTGCTGTTTTTCAGCATTTCATTTCTGATGTTATCTAGACCACAAGCCTTCTTTGATTTTATAGATTTGAGCTTTTCATTTAGTTCTTGTTGGCTTATTGGGTAATCTAATGGATTTTGGTTGTTTTTAATGACTGATTCAAGGATGTTCAATTTTTCTTGAATTTCTAATTGATTCTGTTGTAAATCTTTTTGTGAAATGTTTTTGTATAGATTATCAAAATAAGTTTTCCAAATCCCTTCATCTTGTATGGCTAATTCTTGTGGCTTTGTTGTGCTTAAATTATTCCACATGTCCCAGAACTGATTTTGGTCAATTGCGTTTTCAATTTCGTCAAGTGTCTTGTTGGTATAATTTAATTTCTTGCGTTTCAATGTATGTTTATACTGTTTCAGAGTTTCAAAGTATTCACAGCGTAGATCTGGGTTGTTTTTCTGCTTATGTTTCTCATTTGACATTTGTCTTAGGTGTTTTCTAATTGTTTTACATTCGTTATCAAACCATTCTTCAGAAACATTTTGTTTTTTGTTTCTGATGTTGCATTTCTTTGGTTTTCTCAAATTTGCTTTCGATGCTGCTTTTTGAAATATGCAATTGATGTTTTAAGTAGCCAAATTGACACCTTCTTTATTGTTTTGGTATTGTGCGTTATTGAAGAATTGTATAGAATTCATCATTTCCTTTGAATTCAATGTTTCAATGAATCTCTCTTTACTGTTTGGAGCCCATCTGTACGATTGGTCTATGTTGTAGAGTTTTTTGGGCTGTTTTTTTAAATTAATATTGCCGGTTAATTTCTTGAGAAACACGTTGATCTGACTGTGATCTGACAATGGTGTCTGTGGTCTGACAGTGAATGCGCTAATGGAAGAGGGGTCAATGTCAGTGATGGCATAATCGACTACACTTGTCCCAAGAGCTGAGCAGTAAGTAAACTGACCTAAAGAGTCCCCTCTGATTCTACCATTCAGCATGTACAGGCCTAAGGCTCGACAGAGATGTACTAACTCCTTCCCATTTTTGTTCAGTATTTGGTCAGGACTGTTTCTATTATTTATAATAGGGCTGCTGTACAAGGAGGGTGTCCAAATATGTGGTGGTTACCTCCCGTATCAGTGTAGTCAGGCTCAGAACCTGTTCTTGCATTGAAATCTCCACAAAGAAGCACCTTACCCTCTGCCTGAAATGTAATGATTTCTGTATGGAGATTGTCAAAAAACTGATCATCATAATATGATGAATCTGAAGGAGGAGCGTAAGCTGCACATATGTACACATCATTGTCACAATAGATTGTACCTTTGTTAAGTTTCAACCAAATGTGATTAGTACCTTTTTCATTTCTTTCAGTGCTAAGTCCTGCTTATGCCAAATGATGATTCCACCTGAGTCTCGGCCCCGTTTAACATTTTTATGTTTGATTGATGGTAGTAAACTTTCTCTATAGCCTGAGGGACACTGAGTATCTATGTCTCCACGACACCATGTTTCCAGTAGGATTATGATGTCTTGTCCCTTGATGTTTTTAATCAATTCTGGATTTGTTGGTTTATATCCAAAATGTGAAGAGTATAAACCCTGGATATTCCAAGAACTGATAGTTAATGATCTCATTTATAATAAGTGATATTCACTGGTTTGAGTAAAGTACATAGAAAAAAACAAAAATAATAATATATATATATATATATATATATATATATATATATATATATATATATATACACACACACACACCATTACATATAATTATTATTATTATACCAGTGCCAATAAAATAAAGGTTTGTTGTAAACAAATTAAATGGAATAAGATTGCCCAAAAGATAAGTACAGTGCAATGCAATCTGCAACCCTGTGTGTGTGTGTGTGTGTGTGTGTGTGTGTGTGTGTGTGTGTGTGTGTGTGTGTGTGTGTGTGTGAATTAAAGGGTCTTCTGTCTAGCCCAGTAGTCTGCATATTAGATGCAGTAGTTGGCGCACCTCTCCTATCTCTGATTGTTCTAGGTGTCTTTTGCCAGAGGTTACTTCAGCATATGTAGGCTGATGATCTGACTGATACATGGTGTGGACTGCATCATGTGGTGTACTTCTCTGAAGGACAGTGTTCTGCCCGACCCTAGAGTAGTGGTCAGTGCTGTGTTGTGATGGGCCTGGTCTAGTAGAGCTGTGTTGTGTTGGGCCTGGTCTAGTAGAGCTGTGTTGTGTTGGGCCTGGTCTAGTAGAGCTGTGTTGTGTTGGGCCTGGTCTAGTAGAGCTGTGTTGTGTTGGGCCTGGTCTAGTAGAGCTGTGTTGTGATGGGCCTGGCCTAGTAGAGCTGTGTTGTGATGGGCCTGGTCTAGTAGAGCTGTGTTGTGATGGGCCTGGTCTAGTAGAGCTGTGTTGTGATGGGCCTGGTCTAGTAGAGCTGTGTTGTGTTGGGCCTGGTCTAGTAGAGCTGTGTTGTGATGGGCCTGGTCTAGTAGAGCTGTCCTGAGGTGGGCCTGGTCTGGTAAATCTGTGCTGTGTTGGGCCTGGTCTAGTAGAGCTGTGTTGTGATGGGCCTGGTCTAGTAGAGCTGTGTTGTGATGGGCCTGGTCTAGTAGAGCTGTGCTGTAATAAGCCGTGTCTGGCTCTTCTCTCCGGGATGGTGGGGTACTGTTGTTTCAGAAGGTGGGGCGGGGGCCTCTGTTGCTGGGGTGATGGGTGTGTGGGTCCCTGCCAAGTGTTGCATCCTTTAGGTCCTTGGCAAAGGTTCTGATACTGTCCTGATCAAGATGTACATTATCGTATAAATGTTGACATGTCAGAGTGGGGTGGTGAGCCATTCTGACGTTGAGCAGTGAGGCACAGTCCACAGTGATCTGATGATTTATCTTTTCAATCAACTTTCCTGGGAAGTCTTTTCTTGGTAGGAGGGTGGACACAACTATATTGGTTGTTGGGAACATAGCCTGTGCCCGTTCTGCCACTCTTCTCACTGCCCTAGATACATTTTCACCTTTGGCATGAAGGTCGTTTGTGCCAGTGTGGATGATGATGTTGTCGGGGTGTCAATCCTGGTCTGACTGAGTAGCTGCATTGCACTGTCAGTTGTAGGACACCAGAACTTATACACCTGGTGTCTAGGGAATAATCTTTCCTGGACTAAGAACTTCCCATTTGAATCAATAAGGATTGCAGTTGTGGATGACTGTCTGGCTGGAACAGACTGGGAGGCTGGTATTCTGACCTGGGCTGGAGCATACTGGGAGGCTGGTAGGTTGACCTGGGCTGGAGCATACTGTGCTGGAGCAGACTGGGAAGCAGGTAGGCTGACAGGAGCTAGAGCAGACTTGGACGCTGGTTGGCTGACCTGGGCTGGAGCAGACTGGGTGGCTGGTTGAATGACCTGGGCTGGAGCAGACTGAGAGGCTGGTAGATTGACCTGAGCTGGAGCACACTGTGCTGTAGCAGACTGGGAAGCAGGTAGGCTGACATGGGCTAGAGCAGACTGGGACGCTGGTTGGCTGATCTGGGCTGGAGCAGACTGGTAGGCTGGTGCAGTGTCATCAGGCTGTGTGGTGGAGGCCATGCTGGTCTCAGGTTCTGCTTGTGTTGTACCAAGCTGGTGGACATGTTCTCTAGATGCAGAGGACATAATGACTAGCTGCTGGTTGAGGGTATCAATGTACCTCTCTCTTTGTTCTAGCTCCTTTCTTGTTGTGCTCAGATGGTCTCTGAGGTCATCATTTGTCTGACTCAGTTTGTCCATTCTGCTTTCTAATTTAGCAATAGATGCTCTGCTCTCCTCCCTGAACTGTTTTATCTCTTCTTTTAGTTTCTGGACAGTGTCCTCCTCTTGAAGCTTGTTCTCTCTGAGTTCTATGACCTCTGCTTCGACGAGAGAGGGTGTTGTGGAAACGTTGCATAGCAGGTGTTCTTGGTGTTGTAGGCATGTCCTTGGCTCTGTCTGCTGCAGGTGAGGAAGGTAGAGGGACACTGAGGGCTTCTTGCTGGGTCACAGAGACCACTGGGGCCTGCTCTTCTCCATCTCCCTCCTTGATTTTTTCCTCAGTTTCTGAGATCGTTCAGCCTCTGCTTTTAGGGTAGCAAACCTTTTCTCAAAAGCCTGGAGGCTTGAATCATTGCCTTGTATCAATACAGTTCCATTATTATATATGTTTACTGTTTGATACGTGTTGCTCTGGTCAGCTTCTTCAAAGATGCTGATCTGACATCCTTGGCTGATGCCTCTCTTTTTTGAGAAAGGGAAATGGTTACAAATAACCCTTTTCCATATGTGCCCTCGTTTGGTATTAAATATTAAATTTGCTCGTGTTTTGCAACTAGTAAGATCTGCAAACAGGCATTCATGGTTCTGTCCCATCAACAAACCTTTGAAACTTTTCTTAGCTTTCTCTGTCTGGATATCTGGTGGGTAAACAATTTCCATAGCAACGCTGGTGATGTTGGCTACAATGTTGCAATAGAAGCCTACCTTTTCCAAAACAGCTTGTTTCTTGTATTCTTGTCTCTAGTGTCTTTAGAGGACTGTTTTACTTTGATGTCCTTTATCTTCTGTCTTTATTTTGTCTTTCTATTCTTCTGTTAACTAGCTTTGTTTTGTTTTAGCTAGCTAGCTTCTTTTAGGAGAGTCCCTAGCAACTGCTTAGCAACTGGTAAACAATTCCGCTAGCTAAGATAACTGAACAATTTTATGAAAAATAGTATCTTTTTCCAAAGCCTATCTTTTTCAATTGTTGCTTGTTTTGTCTCCTATTCAGTCTTGCAGTTTTCTTTAGCTTTTTTCCAATGTACTTCACTCTAAAAACCATGTAAATTTCAATATTTGTAGGAGCTCATTATTTCAGCTGCTGCTGCTCAATTTGGAATTCCGGAACTCTCTTATTCTCTCTCTCTCAGAATATTTCTTCCAGAATCTCTCTCTCTCAGAATCTCTCTCTCTCTTTCAGAATATCTCTTCCAGAATCTCTCTCTCTCGCTCTCAGAATCTCTCTCTCTCAGAATCTCTCTCTTTCATAATCTCTCCCTCGCTCTCTCAGAATCTCTCTCTCTCAGAATCTCTCTCTATCTCATAACCCCTCTCTCTCTCTCTCTCTCTCTCTCTCTCAGAACCCCTCTCTCTCTCTCTCTCTCAGAATCTCTCTCTCTCTTTCAGAATATCTCTTCCAGAATCTCTCTCTCTCTCTCTCTCTCTCTCAGAATCTCTCTCTCTGTCAGAATCTCCCTCAGAATATCTCTCAACTCTCTCTCAGAATCTCTCTCTCTCTCGCTGTCTTTCAGAATCGCTCTCTCGCTGTCTTTCAGAATCGCTCTCTCGCTGTCTTTCAGAATCTCTCTCTCTCTCTCTCTCTCTCTCTCTCTCTCTCAGAATATTTCTTCCAGAATCTCTCTCTCTCAGAATCTCTCTCTCTCTTTCATTTTCATTTCCGGAGTTCCGGAATTCCAAATTGAGCAGCAGCAGCTGAAATAATGAGCTCCTACAAATATTGAAATTTACATGGTTTTTAGAGTGAAGTACATTGGAAAAAAGCTAAAGAAAACTGCAAGACTGAATAGGAGACAAAACAAGCAACAATTGAAAAAGATAGGCTTTGGAAAAAGATACTATTTTTCATAAAATTGTTCAGTTATCTTAGCTAGCGGAATTGTTTACCAGTTGCTAAGCAGTTGCTAGGGACTCTCCTAAAAGAAGCTAGCTAGCTAAAACAAAACAAAGCTAGTTAACAGAAGAATAGAAAGACAAAATAAAGACAGAAGATAAAGGACATCAAAGTAAAACAGTCCTCTAAAGACACTAGAGACAAGAATACAAGAAACAAGCTGTTTTGGAAAAGGTAGGCTTCTATTGCAACATTGTAGCCAACATCACCAGCGTTGCTATGGAAATTGTTTACCCACCAGATATCCAGACAGAGAAAGCTAAGAAAAGTTTCAAAGGTTTGTTGATGGGACAGAACCATGAATGCCTGTTTGCAGATCTTACTAGTTGCAAAACACGAGCAAATTTAATATTTAATACCAAACGAGGGCACATATGGAAAAGGGTTATTTGTAACCATTTCCCTTTCTCAAAAAAGAGAGGCATCAGCCAAGGATGTCAGATCAGCATCTTTGAAGAAGCTGACCAGAGCAACACGTATCAAACAGTAAACATATATAATAATGGAACTGTATTGATACAAGGCAATGATTCAAGCCTCCAGGCTTTTGAGAAAAGGTTTGCTACCCTAAAAGCAGAGGCTGAGCATCTCAGAAACTGAGGAAAAAATCAAGGAGGGAGATGGAGAAGAGCAGGCCCCAGTGGTCTCTGTGACCCAGCAAGAAGCCCTCAGTGTCCCTCTACCTTCCTCACCTGCAGCAGACAGAGCCAAGGACATGCCTACAACACCAAGAACACCTGCTATGCAACGTTTCCACAACACCCTCTCTCTCGTCGAAGCAGAGGTCATAGAACTCAGAGAGAACAAGCTTCAAGAGGAGGACACTGTCCAGAAACTAAAAGAAGAGATAAAACAGTTCAGGGAGGAGAGCAGAGCATCTATTGCTAAATTAGAAAGCAGAATGGACAAACTGAGTCAGACAAATGATGACCTCAGAGACCATCTGAGCACAACAAGAAAGGAGCTAGAACAAAGAGAGAGGTACATTGATACCCTCAACCAGCAGCTAGTCATTATGTCCTCTGCATCTAGAGAACATGTCCACCAGCTTGGTACAACACAAGCAGAACCTGAGACCAGCATGGCCTCCACCACACAGCCTGATGACACTGCACCAGCCTACCAGTCTGCTCCAGCCCAGATCAGCCAACCAGCGTCCCAGTCTGCTCTAGCCCATGTCAGCCTACCTGCTTCCCAGTCTGCTACAGCACAGTGTGCTCCAGCTCAGGTCAATCTACCAGCCTCTCAGTCTGCTCCAGCCCAGGTCATTCAACCAGCCACCCAGTCTGCTCCAGCCCAGGTCAGCCAACCAGCGTCCAAGTCTGCTCTAGCTCCTGTCAGCCTACCTGCTTCCCAGTCTGCTCCAGCACAGTATGCTCCAGCCCAGGTCAACCTACCAGCCTCCCAGTATGCTCCAGCCCAGGTCAGAATACCAGCCTCCCAGTCTGTTCCAGCCAGACAGTCATCCACAACTGCAATCCTTATTGATTCAAATGGGAAGTTCTTAGTCCAGGAAAGATTATTCCCTAGACACCAGGTGTATAAGTTCTGGTGTCCTACAACTGACAGTGCAATGCAGCTACTCAGTCAGACCAGGATTGACACCCCGACAACATCATCATCCACACTGGCACAAACGACCTTCATGCCAAAGGTGAAAATGTATCTAGGGCAGTGAGAAGAGTGGCAGAACGGGCACAGGCTATGTTCCCAACAACCAATATAGTTGTGTCCACCCTCCTACCAAGAAAAGACTTCCCAGGAAAGTTGATTGAAAAGATAAATCATCAGATCACTGTGGACTGTGCCTCACTGCTCAACGTCAGAATGGCTCACCACCCCACTCTGACATGTCAACATTTATCACGATAATGTACATCTTGATCAGGACAGTATCAGAACCTTTGCCAAGGACCTAAAGGATGCAACACTTGGCAGGGACCCACACACCCATCACCCCAGCAACAGAGGCCCCCGCCCCACCTTCTGAAACAACAGTACCCCCACCATCCCCGGAGAGAAGAGCCAGACACGGCTTATTACAGCACAGCTCTACTAGACCAGGCCCATCACAACACAGCTCTACTAGACCAGGCCCATCACAACACAGCTCTACTAGACCAGGCCCAACACAGCACAGATTTACCAGACCAGGCCCACCTCAGGACAGCTCTACTAGACCAGGCCCATCACAACACAGCTCTACTAGACCAGGCCCAACACAACACAGCTCTACTAGACCAGGCCCATCACAACACAGCTCTACTAGACCAGGCCCATCACAACACAGCTCTACTAGACCAGGCCCATCACAACACAGCTCTACTAGGCCAGGCCCATCACAACACAGCTCTACTAGACCAGGCCCAACACAACACAGCTCTACTAGACCAGGCCCAACACAACACAGCTCTACTAGACCAGGCCCAACACAACACAGCTCTACTAGACCAGGCCCAACACAACACAGCTCTACTAGACCAGGCCCATCACAACACAGCACTGACCACTACTCTAGGGTCGGGCAGAACACTGTCCTTCAGAGAAGTACACCACATGATGCAGTCCACACCATGTATCAGTCAGATCATCAGCCTACATATGCTGAAGTAACCTCTGGCAAAAGACACCTAGAACAATCAGAGATAGGAGAGGTGCGCCAACTACTGCATCTAATATGCAGACTACTGGGCTAGACAGAAGACCCTTTAATTCACACACACACACACACACACACACACACACACACACACACACACACACACACACACACACACACACACACACACACACACACACACACACACACACACACACACACACAGGGTTGCAGATTGCATTGCACTGTACTTATCTTTGGGCAATCTTATTCCATTTAATTTGTTTACAACAAACCTTTATTTTATTGGCACTGGTATAATAATAATAATTATATGTAATGGTGTGTGTGTGTGTATATGTATGTATATATATATATATATATATATATATATTATTATTTTTGTTTTTTTTCTATGTACTTTACTCAAACCAGTGAATATCACTTATTATAAATGAGATCATTAACTATCAGTTCTTGGAATATCCAGGGTTTATACTCTTCACATTTTGGATATAAACCAACAAATCCAGAATTGATTAAAAACATCAAGGGACAAGACATCATAATCCTACTGGAAACATGGTGTCGTGGAGACATAGATACTCAGTGTCCCTCAGGCTATAGAGAAAGTTTACTACCATCAATCAAACATAAAAATGTTAAACGGGGCCGAGACTCAGGTGGAATCATCATTTGGCATAAGCAGGACTTAGCACTGAAAGAAATGAAAAAAGGTACTAATCACATTTGGTTGAAACTTAACAAAGGTACAATCTATTGTGACAATGATGTGTACATATGTGCAGCTTACGCTCCTCCTTCAGATTCATCATATTATGATGATCAGTTTTTTGACAATCTCCATACAGAAATCATTACATTTCAGGCAGAGGGTAAGGTGCTTCTTTGTGGAGATTTCAATGCAAGAACAGGTTCTGAGCCTGACTACACTGATACGGGAGGTAACCACCACATATTTGGACACCCCTCCTTGTACAGCAGCCCTATTATAAATAATAGAAACAGTCCTGACCAAATACTGAACAAAAATGGGAAGGAGTTAGTACATCTCTGTCGAGCCTTAGGCCTGTACATGCTGAATGGTAGAATCAGAGGGGACTCTTTAGGTCAGTTTACTTACTGCTCAGCTCTTGGGACAAGTGTAGTCGATTATGCCATCACTGACATTGACCCCTCTTCCATTAGCGCATTCACTGTCAGACCACAGACACCATTGTCAGATCACAGTCAGATCAACGTGTTTCTCAAGAAATTAACCGGCAATATTAATTTAAAAACAGCCCAAAAACTCTACAACATAGACCAATCGTACAGATGGGCTCCAAACAGTAAAGAGAGATTCATTGAAACATTGAATTCAAAGGAAATGATGAATTCTATACAATTCTTCAATAACGCACAATACCAAAACAATAAAGAAGGTGTCAATTTGGCTACTCAAAACATCAATTGCATATTTCAAAAAGCAGCATCGAAAGCAAATTTGAGAAAACCAAAGAAATGCAACATCAGAAACAAAAAACAAAATGTTTCTGAAGAATGGTTTGATAACGAATGTAAAACAATTAGAAAACACCTAAGACAAATGTCAAATGAGAAACATAAGCAGAAAAACAACCCAGATCTACGCTGTGAATACTTTGAAACTCTGAAACAGTATAAACATACATTGAAACGCAAGAAATTAAATTATACCAACAAGACACTTGACTGAAATTGAAAACGCAATTGACCAAAATCAGTTCTGGGACATGTGGAATAATTTAAGCACAACAAAGCCACAAGAATTAGCCATACAAGATGAAGGGATTTGGAAAACTTATTTTGATCATCTATACAAAAACATTTCACAAAAAGACTTACAACAGAATCAATTAGAAATTCAAGAAAAATTGAACATCCTTGAATCAGTCATTAAAAACAACCAAAATCCATTAGATTACCCAATAAGCCAACAAGAACTAAATGAAAAGCTCAAATCTATAAAATCAAAGAAGGCTTGTGGTCTAGATAACATCAGAAATGAAATGCTGAAAAACAGCACACCTGAGTTGCAAAATGCTGTGCTTAAATTGTTCAACATGGTTTTAACTTCTGGCTGCTTCCCTGATGTCTGGAACCAGGGCTCATCTCCCTATCCACAAAAGTGGAGACAAATCAGACCCCAATAATTACAGGGAATTTGCGTAAACAGCAACTTGGGAAAGGTTTTCTGCAGCATTTTGAATTCAAGAATTCAAACCTTTCTTCAAGAAAAAATGTAATAAGTAAATGTCAAATTGGCTTTCTCCCTAACCATCGCACTACTGACCATATATACACCTTACACACACTAATTAATAAACACGTCCACCAAAAAAAAAGAGGGCAAAATCTTTGCTTGCTTTATTGACTTTAAAAAAGCATTTGATTCTATTTGGCACGAAGGGCTATTCTACAAAATTCTTCAAACTGGGCTTGGTGGTAAGGTGTATGACTTAATAAAATGTATGTACACAGAAAACAAGTGTGCAATAAAAATCAAAAACCAAAGAACAGAATTCTTTTCACAAAGTCGAGGTGTGAGACAAGGCTGCAGTTTGAGTCCAAATCTTTTCAACATTTATATCAATGAATTAGCAGACATGTTGGACCATTCTCCAGCCCCAGGACTCACACTATTCGACACAGAGGTAAAATACCTGCTATATGCTGATGACTTGGTACTTCTATCACCAACCAAAGAAGGTCTTCAACAGAACCTTAACATTCTACAGCAATATTGCCATAATTGGGCCCTGGCAGTAAATTTCAAAAACAAAAATCATGATTTTCCAAAAAAGCCCAGATGTCAAAACCACAAATATAAATTCACCCTGAACAACACCATAATTGAACACACTATAAATTACACATACCTTGGTCTGACCATATCTGCATCGAAACTTTAATATGGCAGTGAATGCACTCAAAGAAAAAGCCCGCAGAGCATTATATGCAATAAAAATGAAATTATTCAAAATCAACATCCCAATTCAATTTGGACCAAAATATTTGACAGTGTAATTCTACCAATAGCTCTTTACGGAAGTGAGGTTTGGGGGCCACTCAATAAACTGGACTTTAAAAGGTGGGACAAACATCCAATTGAAGCCCTACATGCAGAATTCTGTCGGACAATTCTACAAGTCCAGAGAAATACACCAACTAATGGATGTAGGGCAGAATTGGGCCGCTTTCAGTATTAATGAAAATACAGAAAAGATCATTAAAATTTTGGCAACATCTAAATTCAAGTCCAAATTCTAGTCTGCAATTTAAAGCACTTCAAACCCAAGAGCTGAGCCCAGAAACGAGCCCTCTCAGTCAGCTGGTGTTGGACCTAACCAACCAAGCTGACACCGGCACTGCTTCAAAAGAAAGAATTCCAATAAACAAAATCATGAACCAATCAAAAGACTCATATTTACAACATTGGAAAACGAAACAAAATCCCAAAGCCGACTAAATTGCTATCTGACCCTAAACAGAGAATATGAATTGGCTGATTATCTCTACTCTGTCAGAGATACGAAGCAGAGACAGATCCTTACCAAGTACAGGCTGAGTGACCACCGATTGGCAATAGAAACCGGCAGACATAAAAAGACATGGCTACCCAAGGAGGAGCGTGTATGTGGTCACTGCACGACAGGGAGGTAGAAACAGAGATGCACTTCCTCCTTTACTGTGATAAATATTCCTCACCAAGAGATTCATTATTCACAGAAATGACTACATTTATTCCAAATTTTAACTCATTAAATCCAGAGGAAAAACTAAAAATACTCATGGGCGAAGGAGCAATGGCTCCTCTTGCAGCCAAATATGTATTTGCCTGCCATAGCCTGAGGGACACTGAATAGTAACATCTGCATAGTAAACAGGAACTTACTAATTATAGCTGTTATTGTTATTAATATTATTGTTACTACTATTATTATTGTTGTTTATCATTCCGTATAGTAGTGGTATGGGTGGTAATGGTAATGATAGCAGTTTAATGATGATGGTGATGGCAGTAGTAGTGATGATGATGGTAGTTGTAGTATAGATGTAGATTACCATTATTTAGTTATAAGTTAGTTATAGCTTAATTTTCCATATTTAGATTTTTTCAATTTATTACATTTTTACTACTGACTTACCATTTTATTGTTATTATTTTTGTATTTAATTTTGTATTATTATTTACTACCATTTTATATTATTATATGTTATTGTTTCTAATTTTATTACAATGTATATTGTATACATTGTTGCTTTGGCAATATTGACACAATGTTTTTCATGCCAATAAAGCAGCTTGAATTTGAATTTGAATTTGAGAGAGAGAGAGAGAGAGAGAGAGAGAGAGAGAGAGAGAGAGAGAGAGAGAGAGAGAGAGAGAGAGGTTCTGAGAGAGAGAGAGAGAGAGAGAGAGAGAGTTATGAGATAGAGAGAGATTCTGAGAGAGCGAGGGAGAGATTATGAAAGAGAGAGATTCTGAGAGCGAGAGAGAGAGATTCTGGAAGAGATATTCTGAGAGCGAGAGAGAGAGATTCTGGAAGAGATATTCTGAAAGAGAGAGAGATTCTGAGAGAGAGAGATTCTTCGCTGTCTTTCAGAATCGCTCTCTCGCTGTCTTTCAGAATCGCTCTCTCTCTCTCTCTCTCTCTCTCTCTCTCTCTCTCTCTCTCTCTCTCTCTCTCTCTCTCTCTCTCTCTCTCTCTCTCTCTCTCTCTCTCTCTCTCTCTCTCTCTCTCTCTCTCTCTCTCTCTCTCTCTCTCTCTCTCTCTCTCAGAATATTTCTTCCAGAATCTCTCTCTCTCTCAGAATCTCTCTCTCTCTCTTTCAGAATCTCTCTCGCTGTCTTTCAGAATCTCTCTCGCTGTCTTTCAGGATCTCTCTCGCTGTCTTTCAGAATCTCTCTCGCTGTCTTTCAGAATCTCTCTGACTGTCTTTCAGAATATATCTCCGTCTCAGAATCTCTCTCTCTCAGAACCTCTCTCTCTCAGAATCTTTCTCTCTCAGAATCTCTCTCTCTCAGAATCTCTCTCTCTCAGAATCTCTCTCTCTCAGAATCTCTCTCTCTCTCAGAATCTCTCTCTCTCAGAATCTCTCTCTCAGAATCTCTCTCTCCCTCTTTCAGAATCTCTCACTCTTTCAGAATCTCTTTTGCTCTTTCTCTGTGTGTGTTTGTGTTCAGAAACTTTGTGTTCAGTAATTTAGTGGAGACTGTGCATACAGGACACAAACACACAGCCCCCACGCTCCACCATGTAACCGCCGCTAGCCACAAACTGGTCACTGTGGCCGCACTTAGACCTCAGACGGCCAGGCACACCACACACACTATGACATATCAAACACACTTTGTATAACCTATAACACACACAAATCTCTCTCTTTCTCTTTCAGAATCTCTCTCTCTCTCTCTCTTTCAGAATTTCTCTCTCTATCTTTCAGAATGTCTCTTTCTCTCTTTCAGAATCTCTCTCTCTTTCTTTCAGAATATATCTTTCAGAATGTCTCTTTCAAAATCTCTCTCTCTCTTTCAGAATCTCTCTCTCTTTCTTTCAGAATATATCTTTCAGAATCTCTCTCTCAGAATCTCTCTCTCTCTCTCTCTTTCAGAATGTATCTCTCTCTTTCAGAGTCGCTCTTTCTTTCAGAATCTCTCTTTTAGAATCTCTCTCTCTCGCTCTCTGTGTGTTTGTGTTCAGAGGCTGTAATTTAGTGGAGACTGTGTATACAGGACACAAACACAGACACACGCGACACACAGCCCCCACGCTCCACCATGTCACCGCCGCTAGCCACACACTGGTCACTGTGGCCGCACTTAGACCTCAGACGGCCAGGCACACCACACACACTATGACATATCAAACACACTTTGTATAACATATAACACACACGACCCTAAACTCCATATTGTACTAAACTCCATATTTTAATCTACAGAATCTATGGCACAGTTCTCCATTGCTCAATAATCCATATGCGAAAATACTTTTAGTTTATGTCATGAACTTCAAGTTCAATAACCTCAAGTTGTACATGTAAACATCCAAGTGTTTGGAGACAGGGGGGAATTGGTGAAGCTCGGCTGCAACACATTATGGCGTAATTCACCAGATGATAGTTTCTATCCAGCCGCAAACCCCTGGGCCATGTAAAAACTCCCGCACTTTTCTCACACGGGGAGAGAGAGAGAGATTCTGAATCACTCGCACACTGGTTTACACACAGATACACATAATTCTGGTACACATCATTCTGGTAAAGCCAAGGATTACAGTCCCTAACACACAGTCCTCATTTATTCTGGTGGTGCCAGCAGAGCGAAAACTTTGAGGCAAAAATACCCTTGTGTAGCCTTCCCACTAAAATTGAGCAAAAAAAAAACTCACGCTCTCCTATTAATCAGTTGATCTCTCTCCCTCGTTATACATTTAGGGGACACTTCTCCAGAGAGACAATTCATATAACAACAGAACCTTTATTTTTCTCAGCGAGAAAGTGTGTAGTGTTTAAAAGGGTTAAACTAGCCCATCTGATTCCAGTTTCATTGTCTGGGGGAGCAGTGGATACTATGAGTGTGAACAGTACAAAAGAGGGGCGGGGCGTCTTTTTCACAATAAGAGTTGTGCCTTCATTCACTTTGAATCTGAATGAGAGCGAGTGTGTGTGTGTTTGAGAGCGAGTGTGTGTGAGCTAACTAGTGTGTTTAAGAGAGAGAAAAAACATGTATGCAAGTGTGTGAGTGGTCAAGAGAGAAAATGTGTGTGCGCACATGGATGCGAGAGCCTTTCAGTTTGTTTGTTCTCAGTTGTCCAGACAGTTCTGTATTGAGCCAGTGGGCGTCAGCATTGCACCATGCATGAGCTCCATCAGTGAGTCACATCACTCTAACAAGGGTAATGACGAGGAGAGGAGGAAGTCTTTATTAGACAGGGACCATATCATTTGAATAATAGTATAATTTTTGGACTATTAGCCGTGTGTGTTTCCTGTGTGTCGTTGCTTTGCGACTGCACATTCTGCACTGTTGACTTCAACGGTATGTCATAGCGATGGATATTCATTCAGTCCTAACTGCCATTGCTGCATAGTGTCCAGCCAGGGTGTGGCATCTGACGCTTTGTATAAAACATTGCAAAGGCTTTAAGAGTACACGGCAGTGTCTCATTGGTTAGAATACTAGGGTTGAGTCCGTTTAAGAACAGCTGTGTTGCTGACACTGCCAGTCCTTTAGCGAAGGGGGGGTGGGCAGTACATAAATGAGGAGGTGCAGTACCCCACTTACTACCCCCACAGTTGTACAGGGGTCACAGAGGTAACCCTGTGTTTACAATGTGTGTGTGTCTGACAGAGAGCAAGAGGCTCAACATCTGCACATCTGCTTGATGGGGAGGGGGGGCTTTGCTGTGAGTGTGCATATAAACAAAGTCTCCATCCCAGTCCACTCTATCCCCTCAACCTTCTTCCCCCTTCACTCTGACCCTGTCTGACTTGGATTACACCGAGGACTGCATCTGTTTACCTCAACCTGCATCGCTATCGTACAGACTCCTCACAAACACACCTCCATACGCCTACGCTTCTACAAACATTTACACTCATCTGCCTGCCAGGACTATACACAGGAAACGGCTAAATACAGCTTACACACACACACACACACACACACACACACACACACGCATGCACAGGCACACACACTCACATACGTGACTGTGCAGCCGTGCACACCAGTGGAGGAAAGGGAGTGAATTTCAGAATTTCTCCCTTTTTTCGCTAAAACTATCCTAAATATATTCACTTCACCAAATAACTGACTAAAACACACTGTTTTGCAAAGAAGGACTACAGTAGCCTCAACAGCACTCTGTAGGGTAGCCCCATGGTGTAGCCGGAGGACGGCTTGTTTCTTCAATCGGATTCAATACAAAACCTAGGAGGCTCATGGTTCTCACCCCCTTTTGACAGACTTACACAGTAACTATGATGACTTCTGGAGGACGTCTTCCAACCTATCAGAACTCTTGCAGCATGAACTGGCACGTTGTCCATCCAATCAAAGGATCGGCGAATGAATCTAGTACTGAAAGCATAAGCTACAGCTAGCTAGCACTGCAGTGCTTAAAATGTCAGAGAAAGACGATAGTTTCACAGCGTTGAACAAATTAATTTCTTTAAGGAGAAGCTACAGAGAGAGAGAGCGAGAGAGATAGCTATATTTTGTTGTATTTCTTAGTTTACCTTCCACTTACTTAGCTAGCTAATGCAGCTAATTTAGCCTACTCAACAACCTGACTCAAACAGAGAGGAATGCTATTTTTGTTAGCTAGCTGGCTAAGGCCAACACTGCAACTCTTCCAAGTCAAGGTAAGCTTTCGGTTTTATACATTTATTGCCACCAACTGCTTGCTATAGCCTACACTGTACTGCGTGATTGTACACATGGATTGGATAGTGGGTTTACTAACGCATTAGTTCTAGTAGCTATGTCGACGGAAGCAAACGGAATGAAACAGGGATGGACCTACCTGAATTTGTCCAATGGAAACGCTCGTTTTAGTTTGGACTAATAATTACACCCCAGATCAGCTAGATCCAGGCAAGAGTGTGCAAGGCGGTATTGAATGTTTTGCTGTCTGTCACATCATTACCTTGATTGCTCCAATTTGTATTTCGACCTGTTAAAAACTAAATTATAGGCTCGGTTGTAGCAACCTCATGATGGGTATAGGGAACATTTGAGTATCATGTAGTAGCCTAAATCTAACGCTGTTACATTTAACTGGGTGAATGGAACATGAATGACAGTCATCCAATATCCTGTAATGGAAAGAAGGCCATGCTCATTAAAAAAACATTAGTCTTCCCCTATCTTAAATGGCACCGACCGCCACTGGCGCACAAACAGACAAATTTACAATCCTGCACTCACACAATCACAGAGACACATCAAGCCTGCAGCATGTAATTGTGGAAGACAATTATGGGGAGAATCAACAACCATGAGTCAACAAGCACAGAAACTTCTTGCTCAATGTCATCTATGGGACAAAATAAGATTGTGAAAAACAGAAAAATCCCAAAAGATTCAGGACTTCTGATTAAGGATGCAGTGGACTTGGAGGAGATAAAGAGAGAGCGAGGAAAAACAGCGCAAACAAGAGGAGGAGACGTATAAGGAGAGATATTATCGCCTAGGTGACGGGGGTGTGCGTGCCGTTGGCTGGATGGTCGTCCCCGGCGACCGCTGCTGTGAGGTGACTCATAAAGCTCATATTTACGAGTCAATTATTATTATCATGATTTCATTCTGCACACACAGCGCACCTCTGTCAGTGCTGCTAACACAGACTAGTTGTAACTACACAGTTCCACCAAATCACTGCCGAGTGTTGACACCAGAAGGCGCGCACACACACACACACGGCAGTTTTCACCATGAGCATCACACACACACACACACAACACACAGAACCATATCTTCACAATGACAAACACACACATTCATATAGAGAGCCGTTTTCACAAGGCACTTGCAAACATCCATATCAATGACGATGGAGCTGTGTGATTGACAGCTGGCTGACACATCATCCAACATGCAGGCCTCATTAAATAATTGACAAATAGGAGGAATGGTTCCTCATACCAACGGTCATACTATAGTGTGTGCCTGTTAGAAGGGAGGGGTCGAACACAACATGCAGTAGCCAAAGACTTCCAGACACACACATCCTCATACCCATTTCCCTAAAATGACACCAGCCCTAATACTGAGGATATTGCAGGATAGGAGACCTGCTCTCACATGGAACAGGATTGTATACGACACACCCTCACTCTCTCCTTCCAGCTCTGAAATCACATAAATATAATTTGTTTTGCGCCGCTCGCTCTCTTTTGCACGCACAAGCACACACACACACACACACACACAGAAAGATACACAAGCACACACACACATATACACACATATACACACCTCTGCCCTGAGAGAGGTTGCTGGCAGAAGGAGTGTGTTTACATGGGATAGTCAGGGTGGAGACAGAGTGGCAGGCTGATGGGTGTACAGCACATCTGTCTTTGTGTGTCTGTGAAAACACACGCCCATGTCTGCTGACACTCGCTCTACACACACATGGTGAAACTGAACAATACAAACAACATTAAACCAGGGGGGAGGCAGTCTAGTCTCCACAGGACAAACTTTCCCAGAGCCAACAGCTCAGCAGAAAACCACTGTGACAGCAGCAGAGAGAGAGGCTCGAATGGAATATCCATTCATGCAGTATTCTCCCTACCTCTTTGTGTGTGCCTCGCTCTAAAATGTTCCCGCTACCTCTCTCTATACCTCTTTGTATGTCTCAATACCTCATCCTTCCTACATCTCTATCGTCTTCTTACCTCTCTCTCCCTCTGCTTCTCAGGGTGTGATCCCGTTCCTCAATTCCAGAACACTCTGACCCTCAGTCTCTCTCTCCTCCCAGTCTGGGAAGATAAGAATTCCTATTCTTATTCCAGCTATGATAACTCAAGAGTAATCACAAGATATATCTACAATAAACTCCGAGCTACAATAACTCAGCACTACAATAATACAGCTCTAATCAAATCAGCCCAGGCTGAGACTTCACAGGAAAGCCCATGTGTGTGATTAGGAGAGGGGCTCTGGGGGCCGGGGATGGAGACGGTGTGTGTATGTGTGCGTGTGTAGAGTGTTGGACTATAGTCAGCCAGGGTACACAGCAGTTGTTTTTCTGATATACATTGCGTGTTCTTCTATGTACATGGCTAAAAGTGCTGCAGAGGTTTAGAATAGGTGCAGCTGTTTTCTAAGTGTCGGTTTCTGAATGCCTCTGAATGTATGTTCAAGGTGAAGCCTTTTGTCAAACCTCAACGACAGGTTGTGGTAGAATAGTGTTTGTTGGAGTCCTGACACTCTGATTGTATAAATGTCCGTGTTCAGACTGCAACCCCGCCCCCCACACACACACCCTTAAAGCATTGGTTCACCATTTTTGAATCCCTTTTGGACTCAGAGTTTTGCCATTTCCTGCAATCTAGAGCAAAAAAGGGCCTTGTATGATAACAAATCAAGTAAAAAAAATATATATTCTTTGGGGAAAACCCAGAACCTCCCTCGTCTCCATACTGTGAAAATGTCTCTTCCTCATCCTTCCTGATCATCTCTCTTCCTGACCAGATGGTAAACACATCACTAATACCCCATCCAGCCTCCAACAACTCCGCAAACCTCAGTCCCTAAACAAGCCCTAAAAACATCACCATGTTATGGAGACAACTAAGAGCTCCCTGCTCCCTTTTATTCCGCCCGGTAACTGGTCTGATAACCCGGACAGACCAACGTACATGGTCACATTGACATCTCCTCCATCAACCTTTTCAGTATGTTTTACTTACAAATCATTTTTCCAACTCTTTCATCTTTCAACTCCTGTTTACAGTATCTTTCCATTCCGATTTTCTTATTTTCTTTCAATCACTCTCTTCTTCAATCACCCGTCTCCTTCAATCTCCCTCTCTAGCATCCTGCTGTATCTTACATTGGTCTGCCATACAGGGTTGAGTTAGGACTGGATCTTACATTGGTCTGCCATATAGGGTTGAGTTAGGACTGTCTCTCACAGTTTCTGCTCTCTCGTTTCCTCCGGTGAGACTGACCATCAGATGCAGCTAGCCTACAATCAGTCCAGTAAAGCTAAATGTTTAAATGCAGTTTCAGTTCCAATCTTTAAAAATTATCAAAAAAAAAAAAAAAAAAAATTCGCCCCTCCGCCAGAACTGATCATCAGATGCAGGTAGCCCACAATCAATCCAGTAAAGCAAATTATTATAATTTATGCTCAGATGTTCCTACCAAGCAATAAAACTGATATTTTCTTTATCATAGCTCGTGTTTTTAAATAAAATATATATATATATTTTTTTTACCGTTATTTTCCCAAGTAAGTTGACTGAGAACATTCTCATTTTCTGCATCAGTTACAGGGGAGATGAATAGTTACAGGGGAGATGAGTGGGAAACAATGTTGGAAGCTGGGGATGATTAAGTGGCCATGATGGTATGAGGGCCAGATTGGGAAATTAGCCAGGACACTGGGGTTAACACTCCTACTCTCACGATAAGTGCCATGGGATCTTTAGTGACCGCAAAGAGTCAGGACACCCGTCCCACCTGAAATAACAATATTAAAAGGCCATCCATAGCCAATATGCTGTGAGAATGTAGTAGGCCTTCTACGCAAACCTCATTCCTACAGAACTGTTTTTACGCTGAACAAAAATAAACATCACGCAACAATTTAAAAGTTACAATTAATTTAAGAAAATCAGTCAATTGAAATCAATAAATGAGGCTCTAATCTATGGATTTCACATGACTGGGAATACAGATATGCATCTGTTGGTCACAGAAAAGTTAGGGGCGTAGATCAGAAAATCGGTCCGTATCTGGTATGACAACCATTTGCCTCATGCAGCACAACATATCTTCTTCGCATGGAGTTGATTAGGCTGTTGATTGTGGCCTGTGGAATGTTGTCCCACTCCTCTTCAATAGCTGTGCGAAGTATTGGCGGAAAGTGGATCCAGAGCATCCCAAATATTCTCAATGGGTGACATGTCTGGTGAGTAGAGTATGCAGGCCATGGAAGAACTGGGACATTTTCAGCTTCCAGGAATTGGGTACAGATCCTTGCGACATGAGGCCATGCATTATCATGCTGAAACATGAAGTGAGGATCTCTCTCTGCATTCAAATTGCCATCGATAAAATGCAATTGTGTTCGTTGTCCGTAGCTTATATGCCAGCCCATACCATAACCCCACCGCCTCCATGGAGCACTCTGTTCACAACGTTGATATCAGAAAACCGCTCACCCACATGATGCCATACACGTGGTTTGCGGATGTGAGGCTGGTTGGACGTACTGCCAAATTCTCTGAAAGAATGTTGGAGGCAGCTTATGGTAGAAGAATTTACATTCAAATATCTGTGCTAGCGAAAAAGTCCTGTAGCTTCGCATCTGCTTCATCAGGCCACTTCCGTATTGAGCTGGTACTTCTTGTTTGAGTTTTTGTTTGTAAGCAGGAAGCAGGAGGATAGAGTTCTGGCCTGATTTGCCAAAGGGAGGGCCTTGTATGTGTTTCTGTGTGTGGAGTGAAGGGGATCTAGAGTTTTGTCGCCTCTAGGTGACATGCCGGTAAAAATGAGGTCAAATCACTGGCCATGAGAAATGCCACCTCTGAATGTACATTTTCTTGTTTGCTTATGGCCCTATACAGCTCGTTGAGTGCGGTCTTAGTGCGAACATCAGTGTGTTGGTAGTAAATAGACAGCTACGAAAAATGTAGATGAAAACTCTCGAGGGAAATAGTATGGTCTGCAGTTTATCAACTCAGATGAGCAAACCAAGCAAAAACTCGCTCTTATCCAGAGCAATTAGGGTTAAGTGCCTTGCTCAAGGGCACATCAAAAGATTTTTCACCTAGTAAGCTCGGGGATTCACATTGTAAGCTCGGGGAATTGAACTGGTGACCTTTTGGTTGCTGGCCCAACGCTCTTAACCGCTAGGCTACCTGCCGCCCCCTTAACATTAGAAAGATCGCACACCAGCTGTTTTTAAAAGAGACACACCCCTCCTCCCTTCGTCTTACCAGAGTCTGCCTTCTGGTCTCGATGATGCATAGAAAAACCAGCAAGATGTATATTATCCATGTCTCTGTTCAGCCATGACTGAGAAACTTAGGATATGACAAGGGCTGTGGCGGTCACGAAATTTTGTCAGCTGGTGATTGTCAAGAAAATAACTGTTGGTCTCATAGTAATTGACCGTTAATTAACATAAACACATTCAGCATCTCTTGGCTTCCACAAAGTATAATAAATCCATGTAATATAGCCTACACCTTCACAATAAATCCATGATTTATTTTGGACAGGTCTAAAGAACCATGATATGAAGAAAATGTAGTCTATTTCAGAAGAAGAGAAAAGCATACTCTGAGTTGTTCTTTTGTTAGGTCCTGATCTGGCGATGCAAAATGGCTGTCAACTACACTAGTTCATTTAGCAGGCAAGATTTGTTTATAATTCCGTGGCATTATTTTATAGTATGAAGAATACAATTGAAAAAGGTTAATAAAATATAAGTATTTCCTCCAAACGATTTGAGGGGGTGCGCACATGCGGCTATTCTGTGATGAGCAGTCAACAATGAAATAGGTACTCCTATATGCTTAATTTAGAGTTATTCATGTAACTTTGTAGAACAACTAAACGTTGGGCTATATGTTTCGATTTCTAATACATTGTAAGGCTCCATGATGAGACTAATGATGACTTGAAAAAAAGTTGCTAAAGGCATGAGGGCTGGTGTTTTTTTGCGCAGGCTGCACACACTCTAATTATCTCTCATTCCTAATTTGACAAGCACTTGATGATGCCTTTCACGGCGGCATCCCCTTTGTGGCCGTAACGCTCCCTAAAAAAATCCATTTTGCGGCCCGGAGTGCTGCATTGTGCCCTTCTCCCTGAGTGTGCGGCGCAATCCGAAGCCTTTCTCACTCACGCCGCTCGTCGTCACGTGATCGGGTCTTTCTCACAGACTACATTCAAGTGAAGACCGACACATCCGGGACGCAACTTCCGAGGTGTATATTAAAGATATTGGAAGGACGTTCCACATTTACTTTTTCGTCAGCCGACAAGATGAGTGAGTAGGCCTAACGAACAGCAAAAGCACTAGTCTATGTCAGTCTACTATCCTCCATAGTACAAAAGTCGACCTATTCTATTTTATGAGAGAAATAAATATTCCAAACATAGTCTGGGACAGTTGTGGGATGGATAGATCCCAAAAACACCATTCTCAAGAGTGACCGCAAATGCAATTATGCATGTAATGCTTTTATTATAAAGGTGCATTTTTATGGTGAATATTATCTTAAATAGCGAATGGAGGACATTTTACCCCGTGGTTTATTTTCATGCCAGCCAGGTAGGCTATAATCCTGTTGTAAATATAAGCAATGTGCTTAATATTAGTAAAGTTGATAAATAAATATAGTAGGCCTAGCCTATAGGAAGATGATGGGATCCTCCTCTTTTTATTAGTGGCCATCACTCTGTTTTCTCCCGCAATTACATAGCCTGTAGAAATGTTGCGTAACATGGGCTCTCATGAAGTGTTTGATTTGATTTTCGACCACATTTGTATTGATGCCAGAGTGATTAGAGGGACAATAGAGTGCTGAGTACCAGGCAGTTAGCAAGTTTGGTAGGCTACTAATGACCATCAGCAGCATCAGAGCTTGGAGAAGCCTAGTTACCGTGACTAAACGGTCATGTGGAAACTGACTGCCTTCATGACTCGTGACCACAGTTGTGGCGGTAATAGGTCACAACAACAGCCCTAGATATGACCGTTTTTCATGTACCGTTGATAGGATAGTTTAGAACGGAGCTCATTCAGTTTGTTCCACAGTGACTGCACGTTCCACAATAGAACAGAGGGCAATGGCGGTCTATTTGCTCCCAGACGTAGTCTCGTCAGGATGCCGCCTCGCCTGCCTCTCTTTCGCAGCCGCTTCTCTTTCAAGATTAGGACATGGTCCAGAGTAAGCAGAACGTCCAGAGCTGCCGACTCATTTTCATCCAAATCGAGGATAGTGATCACTGTTCGGCTGTCCAAAAGCTGTTTTTGGTCATAGGAAATGATGGCAGAGACATCATGTTCAAAAACAGTTAAGATCAGCTTAAAAAAAACACACAAAACAGCAGAATTGTTCAGGAGACCGTATGATGGCTGCTATCCACTGCAGCGTCATCTTAGCCAACCTCAGATATGCAAAGCTGCAGAATATAATGTGGATTCTGCACTTTGATAATTGTATTATTATGTCATGAGCAGGATGTGGAGCAATGGTTAGAGTACCCACCAGAAGGTAATGTACAATGTGGTGATGTCAAATCCTGCTTGGGCCGTTGAACTTATGACCTTTATGTTGTTGAAGGGCGTGCATCTTCACCTCAGTATCCGGAGCAGTGGAGACATACACTATCGCTTGATTAAAAACATCTAACCTTCAACAAACTGGAGTCTGCTCCAGAACACTAGATGACACTGAGTGACTTTTCTAAAAACACACAAGGCCACCCGTACACACACACACTTCAGATCCCAAACACACAACGTAACCATAAACCATCTTAAATAACTAATAACAGAGGAAAGAGGGAGAGGTAGGGGGAGCATATGGCAGGCGTATGAGCCCCTCCACTCCCTCACCCTCTCCTCCACCACCACCACCCCATCCACTCATAATCAGCGGTTCGGCATTGGGGCTCGTTTTGGGTTTCTTTCATTTCTTTTGCCATTTCCATGAAAACAACACTGGGACAAACAGGGCCACATGTATCTACTCATCTAGTCAGAACAATAGGCAGAGAGAGGAGGCCATTTGAGTTCACTACAGATGAAAGCTAGAGGGGGAAAAAATCGAGAAACAAGTGAGGTTTTCCCTACATGTGTTTCTGAGTGTATTTTTCCACGTATTGCGTAGTTTGGGTTTAAACTGCACTCCATCAAAAAAACTCACTCAGTTAGACAGTATCCTCAACCATTTTCAACATTAGAACCTGACTCAGAGCTCTACCTAATCCAATGTAACCTGAACCTGTTTTTATTAATGCATAATAACCATGAAAAGCATCATACATTTTAACTAACCATGTTTTGGCTTAGGGCTTTGTGTTTGACATGTGTTAGCGATAAACATGCCCAGTGCTTTGACCATTGTTCTCAGACCTTTATAATATTCAGATGAGTGCCATTGTTATGACCATAGATAAATATTTACTGCTGAAGGCAACTCTGGTCTGGGTTTGGTATTGAGCGCTCACAGAGAGAGGAGATCTGACAGTATGTGGTTGCATGTTCTTCATTTATAATACAGGAACAGATTGATCCCTGTGGAATACAACAAGGGGACCCATATCTACCAATCAACACCTGACATTAAATCAGGCTATAAGCATAAAACCAAGAAAAGAAAGAGGGGGGAAATAAAGATTGGGTAGAAAGAGAGAGACGAGAGGAGGCACAGAGAGGGAGAACGGAGGTAGCCTACAGAAACAGAGTGGGGATAAAGAGACATATAGGAGGGAGCGATAGCAGGATATTTTCAGGTCCAATGCAGACGTGTTTTTAACTCAATATCAAATCATTTCTGGGTAACAATTAAGTACCTTACTGTGATTGTTTTCAATTACAAAAATAGTTACTTAGCAAACAGCAATTTCTCAAGCAAGACTCTTGCTAGGACTGTCTGGGAGTGGTCTGAGTGGGGAGGGGAAAACTGAAAACTAGCTATTATTGGCAGTGAGGTTTGGAACTCTCTTTCTTATTGGTCTATTAACTGATGTCACCAGGCAGGCTAAAACTCCATCCCACAAAAACAGGCAAAGATTTCAGGCGGTCTTTTCAAACAGCTCTTACACTAAAAGCACATCATCATTTTCACAAAGTCACAGAATAATTTAACCTCATAGTGTGGAAACAGAGTATACAAAACATTAAGAACACCTGCTCTTTCCATGACATCCAGGTGTAGATCAGTGTAGATGAAGGGGAGGAGGCAGGTTAAATAAGTATTTTCAAGCCTTGAGACAATTGAGGCATGGATTGTGTATGTGTGCCATTCAGAGTGAATGAGCAAGACAAGATATTTAAGGAAACGGTTGAGCATGAAAAACCCAGCAGTGTTGCAATTCTTCGCACAAGAATTGCAACACTGCTGGGTTTTTCATGCTCAACCGTTTCCTGTGTGTATCAAGAATGGTCCACCACCCAAAGGACATCCAGCAAACTTGAGACAACTGTGGGAAGCATTGGAGTCAACATGGGCCAGCATCCCTGTGGAACGCTTTCGACACCTTGTAGAGTCCATGACCTGACGAATTGAGGCTGTTCTGAGGGCAAAGGGGGGTGCAATTCAATATTAGGAAGGTGTTCCAAATGTTTGGTATACTCTGTGTATATAAAACACAGGACTGCACTGGGCCTTTAAGTATCTCCAGACCCGAGCAGACAGAGAGCCTGGGGCATCTCCCCCTCTCTGTGTCCAGCTGTCAATCACACTGGGGGGGGCCGCCCCCAGAAAACTCCACAGATTAGTTTAATTTCTAATTCATAGCAGTTGATTCCAAAAACAACAAAAGTGAACCTGCCCCGTCAACAAAGCTAAGAAAAAGCAGCATGCAATTTTTCATCCAAAGATTTCCTCACAAATGCAAACACCAGCTTCAGTTGGAATAGAAAAAAAGCAGATAAATCCGACGTTGTCAAAACATATAAACACAGAATGTTGGACAGGACTGGTGCTGTATACAGCGGTAGCTTAACTAAAACGCGGCCCGGACTCCTGGAGGCTAGGAGAACAGTATTACATCTTCTTGCCTACATGGGGCCTTGCAATGACTCAGACAGGACACTACAGATCTACTCTCAGGGAAACGATACTCCAAGGCCTTGTTGAATAATGAAAAGGTCAAAGACTGGGCTCAGGTTATGGCTAACATGAGTCTGTTGTTTCCTAAACACTGTCAGAGGTGATTCACCTGTGTGACTAGCGTAACACATAACATCACCCTGCTAGACAGATAGGGTGTCATGAAAATGCCAAACCCATCTTACTCAACTTTACCTGGACCTGTCCGATTGGGTTTAATGGGTTGACATTGCACCAGAGCACATGGGAATTGTTGGTAATTAATGACAGGGCTAGGGTGGCAGGATTCCGTCTCTGATTGACCCAGCCTGACCTGCGCTGCTTAGTTACCATGGAGATCGGGGGTCACCATAGTGACCGGGGGAGTCCTGTTCCATATGGGTGAGTGGGTTGCATCCCCGGGGCAAGAGGGAGGGCGGTCTAAAGGTGGGCATGAGTAAGCACTGGGGTGGAGGAGAGAGGAGGGGGAAGGGGGAGATGTGGGGGATGACTGGAGGGGTCCATGGGTCTCAGCTGGGTATAATTACAGGGTGTTACAGAGAGGAGCCCTTGTCCCCTTGCCCGTGTTCTCCATCGACCTGAGGGGAACACTCCTACACTCCCCTCACCTCCCCATTCCATCCCTGTGTCCACAAAGAGGAAGTCTGTGCCCCATCCAGGGAACTGTGGGCAGTAGGGGACGCGACCAGTCTGCTGCCTGCCAATTCAGACTGCCCAGGAACCTACAGGCAAACAGGGCTCTGCCCATAGTGCCCAGATCAGCTCTGAACATCCCACACACAGACTCGTCATTCATCATCACACACAGACACATTCCAGTCAGTTAGGTTTCCATCTGTACAGCATGCGTCTGCTGGGGTTAACCCTCTACAGGCCAATCATCCATTACAGCTCAAATGGATCAATTATCTCATCCTTAACTCTTCAATCAGATAAGCCCTTTGCCCTCGGTTGTTCAATCACCATGAAAACTTCAATCTACTCTCATGATCCACACACACACACACACACACACACGTGCGCACGCGCCCTCTGGCCTGCGACCTCTGCTGGCCTGTGCTCAGCAGGTAGTGACAAATGAGCTGATAGCTAATCTCTGCTGAGGTGGAGCTGGTAGAGGGCTGAACAGAGAGTCTGTGTCTGATGCCATGGGACACGGCAGGAAGCACAGCCACCGTTACAGCCTCAGTGCACGCACATAGACACAAACACACAGTGTTGAGAGGAACCAGAAAGTACAAGGATCTTTGTCCAATACTACTTACTGTATCTACAATTAATGGTAACTACACCATAAATAGTATAAATAGAGACATTGATACTCTATTAAAACAGACAAATAAACTGAAAGGTAGATGAGGTGTAGAGACAGCAGGATAAGGGTCCACCACAGGGAAGTGTTGTTCTAGCTGAATCGCTCTCTGGCCTGGGCAGGGTGTTTCTACAGGGTCTGTCTGGGACACTGGGTCACTGTTAGGTCTCGTTCTCCAAGGGCCCCATCTCTTTCCAGAACCTTCCTCATTAGAGTGAAGGGGTGAATGCAGAGCATTGTGGGGGATTTCCCCCAGTCTGTAGTGTCCGGCTGGAGCGGAGCACGCTCAGAAGAGCCTGACGCCAGCGGGACCAGTCAGCAGACCACACTGACCCGATTCACCAGGAGAGGAAAGGTTCTACTGAGGACAGTCAGACCCTGCTCCCTATACTGCATAGAGGACACTCACAGTCTCAACCCCAAACACACAGAGGGGAAGACCAAACACAAAGCTATGCATGAGATCACTTATGTGTTTACACACCTCTCCTATCGGACTTCATTATTTACCTGCGCTAGCAATGAGCATTGTGTTATGAGTATGTTCGCTTTGAGTTTTGTGTACAAAGTGTGTATTTCTGACTACGTTGAGGTATTAGGTCTAAAGAGTGAGCCTGCTGAGACACTCAAGGTTCTCTCTCCCATGACTGGGAAAAGCATTAGATCTACAGCCACACACACATCCACACAGAAATAAATCCTAGCCACATGAAAACTCCTGACATCAATGGTACGGACTCCTCAGCCAAGCCGCCACAGCAAACAATAGAGACAAGTTAAAAAATGTGTCACATATGAGAAGTACTGACGTGGTGAAAATAGCTCCAACAGCACGTGAAGCCAAATGGAAAAAAAGATCTCCTCTAAGGAAAGAAAGAGGGAAAAGTGGGAATATGAGAGCCAAGGATCCCTTAAGCACATCAGCCGTTTCAATGTTCTCAGGCATACTGTATACTAGTGATGGGGGGAGGGCGATACATTAACATATCGTGATAATATTTTTGGACAATATTATATAGATATTTTTTTTTGCTACTGTAGGTAGCGTTAGTCGGCTGTACCTGTGCCAAAACTCCGGTATTTTTCATCCTATAGCTTGTTCTCCATCTTCTTCTTAAATAGTGAGCCAATGTTTTCAGCACTTTTATTTCTGACTGATCAAAACTCGTTCACTCATGGCTCTCGTCTCTCTGCAGCAGACATGTGGTGAGCAATATGTTTGGAGTATCGAATCGCAATACATATCATAATCGGCACCTACAGTAAGTATCGTGAAAAAAAAATGTATGAGGTCCCTGGCAATTCCCAGCCCTACTGTATACTGTAATAATCAAATACATTGTCAATTCACACTAAGGCCTTTGTCATGAGGTATCAGTTCAATGGTCTGTGATATGGATTTGAAGGCCTTTCCACTGATGAAAATCTTAACATCAAGTGCTTGATAGCACATTAAACATACTATTGAGATGAATTGTGGTGGTGGGTCAAAATTGTCAAAGAGTCCAGCCACCCAAGTCATAGACCGTTCTGTCTGCTACCGCACGGCAAGCGGTACCGGAGGGCTAAATCTGGGACCAAAAGTCTCCTGAGCAGCTTTTACCCCCGAGCCATAAGACTGCAAAAATAGTTCATCAAATAGCCACCCAAATTATCTGCATTGACCCTTTTTTGAAATAACAAAACCTTTGTTTTATTTTTATTTTTTTACCCCTTTTTCTCCCCAATTTTGTGGTATCCAATTGGTAGTTACAGTCCTGTCCCATCGCTGCAACTCCCGTACGGACTCGGGAGAGGCGAAGGTCGAGAGCCGTGTGTCCTCTGAAACACAACCCAGCCGAGCCGCACTGCTTCTTGACACAATGCCAGCTTAACCCGGAAGCCAGCCGCACCATTGTGTCGGAGGAAACACCGTACACCTGGCGACCGTGTCAGCGTGCATTGCGCTAGTGCACGATGGGACAGGAACATCCCTGCCGGCCAAATCCTCCCTTAACCTGGACAACGCTGGGCCAATTGTGCGCCGCCCCATGGGTCTCCCGGTCGCGGCTGGCTGCGACAGAGCCTGGACTCGAACCAGGTTCTCTAGTGGCACAGCTGGCACTGCGATGCAGTACCTTAGACCACTGCGTCACTCGGGAGGCTTGAATCTTTTTTTTACTATGCACACATACAGAACTCTACCCACACACTCCAACACACACACACACACTTCCACACTCATCACATACAGATCTGGGGAAGGGTACCAAAAAATGTCTGCAGCATTGAAGGTCCCCAAGAACACAGTGGCCTCCATCTTTCTTAAATGGAAGAAGTTTGGAACCACCAAGACTCTTCCTAGAGCTGACCGCCTGGCCAAAATGATAAATCGGGGGAGAAGGGCCTTGGTCAGGGAGGTCATCAAGAACCCGATGGTCACTCTGACAGAGCTCCAGAGTTCCTCTGTGGAGATGGGATAACCTTCCAGAAGGACAACAATCTCTGCAGCACTCCACCAATCAGGCCTTTATGGTAGAGCGGCCAGCCACTCCTCAGTAAAAGGCACATGACACCCCGCTTGGAGTTTGCCTAAAGGCACAGAAAGACTCTCAGACCATGAGAAACAAGATTCTCTGGTTTGATGAAACCAAGATTGAACTCTTTGGCCTGAATGCCAAGCATCACATCTGGAGTAAACCTGGCACCATCCCTACGGTGAAGCATGGTGGTGGCAGCATCATGCTGTGAGGATGTTTTTCAGCAGCAGGGACTGGGATACTAGTAAGGATCGAGGTAAAGATGAACGGAGAGAGATCCTTGATGAAAACCAGAGCGCTCAGGACCGCAGACTGGGGCAAAGGTTTACCTTCCAACAGGACAACGACCCCAAGCACACAGCCAAGACAACACAGGAGTGGCTTCGGGACAAGTCTCTGAATGTCCTTGTGTGGCCCAGCCAGAGCCCGGACTTGAACCCGATCTAACATCTCTGAAGACCTGAAAATAGCTGTGCAGCAACGCTACCCATCCAACCTGACAGAGCTTGAGAGGATCTGCTGAGAAGAATGGGAGAAACTCCCCAAATACAGGTGTGCCAAGCTTGTAGCGTCATACCCAAGAAGACTCGAGGCTGTAATCGCTGCCAAAGTTTTTTTATTTGTAATAAATACATTACACCTATTGCTTTGTAATTCTGGGTTATTTTGTGTAGATTGAATAGGAAAAAAATGTTGGGGTCAATTTTAGAATAAGGCTGTAACGTAACAAAATGTGTAAAAATTTCAAGGGGTCTGAATACTTTCCGAATGCACTGTATCAACCTCAATTTCCCTGCACATCGACTCAGTCCCGGTACCCCATGTATATAGCCAAGCTATCATTGCTCATTGTGTATTTATTCCTTGTGTTACTATTTTTTTTCTACCATTATTATTATTATTATTATTATTATTATTTTATTTATTGTATTCTGCATAGTTGTAAGCATTTCACTATTAGTGTACACCTGTTGTTTACAAAGCACATGACAATAAAAATTTGATTTGATCTTCAACGAGGGAACTTTTTCCACAGGTCTTCATACAAAGTGCTACTCTGATTCCACAGAGGAAAATGAGCAAGCATCACGGTCGCTCCAGGGTTAGCTGGCTAATGAGTCAATTTAGGATGAGTAGATCTGAGAGTCCGGTGAGTTGAGCACCTATCCTCCTCAGAGCAGAGTGGTAATGATAACAGGAAGTAACATGGGCTAACATTGACCTCTGACCCAACAGTCCATTAGCCAGTTAAATAGGGCCTTCTCTATAAACAGGGCTCTCTCTCCCTATTAAACAGATAGTACATTATTCCGGGGCTGGGCAGTCAGGCCTGGTGTATGTAAACACAGCCGTCCCAGACCATCTCAGACTGTCTCAGGGTCCAGTGCAGGGGGAGAGAGAGGGGGGTTTATTCCTGGGTTACCTGACAGTGAGTAAACTCCATTAGCTATCTGCTCTGCTCTCCCTCCCACTGTAATCCCCCTTGACTAAACACAGGAAGGAAGAGACGGGTAAATAAATCACTTCTCTGATAAACCAAGCAACTTTTTTTTATTTTTCTCCATCCCTGATGTAAATTGAATGGATTGGTTTGACTCAAACTGTAACGGTGTCGGGATATGTCCATGTTGGTGTGTGGCATGTCTGTAGATCAGAGTGACACAAGATATGAGCAGAACACAACATGCTGAACAACAGAAGAGAGGCTAGGAGGGGGAGATGGGGAGAGGGAAGGAGAGAGGGGGAAAGAGAGTAAAGATGAAGAGAGATATCTATGGAGTAAGACAGAGAGTCTCTGAAATTGTGCTAGAGAGACTCAGGCCCCTGCTGTTCACACTGTGAAGTGGCCCTGTGTCTCCACCGGGCTTACCGGTCCCTCACTTCCCCCAGTGTCGAGGGGGTGTCTGGGGAATGGATGGGGGGACAGTCAGTCCAGGTCAGCCCAGATATGAGGCTGTAAAGCGACGGTAGGAAGTCTAAGGGGTCAGCAGCACTGGACTCCTGGATGACTCACACCAGCATGTCAGTCATTCACACTCATTTGTTACAGTCTGTAGCCCCCCAGGGCAGTGTTTCCCAACTCCAGTCCTCAAGTACCTCCAACAGCAGACATTTTTGTTGTTGCCCCAGACAAACTCACCTCATTCAACTCTTTGAGGGCTTGATGATTAGTTGACAAGTTGAATCAGGTGTGCTACAAAGAAAATGTGTGCTGTTGGGGGTACTCGAGGACTGGTCTAGAATGTCACAATGCCCTGTGGGGGTAGGTAGGGGACAACAGTAGCAGATTGAGACAGTCCAGAGAGGGGAGGAATGTCTGGGCTGGCTTGGGGACAGGCTTCATACCCCTGGGGTAAAGACCATTACAGACTTAAAGCCCCTCTGTCTGTGGCATACAGGTCAGATAAGAGACTACGTATAGAGGACCCGACCAATAGTTAGACTAAACTGGCCATGTTGATGTAAACCAGATTTGACTAAACCAGACTAGATTGCATATTGCTCTTACTATTATCTTTTTCTGATTGAAAGGGAAAATAAAACGTTGATTTTGCAGAAATGTTTCTCGCAGCCTACTCACACTGCAGGGCCTATCATGGCTGTAGTTTTGAGCCTGTGCAGGAGAGGTCAGAGGTTAGGGTTCAGGGATTAGAGTTCAGGAGTCTGGTTAGGAGATGTTTTTGCGAGTGTAGCGAAATGCTTGTGCTTCTAGTTCCAACAGTGCAGTTATATCTAACAAGTAATCTAACAATTCCCCAACAACGACCTAATACACACAAATCTAAAGGGGGAATGAGAATATACATGTAAGTATATGGATGAGCGATGGCCGAGCAGCATAGGCAAGGTGCAATAGATGGTATAAAATACAGTAAATACATGTGATATGAGTAATGTAAGATATGTAAACATTATTAAAGTGGCATTATTTAGACTGGCATTGAATAAAGTGACTAGTGATCCATTTATTAAAGTGTCCAGTGATTGGGTCTCAATGTAGGCAGCAGCCTCTCTGAGTTAGTGATTGCTGTTTAGCAGTCTGATGGCCTTGAGATAGAAGCTGTTTCTCAATCTCTCGGTCCCAGCTTTGATGCACCTGTACTGACCTCGCTTTCTAGATGGTAGCAGTGTGAACAGGCAGTGGCTCAGGTGGTTGATGTCCTTGATGATCTTTTTGGCCTTCCTGTGACATCGCGTGCTGTAGGTGTCATGGAGGGCAGGTAGTTTGAACCCAATCCAGAACCCAATTGCACATGGCGGGGTTGAGGCCCAGGGCCCCCAGCTTGATGATGATCTTGGAGGGTACTTTGGTGTTGAATGCTGAGCTGTAGTCAATGAACAGCATTCTTACATTGGTATTCCTTTTGTCCAGATGGGATAGGGCAGTGTAATGGTGATTGCGTCGTCTGTGGACCTGTTGGGGCGGTATGCAAACTGAAGTGGGTCTAGGGTGGCCGGTAAGGTGGAGGTGATATGATCCTTGACTGGACTCTCAAAGCACTTCATGATGACAGAAGTGAGTGCTATGGGGCGGTAGTCATTTAGATCAGTTATCTTTGCCTTCTTGCGTACAGGAACAATGGTAGCCATCTTGAAGCATGTGGGGACAGCAGACTGGGATAGGGAGCGATTGAATTTGTCCGTAAACACACCAGCCAGCTGGTCTGCACATTCGTAGAATATTAACGCCGTAAAAATAGAAACATACATACAAACATAGTAACCAGAGTCAGAAAGCCAAAAATAGCAACCCAGACAATTAGACGGGGATAAAGCGTCTGGCTGGTTGTTCTAGAATGTGACCTAGGGGCATAGGGACAGACAGAGCAGACGCCTTGTTTCTGATCAGTAATAGCTGGGAGCTGGAATGTTATGAGAGGCAGGTCGGGCTAATCCCAGCAGGGATGGAGCAACAGGCCGGGGTGGAGAGGTTAGTTCTACTCTGCTCCACTGCTCTCCTATTGCTAACATACTTACTACTGACTACTGCTATGCCTCTTAATGAACAACAGACAATGTGATTGACTGACCGTCACTTTCCCTTTCATATCCTCATTCAATAAAGAAGGCCTACTCCCTAATGAGTTAGCCCTACTCCCTGTTCATTCAGTTTATCACTGTCTTTCAGAGAGATTGAAAGCTTGTCTATGGGAGGGATGTAGTACATGTATGGTTTGGGAGTAGCTCAGTCTGAGCTGTTGATGTAGAGGTAACTAGTGTGATGTTCCAGGAAGGGGTGAAAGGGAGTGTTTGTTGAGGCATACCCCACCCCTGTCCAGCGCTAGTCCCAGGCTGCACACAGGCCCTGTGATTGTGGGCTGGCTACGGCCCAAACCTGCTCAATCTGCCCCATTCAGACAAACCCTCTTCCATTCCAGTGGGGGGCAGAGGCAGGGGCAGCATTGGTAGGTAATGTGGCAGTGCCAGCAAAGTGGGTACCCTACCCCCACCAACCTTGAGGTAAAGCCCTACGGAGAGGTAATTACTGTACCCGAACGGCCCTCTTCATAACTCTGTAAACACCATGAACTAACACCACCGATCACACTGACCACATCTAGCTATATCACTACAACCACCATGTCAGCCTACACAACCACATCTATATCACTACAACCACATTTTTATTACTGAAAAAAACTATATTTCACACTCTATAACCACGCCAATATACTGTAGTTAACTGTAGAAAGCTTTCTTACGTGAGTAGGTAAGAAGTAAATCTACTGTTTGGTGTTTTCTTTACTGTTAACCACTGAGTGAATGAGAGGTCAGAGGTGTCAACCTGATCACAGGATGACCTGACCTCACAGGACCTCTCTCACATGGTTACAGTCCGTTCCCATGGCCTCACTAACATTACAACCACCACCAGGGGTGCCCAGCTCTGCCCACCGTTCCCTTCAGGGCAACCCAGGGCAACCACCACACCAGCCAGAGAAAATAGCCATTTCATCCAGCCATGCAGTTTCCAATATAATTACCCTTCTCTGTGTCCACCCTGTAGCCAGAGCCCAAGAATAGTGAAATTAAATCAATAGAGAGAGGGAGAGGAGCACACAAACTCATTTCACTTAATAACTCAATAAAACTGGGGCTCACATTACGGGTCAATTTTGATTGCAAACATCAACTCTCCCGTCACAAGTCTTGATCGTGAGATCTGATTTCCCAAGAACATGTTTTGAATGGGGTCCCAAACGTACACAAAACACACATACAGCAGCTAACAACAGAAACAACAATACACAGTTGGGATCAGATGGTTATCACTGGGCCTACCTGGTATCTATTTTTACCTGAGGACACATTTTCCACTTTCTTCTATAAAAACCTGCTGACTACTATGATACTAAAGCTGGAAGGCAGAGTGGACTGTGAGAACTACGGAGGTCAGAAGGGTACAGGACAGGCATAGACTAATGTGGATTGATGTGGATCAAGGAGGACTAAGGTGGTACGAAGGATACTGGTACCAAATAAGCCGCGGCATCTTCCTCCCTTTTTAATAAGCATGGGCCCAGCTCAGAAACCAGGTTTACAAGGTTGTTTTCAAATTCCACTTTGGCATGGGACCCTGGCTGGCGCAGGCCTGTTTTGTTTTTCCGTGATTTACTTTAATAAGTTCCTAAATACTGTGCTGTCCTGCTGCTAGCTTTACAGCTTCAGGAATATAAAGAGACTATGAAAACAGACGAGGAAATGGCTTAGGAATAGAGTAGAATTAATTAGATTAGAAGATGGTAGAATATGGCGCCTTACGGCTCAGTCTCCACTCTGTGTGAGAGAGTTTTTAAACTGTTAGCAGACCACTGCTATAGGTCAGAGGTGTGATAAGAGCGAGTGATGAGACTTACTCTCCCTCTCTTGTCCTGTCTGTTTCCCTCGCTCCCCTTCTCCAGAAACCCCTGACCCTGCCATGGTCTGACACATGTGCACATCCACCCCCGTGGACACTGCTTCCATGCCTCCTGTCTTCCCAACAACTCTAAACACACCTCCTGGAAAGCAGCCCCCAGACATTTACAGGACCTGCATGTTTTTTCCTCCAAACACAACTGGCTGTGTTTATAAACCACAGGAGAGAGAGTCACAGTGTGTGTTTCTCTCTCTGACGAGACAGTTTATCCCAACAAGGTTGTGGTCATCTCGCCTCAACAGTGTCACCACCACCCCCTGTACCACACTCACCTGCAGAACCTAAGCAAACTGAGACAGACAGACAGAGAGAAAAAGTCACTCTTTGGTATGGTGTGTGAGCAACAAGATCTCTTAGTTTCACTTCGAAATTCGACGTATTATGGATGAACGCCTATTTTCTACAATTCCGCAAGATTACAGGGTTTATTCCGTGTGGTTACAGGGTTAAAACATAAACAACTCAAAGGGTCAAGTTTATGTATTAATTCTTAGTAGTTTAGGTTAGAGCCTACCTCCTTCCTGTAGTCTGTTTAGTTGTTGTTGGTAATCAGGCCTACTACAGTTGTGTCGTCAGTAAACTTGATGATGGAGTTGGAACTGTGTCAGACCACGTAGTTGTGGGTACAGAGGAAATACAGGAGGGGACTGAGGACACACCCTTGTGGGGCCCACATGTTGAGAAACAGTGTCGAGGAGGTAATGTTGCCTACCTTCACCACCTTGGGGTGGCCCTTCCGGAAGTCAAGGACCCAGTTGCATAGGGAGGAGTTCAGACCAAGGGCGTGAGCTTTACAATGAGCTTAGAGGGCACTATGGTATTGAAGGCTGAGCTGTAGTCGAATAGCATCCTCATATGTATTCCTTTTGTCCAGGTGGGTAAGGGGAGTGTGCAGTGCAATGGCGATTGCGTCGTCCGTGGATCTGTCAGGGTGGTATGCAAATAGAAAAACGTCGAGGATGTCGGGGAGGCAGGAGGTGATATGGTCTTTAACTAGCCTCTCAAAGCACTTCATGATGATGGAAGTGATTCCTACTGGTTGGTAGTCATTCAGTTCAGTCCCTTTCTTGGGCATGAGGGTGATAGTGGACATCTTGAAGCAGGTGGATATAATGTAGTGGCCTGAGCTAGGGAGAACACAACAGCCAGCTGGTCTGCACATGCTCTGAAGGCACGGCTAGGGATGCGGTCTGGGACACAGCCTTGCGAGGGTTAACACGTTAGAACGACTTACAATAAAACATTTTTTTAACACATTTACATAAGTATTCAGACCCTTTACTCTTTACAACACCATTGGTACAGCATCGAGTCTTCTTGGGTATGACGTTACAAGCTTGGCACAACTGTATTTGGGGAGTTTCTCCCATTCTTCTCTGCAGATCCTCTCAAGCTCTGTCAGGTATGATGGGGAGCGTTGCTGCACAGCTATTTTCAGGTCTCTCCAAGGATGTTCGATCAGGTTAAAGTCTGGGCTCTGGCTGGACCACTCAAGGACATTCAGAGACTTGTCCTTAAGCCAGTCCTGTGTTGTCTTGGCTGTCTGCATAGGGTCATTGTCCTGTTGTATGGTGAACCTTCGCCCCAGTCTGAGCGTTTTGGAGCAGGTTTTCATCAAGAATCTCTCTGTACTTTCCTCTGTTCATCTTTCCCTCAATCCTGACAAGTCTCTCTGCCACTGAAAAACATCCCCACAGCATAATGCTGCCCCCACCATGCTTCACCGTAGGGATGGTGCCAGTTTTTCTCCAGATGTGATGTTTGGCATTCAGGCCAAAGAGTTCAATCTTGATTTCATCAAACCAGAGAATCTTGTTTCTCATGGTCTGAGACTCTTTAGGTGCCTTTTTGAAAACTCCATGTGGGCGTCATGTGCCTTTTACTGAGGAGTGGCTTCCGTCTGGCCACTCTACCATAAAGGCCTGATTGGTGGAGTGCTGCAGAGATAGTTGTCCTTCTGGAAGGTTATCCCATCTCCACAGAGGAACTCTGGAGCTCTGTCAAAGTGACCATCGGGTTCTTGGTCACCTCCCTGACCAAGGCCCTTCTCTCCCCTGATTGCTCAGTTTGGTCGGGCGGCCAGCTCTAGGAAGAGTCTTGGTGGTTCCAAACTTCTTCCATTTAAAAATGATGGAGGCCACTGTGTTCTTGGGGACCATCAACGCTGCAGACATTTTTTGGTACCCTTCCCAAGATCTGTGCCTCGACACAATCCTGTCTCGGGGCTATATGGATAATTCCTTTGAGTCTCATAGCGAAGGGTCTGAATACTTATGTAAATAAGGTATCTGTTTTTTTTGTTGATACATTTGTAAAAATCTCTAAAAACCTGTTTTCGCTTTGTGGGGTATTGTGTGTAGATTGCTGAGGATTGTTTTTTTATTTCATCCATTTTAGAATGAGGCTGTAACGTAACAAAGTCAAGGGGTCTGAGTACTTTCTGAAGGCCCTGTACGTTCTCAGTGGGGACTGTGAGTATGTAGCCCACATTGTCATCAGGGGCTCTCCTCGGCAGCTCAGGGTCATTGTGCTCCAATCGTTAGAAAAAGGTGTTTAACTCGTCCGATAGGGTGGCGTTGGTGACCGCGATGTGGCTGGCTTTCTTTGTGTAATCCGTGATCGCTAGGAGCCTCTGCCACGTACGCCTTGTGTCCGACCTGCTGAATTCCTCCTCCACTTTGTCGCTATACTTCTGTTTCGTCATCTTGATCAATCTGCGGAGGTCGTATTAGTACTGTTTAACCATACTATTGTCCCCAGTATCTCTCTCTTTCAGTTTTTCTACAAGGCTGCTATCGATCCACAGATTTTGATTCGGCTAAGTTTTGAAAGACACTAAATCGGTATCACATCATCTATGCATTTTTTTTTATAAATCCGGTGACTGAGTCTGCAAATTCATTGATGCCATCTTCAGATGCGACCCGGAACATATTCCAGTCCACATGATCAAAAGAGTCTTGGAGCGTGAATTCTGATTGGTCTGACCAATGCTTTACAGAACTGACCACCGGAACTTCCCTCAAGTTTTTTGGGAGAAGGGAGAAGCAAGAAGGAGTCATGGTCAGATTTGCGGAAAGGAGGACGGGAGAGGGCCTTATACTCGTAAAAAGTTAGGCCTAATTGGGTGCGATTGGGATCGGTGTGTATAGTGTACATGCGGTACCTGCAGCAGCAGTCTCTCGAAAGCCAGGCAGGCGTCCCAGCGGGGCAGGGTGGGGTGGCGGAGGGTCTGGGCGGTGGCCAGGCCCAGCTGGAGCACCCCACAGTGACTCTCTAGCGCCCCCCAGCTACTTTTAAACAGCTGCACGTAGGAACACAGCTGCTCCGGGGTTACACGCCCTGAAAGGGGGACAACAACATAGACATAAGACATGGGGAAATTATATGAATTTCCTATTTATACAGTGGATCCTCCTTTAAAAATTGTGAGCTTATGCCGTGGGATTTAGAGGTAATTTGTGGTTTAGTACGGTACCCTGCGTCACAACTTCAGTGCTCCAGACCAGCGCAAGGGGGAGTTAGAGCACTGATTACGCTTTTGGGTCCTACTGTGTCTCTAACTGACAATGAATTGGCGACATAAACCTAAATAGAAACGGATTATTGTGCACAACTTCAGTATTACTTACTATTTTACTTTTATTTTTTATTTCACCTTTATTTACCGATGTAGGCCAGATGAGAACAAGTTCTCATTTACAACTGCAACCTGGCCAAGATAAAGCAAAGCAGTGTGACAAAAACAACAGCACCGAGTTATACATAAACAAACATACAGTCAATAACACAATAGAAAAATATATGTACAGTGTGTGCAAATGTAGAAGAGTAGGGAGGTAAGGCAATAAATAGACCATAGAGGCGAAATAATTACAATTTAGCATTAACATGAGTGATGGATGTGCAGATGATGATGTGCAAGTAGAGATACTGGGGTACAAAAAAGCAAGAGGATAAATAACATGGGGATGAGGTAGTTGGGTGTGCTATTGCTTAAAGTTAGAGAGGGAGATATAAGTCTCCAGCTTCAGTGATTTTTGCAATTCCAGTCATTGGCAGCAGATAACTGGAAGTAAAGGCGGACAAAGGAAGTGTTGGCTTTGGGGAAGACCAGTGAAATATACCTGCTGGAGCACGTGCTACGGGTGGGTGTTGCTATGGTGACCAGTGAGCTGAGATAAGTCTTTAAAGCCCCGCCTTATAGATGACTTGGAGCCAGTGGGTTTGGCGACGAATATGTAGTGAGGGCCAGCCAACGAGAGCATACAGGTCACAGTGGTGGGTAGTATATGGGGCTTTGGTGACATCCAGTTTGCTGAGTAGTGTTGGAGGCTATTTTATAAATGACATCGCCGAAGTCAAGGATCGGTAGGATAGTCAGGTTTATGAGGGTATGTTTGGCAGCACGAGTGAAGGAGGCTTTGTTGCGAAATAGGAAGCGATTCTAGATTTAATTTTGGATTGGAGATGCTTAATGTGAGTCTGGAAGGAGAGTTTACAGTCTAACCAGACACCTAGGTATTTATAGTTGTCCACATATTCTAAGTCAGAACCGTCCAGAGTAGTGATGCTAGTCGGGCGGGCGGGTACGGGCAACAATTGGTTGAAGAGCATGCATTTAGTTTTACTAGCATTTAAAAGCAGTTGGAGGCCATGGGAGGAGTGTTGTATGGCATTGAAGCTCGTTTGGAGGTTTGTTAACACAGTGTCCTAAGAAAGGCCAGATGTATACAGAATGGTGTCGTCTGCGTAGAGGTGGATCAGAGAATCACCAGCAGCAAGAGCGACATCATTGATATATACAGAGAAAAGTGTCGGCCCGAGAATTGAACCCTGTGGCACCCCCATAGACACTGCTAGAGGTCCGAACAACAGGCCCTCCAATTTGACACACTGAACTCTATCTGAGAAGTAGTTGGTGAACCAGGCGAGGCAGTCATTTGAGAAACCAAGGCTATTGAGTCTGCCGATAAGAATGCAGTGATGGACAGAGTCGAAAGCCTTGGCCAGGTCGATGAAGACGGCTGCACAGTACTGTCTTTTATTGATGGCAGTTATGATATCGTTTAGGACTTTTAGCGTGGCTGAGGTGCACCCATGACCAGCTCGGAAACCAGATTGCATAGTGGAGTAGGTACGGTAGGATTCGAAATGACTGGTGATCTGTTTGTTAACTTGGCTTTAGAAAATTTTAGAAAGGCAGGGCAGGATGGATATAGGTCTATAACAGTTTGGGTCTAGAGTGTCTCCCCCTTTGAAGAGAGGGATGACCGCGGCAGCTTTCCAATCTTTGGGGATCTCAGACGATACAAAAGAGAGGTTGAACAGGCTAGTAATAGGGGTTGCAACAATTTCGGCTGATAGTTTTAGAAAGAGAGGGTCCAGATTGTCTAGCCCATCTGATTTGTAGGGGTCCAGATTTTGCAGCTCTTTCAGAACATCAGCTGTCTGGATTTGGGTGAAGGAGAAGCAGGGGATGCACATTTCTGTTTGAAAAAGCTAGCCTTAGCTTTCCTAACTGACTGAGTATATTGGTTCCTGACTTCCCTGAAAAGTTGTAAATCGCGGGGGGCTATTCGATGCTAATGCAGGTCAAGGGCAGTCAAAGTCTGGGGTGAACCAAGGGCTATATCTGTTCTTAGTTCCACATTTTTTGCATGGGGCATGCTTATTTAAGATGGCGAGGAAAGCACTTTTTAATAACTTCTTCGGGATCGGTGTCCCTTCATAGGGACGGTTAAGCTAACGTAGGCTAATCCAGACAGAGATCCACAGGTAGAGGAGAGAAGCTTGGAGGAGATGGGCTGTGAGAACCTCAGCCATAATCATGTATTGGGTATGCTGTATACTCTGTGCAAGTGTGTATCTGTAACTTTAAGTGTTGTTGTTAAAGTGTGAGAGTCTATGTTTGTGTACACCATAGTGGCTGATGGAATGTGTGTCTGTGAGAATGTGTGTGCATGCACAACTGATAAGAGTCCTGTGAGGTTGTCTCAGATTGTGACTAATACATGTGAATCAGAGGTTGTCTCTGATTATTTGCAGAGCTGGCAGAGTGAAGCAGGGTTAGTGCTCACACCAAGACCCTCCCCTCCTCTACGGAGGAGCCACAGAAAGAATGGGGTGAGGGGGGGCGACCCCAGGAAGAGACAAGGGGGACGGACCGGGGGATAGGGCGACCCCAGGGCTAGCGGCGAGAGGAGAGGGGTACACATGAACTCCTCATAAAGCCCAATTCTTCATGTTGATATTCAGAGCCATGAACAGATGAGGGAGTATTTCCTGTTGGACTACATGGCCAATGTTTTCTTTAGTGCGGCCAAAAACATGACTGGAGGAGAAACAGACAGGAGGAATGAAAAATGAGGCACAACTTTCCAGAATGCAAAATATAAAATGTATGGAGTCATGTCAAGTACAGATGTAACGACTTGAATTTGTTGATATTACACCAATGAGTCCATAACATGTAATGTCTAACCCCTTCTAAACATAGTGTGTCTGAGCTACCTACTTCTGGGTTGTACCATTGGACTGGTTTTCTTCTACATCCGTAGATACCAACCCTTAGTCTGTGTGATTAACAGGGGCTGAGCTAGAGAGGTGTTTGTGAGACAAGGGCGGATCCCGAAGGGGCCCCGGGCCAGGTCATTTTTTTTTTGACAAAAATGTCTGAAGAGTTTGAGCTACACACTATTAAAAGCTATCCATGAAAAGCTGAGAATCTCACGAACATGTAATGTTTTGCTATATGATGCCCACAAGCTACACAAGAGTTGTAAGGATTCCTCTACATAGATTGTCATAGGAAATCCCAGGACATACAGTAGTAACTATAATACTGTAATGGGTTTGCACCCCCTGGGCTGGTACGGTGGAGAAGATCTTCGTGGGCTATACTCAGCCTTGTCTCAGGGTAGTAAGTTGGTGGTCTGTTGATATCCCTCTAGTGGTGTGAGGGCTGTGCTTTGGCAAAGTGGGTGGGGTTATATCCTGCCTCGTCGGACAGGGCCGCATTGTCCCCCGACCCCCGTCTCAGTCTCCAGTCTCTATGCTGCAATAGTCTATGTGCCGGGAGGCTAGGGTCAGTCTGTTATACCTGGTATAATTCTCCAGCCTTATCTGTTGTACTGTGTGAATTTAAGTATGCTCCCTCTAATTCTCTCCCTCCCCTCCCGGAGGACCTGAGCCCTAGGACCATGACTACCAGGCCTGATGACTCCTGGCTGTCCCCAGTCCACCTGGTCGTCCTGCTGCTTCAGTTTCAACTGTTCTGCCTGCGGCTATGGAACCCTGACCTGTTCACCGGACGTGCTACCTTGTCACGGAACCTGCTGTTTTTGATTCTCTCTCCCTCGCTCTCTACCGCACCTGCTGTCTGAATGCTCGGCTATGAAAAGCCAACTGACATTTACTCCTGAGGTACTGACCTGTTGCACCCTCTACACCCTGCTGGTCAACTATGAACGTTTGAACATTTTGAAATACAATCTGGCCTTAATGGCCATGTACTCTTATGATCTCCACCCGGCACAGCCAGAAGAGGACTGGCCACCCCTCAGAGCCTGGTTCCTCTCTAGTTTTTTTTCCTAGGTTCCTGCCTTTCTAGGGAGTTTTTCCTAGCCACCGTGCTGCTACATCTGCATTGCTTGCTGTTTGGGGTTTTAGGCTGGGTTTCTGTACAGCACCTTGTGACATCTGCTGATGCTGGCTTTATAAATAAATGTGATTGATTGTCTGTAATAAGCTCACATAGTTGCTGTCACAATCTCCAAACTCCACACAGTTGTCACTGGCTAGTTGGATATTCATCAAACAATTTCTGAACTTAATATGAATTCATTTTAATAACGTTTTTTTAAATAAAAGTTTAATAAAGGTTTTTGCATTGGGGACCTTACTTTTTTATTGATGATTGTTAATAAAACTCATGAATGCAACTGTTTGTATCAAATTGTTTTGTGTTCTACTTGTAGCCCTGGTTGTCCTGAAAAGAAAATGGCCTCACACTCCATTGTGAGGCTAAATATAGGGGCTGGACATGCAGATAAATGAAAGTCAGATAAATGAAAAGATCATTTTAGCTTGGGTCTCGGGACTGAGGGGTAATGCTGGAGTGGATAATAAAATGTGTTCAGTTTTCGGCAAGAACGGTTAGATAGGCAGCGTTAACCTAACAAAGGACTCCTATTCCCAGAAAGCATCTCAGTCTGGTGCTGAGTAAAGTTGATAACGCTAAAGACGGTTGAAACTCAGCCTGCTGGGTAATGTGGTCTCCTCACCATCCTAAATCAACTTATGTGCTGTGCTCTCTGTGTGGCACCAACGGGCAGAATGGAAGATATGTGTACAAAAGCGAATCAGGTTACCTTTCCAACATTAAAACATAATTGAGGAATGAACCCCTGTCCAGGAATATCCAGACAGTGAAAAGCCCTATTGTGAACAGCCCTGAACCGTGGCAGTAAAAAAAAGCCTGGCAGTATACTCAAACATCATTTAGCCTGATGTGCCAACCATAACTCAGCCCAGAAGCAGGGAAGAGAACCACAGCCAGGGCCAAACATAATTTATCCCTAGAATAGGCCTGAGAGAGCAAGATACTGAGGGACAACCAGCATCTAACCCAGGGGTAGAGATACAGTGTGAGAGGAAGAACAGTGAAAAAAAGAACGAATGAGAGAGACACACAATGAGTTTGAGGATCAACCATGAGTCAACCCCTGAACAATGCTACGAGGCCAAGGGCCAAACATTATTAACCCTGAAACTGAACCAGGAGGATGACTTGCATTTTTGGTGGAGTGTGTGAGTGACTCAGGGGCTTTGAAGTTCTGGCTGTTTGAGCATGAAGCTTTCCAGTGGTTTGCCTCACTCACAGTCCAGGCTCGTAAGTCACGGTGCTGCCTGGAGCAGAGGAAGGAGCAAGGGCTTTTATTTATGGACATATCACTGGGCCTGCTCCCAGACTGTACAGTAGGAGTACAGCACACACACACAACACACTCCACTCAGTCACATCGCTGCACCTGTGTGTGTGTGTGTGTGTGTGTGTGTGTGTGCGTGCGTGCGTATAAATGAGTGAAGCAGCAAGAGAGAGATTGTGTAGCTGCATACAGCATGTCTTATGTTCATAATTGTATGCAATATATGTGTAGCCTAGTCCTTTCTCTCCTGTTAATAATGTGCGAGATGTGTGTTGCGATTCTTCTGACATGGTTCTGATCCTGTTGGCTGGGGAAGCAGGAAATAGCTGTTTGATGCATTGGTTTGGCTGCAAATGTGTGAGTGTGTGTACGTGTACAATCGAGTATCTGCCATAGTCAACTATTTCTGCAAAGTGAAAAATTCCACAATACACTGGGGGAATTAGGCCATATGCTACAGAGCCAAGCACAGGTCCTGTCAACACTTTTCTCTTCTACTGCAACACACACACACACACACCAAAGCTGTCAAAATAACTCAGAGTTAAAACACCCAAAAGCAACACTGAACTGACACATGAACACACGACTTATGCCATGTTAATAAGATATCTGAGTGAGAGTTTCTAACAAAATCAAATGGGGACCCCCTGGGAGGTCGGGGCCCCTGGGGAGGTACCCAGCATGCCCGGTCGGTAATACTGCATTTCTCTACTATTTAAAAACTATCAAATGCTACAGTGCCATCAGAAAGTATTCATACCCCTTGACTCTTCCACATTTTGTTGTGTTACAGCCTGAATTTAAAAAAATATATATACATATATATTATTTTCCTCACCCATCTACACACAATACCCATAATGACAAAGTGAAAACATGTTTTGATAAATTGTATTTATAATGAAATACAGAAACATCTAATTTACATAAGTATTCACACCCCTGAGTCAATACATGTTAGAGTCACCTTTGGAAGTGATTACAGCTGTGAGTCTCTAAGAGTCTCTAACTCTAAGAGCTTTCCACACCTGGATTGTACAATATTTGCCCATTATTCTTTAAAGAATTGCTCTGTAAAATTGGTTGATGATTGCTAGACAACCATTTTCAAGTCTTGCCATAGATTTTCAAGCAGATTTAAAAGGAAAATGTAACAAATTGCCCGTTTCTATGTCTTGTACTAAAAAGAGAGAGAGGAAGATTAGTGTTTCCAATTACATCATCAACCAATTAGGAGGCAATTAGTAGGCAATACCTACTCATAATAGGTTAAAATCACAATGTACACTGATGATGTAACTGGAAACTCTAATCTTCCTCTCTCTCTCTTTTTACTACAAAACATACGCGCCATTTTCACATATTTTGATGTTTGGGTGGTGCTGGAGATGAATTCAATTAAAATGTCCTTCAAGTCAAAAACGTAACTCGGCCACTCAGGAAAATTTACTGTCTTCTTGGTAAGGAACTCCAATGTAGATTTGGCCTTGTGTTTTAGGTTATTGCCCTGCTGAAAGGTGAACTAATCTCCCAGTGTCTGGTGGAAAGCAGACTGAACCAGGTTTTCCTCTAGGATTTTGCTTGTGCTTAGCTCCATTCCTTTTTATCCTGAAAAACACCCCAATCCTTAATGATTACAAGCATACCAACAACATGATGCAGCCACCACTATGCTTGAAAATATGGAGAGTGGTACTCAGTAATGTGTTATATTGGATTTCCCTAAACATAATACTTTGTATTCAGGACAAAAGGTTAATTGCTTTGTCACATTTCCCTTGTTGCAAACAGGATGCATGTTTTGGAATGTTTTTATTCTGTACAGGCTTCCTTCTTTTCACTTTGTCAATTATGTTAGTATTTGGGAGTAACTACAATGTTGTTGATCCATCCTCTGTTTTCTCCTATCACAGCCATTAAACTCTTTAACTATTTTAAAGTCAACATGGTGAAATCCCTGATTGGTTTCCTTCCTCTCCAGCAACTGAGTTAGGAAGGACGGTAGTCATTCAGAAATCATGTTAAACACTATTATGAGTCGATGAAACTTATGTGACTTGTTAAGCACATTTTTACTCCTGAACTTATTTAGGCTTGACATAACAAATAGGGTGAATACTTATTGACTGAAGAAATTTCAGAGTTACATTTTTTATTAATTTGTAAACATGTCGAAAAACATAATTCCCCTTTGAGATTATGGGGTATTGTGTTTAGGCAGTGACAAAAAATTCCATCTTAGATTCAGGATGTAACAAAACAAAATGTCAAAAAAGAGCGTCTGGATGGATACTACTACAGTACGGCCCTGGTGAGCGTCTGGATGGATACTATTACAGTACGGCCCTGGCAAGCGTCTGGATGGATACTACTACAATACGGCCCTGGCGAGCGTCTGGATGGATACTACTACAATACGGCCCTGGCGGCGCCTGGATGGATACTACTACAATACGTCCCTGGCGGCGTCTGGATGGATACTACTACACACGGCTGGCGAGCGTCTGGATGGATACTACTACAGTACGGCCCTGGTGAGCGTCTGGATGGATACTACTACAATACGGCCCTGGCAAGCGTCTGGATGGATACTACTACAGTACGGCCCTGGCGAGCGTCTGGATGGATACTACTACAATACGGCCCTGGCGAGCGTCTGGATGGATACTACTACAATACGGCCCTGGCGAGCGTCTGGATGGATACTACTACAATACGGCCCTGGCGGCGCCTGGATGGATACTACTACAATACGGCCCTGGCGAGCGTCTGGATGGATACTACTACTGTCACGGCCTGGCGAGCGTCTGGATGGATACTACTACAGTACGGCCCTGGTGAGCGTCTGGATGGATACTACTACAATACGGCCCTGGCAAGCGTCTGGATGGATACTACTACAGTACGGCCCTGGCGAGCGTCTGGATGGATACTACTACAATACGGCCCTGGTGAGCGTCTGGATGGATACTACTACAGTACGGCCCTGGTGAGCGTCTGGATGGATACTACTACAGTACGGCCCTGGTGAGCGTCTGGATGGATACTACTACAGTACGGCCCTGGCAAGCGTCTGGATGGATACTACTACAGTACGGCCCTGGCGAGCGTCTGGATGGATACTACTACAGTATGTGTGTGTGAGTGAGCAGTCAGTGTGAAATCTGCCTAACTTACAACTCTGTTTCCTCCCTTGTCATGTGACCACACAGCCATTAGACCAGGGCTAGAATGCGGCATCCCACAGTGCTGGTGGGCATGATGGAACAGTGTGGGGGCAGGACGGACACTGTGAGGGGTAGGAGGGGAGTGGAGGCGGAAGGGAGGTTTGGTCCTCTGCCAGGGAGGTATAAAGATCCAGTTTGTCAAGGCTTTGGCACTTCCCTCTTGCCTGGACACAGGCTAAGTCAACAGGCTGTCAGAAGGGAGCAACAGCTTACTGCCATACCAACACTTCACACTCTCTTGCTCTCTCTCTCCCTCTCTCACTCATACCCCCTCTCCCTCGATCCGTACCCTTCACGTTCTCTCGTTCCACCTCTCGTATGAATCTCTCTTTCTCCCTCTTTACTACCCTCTCCCTCTGAGGTGTTTTTCAAAATAAACCCATAAGAGAGCAAGCCACCCAGGATTAGAAGGATACGACGGTGCTGCTCTCAGACACAGATGTGTGAAAGGAAACAACCATGGTGGCAGCATACTGCATGTGTGTGTGTGGGACCCCCCTGTCACATATTCCAACCTGCTTGTTAAGTGAGCCTGCTTACCTCTGTGATTACAGCAGCAGTGGGACCACAGAGCCCATCTATTACTGCTGCACACAGACCAGCCACATGCCAATATACATTCTGTATCAGCCCAGTGTGTAGGTGTGTGTGTCTGTGTACATAGCATACTACATATTATTCATGCATGCACCTACACTACCGTTCAAAAGTTTGTGGTCACTTAGAAATGTCCTTGTTTTTGAAAGAAAAGCAACATTTTTGTCCATTAAAATTAAATCAAATTGATCCAAAATACAGTGTAGATATTGTTAATGTTGTAAATGAATATTGTAGCTGGAAACAGCAGATTTTTTTAATGGAATATCTACATAGGCATACAAAGGCCCAATATCAGCAACCATCACTTCAATTTTCCAATGGCACGTTGTGTTAGCTAATCCAAGTTTATAATTTTAAAAGGCTAATTGATTATTAGAAAACCCTTTTGCAATTATGTTAGCACAGCTGAAAACTGTTGTTCTGATTAAAGAAGCAATAAAACTGGCCTTCTTTACTTGTTGAGTAACTGGAGCATCAGCATTTGTGGGTTCGATTACAGGCTCATAATGGCCAGAAACAAATAACTTTCTCCTGAAACTCGTCTATTCTTGTTCTGAGAAATGAAGGCTATTCCGTGAGAGAAATTTCCAAGAAACTGAAGATCTCGTACAACGCTGTGTACTACTCCCTTCACAGAACAGCGCAAACTGGCTCGAACCAGACTAGAAAGAGGAGTGGGAGGCCCCGGTGCACAACTGAGCAAGAGGACAAGTACATCAGAGTGTCTAGTTTGAGAAACAGACGCCTCACAAGTCCTCAACTGGCAGCTTCATTAAATAGTACCCGCAAAACACCAGTCTCAATGTCAACAGTGAAGAGGCGACTCGGGATGCTGGCCTTCTAGGCAGAGTTGCAAAGAAAAAGCCATATCTCAGACTGGCCAATAAAAATAAAAGATTAAGATGGGCAAAAGAACACAGACACTGGACAGAGGAAGATTGGAAAAAAAGTGTTATGGTCAGACGAGTTTGAGGTGTTCGGATCACAAAGAAGAACATTCGTAAGACGCAGAAAAAATGAAAAGATGCTGGAGGAGTGCTTGACGCCATCTGTCAAGCATGGTGGAGGCAATGGGACGGTCTGTGGGTGCTTTGGTGGTGGTAAAGTGGGAGATTTGTACAGGGTAAAAGGGATCTTCAAGAAGGAAGGCTATCTCTCCATTTTGCAATGCCATGCATTGGACAGCGCTTAATTGGAGCAAATTTCCTCCTACAACAGGACGATGACCCAAAGCACAGCTCCAAACTATGCAAGAACTATTTAGGGAAGAAGCAGTCAGCTGGTATTCTGTCTATAATGGAGTGGCCAGCACAGTCACCGGATCTCAAAAATATTGAGCTGTTGTGGGACCAGCTTGATCATATGGTACGTAAGAAGTGCCCATCAAGCCAATCCAACTTGTGTAAGGTGCTTCAGGAAGCATGGGGTGAAATCTCTTCAGACTACCTCAACAAATTGACAACTAGAATGCCAAAGGTTTGCAAGGCTGTAATTGCTACAAATTTGACAAAAGCAAAGTATGAAGGACACAATTATTATTTCAATTAAAAATCATTATTTATAACCTTGTCAACGTCTTAACTATATTTCCTACACATTTTGCAACTCATTTCATGTATGTTCTCATGGAAAACAAGGACATTTCTAAGTGACCCCAAATTTTTGAACAGTAGTGTATATGAATCAAATTGGAGTTTGAGTGTACAGTATGTGTGTTATGAGTACATCTAGTATTTTTACAGTCCGCTTCAGACCACTTTGCTTCATTAACCCTTTAACCGGCACAACAATCAGAATCTGCAAAATGTGTATTTAGCCTCAGTATAGGCCATAAATAAAGAATTTTGGTTTGCATTAATTAAACATTTATAAATAATGCATTGCAAACATCTCAACCAGCCAGTTAAGTTGCCCAATTAGAGTAAACACATTTTGTATTGGAATATGCATAGACTTTTTAAATCATCCAAAAGATTATATATGCTTCATTCACTTATATATACAGTTGAAGTTGGAAGTTTACATACACTTAGGTTGAAGTCATTAAAACTCATTTTTCAACCACTCCACACATTTCTTGTTAACAAACTATAGTTTTGGCAAGTTAGTTAGGACATCTACTTTGTCCATGACACAAGTCATTTTTCCAACAATTGTTTACAGACAGATTATTTCACTTAATCACAATTCCAGTGGGTCAGAAGTTTACATACACTAAGTTGACTGTGCCTTTAAACAGCTTGGAAAATTCCTGAAAATGTTGTCATGGCTTTAGAAGCTTCTGATAGGCTAATTGACATAATTTGAGTCAATTGGAGGTGTAGCTGTGGATGTATTTCAAGGCCTACCTTCGAACTACGTGCCTTTTTGCTTGACATCATGGGAAAATCAAAAGAAATCAGCCAAGACCTCAGAAAACGAATTGTAGACCTCCACAAGTCTGGTTCATCCTTGGGAGCTATTTACAAACGCCTGAAGGTACCATGTTCATCTGTACAAACAATAGTACACAAGTATAAACACCATGGGAACACGCAGCCGTCCTACCGCTCAGGAAGGAGACGCGTTCTGTCTCCTAGAGTTGAACGTACTTTGGTGCGAAAAGTGCAAATCAATCCCAGAACAACAGCAAAGGACCTTGTGAAGATGCTGGAGGACACAGGTACAAAAGTATCTACATCCACAGTAAAACGAGTCCTATATCGACATAACCTGAAAGGCTGCTCAGCAAGGAAGAAGCCACTGCTCCAAAACCGCCATAGAAAAGCCAGACTGCGGTTTGCAACTGCACATGGGGACAAAGATCGTACTTTTTGAAGAAATGTCCTCTGGTCTGATTGAACAAAAATAGAACGGTTTGGCCATAATGACCATCGTTATGTTTGGAGGAAAAAGGGGAGGCTTGCAAACCGAAGAACACCATCCCAACCGTGAAGCACGGGGGTGGCAGCATCATGTTGTGGGGGTGCTTTGCTGCAGGAGGGACTGGTGCACTTCACAAAATAGATGGCATCAAGAGGAAGGAAAATTATGTGGATATATTGAAGCAACATCTCAAGACATCAGTCAGGAAGTTAAAGCTTGGTCGCAAATGGGTCTTCCAAATGGACAATGACCCCAAACATACTTCCAAAGTTGTGGCAAAATGGCTTAAGGACAACAAAGTTAAGGTATTGGAGTGGCCATCACAAAGCCCTGACCTCAATCCTATAGAAAATGTGTGGGCAGAACTGAAAAAGTGTGTGCGAGCAACGAGGCCTACAAACCTGACTCAGTTACACCAGCTCTGTCATGAGGAATGGGCCAAAACTCACCAAACTTATTGTGGGAAGCTTGTGGAAGGCCACCCGAAATGTTTGACCCAAGTTAAACAATTTATAGGCAATGCTACCAAATACTAATGTAAACTTCTGACCCACTGGGAATTTGATGAAAGAAATAAAAGCTGAAATAAATTATTCTCTCTACTATTATTCTGACATTTCACATTCTTAAAATAAAGTGGTGATCCTAACTGACCTACGACAGGGAATTTTTACTAGGATTAAATGTCAGGAATTGTGAAAAACTGAGTTTAAATATACTTGGCTAAGGTGTATGTAAACTTCCGACTTAAAAAAAAATATATATATATACAGTTTTCCTTTTTTCATTTTATTTAACTAGGCAAGTCAGTTAAGAAATAATTCTTATTTACAATGACGGCCTACCGGGGAACAGTGGGTTAACTGCCTTGTTCAGGGGCAGAACGACAGATTTTGTCAGCTCGGGGATTCGATCTAGCAACCCAATGAAAGATTGTTAAATGAGGACTGATATCAAATATTAATAAAATATTATACAATTGTGTCAAAAAAAGGAATATTCAAATGCATGTAAATTAATGCGTTTACAGTTTATATGCTTAGAATACCATTAAAATGACATCTACTGAATTACATTGTGAAACATATTGAAGATAACAGTAAATAATGATTTGAAAAGAGTATTTCCACAGTAATATTTGTAATATTTCTCCATTGTCCATTATCACTACTAGCTTTGACTAAATAGCATTCCTTTATTGGCAACTCAATCGCCTGGTAGACCATATTTTTCAAGAGTACCTAAAATTGTAAAACAACACATTAGTCATTTACTCATCCTTTAATCTTAAATTGTCAACAACATTTTACAAACTTGTAATTTCCCATTTTATACATAATTAGTATAAAATATGTGTGGAAAATTAGGTTTGGTTTTGCTCATCTTTGAATGTGTGTTTACAAAAATATGGGAGTCCGATAATGAAAACCACTTAATAATTTTACTAAATGGCATTGGTTGAGATGATAAAATATGCCAAACAAAATTCATATGTTAAATTTGATAGAAAATTGGTTGCCAAAATTAGCTCAACTTCCCAGTTGAGCTGCCTGTTAAAGTGTGAACAAACAACAAAGGTATTCAAGAGCTGTGTGTGTGTGTGTGTGTGTGTGTGTGTGTGTGTGTGTGTGTGTGTGTCAGAAAGCCAACATGTGGTTCAGATTCCCTCTGTGGCCACATGTGCAAATAAACAGACGCAGTGACCACATCTCTCTGCAGGTGGCGCTGTGGCTCTTTGTTAAAACAGCAGGACACTGCCCTCTCCATCCCCCTCTCTCTTTCACTCATCCTCTCTATCAACATATTTTCATTTTTCCCTCAATGCCATGCCTTCCTAATTCTGAGTTTGACTATATATTATAATAATGTAATTATGTGTTTACTCACAGCAATCATTTCCCCTCTGTTATTAGTTATTCAGCACTAGATCAGACAGTGTCTGTGTATTCTGTGGTATTGTGACTTGGGAGAGAGAGTAAGAGAATCTATGTGTATTTAGAGAGTGCCAACAGTGAGTGTGGTCAGTGTATGTCTGTGTGTGATGGTTGATGTGTCCTGGCCCTTCCTTACCCAGACTCATCTTGATTGGAAGGTTCTCCTTGCTGGCGGCCTCCACCAGCTGTCTACGAACCTCCATCACAGCCTCCTTCTGCTTACTGGCCAGCATGGTTTCCCATAGCAACCTGGCCGTGGACGACCTAAGAGGTAGACACACATCAGTAAGGTCACCCAGCTTCAACTGGAAAAATACTCTCAACATGTCTATTGCCACACAGAGGTTAACACAAATACCGGTAAACAGACACACGCAGACATATGTACTACCTGCATTTTTTGCACTGGACCCTACACACACACACACAACCTGGTACTCCCTGTATATAGCCTAGTTATTTGTACTTGTTTTTGTTATTCACTGTGTAATTATTCCTCCTGTCACTATTTATGTTTATTATTTAATTTTGTATCATCTTTAACTCTGCATTTTAGGAAAGTGACCCTTAAGTAAGCATTTCACTGTTAGTCTACACCTGTGGTTTAAGAAGCGTGTGACAAATACAATTTGATTTGAAAGATCTCTCACTCTCGTGTACACACACACACACACACACACACACACACACACACACCACCATGAATATGACCGAGTGCTCGTCCTGTAGGTTGGGGATCCTGGCAGTGGAGGCTGCTGAGGGGAGGACGGCTCATAAAAATGTCTGGAATGGAGTCAATGGAGTGGTATCAACCACAATGACTCCATTCCAGCCATTATAATGAGCCGTCCTCCCCTCAGCAGCCTCCACTGGATGCTGGGTACTAAGGGGGTGTTCAGTCCCCTGTTGCACCACTCACAGGAAAAAACACAAATTAGCGGGAACATCAGGAACTTTCCCAACATCCTAAACGCTGCCGATGTGTTAACATTCCCTGGAGCAGTCTTTCCCAACATCCCCAGAACCTCTCAAAACCACAACCTGGACCAAGGGACCATCTGTGGCTGCACCATAACCTTTTCCTCTATTTCCACCAGGTCAAGAAGAAGAACTGTTATCATCTGCCATAAGCAGTAACATGAGCTTCAAGCATTTCCCCGTAAAAATCCAAAAGGGTGTTGCGAACGCATCTGATTATCATGACCCTCAGCGAGGTCGACACTGTGTCTTATACAGGGGCTCTGCAACGGAACCAACGTCATATTTCATCTCTCTACTTCTCCCCCTTTAAAAGACATGTCAGTGTTCTGATGGTTCTATAAAAAGGCCACCAACGCCATGGCAGAGCCTCTGCACTGTTCTGTTGGGTTTGTCCCCAGTGTGTCTGTGACCTTCAGTCGGGCGTGTGCATACTTCTGATGAGCATGTGAACACCAGAGAGGGAGGAGTTTGGGGACTAACTCAGGACTAAAAGACAGAAAACAACAATGTTAGAAAGGTTAGATCCTTTATATGCTGATAGAACGATGAAGCAGAGAGGAAGAGAGAGAAAGAAAGAACCAAAGAAAAGGGGGAGGAGAGAAGGGGGGGTTCGCTGACACGGATCCCAAATGTTAAAATCTGCTCTGTTTTTCTTTTTCGTCTCTTTTTTCTCACTCCTTTTCCTCTCTCTCTCTGGTTCTCTCTCTCTAACTGCTGCCATGTGTTTAATATCAGATGGACGCGGTTCCAGAGCCTGGGCCTGGACTGGATGGGGAGAAAGAGGGGCTCACATTGGGCCGCACGCCATCTTCACACAGAAAATGAGACACAAAGACAAGAGAACAGAGCTCGACTGAACCAGAGACACTGCTCCTCCACAAAGAGAACAGCTATAATGGAATATTAGAAGTCACACAGCCAGATAAACGTTTGGTTTACTTCCACTGTCACTATGATGATGAATGTGGGTGGGAAGAATTTAAAAAACTTTCAACAAACTGTCTGAAAAGCATGACCGAGAAATTGGTGTCATTTATCGAGTATTTTCCTCAGGAAGACACACATCATTGGCTTAGCTGTGTGCTGGGGCGGACGGGCTGTAATGATTAAGCGTGTCGTAAGCGGACACATAGTTAGCGTGGTTAAAATGCCAGGGCTGTAACCTGGCCATATGTGTGTATGCATGCTTGAGTGTGGGTCCTAATGTGTACCGTTTGTGTAAGTGTGTGTGTGTGAGATATCGAGAGAGAGAGAGAGCACATAAGCCTGTATTTCCTTGTGGGTTCCAGGAAGACGAGAGGTCTTATAAAGGGGTAGAACGAGGGGGGTTGAGGAGGTATGGTTGTAATTTGCCCCCCCTCTCTCTCTGCCCCTCTCCCCTGGTGTTTTCCCTAGGCCGTTTGGTCAGACGGGGGCGGGGGTGAGGTTTTTACTGGCAGGGTGTGAGGCAAGGCTCCATAACCAGCCGGTCTTGTTGAGTAACTGCTCTACTATGGACAGGGTGATGGGGGCCATGGAGTGCGTGCGTCTGACCTCCTGTGTGTGTGTGTGTGTGTGTGTGTGTGTGTGTGTGTGTGTGTGTGTGTGTGTGTGTGTGTGTGAGGGCGAACTCCAGTGTGGCTCTCTGCAAGAAGTGGCTATTCTAAACCTTAAGGGGGCACTCTTTCCCCTCCTGTAGACTGTGTACCCCTGCTGGCTTGCCAGGTCAGTCTGACTGGATAAACAATGCGTGGGTGTGTCTACATGTGTGTGTGTCTCCAAACTAAATTCCACCAGATGTGTAATGACTGTTACGCCATTAAGAGATCGGCAAGAGTTAACGTATCCACACACAAACAATGCACGCAACACACACACAACCTATTTACTATTCAGTTCAATTCAAGGGGCTTTATTGGGATGGGAAACATATGTTAACATTGCCAAAGCAAGTGAAGTAGATAATGTACAAAAGTGAAATAAACAAATAAAAATGAACAGTAAACATTACACTCACAGAAGTTCCAAAAGAATAAAAGACATTACAAATGTCATATTACGTATATATACAGTGTTGTAACGGTGTACAAATGGTTGAAGTACACAAGGGAAAATAAACAAACATAAATATGGGTTGTATTTACAATGGTGTTTGTTCTTCACTGGTTACCCTTTTCTTGTGGCAACAGTATATAGTTAATAGGTCTGAGAGTGGAGGAGTTGTTCCTGGAAGCTTGTGATGCAGCAGTAAAGAATGGGTCTGACCATTTGGGTCCAAGTCTAGTAGTCATGCATTCAGACACATAGACCCACTTAATATAAACCAGGTACATGTATGCTTTTGAAGTGGTTCAGAAATGAGGTCGATTTCCTACAGTTTCCACGGCCTGTTTGTAAATGTTTATATAATAACTTAGTCCTAATCAAAGTCTCAATCAAATGGAATGGACCCCAAAACCAGATTCTGGCTCCACCCAGCACACATACAAACACAATACAGAAACTTAGCAATAAAACCATTGACAGGAAGGCACAGCATCTTAGCAGGACAGGATCTCCTTTTAAAAGTCTGTAGTGAGTGGAGGATAAATGATCCACTTGACCAGAGAGACTCCTCAAAGAGTCAGGCAAAAGCTCTGCATCCCCAGCTAGCCAAGTACATAAAATACAGAATGAAATACAATCAGGACATGCCTCAAAGAGAAGCAGAGCAGCTGATGCAGAAGTTATCAGGGTAGCATTGGTTCATCTAATCATTGACAGCCTTTGCTATTGGAATTTGTATTAGATTACTGTTGTCAGTCACACAGCCAAAAGATGAGCAACAAGCTAGCAAACTAATTTGCTCGTTAAGAGCCAGCCGCAGACCTTGACCATTCCACAGCGAGTGGAGTGTGTCTTTCTGTGTGAGTGTGCGTTCCTGGGGAAGTGTTACATAGAGAGAAGAACGCTGTGGATTTCCTGTCAACACCAAAACACCACAGGACATCAGGCCTCTCTCTGGTCTGGTTTGTCTGTCCTGGCGGGAGAGACACGAACTGGATTCATGAACAGAACCAGAGGAGAGAGAGACAGGGAAAGAGAGAGGGCAAAGCAGAAGAGGAATGGTTAACATGTATATTAAAAGGGGGATGATGAGACAAGGCAAAGGGAGGAAGATGGAGATGTCAATAACAGGAATCTAAGTAGAGTGAATCTGCTTATCTCTCTCTCTTTCTCTCCATCCCTCCCTCCTCATGTGTCATGTTAGCTTCCTCCACTTTAAATGCTGGCTGGCAGCAGGGGCTCTTTGAAGGACTAGCACCAGGGAGGAATGAGAGAGGGAGGAGACTTCTAGAGGGAGATAAAGAGAGTAGTCTTTTGAAATGTACTTTCAGAACAAATCAACGCTGAGATTTAATTTAACAATCACGGTGCAGATGCAGAATTATCTACCCATCAGTGTTTATCACTAAAAACAATTTTTTAGGAGCCTCTATAAACTCAAATCATTTACGACAATATTTTGTATTATTCCAGAGATACGTCTTTTATAACCAGTCTTATCATTTCAGTCTTCAAAAGAAATTGTTGGCTTAGAAGGGCTGGGAACAAAACAGAACAGTCCGAGCAGCTGATAAATAATTCCGTTCTGGTAAGAGGAATCTACTGGAAGAATGACAAGAGACTCAAGGCTTCACAATGGGATGTCCTAATCGTCTTCTACACAACAGCAGTAGCAGAGGAGAAAAAGTGAGGAGGAAGAAACTGAAGAGAGAGATCACAGCTGTATCACGATACAAGCTGGGACAGATGTTTCCCTCCAAATTCCTTATCAGATTCAGGACATGATAGTGCTGTTTTCCAAGAGGGAATTTCCTTTTCCTGTGACATATGAGAGAACCAACCCTCCACCTTCTTCTGTATGCCCCAACTCTGTTCTATTTCTGACCACTACCGCCTCCCACTACACTGGCCACTTGTTACAGGATTGGCCTCTGCCAGCTCTATATCACTGGGAGAAGGCGATACTCCTCGTCTCTCATTCTTAAGATCGGAAAAGAAGGGCAGGTAAGATTGGGAGTCCAATAGGGTGGCGCACAATTGGCCCAGCGTTGTCCGGGTTAGGGTTTGGCCGGGGAAGGCTGTCATTGCAAATAAGAATTTGTTCTTAACTGACTTGCCTAGTTAAATAAAACAAGTTATCTGGGCCCTCCATCACACATGTGGTAGGAGAGACACGCCAATCATCGACTCCAAAACTAAGGACACCGATGAGACTCTCCTCTGTAGTCGTGTTATGTTGCATGCTAATCGTGCCAGGCATCATTATTAGCCAGCCCCAAACTGGATTAGTGAGCTCCCTATAGCTGACCCAGCTCTATGAGTTTTAGGGGATCAGATGATTAGTGAGCTCCCTATAGCTGATCCAGCTCTATGAGTTTTAGGGGATCAGATGATTAGTGAGCTCCCTATAGCTGATCCAGCTCTATGAGTTTTAGGGGATCAGATGATTAGTGAGCTCCCTATAGCTGATCCAGCTCTATGAGTTTTAGGGGATCAGATGATTAGTGAGCTCCCTATAGCTGATCCAGCTCTATGAGTTTTAGGGGATCAGATGATTAGTGAGCTCCCTATAGCTGACCCAGCTCTATGAGTTTTAGGGGATCAGATGATTAGTGAGCTCCCTATAGCTGACCCAGCTCTATGAGTTTTAGGGGATCAGATGATTAGTGAGCTCCTATAGCTGACCCAGCTCTATGAGTTTTAGGGGATCAGATGATTAGTGAGCTCCCTATAGCTGACCCAGCTCTATGAGTTTTAGGGGATCAGATGATTAGTGAGCTCCCTATAGCTGATCCATCTCTATGAGTTTTAGGGGATCAGATGATTAGTGAGCTCCCTATAGCTGACCCAGCTCTATGAGTTTTAGGGGATCAGATGTGGAGCAGGTTTAAAAATCAGGCCTGTAGGGACAACAGGAAGACCCCCTCCAGAGATTCTTTCTTACTACAATCCAGTGGTCAACATTGCTTTGGCTTCTCCTCCTCATATTGCTTGCTGCTCAAATAAATCCACAACTCATACAAGAATAATAACACACCCTGAGGAAAATAAGCCTTGCCGGGTGTGTGTGATGGAGCTGAACAATATAGTTTTGACAAGCTCAGAAGTAGCAAAGCTGTCACTTTAGGAAACCAGATGATGGGTGTGGCCAGATGATGGGTGTAGCCTTTTCACTCACAGTGGGGTAAGCTACACAGCCATACCCATGTCTCTCCTTTCATTAACATTTGTTCTTCCCCTCTGCACACTTTCCTATCCCTGTTCTTACTTACTTTCCATGTCTTTCACATGCAGCTGCCACAGAAATAATTGTGTGTTTTCTTTATTTTCACTCTCTTTTTTCCCAGCCCGTACAGAAATAGGTGTGTTTTCCCTCTTTCCTGTTGGCAGGCAGAGTCTGGTCTGCTGGTCTAGAGATGAGGAGGTGGCAGACTCATTGTGTTTTCTCATGGCAGGGTGCGGTTGGGTCCTTTTTTCTGAGGCTTGTCTCAAGGCTCGACAGCACTTGGACCATAACCAGAACATCTTGGCCACCCGCACAGACCTCTCCCTCTACCCGCCTGTCTGCCCACCACAGGACCAGGGTCCAGGGTACCAAGTTAGTGGTTTCAGTCTGAGACAGGGGAAATATAGCTCCCTGGGCCAAGAGGGTTCATATGTCCCATACAGGACCAAAGAGCACCAACCTGAATACCAGCCAAGCACAGCGCATTACACAGGGTGGCCTGGAGGGTACCTGACCTCTCACACAAATGCACACACAGTTGCACACGCTCACACACAAATCTCACCAGCACAAACACTCTGTCATCATCGCACACTCTCGGGTCATTCCACCTCAAAAAGCACAAGAAAGAGTTTTGGGCATGTAGGAAAACTCTTCATATGAGAATTATACGATAGCGATACACCTTTTGTTGGACTATTCAAAGAGAGTTGGGTTGAAGCATTAGGTTGCTACGAGAAGGACAAACTGAATTGCTTTCATGGAGGACTGGCTTGACTTGTGAGGACGATCACACAATATATTTTCATCATGCGCAAAAGCGTTTGGTTTTCTACCCAAAGTAAGTAAGAAATGTTGTGATCCATTTAATAAACACAAAAGACCAGCAAAATGGATAAAAGGGTGTGACAATAGCAGGAACAGCGGCATCTCGTGAGCAAAACCTAGTATTTTCACTGTCCCATTTTTAATTGATTGTGAAAATGCAAGCGACTTCAATGGCTAATTTCTCTGAACACGGAGGGGGAAAAAACAATCACCAGATTTACAGGGAATACATTACATAGGATGAAGAAGCAATACTCCAAGCCGAAGCTCCATACTACTTGTCAGACATAGAACTCAGGCTAGGGTTAAGGTTGAGATTTCATGTCAGACTCTCCCAATTGTAGTACTGCCTGGAGGTGTCACACTGCGCTGCTCATTCACACTGCTCGTTCACGCTGCTCATTGGTAAGCAAATGCTCCTGCTACCTGCCTTTCCCTAACCTGTTGGCCAGTGTTTTGGCTCACTGCCCTGCAATTTACTGCTTGTTTCTACAGCACCAACTTGCAAGTTGGTAATCTCCCGCATGTATAGTGTATGTGCAGCCAGGATCCATACAGTGACCAAGTCCTCCGCTTTCTCTCTGTTTTCCGTACTGATGTGTGACTCAGGTGTGTGTTGCTTGTGTGGGCTGTATTTACGATCTCACTGTAGCTCATGGCCCACTAGTAAATTCCTGTCAAGAAGAGAGACACGGAAGCCCAGCTAGCCTAGCTAGCCTGTAGTTTCAAATGGAAGTAGCTAACAAACATTTTCAATGCTGCAGGAGCTGTGTTAATTTTTCTCTATTCCGGAAAAATGTGGACTGTCCAGACTTTCAATGTAGCAACTGTTGGCTTGCAGAGGACTACAGGGGCAAAGTGGCTACTCTTAGAAAACAAGTATAGAACTTACACACGCTACTAGGGAATCCACGCCCGCTTACTTTCTCTCTCTTCTACTCCAATAGCTGGACGCCACTGTCCCGTCTTTCCACAGTCAACTGTCCGGTGCTCTGCAGGGATCCCTCCCCGGAAGGGGTCTCCCCCTATCATGGAGAACGGAGTTAGCAGGATGCTTCTGGATGACTTAGTGGATGTTCCTATTCTTGACCCTACCAACCAGCCATGAAGGCACGTCAGTCGCCGTGGAAGTCGAAAGCAGCGGCCTTTGGCAGCGGCCTTTGGCAACCTTGCTGTGTTAAGCCCGGACCGGATACAGACTTCTTCACTGGGGCCTTCCGCTTCGTGATCGGATTCGGAGGTCCTTCCGCCTTCGTCCTCTGTTCCGTCTCCCTCTCAGGTGGCTTCTACCTCTGGTTTAGATCTTCAGAGCTCGCCCCTGATAGGACCATGATGATGTCTGAGATTCCAGCCCCTTCATCAGCCACGATGGATTCTACAGCTGCCTCGGGTCCATCAGGCCCCACCTCCCATCGGTCCTCGAGGGATCTCCTAAACCACTTAAGGCGAAAAAATGCCACCTGGGTCTGACAACTTGGATGGAAAATGACTGAGGATGATAGTGGAAGATATTGCCACTCCTATTTGCCATCTCTTCAATCTAAGCCTATAGGAAAGTGTGTGTCCTCAGGCCAGGAGGGAAGCACAAGTCATTCCGCTACCCAAGAACAGCAAAGCACCTTTTACTGGCTAAAACAGCCGACCAATAAGCCTGTTACCAACTCTTAGTAAACTTTTGGAAAAAATTGTGTGTTTGACAAGATACAATGCTATTTCACAGTAAACAAATTAAGAACAGCTTTTGAGTATGCTTATAGGGAATTGCATTAAACATGTATGGCACTTACACAAATGACTAATGATTGGCTGAGAGAAATTGATAATAAAAAGATTGTGGGAGCTGTTTTGTTAGACTTCAGTGCAGCTTTTGACATTATCGATCATAATCTGCTGCTGGAAAAACGTATGTGTTAGGGCTTCACATCCCCTTCTATATTGTGGATTGACAGTTACCTGTCTAACAGAACACAGAGGGTATTCTTTAATGAAAGCCTCTCCAACATATTCCTGGTAGTCAGGCATTCCCCAGGGCAGCTGTCTAGGACCCTTGCTTTTTAAAATCTTTACTAATGACCTGCCACTGGTTCTGAGTAAAGTCTGTGTGTCTATGTATGCTGATGGCTCAACACTATACACGTCAGCTACCACAGCAAGTGAAATCACTGCAACACTTAAAGCGCTGCAGTCAGTTTCAGAATGGGTGGCAAGAAATAAGTTAGTTCTAAATATTTAAACAACTCTAAGCATTGTATTTGGGACAAATAATTTACTAAACCTCAACTAAATCTTGTAATGAATAATGTGGAAATTGAGCAAGTTGAGGACACTAAACTGCTTGGAGTAAACCTGGATTGTAAACTGTCATGGTCTGCCTATAATAAAGTGTTGCTCTGCCTAGTTTTGTCGCACCAGACCCTAGTTTTGTCGCACCTGGACTACTGTCGTGTGGTCAGGTGCCACAAAGAGGGACTTAGGAAAATTACAATAGGCCCAGAACAGGGCAGCACGGCTGGCCCTTAAAATGTACACAGAGCTAATATTAATAATATGCATGTCAACCTCTCCTGGCTCAAAGTAGAAGAGGGATTGACTTCATCACTACTTGTATTTGTGAGAAGTATTGACATGTTGAATACACCGAGCTGTCTGTTTAAACTACTAGCACACAGCTCAGACACCCATACATGCCCCACAGGACATGCCACCAGAGGTCTCTTCACAGTCCCAAGGTCCAGAACAGACTATGGGAGGTGCAGATTACTACATAGAGCCATTACATGGAACTCTAATCCACATCAAGTAAATTCATGCAAGCATTCAAATCGGATTTAAAAAAATACAGCTTATGGAACAACGGGGACTGTGGAGAGACACACACACACAGGCACAGACATACACACGATAACCTACACACTATACACACACGTACACAAGGATTTTGTGTTGTAGATGTGGTAGTAGAGTAGTGGCCTAAGGGCACATAGTTAATGTGTTGTGAAATGTAATGTTTTTAATTGTATATAACTGCCTTCATTTTGCTGGACCGCAGGAAGAAGCTAATGGCAGCAGCTAATGGGGATCCATAATAAATACAGATACAAATAGAGAACTGATACTGCGTACTGGTTGTTGGGGTGGGATTGGCGTGGGTGTGGGGGGTCCGTGGGTGGCATTTGAATATTTTATTGGATTCGTCATGTCTAAATAATAGGAATACGTTTGTTTCAGGGTACTATACTGAATATTATGCAAATCCTAAAGATTAAAAAAGGGCCAATTTGGGTGCAATCAATTAGCTTAATTTCTCAGCGCTCAAATAAAATGGCAACAAAATGTTGCAGGAATGCTAATCTTATCTGTTTCTAACTACAGAACAATCGGTGATGGTGGGCGTCATGGCTTGCAGAACTTACAAGGAACTACTCTCTCAACATCACCACATTCAGCCTACTCTCATTAACAAAGAAAGGAACTTTAATACATAGCAAACCTAAATGCATACATGTGTAGGCACACAGGCACACATACACTGAGTGTAGAAAACATTAGGAACACATGCTCTTTCCATGACAGACTGACCATGTGAAAGCTATGACCCCTTATTGATGTCACTTGTTAAATCCACTTCAAATCAGTGTAGATGAAGGGGAGGAGACTGGTTAAAGAACAATTTTTAACCCTTGAGACATACACAGTGTGCCAGTGAGGGTGAATGAGCAAAACAAAACATTTGCCATGTGTATCAAGAATGGTCCCCCACCCAAAGGACATCCAGCCAACTTGACACAACTGTGGGAAGCATTGAAGTCAACATGGGCCAAATCAAATCAAATTTATTGTCACATACACATGGTTAGCAGATGTTAATGCGAGTGTAGAGAAATGCTTGTGCTTCTAGTTCTGACCATGCAGTAGTATCTAACAAGTAATCTAACAAATTCACAACAACTACCTTATACACACAAGAGTAAAGGAATGAATACGAGTATGTACATATAAATATATGGATGAGCGATGGCTGACCGGCGTAGGCAAGATGCAGTAGATGGTATGGAGTACAGTATATACATATGAGATGAATAATGTAGAATATGTAAAAATTATATAAATGGCATCTTTTAAAGTGGCTAGTGATACATTTATTTCATCCAATTTTTTATTATTAAAGTGGCTAGAGATTTGAGTTGATGGCCGAACGTCATAAGCAAGATTCAGTAGATGGTTTAGAGTACAGTGTATACATTTGATGAGTAATGTCGGATATGTAAACATTATATACAAAATTGTTTAAAGTGGCTAGTGATACATTTGTTACATCCAATTTCTATTATTTAAAGTGGCTAGAGATTTAAGTCAGTATGTTGGCAGCAGCCACTCAATGTTAGTGATGGCTGTTTAACAGTCTGATGGCCTTGAGGTAGAAGCTGTTTTTCAGTCTCTCGGTCCCAGCTTTGATGCACCTGTACTGACCTCGCCTTCTGAATGATAGCGGGGTGAACAGGCAGTGGCTCGGGTGGTTGTTGTCCTTGATTATCTTTTTGGCCTTCCTGTGACATCGGGTGGTGTAGGTGTCCTGAAGGGCAGGTAGTTTACCCCCGGTGATGCGTTGTGCAGTCCTCACTACCCTCTGGAGAGCCTTACGGTTGTGGGCGGAGCAGTTGCCGTACCAGGCGGTGATACAGCCCGACAGGATGCTCTCGATTGTGCATCTGTAGAAGTTTGTGAGTGGTTTTGGTGACAAGCTGAATTTCTTCAGCCTCCTGAGGATGAAGAGGCGCTGTTGCGCCTTCTTCACCGCGCTGTCTGTGTGGGTGGACCATTTCAGTTTGTCCGTGATGTGTACACTGAGGAACTTAAAACTTTCCCCCTTCTCCACTACTGTCCCATCGATGTGGATAGGGGGGTACTCCCTCTCCTGAAGTCCACGATCATCTCCTTTGTTTTGTTGACGTTGAGTGAGAGGTTATTTTCCTGACACCACACTCCGAGGGCCCTCACCTCCTCCCTGTAGGCCGTCTCGTCGTTGTTGGTAATCAAGCCTACCACTGTAGTGTCGTCAGCAAACTTGATGATTGAGTTGGATGCGTGCTTGGCCACGCAGTCATGGGTAAACAGGGAGTACAGGAGAGGGCTGAAAACGCATCCTTGTGGGGCCCCAGTGTTGAGGATCAGCGGGGTGGAGATGTTGTTTCCTACCCTCACCACCTGGGGCCGGCCCGTCAGGAAGTCCAGGACCCAGTTGCACAGGGCTGGGTCGAGACCTAGGGTCTCGAGCTTAATGACGAGCTTGGAGGGAACTATGGTGTTAAATGCTGAGCTGTAGGTTCATAATATACCAGCATCCCTGTGGAACGCCTTCGACACTTTGTAGAGGCTGCATCACATCCGGCCATGATAGGGAGTCCCATAGGGAGGCGCACAATTGGCCCAGCGTCGTCCGGGTTTGTTGGGGTAGGCCGTCATTGTAAATAAGAATTTGTTCTTAACTGACTTAGAGTCCATGCCCTGATGAATTGAGACTGTTCTGAGGGGAAAAGCGGGTACAACTCAATAGTAGGAAGGTGTTCCTAATGTTTTGTACACTCAGTGTATATTATGAACCTCCACACACACTAGACTTGCAGACTGTAGAGAAAATCTGGGCTCCCTCTGGTATGAGCAGGAAAAACACAGTTAGAGCCCAGGCTGGTGTTGAAGGTACACTCACACCAGGTCATGAAACATCATACTAATTGCACAGCAAAGTGTGGGGTCCGTTTTGGAAGCTAAAATCAACGACCACCCATAGCAGCCTTAAACATAGTGATCTAAAAAAATATCCTGAATTACGAAAGTGAAATATCAAGCAATAAAACAGCAATTTAGGCCCCAACCTACTGTTTAAAGCTTTAAAAACATGGCTCATAATAAAGCCAAACAAAACAAAGTCTGGGAGGAACCTCATAATACAGCTAATCATACTGTGTAGCCTGGCTGGGCCACACAACCAACTAAGCATAAGAATTCATACGGTACCGTATCATATGAACAAGTTTACACAGCCAAACTATAACGACTTGATCCCAAACCTTCCGTCAATTAATCAAAACAGGTGCAGCCCCATGTCTTCAGTACAGATGAACACATTCCAACTTTAGACCAACAGATTTTCATTTCACTCCATAGTGTACAAATGTTCTTTGAGTGTGTAAAATGGGTCAGGAGCTCCAGGTGCGTTACTTTTTTGTGTCTGGGCTGCGCTTCAATCTCCTAAACAGCTGTGATAAGAGTCAACTGGCCCATCTGCTCTGAGATAGGGAAGGCAATAACGCGCCTGCTGGCCCACATCACACACTCACCCCCTAAAGGCACCACGGCCCCCGGCTGGAAGATCATCCTATTATTGCTATCTCCACTCTACTCTCTCTGTGTGTGTGTGTGTGTGTGTGTGTGTGTGTGTGTGTGTGAGTGTGAGAGAGATAGCTGATCCCATCCTTACTGACTGCTCTCTGCGATAAGACATTTGGCTCCGAGGCTCTCTGATGAAAGTCTGAATGTAGATAAAGTGATAGCAAGGGATATGATACTATCTAATACCTCCTAACACCCCCTAAGGTCTGCTGCCCAATCCAGTTCAACACCTTGCAGACTGACGGCGCTGGAGGAAATGGCTGCCGTTTTACGGTCCCCCTAACCAATTGTACTATGGTGTGTTTTTTCGTGTTATTTGTAACTTATTTTGTACATAATGTTTCTGCCACCGTCTCTTATGACTGAAAAGAGCATTTAGATATCAGGACAGCGATTACTCACCCCATACTAGAAGAATATTTTTTCTTTAACAAGTCGGATGCGAAGGATTTACCTCTGACACCCAACAAGGCCCTCATCCCAGTCATTCGCAGGAGAAAGAGGCGGAGATATCGTGGACGTAGATCTGGGTACCTTGTAAGGATTAGACGGCAAGTGGGTAATCTACCTTTACCGTCGGTCCTATTAGCCAATGTACAATCATTGGATAATAAAATAGAGGAACTAACTGCGAGCACGTATATCCTACCAACGGGACATTAAAAACTGTAAAATCGTATGTTTCACCGAGTCGTGGCTGAACGACGACATGAAAAACATACAGCTGGCGAGATTTACACTTTTTAGTCAGGATAGAACAGCCGCCTCTGGTAAGACAAGGGTGGTGGTCTATGCATCTTTGTAAACAATAGCTGGTGCACGAAATCTAAGGAAGTCTCGAGGTTTTGCTCGCCTGAGGTAGAGTATCTCATGATAAGCTGTAGACCACACTATCTATCAAGAGAGTTTTCATCTATATTCTTCGTAGCTGTCTATTTACCACCACAAACTAATGCTGGCACTTAGACCGCAGACAATGAGTTGTATACGGCCATAAGCAAACGGGAAAACGCTCATCCAGAGGAGGCGCTCCTAGTGGCCGGGTACTTTAATGCAGGGAAACTTAAATCCGATTCACCTCATTTCTACCAGCATGTTAAATGTGCAACCATAGGGAGAAAAAAATTCTATATCACCCTTATTCCACACACAGAGATGCGTAGAAAGCGCCCTCGCCCTCCATTTGGCAAATCTGACCATAATACTATCATCCTGATTCCAGCTTACAAGCAAAAACTAAAGCAGGAAGCACCAATGACTAGGTCAATAATGAAGTGACGCTAAGCTACAGGACTGATTTGCTAGCACAGACTGGAATATGTTCTGGGATTCTTCTGATGGCATTGAGGAGTACACCACATCAGTCACTTGCTTCATCAATAAGTGCATCGTTGACGTTGTCCCCACAGTGACTGTACTCCCAACCAGAAGCCATGGATTACAGGGTAAAACCTGCGCACTAAGTTAAAGGGTAGAGCTGCCGCTATGCCCCCGACCGACGAACCATCGAACATGAAAAGTGTCAATAAATGACTAAGACTGAATCGTATTACAGCGGCTCAGACGTTCGTCGGATGTGGCAGGGCTTGCAAACTATTAGACTACAAAGGGAAGCACAGCCGCAAGCTGCCTCATGACACAAGCCTACCAGACAAGCTAAATTGCTTCTATGCTCGCTTTGAGGCAAGCAACATTGAAGCATGCATGAGAGCATCAGCAGTTCAGAACGACTGTGTGATCACGCTCTCAGTAGCCGATGTGAGTAAGACCATTCACAAGGCCGCAGGGCCAGACGGATTACCAGGACGTGTACTCCGAGAATGCTCTGACCAACTGGCAAGTGTCTTCACTGACATTTTCAACGTGTCCCTGACTGATTCTGTAATACCAACATGTTTCAAGCAGACCACCATAGTCCCTGTGCCCAAGAACACTAAGGTAACCTGCCTAAATGACTACCGACCCGTAGCACTCATGTCTGTAGCCATGAAGTGCTTTGAAAGGCTGGTCATGGCTCACATCAACACCATTATCCCAGAAACTATAGACCCACCCCAATTTACATATCGCCCCAACAGATCCACAGACTATGCAATCTATTGCACTCCACACTGCCCTTTCCCAACTGGACAAAAGGAACACCTATGTGAGAATGCTATTCATTGACTACAGCTCAGCGGTCAACACCATAGTGCCCTCAAAGCTCATCACTAAGCTAAGGACCCTTGGACTAAACACCTCCCTCTGCAACTGGATCCTGGACTTCCTGACGGGCCGCCCCCGGGTGGTAAGGATAGGTAACAACACATTCGTAACGCTGATCCTCTATACAGGGACCCCTCAGGGTTGCGTGCTCAGTCCCCTCCTGTACTCCCTGTTCACTCATGAATGCATGGCCAGGCATGACTCCAACACCATCATTAAGTTTGCCATTGACACAGTGGTAGGCCTGATCCCCGACAACGATGAGACCGCCTATAAGGAGGAGGTCAGAGACCTGGCCGTGTGGTGCCAGGATAACAAACTCTACCTCAAAGTGATCAAGACAAATCAGATGATTGTGGACTACAGCAAAAGGAGGACTGAGCACGACGGGGCTGTAGTGGAGCAGGTTGAGAGCTTCAAGTTCCTTGGTGTCCACATCACCAACAAACTATCATAGTCTAAACACACCAAGACAGTCGTGAAGAGGGCACGACAAAGCCTATTCCCCCTCAGGAGACTGAAAAGATTTGCCATGGGTCCTCAGATCCTCAAAAGGTTCTACAGCTCCACCATCGAGAGCATCCTGACTGGTTGCATCACTGCCTGGAATGGAAACTGCACGGCCTCCGACCGCAAGGCACTACAGAGAGTAGTGCGTACGGCCCAGTACATCACTGGGGCAAAGCTTCCTGCCATCCAGGACCTCTATACCTGGCGGTGTCAGAGGAAGGCCTTAAAAATTGTCCAGCCACCCTAGTCATAGACTGTTCTCTCTGCTACCGCATGGCAAGCGGTACCGGAGCGCCAAATCTAGGTCCAAAAGGCTTCTTAACAGCTTCTACCCCCAAGCCGTAAGACTGCTGAACAGCTAATCAAATGGCTACCCAGACTATTTGCATTCCCCCCACCCCCTCTTTTACAGTGCTGCTACTCTGTTTATTATCTATGCATAGTCACTTTAACTTTACCTACATGTACATATTACCTTGACTAACCTGTGCCCCCACACATTGACTCTGTACCTGTACCCCGTATATAGCCTCCTACTGTTATTTTACTGCGGCTCTTTAATTATTTTTAGTTTTTACTTAACACTTATTTTTCTTAAAACTGCATTGTTGGTTAAGGGCTTGTAAGTAAGAATTTTACTGTAAGGTCTACACCTGCTCTGCACACGTGACAAATATTTTTTTTATTTGATTTGTCCCTTTTCTAAATCCCCCTTTTTGGGTGTTAGAAAATATAGCAAGATGATTAACCTAGTAATCTCATGTCAGATGACTTGTGACACTGGTCCTCAAGTTTGAAGTAGGCTATATTTTCCAGCCTCCCGAACCTCCAAATTATCAACACACTGGATTTGCTAATTGGAGCGCACAGATTGAGTTGAGTACATCCACATAGTGAGAGATGTGTAGGAATGTGCAGGTGCTTGGTATAGCCTACGCACTCCAGACCAAGCCCCTTGTCTTGTGGTCAGTGGGGCTTGTCCTACCCCCTGCTGTGCTCACATTAAACGCTACAGCACCCTCCCTGTCTAAGCTGCTTTTACCCAGCAGAACCAGCACAACTGTTCCATCAAACAAGGCCTGTTCCATTCCAGCTCCACCACCAACTGGCCAAGAGCTGGTGCCCACTCAGGCAAACACAAGAGTTAGACACACTGTAGAGCAGAGCTGGCCATCTCATAGCCAATGAAAGAATGTTCCTCTTGCAACCACTTGAAGAGGCAGAGGAAGAGTGGAACACATAACGTGAGCACTAATCCCTGCCATGTACTACAGCCTCACTGCAGGAAGCCAACACGTGCATGCCCAATGGCCGGACTTGGAGGCACGCTCCACTGTACCTCTGGTACTTTAAGAGATACTTAAGGATTTTGGCAATGAAGGCCTTTATCTACTTCTGCAGTGTCAGATGCACTCGTGGATACCATTTGTATGTCTCTGAGTGCCGTTTGAAGGAAGTTGCTAACTAGTGCTAGCGCAATTGCTAACTAGCGTTTTCGCGCAATTGCTAACTAGCGCTAGCGCAATGGACTAGAAGTGCATGGTAACTGCTAGCATGGTGGTAGATACCATAGACTTTGAATCATTGCGCTAATGCTAGTTAGCATTGGCTTGTGAAACTAACTAACTTCCTTCACACTGGATGCAGAGACATAAAAAGGTGTCCATGAGTTCATCGGACACTAGGGAAGTAGATAAAGAGCTTCATTGCCAAAATCCCGAAGTATCCCTTTAATGACAGTCATGTGTTCCCCCATAAGGGGGGAGAGGGAGAGGTAAGGGGGGAGAGGGAGAGATTAGAGAGAGTGAGAGAAAGGTGAGAGAGAAAGAGAGAAAGGTGAGAGAGAAAGATGAGAGAGAAAGAGAGAAAGGTGAGAGAGAAAGGTGAGAGAGAAAGAGAGATTCAGCACAACAAGCAACACTGTTTTCACGCTTGTGGGCCAAGAGAAATTAACCTCAACATTAGAAACCTTGTTATACAGTAGACATGATAAATTAGAGCTCGGGTACATAAACATCACAGTAGAATTACAGTCAGACTAACCCATAACCCTGGGCAAAGGTAAGTAAATGGACAGAAACTCCACCAAATCAAACAAAATCCTGCTTAAAATGATGAGAAAATAAGAACAGATACAGCAGTATAATGACTACTGATCAGAGGTGACCTAGGTCAGAAAAACGTACAGAAACCATTCTTTAGTCTCCGCCTTTTCTATATCCCCTGTGCCTACATTAACCATAATTAATGTAGGCACATTAAAACAACAACCCTCTTTAAAATTAAAATAAAGTAAACTGTCTAACTGAATCATGTGAAACTGGACTTTTCAACAGTCTTGTAATATTTTGACTATAACTGTTCCAGCACAGATGTACTCACTGGGTCTGTGCTAGGCAGCCTGGAGCCAGGGTAGGTTGGGAGTCTGGGATGTGCTGCAGGTTAGTGAGCTCCAGCATGTCCACCTGTACATCAGTGGTGTGTCCTGGCAGAGGCTGCAGCACAGTTAAGATCTTCTCCACCAGGCTGTCACCATGGTGACCAGCAGCCCCTGAGGACAAGGACAAACATAGAGAAATATAAACCAACAACATAGTCCAAGTAAACATAAACTCCTGTGTAAGTGGAATAGAATAGGGCCTACGGAAGTGTCACAATCAAATACCCTTTCTGTTAGGAGGGGAGGTGCAGCAAGATTATGTAATTGAGTTGTGGGGAAAGCGTGCATGTGTGTTTGACTCTGCTGCCAATTGTACAAGACTGTGGCATGTACCTGTTAGATCCAGTGTCCTGTCGATGAAGACGATGGATGCTTTATTGGTGGCAGTCTTTCTGCGGCTTTTGGCTTGAGGATGGTTGGCCAGTTCCCCAGCGATGAGACGGCTCATTGGACCCACTGCAAAGCACTCCTCCCGGGTGCTGGTGGACTCAAACATGGAATTAACCGCAGAGGCCAGGGTTTTAATTTCAATCTGCAACTCCGGAGTAAGAGACTGCATGTCAACATCAGTCAAACTGACAAACATCTTCTTCTCTGTTCGCTTTATGTTGATGGTCTTGAGGTCCTGTGGCAACAGCGGGAACAGGTGCGCGAAGGTTGGCGCGAGAAGGAGCTGTGGTGACACAGGAGCGAAGACCACGGGCGCATGTATGACTTCAGCGGTGTAGTTCATGTCTCCCATCCACTCGCTCAGCTTCTCTTCAAACTGCTCGAACACAGGGCTCCCCTCTAATTCAGCAGTGACATTGTTAGCGATGAGTTGTATAGAGTGGGCTACGGTGGTGAAAACAACACAATAGTGAAAGTGACTGAGTCCAATAATGTCTTTGATAATGTCAGCTGTCCTCCCCTTCAGCAGAGTGCTCACCACAAACACAGCCTTTGGTTCGTTTTCACCACCGGCTTCGAAACTTGAAAACTCTTTTAAATTACGAGCACCAGCCTCAAATACACTGGTAGCTCCACCGTTCCAATGAAGACTCTCAGCACACTTGTCGTCCATGAAAACAACAGCTTTCTTTACCTTTGACAACACTTTGTCCCACATCTGACCGGGGAAACACGTAAAGCCCTCAATCGGTAACATTTTGTAAATGCAACTGTCGTTTAGACCGACCGAAAAATACAAGATTTCTATAAAATTGTCAGGCAGAAGCAATTTCAAAACAACAACACAAACACATGTGAGTCTCTTAATAGTGATGTGGCATTCCACGTCGCGACAGATACACGTCATCATGCAGCTGCTGCGCCGGTTTCGTGTGAGAATGTGCTGCATTTGCTATTTCTTACAAACTGAAAGCAGACTAATTTGAGTTTCCTCATAATAGCTATATACTATCCACACTACACAAAAGTACATTTATTTTTGGAGTAAATTGAAAAAAAAGAAACCATACATAAATAAAGGTATGCTTGTCATGAGTTCAGAAACAAAGCAAGCTTGTTTGACCCTGGTAAATACTGAACAACTGGGGATATTTGAAGAGATTGACACATTGTCTCATCTCGAGACTTACTGACCAATGGTAGAGTCCTGTTTCTTCCAACGTGGATTTACGTCGGGTATAGAAAGGTCCCTATAGAAACGTGTGTGGGTAAAGTAAACTGTCACTTTTTTTTTTTTTACCATTAAGGTTTATTTTACGCATGGTTACCGAATACGGATGAGGTGACACGCCGTCTTATTCCGTTATTTTATTTTTTAAATTCCCGTTTATATGTAACAGTTTGACATTTAAATATCTGTTCTGTAAAAATCTCAAGTTTAGCGAAATAACTGTATTTCAATTCGTTGCCAGTTATTGTATTTGATAGAATAACTGTCAAGTTGTGATTCACAGAAGTGACTGGATTTGGGTAGACATGTCCGCAGAAATGGACAAAGCAACTGATGCAAGCGGGGGCGATGAAGAAGAATGGTTATATGGAGGTATGCTAGTCAAAACAGATTTGATGACCCTATCTAGCGCAAAAATAGTTACATTTTATTTTGTCCACTGTTCTGTGTTTGGCAAACTTGAAAGTACGTGAGCTAAACAGTTCTGTTAGCTAGAAAGCTAACCACAACACCAGAAACAACACGTGCACCAGCTTACCACGTTGACATCGCAACAGCTGTTGGGGATGTTTTTTCTCTCTTGCTAAGCAGAAGGAATTATTGAGTTCTGGCATTTACAGTAGATATTTGGAGACTGTCATTGTGTCTGTTTGGGTTTTGAAGTGTGTGTTTGATGCAAACATGCTGATATTTCTTTTCTGTGACAGATGAGAGTGAGGAGAAGGCAGAGGAAGAGGCACCTAATAGGTACGTGACAGGTAAAACACCCACTGTTAAACAGTCTGTTTTACATAGCAGACAGTCACCTGGCTATCTGTCCTATTCTGTCCTCAATTTACCACTTGCCTAGATCTCAAATATGTATACCTGAGCATACCTGCAAAACAGACCTACACCAAACTACACTGTTAAATTGTTCCTTTTGTAAAATACTTATGCCCACAAATTAGGTGTGTATATACTTGCAGCATAATAAAAATGTTGGACACACATTCACACATTTTATTTATTTATTTATTTATACCCATCTTACACACTGTTTTTTTGTGGCACTTACACAGATGACACCTGTTCAGCTTTCTACACGAATATACTAATCACGTGTCTATTTTATGCTGTTTGAGATTCACAACGTATAGCCACACTATCCACTCTTAGTCAGCTAGTACTGGTTCTGCAAATCTGTTTTATTACATTCTCCAGTGTCATCTCCCCTGTTTGCACTAATGATTCTTGTGTTCAAACCAGTTTGACCGTGGGTGATAATTTACGACAGTAAGCGGTGAACTGATTTGAAATATGATGGGCTAACAGCAGCTTCATTCCCCATTAGGACCAATTTTGCTTTATTAATGAAGCGTTCAGATTGAATGCACTTTTCACTGCTCAATAATGACTGAGTGATATCACAGTCATTGTCTCTGGGTTGTGTGTGTTTGACGCCACTGTGCGTGCAATGCCTGAAATGTGCGGCCTGTCAAGTGGAACATAAAGAACAGTTTGGATGCTCGTTAAATCCGTGGCACTGTTTGATTGTTTGAACGGGGTAAAGTGGATCTAATCCATCATTAGTTAGGGGTTCTGATGGTCGCTGCATTGGGCTTTGTTAAAGCGTATCGCCCAGGCGTAAACACCGCATGATTCATCAATTAGGCTACAGTTACTTCACCTATGAGAGAGAGAGAGTCACGCAACATGCCACGGGGGAGCATGTTGTCTAAATGATATCACTTCTATCAAGCTCTGGTTCAAGTTACAGTCACTTAAAGAAATGATGAAGAGAGTTGACCCTTTTCAGAATCAAACAGTCTCTCTTTGTGCTGCTGGACCATTAAGTTAGGGATTCTTCAGGCAATAGGCTGTCATTTTACATGTATCCCTTTACAAGGAAATGTATTTAGTCTGCAGACCAGTGATATCCCTGTTTGCAAATCTCTTTTAACTTTCCCCCGTATTGTCTATTCTTCAAATGTTACAAAAGTCTCAGTTTAAGTAGACGTTGTGGTCCTAGTGATGCTGTGTTTTTTTTTCACAGCGCAAAGGCCCAGCCGACTGCTGAGGAGGTCCATGAGAATGGAGTAGTGAAGCAGGTACCTACTGCTGAGGGTTATGGAGGAGTCAACCTGGGATAAACAACACCCTTCTGATCCTGACTCACCTGTTGGAATGGCACTCCGTCATGGAATTCCCTCACAACCAGACTTTCTACTTGGAACATTTCTCTTTAACTGTGTGTGTGATTCATGTAAACATGCTTTTATGAATGTATACGGTCTTTGTGTTTCTGTAATGTCAGGATACAGGCCAGGAAGATGAAGACAGTGACAGTGACAGTGAGGATGATGATGATGACGTGTGTGTAACCATTGGCGATATAAAGACCGGAGGCTCGTCTCAGCCTTTCAAGTGAGTATCTAGACAATAGCAAGGTGTTAACCTCTTAGATGTAAGGTCCCCTTTTTCGACCTGCGTGGTTCTTGTACCGGTTCCCACCTACATTTTCGCTTATAAATCTATCTGTGGATACCGTAGATCGAAATGGCTTGCATTGAGCGATAGCCCTGGTTTCCACGGACACAATAGTATTTCTGAGCCTGTGTGACGTTAGGATGTCAAATCTGAAACCACTTGAAGCTGGGATGTTCCTCCTACCATTTAATTCGCCTTCTGACTGTCCATCAACACCTGGCTATTTCCTATATTACAGCCACGGACAAAGCACATGCCTTCAATCATTACATCATAGCGCAGCAGGAGAGAGTGGTTTCATCACGGTAGCACATTCAGAGATCGATTTATAGCCATTAATCAAAAATAATTAATAGATTTGAAAAAACACTTTCTGTTTGTCATAGATAGACGAGATTAATATGAGATGAAAGGAGAGTTCATAACAAGTTCAGGAAGCCAAGCTAGAGCTCCGTGAGACGTTCACAGCAACGTGGGCAGACGTTTTGACCAAGAGACCTTCAGAAAATATGCAAATGTTCTTTAACACTAAACATACATATATGTATTTTACAGTTATAAGGAAGGTGTAATTTTATAATTTGATTATGCTATATTTAGAAAGCATAAACGTCATTTCAAGCCTTATTCGTACAGTTTTTTGTTGAAATAGGAAATACATAATGTAAAATATTTAATATTTTCATCATATTTGTAATGTGTACTCCAGCTTGTGTCCTCAATAGTGACTATACCTCAACAATTTATAACATTTCTTTGAGTATGCAGAATTTCTAGTTAATGTTTATGGCCCTCTCATGATAAATCATTACTTTTGGGGATCACGTAGATGACATTTCTGATTACGTTAGTTACATTTCACTGGTTTTAAATAGAACAGTTTGTTACTGTCCTGCAATCTGGATGAGTTTTGATGCTCCAACTTAAGTTGAAAAGAGCCTAATATATTAGACCCTGTACATTTTAGGTGGAAAAACCTTTTGTAGAGAGCTTTTTGTCACCTGGCTGTCGGCAGCAACTAACATCTATTGCTGTTGCCTCTCCTTTGTCACATCATTTTATGAGTCATGATTATGGTTCTATGTTACAGTAGGCATCTTTGGCAGCATTTTTCTCACCACCCATGTCACTTTCAGGGGGTCTTCAAATGCACATTCCCCCACATGAGTCATGGGCAGCGTTTACACAGGCAGCCCAATTCGGGTTTTTTTTCTCTTTCAATCATTGTTTTTTTGACCGTTCAGTTCTGAAAAAGAGATTATTATTGCAACCAATGAGTTGGGCTGCCTGTGTAAACGCAGCATGTCTCTGTGTGTGTCCCCTTCTTGTGGTGATGATTTGTGTGTGTGTGTGTGTGTGTGTGTGTGTGTGTTTTTGTTTGTTTGTTTTTTCTTTCATTGTGTAGTGCCTTTGGATCCACACCAGTTAATCTCAACATTAAGGCTGCAGGGAGAACACATGCGTCAGGTAAACACCCCCTCATCTATTCCTGACTTCTGACCTTAGAAGTGAGTGTACAAAACATTAGAAACACCAGCTCTTTCCATAACGTACACTGACCTGGTGAATGCTAGGATCCCTTATTGATGTCACTTGTTAAATCCACTTCAATCATTGTAGATGAAGGGGAGAATACAGGTTAAATAAGGATTTTTAAGCCTTGAGACAATTGAGACATGGATTGTGTATGTGTGCCATTCAGATGGTGAATGGGCAAGACAAAATATTTAAGTCCATTTGAACGGGTTATGGTAGTAGGTGCCAGGCGCACCGGTTTGAGTGTGTCAAGAACTGCAACGCTGCTGGGTTTTTCACGCTCAACAGTTTCCCGTGTGTATCAAGAATGGTCCACCACCCAAAGAACATCCAGCCAACTTGACACAACTGTTGAAAGCATTGGAGTCAACATGGGCCAGCATCCCTGTGGAACGCTTTCGACACCTTGCAGAGTCCATGTCCTGACAAATTGAGGCTGTTCTGAGGGCAAAAGGGGTTGGGGGGTGCAATTCAATATTAGGAAGGTGTTCCAAATGTTTTGTACACAGTGTGTGTCACTGCATGCATAGGAACTCATCCAGACCCACAGTAATGGTAGAGGTAAGAGTGTGAAGTGAATGTGTCACTGACTGTGTCCTGTCATCTCCGGTGCAGTTGGCCCCAAAGCCAAAGGAGTGGACCTGGATGCACTGGGCAGTGTTAACGGAATCCCTGTGTTGGAGGTCGATATGGAGTCTTTTGAAGAAAAGCCATGGAGAAAGCCTGGTAAGGAGTGTGTGTGTTGGTTGGTGTGAGCTCAGGTCTGGCTGATGAATGGTCTGTGACGCGGTCTGTTCAGCTTTCAGTTATGTTTGTGTTTGTTTAGGTTCGGACCTCTCTGACTACTTTAACTATGGCTTTAACGAGGACACCTGGAAGACCTATTGTGAGAAACAGAGGAGACTACGCATGGGGTATGAGGGCATGAACCACACTTCAGCCACTAAAATCATGGTAAGATATCATAACTTTTGGACATACAGTGCCTTGAAAGTATTCACACCCCTTGGCTTTTTCCACGTTTTGTTGTTTTACAGTCTGAATTTAAAATGGACACACAATCTATACACAATACCCCATCAAAGTGGATTTATGTTTTTAGAAATGTTTACAAATAAATTAAAAGCTGAAATGTCTTGAATCAATAAGTATTCAACCCTTTTTTGTAATAGCAAGCCTAAATAAGTTAAGGGTCAAATAAAATAAAAAAGCTGACATTGGATGGTGTATCAATACACTCAGTTGCCGGAGAGGAAGGAAACCGCTCAGGGATTTCACAATGTGATTTTAAAACAGTTACTAGCATAAATGAATAAATGAAGCCTGTAAAGAATAAGAGAAATTCCAAAAGAAATACTGCAAAACATTTGGCAAATAAATGTACTTTTGGTCCTGAATATCAAATCAAATTTATTTATAAAGCCCCCCTTACATCAGCTGATGTCACAGAGTGCTGTACAGAAACCCAGCCTAAAACCCCAAACAGCAAGCAATGAAGGTGTAAAAGCACGAATACAGAGCGTTATGTTTGGGGTAAATCCAACACAACACGTCACTCTTCATATCTTCAAGCATGGTGGTGGCTGTATCATGTTATGGGTATGCTTGTCATCGACAAGGACTAGGGAGATTATTTAGGATAAAAAAATATAGAATAGACTAAGCACAGGCAAAATCCTAGAGGAAAACAGTGTGCTTGGTTCAGTCTGCTTTCCAGCGGACACTGGGAGACAAATTCACCTTTCAGCAGGACAATTACCTTAAACACAAGGTCAAATATACACTGGAGTTGCTTACCAAGACGACATTGAATGTTCCTAAGTGGCCTAGTTACAGATTTGACTTAAATCGTCTTGAAAATCTATGGCAAGACTTGAAAATGGCTGTCTAGCAATGATCAACAACCATCTTGACATAGTTTGAAAATGTATTTTTTTATAATGCGCAAATATTATACAATTCAGGTGTGCTAAGTTCTTAGACTTACCCAGAAAGACTCACAGCTGTAATCGCTGCCAAATGTGATTTTAACATGTATTGACTCAGGGGGTTGAATACTTATCTAATCAAGATATATTAGTGTTTTATTTTCTATTAATAAAATAAATTACACAATTCAATCCATTTAATCCCACTTTGTAACACAGCAAAATGTGGAAAAAGTCAATTGGTGTGAACACTTTCTGAAGGCACTGTAGCTATAATATTATAGATTATCACAGTATAAGTGCAAGGATTGTTCCCATTTTAAGAAACATTCTCAGGCTTTGACATTGTTGAGGCTGTGTGAGTGAGTTGCTCTTCCTCTTAGGTCCACCAGGGACGTTCAGCCCATGGCGATAGGGATGGGGCCCTTTCCTGCTTTAGGTCTGACTACTCCTCCCCCAGCAACCACTACAATTCAGGCTCCTCCAGGTAGGTACCCTGGTCCCCCCTCCCCTTTCTACCACTGTGTATGTATCACAGCAGCTGTGGCATGAAGGACCAGACTACACATAACCACAATCAGCCTAGCCGGTCATCACTGCCACACTTCACTGGTCAGTACCACCTGGACCCCATCAAGGTGGTCAATTTATTTAAAAAATTATTTCACCTTTATTTAACCAGGTAGGCCAGTTGAGAACAAGTTCTCATTTACAACTGCAACCTGCCAGTCAATGGGTCAAGTTTGTATTGGTCAGTGGTACCTGTGTCTGAGGTAATGTTCTTACCAAACACAATGTTACATCCTGAAATGTTAGAAGTCATGGAAGGTATGCTAAGTCACTTAACTATTAAGTGGTTTGAAATAAAGGTAGAGGTGCTGCGAGCGTTGCTTAGTTAAACTGCTCTGTTCCCGCTCTAATGAAGTCCTCATGTGCACCACCTCCCGTCACGTTCCTGTTAACGGCCACCTGTGAAGCGCTGTTTAGCGTTTGGGCAGGCCGAGCCCTGCGGAGGGGGGGGCTGCTTTTACCGTGTGAAGACGGAGGCCATGGAATTTGACTGCTCAATTACAGCGGCCAATCATTTACGGGCTTGGACCCGTAGTAGCAGGCATTAGCAGACTGTGTTAGTAAATACTCCTCCTCTCCTCTCAGCCCCATGGCCTCATTCTGGTTCCACTCAGGGACCAGGTGCTCTACGCCTCAAGGAGGAGTGATGGACTATTACAAACACACACACACACACCCACCCCTCCTCTCTCTCTCTCTCTCTCTCTCTCTCTCTCTCTCTCTCTCTCACTCTAGCTGTCCTCTCTTTCACACACGCTCTCTCTCTCTAGCTCTGGCTCTTTCCCTCTCCCCTCAGCTACCCTCTCGCTCACTTGCTCCCTCCAATCCTGTCTCTTGTGAGTTTTAGCAGGGCTCATGTCAGGTTGGTCCAGACTACAGACAGGGGGACAAGGGTGACTAAGTCGGGCCACTTAATTAAAGGTCCGTCTCTATATAATTCCCCCTCCTCCTGCTCTCTCCCTCAGCAAGGCTCCCCCAGTGGAGGTCATAGGATTCTGAGCGTTATTCAGCCAGGGGGAAAGCAGGAAGTCAGAGCATGACAAATACAAATACACACAGCATTGTGCAACGGATAAAGTGTTAAACGAGGTCCCACACTACACTACAGACCATCTCTCTCACTCTATTGAGCTGCGAGAATGCTGGCAGCTCCAGAAGGGTGAAAGTGGAAACTTGATGCTTGGTTGAAGAGCACTTATTTTATTCTTTCCACATTCTCTAGATGACTGTGTCCAGCCTAAGGGAGGCTGTTGGTGGAATGGGGCTATTGTAGACCTTTCTTGTTACATAAAACTGTCATTTTAAGTTGCAATGTGTGTGTCAGCTTCCGGGGCTAAGCTGCTTTGTTTTCTATTTATTTGATATCTGGTGTTTTTAGAGGCCAGACTGAGGGACCGAGCGAGGGGCATTAGTGAGCCTGTAGCTCATAGCATCACATCGGGCTGCTGCTTGATGCAGTTTTTATGCTTTTCCCTTGTAATGTTTTCTTTTAGATTAAGTCCTAGTGACAGAAAGGGGTTAGTGTCCCATCTGTGTTTGGGGGAGTGTTGTTAGCAGAGTGCAGTGAGAGGATGACCCAGATAAGGAAGGTCATGTGTTAATGGACCTGGAGGATGCTGATGGGGTCATAGGCATTATATAAGTCTTTTATGGGATTTGAAGGCAAAAAAACATACCCAGGTCACATCCTGAAATGTATCTGCATTTTAAAACAACAAGAGATATACCTAAATATGCATACTTGTTATACATGCTCCATGCACAGATACCAGTTGTATTATGTGTTTTGTATGTTTACTCTGTGTTCTGCGCTGGTCAGTAGAAAGCCAAGCGGCACCATTGATGTTATTGGGGGACAAACTGGTACCATCAGCCGGGTAGAAGGACGAAGACGTCACAATATAGAAGGAAATAACATCCAGGTAATGTGTGTCTGTTTTTATGTGATATTCTAAAATACACCCTGGGTGTTTCTCAATATACATACTACCGTGCGCTGCACTCTCATGCTCAAGTCCATTCCCCCGAGGACGTTCTCTTCAGTACGTTCTTGTGAGGACACGTGTGGAGAACCCATCAAATATTGATTTGAGAAGCACTCTCACTTCCCCCTGCTGTATTACCTCACCCAGCACCTGTCCATTCATTGAACCTTCTTCCAGCCAGGACAATGGCAATAGAGACGAAACAAGTTATACACTAAGCAAATGTTTTACTTCATACTTATGAGCTAGCTGTATGTGAATCGTAATAATCTAGCTAGCCAGCTAGTTTAACAGGTAAAAATGACGAAAAACAAGTGTTTTGCAAAGTAGATGGCTAGCTGTCAATTCTTTGTGGGTAGATAACTACTCATTGTAAGTTGTTAGCCATATTCAATTTCTATGTTCTTTGACTGGGTATTGTAGGCAGGTAAACGTGCCAAAAATGGACACGGTATGTATTTTTTTTAACGTACCAAGATAAGCTATTGTAGTTAGGCAACATATTATTTGAATGGGCAACATCTCTCGCGTCAGATCAAATACTGGCCGGCATTGTTTTAGAGAAATGTTGCGTTGTTTTTTTACACGGTTGCGTCACATTTCTGTGCATACTCTTTGAAGCTTGCATCGATGCATGCTTCAAAATACACCACATCACCAAAAGTATGTGGACTCCCCTTCAAATTAGTGGATTCGGCTATTTCAGCCACACCCGTTGCTGACAGGTCAAATCAAAGTTTATTTTGTCACGTGCGCCGAATACAACAGGTGTAGACCTTACAGTGAAATGCTTATGAAATCGAGCACACAGCCATGCAATATCCGAAGACAAACATTGGCAGTAGAATGGCCTTACTGAAGAATTCAGTGACTTTCAATGTGGCACCGTCATAGGAAGCCACCTTTCCAACAACTCAGTTTGTCAAATTTCTTCCCTGCTAGAGCTGCCACGGTCAAAAAGTAAGTGCTGTTATCGTGAAGTGGAAACGTCTAGGAGCATCAACGGCTCAGCCACAAAGTGGTAGGCCACACAAGCTCACATAATGGGACTGCCTTAAGCGCGTAGCGTGTAAAAATCGTCTGTCCTCGGTTGTAACACTCACTACCAAGTTCCAGTGAAGGGAAATCTTAACGCTACAGCATACAATAACATTCTAGACGATTCTGTGCTCCCAACTTTGTGGCAACAGTTTGGGGAAGGCTGTTTCCTGTTTCAGCATGACAATGCCCCCGTGCACAAAGCGAGGTCCATACAGAAATGGTTTGTCAAGATCGGTGTGGAAGAACTTGACTGATCTGCACAGAACCCTGACCTCAATCCCATCGAACACCTTTGGGATGAAATGGATCGCCGACTGCGAGCCAGGCCTAATCGCCTACAATCCGTGCCCGACCTCACTAATGCTGTTGTGGCTGGATGGAATCAAGTCCCCGCAGCAATGTTCCAACATCTAGTGGAAAGCCTTCCCAGAAGAGTGGAGGCTGTTATATCAGCAAACGGGGGACCAACCATGATTTTGTAATGAGATGTTCGACAAGCAGTTGTCCACATACTTTTGATCATGTAGTGTATGTACTAACAGAATACTCATCCGAGAAGTGCCCCCCCCCCGTGCTCCGTTTCACACACTTTGATTTGGACTGATGCTCCGACCCTCCTGTACTGCAATTTGCATGTTCACGGTAGTATGTAAAGTAAGAAACACCCCCTATCTTTTCTCTTGCATTAAGCTAGTAAATGTACTTACCTAGTCTGAGCTTTGTTTTTGTATGTACGTGTGTGGGTGCATGCATTGCAGGTGCTTTCCGAGCCCTCCTCTGATGCTGAGCCTACTCCCACTAAGATGCCCCCCTTTTTCCCTCCCAACATCCCCCCGCCTCCTTTCCCGCCTCCACCCCACAATGTCAGCTCCGCCCCTCCACTCATTCCTCCACCACGTAAGTGACCTCAGCCTCACAAACGCACACTAGCGCACAAACACTGCTCTCTGTCTGGGTGCACTCTGATCAGCAGCACAGTTATGGAATGTACAGGATAAGGTTAAGGATTGCATAAAGACACTGCTTGGAAGTCAGACAGACTGGTGAGGGTCACTCGTGACGCCACGGCATGTTGGCTCCCTGGAGTCATGGAAAGATGATGTTCAACTATGACATTTCCCACTGTGATTAATTAGTGTTAGTGGCCACCATTTCTCTCTCTCTTTTTCGATCTCTGTTTTTCTCTCTCTCATTCTCTCTCACTCGCTCTTTCTTTCTCTCTCTCTCTGGCTCTTTTTCTATCTCTTCTTTCTCTCTCCCTCTGAGAGAGCCATTCTCGCTTTCACTTTTTCTGTCTTTCTCTCTCTCTCTTGTCCCACTGTGATGAATGTGTGAGTGGCCACAATTTCTCCCACTCAATTTTTCTCACTCGCTCTCTCTTTCTCTCTGTCTGTGTGCGTATGTGTTGATGCATCATTAGTACAGCTGAGGGGTTTGGGGGAACAGATTACAGTATAATTCAGAGTTGCAGGTGGAAATCCCATCCTGAGAACCCTTGAAGGACAGGTTTTTTTAATCCGCAATGCATCATAGAGCATCCAGCTGTATAAATGACTGATACGTTTACAATCCAATCTGGAGGAATTGTGTTTGAAGCTGCACCATGTTGAAGGACAGGGTTGAGAGTTGGTGGGTTAACATAACATAAATGTGTGTGTTTGTGTGCGCATGTGTCTGCCCTCTCTGTGTGAGTGTCTTTTCCCCCAGGTGTGTGTAATTCTGTCCAGGTGTGTGTGTGTGTGTGTGTGTGTGTGTGTGTGTGTGTGTCAGTTTGCCTGACTTCCTCCTCATCTACTGATGAATATGAGGCAGAAGGCAGGAAGGACCCTCTGCCCTGAGCTCACAGCTGATCGCAGGCTGCCACTGCTTCATCTTCAAAGATTCCAAAATAGCAGGCCCCCTACTCACCCCTCACACACCCCCAGCACCCCCTAAGTTCAATGAGCTCCATACCGCCTGTTGTTCAATGCGTGCCAAAACTCCTAATACAACGAAAATATCAAAAATCCTGGTGACCCTGGCTTTGAAGTGTTTTTGTTTTTTTAGTTTTATCTGTGCCACTCCTCCTCCTTTAAGTTACAGGCCCTGCCTCCTTTTGTGATGCAAATGTCCAACGTGATAAAAATAGCTCCTGGAAAAAAGAAAAAGTGCCTGGCCAGCAGATTGTGGCACAAGAAATGTGCTGAACAGACCAACCATGGAGAGAGAGAGAGAGAGGGGGCTTTGTTACTCTTGGTGCAGTAGGGTCACATTAGCGGTCTAGTATTATTGCATGATGGGTACACGTTTCAGTGCAGGGTTGTGTTGTCATTGCAGGCCAGTCTGTGCAGTGAAGCACTAAGGGATGTTGTCTGGAGCTCTAGTGTAGCACTTCTTGTACTGATCAGTGTCGTTTGGCAGATACAGTGTGGGTAGTTTGACACCTGTACTGACACTATCCCTGTAAAAGCAACATTGTTATCTGTGTCTGTAGAGCAGGTTTGTGGGTCTGTTATAGTCTCAGCTAACAACAAACGTTCCCACGACTTTAGAGAGCGTTCCTTAAGTCCTTACCTAACGTTTTCATCGGAATGTTCTGGTGATGTGCAAGGACTGTTTCCAAGAGACCGTTCCCTTTAATGTTATACTGAATTTACCCAGAACGTGGTTACCATGTTCTCAGAATATTCAATATTAATGTTCTAGACACGTTTCATGGGACATTGCAACATTAATGTGTCCAGTTTTTAGTGGTAGGACAGTATTTCATCAACATCACACCAAACACACATAGAACATGTTTTCAGAATATTCAATATTAATGTTCTAGACACTTTCCATGGGAATGTTGCAAAAACATTCCTGTGTCCAATGACATTTAAAACGGGATGTTCTGTCATGGTCCTCTTGTGGTTTTTGTCTAGTTCCGAGGACGTTCCTAAAGGAGGTCGCCTGATGGTTTCAAAGAAAACGTTCTACCCCCCTCCAAAACAAATGTGTTTCTTTCCACACCACCCCTTGTTACTGTTGCCAAGCCCGTCAAGGCTCTGATTGGATCTATTTACATATCTTTGTCTGTTGGCAAGCTAATGGATATCCACACACAACCAAACAGTGCTTTTAACATAAAATAGGCCTTTTCACACTGCATTGTTCTTAGCACCGGGCTACACTGGCCGTGGGCTAACTTATCCTCAAATCAAATTGTATTTGTCACTTGCGCCGAATACAACCAGTGTAGATCTTACAGTGAAATGCTTGCTTACTTACTTAGCCATTTCATGAACTGTTTGGGGTAGAAGCTTTTTAGAAGCCTCTTAGACCTAGACATGGCGCTCCAGTACCGCTTGCCGTGTGGTAGCAGAGAGAACGGTCTATGACTAGGGTGGCTAGAGTCTTTGACAATTTTTAGGGCCTTCCTCTGACACCGCCTGGTATAGAGGTCCTGGATGGCAGGAAGCTTTGCCCCAGTGATGTACTGGGCCGGAGGCAGAGCAGTTGCCATACCAGGCAGTAATGCAACCAGTCAGGATGCTTTCGATGGTGCAGCTGTAGAACCTTTTGGGGATCTGAGGACCCATGCCAAATCTTTTCAGTCTCCTGAGGGGGATGACAGTTTGTTGGTGTTGTGGACGCCAAGGAACTTGAAGCTCTCAACCTGCTCCACTACAGACCCGTCGATGAGAATGGGGTGTGCTCTTTTCCTGTAGTCCACAATCCTCTCCTTTGTCTTGATCACGTTGAGGGAGAGGTTGTTGTCCTTGCACCACACGGTCAGGTCTCTGACCTCATCCCTGTAGGCTGTCTCATTGTTGTCGGTGATCAGGCCTACCACTGTTGTCATCGGCAAACTTAATGATGGTGTTGGAGTTGTTCCTGGCCGTGCAGTCAGGAATGAACAGGGAGTACAGGAGTGGAATGAGCACGCACCCCTGAGGGGCCCCTGTGTTGAGGATCAGCGTGGCGGATGTGTTGTTACCTACCCCTACCACCTGGGGGTGGCCTGTCATGAAGTCCAGGATCCAGTTGCAGAGGGAGGTGTTTAGTCCCAGGGTCCTTAGCTTAGTGATGAGCTTTGAGGGCACTAGGGTTTTGAACGCTGAGCTGTAGTCAATGAATAGTATTCTCACATACAGTTGAAGTCAGAAGTTTACATACACCTTAGCCAAATACATTTAAACTCAGTTTTCACAATTCCTGACATTTAATCCTAGTAAAAATTCCCTGTCTTAGGTCAGTTAGGATCACTCCCTTTTTTATTTCAAGAATGTGAAATAATAGTAGAGAGAATTATTTCTTTCATCACATTCCCAGTGGGTCAGAAGTTTACATACACTCAATTAGTATTTGGCAGCATTGCCTTTAAATTGTTTAACTTGGGTCAAACGTTTCGGGAAGCCTTCCACAAGCTTCCCACAATAATTTGGGTGAATTTTGTCCCATTCCTCCTGACAGATCTGGTGTAACTGAGTCAGGTTTGTAGGCCTCCTTGCTCGCACATGCTTTTTCAGTTCTGCCAACAAATTTTCTATAGGATTGAGGTCAGGGCTTTGTGATGGCCACTACAATACCTTGACTTTGTTGTCCTTAAACATTTTGCCACAACTTTGGAAGTATGCTTGGGGTCATTGTCCATTTGGAAGACTCATTTGTGACAAAGTTTTAACTTCCTGACTGATGTCTTGAGATGTTGCTTCAATGTATCCACATAATCTTCCTTCCTCATGAAGCCATCTATTTTGTGAAGTGCACCAGTCCGTCCTGCAGCAAAGCACCCCCATGACATGATGCTGCCACCCCCGTGCTTCACCCCCTTTTTCCTCCTTACATAACAATGGTCATTATGGCCAAACAGTTCTATTTTTGTTTCATCAGACCAGAGCACATTTCTCCCCTTGTGCAGTTGCAAACCGTAGTCTGGCTTTTTTATGGTGGTTTTGGAGCGGTGGCTTCTTCCTTGCTGAGTGGCCTTTCAGGTTATGTCGATATAGGACTCGTTTTACTGTGGATATAGATACTGTTGTACCTGTTTCCTCCAGCATCTTCACAAGGTCCTTTGCTGTTGTTCTTGATTTGCACTTTTCGCACCAAAGTACGTTCAACTCTAGGAGACAGAACGCGTCTCCTTCCTGAGCGTTATGACGGCTGCGGGGTCCCATGGTGTTTATACTTGCGTACAATTTTTTGTACAGATGAACGTGGTACCTTCAGGCGTTTGGAAATTGCTCCCAAGGATGAACCAGACTTCTGGAGGTCTCCAATTTTTTTGATATTCCCATGATGTCAAGCAATAAGGCACTGAGTTTTAAAGTAGGGCTTGAAATACATCCACAGGTACACCTCCAGTTGATTTAAATTATGTCAATTAGCGTATCAGAATCTTCTAGAGCCATGACATAATTTCCTGGAATTTTCCAAGCTGTTTTAAGGCACAGTCAACTTAGTGTATGTAAAGTTCTGACCCACTGGAATTGTGATACAGTGAAATAATAATTGTTGGAAAAATTACTGCATGCACAAAGTAGATGTCCAAACCGACTTGCCAAAACTATAGTTTGTTATCAAGACATTTGTGGCGTGGTTGAAAAATGAGTTTTTTTTATGTAAACTTCCAACTTCAACTGTATATGTTCCTTTTGTCCACGTGGGAAAGGGCAGTGTGGAGTGCAATAGAGATTGCATAACCTGTGGATCTGTTGGTGATGAATGCAAATTGGAGTGGGTCTAGGGTTTCTGGGATAATGGTGTTGGTGTGAGCCATGACCAGCCTTTCAAAGCGTTTTATGGCGTGAGTGCTACGGGTCGGTAGTCATTTAGGCAGGTTACCTTAGTGTTCTTGGGCACAGGGTCTATGGTGGTCTGCTTGAAACATGTTGGTATTACAGACTCAGACAGCGAGAGATTGAAGACACTTGCCAGTTGGTCAGCGCATGCTCAGAGTACACATCTTGGTAATTTGCTTGGGGCCTTGTGAAAATGGACCTGTTTAAAGGTCTTACTCACATTGGCTGCGGAGAGCGTGATCACACAGTCATCCGGAACAGCTGATGCTCTCATGCATGTTTCAGTGTTACTTGCCTTGACGCGAGCATAGAAGTTGTCTGGTAGGCTCGTGTCACTGGGCAGCTCTCGGCTGTGCTTCCCTTTTGTAGTCTGTAATAGTTGCAAGCCCTGCCACCACCGACGAGTGTCGGAGCCGGTGTAGTACGATTCGTTCTTGTGGTACAATTCGATCCTGTGTTTACACAAGCATTTGTTAACCCTGGGCTAAGCTTTATCCCTAGGCTAAGGATTCACACTTGTAGTCCAGGGTTTTGGAATAATGGACAAATACAACATGCGATCAACATCCGTGCCGTATTAAGATTAGAGAGGATTTTTTTTATTTATATGAGCATGTCCCTGTTTCTATTACAGCTTATTGGATGTCTGTCATTCATATTCCATTCACCCAACTCAATGTAACATTAATAAGTTTAGGCTACTACATGATACTCTGATTTGCCCTATAACCATCATGCGGTTGCTGCAACCTAGCCTACAAATGGAAGTTTATAACTTAGGTGCACAGGTCGAGAGACATCGACACATTCAGCACAGCATTGCACACACTAGCTGGTCTAGGGTTGAGTCATTTGTCCAACCAGTTTCTATTGGACAAACTATTTTTTTTTTATTGGACAAAATTAGGTAGTTCCCTCCCCATTTCGTTCCATTTGCTTCTGTTTAAGAAACTTTTCGCAACAGAATCGGCTGAATGAATACACCCTGATCACTCCCACACACAGTTCACATCTTTGTCATCATAACCTTATAGTCAACAAACTTTAATTAACGCGTTAGTAAACCCACGATCCAATCAATGTGTACAATCATGCAGTACAGTGTACAGCAAAAGTGTTTGTACACATTGATTGGATCGTGGGTTTACTATCACGCAGTACAGTGTACAGCAAGCAGAGGTGGCGTAGCGGGAAGATCGGAATGCCGTGAACCAAGAGCATGTGTGTTCAAGTTCTAGGTAAGGACATGTTGAATAGTAATGACTGTATAAATGACCATGCACGATGTGATCATGTGTGTCAAATATGTATGTTGAAAATGCTGTATATTGAAAGCATTGTATGTGTGTGTGTGTGTGTTCCTAACCTTGCCAACAGACAAAGAGCTCTGAATGGATCAGGGCCTTGATGGGCAATCAGGCGACGTCCTAAAAATGTCTTTAGGGACATCCCCGGAAAAAGCAGTGAATTATCCAATAACCTGCACGGGACCATGACAGAATGTCCTATGTTTTAAACGTTCCAGTGAAACGTGTCGAGATCATGTAATATATTATATTCTGGCAACCATGTTCTGTGTATGGTAGGCCGTCATTGTAAAATAAGAATTTGTTCTTAACTGACTTGCCTAGTTAAATAACAAAAATATATATGTTCGGTGTGACGTTGATGGAATATACTCCTAACCCTCAGAACTGGACGCAGGAATGTTCTTGCAACGTCACATGAAACGTGTGTAGAACATGAATATTGTTTATTCTGAGAATATGGTAACCACGTTCTAGGTAAATTCTGTTTGGGATTAAGGAAGTAACTAACGGCAAAACATGCTAAATAGGTTCTCGGGAGATTTTTGCTAACATAAATAGAATGTTCCCGTAACTAACGGAAAAATGGACCCTCAAACATCAGGGGACCATTATGGGTAACATTACAAAAACGTTCTATTTTCCTAGAATTGCTAGCTGGGGTGGTATCAGCCTATGTCTACACTGATGCAGGAGTCGGAACGTAATAGTTTTTGGATCAGTGATTGGCTAATTCTGCTAGGGCAGAGGTCAATGTGACTCACTTAGGCAAGATCAATAATGGAAGAAACATTGACAAGGTAGTGCTGCCAGTTCAAAGTAGTGCATTTAGCTAACCATTGTAAATGCAGGCAGCCCATAGAGTGGGGCAGCAGTAGGCTGCGTTCTGTAGAGCATATCGGTTTAATCTAAAAGCCTCCTGCATAATGACTCTGAAATGTTAGCATGAGAGAGAGCCACGCAAGCACAATCATCAGCAATTAGCCCTCCGCCATTATCTTTCTCATACGCTGCCAAGCGTGGAGCTAAAACCCTAATCAAATGCTTGCTTTGAGATCACAACAGGTAGAAGCAATTACACACGCAAACATATATGGCATGTGTGAGTGTTTACTGTGTGCGTGCGCGAGCATGGAAATCCATGGAAATACAGTACCAGTCAAGTTTGGACAAACCTAATTCAAGGGTTTTTCTTTATTTTTACTATTTTCTACATTGTAGAATAATAGTGAAGACATCAACACTATGAAATAACTGATATGGAATCATTTAGTAACCAATAAAGTGTTAAACAAATCAAAATATATTTTATATTCTTCAAAGTAGCCATCCTTTGCCTTGATGACAGCTTTGCACACTCTTGGCATTCTCTCAACCAGCTTCACCTGGAATAGTTTTCCAACAGTCTTGAAGGAGTTCCCACATATGCTGAGCACTTGCTGGCTGATTTTTTTTCCTTCACTCTGCGGTCCAACTCATCCCAAACCATCTCAATTGGGTTGAGATTTTGTGATTGTGGAGGCCAGGTCATCTGATGCAGCACTCATCACTCTCCTTCTTGGTCAAATAGCCCATACACAGCCTGGAAGTGTGTTGGGTCATTGTCCTGTTGAAAAAACAATGATAGTCCCACTAAGCGCAAACCAGATGGGATGGCGTATCACTGCAGAATGCTGTGGTAGCCATGCTGAATAAGTGTGCCTTGAATTCTAAATAAGTCACTGACAGTGACCAGCAAAGCAAAGCACCCCCATACGAAGCATGGAGGAGGAGGTGTGATCAAGGTTGGAACCACACATATGGAGATCATTTGTTCACCTACTCGGCATCTCACAAAGACATGGTGGTTAGAACCAAAAATCTCTAATTTGGACTCATTAGACCAAAGGACATGCTTCCACCATTCTAATGTCCATTGCTCATGTTTCTTGGCACAAGCAAGTCTCTTCTTATTATTAGTGTCCTTGAGTAGTGGTTTCTTTGCAGAAATTAGACTAAGAAGGCCTGATTCACGCAGTCTCCTCTAAACAGTTGATGTTGAGATGTGTCTGTTACTTGAACTCTGAAGCATTTATTTGGACTGCAATTTTTGAGGCTGGTAACTCTAATGAACTTATCCTCTTCAGCAGAGGTAACTCTGGGTCTTCCTTTCATGTGGCGGTCCTCATGCGAGCCAGTTTCGTCATAGCGCTTGATGGTTTTTGCGACTGCACTTGAAGAATCTTTCAAAGTTCTTGAAATTTTCCAGATTGACTGACCTTCATGTCTTAAAGTAATGATGGACTGTCGATTCTTTTTGCTTATTTGAGCTGTTCTTGCCATAATTTGGATTTAGCCCTATTTGGTAAAAGACCGTCTTCTGTATACCACCCCCTACCTTGTCACAACACAACTAATTGGCTCAAACACATTAAGAAGGAAATAAATTCCACAAATTCACTTTTAACAAGGCACACTTGTTAATTGAAATGCATTCCACGTGACTACCTCATGAAGCTGGTTGAGAGAATGCCAAGAGTGTGCAAAGCTGTCAAGGGAAAGGGTGGCTACTTTGAAGAATCTCAAATATAAAATTCTATTTAGATTTGTTTAACACTTTTGTTGCTTACTACATGATTCCATATGTGTTATTTCATAGTTTTGATGTCTTCACTATTATTCTGTAATGTAGAAAACAGTAAAAATTAAGAAAAACCCTTGAATGAGTTGGTGTCCAAACTTTTGACTGGTGCTGTATGCTCAATCACATTGAGCAACAGCTTTTGGAATTGAAATGGGTCAGTTAACTGATTTAAAATGGGCACCATCAAGACAAGGCTGTGATTATGGAGTCCAATGTACAAATCTAGTGCTCATTTTGCAAAGCACCATGCCATTGACGGAGGAATGGAGGAGAGGAGTCAGACTAGAGTTATTTAATCAGTTTTACATTACATACAGTATTCATTTATCCTCCATCCTCCCATTTACTTATGCATAAAACTGGAGAACAGATTTGAACAACTTGTTTTTAAGGCGTTTTGTTGTGTTCTATGTATTATGGATGTATGCATGTGAAGCTTTTAGTGGAGTGCTTTGTTGCAGTGTTTCTTAGTGCGTGTGAGTGTTTTTGTGTGGTTGAGTTTCCTCCAGGCCAGGTCCTAGTAAAACCGATCACAGTGTGCCTTCAGGGTTGTTCTGTCAATAAAGGCAGTGCCTGAAACTAGACCAGCAGCAGGAGAGGCAGACAGCACCATGTCCAGAGATTTGTTTTCAGTGTCCTCCGCTCCTGCATCAAGGAAGGACTATTTTCTCTGTGAGGATGTCTGCGATCTTACTAGCTGTGCGCCTCCCCTTAGTTACCAGGTGTCTGAGGTATCAAAGGCTTTGGTTCTCCATAGTGTGCAGTTCAGCCCCTGTTTCCACAGTGAGAGGGAAGGAAGACATTTCTACATTTCACTCTCAACGCAGGGGAGCTACTGCATGCTCTTTTAAAATTTCACTAACTTACTTTTCTTTCTTTTGTTTCAGCCCTTTCCGCTTTTTTTTCTGTTGATGAAAACTTCTCTGAAACTTACTAACATCAGGGGTCTTGGTGAAAAAACATAAAGGCGTTGAGCCTCTTCAAAGGAGTGTGTGTGCGTGTGAGCATGTTTTGAAGGGCAGTTTGTGTGTCACTCCCAGACATGAAAGCTTCTAGCATAAAATAGTGGGTTCATTAGAAGTGCACTCAGCCATTTGACTGGGGCTGGTTTTATGAATGTTAGAGGGATGTGTGATTCTGTTTTGACATTCTGGCACCTCCCCAATATCGGATATGCCAGTTTTCAAGTTTCTCTGCCTCAAACAGAAATCTCCTAAATACGATAAAGCCTAATAAAAGATAATGTGGTGGTTGTGGCAGAATATTTTAGTGTCTGCTTGCTTGCTTGCTTGCTTGCATGCATGTGTGCACACAGATCATTAGGCCTATTATTGGCTCATGATGAGTAGTACAGTTGTTGGCCTCGAGCAGTGATACACTACATGACCAAAAGTATGTGGACACCTGCTCAACGAACATCTCATTCCCAAATCATGGACATTAATATGGAGTTGGTCCCCCCTGTGCTGCTATAACAGCCTCCACTCTTCTGGGAAGCCTTTTGACTAGATGTTGGAACATTGCTGTGGGGACTTGCTTCCATTCAGCCATGAGCATTAGTGAGGTTGGGCACTGATGCTGGGCGATTAGGCCTGGCTCTCAGTCAGCGTTCCAATTCATCCCAAAGGTGTTTGATGGGGTTGGGGTCAGGGCTCTGTGCAGGCCAGTCAAGTTCTTCCACACCGATCTCGCTTTGTGGCGGGAGCATTGTCATGCTGAAACAGGAAAGGGCCTTTCCCAAACTGTTGCCACAAAGTTGGAATCACAGAATTGTGAATAATGTAATTGTATGCTGTAGCGTTAAGATTTCCCTTCACTGAAACGAAGGGGCCTAGCCCGACAAACAGCCCCAGATCATTATCCCTCCTCCACCAAACTTTAGTTGGCACTATACATTCGGGCAGGTAGTGTTCTCCTGGCATCTGCCAAACCCAGATTCGTCAGTCGGACTGCCAGATGGTGAAGTGTGATTCATCACTCCAGAGAACGCGTTTCCACTGCTCCAATGGCGGCAAGCTTTACACCACTCCAGCCAACGCTTGGCATTGCGCATGGTGATCTTAGGCTTGTGTGTGGCTGCTCGGCCATGGAAACCCATTTCATGAAGCTTCCTACGAACAGTTCTTGTGCTGACGTTGCTTCCAGAGGCAGTTTGGAACTCTGTAGTGAGTGTTGTAACCGAGGACAGATGATTTTTACGTGCTACCGCTTCATCACTCGGCGGTCCCGTTCTGTGAGCTTGTGTGGCCTACCACTTTGCGTCTGATCCGTTGTTTCTCCTAGACGTTTCCACTTCACCATAACAGCACTTACAGTTGACCGAGGCAGCTCTAGCAGGGCAGAAATTTGACAAACTGACTTGTTGGAAAGGTGGCATCCTATGATGGTGCTACGCTGAAAGTCACCGCTCTTCAGTAAGGCCATTCTACTGCCGAAGTTTGTCTATGGAGATTGCATGGCTGTGTGAAATTTTATACAACGGTCAGCAACGAGTGTGGCTGAATTAGCCGAATCCACTAATTTGAAGTGTCCACATACTTTTGTATATTTAGGTTATGTCCAATGACCTCAAATAAAAAGCCATCAGAGGTCATTAACTACTGTGTTGTGTGGGATCTTGTAAAATATGACATTTTCTGATGTGGGAGGAGTTTTAATTTGTACATTAGGCCTACTCTCTACCTGCTGCCATGGTGTCTGACTGTTCTGTTGAAGATTGGAGCGATAACATTGTTTTTACCTGATATTATTATAACTGTGTCTGTGCGTGTTGATGTGCCTTCCAGGGATCCCCATCAATGTTCCTCCACCTGGTAAGCATTTCTACTGTGATGGAAACAGGATATTGTGTGTCACAGATGTTGGCTCTAGTCTACACTGGATGTTGTGCATGGCAGATGTTGGTGTGGTGGTTGTTGTTGTTGATAGTGGATTGTAGGACTAGTGTCCATGCTGAATGATGGCTTAACCATGACACGGACTGAATGTTTGGTGAAAACAAAACTGGTTATCAATAGTACTTTTAAGTTAGCATCGTGAGAAGAGGGACATTTGAAAATGTTTAATGCCTATGAGAAAGGAAATTGATACAATATTCAACAATACTGTCATGATTCTGGTCCAATGGGGTGAGCAACGATTGCCTATCCGGAGTGTGGAAGAAACGTTTTCTGCTGTCTGTTTATGCCCAGTAATCACGACTTGATGACTGACAGTGTCGTCTTTCCTGCAGGCTACCCTCCTGGCGCACCACCTCCTTCTCTGATTCCTACCCTAGACAGGTGAGTCTGTTCTGTCCTGTGTGTGTGTCTGTCTACAGAATGATGGTGCTCTGATTGTTTGTACAGGCTGCACTACGGAGGGAGTAGGATCAGGAGAGACAGAAGGAGAAAGGGTGGAGACAATGACATAAACAGGGACAGAGCGAGAGAAGAGCGAGAACACAGCTACTGCCCAACCAGACAGACTGGAGCCAGGAGAACACACAGGCAAGAGATAGTGAAAAGGATAGGATAGAAATATACAAGTCAAAGGGATACTGCTAGATTCTGGCATGTTCTAATTACCCAGGATCAGATAAACACGTGGATACCATTTTTATGTATTTCATGGTATCCATGCGTTTATCTGACTCTGGGTAATTAGAACAAAGGCTTAAATGCCAGAATCTCGCAGTAATCCCTTCAAGGGAAGGAGATTAATGTATTTAGAGAGATTATTGTAGATATGTATTGACGGTACATTGATGACAGCTACCGTTGCTTGATTGACAGGGATAAACACTCAGTTGAAATAAAGAATTTTGAGCAGTGGAGGCTCCTCAGCAGGTTTAATAAAAATAGTGAAATAAATTCAGCAAAAAAAGAAACGTCCCTTTTTCAGGACTCTGTGTTTCAAAGATAATTCGTAAAAATCCAAATAGCTTCACAGATCTTCATTGTGAAGGTTTTAAACACTGTTTCACATGCTTGTTCAATGAACCATAAACAATTAATGAACATGCACCTGTGGAACGGTGGTTAAGAAGCTTAGACGCAAGGCAATTAAGGTCACCGTTATGAAAACTTAGGACACGAAAGAGGCCTTTCTACTGACTCTGAAAAACACCAAAAGAAAGAAAGATGCCTGCTCTTCTGTGTGAATGTGCCTTAGGCATGCTGCAAGGAGGCATGAGGACTGCAGATGTGGCCAAGTTCTTTCACCCCGATCTCGACAAACCATTTCTGTATGGACCTCGCTTTGTGCACGGGGCATTGTCATGCTAAAACAGGAAAAGGAACTTCCCCAAACTGTTGCCACAAAGTTGGAAGCACAGAATCGTATAGAATGTCATTGTATGCTGTAGTGTTAAGATTTCCCTTCACTGGAACTCGGTAGTGGAAGATGTAGTGAGTACTACACGCTTTTGTCAAATAAAATCCCTATGCCTGTCTACAGACATAGAGACCATTTGAATACGTATTTGACCCTTTTTTCGGATTTGCTTCACTGTGCTCCATCCCTGACCTTGTAGTTGGACGAGTGGCCAAATAAGGCAGTTAAACCAGGAGAGTAGTCTCCTGTTTGTGACTTGAGTCTCCTGTTTATCAGTTACTATCCAATGCTTCCCTCCCTCATTCCCTTGCTCCCACTTTCCTTAACAAAACAGCCTCAAGTCACAGCCTTTCTGCATACTCCCACAACTCAGCTTGAATTTATACCACTTCGATCACCACGGGGCCACGTTCTGCTGCAGGCTCAGGCTGTGTCTGGATGTTCTTACATGGCCTAATTGCATCCATTTCTTCTTACCTCCCTTTTCTTTGTCTGTCTCCTGCTTCCTGTCTGCTTGTTTTTCTGACTTTCTCTTCTTCTAAATAAAATTGATCTATCTGTCTGAATTCAATCACCAGTCTCCAGTCTAATGGTCGAAACTCACCAAAGCAGAGCGTGTGATTTTATTTTAGAATTCATTGTTTTGAATTATAATAACCCAACCGAAGCAGGGCGGGTGGGTTGTCTGCTTTGACGCCTCGCTCAATTAGAAAGTGTCTCTATTTTTGCGTTTTATCGCTAGTGCTGTAGTCACACAAAACAAACATTTTTGTCATCATTCACTTTTTTTAGCTCATTTGAATTGGAAGAGGTAGCTAAAGGTTAAGCCTACCATACATGCTAAATTAGACCAATTCATCCACTTATGGAAACGCAACATTGCTGTCAGCAAAGAAGATTGGAGTTCTGGACTATCCTGCCAGCATACAGTCGCTGCTCTGACTGTCCCGTCTGTTCCACCCAACTCGCTCTGCTTGCTCCGCCAGCCTGCGTCTGGTGAGTTTTTCACTTAAAAGGATGGTTCCTCTCACATCTGTCCTCTGCCAAATCCTCACATCCTTCCAAGGCTTTCCGTTTGTCTGAACTCTTCCAGCCATCTCCACTCGCATTTATTAATAATTTCCTCTTTTACCTTCAAACGTCTCTCTCTCATACTGATGCGCACACACACACACTTATACACACTCCTGACTTTGAATATTGTGTTTAATTTTTCCCTGGGTGGATTTTAGGAACTGCAGGTAGTACTGGCATGGTCCTGAGCTCTGATTCTTCTGCCAGTGACTTTGAGGCCCAGGGGCCTCCTTAGGCCCAGCCCAGGGAGAGGATAAGACCACTCCTCTCTATGTTGATCCCACATACTCACCCTACTTCTCTCTCTTCTGAGAGCCAACTGCCATGGAACCCCAATTGGTCCTCTGACCCATTTCTTCCTCCTCCTGACCGATCAGCCACGGAGGAATGTGCCTCCCAACTCTGTTTCTGTACTGCACTGACTCCCCTATGACAGTCTGCCTCTAAAGGCACTACATTTCCTGCATAGATTGAGTTTAATTTAAAAAGAAATTATGGTGATTACAGGCAAAGTGGTGTGGGGCAGTCCTGTGCACTGATTAACCATTAAACACTGCCAAGAGTAATGATCCCCACAGCCAAGTCATCCTGCATGTATCCATTCACAAATAGACACATCCATCCGCCTTCTACCACTGTTCCTAATTTTCCAGTCATTCCACAGAGGGAAGCCTGCCAGGCCTAAAAGAGGAAGCAGGTGGGAGTATTTATAGATCAGTATGTTTAGACACACACCTGGTGAGAAGCAGTCCTCTTAGACGGGCTTCACCTCCGGGCCTGTGTGGGAATTTGAAATTGTAACTAAGCGAGCGTGTCGCCAGGCTGTGGCGGTGCGGATGGGCAGTGGATCTGCCAATATCAGTAATACACCCCCCCCGCCTTCCTCTTCCTCCCCCCTGGTTGGCGGGTGCGTGCTGGGCCTTGACAACGAGCCAGTCACATCAAACAGGCGGGAAATGGAGCTCTGAATTTGGAAGAGCTCTTTGATCGTTAAGTTACCAGACCCGTTCCCTTACCTTCCTTTCTTTTTCCATCTTTTCTTTTTTGAACTCCATAAGTTTATTTGCCTTCTTTCTTTTATCGGCCATTAAAAGGAATTACTTCCTGCGCTGAGTGTTCTGGCTGCCACGAGCTGACTGGCTGCTCTCAGTCCAATTTGCTAGACGTTATTTGTTCTCATTTTATCTGTGAAGTGCGTTTGCCTCAAGTTTTCCATATGTGTAGTAGAATGTGAGAGCCAATACTCGGCCACGTGTGGTGTCAACCAGAGGTTAGAGGGTCGAGCTGAACATTGGGTCTACGTGGCCTACTACTAGACCGTCGGACACAACTCCAGCCATCAAGGGCCTCAGTCCTGTTCTTACTGTCTCCATGGAACATTATACTGTAGCAATTATTCTGCTGTTATGTCCATCCAGGTTTAAAATAGATACACTGCTGTATGATCAAGAGATGCAGATGAAAACTCTAATCAGATGCACATGAGTACAAATGTGTTTCTCCTAGAGTGGATTGAGTGTTGTACGCTTCTGGTTTGTGTGGTTGTTTTTCTAGATGTTGTTTGTGTGTGTGAAATGATGTGACCTCGCATGACATTCTCTATGTTCTCCCTACCAGTGGACGCTCTGGAGGCTATGATGGTCGCTCAGCTCCACCGTACCCCCCCTTCCCTCCAGGTAGGCCTCTCCTAGAGTACAGAGTGGAAATTATAGAGGATATCACATTCACATCTTTCAGTTTGTACAGGTAACTTCCGAAATGATGGAAACACTTGATTAAATGAGGGATACAAAGTATATTGAAAGCAGGTGCTTCCACACAGGTGTGGTTCCTGAGTTGATTAAGCAATTAACATCCCATCATGCTTAGGGTCATGTAAATAAATACTGGGCTGGCCATTATCTCCACATAGGATGATGATGAAAACGATGCAAGTCAAATGCCAGGGCCAGGTCAGTCACCAGATCTCAACCCAATTGAACACTTATGGGAGATTCTGGAGCACCGCCTGAGACAGCGTTTTCCACCACCATCAACAAACACCAAATTATGGAATTTTATCTTGACCTTAAGGTCAACAGTACTGTGCAGAAAATGGCATAAACAAAGATAACTATTTGTAATACAGCATTTTCACACCCTCAATGACATTAATGGAAGGGACGTAAAGGTCAATACGCGTGCCAGTGATGCCTCTGGAGCTTAGGGATATAATGAGACATTAGTTGGTTCCTCCAGTGGAATGGCCCACAATCAGTCATTCACACCATTTCCTGCTTCCGCTGACATTTTTGGAACATGGAAAATTAGGCTATTTCTTCCTGAAGAAAATTGACCCTTCAACTGGTGTGTTTTAATCAAAGCCTACCCTATTTTGAGCTGTGTGTATGGTGTAAGAGAAGGGCTCTGAAAATGTTTTGCCATGTAGATTTTTTTTTCTCCAGAAAAGTCTCAATAACAATTAACACAACTTTGGTTTGTTCCGTTTGCCTCCTCAGCTACCTGTCCTAAATATGCGGTTTGAGTTAGATTAGCATGTTTGTGCCTCTTTCTAAAAATCCTGTTTGAGAGATTATTTGTTTTGATGTAGCACTGCACTCTGAAGTTACATTGTCAATTTATTGAGATGTCATTTAGAATTTTCTTATCAGATGACTAACCTGCTTTCACCCCTCAGGTGTGTACCCTCCTCCTCCCCTGGGTAGCGCAGCAGCCTCCTGGGCCGGGGTATTCGACAGTGCCAAGGCCTGGGAGTACTACGCGCAGCGGGACAACGAGCGAGAGCGCCACAAGGAAAGAGACAGAACCAGAGAACGTGGACATGAGAAGGAAAGAGAGAGGGAGAGAGAGCACAACCCTTCCTCTCAGGTCGTCAACAGGTGATAACCTGAGCAGTAGATGGAGATTTTACCTTAGTATGGCCAGTAAGACTCTTGGGAAAAACATAATAAGAATGCAGCATGAACTGTTATTATAAAATACACTATATATACAAAAGTATGTAGACACCCCTTCAAATTAGTGGATTGGGTTATTAGACAAACCTTGGCAGTAGAATGGCCTTACTGAAGAGCTCAGTGACTTTCAAAGTGGCACCATCATAGGATGCCACCTTTTCAACAAGTCAGTTCATAACATTTTTTCCCTGCTATAGCTGCCCCGGTCAACTGTAAGTGTTGTGGAAACATCTAGGGGCAACAACGGCTGAGCCTCGAAGTGGTAGGTCACAGAACAAGCTCACAGAACAGGACCGCCGAGTGCTGAAGCGCGTAGTGTGAAAAAGAACGTCTCTGAACGCGTTTGGTGGAAGAGGAAAAGTTTGGTGGAGGAGGAATAACGGTCTGGGGCTGTTTTTCATGGTTCAGGCTCCTTAGTTCCAGTGAAGGGAAATCTTAACGCTACAGCATACAATGACATTCTAGACGATTCTATACTTCCAACTTTGCGGCAACAGTTTGGGGAAGGCTGTTTCCTGTTTCAACATGACAATGCCCCCGTGAACAAAGCAAGATCCATACAGAAATGGTTTGTCGAGATTGGTGTGGAAGAACTTGACTGGCCTGCACAGAGCCCTGACCTCCACTCCATCAAACACCTTTGGGATGAATTGGAACGCCGACTGTGAGCCAGGCCTAATCGTCCAACATCAGTGCCTGACCTCACTAAAGCTCTTGTGGCTAAATGGAAGCAAGTCCCCGCAGGAATGTTCCAACATCTAGTGGAAAGGCTTCCCAGAAGAGTGGAGGCTGTCATAGCAGGAAATAAATTCCCATGATTTTGGAATGAGATGTTTGAGCAGGTTTCTACATACATTTGGTCATGTAGTGTATGTTAATCAGTTAGATATACTTTACTCTTTTGTCCTCTGTCTCATATTGTTCTTTCCTTAGTAAACACTTAAAGGGATACTTCGGGATTTTGGCAATGAGGCCCTTTTATCTACTTCCATAGAGTCCGATGAACTTGTGATTACCATTATGTCTCTGCGTTTAAAGGAAGTTGCTAACCAGCACTAGCACAATTGCTAACTAGTGTTAGTGCAATGACTGGAAGTCTTCACACTCTCTCCATGCTTCACTCTCTCTCCATCTGTCCTCCCTGTGGGCCCCTCTCTCTCTCATCCTCCCACCACACACTCCATTGACTCCACTGTTGGGCAGTGCAGAGTGCAGACAGGCCTGAGCTGATCCAGTGCTGGCCTCCCCTCACACACATGTGCAGCAGGCAGAGAGAAAGGGGGTGGGGAGGAAACAAGACAGAATAGGCAGGAGAGCAACACTGCAGTCCTTCAGACTAGAGGGGTTTAATGGTTTCCAGGTGCTAGTGTTAGGAAAGTGGAGGCAGGGGTGGGGACATGTACTGGCTCTGCCACTCGGGTTGGAGTTGGGTAGTGGGTGAAACCCCTGGTTGTCTGCTCTACAGCTGTTGCAACAGGGGATGGATTAGAGCTGTGAAATAACTATTATAAGACACACAGGCTGTCTGGTGCAGAGGGGCCAACAAGAGGAATGGGAAGAGATCACAACACATTGTCAGTGAAGGAGCTGCATTGAGCAAGATACGCACAGTTCAGACGCTAAGTTTATGGCTGGCACGGTTAAGAGCTTTGCTTGACGTACCGATTGGTTTCATACAACTGCTCTCAACACTGCAGCAGACGTACTTGTTGGTTTTGGGTCAACTTCAGGCATAACAGCGACCTGTCACAGAAGTCCTCCACCTGAGAGTCAGAGGCCGTGATTGTGCTTCCGTTGTGGGTGTGGTAGAGGAGCAACCTTTATTTGCATGCAATTAACATACACTGAGTGTACAAATCATTAGGAACACCTGCTATTTCCATAACATAGACTGACCCAGGTGAATCCAGATGAAGCTATGATCCCTTATTGATGTCACCTTAAATCCACTTCAATCATTGTAGATGAAGGGGAGGAGACCGGTTAAAGAAGGATTTTTAAGCCTTGAGACAATTGAGACATGGATTGTGTGTGTGCCATTCTGAAGGTGATTGGGCAAGACAAACGATTGAAGTGCCTTTTGAACAGGATATGGTAGTAGGTGCCAGGCACACCGGTTTGAGTGTCTCAAGAACTGCAACACTGCTTGGTTTTTCATGCTCAACAGTTTCCCGTGTGTATCAAGAATGATCCATCACCCAGAAGACATCCAGACAACTAGACACAACTATGGGAAGCATTGGAGTCAACATGGACCAGCATCCCTGTGGAACGCTTTCGACACCTTGTCGAGTCCATGGCTCGACGAATTGAGGCTGTTTTGAGGACGAAAGGGGGTGCAACTCAATATTAGGAAGGTGCTGCTAATGTTTTCTACACTCAGTGTATATTAACATGCGTTACCATTTCTCCAGACAGTGGAAGAACTTCTCTGGCGCTCTGTGTGAAACAAAGACGTGCTTCATCGTGCCGAAAGAGCGGCAGAGGCTGCCAAACTACCGTCAAAGTCAAACAAGGCCCTCTATCGCCGTTCTTCCAAAGAGAAAGGGACATATTTTGTTTGTTCGGTGCGGCGATAGAGCGCTGTTTGAACTAGGGCATAGAGAAAGTTATGTCCCAGTGCTTCCAGTCTGGTAGGTCTATGCTGGGTCTCTGCTGTTCTCTGTTAGATGAGCCCTGTCTGTCCCCTCAGTACTGTAGCTCTCTGCTGATGACGAGCTCCCGTGCGATCCTAGTTCCTATTTTCACCTAGTTCCTATTTTCACCTAGTTCTTATTTTCAGTGCTCTACTCTACTGCCCTACAGTCTGAGTCTACCATCCACACACTTTCATATTTTCAGTGCTCTACTCACCTGCCCTACATTTCTACAGCACACAGTGGGGTTGACCAGTAGCCAGATGTCTCATTCATTTATATGAACTCAGACAAATGGCAAGTATGATACACACGTCCTGCCTCTTGCTCACCCACTCCTTCTCATGCCCACAATATCGTGCAGCTTACCAACCCTCCCTCCCACTGGGCCTACTTGACAGAATCCCTACACATTCACACTGTCTCCCTCCTAAACACGCTGTGACTAGTGATGTTCTTCTTCATCTAGTGTCTTTCTGTCGCAACTCTCTGCGGCAGTGGGTCGTTCGGAGGATCATATGGCGGAGAGCTGTGTTTCGTGTCATATGAGGGAAGAGGGGCTGTGAGGCTGTAACGTAACCGCAGGAGGAGAGGAGGAAGCCGGGGAGGGCCATGTGTGTGACAGGCCGTCTGGAACAGACAGCACTGCTATTAAAGCCACTGTGGTTCTGTTCTGGTCCCCGTGGGTAGCTCCTGTTTCCCTGTCTCCCTCCCAGGGTGGTCACGCCTCCTCTGTGTGTGTGTGTGTGTGTGTGTGTGTGTGTGTGCACCCGTACCACGTTCTGATCACATGGCATGATGCATGTTGGGTACATGGAGGTGTGCCGGAGCTATCTGTATTGAGTAGTGAGTGATGTATTTTGTGTGTGTGTTGGCAGCAGAGGCTCATCCCTTCTGGCCTATGGCCACCCTGGTTGCATAGTGGTGTCAGTGGTCTGTGTTCTGTCTGCAGGCTGCTCTTTAAGGGCTCTACTTAGCACCACTGATAGGCTCTGAGGCAGCCCCCTCTGGGCGCCAGCTTCTGGCACGACCACCAGCCAGGCATGTTTGGGAGTTAGCACCTAGGCTAACACTAGCTAATGCAACACAGAACGGTCAGGCTCACCTCCTCCTAAAGACACCGACCACTCACACATTTTACACTCGCTAGCACATTTTCTCTGTCTCTTCTGCCTGGTGCAGACAGCCCTGGGCAGCTGGTTGGCCATTTGGTGAACACTTGTCCTCTGAATGTGATCTCATCTCATCCCTGTAGCTCAGTATGGAGGGGCTGGGTTTGTCCTCTCTCCAGCTGGCAGGACAACACACACACACACAGACACACAGGGATTGTATTAGTGTTCTGAGCGTTTATAATAGTAATCAAAATGTAAAAGTTACACACACTTTCTTTTTCTGACACATCTACACAGGTGGCTTGTATCTGTTCAGTGTTAATGGAGACTGAATTTGGAAACACATAGCTCATTCTCACACACACATTTGTTCCTGTATTAAACCTGCACTAGGAAGCACTCACTTATTAATTCACAGTTACAGTGACTCTGTGTGAAGTGGGTATAAGTGTGTTAGTGCTATCAACTGTAGAAGACTGTAAACAGGCCTTCAGGTCTGCACTCCCACTGGTAATAGAAGAACTGCCGGTGCCCAAATATTTAATGAGTCCTTTAACCTTAGCTCACTCTCTCTCTGGTAGAACGCCCTTCTTGCCTTGTCTCAGATCGTTCACAGCCCTCCTGGGTTGGGGACAGAAGCACCAGCTCATCAGCAAACAGTAGACATTTAACTTCAGATTCTAGTAGGGTGATGCCGGGTGCTACAGACTGTTCTAGTGCCCTCGCCAATTCTCTCTTGCTCTCTCTCTCCCTGTCATAGAAGTCCTCCACCTGCGAATCCAAGGCTATGATTGTGCCTCCATTGTGGGTGTGGTAGAGAAGCTATCTTTATTTGCATGCAATGAACATACACTGTGTGTACAAAACATTAGGAGCACCTTCCTAATATTGATTTGCACCCCCGTCCCGCCTTTTGCCCTCAGAACAGCCTCAATTTGTTGGGTCATGGACTCTACAAGGTGTCGAAAGCATTCCACAGGGATGCTGGCCCAAGTTGACTCCAATACTTCCCACAGTTGTGTCAAGTTGGCTGGATGTCCTTTGAGTGATGGACCATTCTTGGTACACACACGAAACTGTTGAGCGTTAACCCAGTCGCGTTGCAGTTCTTGACACACTCAAACCGGTGCATCTGGCACCTACTACCATACCCCGTTCAAAGGCATATCAATCTTTTGTCTTGTCCATTCACCCTTTGAATTTGGAAACACATTCTTGTTCCCCAGGCTTACAGCGACACAGCTCATTCTCACTCATGCATTTGTTCCTGTATTAAACCTGTACTATGAAGCACTCACTTATTCATTCACAGTTAGTGACTCTGTGTGAAGTGGGTATAAGTGTGTTAGTGCTATCAACTGTAGAAGACTGTAAACAGGCCTTCAGGTCTGCACTCCCACTGGTAATAGAAGAACTGCCGGTGCCCAAATATTTAATGAGTCCTTTAACCTTAGCTCACTCTCTCTCTGGTAGAACGCCCTTCTTGCCTTGTCTCAGATCGTTCACAGCCCTCCTGGGTTGGGGACAGAAGCACCAGCTCATCAGCAAACAGTAGATATTTGACTTCAGATTCTAGTAGGGTGAGGCCGGGTGCTGCAGACTGTTCTAGTGCCCTATCCAATTCTCTCTCGCTCTCTGTCTCACTCTCTCTCCTGAAAGTCGTTTTTTAATATGTTAGCTAGAGTTAGCAAACTTTTTCCCTTGTTCAACGCACCTCTGGTTTGGCTTTAATCACCCTCACTACTAGCTAAAATGCAAGTCAGTTAAGAACAAATTATTATTTTCAATGACAGCCTAGGAACAGTGGGTTAACTGCCTGTTCAGGGGCAGAACGACAGATTTGTACCTTGTCAGCTCGGGGAATTGAACTTGCAACCTTTCGGTTACTAGTCCAATGCTCTAACCACTAGGCTACCCTGCCGCCGCTAGTTACAGGTGTCGCTATACAAAACGTTGGTAGAAGTGTTTCAACTATCCTGGTATTGGCGATACTATTTTCGTCCTCGATTCGTCGAAATGGGAGTCTCATAAATGTCTGTATTCAGTTGCAGGGGGTCCGTTTGAATTTAGAAAATGCTCCGTTATTAAAATAAATCCCTAATTTGGTCCATGAAGTAATCCAACTGTGTACACCACCATCTTTTCAAATTGATTGAGACAGGTGGTTCAAAGTGCCACATGTTATAATGACAGACGACTGTCTCGATCAATGAGAGAAGACTTGAAATAAACTAGATGGCGGCGTACATATTGTTGGATTTTTATTTGGATCAATGTGAACCACAGTGTGTTCCAGTTCCCGCCAGTATCCCGGAACTTCGCACAGCCATTGAAGAGAAGTGGGACAACATTCCACAGGGCACAATCAACAGCCTGATCAACTCTATGCTAAGGAGATGTCGCACTGCATGAGACAAGCAAACAAGAAAATGCACATCCAGAGGCAGCGTTTCTTGTGGCCGGTGATTTTAATGCAGGGAAACTGAAATCCGTTTGACAACATTTTTACCAGCATGTCACCTCTGCAATTAGAGGCTACAAAATTCTTGATCACTTTTACGCCACACACAGAAAAGCATACAAGGTGTTTCCCTCCCTTTTGCAAATCAGACCATTACTCTATCCTCCTAATTCCTGCTTACAAGCAAAAACTCAAACACAGGAAGTACCAGTGACACGCTCAATACGGAGGTGGCCTGATGAAGCGGATGCTAAGCTACAGGACTGTTTCGCTAGCACAGACGAGAATAACATATATATATATATACACACACACACACAAAAGTGTGTGGATACCTCTTAAAATTACTGGATTCGGCTATTTAAGACACTCTCGTTCCTGACAGGTGTAAAAAAATCGAGCACACAGCCATGCAATCTCCATAGTATGCCACCTTTCCAACAAGTCTCAGTTCGTCAATTTTCAGCCCAGCTAGAGCTGCCCCAGTCAACTGTAAGTGTTTGATTTTGTGAAGTGAAACGTCTAGCATCAGCCGCGAAGTGGTAGGCCACACAAGCTCACAGAACGTGACCGCCGAGTGCTGAAGGGCGTAGTGTGTAAAAATCATCTGTCCTCGGTTGCAACACTCACTACCGAATTCCAAACTGCCTCTGGAAGCAATGCCAGCACAAGAACTGTTCGTCGAGAGTTTCATGAAATGGGTTTCCATGGCCGAGCAGCAAGTCTTACAGGCTGACTATACCGCTCGCCTTGCGAGCCGGAAGTTTACATACACTTAGGTTGGAGTCATTAAAACTCGTTTTTCAACCACTCCACAAATTTCTTGATAACAAACTATAGTTTTGGCAAGTCGGTTAGGACATTTACTTTGTGCATGACACAAGTCATTTTTCCAATAATTGTTTACAGACAGATTATTTCCCTTATAATTCACTGTATCACAATTCCAGTGGGTCAGAAGTTTACATACACTAAGTCGACTGTGCCTTTTAAACTTATGTCATGGCTTTAGAAGCTTCTGATAGGCTAATTGACATCATTTGAGTCAATTGGAGGTGTACCTGTGGATGTATTTCAAGGCCTACCTTCAAACTCAGTGCCTCTTTGCTTGACATCATGGGAAAATCAAAAGAAATCATCCAAGACCTCAGAAAAAAAAAATTGTAGAGCTCCACAAGTCTGGTTCATCATTGGGAGAAATTTCCAAACGCCTGAAGGTACCACGTTCATCTGTACAAACAATAGTACGCAAGTATAAACACCATGGGACCACGCAGCCGTCATACCGCTCAGGAAGGAGACTCGTTCTGTCTCCTAGAGATGAACGTACTTTGTTGCGAAAAGTGCAAATCAATCCCAGAACAACAGCAAAGGAACTTGTGATGATGCTGAAGGAAACAGGTACAAAAGTATCTATATCCACAGTAAAACGAGTCCTATATCGACATAACCTGAAAGGTTGCTCAGCAAGGAAGAAGCCACTGCTCCAAAACCGCCATAAAAAAGCCAGACTGCTGTTTGCAACTACATATGGGGACAAATATCGTACTTTTTGGAGAAATGTCCTCTAGTCTGATGAAACAAAAATAGAGCTGTTTGGCCATAATGACCATCGTTATCTTTGGAGGAAAAAGTGGGAGGCTTGTAATCTGAAGAACACCATCCCACCGTGAAGCACGGGGGTGGCAGCATCATGTTGTGGGGGTGCTTTGCAAAGTTGTGGCAAAATGGCTTAAGGACAACAAAGTCAAGGTATTGGAGTGGCCATCACTAAGCCCTGACCTCAATCCTGTAGAAAATGTGTGGGCAGAACTGAAAAAGCGTGTGCGAACAAAGAGGCCTACAAACCTGACTCGGTTACACCAGCTCTGTCAGGAGGAATGGGCCAAAATTCACCCAACTTATTGTGGGAAGCTTGTGGAAGGCTTTCCCAATAAGGCAATGCTACCAAATACTAATTGAGTGTATGTATACTTCTGACCCACTGGGAATGTGATGAAAGAAATAAAAGCTGAAATAAATAATTCTCTCTACTTTTATTCTGACATTTCACATTCTTAAAATTAAAGTGGTGATCCTAACTGACCTAAGACAGGGAATTTTAACTAGGATTAAATGTTAGGAATTGTGAAAAACTGAATTTAAATGTATTTGGCTAAGGTGTATGTTTTTTTCTGAGGTCTTGGCTGATTTCTTTAGATTTTCCCATGATGTCAAGCAGAGAGGCACTGAGTTTGAAGGTAGGCCTTCAATACATCCACAGGTACACCTTCAATTGAAGAAGCCTGAAGGAGGAGAGATTACTAGAAACAGACTCGGTTTTCCCTTTTATCTGTGGATTAATTGTCGGAGTAGAGGATCTTGTGCATTTCAATGAAAATAACAACCCAATGTTTATATCCCAGGGCAAATTAGCTAGCAAGTGCAAGCTAGCTAAATTGCCTTAAATGTTGAATGCTTTTCGACCTGTCCCGACCTATAGTTGTTTCAGAGTTCGTTATATTTCAACCTGCGCATCCTGATATTTCAACATGCACATGCTGACGCACTTGCTCGAGCAGTCTTGTCTGCATGTAAAGGGATCAGTAGAAAATGTGAGATTGTTTGTTTGTTTTTTTCCCCAAAAAAATTCTCCACTAATTTAAATATTGGTTTTATTATACCTACAGAACATGTGTTGATTAAATTATGATCAGTCTAACTCTCTTTCCTATCCACCCCTACTTTTCACCAATATGAAAATAGCCGGTGCACTTGCCTCTTCCACTCTGTAAACCAGTGGTAGTCATTGCTCGGCTCACAAGTCGCATGTAGCGTTCAGGAACTTAATTGCTGTCTCGTTTTTATTTTTTATTTTAAGGGGTCCTCGGCCAGGGGCTAAAACATATTTTGGGGTCCTTGATAGGCCTGGGCGATATGGACAAAATATCATATCACAATATTTTTGATGGTATTTTATGTTTTTGAATAATATACGTTCTAAATATACTTTATGAGTAGTTCATGACCCTAGGGTAGCAACACAAAATTATAAGTGATTTCAAATAGGCTTTCTCCATTTATACTGTTCTATTCAACTCCAAACAAAACACATTTTCAGAATTCTCATCAATTTATGCATTTCCTGCATTTGTATTATAATTTCCACACTGTGCCACGCAGAAGGATATGGGCAAAAAATATAGGCCTAGTTAATTGGTGAACTGTTGGAATCTTGGTAATATAATGATTATTCTAATTCCATAGTGGGCAGCACCTTGAATAAATTGTTGTTTGACATGACAATGAATTATTGGAGGAATTATTGACAGGGTAGGAAGCAAAGTGTTGGTCAGTGTTTCCAGGTGACCCTTAATTAGATGTTACATTACATTTTCTTACTACATGTAGCTAGCTAGGTAACATATTCATCCTTTGCCTACTCCTCTCTGATAAGCATGTTTGTGCAACTGTATCTTATCTAGGCCTAGTTTCAGAGTGGGTGGCAAGGAATAATTTAGTCCTAAATATTTCTAAAACTTAAAGCATTGTATTTGGGACAAATCATTCACTAACCCTAATCCTCAACTAAATCTTGTAATAAGAAATGTGGAACTTGAGCATGTTGCGGTGAGTAAACTGCTTAGAGTAACCCTGGATTGTAAACTGTCATGTTCAAAACATATTGATACAACAGTAGCTAAGATTGGGAGGTCTGTCCATAATAATGCGCTGCTCTACCTTCTTAACAGCACTGTCAACAAGGCAGGTCCTACAGGACTACTGTTCAGTCGTGTGGTCAGGTGCCACAAAAATGGACTTAGGAAAATTGCAATTGTCTCAGAACAGGGCAGCACGGCTGGCCCTTGGATGTACACGTAGAGCTAATATTAATAACATGCATGTCAATCTCTCCTGGCTCAAAGTGCAGGAGAGATTGACCTAATCACTACTTTTATTTATGAGAGGTATTGACTTGAATGCACTGAGCTGTCTGTTTGAACTACCTGCGCACAGCTTGGACACCCATGCATACCCTACAAGACATGCCGCAGTCCAGAACAGACTATAGGACACGCACAGTACTACATAGAGCCATGACTACATGAAACTCTATTCCACATCAAGTAACTGATGCAAGCCGTAAAATTAGATTAAAAAAAAATATATATTAAAATAAACCTTATGGAACAGCAGGGACTGTGAAGCAACACAAACATAGGCACAGACACATGCATTCAAACACAACATACGCACTATACACACACATTGATTTTGTACTGTAGATAAGTGGTAGTGGTGGAGTAGGGGCCTGAGGGAACACAGTGTGTTGTGAATGTATTGTAATGTTTTTAAAATTGTATGAACTGACTTAATTTTGCTGGACCCCAGTAGGAGGAGCAAGGCAGCAGCTAATGGGGATCCATAATAAATACAAATACCAGCACGGGTACAAGGCAGTATTATCTAGCTAGCTATGTTTGCTCTGACTCTTAGTACATTTACCAATCTAGCTAGCCAGCTAACTAGCGATTAGCATTAGCAGCTAACACAAATTATTGTAGCAACACCTTTCTAAGAAAAGACAAAATAGAAGATACAGACATTATACGCACCAGAGTTGCATATCACATTTAAACAAACCAGACATTGAAATACCATTATAGAAGGTAAAGTAAAAACTCAACCCGGTCTGTGCATCAATACTGATAGGCAGTACCAGTCAAAAGTTTGGACACATCTACTCATTCAAAGGTTTTTCTTTATTTTTACTATTTTCTACATTGTAGAATAATAGTGAAGACATCAAAACTAAACGGATATGGAATCATTTAGTAACCAAAAAAGTGTTAAACAAAAGTAGCCACCATTTGCCTTGATGACCGCTTTGCATACTCTTGGCATTCTCTCAATCAGCTTCACCTGGAATGTTTTTCCAACAGTCTTGAAGGAGTTCCCACATATGCTGAGCACTTGTTGGCTGCTGTTCCTTCACTCTGTGGTCCAACTCATCCCAAACCATCTCAAATGGGTTGAGGTCGGGTGATTGTGGAGGCCAGGTCATCTGATGCAGCACTCCATCACTCTCTTTCTTGGGCAAATAACCATTACACAGCCCGGAGGTGTGTTGGGTCATTGTCCTGTTGAAAAACCAATGATAGTCCCACTAAGCTCAAACCACATGGGATGGTGTATCACTGCAGAATGCTGTGGTAGCCATGCTGGTTAAGTGTGCCTTGAATTCTAAATAAATCTCTGACAGTGTCACCATCAATGCACCATCACACCACCTCCTCCATGCTTCACGGTGGGAACCACACATGATGGAGATCATCCATTCACCTACTCTGCGTCTCACTAAGACACAGCGGTTGGAACCAAAAATCTAAAATTTTGGACTCATCAGACCACAGGACAGATTTCCACCAGTCTAATGTCCATTGCTCGTGTTTCTTGGCCCAAGCAAGTTTCTTATTCTTATCGGTGTTTCTTTGCAGCAATTTGACCATAAAGGCCTGATTCACGCAGTCTCCTCTGAACAGTTGAGATGTGTCTGCTACTTAAAATTGATGAAACATTTCTTTGGGCTGCAATTTCTGAGGCTGGTAACTCTAATGAACTTATCCTCTGCAGCAGAGGTAACTATGGGTTTTTCTTTCCTGTTGCGGTCTTCATGAGAGCCAGTTTCATCATAGTGCTTAATGTTTTTTGCGACTGCACTTAAAGAAACTGAAAGTGATTGTCATTACTTGTCTTAAAGTAATGACTATCGTTTCTCTTTGCTTATTTGAGCTGTTCTTGCCATAATATGGACTTCGACTTTTACTAAAAAGGGGTATCTTCTGTATACCACCCCTACCTTGTCACAACACAACTTATTGGCTCAGGGGTGTGTACTTGGTCCCCTCCTGTACTCCCTGTTCACTCACGACTGCGTGGCCATAAACAACTCCAACACCATTGTTAAGTTTGCCGACGACTCAACAGTGGTAGGCCTGATCACCAACAACGATGAGACAGCCTATAGGGAGGTGGTCAGAGAACTGGCAGTGTGGTGCCAGGACAAAAAATGAGATGGTCGTGGACTACAGGAAAAGGTGGGCCGAACAGACCCCAATTAACATCGACGGGGCTGTAGTGAAGTGGGTCGAGAGTTTCAAGTTCCTTAGTTCGTTGGTGATGTGGACACTATCATGGTCCAAACACACCAAGACCGTCGTGAAGAGGGCATGACAAAACCTTTTCCCCCTCAGGAGACTGAAAAGATTTGGCATGGGTCCTCAGATCCTCAAGGTTTTACAGCTGCACCATCGAGACCATCCTGACCGGTTGAATCACCGCCTGGTATGGCAACTGCTCGGCATCTGACCATAAGGCGCTACAGAGGGTAGTGCGTACGGCCCAGTACATCACTGGGGTCAAGCTTCCTGCCATCCAAGACGTACTATAATAGGCGGAAAGCCCATAAAATTGTCAGAGACTCCAGGCACCCAAGTCATAGACTGTTTTCTCTGCTACCGCACGGCAAGCGGTACTGGAGCTCCAAGTCTAGGACCAAATGGCTCCTTAACAACTTCTACCTCCAAGCCATAAGACTGCAGAACAATTAATCAAATGGCCCCCCATTTGTTTTGTACACTGCTGCTACTCGCTGTTTTATTATCTATGCATAGTCACTTCACCCCTACCTACATGTACAAATTACCTCAACTAACCTGTACCCCCGCACTCTGACTCGGTACCGGTACCCCCTGTATATAGCCCCGTTGTTGTTATGTTATTGTGTTTTTATAATTTTTTACTTTAGTTTATTTGGTAAACATTTTCTTAACTCTTCTTGAACTGCACTGTTGGTTAAGGGCTTGTAAGTAAGCATTTCACGTTAAGGTCTACACTTCTTGTATTCGGCACATGTGACAAAGTTTGATTTGATTTGAAACGCATTAAGAAGGAAAGAAATTCCACAAATTTAACTTTTAGCAAGGCACACCTGTTAATTGAAATGCATTCCAGGTGACTACCTCATGAAGCTGGTTGAGAGAATGCCAAAAGTGTGCAAAGCTGTCAAGGCAAAGAGTGGCTAATGTAACATATTTTGATTTGTTTAACACTTTTTTTGGTTACTACATGATTCCATATGTGTTATTTCAAAGTTTAGATGTCTTCACTATTATTCTACAATGTAGAAAATAGTAAAAATAAAGACCCTGGAATGAGTAGGTGTGTCCTACCTTTTTAACTGGTACTGTATAATAAAATACGGTATGTCGCCCAGCCCTAGTCCTTGAGTTTTTTTTTTTTTAAACCCCTGCTTTAGAAGACTGGAGGTACATGCCTGTTTCAGCTGCTGTTACTGTGTCCTACCTGCAGCATAACAAACACTGTGTGTGTGTGTGTGTGTGTGTGTGTGTTATGCTGCAGGTAGGACACAGTAACAGCAGCTGAAACAGGCATGCACCTCCGTGTGTGTGAGAGACACACACAAAGAGACTGCTGAGGTCGTGCGAGGGGAGGGAAGGTGTGAGTTAGTGAATGATGGTGTGAAAGAGCTTGGCCCTGTGGGACCAGGAGTCCTCCAGTAAATAATGGAGCTGTTTTTGAGTCCAGAGGATAGGGGATGCTGCTGCTGCTTTCATCTAAAGGTCACAGGAGGACAGGGGTGGGCTTTGTGTTCCTCAAAGGCTGTACCACACCATGCTATTAAACTAAAGCCAAACAGAGCTTTGGGTAAAGGTGCTGGTATCGTCTGGGCCCAGTCTTTCTATAGAAACGACCCTGCAACACACGAGGAGAGAGCAAGAAAATGGGCCAATAGAATCATGTTACCTGGCTTATCACTATTTTTGCCACTGTAGTGTCCATTGTCCAATAAGAAGGCTCAATGTTTCAGCGAGGAACAGTGTTTGTGGTTATTGACCAGTGAGTTGTTGTTGCAGTGAGGAGGATCGGCACCGGCACAGGGACTATGGGGAGAGAGGATACGACCGCCGCCACCACGAGAGATCCAGCAGAGAGAAAGAAGAGAGACATCGAGAGAAGAGACACAGAGACAAAGAGGAGGGGAGACACAAGTCCTCAAGCAGGTACAACACACACCCACACTCTTAACACACAGTAGACAGAGACTTGTTCAGGTAGACAGTGTAAGTGACCAGTGATTGTCTGTCTGTGTGTTAACAGTAGCAGCAGGAGGAGACATGAGAGTGAGGAGGGGGACAGTCATCGAAGACACAAACACAAGAAGGTCAAGAGGAGCAGAGAGGACAAGGAGCCCAGCCAGGAACTATCTGCTGACCAGGAGAACCAATCAGAGCCCACAGAGTGACTCTCTGTCCCTCTCACCAGCCAATAGGGGGACCCGCTGTGACCCTCAGGCATTCTGTTTAACATATCAGAGACTGGACTGCTCCTCTAATATATTTCAGTTCACTTTGATGGTGAAAAACCCAAAGCATTGTTTTATGTATACGTTGTATACAACTTGTATATTTTGACTCACCTGAGAGACGTGTTTTGTTTTATTGAATTTAAGAGATAAGTTTGGATAAAGGAGCTGACTGGACCTCAGTTGAATGGTTAAAATTTGAGTGAGCTGTGTTAAATACATATCTTATCCCAGGTAATTTCACGTGAACCCAAACCCCCAACCCTTGCCAAAGCTTTGACAAGTGTCCTTTTCAAATGACTTTATTGATTATTTTACCAAAGGTACCATCAGATATACAACGTAGGCGGAAGCGTGAGACAGAACTGTGTTCGATGGTCCTAGACCAGACTCATCCACGGAAACACACACAGAAACCAAGTCAGTTTGTTTTTTTTCTTCTCAAAAGTAGGAAAGTCAGTAAGGCCTCCACAATTTCACCTTAATATTACTTTTAACAGATTATGAACACATTTTTACTTTATTTTTTACTATACTTTTTTTGCCAGTGGTTTGATAATTTAGCAACAGCTTCTGAAAACATCTCAACACAGACGACTACTTGGCAATGTGTCCTCAGTCTCAACAGATGAAGATTAAAGCCACTGTCAGTACAAACATAACGAAGAATATATTCAAAGGCCATCAAACAAACGTGAAAAGAAAGAGAAACAGTACATCAGTATTTTTTTTTTTGACATCCAACAGTTACAGTAAAGAAATGCGAGTCCAATTAAATGCATACTCTAACATAGAACTAATGGAATTGGCAACTTGTTTCCCCATCCAACCACCCACCAGGGGTAGGGCCACCAGCGGTAGGGCCACAGATCCACATCCTCGCAGCTCAGTGTCTCGGGGGGTTTGGTCAAACTCCTGTCACATGGTTGATTGGCCCCCTCTGAACTCCCCAAAGTCTCAGCTGTCCATCGGGAGTCAGGGTTCTAAGGTCCGCCTTCCATAGCTACATCACTAGTGTAAGCGCCTCCCATAAGGTAGGGCTCAGCGTTGTAAGCCAGTCTAAAGCTCCACCCACATTCCTTGGTCAGTGTAGGCCCCTCCCCATGGCTGTGCGACTGCAGCAGCGCTACAGCAGGCTGCCTGGCCAGGATACGATGGTCAGGGTGATTCTGCCCCGCAGCTCCTTCAGTAGACGCACCAGGGCTGTGTGGGTCATCCCCCACGTACTCTTTCCATTCACCTCCAGCAGAATGTCCCCACACCTACACACACAGAGCGAGAGAGAGGAGGGGGAGTTAATGCAGAGTATAACAAACAGATGGACTCAGCCTAGTACAGGGGACCCATAGAGCAACACTTGCAATGTGTAAATACAAGACTACTGTAATGATTAGGGCAATACTGCATATCATTTGTCACAGAAAAATAGAAGATTCAGCAGACATGCATTAGCCTGTTATATAGATTCTTTGGCCTGTGTGTGTCCTAGGTTTAGTAGTCCGTACCGTATCCTGCCATCGTTGTAGGCTGGCGTGCCCTCCACGATGGAGCGGATGAAGAAGGACTGATTGCAGTTGACCTCCTCCTGCCCCCCCACGATGCTGAAGCCTAGGCTGCCAGAGGCGCTCCGGCGCAGCACAATATCTTTGCAGCAGTACAGGTGCCTGCAAAGGACAAAAAGGGAGCTTAGGAAATATCTAGACTGCTGCCAGCATCCAAATGCATGCCCAGCCATTTCTGTGTGCACATACTATATGCAGCAGTGAGATTGCAGAGTCCAGTGGAAGTCTGTCAGAAAAAACAACTGCTTGGCCGTCGTCTAATGAGAATGGGGAAATTACTTTTCCCCACAGGTAAGGCAGAGCTGTGAAAATACAGCGCTGAGAAGGGAGCGATTTTAGTATCAGTCTCTCACACTGCCCAGGGGTGAGTGAAAATTGCATTCAAATCCTGTTGGAACCGTTGCCCGTCTGGACTCAATTCCCATGGTGATTCACTAGTTGGTTTTCCCTTTTCTTATACATTTTGCTGGTTGGGGAGAAATTGAGTTTTAGCTACTCCGGTATTTTATACTTTTTTTTACATAAGAGCACTTTTATACCAGCAGTGGCAGATCTGATGAGAAACGGGAATACCCCTCGTTCTGCCAGTCTGACCTCTGTCCAAAAGAGAGATTGGAGGGGTTTATTAATACCCTAAGCTGCTTAAAAGAGCACGAGGAGAAAGAAAGGGAGGGAGGGGGGACGGGATGGAGAGTGTCAGTGACCAATGTCTGAGACTGGGATGTGAGGATGAGCAAGAGACAGTGAAGGCCATGGAGATAAGGCCTGACGATGTATGCAGTAGTGTCTATTCATCATTCTGTCATCAACCTCCATCTCCCCTTCTCTCCCATATCGGCCTTGTAATGTAGCCTGTACATCCTGAGATCTCTCTGTGCCCTCTTAGTTGTTGGCCTGTGCTTTTCATGGAGGCCCTTACTCAAATAACAAGCCATGTTGATCAGCTCATCAAGTACAGTGCCTTCAGAAAGTATTCATACCCCTTGACTTAATCCACATGTTGTTACAGCCTGAATTTAAATATTTTTTTTCGCACCTATCTACACATAATACCCCATAATGAAAGTGAAAACATGTTTCAAAATATTTTTTGAGCAAATTGATTGCAAATTTAATACATAAATATCTAATTTACTTGGGGGTGGCGGTGAACAGCAATCTTCAAGTCTTTCCACAGATTTTCAATGGGATTCAAGTCCGGGCTTTGGCTAGGCAACTCGAGGACTTACACATTCTTGTTCTGAAGCCATTCCAGTGTTGCTTTGGCTGTACAGTGAGGGAAAAAAGTATTTGATCCCCTGCTGATTTTGCACGTTTGCCCACTGACAAAGAAATGATCAGTCTATAATTTTAATGGTAGGTTTATTTGAACAGTGAGAGACAGAATAACAACAGAAAAATCCAGAAAACGCATGTGAAAAATGTTATAAATTGATTTGCATTTTAATGAGGGAAATAAGTATTTGAACCCCTCTCAATCAGAAAGATTTCTGGCTCCCAGGTGTCTTTTATACAGGTAACGAGCTAAGATCAGGAGCACACCCTTAAAGGGAGTGCTCCTAATCTCAGCTTGTTACCTGTATAAAAGACACCTGTCCACAGAAGCAATCAATCAATCAGATTCCAAACTCTCCACCATGGCCAAGACCAAAGAGCTCTCCAAGGATGTCAGGGACAAGATTGTAGACCTACACAAGGCTGGAATGGGCTACAAGACCATCGCCAAGCAGCTTGGTGAGAAGGTGACAACAGTTGGTGCGATTATTCGCAAATGGAAGAAACACAGCCTGGGGCTCCATGCAAGATCTCACCTCGTGGAGTTGCAATGATCATGAGAACGGTGAGGAATCAGCCCAGAACTACACGGGAGGATCTTGTCAATGATCTCAAGGCAGCTGGGACCATAGTCACCAAGAAAACAATTGGTAACACACTATGCCGTGAAGGACTGAAATCCTGCAGCGCCGGCAAGGTCCCTCTGCTCAAGAAAGCACATATACATGCCAGTCTGAAGTTTGCCAATGAACATCTGAATTCAGAGGACAACTGTGTGAAAGTGTTGTGGTCAGATGAGACCAAAATGGAGCTCTTTGGCATCAACTCAACTCGCCGTGTTTGGAAGAGGAGGAATGCTGCCTATGACCCCAAGAACACCATCCTTACCATCAAACATGGAGGTGGAAACATTATGCTTTGGGAGTGTTTTTCTGCTAAGGGGACAGGACAACTTCACCGCATCAAAGGGACGATGGACGGGGCCATGTACCGTCAAATCTTGGGTGAGAACCTCCTTCCCTCAGCCAGGGCATTGAAAATGGGTCGTGGATGGGTATTCCAGCATGACAATGACCCAAAACACACAGCCAAGGCAACAAAGGAGTGGCTCAAGAAGAAGCACATTAAGGTCCTGGAGTGGCCTAGCCAGTCTCCAGACCTTAATCCCATAGAAAATCTGTGGAGGGAGCTGAAGGTTCGAGTTGCCAAACGTTAGCCTCGAAACCTTAATGACTTGGAGAAGATCTGCAAAGAGGAGTGGGACAAAATCCCTCCTGAGATGTGTGCAAACCTGGTGGCCAACTACAAGAAACGTCTGACCTCTGTGATTGCCAACAAGGGTTTTGCCACCAAGTACTAAGTCATGTTTTGCAGAGGGGTCAAATACTTATTTCCCTCATTAAAATGCAAATCAATTTATAACATTTTTCACATGCGTTTTTCTGTTGTTATTCTGTCTCTCACTGTTCAAATAAACCTACCATTAAAATTATAGACTGATAATTTCTTTGTCAGTGGGCAAACGTGCAAAATCAGCAGGGGATCAAATACTTTTTCCCCTCACTGTATGCTTGGGGTCATTGTCCTGTTGGAATGTAAATCTTCACCCCAGTCTAAGATCGTTTGCACTCTGAAGCAGGTGCTCATCAAGGATTTGCCTGTATTTGGCTCCTTTTATTGTTCCCTCTATCCTTACCAGTCCCTGTTGCTGAAAAGCATCCCCATAGCATGATGCTGCCACCACCATGCTTAGACGGGTGTTAGACGGGTGATGAGCTGTGCCTGGCTTTCTCCAGACATAGAGCTTTGCCAAGGTTTTTGTCTCATCAGACCACAGCATCTTTTGCCTTATGCTCTGAGTCTTTCATGTCCCTTTTTGAAAACTCGAGGCGTGCAGTCGTGCCTTTTTCTCAGGAGTGGCTTTTGTCTGGCCACTCTCCCATAAAGCCCAGATTGGTGAAGTGCTGTAGAGACTGTTGATCTTCTGTCAGGTTCTCCCATCTCAGCCAAGGAACTCTGTAGTTCTGTCAGAGTGGTCATTGGGTTCTTGGTCACCTCCCTGACCAAGGTCCTTCTTGCCCGGTTGCTCAATTTGGTCGGACGACCAGCTCTAGGCAGTGTGTAGTTCCTTGTTTTCCAATACCCAATGACAGAGACCACTGTGCTCTTGGTAACTTTCAACACTATATCAATTGTTTTATACCCTTCCCCAAATCTATGCCTCATCACAATTATATCTCAGAGATATATGGACAGTTCCTTGGACTTCATAGTATAGTATCTGCTCTGAAGTGCACTTCACCTTTGGGATTTGGTTAGTGGATCACATCCAACTTTTTAGATACATACACCGCCATCTTCTGTACTGGTGTGTGAGGCCAGTGACAGCCTACCAACATGAAATGATCTTCATTAGCCCTGTTCCTCTAAGAAAGTAAAATATAGCCCTATACACCACTTCTCTCCCGCCACTACACCACCTAAACCCTAACCCCGCCCAGCCTCTCTAACCCTTTCACACACTCTCCCTATCTACGTCATACAAATAGAAATATAAACACATGCTCCACCGTTTCCTCCACTGAACACTCATCACACAGACCTGTTTCAGGTATCCCTATCATCCACAATGTGGCATTCAAACCTGTGTGCTTAAACCGTAGTCTTACTCCACACAACTTCCTCTCTCCTACATCCCAGTGTGACCTGAATATCTACCCCCTCTCTCCTCACAGCACTCTTAGCCACCACATCGGCCTTCTCATTACACTCCACACCCACATGGGCTTGAACCCAGCAAAAGCTTACCACCACTCCCATTCTTTCCATTCCCATTAACAGCACCATCATCTCCACAAACAAGTCTCCCCTATCCGGTCTGCCCGTCGTAACGCTACTACTCAACACTGCAGCCGAATCAGAGCAGATCGACACTGAGTGGTTTCACCTCCTCCACCCATCTCAAACCTATAATCATGGCCATCAACTCGACCGCATACACTGACATATAATCAGTTAACCGCTTACATAATCTAACATTTAAATCTGGGATATACACCAGTGGAGGCTCCTCAGAGGAGGAAGTGGAGGGACCATTTTCATAAATTTTTAACAAATTTAACATTTAAAAAGTTATCCTAGATAAAACTATACTAAATATAATCACGTCACCAAATCATTTATTAAAACACTATTTTGCAAAGGTCTACAGTAGCCTCAACAGCACTCTGTAGGGTAGCACCATGGTGTAGCCGGAGGACAGCTAGTTTCTGTCCTCCTCTGGGTACATTGACTTCAATACAACACCTAGGAGGCTCATGGTCCTCACCACATTTTATAGACTTACACAGTAATTATGACAACTTCCGGAGGACGTCCTCAAACCTATCAGAGCTCTTGCAGCATGAACTGACATGTCCACCCAATCAAAGGATCACAGAATTAATCTAGTACTGAAAGCATAAGCTACAGCTAGCTAGCACTGCAGTGAATTAAATGTGGTGAGTAGTTGACTCAAAGTGAGAGAAAGAAAATAGTTGAACTGTTGTGAACAAATTAATTTCTTCCTAAATGAAGGAGAAGCAAGAGAGAAATGGAGAGAGAGTGTCATTTTTTTCAGTTTCACTTACTTAGCAAATGCAGCTATCTAGTTTATCCTACTGAAACACCCTGCTCAAACAGAGGGATGCTATGTTAGCTAGCTGGTTATGACTATGACAGAGGGATGCTATGTTAGCTAATCAGTTATGACTGATTGAAGCGGGTTTACTAACATGTTAGCTATATTAGCTTTTCTGACTATGACAATATTTTAGGCAGGGTTGGGTAGGTTACCTTCTAAATGTAATCCATTGTAATCAGTAATGTAATGTAATTTTTGGATTACCCAAACTCAGTAACGTAATCTGATTACATTCAGTTACTTTTAGATTACTTTCCCTTTAAGAGGCATTAGAAGAAGACAAACATGTATGTTACCAATTAAATGACACCTATTGCAGGATAAATCAATGTTAAAGTTTACATAGCTGGCCATATATGGATGTTAAATTTTACTTTACGGGTTGGTTATGTAGGCTTTTTCTAACCCATCACTTTCTACTACATATAATAATACGATTAAAAACCAAAGTCTACCAGAATTCCAATAAATGTTATATCCCTTGATCTTCAAGAATAGGACTTGGAAGTATAGATTCGACAACTTATTTTACCTGAGCATAACCCCAAAATAAAGGACTTATTAGCCAGCCCTACTCTGTTGTTTATGATTTTGTTGTCATGGAGGACTGATTGGGCTCATTGATTCGAGTTGAAAAATAAATGCTGCTCTCATGGAATGGCATGCTTTGACGACTACTGAAAAGTGATATTTACATGTGAAAAATGAATGCCATGTGCTACATTTGCTATAAGCCTATTGTTTACCTTATTGTTGGTGACACTTTGATATATTGATAATATGCAGCTGTTTAAAGGGCAAATCCACAGATGACAAAATAGCAAAACGGTTGCCCAGCCTCTGTTTTGGTAAAAAGCTGAGGGATGAGCCTGTAGAAATGTAACCACTCTCAGATTAATAGACAGAGCTATGGATGCAAGGACTGACCATCCATGATATCAAAATTGTTTTAACCGTGTTATGAGGCTATACAGAGTTTGTTTACATTTACAGTGTTTACAAGCTTATATTTTAGGTTCTCATGGAGTGTGACAGTTGAACTAAGCTCATGAGGCATTTATAAGTTATATTCATCAAGAATCAATGGATATATATACTGTATATATAAACTCAGAAAAAAAAGAAACGTCCTCTCACTGTCAACTGCGTTTGCTGAAAATAAACTTAACATATTTAAATATTTGTATGAACATAACAAGATTCAACAAATGAGACATAAACTTAACAAGTTCCACAGACACAGAAATTGAATAATGTGTCCCTGAACAAAGTAACAGTCAGTCCCTTTCTATCTGGTGTAGCCACCAGCTGCATTAAGTACTGCAGTGCATCTCCTCCTCATGGACTGCACCAGATTTGCCAGTTCTTGCTGTGAGATGTTACCCCACTCTTCCACCAAGGCACCTGCAAGTTCCTGGACATTTCTGGGGGGGAATGGCCCTAGCCCTCACCCTCCGATCCAACAGGTCCCAGACGTGCTCAATGGGATTGAGATCCGGGCTCTTCGCTGGCCTCGGCAGAACACTAACATTCCTGTCTTGCAGGAAATCACGCACAGAACAAGCAGTATGGCTGGTGGCATTGTCATACTGGAGGGTCATGTCAGGATGAGCCTGCCGGAAGGGTACCACATGAGGGAGGAGGATGTCTTCCCTGTAACGCACAGCGTTGAGATTGCCTGCAATGACAACAAGCTCAGTCCGATGATGCTGTGACACACCGCCCCAGACCATGACGGACCCTCCACCTCCAAATCGATCCCGCTCCAGAGTACAGACCTCGGTGTAACGCTCATTCCTTCAACGATAAACGCGAATCCGACCATCATCACTGGTGAGACAAAACCGTGACTCGTCAGTGAAGAGCACTTTTTGCCAGTCCTGTCTGGTCCAGTGACGGTGGGTTTGTGCCCATAGGCGACGTTGTTGCCGGTGATGCCTGGTGAGGACCTGCCTTACAAAAGGCCTACAAGCCCTCAGTCCAGCCTCTCTCAACCTATTGCGGACAGTCTGAGCACTGATGGAGGGATTGTGCGTTCATGGTGAATCTCGGGCAGTTGTTGTTGCCATCCTATACCTGTCCCGCAGATGTACCGATCCTGTGCAGGTGTTGTTACACGTGGTCTGCCACTGCAAGGACGATCAGCTGTCCGTCCTGTCTCCCTGTAGCACTGTCTTAGGCGTCTCACAGTACGGACATTGCAATTTATTGCACTGGCCACATCTGCATGCCTCTATGCAGCATGCCTAAGGCACGTTCACACAGATAAGCAGGGATCCTGGGCATCTTTCTTTTGGTGTTTTTCAGAGTCAGTAGAAAGGCCTCTTTAGTGTCCTAAGTTTTCATAACTGTGACCTTAATTGCCTGTAAGCTGTTAGTGTCTTAATGACCGTTCCACAGGTGCATGTTCATCAATTGTTTATGGTTCATTGAACAAGCATGGGAAACAATGTTTAAACCCTTTACAATGAAGATCTGTGAAGTTATTTGGATTTTTACGAATTATCTTTGAAAGACAGGGTCCTTTTTGCTGAGTTACATATATACAGTTGAAGTCGGAAGTTTACATACACTTAGGTTGGAGTCATTAAAACTCGTTTTTCAACCACTCCACAAATTTCTTGTTAACAAACTATAGTTTTGGCAAGTCGGTTAGGACATCTACTTTGTGCATGACACAAGTAATTTTTCCAACAATTGTTTACAGACAGATTATTTCACTGTATCACAATTCCAGTGGGTCAGAACTTTATATACACTAAGTTAACTGTGCCTTTAAACAGCTTGAAAATTTCCAGAAAATTATGTTATGGTGTTAGAAACTTCTGACTGGCTAATTTACATAATTTGAGTCAATTGGAGGTGTACCTGTGGATGTATTTCAAGGCCTCCCTTCAAACTCAGTGCCTCTTTGCTTGACATCATGGGAAAATCAAAAGAAATCAGCCAAGACCTCAGAAAAAAATGTGTAGATCTCCACAAGTCTGGTTCATCCTTGGGAGCAATTTCCAAACGCCTGAAGGTACCACTTTCATCTGTATGAATAATAGTACGCAAGTATAAACACCATGGGACCACGCAGCCGTCATACCACTCAGGAAGGAGACGCGTTCTGTCTCCTAGAGTTGAACGTGTGCAAATCAATCCCAGAACAACAGCAAAGGACCTTGTGAAGATGCTGGAAGAAACAAGTACAAAAGTATCTATATCCACAGTATAACGAGTCCTATCGACATAACCTGAAAGGCCGCTCAGCAAGGAAGAAGCCACTGCTCCAAAACCGCCATAAAAAAGCCAGACTATGGTTTGCAACTATACATGGCGACAAATATCGTACTTTTTGGAGAAATTTCCTCTGGTCTGATTAAACAAAAATCTAACTGTTTGGCCATAATGACCATTGTTATGTTTGGAGGGAAAAGGGGGAGGCTTGCAAGCCGAATAACACCATCCCAAACCTGAAGCATGGGGGTGGCAGCATCATGTTGTGGGGTGCTTTGCTGCAGGAGGGGAGGTGCACTTTACAAAATAGATGGCATCATGAGGAAGGGAAATTATGTGGATATATGGAAGCAACATCTCAAGACATCAGTCAGGAAGTTAAAGCTTGGTCGCAAATGGGTCAAATGGGTCAAATGGGCCAAAATTCACCCAACTTATTGTGAGAAGCTTGTGGAAGGCTACCCGAAACGTTTGACCCAAGTTAAGCAACTTAAAGGCAATGCTACCAAATACTAATTGAGTGTATGTAAACTTCTGACCCACTGGGAACGTGATGAAAGAAATAAAAGCTGAAATAAATCATTCTCTCTCTACTATTATTCTGACATTTCACATTCTTAAAATAAATTGGTGATCCTAACTGACCCAAGACAGTGAATCTTACTAGGATTAAATGCCAGGAATTGTGAAAAACTGAGTTTAAATGTATTTAGCTATGGTGTATGTAAACTTCCGACTTCAACTGTATATTATATACATATATATATAATATACAGTTGAAGTCGGAAGTTTACATATATATATATATATATATATATATATATTGTCATAACTCTCCTGTGACGATCTGAAGGATCAGGTTCCAGTGGGTCCGCTCTACAGCGTGCTCTCTCTCATAGAGGGAGAGAGCGGGAAGTTGGCTGTTTTATGGTCGGTCATAAAATACACTGCCCCTAGGCTCTGTAGTGTTCAAGATTGGAATGTAAACTGGAACACAGAGAAACAGTTGGACATCAAAAGTTTGAATAATTAAACAATAGTTCTATTTTTGAGAATGTGGGAGTAGTCTGTGGACACTTAAGGGACAGTCATGACGAGTGTGTTTCATTTGGTGATCTCATGAAGGACAGGAAACACACAACTGTATCTCTTAAAGTGTACATTTCCCAGCTGTCATGTTTACATCTAAATATTGTGAAAGGTATGTGATTAAACATGAAACTACTTGTGAAAAGATGTAATGTGAGGTTAACCTTCTAAATGAGAAAATGGATTTTCATATAAAGTTTAACTAGTCAGTGGCCACACCCCGTGAGCCAGACTTCACATTAGGCATCATAGAACCACCCCTTCTTCCACAGAGTATAAAACCCACTTCCTACATAATTTACATTAAGTCAGAGAACGCCGGGAGTCCCCACGTTGGAATGGCTACAATTCAAGACCATACAGCGTGTAGCGTTGGCTACACGGCTGGAAATGGTTAAACTCGGAGTCTATCGATCACTACAGAATAAAAGCAAATCCTAGACGTATAATTACTAGTCTGCAGCTGGAAATTACTTAAGTCTAGTAAGAGAATACCGACAGCCGCTGAAGCATCTATTCTATGCTACGACATCTGTACGCCTGACGTATACATTACAACAGACACTATCCAGAGCTGCTGAGAAAACTATAAAAGACATTGTGACTTCTGGGGAAGTTAACCAGAGACTGATTAACTGACTCTCCAGCAGACAGACCAGCGATTCCAACAGAGAAGACAATGACATACGGTCGTAAATATATACGTTGCAATTATTCTCGAATAAGTAGCCGTTCATGTGCAAAGGATTAGAATTTCAATTAATATAAATATAAACTATGTGTAGTGAATCCATTTTGTCTTTCCTGCTCTTTCTCAGTCCCCACCCCTTTCCTTTGTCTACCAAGCCGTCATATCGGCTTCTTCCGCTAGGGACTTTTTCTTTGTATCGTGTAGCAACCACTACATATTAACTATTTGTTTGTTATTTAATTATGTGTGATTATTTAATAAACAAATTAATTTAACTACTACAGCTTATTCATAAAGGGATCATATGTACACTGGAGAAGTGCTTACACGTGACTTCATATGGACTAGTTAGGTCAAAAGTCAAAATCCTTCATTGGGTGGATAGAGGACACAGTGCCAGAGTCTCTCCATGAGCTATGCGTTCCTCAGCCTTTCCTTAAGGAGGGAAGGAAATTACCCCATATCACTTCCTGTCTATGCCGAGGAAGTACAAGTGTGTCGCCGTTTTGCCGATACTTAAATAATTAAGCCAATTTTTGTATATCGCTGATTCATGATTTAGGCTAGGGTTCGTGCAGATATCCAAGGGTTTGCGACATTCAGTAATGAGAACTGATGAGGTAATAATAATACATTAATACAAGACTGTACTCGATAAGATCTGAAAATATCTGAAGAGTCGAATTGTGAAATAGAGACTCTATAGACATTTTCCCCGTGGTGCCCCGACTTCCCAGTTAAAGTTTACATGATTAGTTGAATCACGTAATAATAATTACACATGTAGAATTGATTTGATAAAATAACAGTCTTCACATTTATTGACAACAATATATCCGTCCAAAAATGGATGTAGCAACTACAGATTGCCCCTTTTAAGTCTATCAAAAGTGTGTGAGTTTGAGCATGTGTCCATTAGGCCTATGGATTATGTTTTTTTAATCAACATGAATTAGATTGAGCAATAAAAGCCTCACTTTTATTCCATAGGCTGGGACCTGCACTATGCAGCTGTTGCAAGAGCACATTTTTCACTGGCTGTCCACTGGTTTCAAAAACAATGATTGATAGGCAGCTTAAACTTCTTGAATTCAACCCTTATTGGGTTCAAATACAAATTTAGATTTGTGAACAGCTATCCATAATAACCACAATCCGTAAGGCGCAAATAGCTAAATGTGAGATTCACATCAATGCGCTATGTAAATATCAATAATAAGGGATATCCGTATCGCCGTAGACTACACCATCGCTGTCATTCTTACGTCCAAGCGTTTATTCAAGTTGGATAGTCTTTGGATGCCGACAGCAGTCGCACCATTGGAAGACATAGCTTGGACTGTAGGCTACAAAAGTCAATTCCTGCTCTTTTCCCACAATCCATCAATCACATTTGGTGTGTCATCATAGCGGTCTCTGACTTATGGTCAGACTCGCTCACTTTGAACAAATTTAGATGTGCGCCTTTTTTCAATGCCGATTTGAATGTCATTGAGAAAACAGAGAAGTGTCAAAGATTTTTATCTCGCAAATATCCTTTCTGAATTTAAAAGTAATCCTTGAAGTAATCATCTAGTTTTTCAAAAGTATCTGTAATCTGATTACAATATTTTAGCTGGTAACATAATGGATTACAGTTAGTTTTTTTGTAATCCCTTACATGTAACAGATTACATGTAATCCGTTTCTCCCGAACCCTGACTTTAGGTAATATGGTGACAACTACAGTATGTAGGCTGTGTGTAGAAGTTTGGCTTGGAAAGGTTTTTTCACATGGTCACATACAGCTGTTGTCTTGTGCATTGAAGTCCACAAGCAAAGGGAAGAGATGAAAGGAGGAGAGCGTATAACGTAGATGCGAGAAGGAATACAACATGGCTGCTATGATACTGTGAACTGTGTTTACGCGTGATCAGGGGTGTACTCATTCCGTCGATTCTGTTGAAAAAATTGTCTTAAACAGAAGCAAACGGAACAAAATAAACATAACTGAATTTGTCCAACTGTTGGACTAATGATTACACCCAAATTTGTCTCTTGACCTGTGTGCACCTACGTTGTAAACTTTCAGGCTAGGTTGTAGCAACCTCATGATGTGTACAGGGAACATTTAAGTATCATGTAGTACCTTAAACCTATCGCTGTTACATTGAACTGGGAGAATGTAATATGAATAACAGTCATCCAATGCTGTAATAGAAATAGGGCCATGCTCATGGAAAAATGTGTCCTCCCTCATCTGAAACGGCACTGACCGCAACTGATATACAGCCCTGCCCCCACCCTACCACTGACTGGCTCCTTTGAACCATCTGTATATATCCTTAAAAACAAATACAACTGATTCTATATATCTCTCCACACACCATCTCACATCCTCACCCCATTCTCTCCTGCCCTCAATCATGTCCACGTCTACGCTTGGTTTCGGGAAACAGCCACGGAGGAACGTTCCCCAACACAATTGTCAGCCCTATCTTCTCTCTACTCCTGTCCATATTCTACCACCTTCTTCCCGATTTATCCTTCTTCCCGATTTATCCACTCCTTGCACCCAGCATTCCCCAGTTGCTGTGACTGCAGAATGTCCTTCTGAACTCCCTTTCAACCTCGCCCAGTATGCTAAATCAAGTTTGTCCCGCCTTATCCTCAGTGGCAGTTCCCCACTATCCACCTGCAATGCCTCAACAGGTGTCATCCTGAAGGCACACACAATCTCAGGGCCCTTGACTGTATCCTTTCCAGGCGCTGCAGTACCGCTTTGGCTGCCGATCTATATACCAAAAATGACCTGATCAATGCCTGGTACATACAGTACATACAACAGTGTTTGTATATTCGACCCCCAATCATATCCTGCCACTGCCCTCATGAGGTTCAGCACCGTCCTACACTTAATTTCAATATGCTCAACATGTTTCTTCTACGTAAGCCTCTCATCAAACCACATACCTAAGTACAGTGGGGCAAAAAAGTATTTAGTCAGCCACCAATTGTGCAAGTTCTCTCACTTAAAAAGATGAGAGAGGCCTGTAATTTTCATCATAGGTACACTTCAACTATGACAGACAAAATGAGGGATTTTTTTTTTTTTTTTATGAATTTATTTGCAAATTATGGTGGAAAATAAGTATTTGGTCACATACAAACAAGCAAGATTTCTGGCTCTCACAGACCTGTAACTTCTTCTTTAAGAGGCTCCTCTGTCCTCCACTCGTTACCTGTATTAATGGCACCTGTTTGAACTTGTTATCAGTATAAAAGACACCTGTCCACAACCTCAAACAGTCACACTCCAAACTCCACTATGGCCAAGACCAAAGAGCTGTCAAAGGACACCAGAAACTAAATTGTAGCCCTGCACCAGGTTGGGAAGACTGAATCTGCAATAGGTAAGCAGCTTGGTTTGAAGAAATCAACTGTGGGAGCAATTATTAGGAAATGGAAGACATACAAGACCACTGATAATCTTCCTCGATCTGGGGCTCCACGCAAGATCTCACCCGTGGGGTCAAAATGATCACAAGAACGGTGAGCAAAAATCCCAGAACCACACGGGGACCTAGTGAATGACCTGCAGAGAGCTGGGACCAAAGTAACAAAGCCTACCATCAGTAACACACTACGCCGCCAGGGACTCAAATCCTGCAGTGCCAGACGTGTCCCCCTGCTTAAGCCAGTACATGTTCAGGTCCGTCTGAAGTTGGCTAGAGAGCATTTGGATGATCCAGATGAGGATTGGGAGAATGTCATATGCTCAGATGAAACCAAAATAGAACTTTTTGGTAAAAACTCAACTTGTCGTGTTTGGAGGACAAAGAATGCTGAGTTGCATCCAAAGAACACCATACCTACTGTGAAGCATGGGGGTGGAAACATCATGCTTTGGGGCTGTTTTTCTGCAAAGGGACCAGGACGACTGATCCGTGTAAAGGAAAGAATGAATGGGGCCATGTATCGTGAGATTTTGAGTGAAAACCTCCTTCCATCAGCAAGGGCATTGAAGATGAAACGCGTGGCTGGGTCTTTCAGCATGACAATGATCCCAAACACACCGCCCGGCAACGAAGGAGTGGCTTCAGAAGAAGCATTTCAAGGTCCTGGAGTGGCCTAGCCAGTCTCCAGATCTCAACCCCATAGAAAATCTTTGGAGGGAGTTGAAAGTCTGTGTTGCCCAGCGACAGACCCAAAACATCACTGCTCTAGAGGAGATCTGCATGGAGGAATGGGCCAAAATACCAGCAACGGTGTGTGAAAACCTTGTGAAGACTTACAGAAAACGTTTGACCTCTGTCATTGCCAACAAAGGGTATATAACAAAGTATTGAGATAAACTTTTGTTATTGACCAAATACTTATTTTCCACCATAATTTGCAAATAAATAAATTAAAAATCCTACAATGTGATTTTCTAGATTTCCTTTTCTCATTTCGTCTGTCATAGTTGAAGTGTACCTATGATGAAAATTACAGGCCTCTCTCATCTTTTTAAGTTGGAGAACTTGCACAATTGGTGGCTGACTAAATACTTTTTTGCCCCACTGTACTTAAACGCAGACACCCTACCTATATCCGTATATTTGCAGCCTAACATCTTCAACCTTCCTCTTAGAATACACCATAAAGCAGGACTTGGACACAGACATCCTAAACCCCCATGTTAGAGACCAATCTTCCACAACTCCCACAGCTTCTTGCAGCTTCCTCATCACATATTTCACATTCCCACCTCTCTTCCATATAGCCCCATCATAGGCATACAAGGCCACTCCCTGTCCCACCTCCTTAAACATGCCATATCATCAGGGTGAACAACACCGGACTAACCACACTTCCCTGAGGAGTACCATTGTCCACTTCAAACCCCGTTGACAATTCTGACCCCCGCCCTCACCTATATGACTCGATCAAACAGACATCCCCCAATGCACTCAACTTGATGAACAACCCTACCCTCCACATGGTATTGTTAGCTTTCTCAATATCAAAATACACAACACTCATCACCTCTTTTATTGTCAGGGCCTTGGCTATCTCTGTACTAACTGTCACCAGGGCATCCTGACATGCACTGTCAACTGTGGGACCTGTATCTTTCGAAATCATGTCCAAACTATTGAATTGGCCACAGGTGGACTCCAATCAAGTTGTAATTGGATGCACCTGAGCTCAATTTAGAGTGTCAATACATTTGCTAACATTTCGAAAAACATTTTCCTTTTGTCATTATGGGGTATTGTGTGTAGATGGGTGAGAAAAATTGAAAAAATGTTTTATTCAGTCTGTAACACAACACACTGTGGAATAAGTCAAGGGGTATGAAAACTTTCTGAAGGCACTATATGTTGGTCTGTCAAACAAGGCAAAGAAATATGCCAAACAGGTGTCTATTGGTGTCTGGGCAACAGTACCACCGAGTTCTGAATCTTGGAGTGTAGTGTATATAATTAGCTTTCTTCAGAGAGGGGAGGAGAGAGAGAATGAGATAAGAGAAGGCTAGCTGGTGGGGTACTGCCACTCACCTGGGCAACTGCAACCATGACACCCACAATGGGGAGTAGTCATCGGTGTGTGGCAGCGTGGCGAGGCTCTGCTTGGTGCTGTCAGTGGGCGAGGGTGAGAGGCAGGGGGGCGAGGGGCACTCTGGCTGGATTTCCTCTGGAGGCCTCATCTCCAGGACCTTGAGCACCACAGGGGAGGTGGTGTTCTTCAGGTTGGCCACAGCCTCGCCCCGCGTCACCCCTGTCAGGTCCAGCCCGTTCACATTCAGCAGGATGTCACCTACATAGAGATGGGAGGACAGAACACAGTACCACTCAGCACAGTGTTGTTGCCCTGACTACTGTCCATTCTGACATCTTTCAAAAGCAAAACTTCCCAGGGACAAGGACTTGTCTCATCTGTCTATTTGAATATTCAATCACCTCCCGCAGGAACACAAAGCAGTGGGAACAAAGAGCCACCTGCACATGAAATCCCTCCCTGATAATCAAGGTGGGTTTGGACAGTACAGCACTGCACAGCCAGCTGCCATCTGGAGAGGAGGCTTACTCAAAGGACAACATCCACTCCTTTGATTAGGATGCACTATGCAGATACACTCAGTTGAAATTGGGATAATTCTTATGTAGACAGCTGTACACACAAACATATTCACATAACTGATATGCATGGGAATACACTCTCAGAATCAGGCCTTTGATAAAGGTCATGGTAAAACCACACTGAATATCATACACACATCCTCACTCTCCTCACACATAAACCACATTTCCATCCACAGTTTTCATGTGAGTAAAGTCATATTGTAAAAGAAAAATCATGACAGCGGAGATGGAAACAGGTCGTTTCAGTACAATTTGATGAATGGCGACAGATAATATGTTCGTTCGACATGGTGGGATCTTTTGGTGTCTGTAAAATGATGGTGGAAGCGCAAATAATTATATAATAACCATCATATCGAAGTAAACTTGGAGTCGCACGATGATATGGTGTGTGGTAGAGGTGTGCCGAGTAGTCGGACAAAAGTGAGTATTGTAACGGATATGGGCAGTTTTCTGGATACGATTATGATCAGAGTATTGTTTTGTAATAAGGGTGGCAGCACGCAACCATCTTTCTCATGCCAGTCAGTCAAGTGAGGTGCTGTGTGGTCTAAGTAACTCAAGTGGCTAGTTTTCCTGTCTGTAAAGAGAAGGGCAGACTGTACTTTGATCCTGCTGCTCTGATTGGATAGAGTGAAGCTGTATTTCTATGTCCACTCGCATCATAATTTCACCCAGTCACTTTCACTTCTCTTTTTCGGGGTGATAATTCAGACTGCTGCTGCCTCCTGTCGAGGCAAATCAAATAGCGAGGACGTTTGCTATCAAGCTATCAATGTGCATAATATCTAACAAGCGGGGTGAGGGTAGGGGAAAAAATATGAAATGCCGACGTGCATTCTGACAGATAGCAAACTGGTCTGCCCGCTGAAAAGGACACAGACACAGGTCAGACACACAGACACACAGACACGGGTCAGACACACAGACACAGGTCAGACACAGACACAGGTCAGACACACAGACACAGTTCAGACATACAGACACTCTGGGGCTCCTAATCTGCAGCTTGTTTGGTCTACAAAGGTGCATGGAGGTATTTCTCCAACATCTACTTAGGCATATTAAAACATTTAAGTTTTTTCTGATCACGAGTATCATCCGATCCAACTATCAACTGTCAATTTACGGATACAATTCCGAATACGAGTATGGCCATGTCAGCACATTCCTAGTGTGTGGTCCTCCCACTACGACTAGGGGAAACCATGCAGTTTATCAGGCTACAGATGAATTAAGTTATGAACTTCGCGACTTTGAAACAACTTTGAAGGTTTTGAAAGATGTTCAATGTGCCCTGGATGGGAAGCAGCATTGTGTATCTGTATTCACAGACTTGTCAAAGGCGTTTGACACTGTGGACCATACTGTCTTGGTGCAGAGATAGAGGTGTGTTGGGATTACTGGTCATGCTCTGGAGTGGTTTGTGAACTACCTGTCAAATCGAACCCAGTGTGTTAAGTCAGATGTAGGTTGGACACAGTAGAGTTGTGCTCGGGTGTGCTGCAAGGATACATTTTAGATCCGCCGTTGTTTTAACTATATCACCAACATTGGGAGACATATTGAGACAGCTGATATACATTTTTATGCGGATGACACTGTGCCCTATTCAAGTGGCAGCAGTTTGACTTTGGCTTTGGAAAAAGCTCAAACCGCTTTTAACATCAACAGAATCTGTATGATTTGAAGCTTGTTCTGAATTCTAGAACAAAATGCATGGCATTTTCCAATACTAAACACTCCGAAAAAAATTTAATTGCTACCTCGGTAGGACATTCTACAGAGCATCTGAAAGTTTGGGTGGATGAGAAGTTGAGCTTCACCACCCATGTAGAGAACCTTGTCAGGAAACTCAAGCTAAGTATTGGGTTTTATTACCGGCACAAAGCTTGTTTTCCCTTTGCCGCCAGAAAGGAGTTGATTCGTTGTACTTTTCTATCTGCGTTGGACTATGGTGATACTATTTATGTGCACGCTTCAAGCTCTACACTGAAGGCTCTTGACTCTGTGTATCATGCAGCCCTTCGTTTTGTCACCAATCAGAGACGTCTAACTCAACATTGTGATTTCTACAGTGCGGTCAGGTGGGCATCACTAGCAACACCCAGGCTCAAACACTGGTACGTTCTTCTAAGGCCATTTTATCCTCTCTTCTAGCTCGAGATAAAAACACATACAAGCTCAGATCTCAATCTAGTTTTATGCTAAGAGTCCCGAAAGTTAGAACCGAGCATGGAAAAAGGTCCTTTCATTACTCAGGCCCCTGGTCTTGGAATTTCAGGACCTGGTGTCCCTGGAGGAGTTCAGATAGATGAACAGGTTATTGCGAGATGTAATTGTTTCTAGTTGTCACTAGTTTGCGTTGCCTTATGTAAAGAAGCATGCTGTTTTACTTCACACACGCCACACACAAGCCTGCACTCACACACACTCATCCATTGTCTGTTTGCTGTTGTATTTGTGCTGTTGTATTTGTGTTGTTGTATTTGTGCTGTTGCCAGTGTTTTCTGTCTGTTTTGTCTGACATCGTTTGTTTTGTTTTGATAATCCCCGCACCCGTCCCCCCAGGAGGCCTTTTCCATCATGCCAGGCCGTCATTGTAAATAATGTTCTTAATTGACTAGCCTGGATAAATAAAACATTAAAACAGGATGGTGAAAGTGCACGATGATGATCTTGATGCTGCTTTTCAATAAATACCTAGGGTCTTATTCTGGTGTCATGATGATCAATGCTTGACTGCCGTTTGACACAAAAATAAAAAAATATATATTCTCGCTCTTATCAATAACAATGTCATCATGTAGACTAGCCTACCCACACTGTATCTGCGAGCTGTTGGCTAGAGACCAGAGTAGGCACATTTGCTTTTTAAATGCAAACGTTTTTGTAGAGTTTAAAATGCGATGGAAACACATCGATTTTTATTCGGTACATGAACACAAGTGAAAAAGTACATTTTGTGTGCATTGTGTCATCACGCACTTTCTATCTGCAACAAGGAAAATGCACATATTTTCTTTATGCAGATTTTTGAATATTCGCATGAAACTCTTTCACCAATTGGATGGAAACCTAGCTAGTCACACACACAGATGTAGGGGATTGTGTGTTCAGACAGACAAACAGACAGGTAGAGCGGGGTCTTGTCTGGTCTCTCTGTACTGTGGTTTTCTGAGGTGGATCCCTAGGATCAGCAGGAGGTTCTGGGTTTAAATGCCTCCACTGCCCTTTGATGTCTGGCCCGGCACAGAGAGCTCCCTCAGATGTTCTGACATCCCACACACCCGGAGACACACCTATACTTTCACACACTGCAGTACATAGCCATAACAGGCCTGCCACAAGTGTATCCAATCATTTTGGGAGTGCGTCTGTTTGTCTATTTCAGAGCTGACTGATTTTGTATAATGAGCTGATAAAGTGCAGCCTGTCATTTCCTCTGGAACTTACTTAATCAAATTTGAGGTGTGTGTATGTGTGTTAGACTCAATTTGGCGAGCCCTGAACCGCAGCACTACCCCTGCGTTTCCTGTTGGATAAATAACCTTGGTAATTAGGCACGAGTCTGACTGTTTATCTCAATCAGTCTGTTCTACACAAGGGACAAGTCACACACACACACAACTCATGACAAATGAAGCACGTCTGCAGTACCAACTCTGGAATCGTGGTGACCAGCAGGGACTGCACGGAACAGAGAAACTAAACTATCACGCCAATATTGGAGCAATTCAAGAAAATATGAGCTAAACTCCCTTCCCGGAACATTGGATTTGAATCTACCGTATGACTGAGTGAGAGTGTGTGAGTGTGTATTGTGTGAGTGTGTGGTGGACTCTGTGGGTGTGTGTGGGACTGTTTGAGTGTGTGTGTGTGAGACTGTGTGTGATGTACAGTAGAAGGTTTGTCACCAGGCTGTACCTTTTCGGATGGATCCCTCCTGTCCCACTACTCCGTTGGGGTCCACGTTAGTGACGTAGACCGGGAGATCCCAGCCGCGGGAGGACATACCCCCTGCCACCGTCATCCCCAGGGAGTGATGGGGCTCCTTGGACAGCGTCACCGTCTTCTCATAACACGCCGGCTTCTCACATGAGTCCTGTAGAGGGGAGTGGTGCAATGTGAGAAATGTGTTGAATGGTTACACTGTAATAGATGTTTATTCACTATATAATGTTTATTGATGTTAGTTTCTGTCCAATGTGTTTTCTTGTGTTTTAAGTGTGAAGTTTAGTGTGTAAGACTAAGTACAGTGTGTGATGTTCAGGATAATTTAGAATAGTTGTGGTTTGTGGAAGTGAGAGAGTGTATGTACAGATGTCAGATCTTAATTTGACCCATTTAATTGAAGTAGGAAAATAATACATATTTAAAATCACAGCCAGGGGCAGCTGAGAGCACAGTTTTTATATTGTATTATTATATTCATGTTTTAAGGGTATAGCTCAGCTTTAATATTGCAGATTTTAAAGTGGCCTTTTATTGTCCCCAGCACAAGGTGCACCTGTGTAATGATCATGCTGTTTAATCTGCTTCTTGATATGCCACACCTGTCAGGGGGATGGATTATCTTGGCAAAGGAGAAATGCTCACTAACAGGGATGTAAACACATTTGTGCACAAAATCTGAGAGAAATAAGCTTTTTGTGCGTATGGAACATTCCTGTTTTTTTTTATTTCAGCTCATGAAACATGGGACCAACACTTTACATGTTGCGTTTATATTTTTTGTTCAGCGTAGATTGTGGTTTCTATCAATGTAATCGTCTGCATCATTTCCAAATTCCATACATCTTTTTTTGGTAACCAAAGTCTTTCAAGATATGTTCGGCCTCTGGTTCGTCTTATCGTCGGAACAACTTTTTGAACAGGCTAAGGGCGATTTCTCTATTTGACCAGCATTCTATACAATAGAAATCAAGTTATTTCCTCATTTACCACGGCAAATCTACTGTAGCAATTTACCCGACACTTTGTATGAGTGGAAACTACTGTTTTGATAGGCTACACTAGAATATAGTTTAGGTGTAGCCTACTATACGGCTGCATTTTGGATACGTTTTTATACATGGGAATGTTGCAGTAACAGGACGTATAGGCCTACAGTAGCAGTACCACATGTATTCATATTCTGTCTGGTTATTTTAGCGTTTTGTGCGCGTGCAAGAGAGATTGGATGATTTTGATAGCTGGCACTGGTCCAAATGACTTGACTTCCCCCGGCAGAGAAAGAAAGAGAACTGCAGGTTTTCAGTGAAGGTGTCGAAATCACGAGGCTGATTAGAATTTCCCGATTCGCAGGACATTTTTTTCTGGAACAAATGAAGCTCCAACATCCGTACCGTACAAAGTGTGTATGTGAGTGTACATGTGTGAGTCAGGGAGACTAGAGTAGTGTAAGTAACACATGGACACATTGGGGTTGATGTGATGTGGCCTGTGCTGTTTCTCTAATGTGCTGCACTCACACATTTCAGACCCTCAAGTCACATGCCATGACTACCCCAGGACACTACACTAACCACAGCTGTCACAAGCACTGACCAGTACTGCACACGGGGGTGTAGGCGTGTGCAAGGCGTAAATGGGTGTATGATGTAAGAGTGTGTGCGTATATGTCTGTTTCTGTAGCTGTAATTGTATCTCTGTGAATGCGCCTGTGTTCAAATCAAAGGAGCGTACGGTCCTGTTTTTCTTCCAGCAAAACTAGGATTGATAACGGCCCTAGAGCGCCTACAACAGACACACACACATCCAGTAGGAGCCAACTTCATTATCGTGTTTCAATATTAAAACACAATATAAAGGCCTGGTGAGATTTAGTCTAAATATGATCTATAGGCCTGCTGGAGGTGGCTTGGCTTATCTCAGAACAATAATACATTGTTATTGTTGCTACCTGCTATCGCTGCGGGGTTCTTTTATTACAGTCTCATTCTCTCTCTACTAGCTTTGATGCCAAGGTCTTTATCTGAAGAATACAGTAAGATTCCGCCGTCACACATTCTCTACTTTTAACAGTGTGTCTGTGAGAAAAATCTAGAAAGCGCGGTGAGAGCTGTGAAGTTAATCATTATTAGAACAGGGGAAGTTGTCAGCTCCAATAATGAGCTGGAGAAAATCCTGTTTTAGCGTGTCGGTGGAGGGGGTGTGAATCCTGTAGGGTGGTGGCGATGTTTTCTTCAGGGATAATATGCTCAGAGAGAGAGAACGAGAGAGAGACTCACGTATGGCTCTCTGAGAGGAGCGGAACACTCTGCTCGAGATGACACACTCCTCTTTGATGGAATAATACGGCTCAGGATCATTTTCACATAAAATGTCATATTTAGCATGAGAAGAAGAGGCAGGAAAACAAAGTCTGTTTTTTTTGTTTGTGTGTGTCAAATCAAATCAAATGTTATTGGTCACACACACACATGGTTAGCAGATGTTAATGCGAGTGTAGCGAAATGCTTGTAAAGTGTGTAGCGAAATGTGTGTGTGTGTGTGTGTGTATATAGGCTCTATTCAATCTGTGTTGCTGAAGCGTTACAGATTGCGTAATAGAAATGTAAAGGTCATTTCTGATGCACCGTTTACCGTGAATGCAGTCTCTGCTAAAGCCGGGAACATTGCCTTTAAATTTAAATCCCGGCGTAACGCTGATGTTGCTGATGATGTTGCCTATGTATGTGAACGTGTTTGTCCAACCTGAAGAAAAGCTCCTCAATCAAAGCAGTGTCTGACGTGTTTGTGTTTGTTTGGGTGTGTGTTTGTGTGCGTATGCTCGTACATACGTCATGCATTGCTCACCAGTAGCGTGTGTTCCATGTCCACTGGAGAGTATGGTGGGGGGCCTTCCATGCCCCATGGATCCTCCTGCAGGATGTCAGGGGTGGGCAGGCAGATCTGACGAGAAACAATGAAGTGGACCCGCTCCTCACTTGCCTACAGGAGACAACCAGATACGACAACCAAGCTCAGACCCAGACAGACACACAGAGCAATGCATTAAGAAGAGCAAACTCAAGAAGAATATCATGGTTAAGCTTTCATAAATACTCACTGAACACAGCTTCAGTGAAGTTGATCCAGACAAGTCCTTAAAAACAACTTTCACTGCCACGTAACTAGACCCAGACACAGAAACTACACGGCTACTGTATCTAGAACCTAAAAGGGTTCTTTGGCTGTCCCCATAGGAGATCCCTTTAAATAACCCTTTTTGGGTTCCATGTAGAACCCTTTCCACTGAGGGTTCTAGATGGAACCCAAAATGGTTCTACCTGGAACCAAAAATGGTTTTACCTGAACTAAAAATGGTGCTCTTATGGTGACAGCCGAAGAGCACCATTTTATCTAAGAGTGCATAGCTGTTCAAACAGGCCCATCTTATTCCTCCCAGATGCTGTGTTGGAGGTAGAGTATGAGCTATTTCCTGTTGACATTCTCTACCCTCTCCTACCACCCCCTGAAGAGAGCTCTAGGGAAAGAATCCCCCACAGAGAGCCTGGCCAGGCAGTAAAATATATCAAACATTTTATTACACCCGATAGGTTAATCCACATAATAAACAGATGCTCTGTTACAAATCACTCACACACACACACACACACACACACACACACACACACACACACACACACACACACACACACACACACACACACACACACACACACACACACACACACACACACACACACACACTTCACCCTTTACTTTCTTCAGGAAGCAGCCTGGCTGTGACTCTAACACCCCCCAGGAGTGGGTAGTCTACAGTATATGTGAGTAAATCTGTGCAGGATGGTGTGTGTGACACTCTTATCCTCCCATTAGACCCCCATCCTGCTGAGACAGAGCTGCTCCATAGATCATGCATTAGTAGTCAGGCCATTTTCTCTTCTGTCTCTAAGAACGCTGCAGTCTTTCTGCAGCCCTCATTCTCTCACTACCACTTTTCTAACTTTAAACTCATCATTTTTCTCACTAATCTGCATGCCTCCCCTCTCTACAACCTTTTCCTCCAGCTTCTTTCACTCAGTCTCTTTATTACTCTAGGTTGTCCACCCACTCACACAATGACTCACTCATGACTCCCTCATTCACTCGTATGAACTTGCACACACTCACAGGCGCATGCGCACACACACGCATATTACACATTCAAGCGTGCACACACACAGCTCGGCCTTTAGAGTTGCTCTTTTGAGAGTGCCTGTGTTCTCTGTGGAGCAGAGCTGACTCCTAAATTACCCAGTCCAGCTTGTAAATTGCCTTAATTGGACTCATTTAATTGGTTTCCCGCCAGTTCTTAATATCTGACAGAAACAGCCTGATATGAGCAGCCATGTTGAGTCCACAGAGACCCTCAAGAGCCAGCCAGTCTCCTCAGATAAGAACCCAGAGAGCACAACTACATCCCACAGTCAACCAGAAACACACCACCGCAATTACCCAGCATCCACCAGGAAGCAGTGCCTCAGCCAAGCAGTAGAGCAGCGCCCAGTCGACCACAGACACACCACAATTAACCACAATTAGCCACAATGGACGGGGTCAAAGCCAGCCAACAGAGTGCAATTTACCAGAACCACACTCCACTAATAGCGATACTATACCAGGAACCCAGAGCCAGGAAACATACCAAGACTACCAGACACACACCATTACCAAGTATTGTAAACGACAACCAACCAATGCTCCCTTACTCCTGACCCCTGCAGACTGACCTGGATGAGTAAAGCGGCGTGTTCAGGCGCTCCGTAGCGCAGGTCGTGTCCGTTGATGGCGAGGACGCGGTCGTTGACGCTGAGCTGCCCGTCGTGTGCCGCCAGGCCGCCCTCCAGCAGGTGGAAGATGAAGACGCCATGTCCCTCTGGTCGTCTCACCAGCTTGATGCCCAGCTGCTCCTCTGGGGTGCTCTTAGCCAGGACCACGTGGATGCTGTCGTCCCTCAGGGGATGGCCGTGGGAGAGGCCGTGAGGCAGGTAGCCGCCGGCCGCATCGTGGGGGTGGGAACGATAGCGGTGGCGCTGCTCTCTCAGCACTGTGAGTCGCAGCAGCTGGCAGGGCTGTTTGAGGGTGGCCAGGGCGTAGCAGTGGGGCACATTGCTGATGTCTATGCCGTTCACCTGAAGATGAGCGGGAGAGATGTAAAGGTGGAGTTAAGTCTCAGATTATATGTAGGTTATATTGAAGAGTTTATTTCCCAAAAAAACGTTATATCCACAAATTGTTCACATTTGTGTTTTTTCATCAGAAATTATTGCTTAGCTACGTTCATGGCTATGTAAAATATTGCACTTCTCAGAATTCTTTATTCATAGATTTTAGTTTTCTTTTGCAAAACGCTGTTTATTTGAGTATTTGTGTCCTGTATACTTGATATGAGTTTTTTTCACTACAGATCTCATATTACTATATTGAATATATATATATTTTTAATATTGATGTCACAAATGTATAATTTGTACACTTATTTATAAAGAATGAATATGTTAGGTCTATAGCTGTGATGCAATTAAAATTCGAAACACAAAACACAATGCATACAGTCACATACATGGCGAGTAGTACTCCACCGTACTCCAAACAAAAACACACACTGACCTTGAGGACAATGTCCCCGGGCAGCAGGCGTCCATCCCGGGCGATAACCCCCTCCCTGTAGATGTCCTGGATGAGGATACGCACCAGGGGGGTCTCGTTGCCCCCCACAATGCTGATGGCCAGGGGCTCCGAGGGCTCACGGTTGATCTTAATACTGGTGACCTCACCATCAGGGATCAAGTGATGGAGCTGCGGTAGAGCCAGCACTGAGAGAGTGAAGGAGGCAGAGACAGAGACAGAGAGAGACAGAGACAGAGAGAGAGACAGAGAGAGAGAGACACAAAGAGAGAGAGACAGAGAGACAGAGAGAGAGAGAGACAGAGAGAGAGAGACAGAGACAGAGAGAAAGACAGAGAGAGAGAGAGAGAGAGAGAGAGAGAGAGAGAGAGAGAGAGAGAGAGACAGAGAGAGAGAGACAGAGAGAGAGAGCGAGAGTGTGATAATCTGATTTCTATGATGAGAAGGAAATCTCTCAAAGACCCAGTGCAAGGCCAACAGAGAGAGAGAGACAGATATATAAATTTATACATGTATAGAGAGAGCGAGAGCGAGAGGAAGCAAACAAGAGAAGAGCGCGAGAAAGCCAGAGAGACTGTGTAGAGAGGTTTGGTGTTGAAGCAGCTGTCTCGACTCCCCCAGGTTACCAAAACAAGCTTTACAAGCCGAAAGGGAGAATCCACTTGGCTGATCATCCTTTCTTATGTTTGGATCATTAGTCACATCTGTACCAAGTATGCTTGGGAAAACCCTCAAATTTAATTTTCTACAAGGTTATTGCTTGGGTGGATAGAAAATCACACACTTTTACACAGGGTTTGCACAGACACACAGTGACTGTACAGACACATAAATTAGATCTAAAATTCTCACAAATACACAACCACAACCTCATACTGTACACACACATATGCACCCATGCACTTACACACAAACACAGTGTCAGCTTCCAGGTGTAAGAGTGAAAGTAACACCACTCTCACTAAAGGGATGGTCTAACTTCAGCCTCTCCCACACAGAGTTGTTCTGATATGTTGTCCTCTCTGTTTCCCAGCTCTGAGCAGCAGGCACACCCTGACTGGACTGGACAATTAGATAGGGGAGGCAGGAACTGGTATGTGTCCGTTCAATACTGACAACAGTCTGGGCCAAGAGCTAACCAGCTCACAGCTACCTCGGACAATGTGTGCTATTTACACTATCTATATCGCTCTGTACCTATCAGTGGTTCTATCTCTCCCTCCCTGCTCATTCTCTCCATCTTTCTCTCTCTCTGGCCCACTCTCTCCCCCTATCTCACTTGTTCCATAGCCCCAGTCCCTAGTTCTACTCACACTGCAATTTCTCCCTTCCAAAGTCAATATTTTCACCGTAGATTGCTTCCAGGGAGTAGAGCAAATTAACACACAGACCATTGCTGGTTATATAACCCCCCCCCCTCTTTCTCTCTCCCGCCCCTCTTTCTCCCCCTGTCTCTCTCTCCCTCCTCCCTCTCTCTCCAGCTCTCTCTCTCTCCCTCTCCTTCTTTCTCCAGAGAGATTCTATGAGTATTTAATCTATTCTCACAGCCTCCTCAACGACGGCCTTAGAGAATAATATGGTCTCTGATCCTTCTCTTTCGCTCTCTCTCTCTCTGACTCACAGCCTATTGGTCCTCCTCGTCATCACCATCATGAACATCATGGCTCATCCTCCACTTTCTCCTCCTCCTCTTCATTCTACTCTTCATGGCTCTGTCCATCCCTGTCATTCTCCAGGGTCGTCCTGTATACTGCATCCATCTGAAATGGATTCTATATGCCTCTGCAATAAACACTGTATCCCTCTACACAGGCTGATCCTGGCCGTTCTGCCGCCCTAGGCAAGACAAAAATATTGCTGCCCCCCAAAAAAACTAGAATACTCCCAGTAAGCAAAATTACATTGAAAAGATGTTTAAATACGTATTTTCCAGAAGTTGAAGTTAGGTTAATTTTAGGTATTCAACGTATTTTCCGGATGTTTAAAATACATTTCCGGATGTTGAAAATACTTATTTTCTGGACGTTGAAAAATATGTATTTTTCAGACGTTGAAATCGGGTTCATTTTCAGTTTTGAATGAAAGTAGAAAATAAGTCATTTACGATGAGACATCCTACAGGAAGGAGGTGAGAACCCTGGCGGAGTGGTGCCAGGAAAATAACCTCTCCGTCAACAAAACGACGGAGCTAATCGTGGACTACAGGGGACAGCAGAGAGAGCACGCCCCCCACCCACATTGACGGGCCACAGTGGAGAGAGTCAAAAACGTCCGGTTCCTCTGTGTGCAAATCCCAGAGGACCTGAAATGGTCCCGCCACAGCGACAGTGTGGTGAAGAAGGTGCAACAGCGCCTCTTCAACCTCAGGAGGCTGAAGAAATTCGCCTTGGCCCCTAAGACCCTCACAAATCTACAGATGCACCATCGAGAGCATTCTGTTGGGCTGTACGGAACCTGCACCACCCGCAACTGCAGGGCTCTCCAGAGAGGGGTGCGGTCAGCCCAATGCATCACTGGGACATTTACAGCCCTCGAGGACATTTACAGCACCCGGTGTCACGGGAAGGCCAAGAAGATCATCAAGGACACCAGCCACCCGAGCCACAGCCTGTTCACCCTGCTATCATCTGGAAGGTGGAGACAGTACAGGTGCATCAAAGCTACTGGAACAGAGGGGACTGTGAGGGGACAAACACACACACACTGTTTTAGTTTTTGTTTGTATATCATTGTATTTTACATTTGTGTGACTGTCCTTGTCTATCAGTGTATCAGTGTTTTGTGTTTTTTGTGGACCCCAGGAAGAGAAGCTGCTGTTTCTGCAAAAGCTAATGGGGATCCAAATAAACAAACAAAGCTTGGACCGACAGACTGATAAACAGCTTCCATCTTCAGGCCATCAGACTGTTAAACAGTCACCACTAGCCGGCCTCCACTCGATACCCTGCCCTGCACTTTAGAGACTGCTGCCCTATGTACATCTATGAATTGGGATTTTAAGGGGTTTTAAATGGAGTGTTAAAATACATTTAAAAAATTGAAGAGAAATTTTTTGAAGAATTCATTGAACACTGGTCACTTGAATAATGTTTACATACTGTTTTTCCCACTTTATATGTACATACTGTATTTTAGTCATGGCTCATCCTATGTAACATCGGGCATTGTCTCTTGAAAGCATTCCACATGTTGACTCCAATGCTTCCCACAGTTGTGTCAAGTTGTCTGGATGCCCTTTGGGTGGTGGACCATTCTTGATACACACAGGAAACTGTTGAGTGTGAAAACCCCAACAGCGTTGCAGTTCTTGACACAAACCTACCTCCATACCCTGTTCAAAGGCACTTAAATATTTTGTCATGCCTATTCACCCTGTGAATGGCACACACAAAATCCATTACTCAGCTGTCTCCTCCCATTCATCGACACTGATCGAAGTGGATTTAACAAGTGACATCAATAAGGGATCATAGCTTTCACCTGGAATCACCTGGGCAGTCTATGTCATGGAAAGAGCATGTTTTGTATAGTCTGTATACTCCAGACTATGTCCAGCAGCTCTCTTTCACGGTCCCCTGAAGAGCCTACTTTCTCTCCTCCAGCCTGGCCCACAGAGCCCCAGGCTCCCACTCTCTCATCTGATCACTATCTTCTGTTCTGTTCTGGGGACCAGTGGACTCTTACACAATGTGCAGCTGAATTATTAAAGGAACATATGCTGCAGCAGTTACCCAGCCGTGTCACCCTCAGCACAGAGCCAAAGGAACTGCACATACACACACGCGAACAAACACAGGCACACACTTTTGCAAACACATACACACTCGCGCACACCAACACATTCAAGTAAAAGAGACACAAAAATCCATGCAGGCACAGGCATGCACATACACACGGACACACGCACACACAGGCACACAAGTACTGAAGTACACACACACACATCTCATACCCTCTACAGGGAATCACAGAAACTGCAGACACAGCATAGAGATCACTGACATCATACTGATTTAAACACAACCCCCACTGACAAAACAATATAGACATAGACACCCAGCATACACACATTTCATATAGTGCACAAAAGCAAACACACAACCACTCACTCAAACTAACACACACATACCTTCCTGGGGCACACTGGCGTTCCTGGCATTGTCTTGTTCCTCTGCGGTCTCATTGGACACGGAAGTGCCACTCTTGGTCCTCCGCAGGACACTGAAAGCACGGTTCAACCGCCTGAAGGAGCGGCTCCTGACCGAGGTGCGGTCATAGTTTCGGACTGAGGGGAGAGAGAGACAGGGGCACACTTTATAGATCAGCTCTGTTCTGACTGAACATGTCTGGACAAGTCTCTGAGACCACTTCTCCACAGCCAATCAGATGCCGGAGATCTCTCTGCCTCTACAAAAGCCCTAACAACAGCTTGAACACATTTGTTTTAGGGATTCCAATCAATATCCTTCAGCAATTCCCCAAAACACTCATTATTACAAGAAACTCTGCAGGGGTGATGGGCTTTGTAAACTGCAGCAGTCAGATTTATGTAATCTTTCAGCTACAACTAGGTGCACTTTAAATACACCAGTGAGACCCTACTATAATCTTCTATAGTTGAGATTCTGGCAGGGAGTGTGTGTCCCTGGCTCTACCAGAACAGAGCAGGCTGCAGTGGAGTGTGAGCCCCAGCCAGGCTGCCCTGAGAGCGGAGCAGTGGGCCTCTGCAGCGCCCCTCCCTCCCTCTGCGGGCCTGGGGAGATGCGAGGCCTCCTGACAGCCACATTATTCTTTAAACGCACCCGGCGCTTCTGGAGCTGACAGCTTGTTCAGCAGCAGTGGCTCTGCATGGTGGTGGGTACTCCGCTGCGCTCGGCAGCCCTGGCCAAAGTGCTGGTGCAACGTCATTTGATGCCCCCCCCACCAGCGGCGCGCTCACGCTGAGAGGGGGGATGTGAGTGAGTGTGACACGCGTGAGTGGCTCTAGGGTTCACAGGTGGGATGAGTGGAGGGTGAAGGGCTATCACGTCATTCAGCATTAATGGACCTGGGCTATATTTAACCCTCATTCCTCCCACTCCCTCTCTTTACATTCTCCCTCCCTGTCTCTCTCGCTCTCTTTCTCTACCCCCCCAGGACAGAGATTTTATAGATCGGTGAAAAATCAATGCTATAAAAGCTAATTGAAGAACAGGATTTCCATCAAAGATCATTAAGTAGAACAGATACTGTATTTAAGTGTGCATGGGTTATGGGATGTACACTACTGCTCAAAAGTTTGGGGTCACTTAGACATTTCCTTGTTTTTGAAAGAAAAGCAAGCTTTTTTGTCCATTAAAATAACATCAAATTGATCTGAAATACAGTGTAGACATTGTTAATGTTGTAAATTACTATTGTAGCTGGAAACTGCAGATTTTTTTAATGGAATATCTAAACAGGCGTACAGAAGCCCATTATCAGCAACCATCACTCCTGTGTTCCAATGGCACGTTGTGTTAGCTAATCCAAGTTTATCATTTTAAAAGGGTAATTGATCATTAGAAAACCCCTTCGCAATTATGTTAGTGTAACCAGTGTGAAATGGCTAGTTAGCTAGCGGGGTGCGTGCTAGCAGCGTTTCAATCGGTGACGTCACTCACTCTGAGACCTTGAAGTAGTGTTTCCCCTTGCTCTGCAAGTAACGATATTTCGTGGGAGGCAGTTGTTGATGTGTGCAGAGGGTCCCTGGTTCGAGCCCAGGCAGGGGTGAGGAGAGGGACGGAAGCTATACTGTTACATTAGCACAGCTGAAAACTGTTGTTCTGATTAAAGAAGCAATACAACTGGCCTTCTTTAAACTAGTTGAGTATCTGGAGCATCAGCATTTGTGGGTTAGATTACAGGCTCAAAATGGCCATCTTCATTAAATAGTACCCACAAAACACCAGTCTCAATGTCAACAGTGAAGAGGCGACTCAGGGATGCTGGCCTTCTAGGCAGAGTTCCTCAGTCCAGTATCTGTGTTCTTTTGCCCATCTTAATCTTTTATTTTTATTGGCCAGTCTGAGATATGGCTTTTTTTTTGCAATTCTGCCTAGAAGGCCAGCACTGGTGTTTTGCAGGTACTATTTAATGGAGCTGCTAGTTGAGGACTTGTGAGGCGTCTGTTTCTCAAACTAGACACTAATGTACTCGCCAACAGTTGTGCAACGGGGCCTCCCACTCCTAATTCTATTCTTGTTCGAGACAGTTTGCGCTGTTCTGAGAAGGGAGTAGTACACAGCGTTGTACGAGATCTTCAGTTTCTTGGCAATTTCTCGCATGGAATAGCCTTCATTTCTCAGAAGCAAGAATAGAATAGTTTCAGAAGAAAGTTATTTGTTTCTGGCCATTTTGAGTCCGTGATCGAACTCACAAATGCTGATGCTCCAGATACCCAACTAGTCTAAAGAAGGCCAGTTTTATTGCTTCTTTAATGAGGACAACAATTTTCAGCTGTGCTAACATAATTGCAAAAGGGTTTTCTAATGATCGATTAGCCTTTTAAAATGATAAACTTGGTGCAACGTGCCATTGGAACAGGAGTGATGGTTGCTGATAATGGGCCTCTGTACGCCTGTGTAGATATTCCATAACAAAATCTGCCGTTTCCAGCTACAATAGTCATTTACAAACATTAACATTGTCTACACTGTATTTCCGCTCAATTTGATGTTATTTTAATGGACGAAAAATGTGCTTTTCTTTCAAAAATAAGGAATTTTCTAAGTGACCCCAAATCTTTGAACGGTAGTGTATATCTGGTGTGTGGGTATGAGGGGGTAAAATCTATGTTTGAATAGTGTTTACTGGTGGTATCTATGTAAGTGAGGGACTATGAAACTGTGACTAGAAAGCCTCCGCTGGCTCCCTGCTTTCTATTGATTTTCAATCAGTCACAGTGACAAACAGTGCGATGCGCACACACACACACACACACACACACACACACACACACACACACACACACACACACACACACACACACACACACACACACACACACACACACACACACACACAGTGCTTTATAGATCAGAGAAAGGTTACTAGGTGCAGCACTACACATAACCGTACGCACACGCACACTCACTCTTCTTGGAGCTGCTGCGGGCTGCCAGGCTTGTGGTGCTTCCCGATTGGCTGTTGTCCTCCATGCTGGGGTCGAAGGCAGGGTTGACGAGGCCGGGCTCGTCTGATAGGAGGGCGACCGCGGAGGAGGTGGGGCCGTCGCCTGGCAGGGTGGCCACAGTGAGTTCTGACGTGCTGTCAGTGCAGTCCCCCTCCTGGGAACGCCGCTTCCTGTCTGCAGACAGGCCATAGTGAGACGCACCTTTACACCTTCAAATACACACAGGGAGACAAGGACAGCCTGTCAGAGACACACACCATAGACCCAGCTGGGAGAGGTCACGCATCAACAACAACAACAGCAACCCACCAAGAAAACCTAAAAAGAGGTTGAAATGAAATGGGATACTGGGACAGGGACGTTATGTAATGTACCCTGTGATGGATGGAGCTATTATTACGCTCTCAGTGACTCATCACCAATTACAAGATGTGTCATGAATATATGATGCAGTGAACACACGGCAGCCACTGAATCATGGAACAGAATGGGCTATCAGTCAACAGTCCTGAATCCTCTTGAATCCTGAGTGTCTCAGTAGTGACAACATAGTCCAGTCCAGGTAGAGAGGATACGGACAGGGATTAAACCAGAGAGATTAAGGTTAAAGGTCACCACCATCTCAGGAGCAGTGGTTAATATGATGTGACTTCTGACCCATCACCCCCTGGAGGTATCCATCTCCTCACCTCTACTTCCTGATCCAAGCTGCCCAGAAGGGACATCTATTTGACCTCATGACTGATATAATCATCTTGACAAGTGATTCCTCCTCAAGCAACATCACACACCCAATACACAACCTGCTAGTGTATAATAATATATTTTCTTACATAGACAACTGATCATTGTATTTGTATTTGTATTTTTCATGGTTGTTCTTTTGAAATTAAAACTGGATTGATATTGTCATATTGTCATTCTTGTCTTGTCTTGTCACCCTTTCTGTCTTATTTGATCATTCAGTGTATAATTAAGCAATAAGGCCCAAGGGGGTGTGGTATATGGCCAATATACCACAGCTAAGGGCTATTCTTATCCACGATGCAAAGAGGAGTGCCTGGATACAGTCCTTAGCCGTGGTATATTGGCCATATACCACAATCCCCGGAGGTGCCTTATTGCTATTATAAACTGGTTGCCAATGTAATTAAAAGAGTAAAAATACATGTATATGGTCTGATATACCACAGCTTTCAGCGAATCAGCATTCAGGGCTCAAACCAGCCAGTTGATGTATTGTGCTGCTCTGTGAGTCACTGTGGATAAGATCACCTGACAGATGATTGAATACAAATGTGAGCAAATAAACGTTCCAGTGGTTATAGAGAGCAGGTAACACAGGAGACATGAGGAATATAAAACACCACAGAGGTCTCAATGTCATATTCTCCCTCGTGAAACTAATCACATTCTCCAATTCCCAGTATTGTTAACGTCTTTCACGTCCCTACACTCGCTCTGCAACACAAACAGAACACTCGAAAGGCACGAACACCAGCGCGCACAAACACACGCACAACCCTACAATTGAAATCCTCCCAAACTGAGCACGTCGGAGAGTGTGTTTGCATATAGACAGAAAATAGCTGTCTCTGGGTTTTCCTCTCTTTCCCATAATAAAGGCTTTGGTTGAAGCGCCAATAACGGAAGCTGAAACAACATTGTCCTGTCTCTGCCTCTCTGTAGAGCTATAAGAACAAACATTCATTAACTATGTTTTTATGGGCTGGATCATACCAGACCCAGTTAGAGCTTCTACTAACACACTCAGACATACACAGCAAAAACTGGATCCATTTCTACATACATCCTCATTACAGCAGCAGGTATTATTACTGTGTATGGAGGACAGGATGCATTTAAGGCAAAATGGAGGACATAAAGTAATAGCTAAAATGGTGGACATCAGGACTCATGTCCCATTTGGGAGGACACAAATAGATGAAATAGCATTAGATGGCACTGAGTGATGGGGGCCCAGAAACAGGCTGTGTGTGTCTGAGGGAGGGAGTCCATTGGCTCTCTGTGGGGGGGGCAGCAGTCTGAAGCAGTGTTTTGTCTCAATCGAGGTCTGTCTGAGCAGGTCATGCTCTGTGTCCATACATCACAGACAAAGACATTTCATCCTGAACTGGCCTCTATATCTCACTTCCAGCCATAGGGCTTGACTGGCTCCACCGGTCAGCTCTAACACTAGACTAACAGACAGAGTTTGGGGAGCAGTCGGTTCAGTTTGGCAGTCTCGGCATGGTGACTGACATTGAAAGAAGAGGGAGAAGTTTCAGACAGTGGAGCCAAGCAGAGGCCCATTGATTTGTGGCCCAGTCAGAGCTTGGCTATGCTGGGACGCTTGTGATTACTAACTTCCACCTGTGTTCCTCAAGCCTGTCAAATGGACGGAGGTGTGTGTGCACGTGTGTGTGCTTACGTGCATGCTTGCGTGTGTGTTTGTGCATGTACAGTATGTGTGTGGCGGTCTGTTTCTATCTACTGGAAACTCACCCTAATTCAGAGTTAACATATTGAATCCTATCAAGAGTGTAGAGTCAGCAATATACCACTTAAGCAAGGGTGGTTGGAAGTGGTTGGATAGAAGAAGAATATTTCAGTCAACAACGCTGAGACCTACTTCAGTGGAGAGGAGCATCATCCTCAACATCAATTTGTGTAATTAAAGCTGCATGTCCATCAGCCATAAAAGACTGCTGCTACACCAGCACGTTACGTGCTTCATGTGGGGCTAAATTAATTACTTCAGGACATTAGGAACTTTACAACGTGCACAAGCACACATGCGTATGCACGCACACTCATACACTGGAATACATCTACAGATGGCAAGCCTGCAGTACAATACATTTGGAGAAGCTGACATTATGGAATTAAATCCTGAGAAAGTATTCCCACATTTTACCCACGGCAGTGGAAAATTGAAAATCAAAGTTAACGGAGCTGTTCAGGGAGTGATTAAGAACCCACATGAGAAAATACTATAGTATAAATACTATAGTATTCACAAAGGTTTTTTGGCTGACTACTTTAGTATTTACTATAGTGTTTTTGCTTTATTATTTTTGACATAGAAGTGGAGGCTTTCTCCTTCAGGAAACCTACTGGAGAAATACTAAAAGAGCACATTTTCGAAAACCTGTAGGTAGGTAGGTAGGTAGGGTCGTGACTTGACTTTAACATTAATCTGAAGACTGTTATTTATACAATTTACGAACTATGTTTAATTGTTACCCGATTAAATTAATCATGTAACAATTAACTCATTAGGATCTGGGGCACCACGAGAGCGGTTCTTTGAAGAGTTACCATCTCCAGAATTAAACTCTAAAAGGTCTTTACCTATCACATCTGTAAACTGTCAACGGTGGCAGGTAGCCTAGTGGTTAGTGTGTTGAGCCTGTAACCCAAAGGTTGCTGGATTGACTCCCTGCGCAGACAAGATAAAAATCTGTCCTACTGCCCTTGAACAAAGCAGTTAACCCACTGTTCTCTGGTAGGCTGTCATTGTAAATAAGAATTTGTTTTTAACTGACAAAATAAAGGTACAAATAAAAACATTTATCAGTTGTAAACTTCTTCCATCTGCAAAAACCCAAGCCTTACTTATGATTCATTACTTGCTAGTTAAATGGAACACAGGATAAACACACACACTCTGTACTGGTTATTGACTGGAGATAATACGCTGAAAACAGGTCCCTTGTGGAATGACAACAACATGGATGCCTCTTAAAGAAGAGATGGAGAGGGAGTGAGAGGGACAGAGACACTTAACATTGCCACATTCAGAAACTACTCTCACATACAATAACCATATACTTTGCAGACAAACCGCCTCCCGCTTTGAGCAAGAAATCATGAATGTATTTACGAGAAATTCCTGGGTTTGCCGGGCATCTCTCGGTGAACGGGGTAGCCTTGGAAAGGGGGTTGGGTCTTTTGCGGCACGCTTGTAAGGCTCTGATTGTCCGAAATGGTTCCAACAACTCTTCTACTGTTGTCCTTCTTCGTAGTTGTCCGGTATGAAAGAAGCTGGGTATGAAAGAAGCTGTAGAGTCTGTACCATCAAATTGATGGCACTGTACATCCAAATATGATCCAAGTAATAAGTTCACACAAGGTGTGTGACCAGCGCATCCTAGGTGGTTTGAAGAATGCATTATCTTTGCGAGCGGAAGCTCACGGTACAATATGTTTTTTCTCTCAGAGACGACACCTTAGTCATTGTCTCGTGTGTGCCTTGTTAAGCCTTTGGATACCCGTAATTCAAATCCCCTTCCTTCTGGGGATCAGAGGCACAGGGCAGCTTTAGCCACTTAGGCATATCTCCACTGCTGCTTAGAACATTAAAGGCTGTCTAGAGGAATTAAGGCCACAATCTCTCCAGTCTGAGGCCAGAGCAGGGAACCCAGACAACAGTCCCCAAGACGCAGAGGGACAGGGTGGTCCTGAAGCTGGGGACCCTAGAGAGAGGAACCAATGAGCGAATACAAACAAATGTTGCATAACTTTCTTCCAAACAAACTACTCTTTTTCTTTGTCTGCCCTCCTATCTAATACACAAACAAAACCTCCTCCTGTAGCGTTGTGTCAGTGTGTGATTTGTGTTGTGGGGGATCATGGCTCAGCTTAGTGCTGGCTCATTAGAGCTAGCTGCCTGCCTCAGCAGCAGTACACCATGCCTAGTTCTCCACAGTCACAGACAGACACAGAGAGACGCTTCAGTAATCACATAATCTCCATTAACCCTGTGATCTGGATAGAGATAGCTAAGAAACACCTTCTCTGGCACAATAATAATTACCCAGCATTCCATGGGAGGGGGGGCGGAGGAGAGAGGGGAGGATGTGCCCTGGCTGGCTGTGACACAAACAGTCTTCTTCTTCTGATGTGAAATAAACACCAGCTCACAACTCATCAAAGCCTGTGAGATTCTCCAATCCTCTTTAGGGGTGAGTGGATTATCCTCCCTAACCCAAATACGCTACGCTCTCCCTCTCTCGACTGACTGCAGCAGACAATAATATTATCAGCACAGAATACACAGATAGCACAAATAACCACAGACCACTATCAAAATATGAGCTAGATCAGTCAGTCTGATGCGGACACAGGGTTCCCTGAATTTGTGTGTGTGGATGTTTGTGTATGTGTTTGTGTATATGTTTGTGTATGTGTGTGTGTGTATAGTGTGTGTGTATATGTGTGCGTGCATGTGAATGGCCTTGCCTACCCAGAGTGTCTGTCAGGGATGGTCCAGTGCTGTGACCTGAACCCTGATGGACGTATCCATTCTGGAGTTGGTCTATAGCAGGGGTGGGCAACTTCTCGAGGGCCTGATTGGTGTCAGACTTCTTCTCCATCCCTAGCAAACACAGCTGATGAATCAAATTGTATTCTAAACTGAAGATCATGATTAGGTGATTATTGGAGTCAGGTGTGTTAGCTGGGGAAAAACTGTGACACCAATCTGGCCCTCGAGGACTGGCATTGCCCGCCCCTGGTGTATAGCATCCTCTCTGTGGTGTGTGATGGCTACTGAGAGTCATGAACCAACCCAGTCCAAGGCAGAATCCAGCAGTGTTAATCCGGACTATTGGAGTACTGCAATCCTTTCCCAGCTCACTCCATGACAGCTCAGTTCTTAAGACTTCAGGCCTGGAAGAAGAAGCTTTTCTTTGGCACTGTGAAAGAGGGGACATTTGTATGTGAAAGAGAGCGTCGTTTGGGACAGACAATACCTCCCAACAGTAGACCTATATTGGGAATACTAATGACAGTAGAGCATTCTGGGAAAGATGATATCCCATAATTCCTGAGCGTTTTTAATCACCGCATCGTTTAAACCGAGGAGAATCATCCTCCTTATCTCTATCTGTGCTTTGTCACAAGATCAAACTGAAGCTCCTTGCTTTGGCGAAAAAGCCTCTGGATGAAAAAACTCTAAATCTCACTAATCTCACAAAAAGAAGAGGAGAAAAAAACCTTCTTCTCCTTCTCGCTCTCTGTCTAATAAAAACGCATCCCTCTGAGCTCCTCTTGATGTCTGCTCCAAAAGTAAAACTCTTGACAGCAAACGGTCTGCCTGTCAGACAGAGCTTTTGGCTAGGACACGTCGCAGAGGAACACTCACAACCCACTGGGTACGGACGTCATTTCAATGTCTAGTTTTGATTAAAAAAAATTGTCAACTAAAGTGAATTCAAAGTGAAATCAACAAAACATTTCACCATGTCATTGGATTTAGGTTAAAAGTTGGGTGAAAAAATACAAAATTCCACATTCGTTTTGATATGGTATGGAAACAATGTAGATTGAACCAATTTTTGCCCAATGGGTTTAAACTGTTTGATTAAATAAAACACAGCTCTTCCTTTCTTTGCCTCTCCTCTCCACATGCACACATACGCCTAAGGAGGTTGGTGGCACCTTAATTGGGGAGGACGGCTCATGGTAATGGCTGGAGTGGAATTAATGGAATTGTATCAGATACATCAAACACATGGTTTCTATGGGTTTGATGCCATTCCAAGGGCTCCGTTCCAGCCATTATTATGAGCCGTCCTCCCCTCAGCAGCCTCCACTGATGTACGCACACACACATACACACACACACTCATGGCTCGCAGTCCGCTGAGGCATGACATGGGGAGGGAAATTGTTAATTAATTAAATCCATATTGACAAAGGCCTGGAGAAAAGAGGAGAACATCTGTGTTCACTAGCTCCTTAATTAGATAAATGTATCAATTATAAAACCTTGCTTTATTTTGAGACCATATACAATACATATGGAGGGAGGGAGGGAGGGAGGGAGAGGGGGAGGGAGGGAAGGGTGGGGAGAATGAATGATGAACTGAAAGAATTTGAATTAGTTGGTGTGTTGATTGGATTTTGTTGCTTTTGCTCAGAGCTGGAGGGTGTGACTCAACAACAAAGCACTTCAGGTCCCGAGACGAACACGTCCGGGGCCCATATCACAGACACCCCCCCACACACAAAATCTGGCTACTGTAAGTCTGGTTTGGCAGGATTGGTTCACCTGTATTTATGATCTAAAAGAAAACCCTCCCAGCCCTGAGTCAATGAGGTCATCTTCCTCCAACTTCCTGAGCTCTGAATCAGGCCTTTCCTCCAATCAATATCAGAGTCCCATCATCAGCCAAAGCCATGACCTGACATGATCAGCCAGGAAGGACGTTGCTGCAGCAATCATTGCACGAGTGTCGCGTTTCAACCAACCGAGAGTCTTTCTCTCTGTCCTCTGTACTCCTCGCTCCCTCGTCTCCTATTCCTCCATCCTGTTCTCAATTTTGTACTCTCTCCCTCCATCCTTTATGATCTTTCAAACTCTCTCTCTCTCCCTCCACCTCTGTAACTCTGTCTCTCTCTCTCTGTCAGATTTATTCTCTCCTCCTCGGTATGGGAGCGTAGCTGGCTCTAAGATCGCTACAATCACGGCAGCTCCACTACATAAAAAGGCTTTGCTGAAGAAGCCTATCTCAATAGTGCAATGTGCACACCAAACGTTGTATTTCATGCAAATTCCAGCAATCGTCAGTGCTTCAGTCAGTGTAAGCATGTAAGGCACAAACCACGGCAGCTAAGAATGACTGCAGTGGGAATTGTGCATGTATCATTCTTTCCAGCACCTATGTCTGTGTTTATTGCTGTGTTGGAAAAAAACACAATTAGCTATAAGGGGTATTATGTATGTGGAGGCTGTTATAAGTGTGTATGTGAGCACTTCGCATGCGTGTTTGAACGTTAAAAGTCATGGACAGCCTAAGGCTCCAGATGACTTGTAGGTGAATTATAGATCTGTTCTATTCACTGTGACTTTAGAGGCCTGTGTGGGGGGGTGTATAGTTATATGTACGGGAGTTATGCAGTATGTAGTCCAGTATATATGAATAATAGATTGTTATCTCCTATATGTTGTATTTCGTTTGTGGTTGGCCTGCTTTTCCCTCACATGCTACTAATACAGTGCCAGAGTAGACTAGCATGCAAAACATTTCACATATCTGGCATTTTGTCAGTATGTGCAATACTGTGTTTCCGTGTGTGTGTGTGTGTGTGTGTGTGTGTGTACATTATTCTCCTGGGTATACAACCACACTCCTATATAACCCTCTGTTAAGTGCATCCCATGGGTCCTGTGTGCTCTTTCTGCTGGTATCCCATAGTGCTCTATGCGCCTCTCCTCTCTATGGTCTCATTTCTCACATGGTCACATGGTCTGAGAGCAGGCGGGGGGCCGTATTGCCGTCGGACCCATGCCGACACCAGCCTGGCCAAACAAGGCAACTATCCCTGCAGCGCCATACCGTAGTTACGCTGGGCACTGGTCCCTGGTCCCTGGTGGTATCCCTGTTTGTTTCCCGGTCCACACAACGTGCTGCAACAAGCTCTCACAGTCTCATCCATGTTTTCATACAACAAATTTTGAAGTTTAGGCATAAACGCCAAATGTTTAAGGTTAGGGTTAAGTTTCGGTATTAACTCTGAATGGTCAAGGTAAATGATAAGATTTGGGATAGGCTTTAAATAAAAATATCGCTGGATTTGAACATGCAACCTTTAACACCAGATGCTTACACCAACCTCCCCTTCCACAACACCCTCACAAAACCGAAACCTACCTGAAGGTAACAACGCTGACTGTTACCCCTAGTGGCCGGTTTCCATGTCATCTCCCGACGTCCTCAGGCATGGATGGATGTTGAATACTGACTTGTATCACGGGTGACCTGGCTCTACATATCACGGGTAACCTGGCTGTACGTATCACGGGTGACCTGGCTGTACATGTCACGGGTGACCTGGCAGTACGTATCACGGTGGTGCTGGGTGACGTGAAACCAGCTCAGCTAGGGGCGTGGCAAGAGGCAGCCGGGGAATCAAATCACTGACATGACAGATTAGACTAGCTTCTGCTCTTCTCTCCTCTCTCTCGCTCTCTCTTTTCTCTCCCTCTGTCCCTGCACTCCAGTGTCTCTGGTCTGGCCACTCATATGGATGTCCCGTGGTGATAAGAAATTCAGCAGAGGGGATATATCCACCTTGTAGAACAGGATGCAGCTCAACAGACATACTGATACAGGCAGACCAAAGACACACTGATACAGGCAGACCAAAGACACACTGATACAGGCAGACCAAAGACATACTGATACAGGCAGACCAAAGACACACTGATACAGGCAGACCAAAGAGACACTGATACAGGCAGACCAAAGACACACTGATACAGGCAGACCAAAGACACACTGATACAGGCAGACCAAAGAAACACTGATACAGGCAGACCAAAGACATACTGATACAGGCAGACAAAAGACAGACTGATAGAAGCAGACCAAAGACACACTGATACAGGCAGACCAAAGACACACTGATACAAGCAGACCAAAGACACACTGATACAGGCAGACCAAAGACACACTGATACAGGCAGACCAAAGACACACTGATACAGGCAGACCAAAGACACACTGATACAGGCAGACCAAAGACACACTGATACAGGCAGACCAAATACACACTGATACAAGCAGACCAAAGACACACTGATACAGGCAGACCAAAGACACACTGATACAGGCAGACCAAAGACATACTGATACAGACAGACCAAAGACACACTGATACAGGCAGACCAAAGACACACTGATACAAGCAGACCAAAGACATACTGATACAGGCAGACCAAAGACATACTGATACAGGCAGACCAAAGACACACTGATACAGGCAGACCAAAGACACACTGATACAGGCAGACCAAAGACACACTGATACAGGCAGACCAAATACACACTGATACAAGCAGACCAAAGACACACTGATACAGGCAGACCAAAGAGACACTGATACAGGCAGACCAAAGACATACTGATACAGACAGACCAAAGACACACTGATACAGGCAGACCAAAGACACACTGATACAGGCAGACCAAAGACATACTGATACAGGCAGACCAAAGACACACTGATACAGGCAGACCAAAGACATCCTGATACAGGCAGACCAAAGACACACTGATACAGGCAGACCAAAGACATACTTATACAGGCAGACCAAAGACACACTGATACAGGCAGACCAAATACATACTGATACAGGCAGACCAAAGACATACTGATACAGGCAGACCAAAGACATACTGATACAGGCAGACCAAAGACATACTGATACAGGCAGACCAAAGACACACTGATACAGGCAGACCAAAGACATACTGATACAGGCAGACCAAAGACACACTGATACAGGCAGACCAAAGACATACTGATACAGGCAGACCAAAGACACACTGATACAGGCAGACCAAAGACATACTGATACAGGCAGACCAAAGACACACTGATACAGGCAGACCAAAGACATACTGATACAGGCAGAGAGGATGGTATGAATGCCTTGTTATGTGTCATTTTCTTACGATACGGCTAGGCAGTAGAATACTACAGTACTACAGTATAGTATACATGTACAAACAAACATGTTCTGGAAAATGCATACCCACCCAATGAACACATTATATTGAATAAAACCTCTCCTTGTCCCAGCCTGGAATCCCCACGTTTTAAGATGACCCCCATCATTCCTGTTCCCATGAACTCTACGGCTTCATGCCACAATGACTTCTACCCTGAAGAACTCACATCTGTAATCATGGAGTGCTTTGAGAGGCTGGTTATGGCACACGTCAACTCCATCATCCCAGACACCATAGACCCACTCTAATTTGCATACCGCCCAAAACAGATCCATAAACAGATCCACTCCACACTGCCCTCACCCACCAAGATGAGAGGAATACCTATGTGAGAATGCTGTTCAATCACTACAGCTCTTTACCTAGCTTAGTACCCTGGGACTGAACACCTCCCTCTGCAACTGGATCCTGGACTCCAGGTGGTAAGGGTAGGCAACATTACCTCCGCCACGCTCACCCTTAACAAGGGGACCCTACAGGGGTGTGTGCTTAGTCCCCTCCTGTGCTCCCTGTTCACCCACGACTGCATGGCCACGCACGACTCCAACACCATCATCAAGTTTGCTGACGACACGAAGTTGGTAGGCCTGATCACCGGCGACGATGAGACAGCCTGCAAGGAGGCAGTCCATGACCTGGCAGTGTGGTGCTGGGACAACAATCTCCCTCAACATCAGTAAGACCAAGGAGTTGATTGTGGATTACAGGAAACGGGGGGTGGCGAGCACACCCCCATCCACATTTGACTGGCTGCACCACTGTTTGGTATAGCAACAGCACCGCCCTCGATCGCATAACACTACAGAGGGTGTTGCAGACAGCCCAGTACATAACTGGGGCAGAGCTCCCTGCCATCCAGGACCTCTATATCAGGCAGTGTGAAAGGAAGGCCTGGAAAAACATTAAAGACTTCAGCCACCTAAGCCATTGACTGTTCTCTTTGCTTCCGCACGGCAAGCGTACCAGTGCATCAAGTCACAACCAACAGGCTCCTGAACAACTTCTATCCCCGAGCCCTAAGACTGCCTAATATCTAACAGAATGGCTGCACAGACTAGTTGATCCTTCTATTTGATTTATATTTTGACACTGCACACTCACAGGACTCTACACACTCACGCACACTGACACTCCAACACCCACATAACATGCACACACATTTATACTGACTCTACACACACGCACATACACTTACTCACATCAAATCAAATCAAATGTTATTAGTCACATGCGCCAAATGCAACAGGTGTAGACCTTACAGTGAAATGCTTACTTAGAAGCTCTTAAACAACAAAGCAGCTTAAAAAATCTGAATAAGAATAAAAAATAAAAGTAACAAGCAATTAAAGAGCAACAGTAAAATAACAATAGCGAGCATATATATACAGGGGGTACCGGGACAGAGTCAATGTGCAGGGGCACCGGTTAGTCGAGGTAATTGAGATAATATCTACATGTAGTTAGAGTTATTAAAGTGACTATGCATAGATAATGACAGAGAGTAGCAGCGGCGTAAAAGAGAGGGGGCAATGCAAATAGTCTGGGTAGCCATTTGACTAGATGTTCAGGAGTCTTATGGCTTGGGGGTAGAAGCTATTTAGAAACCTCTTGGATCTAGACTTGGCGCTCTGGTACCGCTTGCCGTGTGGTAGCAGAGAGAACAGTCTATGACTAGGGTGGCTGGAGTCTTTGACAATTTTTAGGGCCTTCCTCTGAGGTCCTGGATGGCAGGAAGCTTGGCCCCAGTGATGTACTGGGCCGTACACACTACCCTCTGTAGTGCCTTGCGGTCGGAGGCCGAGCAGTTGCCATACCAGGCAGTGATGCAACCAGTCAAGACGCTCTCGATGGTTCAGCTGTAGAACCTTTTGGAGTCTTGCCTGGCCGTGCAGTCTTGAGTGAACAGGGAGTACAGGAGGGGACTGAGCACGCATCCCTGAGGGGCCCCTGTGTTGAGGATTAGCGTGGCGGGTGTATTGTTACCTACCCTTACCACCTGGGGGTGGCCCGTCAGGAAGTCCAGGATCCAGTTGCAGAGGGAGGTGTTTAGTCCCAGGATCCTTAGCTTATTGAAGAGCTTTGAGGGCACTATGGTATTGAATGCTAAGCTGTAGTCAATGAATAGCATTCTTACATAGGTGTTCCTTTTGTCCAGGTGGGAAAGAGCAGAGTGGAATGCAATAGAGATTGCATCATCTGTGGATCTGCTGGGGCGGTATGCAAATTGGAGTGGGTCTAGGCTTTCAGGGATAATGGTGTTGATGTGGGCCATGACCAGCCTTTCAAAGCACTTCATGACTACAGATGTGAGTGCTACGGGTCGGTAGTCATTTAGGCAGGTTACCTTAGTGTTCTTGGGCACAGGGACTATGGTGGTCTGCTTAAAACATGTTGGTATTACAGACTCGGACAGGGAGAGGTTGAAAATGTCAGTGAAGACACTTGCCAGTTGTTCAGTGCATGCTCGAAGTACACGTCCTGGTAATCCATCTGGCCCTTCGGCCTTTGAATGTTGACATGTTTAAAGGTCTTACTCACATCGGCTGCGGAGAGCGTGATCACACAGTCGTCCGGAACAGCTGGTGCTCTCATGCATGTTTTTACCCCTATACATATCTGCCTCTTTCACTCCAGTAGTTCTGCACATTGTAAATATGGTATTGGAACTGACCCTCTATATAGCTTCTTACTTTCTCGTGTTCTTCTTGTTTCTTATTTCTGTATCTTGTGTGTTTTTGTTCTACCTTGTTATCTTTAGTTCTACATTGAAATTGATTACTGCATTGTTGAGTTTATAGCTTGCAAGAAAGGCATTTCACTGTACTTGGGCACATGACATTAAAACTTGAAACTTGAAAGTGCTGACTTGCATACAAACTGCATCTCTCGAATCTCACAATCTCTATCGCCTCCCCCATGTCCTCCAAGCTAGTCACCCGCGGGCCTTGCTCAACATGCCTGCATGAATACAGTGAATTTAGTTAGAGGAGAAGACTCTCAAAGTCACAAAGACGACCCTCTGCTCTCTTCCTCTCATGAATAAATTATTATGTAAATAATTAATCACTGCTTTTGTGTGTTTTTTGTGCGCATGGGCCGTGTGATAATGTGTGCCTGTGTGTGTATGTATGTATGTGTGTGTGCCTCTGTGTGCATGTGTGCGTGTGTATATGCGGTACACTGTATCTCTCTTAAAGTGTGTCCTTTACACTTGTTTGGGGGGAAGTGCCTCCACACACCACAGTTGTCTTTTCATCCATGTATATACTGCATGTTCCTATGTTAAAGTGGGAACAGCTAAAGAAAGTGTGTTTTGTGCATGGGACGTGAGCATCATTCACCAACAGTCTCCAGAGAGAAAGTTAAGAATATAAGCAGAAGAAGTGTGTTGCCTGTTGGCTTGATGTTAATCATAGCCTATCACTCTGCCCTCCGCTCCTCTGCTCTCCTCTGCCTCCAGCCTGATAGATGCGCTGAGACGAAGAGCTGCCTAACTGCAGAAAAATTGATTAATATTTAATCCCAACAAAAGTCTAATTAGTGAAGCCAGCCCTCCACCCTGCCACTGGGCAGAGAGGGACCAGGATGGTAGTTGACTAGCATGGGTCGTCGGGGTACTGTATGTCTTTGACTGGGGATGGGTTGGACCTGGAATAAACAAACACCTCTTATTGTTCAGATCCCTTGCTCTGTGGCCGGGCAGCGGGCTGATCCCAATAGGATGTGTCCGTGCGGAAAGCGTCTGGAACGCCACAGCTCTCTACGTCGAGCTTTGGCGATTCAGGCTGAAAGGACGGAAGCTAAGCTAATCATAGCGTTTAAGACAAGTCAGCCCAGGCCCCAGAAATGAATCATTAACGTTCTATAGCACTGTACTGTGATTATCAGGGGAGTAGAGGGCGTGTGTGCTGGGGGAGAGGTGAGACATTGGTGTGTGTGGCAGCATGTGTGTGTGGCAGTGTGTGTGTGTGGCAGCGTGTGTGTGTGTTATGGAAAAAGAGAGTGGATTATGTGTATGTTGGCCAAAGGGGTGGTAAGTGGATGCAGTGTTTGTGTATTTTGTGTGTGTGTGTACTGCATGTACAGGGACACATGGGGATAAACGACATAGGTGCTCTTGTGTGTGTGTGTGCCAGGGCCGGTGCTGCGTTTCAATTGACTGTTGGAGCAACAACACCTCCTCTCTCTCTCTCTCTCTCTCTCTCTCTCTCTCTCTCTCTCTCTCTCTCCTCTCTCTCTCTCTCTCTCTCTCTCTCCTCTCTCTCTCACTCTACTGCTTGTGCTGTGTATACTATGTGTGTGTGTGCAAGATAACATTTATGCACACTCACAGGAATCTACCCCACACTCACACACATTTAAATGTTCGTATTTTTTAACTCTGCATCGTTGGCAAAGAGCACCTGTGGTATACGGCGCATGAGACAAATACAATATCATTCGATTTTACAATATATTATAAGATGATTTGTCTCATAGAATGAAATCCCTTCTGTGGGAAACACGGAAATGCAGCAGGACAACTGAGACACAGAGAAAAGTGCAGTGAGAGGAGAAGAGAGTGGAAGCAAGAGAGAGAGAGAGGATGAGAGAGATGAGAGGATGAGAGAGAGAGAGGATGAGAGAGAGAGAGGATGAGAGAGATGAGAGGATGAGAGAGATGAGAGGATGAGAGAGAGAGAGGATGAGAGAGATGAGAGGATGAGAGAGAGAGAGGATGAGAGCGATGAGAGGATGAGAGAGATGAGAGGATGAGAGAGGATGAGAGGATGAGAGAGAGAGAGGATGAGAGAGATGAGAGGATGAGAGAGATGAGAGGATGAGAGAGATGAGAGGATGAGAGAGATGAGAGGATGAGAGAGATGAGAGGATGAGAGAGAGAGAGGATGAGAGAGATGAGAGGATGAGAGAGATGAGAGGATGAGAGAGATGAGAGGATGAGAGAGAGAGAGGATGAGAGAGAGAGAGGATGAGAGAGATGAGAGGATGAGAGAGAGAGGATGAGAGAGATGAGAGGATGAGAGAGATGAGAGGATGAGAGAGGATGAGAGGATGAGAGAGAGAGAGGATGAGAGAGATGAGAGGATGAGAGAGAGAGAGGATGAGAGAGATGAGAGGATGAGAGATGAGAGGATGAGAGAGGATGAGAGGATGAGAGAGGATGAGAGAGATGAGAGGATGAGAGAGATGAGAGGATGAGAGAGATGAGAGGATGAGAGAGATGAGAGGATGAGAGAGAGAGAGGATGAGAGAGATGAGAGGATGAGAAAGATGAGAGGGAGGATGAGAGAGATGAGAGGATGAGAGAGATGAGAGGATGAGAGAGATGAGAGGATGAGAGAGAGAGAGGATGAGAGAGAGAGAGGATGAGAGAGATGAGAGGATGAGAGAGAGAGAGGATGAGAGAGATGAGAGGATGAGAGAGATGAGAGGATGAGAGAGGATGAGAGAGATGAGAGGATGAGAGAGATGAGAGGATGAGAGAGATGAGAGGATGAGAGAGAGAGAGGATGAGAGAGATGAGAGGATGAGAGAGATGAGAGGATGAGAGAGATGAGAGGATGAGAGAGAGAGAGGATGAGAGAGATGAGAGGATGAGAGAGAGAGGATGAGAGAGATGAGAGGATGAGAGATGAGAGAGGATGAGAGAGATGAGAGGATGGTCAGACAGAGGGAGGAGTGCCGAAGGCTGATCCTGGCTGTCAGGGCACTGGATAAAGATGAATGGTGTGCCACTGCTCTCCAGCCAGCCAGAAAAACACCATGTCCGCTCCTGTTTTCCCTCTCTATCATGCCACAATCAGTAAAAGCACCGCCACAGAGACAGCACTGCGCACAGACACACAGAAACACACACACAAATACACAAACACACTCACAGAAACACACACACAAATACACAAACACACTCACAGAAACACACACACGAGGAGAGGAAGGAAAGCACTCATGGTATTTACAAACAATCATTAATTGCAATGACCCACATACTGAGCGTGCTCCCAATGAGCCCCTCAGTCTCCCATTGCTAAGGCAGCCATACGCATGGATGGACAGATGGAAGTGACCTTCTCCCCTCCTGTCTCCTCTTATTTCCCCTGCTCTCTCTCCTCTCCTCTGCCCTTCTTCTTCTATTCCCTGCTTTCTATTTCTATTCTCATCTCCTTCTTTACTGTCCTCTCCTCTCCCTCACCTCTCTCGCCTTTCCCTTCTCTCCTCCTCTCCTCTTTTTTTACCTCTCTTCCCCCACCTGTTCTCTCTTTATCTCTCTCTCTCTCTAGCCATCACTCTCTCTCGCCATCTCTCTCTCTCTCTCTCTCTTTCTCTAGCCGTCTCTCTCTCTCTCTCTCGCCATCTCTCTCACTCTCTCTCTCTCTAGCCATCTCTTTCTCTCTCTAGCCATCTCTCTCTCTCTCTCTCTCTCTCTCTCTCTCTCTCTCTCTCTCTCTCTCTCTCTCTCTCTCTCTCTCTCTCTCTCTCTCTCTCTCTCTCTCTCTCTCTCTCTCTCTCTCTCTCTCTCTCGCCATCTCTCTCTCTCTCGCCATCTCTCTCTCTCTAGCCATCTCTTTCTCTCTCTAGCCATCTCTCTCTCACTCGCTCTCTCTCGCCATCTCTCTCTCTCTTGCTCGCTCTTTCTCTTTCTCTCTCTCGCCATCTCCCTCTCTCTCTCGCCATCTCTCTCTCTTTCTCTTTCTCTCTCTCTTTCTCTCTCTCTTTCTCCCCAGGCTTCAAATTAGTCTACTGAATATAGTCAATATCACTGACAGAGACACACACAAAGGACCACTATAGACTATTCCCAGAAAGACTAAAAATGAATACATAGAGAACGAATGCCCACATAGTCAAACGGAATTCCCGCTCAGAAAAACTATACCGATATGGACACACTTAGAAACACACAGACAGAAATCTGTTTCACTAATACGAATCAGCTGCACAGTCCACATCTCCACACACAACACAAAGCTATCATTAAAGCGAACAGTAGCTATGCAGACGCAATACGTTTTGAGGCTACTTCATGGAGGATGGTGTCTATTTTCAAAGATGAGAATCTGAGCTAAGGGAATGAAGGAGGTGATATCGTCACCTGCTCCTCACTATGAAGGGTACAGCTGGCTGGGTGAGAAGGTTTATGCCATGGTGTCAAAGTGCCTCAGTAAGAGTGTGTTTCATATTAACTGTGACTGAATGAAGGGTCTCTGGGAGTGTTTACTTCAACCCAGTGTTATGTTTGTCGTTATCTTCTATATCTGTGTATCTATCTTTCTGAATCACTGTTGCAGCGGTGAATGTCTGTGTTTTTGTGTTGCTGTGATGTTTGTAGCGATGACTGTGTTTCTCTGAGTGGATATAGCAAGTGTTTGCTCTTTGTTTTGCCTGGAGTGCTCCTCATGAAAATGACCATTCACACAGTGAACAGGTAGAATGAAGCAGGAATCAAACAGGCACACACAGGTATTGAAAGGTATGTACTCTACACATAAACACCTCACGAAGAACTCAATAACGCACGCATACAAAGACAATCAAAGTATTTAGCAACAGGCATACACAGGTTCACATTTCGTTACCAATCAATAGATCAGCACGCACACACACACATCCAGTAAACACACACACATCCTGCAGTCCTGATGAGAGTGCTGCCATGCTGCAGTGCTACTCTGGAACATCCAAACAGACCTTGTCTGCACAAAGCTCTATATCTGTCATGTCAACCGCATCCCGCTGCCACGGCAACCAATGACCACTGCTACAAAAACCCTTACCCAAGTCAATAACAGCACAAATGGCCATAGCACCGTACACTCTCTTTATAGTCAGATTAAAACACAAACACACACAGACACATGCGCGCAAACGCGCGCACACACACAGGCACACACAAACGCATGTATGCTCACACACAGACACACACACTACAGGGCTGTATGGGCTGTTGGTGAAGGAGAGTGATGGGGGGATATTATGGAGTGAATGGATGCAGCAGGTCTATGCTGAGTGGTACAGTGGTACAGTACTCACAGCTCAGAGTAGAGGATGTGCAGGTTGCCCACATTGTCAGTGTAGTTGGCTGGGCTGAGCCAGGGTAGAACCAGCAGCAGTAGAGCCTTCATGGTCGATACACAGTCAGCTCTCTCTCGCTCTCTTTCTCTCTTTTCTCTTTCTCTTTCTGCACCGGAGTGCTCTTCTCTTCTCTCCCCCCCCGACTTCCTCCTCTTCCACTTCCCCCTCCTCTTCTCCGAGCCTGGCCGTGCTGACCCTCTCCCTTCTTCCCTTCTTTCTTCAGAGTAGCTCTCAGGTCTAAAAGACTCCCTCTCTTCTTCCTTTCCCCCCTTCCCTCGTTCTCTCCTTTCTGTCTCCTCCTGTCTCTCTCTCTCCCTCAGGCAGGCTGTGTGGTCATCTCAGCTGCAGAGGCGAGTGGGCCAGCTGCCAGAGGATGAAGACGAAGAAGAAGAAGCAGCAGCAACAGAAGTAGAGGAGAAGTCCTGCGGAGGTAGAGGATGAAGAGGCGGAGGAGGAGGAGGAGGAAGAGGAGGGAGGATACCCAGGGGAAGGTGGCACATTTGGAATTCGATTTGAGATGTGCAGGCTTTAATCTGCTCTAGGCACTAGCGACGTGTAAGAGGATTTGCGCTCGTACGAGTGTGTGTGTGTGTGTACTCCCTCTGTGTATGTGTCAGAGGGAACAGCGCAGCCTGTGACTTATACTGCAGCAGGAACCACTGAGAGGGAGAGATGGAGCAGACCAAACCAAGGGTGGGTGGGGGGCACCTGGGACTTCTCTGATTGGTCACAATCCCTCTCCCTCCCGCACTCACACACAGCTACTGCATTAACCTCCCCCTGCCTGCACATACGCTGGTCGGCTGACTCTTAACCCCTCCCCCTTAAAGATGGGTGGCAGCAGATTGGTCTGATCGCTCCAAAGACCTTACCTACATGTGTAGAAAAAAAAACACAAAACGAGAAGGGGAGAGGAAAAACACACTGCCAAATCAATATTCATTACAGAGATACAGTTGAAGCCTGTTATTTCTGAATGGAGTGAAACAGACTGACAGAGTGGGAGAGAACAGGAAAGGGGAGTTTACTGTTGGAATAATTCTTCATTGAACCAAACCAGTGGTCAGATGCCCATTGATTTATTCAGGGAAATTGTTGTTGGGGTGTGTGAGTTGGGACAGGGGGATGGAGGGGTGAGAGAGGCTGAACCATGTTTGATATCTTGAGATTGGGGCTGGGTATGGATAACGAGGGAATGGGTAATAAAGGGGAGCGATGAGGGCATCGTAAGGTGGTATACGGGCAGGTCCTAGCAGACTGTTTGGAGTGTTTACCGGGCTAAATACACACAGTGGGTGTACAAAACATTAGGAACACCTTCATAACATTGAGTTGCACCCCCTTTTGCCCTTAGAACAGCCTCAATTCGTCGGGGCATGGCCTCTACAAGGTGTCGAAAGCGTTCAACAGGGATGCTGGCCCATGTTGACTCCAATGCATATGGGAAACTGAAAAACCCAGCTGTGTTGCAGTTCTTGACACAAACTGGTGCGCCTGGCAGCTACTACCATACCCCCTTCAAAGACACTTCAATCTTTTGTCTTGCCCATTCACCCTCTCTCTGAATGGCACACATACACAATCCATGTCTCAATTGTCTCAAGACTTGAAAATCCTTCTTTAAACCTGTCTCCTCCCCTTCATCTACACTCATTGAAGTGGATTTAACAAGTGACATCATCAGGGATCATAGCTTTCACATGGATTTTCCTGGTCAGTCTATGTCATGGAAAGAGCAGTTCTTAATGTTTTGTACACTCAGTGTAGATCTCTCTCTCTTTCTACATCTAGTCCTCTCTTTTCATTGCTCTCATCTCCCTCCTCTCTTTCATCCCTCTCTCCTTTAGCTGTAATTAGAGAGCCAGAGGGAGTGACTGACGGTGGTGAGAGAACTTTGATCTCCAGTCATGATATCACGTAACACTTTAAGCCTTCAGCGTCCCACATTTATCTGCTTTCCATCACTCCATCTCTCTCTCCTCTCAATTCCTCTCCCAATGTACTTCATTTCCACTTTTTCCAACATTGATTCTCTCCTCCACAGCTATCCTCTCTCACTCTCCTCTTTTCATCTTTGTTTTTTCATCATCTCTCTAGAGTATCTAACATCTCCTTTACATTCCTTTCATTTCATTTCCTCTCCTCTTCTAGTGGTTAGTAGTGGTTGAGGAGTAGTCTCAGTGAAGTGCTGTCTTAAGGTGCACTGGAATAAGGCACTTAACTGGTGTAAATAGCCCATCCAAATGAATATTTAATGGGTAAATATGTGTGTGTGTGTTTAGTTGTGTGTGCTGGGCTATGGTGTGAGCAGTGTGAACCACACAAGGCCACGGGCTGGCAGGAAATGTAATGTAATTGGATTGTCACAGGATGCAGTTTGAGAGCAGAAACCAGTCTGGCCCAAAGAAGTAATCAAACACTCAAAAACACACACACACGCTCACGCATGCACACACACACACACACAAACACACAGTCAGATACACACTTCACACACACCCACACATTAAGAATATTTGCCTATTTCCATTCCTCTTCAGTTCCCGGTCTCAAACCCAGTCTTCCAGAACGAAAGTAGTTGAGGCTAGACGAACCAACAGAGCAGAGGTTAGTAAAGTGCAGGGTTTTTTTCTGGATCAAAATGGGGCTTAGGTGATGGGCGTGGCAGTGGGCGTGGCCAATGGCGGTCGGTGATCAACATTTTTAGAGGCGCTCATCTTGGCCGCATAGTTTTTGGTTTGTTGCTGTTTTAAAGCTAATTTCCTGCAATTCTACACATTTTGCTATGTGTGTTGATACACAACATTAGCATTTAGCATGGAAAATGTTGTTTCATACAGAAAGTACGCATATCTCCATTAAATGTTAAAAGTGAAGGAGGAAATCGAAGTCTTTGCACCCCCAAACCACACACATCAGGAAGTGACCGGGTCAGAAAGGTCAGGGCGGCCACCTGTCACTGCAGAGATCAGAGATCAGCCCTCTGGCACATAGCCAGGTGGACAGACATCACACTAACACATACACAACACAAGCATATACACACACACACAGGCCTGCACGTAAGCATACACACACATAGATCCATGCATTAAAGCACACATTTCCTATTACTGTCTATGCATATGGACAGACAAGAACCAGATCTATTTGCATGTCCACTGGGTCATGGCTGTGTCCAGAAATTTCACCATATTCCCTTTATAGTGCACTACTTTTGACTAGACCTCTGGTCAAGCACACTATATAGGGAACAGTGAGCCATTTGGGATGCTCACCATGTAAGAACACAAAACAAGGACCTAAATCTCTTCAATACTCACAAACTCACTGGCATGCAAAGGGATTTGTTAATTTCCCGTTCATTTCGTGCTTTGACAGAGTTCTTTACTTGACTTTTGCACGGTAATCTGAATTTAGACAAATCCCTCTCCAATCCCACATTACATAGACAGCACTCCCCAAAGGAACAGCATGTACGTATACTGAAAGACATGAAACACCGTGCTACAGGCACGGACACACCAAGCATGGAAGAAATCAATGCACAAATGCCTGAACACGCAAGCAACCCAATGACCTGACCAAAACATGAACGGACAAGTACAAGAATCTAAACACAAGCACTGCAACTACACACACATTAAAAAGCCAAGTACAAATAGTTAACATATTTTCACTGGGAAACACACTTTACAAATGTACATGGAAAACTCACTGTAAAAGGATTTGCCAGATAAACAGGCTATAAACACCTGACTATAAACACACCTAATGAAATAAGACCATAAACCCTACATCATAAACATAACACGCAACCCTGCATGACATCAAGCGCAGGACAGCAATTACTGGACCGCAAACACAACCACAAACACAAGATCACAAGCATTGAACCCCAAAAAGTGCCGAACCACGAGCACAAAACCAAAGACCCTTATGAGGCGGGTGTATCAGGCTGGATGAGCATTCCCCATTCAGGCCAGAGTGTCTCTTCTCTTCCCCCAGGACGTAGCCTCTCCCCTCTACAGATAGATCCTGTAACACCTCGTGACTCCTCCCAGAGAGGAGCTGGTCCCCAGAGACCCCTGGCCCACCCACATCACACTCACACATCATGAACGAGACAGAGAGGTCGATAGAGAAGATGGAGGCATGAGTGACAGGACACCAGAGGATGAAGATTGAAGAAGGAGGGAGGGGAGAATGGAAGAGACAGGGGGTGAACTTCGAGGGGATTGCAGGCTCAGGAGATAGTTATGCAATCACTACCACTTTATGGGAAACACATTGTTGCACAGTCCCAGTGTATAGTTCGGGAGTTATTTAGTAATTATCCTGTGGGCCTCTAGGCTAGCAGAGTGTTAACGGGCACTAATGAAGAGAGGAGCCAAGGCACTGAACAATGAACAGCCAAACCTCTGACTCTATAATGATAAACAGAGGAGCTGGGCTGGTTCAGATGAAAGAACCACGGTGAGGAAGTGCACTCTCCCCCTCTGGGACTGGAGGGGTTGGGGACAGGGACAATAGGGACGTGGGGGTGGGGATGTTAAGTGTTTATGTTAAATGGAGGTCAACACAGATGTACCACAACAACGTTATGAGCCCTGAGAGAGAGAGAGTAGCAGATGGGGAAACAGAACACAAATAATAAACCTGCAGCAGTCATGATGGGTGCTGCAGGTAGCTTAGTGGTTAGAGCGTTTGGGCCAGTAACTGGAAGGTTGCTGGATCGAATCCCTGAGCTGACAAAGTAAAAATCTGTAGTTCTACCCCTGAGCAAGGCAGTTAACCCACTGGGCGCTGAAGATGTGGATGTGGATGTTGATTATGGCAGAACCCCGCACCTCTCTGATTCAGAAGGGTTGGGTTAAATGCGAAACACATGTTTCATTAGATTGCGTTCAGTTGTCCCTGCAATATCTAACTGTATTTAGGAAGACTTGTGGAACGCTCTTACAGTAGATTGTGGGTAAAAGTGTGTAGGGGTAGTCTACTCTTCCAGTGGTGCAATGCATGTTGGGATTCTTAGTGTTTCTCCTACCTGTTCTTGACGTACCCCTCCATCTCCCCCGGGGCAGGGCATCAGTGTGTTGGGGTAATGTGTTATTATAGTACATGATGGGGTACGGGACCTACCTGTTCTTGATGTGCCCCTCCATCTCCCCACGGGGCAGGGCATCAGTGCAGTGGTCAGTGAAGGGGCAGGCCACGGCCAGCTTGTCCAGTAGCTTGTGCACCAGCAGGCTGGACTTGCGGCAGTTCTGCAGCATGAGATGGGTGCGATCCACGGGGCAGAAGTCACTCTCCAGCAGGAAGCTGGTCAGGCACTCCTGGCAGTAGGTGTGTCCGCAGGGCGTGTCCAGCGGCCTGATAAACGGCTGCAGACAGATGTGACAGATGAGGTCATCGTCCACCTCGTCTCGGTAAAGGTACTCATGGTTGTCCTCAAGGAGATGTCTCTGGCCGCACGCCTGGCACAGTTCCGGGGAAGGGGACTCCAAACCGCCGTAGCCAATCGTTGCAGGTGGTGGGAGTCGTGGTGGAGGTGCTGATGCCATCGCCATCCCCATGGCAACATCAGGCACCTCAGCCAATTCAAACTCCACCTGGCTACTCATGAAGAGGGCTCTTGGACAAGGGGGACTCAGTATGGTGCTGTGGGGGATCAGGTGAATTTCATTAAATGTAAAGGTCCATGGAGCTGTACAGAGAGACGGAGAGAGGCATGGATATTGGATCAAGCTGGAAGGGTGTGACAGTATTCATAATGTCAGAGTTCTCTGAGCTGAGCTACAGAACTTGGTGTTGCATAGACACACAAGCAGGCAGACAGACAGACACACACACACAGACATACCCTGAGAAGTGAAACATAGAGCAGGAATCACAGCCACTGTGAGAATGGGTGGCAGGGAGCCTAGTGGTTAGAATGCTGGACTAGTAACCAAAAGGTTGCGAGATCGAATCCCCGAGCTGACAAGGTAAAAATCTGTCGTTCTGCCCCTGAACAAGGCAGTTAACCCACTGTTCCTAGGCAGTCATTGAAAATCTGAATTTGTTCTTAACTGACTTGCCTAGTTAAATAAAAAACAGCAGCAGCCCTTTCTTCTAATTTCTCTCCTTTTCATTTGTGTGTTCTCCTCTGGCAGAGAATACTGATATCGAACCACTGAGGAACTCATTTGTTTCTCTGGCTAAGCATTGCGTTCACATTCAGTGCGTGTGTACTGTGTGGGACACAATATGTAAAGTATTAGATAGCGCTCAGAACCACTACGTCATCTCAGAGTCAGGCGGTTTCGCCTGGCACACCGCCCTGAACAGATGGGCAGAGACGACTGGCATCCAAGAACCACGTCACCCTGGCAACGGCCATCTTGTTGGCAACCCTATGGCCCCTTTTTCTGGAGCAACTCTTGGGTCATCCCGCCTGATTGGCTATCCCTTTGGCTGACTATGTTATACATAGTCTGACATGTCATTGACTGAAATCCACTAACCTTATTGGGTTTCAACCCTAGAATTCAAACACACATTTCAACACACTGAGCATCAATGCTCATGTACTGCAATGTACAGTGACTAATCGAGCATAAAGTACGCCATACGGTATAAGAGATAACCTTGCCTATAGTGCGTGAGAACTTGGTGTGAGGGTCCTCTTTAACCTATAGCACACCTCTCCATCTTTGCGTGTGATTTTGGGGGTCAGGTGAGAACCAAGAAGGTACTAAGCCATTTTCCATGACACGTTCAATAGCCTTCCAAATGTGATACACCTGACTGTAACAGACGGCATTCAGTAACTGCGCACACACATATACACGCGCACCCCAATGACTGTATGGTGCACAATATGCACTGTACACTAACAAGCATGCCCACTAACACCCAGAAACACTCATACATAAACACGGATGCAATACACATCACCTAGTTGTGAACACACACACAGACCTTGGCTTACATAAGTGGCCTAAGAGGAAAAGCTGTGAGTTATGACCGTCATCAAAGCTCTGTTTGTTTGCTGTGTGTGTCTGGGAGGAGGACCGTGGTAATAACAGCAGTCTGAACAGTATTATAATTAAGTTAAAGCTCCCTGCTGTGATGAAGTGACTGTATCATCCTGCTACACTCTCTCTCTCTGTCTCTCACTCACTCACTCACTCCCTCACTCCCTCTCTCTCTCTCTCTCTCTCTCTCTCTCTCTCTCTCTCTCTGTCTCTCACTCACTCACTCCCTCTCTCTCTCTCTCTCTCTCTCTCTCTATCTCTTTTGTGGGAGGAAGAGGTTATTAAGAAGAAGATGATGATAGAGAGGTAAAGTGAGATGATTACCGGTCAGGGTAGAGAGAACAGAATCTACACATGTAATACGTGTGTAGTCTGGACAGACAACAGCAGAAGAACAATCAGACACAGAGACCTCTGTATCTGAAACTCATTAACCAAAGCAATCCCTTTGTGTCATATAACAATAAAATCTCTGAGGCTTCCACTCACAAACAGATGCACACACATGCGCACAAAAAAGCATTTTAAGGGGACACACCCTGCTCTAACCTGCTGTGGAGGGAAAGTGAAAGTGAAACCAGGGTAGAATTCTTGCCCCCTCTAAATGAAGCCACAGAAGTTCAAGGCTTACCGCGGTACTGCAGGCATTGTTAGCAGAAAACAGGATCCCCCATTATAGTGAATGGAAAAATTGTGATCTTCGTGGTCAATCTTCGGGTAAATAAAAAAGTCTTGAGAAGACAGTCATAGTCCCAGTAATGGCTTCTAACACACCAGATGTATGTCCTTGAACCTTTTATTTTAAAATCGTACACAGAAGAAGTTATAAGGATAATTTAGTTGCTAATGGCAGCCTGCAGTGGCAGCCGGCCTTCAACTTAACTTTCAGGGGGGGGGCCAGTGCCCCTGTGACAACAATATTGGACCCCCTTGTGGCCCCCCTAAATGTGGAGTATGAAATAATTTTTGCATAACACATTTTTGATATCCTTCTTTTTTTACATCCGTTATTAGACAGTGGCAACGTGGAAAACTAATTAAACCCACACATTTACTAGAGGGACATGGTCTTTTGCCTACTAATGCCTGCAATGAAGTGAAGAAAACGATATGACATCAAAAACGTCTAATGTAACTGGCCCCTCTAACAGTACAACTGGCCCCAGCTTTGCCCCCCCCCAGTTGAAAGGGTCTAGAACCTCCACTGGTTATGTCTCCATGAAACGCCATCTTAACCAACTTAATTTGGCTTCAATGCGCTATTGAGTCTCACAAAGGAATTAAGTGTGTCATGTGATCAATGGCTTTGTCCATTCATGTATACAGTCATTGAGTGACACAGCTGACAGCCATGACAGGCTGAAACGTGACCAGGCTAAAGCCCTATTTATAACCTCACCTTCCAATTACCAGGCCTACAGGATTAAAAAGAAAGATAAATTAAGCAGAGCCCTTATAAAGTAATCAGTCTGTTTGGACTTTCTTCATTGGCTTTTGCTCACGCCATGTTTAATAAAAGAGAAAGTGTTGTTTGTATTAAAAAACAGACAGTATCGTCATCCATTTTCAAGTGACAAGTTATTTGTGTTGCCAAGGTAACCTTTGCCCAACATTCAGGGATGTCCATACACTATATACTGTGTATAAATGTATGTGGACATCCCTTCAAATGACTGGATTTGGCTATTTCAGCCACACCCGTTGCTGACAGGTGTGTGAAATTGGGGTGACAGGCTCCACATTAATGCCCATGATTTTGGAATGAGACACTCGACGAGCAGGTATCCACATACTTTTGGTCATGCTGTGTGATATTTGACTATCTTTTCAGTTGTAAGGAAAAACCACTAAATGTAGACGGAGGCCAGAACCAATGGCTCATGGATAAGAACGGCTCACACACAATGCACGTTACACAGACATTCATAGAATGCACAGATACTCTCTCATACACATGTTGGTTAGCGTGTTGTCCAATGATCCTGTGACAGTGTGAGTTGATTAGCTAATAATCATCCAACCCAATGGATGACTCAGCTCATTCCCTTACGACCCTGGTTGAAAAACAACTCTTTGACAAGGTAAGTGTGTTTGTGTCAGCATTTTAATGTCTGCCGTATACTAGTGCTTGGCTCTGTAAATGTGTCCCATGCTCCTATAATAATGTAAACAAATGTAGCTTATGCACATCCTACTAGCTAGCCCAACGAAAGGCGGTACAGTAATCTGACGAAGACCTTGGATTGACCTGACAAATCCAAACCTTTCAAAAGCACACGCATTAAAGTTCCATCGCAAACACATCCTGTTCCACACCCACCTGAAACAAACAGTAGGCACATAGAGCACATGCGGGGGTCAGAGTATCATTTGACATTGTGTATGTTATGTGAAATAGCACCGCATGAACACAATATGGATGCTACAGTGATCATAATGAAGGTTCCATTTACGGTTTGCCTTTTCAATTAACGTATGCCTGGTTCTTCAAGGAGTTACCAGCGCACATATGTGGGGTATGGTATGTTATCCCAAGCCCATGCAGGTCCACACAACAGACCTGCAGGCTCAGTGTGCTGTCTGAGAGGGAGGGGCAGGCACGGCTGTTCAGAGGTAAACATTCCACAGACCCATGTTTCTCCGCAAAACACACACGCTCAGAGCAGGAACCCGGAACCTCATTTATAACTGTTGTGTAAATTTCACACATAAACATAAACTTACACATGTTTTCCGTTATCAATCAGACCTGGAACTAATTTGGAACTATTGTATTTAGGCCACGGCAGTTTCTAAAAGCAAGAGCAATGGCAAATTGTATCAAATGTTTTTTGGAGGTGTTGGCGGAATGTTTTAATATTTTGCAGTAACTTATGCTGTATTTGGCAAAGGACTGTGATAGTTTCTAAAAGGAAGAGCAATGGCAAATTTTCTAAAATGTTTTTTGGAGGTGTTGGCAGAATGTTTTAATCTTTTGCAGTAACTTATGCTGTATTCGCCAAAGGACTGTGACAGTTTCTAAAAGATAAAATAACAGCAAATTGTTTTGGAGCAGTCAGCTCAGAATGTTTGATTTCAATTTCGCATCGACTTTTCCCCAACCTGAACATGCTGGACTGCCAGCGAATTCTGAATTACAGTACTAGGGTTGACCTCTCTGGTCCTGTTCTAAATAGGTTTAGGACCTATTTGACTGGTTTGTCACCCTTGGTAAACATAGCTCATAGAAATACATATCATGTGGCATTCCACAAGGTTCTATTTAGGGTCCAGTACTGTTCAATTCATTTATGTTACCCCTTGGCAGCATTATCAGAAAACACAGCATTGATTTTCACTGCTACGCAGACGATACACAACTTTGCGTTACTGTGTCACCAGAGGATTTTAGCTCCACGGCACATTATTAAACTGTATTAGTGATTTAATAAATATTTGGATGGCTCACAACTTCCTCCAGCTAAACAGCTTGTAGTGGATTTCCATGAATATATATTTTTTTAACAGACAATTGTTGCAGGATATCCAAGGATTGTTATTCTTGGAACCAAAGCAGAGAGAGAGAATCTGGCCGCACATTTTAATTCACTGGCAATAAAGATAAAACACCAAGTAAAAAACCTGTGTATTATTTTAGATTCTGAACTCAATTTCAGATCACACATTAGGAATATAACCAAAATAGCTTTTTGCCACCTGAGGAACATTGCCAATGTGCGGCCGTTTCTCTCTCAGGCTAGTACAGAGAGACTCGTCCATGCTTTTATTACAAGCCGGCTTGACTTATGTAATGCTCTCCTGTCTGGTCTACCCAAGAATGCCATTGGTCAACTGCAAAACATACAAAATACTGCAGCACGGGTACTGACCAAGACTAGACAGAGACCACACATTACACCAGTTTTAAGTTCTCTGCACTGTGAGTTTTAGAATTAATTTAGAATACATTTTAAGATTATTCTATTTTTTTTTTTTTAAATCAATCCACGATTGTGTACCCCAATACATGTCAGACATGATTTTAAGTTATGTATCCAGATAGTCCCTCAGGTGCTCTGGCACTGGCCTTTTAACTATCCCAAAGCCTAGGACCAAGAGGCATGGAGAGGCAGCCTTTAGTTATTATGCCCCCAGCCTCTGGAATAGCCTGCCAGAGAACCTGAGGGGGGGCCAAAACTGTGGACATTTTTCATCGATATCTTAAAACACACCTTTTTAGCTTTGATTTTCCTTAGGGTGCTTTTAAGTCGTTCACTTTTTATTGTTATTCTTTTGTTATTTATCCTCTTATGTTTGTTCTGTAGCAAATATTTCTGTTTTTATTTTATTTTTCCTGTAAAGCACATGTGTTACATTCCATGTCTGAAATGTGCTGTATAAATAGATCTTGATTTGATTTTATACTTAGGCTAAAATGTCAAATGTCTGTTCACCAGTTAAATTCAACTGTGTATTATAAACAGCACCGCCTTATGGGATTGCATACAGCAAAACTTTAAATACATAGCCTATCTATTTACTAGGCTAGTAAGCTGAATTAAATGAGACATGCGCATGGTAATTTGTTGTATAGATACTTTGGGAATATGAACCCATCACGGCCAGAAAAGGTGAGGAATTATTCTGCAATGGTTATGAAAACAAAATAAATAGGAAATAGATTCCTTTGTATAATTATTTTAGATTCCAAAAATAAAATTGATTTTTGCTTTTCTCACTGTAACGCCCAGTCCCGAGTTTCAGGCTGGAGCGTTTTGGTTTTGTCTTTGTGTAGGGTTTGTTCATTCTAGGTGTCGTATTTCTATGTTGGGTAATGGTTCCCAATTAGAGGCAGCTGTGTGTCGTTGTCTCTAATTGGGAACCATATTTAGGTTACTAGGTTTCACTCTGGGCTCGGGGGTTATTGTATGTTCATAGCTGTGTTTGTTTGTTCAGTTATGTTCATCGTTACATTCTCCGTGTATTGTTTTTGTTCCGTCGTGGTCCGTGTATAATTAAATATGTATTCTGGCAACATCGCTGCGTCTTGGTCTGTCCCTCAGTAGAGAAACGTGACAGAATAACCCACCAAGCGAAGACCAAGCAGCGAGAGACTTCGGGAGTGCTGGACCAGGAGGACCTCATCGGATCTCGCCTGGCACGGAGGTCCGTAAGGCTGCCCCAAGAAACTTTGGGGGGGCACCTGCGAGGAGGTTGGCGGTTCAGGAGGGACTCCTGAGCCAACTCTCGTGCTTTATGGAGAGAGCGTAGGGGGAGGCGTGCCTTGAGCGAAGGGAGGCCGTGCTATGCAGTGTTGCGCACGCGGTTTCCCTATAGGGATTCAGAGGCGGTGCGAGTGATTCGCTCCACTCATCAGTCGGGGAAAATAAGGGTGCAGCCAGAAAGAGTGGTGCCATCGCTGCGCACTAAGTCCCCGGTCGTCTCCTGGGACCCGGATATCCTGCTCCAGCTCCGTGTGCGGTGTCTCGATGCGTGTCAGCCCAGTCTGCGAGAGATCCCAGCGCCACTCATTGGTCGGGCCGAGGTCTGTGTGCTACCTGGGAGAGTGGTGCCAACTCTGCGAGCCAGACCTCCAGTGCGCCTTTTGGGTCCATGTTATCCTGTGGTCTACGGCAGAATCTCGGCACGGATCCACAGCCCAGTCGAGAGATTCCAGCTCCACTCACCCATGAGGCCAGGGTTAGTGAGCTAGCTGGAGGTATGGTGTCGGCTCTCCAGATCAGGTTCCCGGTCCGGGTGGATGTTTCTACGTCCAGTCCCGGTTCCACGTTCCAAGATCCCTGTTCCACGTTCCAAGATCCCTGTTCCACGTTCCAAGATCCCTGTTCCACGTTCCAAAGATCCCTGTTCCGCGTTCCAAGATCCTGTTCAGCGTTCCAAGATCCCTGTTCCGCGTTCCAAGATCCCTGTTCCGGCGTTCCAAGATCCCTGTTCGTTCCAAGATCCCAGTCCGTGTAGTTGTTTCTACCGCGTCCTGTCGGCTCCGCGCACCAAGTTCCTGTGCGCTCCGAGAGTCCAGCACGTCCTGCTCGGCCCGCGCACCCAGCTCCTCGATGCGCTCAGAGAGTCCAACCGCGTCCTGCTCCGGCCCAGCGCGCCCAGCTCCCGTGCGCTCCGAGAGCCCAGCACGCGTCCTGTTCGGCTCCAGCGCACCCAGCTCCACGTGCGCTCCGAGAGTCCAGCACGTCCTGTCCCGGCTCCCGGCGCACCAAGCTCCCGATGCGTTCAGAGAGTCCAACCGCGTCCTGTCCCGGCTCCGCCGCGCACCAAGCTCCCGTGCGTTCAGAGAGTCCAGCACGTCCTGTCCCGGCTCCGCGCACCAAGCTCCCGTGCGTTCAGAGAGTCCAGCACGTCCTGTCCCGGCTCCGGCACCAAGCTCCCGTGCGTTCAGAGAGTCCAGCACGTCCTGTCCCGGCTCCGGCGCACCAAGCTCCCGTGCGTTCAGAGAGTCCAGCACGTCCTGTCCCGGCTCCGCGCACCCAGCTCCCAGCGAGCATCACGAGTCCAGTACTGACCAGTTCCTGCTCCACGCACCAGAGTCCCAGTGAGCATCACAAGTCCAGTACTGCCAGTTCCTGCTCCACGCACCAGAGTCCCAGTGAGCATCCGCGAGTCCAGTGCGACCAGTTCCTGCTCCACGCGCAGAGTTCCAGTGAGCATCACAAGTCAGTACTGCCAGTTCCTGCTCCACGCACCAGAGTTCCAGTGAGCATCACAAGTCCAGCACGACCAGTTCCTGCTCCACGCACCAGAGTTCCAGTGAGCATCACAAGTCCAGTACTGCCAGTTCCTGCTCCACGCACCAGAGTTCCAGTGAGCATCACCAGAGTCCGAATGCGACCAGTTCCTGCTCCACGCACCAGAGTCCCAGTGAGCATCATGAGTCCGGTACTGCCAGTTCCTGCTCCACGCACCAGAGTTCCAGTGAGCATCACGAGTCCAGTACGACCAGTTCCTGCTCACGCACCCAGAGTCCCAGTGAGCATCCACGAGTCCAGTGCGGCCAGTTCCAACTCCACGCACCAGAGTTCCAGGAGAAGGCCCAGGGCCTCCGGTTCTGGATGTCAGACCAGCACGGCCAGCACCGGAGCCTCCACCTGGGACAAAAGCGACCCACCGAAGACCCCACAGACTTTTGGCGGCGTCCGGGAGTCCGGCGCCTTTGGAAGTACTCAACGCCCTTGATCCCGAGTTTCAGGCTGGAGCGTTTTGGTTTTGTCTTTGTGTAGGTTTGTTCATTCTAGGTGTCGTATTTCTATGTTGGGTAATGGTTCCCAATTAGAGGCAGCTGTGTGTCGTTGTCTCTAATTGGGAACCATATTGGAATTACTAGGTTTCACTCTGGGCTCGGGGTTATTGTATGTTCATAGCTGTGTTTGTTTGTTCAGTTATGTTCATCGTTACATTCTCCGTGTATTGTTTTGTTCGTCGTGGTCCGTGTATAATTAAATATGTATTCTGGCAACATCGCTGCGTCTTGGTCTGTCCCCTCAGTAGAGAAACGTGACACTCACTAACGGCAAATGTTTTTATTATTATTATGAATATTTTTTTAGCCCCCAATTGCACTAGATACTTACTTGCCTGTTTGCAATACAATACTTCAACAACTACAAAAATGTGCTTACCTATGGTCTAAAGTTTGCGTGGAGGACATTCTCACGCCAAGTAACTGGCGCACGCATGTTTTAAGGTATATTTCTACTTATGCAGCGTTTATAAACGAGGCCCCTGGTGATCATAAAGCGGATGAATAATAAGAACCAAATGAATAATTAATGTGTCACACTGCAGATAATCATGACATGTTGAGGTTAAGGGACACAGAAGGAGACTGTAGGCTACTCATAATGACTGCACAGAGAAAATGGGAATAAGATAATATACAGGATGAGATCAAATATATTCGCACTGAGCGCAAGATACAATGAACACATGCACACACACCCTGTAAACACACTCTGTCAACACAACCCCATACTATACAAATGGTTTGGTTTGACATGTGTACAGATATGAAGTGTATGCACACAAATATTGAGTGTATGTACACAACGCAGGCAAAGTACTTGACACTTGTAATGAATAGGATGAGACCTACATTTGGTCCATGAAGGATGTAGGTTAGCCTATGCAACATAATATGTGTTAGATATGTGTACATAAGATTTCATTCCAAAACGCTATATATCCATTTTCAGAAATGTTGGTAAATTAGCTTTTATTGTTTAAAGAAATTATGAAAGAGATTGGTGTGTTTTTTCACTATCTAATCATGGCATTGAGTTTTTCAATGACAGACATGTATTTGTTTAAAATCTATCACTTGATGGTTTCATTTCAGAGAGACAACTCTGAACTCTCAGAGAAATAAGTAGTACAGCTAGGTTTTACAAAGTCAAATGTAACAAATAACTACATTCTTTATAAATAAGTCTACAAATTATACATTTGTGACATCAATATTTTAAAACATTATTCACAAAAACAATTCAATGCAGTAATATGAGATCTGTATGTAAAACATTTACATTTCACATTTAAGTCATTTAGCAGATTCTCTTTTCCAGAGCGACTTATAGTAAATGCATTTATCTTAAGATATCTAGGTGAGACAACCACATATCTCAGTCAAAATATACAAGATACGAACATTCCATTGCAGCTAAACAATGGATATGTGTTCTGCAAATAGAAAAACGCATTTTCATACATATCTGAAATCTGTTAATTAAACAGCAATATTTTAAACACCATAAGTAATTATTTTCTGATAAAAAAACACAAATGTGAAAAACTGGCGGATATAACATTTAGGAAATAAAGTCTTCATAAGTAGTCAGTTCATCATTATCTAGCCAGGTGGTCGAGATCTAAGGAACTCTAGCCTACTACATGTACAACAAATTTTAGAAGCACCCATAAACAAAGAACTTAGATACCATCAAAGATGCTTCCCAGATATAGAAATATATCAAATACAAATATAAAACATCTGCACCCTGTCCATCAAAGTTCTGTCTATCCTCTCTATCTCTATGATCTGAGTGTCTATTAGAAATCTCCACAGATCTGGTGCTGAGTCTCTCTCTCTCTCTCTCTCTCTCTCTCTCTGAGCCAGACCTCTAAATCTGACTGCCCAGTCTTGGACAACAGAGCTCAGAGCCATGGAGCTCTTTGGAGCGGCTCTAATGGCTCAGAGTCTGTCTGGATCAGCACATAGTTATTCTCACTCAGACGTTCAGGTCACTGATTACAGATAGAATGGATAAGTTACTTTACAGACACTTACAGACGCAGGCAAAACATAGGGAGAGAACATGTCTGACATCCAGTCACACAGACACAAACTCGCAATGCAAGCAGCATTCAAATGAATCTCTTAAAAGTACACAGACAGACGTATGAGACAATAGACAAACTGTCAAGTACACTACTCCTACTTACTGTAGCAAGTCAAACTTCAGCAAGTAACAGTGATACAACATCCAGTACAGTCTGTACAGTTCCGACTACAGTCTGTACAGTTCCGACTACAGGGACAAGAGCTTGCAGGACTCACAGAGCGATGTTCACTTCAGGCAAAGCAGCTTCACCTGGACAGGTAATACTTAGGAAATAGGGTGTAACTCTAGACCTGTCAGAGAGCTACAGAGGGAGAGGGGGAAGGAGGGAGAAAGAGAGCAGGTAGGTGAACTGACAAAGGACTTTGTCCCGGTCACAGCGCCTGTTGATTGGCTGGTGCAGTTTAGCTGGAAATGTTAGTCGCCTGCCCGTCCTGTGAGAATTCTGGGAAAGAGAACAGGACAGAACAGAGTCAGAGAGTTGTGGGTGTGCTGTGACGACCCAGAGCCTGCTGCTCACGTCATGAAGCTGGTCCAGGTGACCAGGAAGTGGCAGAGACAGGCAGGGCCAGAGCAGAGGTAAACAGAGAAGTGGCCAAACCTGCTCTGGGAGGAAGGGAGGGAGGATGTGAGAGGCTGGGGGAGAGAGGAGGGTGGGGGAGCAAGGAGGGAAACAAAACTAAACAACGCACAACTAAGACGAGAAATCTTTTGTTTATTGTCAGATAGTGAGGGATATTACAGATTAATTCCAGCTCTTAAATCTCTGCTGGGCAGGCTCGGACAGGGCTGCATACTACCTACATGCAACATGAAATAACACACACTAGACAAACCATAACAAAATCCTGTTCTCAGAGTCACATGGCCACTACTGTACTACAGAGGCAGACTGTTCTAGCATGTTCCTGAACAAGGCAAATCATCACCTCGTAATCTGAAGCAAATAACACAACGGCAGCTATGCTAACCAGAGACAGACTGCATACGGTTAAGGTTTAGACAACAATACCTCAGTGTGTGTTGAGGTGTGTGTACAATGCAGATGAACACAGATATTACACCAGGGGCTTGGACAGCTTCCTATGTTTCTGTTGTGGTTTTCCTGCTTCCTGACCATAGTTCCTTTTTTCAACCCACAAAATGACCTTTCTATGTGTGTCAGAGTGTAAAAAACAGCTGCTGTCCTAAGTTTCTGTTGTGGTTCTGTTGAGTTTTATCTGTAAACCCAGAACATGAGCCACCTACAGGTGTTTCAGTGAGACAGACAGACAGAGACTTGAAACTTAGATGATGTATTTAATCGTGAGTCAGAGTATGACACATCTGATAATTGACTGAGATTGCTGAAGGCTATACAGCTGCTAGCCATGGGATAATTAAACCCCCACTCACTTCTATTGTATGTTCTAGCTAGTCAATGTTTTCTTTTATTACAGCATTTGGAATAGGGCTGGCATTGGACAGGCAAAAGTTTATCCGTCAGTCACATAATTTGCAGTCAGTATTTTTTGGCAGCTTCCACATTCTGGAGTCCCTTAAGTTAATGGAGGTGGGTGTGTGATTAAATAAAAGTAGGCATGTTTGTGCTTAAAAAATGACATGAGTACATCTATCTGTGCTTGTGTCTGTGTGTGTGTGTGTGTGTGTGTGTGCGTGTAGGGTTATCGTGCCACAAAACACCAGTAAGTAATAAGGTGCCAAATACGTAGGACAGAAATGGTACAGAAACCCTCTAAATCCATCAAAAATTCTCCCCCATCAAAACAGACCAAAACAAAGAAAATCTTCAGAGATTACCGTACACACACACACACACACACACACACACACACACACACACACACACACACACACACACACACACACACACACACACACACACACACACACACACACACACACACACAAATGCAGGCAACATCAAATTAGACACTGTGGCACGCAACCATAGTGACCCTTTGTCCAACCTCAAAGTAATCTTGTCGCCTGGCAAAATCACAGCAGAAACTCCACAAGTGCATCTGTTTAAAGCATCAAATCATTTCTAAGTGTTTATGCAGATTTCCAGGTCCTTTACATAACAGATCCAGCCATTGAGTGGAGTTTAATGACCAAACCCAATTCACGGGAATGTGAGAATGGCATCTATACATCACATTTGATTGTGTAAGTGTCTCTGTGTTTAAATGAGCTCCCATCTGTGCATGTGTTTCAATATGATAATTTCTCTGCTATATCTCCCTGCATCCTTCTGCTGGCTTTACCCTGAAGCAAAGCATTTTGGGGGGAGCCTGGTCAGTAGCACCTGGATGGGAGATTGGATGCTGCGGTGGAAAAGGTGGTGTAGGGCCAATAGAACAGACTCCTTCCTCTTGTAGTCAACAGGAGCCAATTGCTCCCCTGGGAGGAGTTAAAACAATGACCTGACTTTCAGAGATCATCAAAACCTTTTAATGCAGTGGGCTAAATCAGGGTCGCACAGAGTGTTGCTTTGTAGTCTTAAACAAGTATACACCTCACACACATGGTTATTGGCTTAACAAAAGAAGACACCTGTACCATGTCAGATAAAGAGTCGAATTGTATTCCATTTTGAGTTTGAGTCCCAATATTACACTTTACATGCATCACAGAAGACTGAAATATAACAACACCTTTACATGCATCACAGAAGACTGAAATATAACAACACCTTTACATGCATCACAGAAGACTGAAATATAACAACACCTTTACATGCATCACAGAAGACTGAAATATAACAACACCTTTACATGCATCACAGAAGACTGAAATATAACAACACCTTTACATGCATCACAGAAGACTGAAATATAACAACACCTTTACATGCATCACAGAAGACTGAAATATAACAACACCGTTTGACATAGAAACACTAGACGGAAGGCAACCCAGCCTTCCATCTTCGACAAATCTATCGAAGTGCACCTCAGAGTAAATATATTTCTTGCATTTTCCTGTTCCAAATGGGCGGTTATTTAGAATGCATAAGATTCTGTATTTACGATCCCATAGCTTCATAAGGTCAGATAGAGACCCTATCCTTTTGTTCCTCAGTCTTCCCGCGCTTTCATTCAAACCCAACTCCCTTTCTTTGTGTAACCAGCCGTCATATCGTTTTCGTCCGCTAGGGACGTTTTCTTTTATGACATAATTAGTAATCAATGTATGATCCATCCTGTGCGTATGTAATTCTGTGTGATTATTTAGGTGCTTAGCAAATAAATAATTAAACCTACTTTTGTATTGCTAATTCAACATGTTAGCCAGGGTTTGTGAAGATAACCAATCATTTTATGACGTTCAGATGAGTCTGAATAAGGTGACGAGTAATAATTGACTGCTATTGATATAAAAGATTATCAGGTTTCATCATAGCGCTTGATGGTTTTTGAAACTGCATTTGAAGAAACTTTCAAAGTTCTTGAAATGTTCCTGATTGACTGACCATAATGTCTTAAAGTAATGATGGACTATAACTTCTCTTTGATTATTTGCGCTGTTCTTGCCATAATATGGACTTGGTCTTTTACCAAATAGGGCTTTTTACCAACCCTACCTTGTCACAGCTGATTGGCTCAAACGCATTAAGAAGGTAAGAAATTCCACAAATTAACTTTCAACAAGGCACACCTGTCAATTGAAATACATTCCAGGTGACTACCTCATGAAGCTGTTTGAGAGAATACCAAGAGTGTGCAAAGCTGTCATCAAGGCAAATTGTGGATACTTTGAAGAATCTCAAATCTCACATTTATTTTGATTACTGCATGATTCCATATGTGTTATTTTATAGTTTTGATGTCTTCACTATTATTCTACAATGTAGAAAATAGTAAAAATAATGATAAACTCTTGAATTAGTAGGTGTGTCCAAACTCTTGACGGGTACTGTGTAAATATATTTAAAAAATAATATGTGGGGGATATGAAATGATGCAGACAATTACATTGATGGAAGCTACAATCTAACTGCAATATTAAAGCTGAGGGGGTGCCTCTCTTCATCAATGCTGTCCGTGCTTGGATTGTGCTTTTTTGCTTTCTACCACTTGTCTGTTTTTACTTGGAAACCACTCCTCTCACTTTAAACAAAGTACTACTTATAAAGGCTTTATATAGCATACATAAATGCTTCACAAATCATTCATAAGTGTGTGTCATATATTAATGGTGTATAAAGTGTGACATAACAATTACCACTGTAGGGTGAATGGCCAAATAAATAACATATCGCATGTTTATACACCAATTATAGTATAGCAAATGCTTCTAGATGATATGTGAGGCATTAATGTAATGTTTATGAAGCCTTTATGTACACTATATAAAGCCTTTATAAGTCGTACTTCGTTTAAATTGGGACCCAACTCTCTTGCATTCTCATCCTCTCTTTTTCTCTCTCACGCCCCCCACAACCGCACCCCCCTTTCTCTCTCTCTCTCTTTCTCTCTCCCTCTTTTTCTCTCTCTCTCCCTCTCGTCAGTCTGTGGTTAGGAGTCTACAGCAGGGTATTTGTTACAGTATTTGTCACAGCGCCATATCCGGGGTTTTGTGCCAATAGGCCTGGCGAGGGTCTTTGTGAGTGAGTGTTGATGAACTAACAGCTCTGTTTTGCTGAGTGACATTTACTGCTGTCATCTATCAATCTGTCCATCCATTCTCTCCTTTCCTATACAGGGCCAGTGATGCCCAGTGATAATGTGTTTACAGGCTTGGTAACATACAACTGATATTAAAACCACGCTAGCGCCCCAATCCCGACACTACCCGGTGAAATGTAAGGCGCCAAATTCAAAATCCAAAAGTTGAATTATTAAACATTCATCAATATACAAGTGTTGCATAGTCATCAAAAGCTCTGATTCTTGGCAATATCACAGCGTTGTCAGATTTCAAAAAGGCTTTACGGCGAAAGCACAACATTTGATTGTTTGAGGATAGCACCTCTCATATTTATGCATTAGCATTAATTCATATCCAGCTCGGGTCACACAAAACCCATATAAGAGCTAAAATAAATCACTTACCTATCGAAGAACTTCTGCTGAGGGCATCCCAAGTGTCCAAACAAGAGAATCCATGGTTCTTTTGTTAGAAAAAGTAATTTATTATATCCATAATCCATTTGGTTGGCGCGTTATGTTCAGAAAATCCACCGTCGAGTCGCCTGTTGTACAGTGAAGAGAAAGCGTTCAAATTATACCTATCAACTTTGCCCAAACAAATCAAACATAATTTATAATGCATCCTTAGGTATCCTTTTATGAATATTAACGATTATATTTTACACGGATGATATCCTAAACGATATAAAAGGAAAATAAAGTGGGGCGCGCTCACGGTCTCGTGCCCAGGAAAAGTTATTGACATCCGTGGTCCCTTCAATATTTCTTCTTCTGTTCAGTTCTGTTCAATGATAAAGCCTTCAAACACTGTCTAAAGACTGTTTCTATCTAGTGGAAGCCATAGGTACTGAAATCTGGGAGCTATTTTACATGGATCTCAATAGGAAGCCTATTAAACTGAGGAAATGTCACCAAAAAATATCTGGACAGAAATTCCTCGTTTTTGTTGTTGTTGCTATATCAGTTCTGTTATACTCACAGACATTCTTTTAACAGTTTTAGAAACTTCAGACTGTTTTCTATCCAATAGTACTAATTATGTGCATATCCTAGTTTCTGGACCTGAGTGGCAGGCATTTTACTTTGGGCACGCCAGACTCTCCAAAACCGTCACCACTCCTGATGATGCCTAAAGAGTTAAGGTATTAGGTCCCTACTAGGGTTGGTTGTACATTTGCAGCCCCTAAGAATGTGCAATATATTAAATATTCTGTTCAGTATTTGTCATAACAGGTGTAGCTGTGGCGACTGTCACTGCAAATGTTCCTCTGAGCCCTTGCTGTGTCTTCTATCTGTTGGTGTGAAATTAGACTTCATAGTGATACAGGTACTACTGTCTGACAGGGTCCCCCCTCTCACTGACCGACTGTCACCCCTATCAACACACCTGCCGGGATCCAGATAGGAACCACCCCTCTGCTCTCTCCCTGTCGTTCTCTAGCTCTAACAAACACTCTCTCTCCAACCCTATCCATTCCCCCTCTCTATGGCTTAGGAACAATTACACTGTAAGAAGAACAGAGCATCACTATCTGTGTCCATGCCGACTGCCCAGGGACGGTTCAGAATGGGCATGGAAATGTATCTTATTCAGGGAAGTATTGGGTTATGCGATAGGGACCTATACCACTGTGAGACTAACCGGGCTGTTTCACACTGTCTGTAACTCTGGGAGTAGTGCAGCTAAACTCCCGACAGATCTATTAAAGGGAGTGAAAATTCTCCTCTGCTTCATTTCTTGTTGCCCTGTAGGATAGTACATAAACACTAGGATCTAGGAGAAACCAATATCCCTCTCTCTAGGACTCGTTCTCTTTTACTTTCTTCTCTGTCAGTATCTCTACGACACTCTCTTTCTCCCTTTCTTTCAATTAAACTTTGTCCGCTCTCCCTCGTCCCTGTTTCACTTTCCCCTGCCTTTCTCATGTTCTCTTGCTATCTGTATTTAATTACATTTAGATTGCATGGCAGGAATGATTATAACATCATTATAAAACTAGACATGAAAGATAAACACTAAATCAAACAAATACAGAAAATCTCTCTTCTAATCCCCCTCTTTCTCATCTAAGCTCTCTCTCTCTCTCTCCTTGTTGCCCCTCTCTCTAGTGGCTAGGAAAGGTCAAGCGGCTCTCTCTTCCCTCCACACGTCATCCATTGTTCATGGTAACAATGCAAATGCTCCCCTTAGCATGAATATTGAAGAGGAAGACTGCGGGAGGAAGGTCAGAACTAATGTGATCATTTAAAGAAGAGAGGGACCTGATGCATGACACCACAACCATTAGCATGGTGCATAGTCAAAGCTTCTGTAGGGGGTCAATCTTTCCTTCATTTTGGGTCAGTTACAGTGTTCATTCTGCCGCTGTGTACTCACTGTTTAGGGCCAAATAGCATTATAAACTCAGCAAAAAAAGAAATGTCCCTTTTTCAGGACCCTGTCTTTCAAAGATAATTCGTAAAAATCCAAATAACTTCACAGATCTTCATTGTAAAGGGTTTAAACATAGTTTCCCATGCTTGGTCAATGAACCATAAACAATTAATGAACATGCACCTGTGGAACGATGGTTAAGATACTAACAGCTTACAGACGGTAGGCAATTAAGGTCACAGTTATGAAAACTTTGGACACTAAAGAGGCCTTTCTACTGACTCTGAAAAACACCAAAAGAAAGATGCCCAGGGTCCCTGCTCATCTGCATGAACGTGCCTTAGGCATGTTGCAAGGAGGCATGAGGACTGCAGATGTGGCCAGGGCAATAAATTGCAATGTCCGTACTGTGAGACGCCTAAGACAGCGCTACAGGGAGACAGGACGGACAGCTGATCGTCCTCACAGTGGCAGACCACGTGTAACAACACCTGCACAGGATCGGTACATCCGAACACCACACCTGCGGGACAGGTACAGGATGCCAACAACAACTGCCCGAGTTACACCAGGAATGAACAATCCCTCCATCAGTGCTCAGACTGTCCGTAATAGGCTGAGAGAGGCTGGACTGAAGGCTTGTAGGCCTGTTGTAAGGCAGGTCCTCACCAGACATCACCGGTAACAACGTCACCTATGGGCACAAACCCACTGTCGCTGGACCAGAAAGGACTGGCAAAAAAGTCTTGGTTTCGCGTTTATCGTAGAAGGAATGAGCGTTACACCGAGGCCTGTACTCTGGAGCGGGATCGATTTGGAGATGAAGGGGCCGTCATGGTCTGGGGCGGTGTGTCACAGCATCATCGGACTGAGCTTGTTGTCATTGCTGGCAATCTCAACATTGTGCATTACAGGGAAGACATCCTCCTCACTCATGTGGTACCCTTCCTGCAGGCTCATCCTAACATGACCCTCCAGCATGACACTGTGTCACGTAGAGTAGGCCAGAAGGCTAAACTGAAAAACCTAACCTCTATCAAGAAAAATAACAGTACTGAAGAAAAATAACAGTACTGCCAAAGTATACATTGTGGGGACAGCTTAAAAACAATGCTGCCCCATCAACAGCTCAATCCAAAATGATTCTCCCATTGAACTGAAAGAGAGGCTCCTTTTGTAGGGGAAGCCCCTCCCATCAGAACATACCCAGCACTAATTAATTAAGCAATTACCTTCATCAAAGCCTATATTTTACACTCAGCTAAACATAATGAATTATATACATTGCAACACGTTTCTCATGATACAATATACCAATATAACACATTTACAAAATCCCATCCCTACTGACATGGAGTCTTCCAATATGCCCATTCACGTGAACGAGACATTCGGGACAGGCACTACAAAACCATCCCCAAAACCATACCCGGAAGCTACAGAGACGGAGAGAGAGGAACAGAACCAAACAAACAACGCGCTCATCCATAACATTGATAAGTACAATAAACGTTGCTTAAATTAAACATGAACCCTTGTCTGTATATTCTTTATATCATAAACTGACCTGTTACTGACGGGAGGTAAGAATAAAGTGTGAAATGTATGAACTAAGATAGGGACGTTAACTTGTGTGTTGACCCACATTGTTATCGTAGCTGATAACGGAGCTGATAACGGAGCAGGGAGGTGCGCCACGCCCTCGGGGTTCTCTATGGTGTTTAAGGTCAGGACGTGACTAGGGGGGTTTTCTAGTTTCTTGTTAATTCTTTCCAATGTGTCACTTAATTATCTTTTAGTTTTCTCATGATTTGGTTGGATCTAATTGGCTGTGGCTCTGTGGGGTCTATTTGTGTTCGTGAACAGAGCCCCGGGACCAGCTTGCTTAGGGGACTCTAGGTTCATATCTCTGTAGGTGATGGCTTTGTTATGGAAGGTTTGGGAATAGCTTCCTTTTAGGTGTTGTAGAATTTATTGGCTCTTTTCTGGATTTTGATAATTAGCCTGTATCAGCCTAAATCTGCTCTTCATGCATTATTTGGTGTTTTACGTTGTACAAGGAGTATATTTTTGCAGAGTCTCAATTTGGTGTTTGTCCCATTTTGTGAATTATTGGTTGGTGAGCGGACCCTAGACCTCACAACCAGAAATGGCAATGGGTTCTATAACTGATTCAAGTATTTTTAGCCATATCCTAATTGGTATGTAGAATTTTATGCTCCTTTTGATAGCGTAGAATTCTCTTCTTGCCTTGTCTCTTAGATCGCTAACAGCTTTGTGGAAGTTACCTGTGGCGCTGATGTTTAGGCCGAGGTATGTATAATTTTTTGTGTGCTCTAGAGCAATGGTGTCTAGATGGAATTTGTATTTGTGTTTTTCCCCCCAACACTGCTTTCAATCAATTTGTATAGCAGACCCTCAAATTGAGTCAAAAGCTTTTTTAAATTGAATCAAAGGAAATTGTATTTGTCACATGCGTCGAATACAACAGGTGCAGACCTTACTGTGAAATGCTTACTTACAAATCAACAGAGCATGAGAAGACTGCTTTTGTTTTGGTTGGTTTGTTTGTCAATTAGGGTGTGCAGGGTGAATATGTGGTCTGTTGTACAGTAATTTATTAAAAAGCCTATTTAACATTTGCTTAGTACATTGTTTTCACTGAGGAATGTACGAGTCTGCTGTAAATGATAATGCAGAGGATTTACCTAAGGTTGCTGTTGACGCATATCCCACAGGAGGTATCAGGGACAATTTTGTCTCCACTTTTGTGGATTTGGGTGATCAGTCCTTGGTTCCAAATAGTGTGGAAGATGCCAGAGCTGAGGATGATGTTAAAGAGTTTAAGCATAGCCAATTGGAATTTGTGGTCTATGTATTTTATCATTTAATTGAGGATACCATCAACACCACAGGCCTTTTTCGGTTGGAGGGTTTGTATTATGTCCTGTAGTTCATTCAATGTAATTGGAGAATCCAGTGGGTTCTGGTAGTTTTTAATAGTTGATTCTAAGATTTGAATTTGATCATGTATATGTTTTTGCTGTTTGCTCTTTGTTAAAGAGACACAATGATTGGAGAAGTGGTTTATCCTTGCATCTCCATTTTGGATAGGTAACTCTTCGTGTTATTGTTTATATAGTGTGTTCCAATTTCCCTCTCTCCCCCTCTCTCTCTGTGCTGTGCAGCCAACTGACACACGGACGCAGAAAATAGAAACATCTTATCTCAGTATTCCCTTGTTCCTGTCCATTTGTTTTACAACCTCCTCTCTTTCTCATGTCCTGGCATTAAATGCACTTTCTCCCTCTTTACTTATTTTCTTCTATGTTCTATCTTACACAAACTTGAAAGAACCAGAATGAGTATTTTGGAGTTGGGTTGTATTTTTTACTTTGTTAGAATCTTGTTCAAACACATTTTTTCAGTGAGCGTTGCAAACATTCACTCACAATTTCACATGCACGTTCTACATCACTAATGGAAGGTGGCATTTGAAATGCACCGGCACTCCCATTTAATCTTGTTTCCCTTGCTCTCCATTCACAATAGTAATGGACTGTGCTTTTTCCCATCACTCCGGCCCAGACAGGCACTAAAAAACAAACAGTTTCATATATTTACACACACAAATACCCTGAATCAGAGAGGAGCGTATCTATTACTTCTGTCTGTCAGTCCCTCCCCACCCTGAGCTCCTTTCCCTGGCCAGCGTCCCCTGGCTAGCTGTTATCAACACCAGTCACCCAGTCAAACTGCTCCAGGTGCCCAAGTACTTCAGTAAAACCATCTGGGTGCCAAAAGACTTTACTTCAGTGCAGTGACTGTCAGTGTAGGTCAGTCGGTGGTGAGGTAGCTGCAAGTGCCCCCTTCCTCTCTCGTGTGCCCTTTTCTTTCCTCTCTCTTGATGATTATGTCATGGGCTCATGGTTTAAAAAACAACCCAGCCATGAAAAGGAGGACAGTCGATTTTAATTCTCTCCGCTCTGACAAATGAATGTGGGAAGATAATGGTGTGTTCAATAAGCCATTGGTCTGATGTTAAAGGGTTGTTCCATAATCCTATCAGTGTTCTGCTCCTCAGTCTGGCCCATGCAGCTACACACAGACCTGACAACAGACATTGCATAACCAGTAAAGAATAGCTTCAAAAGCAGCTTTTTAAAACACATGGGATTGATAGCATTATCTGTCAGATAATTTGTAAAACGTCACAATGACGAAAAGAAGGCGTATGCGCATGTCGAAAGAGAGGGACATGTTTAGAGAGACAAAGACAGAGGGAGACACAGAGACAGAATGATGGAGAGAAAGAAAGAGAGAGAAGATGGAGTGTGCCTCCAGAGTGAGGTGTCCCATCCCCAGCCCCAGGCTCAGTAAGTGTTGTCCTGGTGGTCTGGGTCTCACAGTAACCAGAGTGTTTCTGTTCCACCAGGTAACACTGCTCCTGCTCACGGCAGCCACCAAATGAAGATAAATGCACTTAATCTCCCCTGCCAAATCTCTACGCCTGTGTACTGATATCGCACACTCACACTTGCACACCCTTTCTCTATCACACACATACAGTGCCAGTGAAATGTTTGGACACACCTACTCATTCAGGGGTCACCCTTCATACACCATTAATATGTATGACACACACTAAAGTATGACACACACGTATGAATGATTTGTGAAGAATTTATGTAGCGCTTGTGAAGCCTTTATGTATGCTATATAAAGCCTTTATAAGTAGTACTTTGTTTAAAGTGAGAATTGAGTGGTTTCCAAGTAAAAACAGACAAGTGGTAGAAAGCAAAAAAGCACAATCCAAGCACGGACAGCATTGATGAAGAGAGGCACTCTTGGCATTCTTTCAACCAGGTCCATGACGTAGTCACCTGGAATGCATTTCAATGACAGGTGTGCTTTGTTAAAAGTTAATTTGTGGAATTTCTTTCCTTCTTAATGCGTTTGAGTCAATCAGTTGTGCTGTTACAAGGTAGGGATGTTTTACAGAAGATAGTCCCATTTGGTAGAAGACCAAGTCCATATTATGGTATGAACAGCTCAAATAAGCAAAGAGAAACGACAGTCCATCGTTACTTTAAGACATGAAGGTCAGTCATGGAAAATTTCAAGAATTTTTTAAGTTTCCTCAAGTGCAGTCGCAAAAAACATCAAGCACTATGATGAAACTGGCTTGCATGAGGACCGCCACAAGAAAGAAAGAACCAGAGTTACCTCTGTTGCAGAGGATGTGTTCATTAGAGTTCACTCCACCTCAGATTGCAGCCCAAATAAATGCTTCACAGAGTTCAAGTAACAGACACATCTCAACATCAACTGTTCAGATGAGACTGCGTGCATCAGGCCTTCATAGTCAAATTGCTGCAAAAAACCCACCAATAATAAGAAAAGACTTGCTTGAGCCAAGAAACACAAGCAATGGACATTAGACCGGTGGAAATCTGTCCTTTGGTCTGTCGAGTCCAAATTTGTAGATTCTATTAAACTCAGTTATCCAAGATATTCCTTGCCTACAAAAATTGGAAGTGAGTGTGTGTGGTGAATGAATGTAAATAATATATTGCGTCATTTTGGAGTCACTTTTACTGTAAATAAGAATAGAATATGTTTCTAAACACTTCTACATTAAATGTGGATGCTACCAGGATTATGGATAATCCTGAATGAATCGTGAATAACGATGAGTGAGTTACAGATGCACAAACATCACATCCCCAAGACATGCTAACCTCTCACCACTACAATAACTGGGGAGGTTAGCATTTGTGGGGTAGGATATTATACCTCTTTCTCAAACATCATTATTCAAAATTCATTCAGGAGTATCCATAATCATGGTAGCATCCACATTCATGTAGAAGTGTTTAGAATCATATTCTTATTTACAATAAAAGTTACTAGAAAATGACACAAATTATTTACCATTCATTTCTATTGGGAAAACAATAATCTGAAATAGAACCAAAACAAACAGCAAATGCATCCATCACGTTTATAGAGCCACAAGCTTGGTGTAATCATTGCGTGCTAGGAATATGGGACCAACTTCTAAACTTGTGACTACTTTAATACACATATAAGTGAATTTGTCCCAATACCTTTGGTCCCCTAAAATGGTGGGACTATGTTCAAAATGTGCTGTAATTTCTAAACGGTGTACCCGATATAGCTAAAAAAAAACTCTAATTAAAGCTGATAGTCTGCACTTTAACCTCTTAGTCATTGTATCATTTAATATCCAAAGTGCTTGAGGACAGAGCCAAAACAACAACAACATGTGTCAATGTCCCAGTACTTTTGGCACTCACTGTACAATGTACTCTATGTGTGTGAGCCTCCCATATACAGAAGACAGTACACTAAAGAATGCTAATTCTATGCAGGACAATCTGGTATGTATGTATGCCTGCATATATCATTCCACTGCAGCCTTGTATGAGCAGACAGACAGACATCCAAAGATCCAGTGTCTCTCAGGGAGAGGTCTCTCCTCACACTGCTGACAGCTCTCTCTCCAAATCCCAGCCTTAAACAAGCACACTCCCTCACAGCCGGACCTAAAGCCACTCAAGAGAACTGAGCGCACAGACAGAAAGACAGAAAACATTCAGACAGGCAGGAGCAGAAAGAAAGAGCATCCTCCTCACCATAACCCTATATGACATTTACATTAGGCCCATGCAGAAGAGATGGGAGGAAAGGGCTCTCCAATCTCCACACAGCATCTCAGCCCCTCCTCTAAAGAAATGAAATCCCCCTTCCCACCTAGCAACCCTCTCCTCTCTCTTGTCACAGCATCATGATGATGGAAATTCACACCTGTCTGTTAAGGATGTAACGTCGGATGTAGCACTATGTAAGACTATCAGAGCTTTTATGTTACGTAAAAGGTGTAGGCAGATGTGTGAATGGAGCCCCTGTCAGTGAGCATGGTGGCGGGTCGTGGCTGCTCTCCTCAGGTCCTGCTTACATCATCACATAATCACATAATCACACACATACACACACACAGACAGACAGACAAACACACACGCACGCGCACATGCTACAGAGAGTTGAGATTCTCCCAAGGTAACTGGAGAGAGAGATGGGAGCTGTGTTCCTGTTTAGTGGTTCTGAGAGCATCATTTTGGGGAGGTCTGTCGAGCTTTGGATGAATTAAGAGTCATAAATATTCATGAATCTCTCCTCTCTACCCTCCAGTGACCGCTTAGTAGCCCGTTCAAAAAGCCTTAGATCTCTCCATAAGCTAAGTTCCTCATCGAAGCAGAGCCATTTTTACTGGAAGGGAATTTTGACATGTTTAGTTGTATTTTCTTCCAGTAAGATATTCACACACAAGGCTAGAATAGAGTCAAACTTTGCATTAGCTCGAATTGAACAGTTTATTATATTTACCTGTACTGAGATATTGTAGTTTATTCGAACCAAAGAAATTGGCGTTGCAAGCGCCACACTCAACTAGGCCCCACAAGGCCATATTGTGACACTCTCTGATACTGTATGTTACCTTCAATTATGACATCACTCACTGCTTGTTCCATAGAGATCATATGAAATTACTATTATTAATTAATAGTATTGCAATTCCTAATTCTATGGCTTGTTCTGTTACCTTCCGTTGTGACATCATTCTGCTTGTTCCATAGAGATCCTATTAAATTACTATTATTAATTAATAGGTCGTTATCAATAAAACGTCACAATATCTCTCAATATTGGCCACCGTTAACTGGATATTTGAGTGATATAAAATAAAAGTGAACTATACCTGACAAGTATGAGTGGTTTAGATTAATTTCGCATCCTTTATGGGCTCTGCCTGTCAGGCAGCAGAAGGGTGCATTTGCCAATGTACTGTTAGCTGATCATGTTTACTTTGCATTCTACCGCTAGAAACTTTGTACAGTTGGCTAAACATAGTGGTAAGTACACCTAATGTACTTTTTTCTCCAACCAATGTAGGCCTACCTTGCATAGTTTGCTAACATTATCCGCTTTTCAGCATTGTTTTTAAGTGTTTAATCACGATTGCTGCTGACAGACATGATAGGCTACATTGATTGATCGACCACGTCAAATTGGCTAGCTAGCTAATAATGTCAATATGGTTAGTTAACAAGCTAACTTTCAGGGGATAAACTAGATGGCTATATACAAATAGTATTTTAATTCCTTGCAATCTATAGTTGTGATGACAGAAGTTCGACTGACAACTTTTCCAGGACGAGGACTTGCTGATGTCAAGCTCTTTCCAAAAGCCAAATCTCTGATGAAGCAAGCTAAATTACACATGTTGTTTGCTTAGATAGCTAGCTGCATGCCACATGGATAGGCCCTCCTCACATATCTGAAATGACATGATCAATTGCTTACTGAATATGAAAGCACGCATGTACTTGCTGTTTAAGTGTGATGACAGAGCTAAATGTGGAGGAATCAGAAATTAGTAGTTCTGACTATGCTCTTCAAGCGATGATGATATTAAACCCCCCCCCGCTGCTGCTACTTTCGGTTTATCATATATGCATAGTCACTTTAACAATACATTCATGTACATACTACCTCAATTGGACCGACCAACCAGTGCTCCCCGCACATTGGCTAACCGGGCTATCTATCTGCATTGTGTCCCGCCAACCCCTTTTTTATGCTACTGCTACTCTCTGTTCATCATATATGCATAGTCACTTTAACCATAACTACATGTACATATACTACCTCAATCAGCCGACTAACCAGTGTCTGTATGTAGCCTCGCTACCTTTATAGTCTCGCTACTTTTATAGCCTCGCTACTGTATATAGCCTCGCTACTGATTTTTTACTGTTGTTTTTATTTCTTTACTTACCTATTGTTCACCTAATACTTTTTTTTTTGCACTATTGTTTAGAGCCTGTAAGTAAGCATTTCACTGTAAGGTCTACACCTGTTATATTCGGCGCAAGTGACAAATAAACTTTGATTTGATTTATTTAACAATCCCTAAGGATTTTAACAGAGCTGGGAATCTCCTTGTCCCCCAGCAGCCTAATCGAACACTCTGCACCGTATTGCAACCTTTTATTGATTACAATTTGTAGTATTGTAATTCCTAATTCTATGGCTTGTTCTATGTTACCTTCCATTGTGACATCACTTTGCTTGTTCTTTGTTACCTTCAATTTTGACATCACGCTGATAGCTCCATCAGTGCTTCCCTCTATAATGACATCATACTACTCGGTCTTCCTGATGTTTTTAGGGGTTTACAGCGAAGATCTTTTTTTTCTCCCTTGACATGGTCAAATAGATCAAGCATAGATTTGTAACTTTCTAATTTGGCACACATTAACTTGAGGCCATGAGTAACTTGGTCAAAAAGAATGGCACCGATTAGTCTATATGTGGCTCTGTTATAAGCAGTCTAACATAAATTGTCATATCCGCCGCCCTGTTTGACCTGGAGACTTTAAACTTTGCATGCACGTGTATTTCCTCATGTTGAACACATTTACCTCAAGGACACATAAGGTCCGTCAGATAGATTTTCCTTCATCTTGGACATTTTGGAAAACCTCTGAAAACCATATTCTCATGAAGCATAAGTCCAAATAACACCAAATATGGTATGCAGGCCCATGGAAAAGTTAAGGGATTGGATAAGACATGGCTGACTTATTGATAAATCAGGAAATATGATTTTACGTGTCCATTGAAATCCTTTGTAAATCCACTTCACAATGGCCTTGAAACGTTTTAGGGTAATCAAAGACATTACCATAATACAACATGTTAAATTTAGCATTGATATCTTAACAAAATAAAGGAAACTATGAACAATTAACTTTTTGGACTATTTGTGTTTGTATTTATTAGTTCCTGCCAAGGCAGCAGCTACTCTTCCTGGGGTCTGGCAAAATTAAGGCTGTTATATAATTTAAAAACATGAATGTATTGTAATAACAGATTTCACAACACACTAAGTGTGTTCCCTCAGGCCCCTACTCCACTATCGCATATCTACAACACAAAATCCATGTGTACGTGTGTGTATAACGCGTATGTTATTATGTGTGTGAATGCATGTGTCTGTGTCTATGTTTGTGTTGCTTCACAGTCCCCGTTGTTCCTTCAGGTGTATTTTTATCTGTTTTTAAATCTGATTCTACTGCTTGCATCATTTACTTGATGTGGAATAGAGTTCCATGTAGGCATGGCTCTTTGTAACATAGTACTGTGCACCTCCCATAGTCTGTTCTGGACTTGGGGACTGTGAAGAGACCTCTGGTGGCATGTCCTGTGGGGTATGCATGGGTGTCTGAGCTGTGCGCTATTCATTTAAACAGACAGCTCGGTGCATTCAACATGTCACTACCTCTCACAAATACAAGTAGTGATGAAGTCAATCTCTCCTGCATGCATGCATATTATTAATGTTTGCTCTCTGTGTACATCCAAGTCCCTCTTTGTGGCACCTGACCACACGACTGAACAGTAGTCCAGGTGCGACAAAACTAGTGCTGTTAATTAAGAAGGTAGAGCAGCTCTTTATTATAGACAGACTTCTCCCCATCTTAGCTACAGTTGTATCAATATGCTTTGACGATGACAGTTTACAATCCAGGGTTACTCCAAGCAGTTGAGTCACCTCAACTTGCTCAATTTCCACATTATTTATTACAATATTTAGTTGAGGTTTAGGGTTTAGTGAATGATTTGTCCCAAATACAATGCTTTTAGTTTTTGAAATATTTAGGACTAACTTATTCCTTGCCACCCATTCTGAAACTAACTGCAGCTAACTGCAGCTCTTTGTTAAGTGTTACAAATAAAAAACAGAAATACCATATTTACATAAGTATTCAGACCGTTTGCTTTGATTCGAAATGGTCGGTAATCTGTTTGTTAACTTGGCTTTCAAAGACCTTAGAAAGGCAGGGTAGGATAGATATAGGTCTGTAGCAGTTTGGGTCAAGAGTGTCTCCCCGTTTGAAGAGGGGGATGACCGCAGCTGCATTCCAGTCTTTGGGAATCTCAGACGACATGAAAGAGAGGTTGAACAGGATAGTAATAGGGGTTGCAACAATTTCGACGGATAATTTTAGAAAGAAAGGGTCCAGATTGTCTAGCCCGACTGATTTGTAGGGGTCCAGATTTTTTTCAGCTCTTTCAGAACATCAGCTAACTGGATTTGGGAGAAGGAGAAATGGGGGAGGCTTGGGCGAGTTGCTGAGGGGGGTGCAGGGCTGTTGACCGGGGTAGGGGTAGCCAGGTGGAAAGCATGGCCAGCCGTAGAAAAATGCTTATTGAAGTTATCAATTATTGTGGGTTTATCGGTGGTGACAGCATTTCCTAGTGCAGTGGGCAGCTGGGAGGAGGTGCTCTTATTCGCCATGGACTTTACAGTTTCCCAAAACTTTTTTGATTTTGTGTTACAGGAAGCAAATTTCTGCTTGAAAAAGCTAGCATTGGCTTTCCTAACTGCCAGTGTATATTGGTTCCTGACTTCCCTGAAAAGTTGCATATCACGGGGGCTGTTCGATGCTAATGCAGAACGCCAAAGGATGTTTTTGTGCTGGTCAAGGGCAGTCAGGTCTGGAGAGAACCAAGGGCTATATCTGTTCCTGGTTCTAAATTTCTTGAATGGGGCATGCTTATTTAAGATGGTGAGGAAGGCACTTTTAAAGAATAACCAGGCATCCTCTACTGACGGGATGAGGTCAATATCCTTCCAGGATACCCGGACCAGGTCGATTAGAAAGGCCTGTTCGCTGAAGTGTTTTAGGGAACGTTTGACAGTAATGAGGGGAGGTCATTTGATCGCAGACCCATTACGGATGCAGGCAATGAGGCAGTGATCGTTGAGATCATGGTTGAAAACAGCAGAGGTGTATTTGGAGGGCAAGTTAGTTAGGATGATATCTATGAGGGTGCCAGTGTTTACGGCTTTGGGGTTGTACCTGGTAGGTTCATTGATAATTTGTTGTGAGGTTGAGGGCATCAAGCTTAGATTGTAGGATGGCCTGAGTGTTAAGCATGTCCCAGTTTAGGTCACCTAGCAGCACGAGCTCTGAAGATAGATGGGGGGCAATCAGTTCACATATGGTGTCCAGAGCACAGCTGGTGGCAGAGGGTGGTCTATAGCAAGCGGCAACGGTGAGAGACTTGTTTCTAGCAAGGTGGATTTTTAAAAGTAGAAGTTCAAATTGTTTGGGTACAGACCTGGATAGTAAGACAGAACTCTGCAGGCTATCTCTGCAGTAGATTGCAACACCGCCCCCTTTGGCCGTTCGATCTTGTCTGAAAATGTTGTAGTTAGGGATGGATATTTCAGGGTTTTTGGTGGTCTTCCTAAGCCAGGATTCAGACATGGCTAGGACATCCGGGTTGGCAGAGTGTGCTAAAGCAGTGAATAAAACAAACTTAGGGAGGAGGCTTCTAATGTTAACATGCATGAAACCAAGGCTTTTACAGTTGCAGAAGTCAACAAATGATAGCGCCTGGGGAATAGGAGTGGAGCTAGGCACTGCAGGGCCTGGATTAACCTCTATATCACCAGAGGAACAGAGGAGGAGTAGGATAAAGGTACGGCTAAAGGCTATAATGACTGGTCGTCTACGATGTCCTGAACAGAGAGTAAAAGGTTTCAGGGGGCGATAAAATAGATTCAAGGCATAATGTACAGACAAAGGTATGGTTGGATGTGAATACAGTGGAGGTAAACCTAGGCATTGAGTGATGATGAAAGAGATATTGTCTCTAGAAACATTTAAACCAGGTGATGTCGTCGCATGTGTGGGTGGTGGAACTGAAGGGTTGGATAAGGTATATTGAGCAGGGCTAGAGTCTCTACTGTGAAATACGACAATAAACACTAACCAGAACAGCAATGGGCAAGACATATTGACATTGAGGAGAGGCATGCTTAGCCGAGTGATCATAAGGGTCCAGTGAGTAGTGAGGTTGTTTGGGGACACGGCGATTCAGACAGCTAGCCGGGCCAGGGGTAGCAAGCTAGCAGAAGACGGAGGAAGTCTGTTTATAGCCTCATCATGCGTTTCTGTCGGTAGTCCAGTCGTAAAGCCACAGTGGGGCTCCGCACCGGCAGTAAAAACAGGTCCGGATAGGTGTTGTAGTCCAGGAGTGGCTGATGGGACTCTTCAGCTAGCCGGAAGATGGACCAAGCATGGGCTAGCTCCGGGCTAATTGGTGCTTGCTCCGGGACCGACGTTAGCAAATAGTCACTCGGATAGCAGCTAGCTAGCTGCAAGATCCAGGTGAAAATGTCCAGAGCTTGCGGTAGGAATCTGGGGATATGGAGAGAAAATAGGTCCGGTATCTAATGCCAGCCCATGTATCTCTGCTTGAGGTCCATATCCTCCTGATCCAACCATACTGTTCTGTTTGGCCTTACAGCATCAAATAATTAATAGCATTTGACAACAGAGATTAGTCCGAAAATTATGATATCAATGGAATAAGTAGCTCATATCCTGTACACAAGGATGTACTAAAATGGCTAGTGCCAAGTAAAAAATAAAAGCACTATTTTACAGATAATCACACTGAGGATTAGTGAAACTGATGACTAGCATAAAGGTTTGACATTTTTGTCAACTAGCACAATAACATCCAACACAGAGACTTCATCTGAAAGCCTTTCCCTGCCAGTCTTCTATGCATGAGGTCTTGGTTATTCCCAGGACTATTTCACAATGCGCTTTTGTCATCCTGGGTGGTCCATATTGTGAGCATTACTGTTAATATCTGCAGCACAAGCACAGAATGTACAGTTACTGCCCAAGATGATAACATCAAATAAAACGTCAAACCAACACTGTCCGATCATGTGAGAAACGTTTAGAAGAATCAGAGCCAAAGACAGATAAATAGTATTAGTATTAAAAAAAGCCTAGAGGACAACAAGATAAGGAAAGCCAATAGGATACTGCTCTGTGTTATAACGATATATAAAACGAGCTGTGTGTGTCAATGAAGAGAAGGATTGAAAAAAAATGTGAAAGACAGGGAGAAGGGAGGGAGTGCTGATAGTAGAGCCTTTAAAGCTTCCTTGGTCAGGGAAGGGAAGGGAAGAAGGGGAGGAGGGATGGGAGGATGAGTGGGTGAGAGAAGCAGGTAGAGAGATTGTGGGATGATGGGGAGAACTGAGCCAGGGATTAATGGATGTGTGTAAAATGAGACTGCTCCTCCTGAGGGAAAAGGCCAAGAGTGACACTTGGAGCTCTGCCGTCCCTCCCTCCCCGCACCTCTCCCTCCCTCCCCGCACCTCTCTCTCCTTACCTTGCTCTCACCGTCTCTCCCTCCCTCCCTTCCCCTTCCCCTCCCCCTCCCTCTCTCCACCTCTTTCTGATGTTGAGCAGACATGGAGGTTAACATCACTGAGAGCAGGGGGGAATGGGGAAGGGGGGGGAGTCATACATAAACATACAAAGCACACACATACACACACTGACAGCCCAATAAACAGATTCATGTATGGACGTACACAAAGGTCACAGGACTATACATTTAGAAACATAATGCCCCGCTTTATGGTGAATTATGCTCATGGAAATTCTGAATATTATTTAAAGCAAGTTTTTCAGATTTGATTTAATCCTGTTTAAAACAATAGCTGAGATAGTGATGCTGGCTGGTGACTCAGAGAGATGATGTCATGTTCTGGTTCTTTGTCTCTCCTGAGCCTGAGCTTGGCTCTACTTCAGAGGTACATAAGCCAGATTGTTCAGGTGGAACCAGCAAGGCACTGTTGTTACACTCTGTCTACCAGCAGCCTGGAACATCACATTTTCAAATCAACAGTCTGCCAAAAGTCAAAGAGACAAAAGAAGAAAAACTGCTACCAATATTTACGCCAGTCTGTGAAAAGTGATAAGACCTCTGTTACTTAGAGATAACAAATTGGAACCAAACTCAACATTTCACATCGCAATATTATGACTCCAAAACAATTGGGGAAAGTTTAATGGAACATGTACTGCGGAGGGGTAACAAGGGCATAACAACGAGAGGTTGACATGTGTAGCTAGCAGCTACCCATCTAAGATGGCTGACTGTTTGTTATGCTGTCTAATTTGGGACAAGCCCTTGGCGAGAACATAAAGCCGTTGGGAGATGGGGGGTGGGTGAGGGAGAGAGTGAGGGAGGGAGTCAATGATACTGGGTCCTTGGCCTGGTCCTAATCCCATCTCAACTAGCTAGTCCTGGGGGACAGCTAGGTTGAGCCTGGGCTGAATGAATGAACTGCATACGATGCTAATGACAAAAGTCCATTGATTGTGCTGGGGGCCTATTTTTTACTGAAGTTGTTACATAATTAAGAGGTGATCAATAAGTCGATTGCAGGAGAGAGACGACTGGGGGGCATACACATCCTATAAACATGTCAACAATCACCCAGGGAACTTTGCGTGTGTGTGTGTGTGTGTGCGCAAGTGCATGTCTCCTTTTGTCATACGGGTTACATCCTCAGAGTGATCCACTGTATATTGTATTAAAAGGCGGAAAACAAGAAGCAATCTAAAGACCACAGTACAATATAAAATGAGCATGGAACTGGTGGAGCGGGAATGTATTTACAGAACAAATTCAATTAATTTTCTTTTGTCATTTTTACAACCACAATTAAACTCTGTGCTTGTTGGGCATATGCTAAATCGCTTCAATTAAGGCGACACAGCGCATCCACCGAACAAGTAACATATTTTCCTTCTCACAAGAAAAACTAGCCAGAGACATTTTTATTTTGATGAATGATACAGTGTTTATATATATGAGAGAGAGAGAGAGAGAGAGAGAGAGAGAGAGAGAGAGAGAGAGAGAGAATCATGAGAAAACAAAAATATAATGATAGGGAATAATGTGTCTCTGACCACACATTGGAGAGGGTCTAGAGCTTCAAGTTCATCGGTGTCCACATCATTGAGGACTTAACATGGTCCTCTCACACCAGAACTGTTGCGAAGAAGGCACAACAACAGCTCTTCTCCTTCTGGAGGGTGAAATGATTTGTCATCACCCCTTAGATCCTTAAGAACTTTTACAGCTGCACCATTGATAGCATCTTGACTGGTTGAATCACTGTCTGGTACGGCAACTGCACCGCCTGCTACTGGAAGATAAAGGCCCACAAATTGCCAAAGACTCCAGCCACCCGAGACATGGACTATTCTCCATGCTCCCGTCCGGCAGGCGGTACCGGTACATCAAGGCTTAGACAAACAGACTCCTAAACACCATCTATCCTCTGGCCATAAGACTGTTAAATGGCTAACTGCTCTCCCTCTCCAAGACTATCCACACGGATAGCATTATAATTATTATCACTGCATTGTTGGAAAGAGCTCTCAAGGTAAGAATGCCCCTGTACTGTTTTACACCTGAATAAGCATTGAAACTTGATACACAGCCGAACACACTCTTGTTAGTATACTAAGGATGTCATTCCTCTGTTGTAAACACATCTTTGTTCAACTCGCCAGTGAGTTCCTTTACTGTTGGTGTAATGATGGAGCCTAGATGATTCAGTGAAGGTGTCATTTAATTTATCCCCCAGTGGTCTACTTTGAAGCTAAACTGAGAGAAAGAACTGAAAGAGACAAAAACAAACTGAGCATGCACGAGCTCACTCGCACACATGCATGTGTGCACGAACAAACGCTGTGATTATTTATTTTTTTAAGCGATGAGAACAATGTAGCAGCACAACATATTAGAAGAGTTGGAAGCTGGATTATTTAGGGTGTGGCTTTCAGATAGTTATTTTTGCCCACCCGTCAGAGTGAATGTCATTCTAGTTGATGTTGTCTATTGTATTCATCATTTAAACTGAAAGTCACAGTCATTGTGCACGTCACATGAAAACAGACAGTGTTGGAGGGTCTACATAACAAAGAAATCATTGCAATTTATTCTATAGCATGGAAGGCTCTGCCAACGGATGACAATGTTCCAGGGGAACGGTGCATGAGGCTAGAGAACACAAGGAATCATGGCGGATGGGAATGCCGTTGGAGGAGAGGGATGAAATGTGTCGATAACTGAAGGGGTTGGTAAGTGTATATTGGACAAGGAGGCGTTTCTTGTTGGGAGGTGATTTTTTGAGGAGTATGTTTATCTGGGAGATCCATTTGTGGTTTCGAAGAGGGTGAATCGTATTTGGGGGAAAGTTAAGTCAATCAGAGTGACCAGGAGTGGGCTTGTCCTGATTAATTGCGTGTCTGTGAACAAAACTATTCCTGATATATTTACCTATTAGAAACAATTTGAATATTAAACTCACAAAAAATTATAATTAAACAATTACATATGCTTACCATAAAATGTGTTAAATGTGATGGTAATTGTGATGGTAGACATTTTGAAAAACCATATAGAAAAACATCTCAAGTTGACATCCCCACAGTTGTGATATCATTGAAAAGCCAAGAATGTCCTCTCAAATGTATAACATGACCTAACACAGTGACATGTATAGCCTTAGAGATAGGGACCAAAAACAAATGTCCATTAGAGAGGACAAAAATGAATTTCTGGGTCTCAGGAGGCTAGAGGAGCTGCTGCAGGAGTGGAGATTTAGTGTTTCTCTCTAATGAGCCTCTGAGACACATCAATAAGTAGTCTCACTCTTAATGAAGACCCACAATCCTGCAGGGTGAGAGCTAAATGAACTGGGAAGAAGTGCAGCCAAACAGTTTACTGTTCTCTCTCTCTCTCTCTCTCTCTCTCTCTCTCTCTCTCTCTCTCTCTCTCTCCCTCTCCCTATTAGATGAAGCTTAGATAATTAGTGGAGCAGCTAAAGACTACAGAGGCCTGCCACAGTTGCTAATGCTAATGTTTGGCTGACAGAGCAGATATCACTAGAGGGCCACTATATGCACACAATATGCTAAACAGGACAACTAATTATACACTCTAGCCTAATTCAATATTTACGTAATGGCCATGATATAAGTCAAACCAGGATACATGCACCCTAAAGGCATCATATACATGATACAAAGAGCTAAGACTCATGCAACAGTCCATAACCGAACAAAGCAACCAAATAAAAACCAATAAAAACAAATCAAGGATACTACCATTCATGAATTCCTAGTAAAAGCTGTTGAAATGGGACCGAGTCATTTTGGGATATGGGGGTCTCACAGAGCAAGGCAAACAAACAATCGAACAAAATGAATAACAAATAAACGGAGACCTATGTTATGCCCTGTGGATCAGAAATTAAACTCCCCACTTTGCCGCACACTCTTCATAAATCCCTGGACAAGTGATCAATGGATAAGCAGTCAGGGATTAGCAGTGTTTACCATCATTAGCCTAATAGTCCCCCATCCAAATGAAATGAATCCAGGGAGCATTTGTGCCTAAAACCCTTGAGTGTGAGAGAGCGCGTGCGGCAGCAGCACTAATGAACCCCATCATGCACCTCAGCAGAAGGAAGCCGCGACGGGTAGCAGCCGCGCAGGTCAGCTCTGACTGTGATTGATCAGCTTGCAAGGCTGGTGAGTGGAGTGACACAGCCCAATGTAACAGAGATGAGGGGAGATGGGAGGGGAGGGGGCAAAGACGGCCATGACAGAGTATTCATCACACGTCTGTTTGTCACATGTTAGACCGGAGGATGCCACCTTACCTCACAAACTGTATCATACCATTAGCTGAACTAACATCCTGCACTGCACAAATGGACATACTGTGTACAGTAGGCTATGTTTTTGAAACTCAACTGTATGTGGCACAACTACGGCAAGGGTACACATGCAGACACAACTAGGCTGCCTAAAATCAAGGTGTGTAAATATACACAAACTCCAAATGAACACACCTTCTTACCACTGACATCAGTGTGTCATCTTAAAATTCAGACTCTTTGCTTACAGTGCTTCGCTTGTCTTCATCTCAGTCCGAATATCACAGATTCTGACATTTAGACACTCAAAGTCACAAAGTTACATAAAAAGCACAGGCTGACCTCACTCCTAATCTTGTCCTTCGAAAGAGTATCTAAAGGTGTACAATGATGCGGTGGTAGGAGTTTGAACACTGTGATCAGGGCAGTGCCCTTGACCCTTCAGCCAACGGCAATCTAGAAATATGGACTGTTTCAATGGCCAGAGGTTAGAAAGGGTAGAATGTACCAACATGTGCAGTACAACGAAGTACAATCAAAACATTCCAAACACGCACTTATATTTGACCATGTATGGAGTTTGAAGAGTTCTTACTCAACAACCATGAACGTTATAATTCTCTGTCTTGACAAAGTGTTTCATCCCACTATGCACTATTCTAACAGCATACAACAGTGTACTGCAGTGTGTATAAGCAAAGATAAAAACAAAGGTACGCTGCTTATTGAACAATAATCTGCCTCTTTACACAAGCAGTTTAACTATTTTTTTTAAAATTAAATATATATATTGTTATTTATTTTTTTCTTACCCCTTTTTCTCCCCAATTTCATGGTATCCAATTGGTAGCTACAGTCTTGTCTCATCGCTGGTCGAGAGCCGTGTGTCCTCCGAAACTCAACCCAACCAAGCCGCACTGCTTCTTGACAAAATGCCCACTTAACTCTGAAGCCAGCCGCACCAATGTGTCGGAGGAAACACTGTACACCAGGCGACTGTGTCAGTGTGCACTGCGCCCGGCCAGCCACAGGAGTCGCTAGTGCGTGATGGGACAAGGACATCCCTGCCGGCCAAACCTACCCCTAACCCGGACGATGCCGGACCAATTGTGCGCTGCCCCATGGGTCTCCCGGTCGTGGCCGGCTGCGACAGAGCCTGGACTCGAACCCATAATCTCCAGTGGCACAGATTGCACTGCGATGCAGTGCCTTAGACCACTGTGCCACTCAGGAGGCCCAGTTTAACTATTCTTAATGCTTTATGAGAAAGAGGGATAGAGCAAGAGAGATTAACCGAGGGAATGCGTTTTTGCATGTTCCAAGTTGCACTTAGTTGCCGTCAGTCTCTTCGGTCTGACGTAGGTCTGACGTAGGTAGCTACTATATGTTAAGCCTCCATCCTGTTTGCCATCGTGACTAAGAGCCTGCATCTCTCTCTCTTAACTCTGCCTGCCCCTCTAAATGAATTCATTGTGGGGTTTTTTGACGGAAGAGAGGCGAAATTGCTCCACTAAAGCTTTAAGAATGGCATCCCTGGAGAGGACACCGGGCCTTTCCAGTCCTGAATCGACTGCAATCTTGTGGAATTATCGGTTTTAAAAAGGTATTTCATAGAGAGGTGAGTGAGCAGAAATCAAGCGTGAGACGGTGGCACAGTCATACGGTGTGACTAATGCTAAATTGTATGTGCAACATAAAGACAGACATGCCCACCATGGTAATGACTTCTTCTCTGAAAACAATAGTCAGGAAGCAATGGAGCTCCCCTACATAACCTTTACATGTACAGTATGCACGCATACAAACACACACACTGACCCACTGATACACACACACACAATGACCCACTGATACACACACACACAATGACCCACTGATACACACACACACTGACCCACTGATACACACACACACTGACCCACTGATACACACACACACTGACCCACTGATACACACACACAAACTGACCCACTGATACACACACACACTGACCCACTGATACACACACACACTGACCCACTGATACACACACACACTGACCCACTGATACACACACACACAATGACCCACTGATACAAACACACACTGACCCACTGATACACACACACACTGACCCACTGATACACACACACACACTGACCCACTGATACACACACACAAACTGACCCACTGATACACACACACACTGACCCACTGATACACACACACACTGACCCACTGATACACACACACACACTGCCACACTGATACAGAACACACACTGACCCACTGATACACACACACACACACTGCCACACTGATACAGAGCGCACACTGACCCACTGATACACACACACACACTGCCACACTGATACAGAACACACACTGACATACTGATACAGAACACACACACTGACCCACTGATACACACACACACACTGACCCACTGATACACACACACACACTGACCCACTGATACACACACACACACTGTCACACTGATACAGAACACACACTGCCACACTGATACAGAACACACACTGACCCACTGATACACACTGCCACACTGCCACACTGATACAGAACACACACTGACATAATGATACAGAACACACACAGTTCTCATGTATCAAGACGTATCAAACATTCATCACAAGCAATACAATACCAACCTCTACACAGATACTACACACAAATTCTACAACGCATGGTAAACGTACATTATGAAATTTCCTTTCGAAGCAAATATGCAAACTCACCCGGTTGGTGGGACTTCCTCTCCCTCTGTTTAACAAGTCTTGTTTTAACTCAGACCCCCATACTGACACACACACACACACACACACACACACACACGCACGCACGCACACACACACACACGCACGCACGCACGCACGCACGCACTCTCACACACACACACACACACACACACACACACACACACACACACACACACACACACACACACACACACTGAACTCTGAGGTTATAAACTTCCTTCCCAACCAGGATGAGATGGGAACATTTGGGACACAACTGTTTTTAACATTATGTCTAGACGCAGAGGCCAAGTCCACAACAAACAAAACTGCCGGCCAGGCGAGCCTGAGCCAGGGCTGTGTCACTTGGCTCTAATTAGATGGGCTTTCTAGGAACTTAGGTGTGGATAGGAACACTGAGGATTGGCAGAACCTTGACCTCAGTCGCTTGTACGGTGTGCTGTTAAACGCTCAACTAGGAACATATTTTCCAGGTAACCTATTGAGATACAATATACTATTTGGTGCAAATAGCAGCACTTTGAACATACATGTAGTAAAGGTGGAGCACCTCATACAGTACATCACCATACACTTACTGCATCACATACACAGATCATTAACCCTCCCTCTCACTGCTCTCCTCTTGGCTGAGCTCCATCAGTGATCCATCATAGTGCAATCATGGTGACATTTAGTTTGGCTCCTAAGCTAAAGCACTTGCAGCACTCCTGCAGGAGGGAGATTCATTAACAGAGAAACATTCTATGTTTTTGTGATTTCCCTTCCTCTCCCTCCATCCAATCCATCTCTCCCTTCTATCTTCTCATTCATGCCCTCTCTGCTTCTCCCTTTCTGCGTGTGTGTGTCTATCTCTCTCTCTCTCTCTCTCTCTCTCTCTCTCTCTCTCTCTCTCTCTCTCTCTCTCTCTCTCTCTCTCTCTCTCTCCCATCGTCCTTCCTTCCATTCTATCATTGGGGACTTGTTTCTGTACATGTTTCCACTTGATTAACCCTGAGGGCAGGACACTGTGTCTTCACGGTGGGGTACCATATACAGTACATTTATACAAATATAGACTGAACACAATTACTGTCCGGCCTCTGCGACCACTTAGGCCTGAAATAGCCTGAGAGAGCCAGAGAGAGCCAGGCGAGAGATTTATGAAACCCGGAGTCAATCACCTTCCTCCAGGCTGGGGGCACAGAGGCATTATACGTACAGAGACTGCAGTTTTCTCTCAGATGATGCCCACTCGGCTCAGGCCCAGGGGGGCATGACGCATCAACCGTTTACACTCGGTGGGGATATTGCCATTCCAGGCTAGGGATTATGCGATAATGGATACTCTATAATATCACATGTAGGCTCAGTTCCTGTGGGGACGTCATCACAGCCGTCACCAGCGGCAACTTTGTGATAGGGACCTGATGGGCGCTACCAAGCTTCTCATGGGCTTTTTAATAAAGAGACTTTAAAGAGACTTTACAAACAAAGAGACTTTACAAACCCTAACCCTGCTGTCAATCAATCTCATGTAAACAGAGTAGGTGTTATTTTCCCTTGTCGTTTCTTCCTCCATAAAATGTTCCATTTTTATTTCTTCTTTTTGCTTTTATCTCAGTGAGACACATGACTCACACAAAGCAAGTGCCCCCGAGTGAGTGTTTTTTATCAATCCCTCCTTTTCCTGTCTCTCCCTCTCCTATTGCTAATTCACCAGTCATTTTCCACCACACTAACGTCTCACGTCTCTGTCTCCGTCTGTGTTTCTCTCTCAATTCAATTCAATTCAAGGGGCTTTATTGGCATGGGAAACATATGTTAACATTGTCAAAGCAAGTGAAGTAGATAATAAACCAAAGTGAAATAAACAATACAAATTAACAGTAACTCTCTCTCTCTCTCTCTCATTCTCCAGGCCCTCCAGGCTTTGGCTGCTAGCAGTATTGCAGCAGGCATTTGTAAGGCTGGTGCAGTCTCCGCTTCTTTCTCCAAATGTCATCCACTCATGGTGTCACGTGACATTTGGGACGAGTCCTCTGGGGCCCCTGCGTTTGAAGTATTGATTGAAGTGCCCTCGTCCCCTGTGTGACGTTATGTAACAGATGAAAAAGATTGACAAATTCAGAGAGATAAATAGGGAGGGAGGGAGGGACTGAGCAAATGAGGGAAAGAGAGTGAGAGAAAAGGGACAGAGAGAGAGAGAGAGAGAGAGAGAGAGAGAGAGAGAGAGAGAGAGAGAGAGAGAATTAACCATGTGGTAGAGAGGAGTAAGGGCATCACTGTAATGAATCTGCATTCCATCATGGTTCCATCCTGAGGAATTAAAGCTGTGTCATAGATCACCTCGTGTTACAGCTTAAAATAGAGCTATGAATAATGTTATCATTACTCCATCCTCTGTAATTACCCTATTAAACGGACACTTTGATCTAGAATAAGATAGGGATCATATGTACCAGATATGATTGCAAAAAATCTGAGAAGCATGAAAACTTTGGCATGAGCCTAAAAGTTAAGGTTTTAAAATTATACAGAGGAACACACAGGGATTTAATAAACAAAAGAAAAAAGAGAACGTTTTGACAGGTGTCGAGATTGCACACTCAATAAAAGGGAAATAAGGGATTTGTTTACAAAACCAAACAATGAGAGACAGCGTTGAGAGAAAGTTAGCTGTTTCAAACAACATTCCTTGACAGCTGTGCAGTTCAAGGTCTAATGAGATTGTCAGGTACAACGGTTTCTCAAAAACAAAATCCCAAAACACACAGTTGTTCTCTTTTTAACAAATTGAGCACATAGACATGCTCGTGTTCAAGCACACACAAACACATGCACGCACACACACACACACACACACACACACGAAAGATCCCACCTGGCAAAAACTGGTTGACTCAATGTTGTTTCAATGTAATTTCAACAAAGTAATTCAATGTGATGATGTGGAATCAACATGGAAAACTGATTGGATTTGCAAAAAGTCATCAACGTAAGGAAATGTTGTCTTTTTCACCCCCACTTTTAACCTAAATCCAATGACATGGTGAAATGTTTTGTTGATTTCACTTTGAATTGATTTGGCACTCAACCAAATCAAAACTTGACAATGAAATGACCTCTGTGACCAGTGGGATGGCCCTGGCCCTGGGTAAGGTAACACAAGGTCTTTGTTTGACACGGAGTGAGGACTCCCAATGATGTATGATCTCTCTTCAAAGGTGTCAGAGATGGACATTTGCTGAGGAAAGGCTTAATACAATATGTGACCTCTGATCTGACACCTGAACCACTATACAGCCCTGGTGTTCTACCAGCCAATGTGTCCTTGTAGGGGTCTGTGTATATGCGTGTGCAGTGGCAACCACAGACAAATGGCCCGCTGTCGTGGGCTGCTCAGCTCATTGCTCCCATTCTGTCTTGCTTCAGCAGGTTGGTTCAGCAGCAGCAAAATCTGTGGGAAGCTTCAGTTGCAAAGGAAATGGTGAGGGAGGGGGGTTTTGCCTGGCCACAGTACTCAGGTTAATGGTGACTCATTTCAGGAAACTAGGTGTATGTCACACGTCACTACTTCACAGGAGACCATTTGAACGTAAACGTAGAAAAAAAGAAACAGAAATGCCTTCTGGAACATGTGAACTTTCATGAGTCTTAATAATAAAAAATCTGTAAATACGAATACATTTTTTTAATTATGAGCCTAGTTGGTTAAGCCACGGAAATAGGCAGCAACCTTCCCGCTAGCCATGATTGGCTGAGATAATGAGTGGGCTGGACATGCTGAGAGATGAGTTCAGATTGGTCTGCCATGTAGAACGCTTCTGTCTATAACATGAGCTGGTCAGTATGTGTAGGTAATCATTTCTAACACGGCTTTTTTGAAAGATATCCCGTAGTAGAACTGCATAAGTGTTGCTCTCCACTTTCTGGAGAACCAAGTTTTGAAATCAGGGAGTTAGCTAAGGATAGCTAAGAAGATGGTGAAAATTCTGGCGGTTGATAGTAAGGTAAGAGATAGGTAAGATAGTCTAGCTAGTTACATTTTCAGATATTACATGTTTCAATTTTGTCAGAGTGTCCTTTTTATTTCAAGTGTACTGATAGCTAGCTAGCTAATGTTAGCTGGCTGGCTTGCCAGCTAACATGACATGTATGATCTGTGTAGTAATATTATTCGTATCTCAGAGCCATTTGCATTGCTAGTTATAGCCTAATGTTAGCTAGCTAACATTGAACCTGATTGGTTAGCTACCTGCAGATTCATGCAGGGCAACAACGTTATGAGTTGGGATTATGGTTAATTGTTTAGCTAGCTAGCTAGCTACAGGTCTGAACAAAAGACTCCACTATGCAAGTAACCATTTCAACATAATAAACATGATGTCACTGTGACAACTGTCGATAGACGTAGCTGGTAAATTCACTCTGGCTTCTGGAGAAGGTCTGTATGGAGGAGTGGGCCAAAATCCCTGCTGCAGTGTGTGCAAACCTGGTCAAGAACTACAGACAACGTATGATCTCTGTAATTGCAAACAAAGGTTTCTGTACCAAATATTAAGTTCTGCTTTTCTGATGTATCAAATACTTATGTCATGCAATAAAATGCCAATTAATTATTTAAAAATCATACAATGTGATTTTCTGGATTTTAGATTCCGTCTCTCACAGTTGAAGTGTACCTATGATAAAAATTACAGACCTCTAATAGGCTTTGTAAGTAGGAAAACCTGCAAAATCGGCAGTGTATCAAATACTTGTTCTCCCCACTGTATATAGTGACGGACTCCATCCTAGCTGGAAGGGTTCTCTCATTTTATCTATGAACATAGACAGGACTCTAACTCTAAGCTCCACAATGAGATAGGGTGCAGGCCAGGCAGCAGACTGTTAGCCAGCCTGCCAGCTTAGTGGAGTCTGCCACTAGCACAGTCAGTGTAGTCAGCTCAGCTATCCCCACTGAGACCGTGTCTGTGCCTCGACCTAGGTGGGCAAAACTAAACATGACGGTGTTCACCTTAGCAATCTCACTGGAATAAAGACCTCCTCCATTTCTGTCATTAATTAAAGAGATTGTGATATCGCACATCTCAAAATAGGGCTACTTAATGTTAGATCATTCACTTCCAAGGCAGTTATAGTCAATGAACTAATCACTGATCATAATCTTGATGTGATTGGCCTGACTGAAACATGATGAATTTACTGTGTTAAATGAGGCCTCTCCTCGTGGTTACACTAGTGACCATTTCCCCCGCGCATCCAGCAAAGGCAGAGATGTTGCTAACATTTACGATAGCAAATTTCAATTTACAAAAAAAAATGAGTGCGTTTTCGTCTTCTGAGCTTCTAGTCATGAAATCTATGCAGCCTACTCAATCACTTTTTATAGCTACTGTTTACAGGCCCCCTGGGCCATATACAGCGTTCCTCACTGAATTCCCAGAATTCCTGGGAATTTCGGGGCCATCATTGGGTTTTGTCCAACATGTCTCCAGACCTACTCACTGCCACAGTCATACTCTGGACCTAGTTTTGTCTCGTGGAATAAATATTGTGGCTATATATTTTTCCTCATAATCAGACAACAAATTTATTACGTTTGCAATCGCAACAAATAATCTGCTCAGACCCCAACCAAGGATCATCAAAATCCGTGCTATAAATTCTCGGACAACCCAAAGATTCCTAGATGCCCTTCCAGACTCCCTCTACCTACCCAAGGATGTCAGAGTACAAAAGTCAGTTAACCACCTAACTGAGGAACTAAATGTAACCTTGCGCAATACCCTAGATGCAGTCGCACCCTTAAAAAGAAAAACATTTGCCATGAGAAACTAGCTCCCTGGTAAACAGAAAATACCTGAGCCCTCACTGCTGCTTGATCATCCTATTTTTCCAACTTAATTGAGGAGAATAAGAACAATCCAAAATGTATTTTTGATGCTGTCGCAAAGCTAATTAAAAAACATTCCCCATGAGAGGATTGCTTTCACTTCAGCAGTGAGAAATTCATGAACTTCTTTGACGAAAAGATCATGATCATTAGAAAGCAAATTACGGACTCCTCTTTAAATCGGTGTATTTCTGCAAGCTCAGTTGTCCTGAGTCTGCACAAAACTGCCAGGACCTAGAATCAAGGGAGACACTCAAGTTTTTTAATCCTATTTCTCTTGACACATTCATGAAAATAGTAATGGCCTCCAAACCTTCAACTCAACTACTGAAAGAGCTGCTTCCTGTGTTTGGCCCCCTTGTGTTGAACATAATAAACGGCTCTCTATCCACCGGATGTGTACCAAACTCACTAAAAGTGGCAGAAATAAAGCCTCTCTTGAAAAAGCCAAACCTTGACCCAGAAAATATAAAAAATGATCAGCCTATATCAAATCTCCCATTCCTCTCAAACATTTTAGAAAAAGCTGTTGCACAGCAACTCACCGCCTTCTTGAAGACAAACGAAACGCTTCAGTCTGGTTTTAGACCCCATCATAGCACGGAGACTACACTCGTGAAGGTGGTAAATTACCTTTTAATGGCGTCAGACAAAGGCTCTGCATCTGTCCTCCTTCTCTTAGACCTTAGTGCTGCTTTTGACACCATCGTTCATGACATTCTTTTGGAGAGATTGTTTTCACTATATATTTTACCTCTTGGTGATGTCACTCGGAAACATAATGTTTCAATGCTATGTGGACGATACACAGCTGTACATTTCAATGAAACATGGTGAAGCCCCAAAATTGCCTTCCCTGGAAGCCTGTTTTTCAGACATAATGAAGTGGATGGCAACACATTTTTAACTTTAAACTCTGACAAAACAGAGATGCTAGTTCTAGGTCCCAAGAAACAAAGAGATCTTCTGTTGGATCTGACAATTAATCTTGGTTGTTCAGTCGTCTCAGATAAAACTGTGAAGGACCTCTGCATTATTCTGGACCCTGATCTCTCTTTTGATGAACATATCAAGACTATTTCTAGGACAACTTTTTTCCGTCTTCGTAACATTACAAAAATCTAAAACTTTCTGTCCAAAAACGATGCAGAAAAGCTAATCCATGCTTTTGTCACTTCTAGATTAGACTACTGCAATGCTCTACTTTCTGGCTACCCGAATCTTGACCTGAACCAAAATAAATTATCATATTACTCTAGTTCTAGCTTCCTGTAAAGGCTAGGGCTGATTTCAGTACTTATGCTGCAATAGTTAATGTGTCGGGGGGCTAGGGTCAGTCTGTTATGTCTGGAGTATTTCTCCTGTCTTATCCGGTGTCCTGTGTGAATTTAAGTATGCTCCCTCTAATTCTCTCTCTCTCCCTTTCCCTCCCTCCCGGAGGACCTGAGCCCTGGGACCATGTTTCAGGACTACCTGGCCAGATGACTCCTTGCTGTCCCCAGTCCACCTGGTTGTGCTGCTACAGTTTCAACTGTTTTGCCTGCGGCTATTGAACCCTGACCTGTTCACCTGAAGTGCTACCTTGTCCCAGACCTGCTGTTTTCGACTCTCTCTCTCTACCGCACCTGCTGTCTCTAACTCTGAATGCTTGGCTATGAAAAGCCAACTGACATTTACTCCTGAGGTGCTGACCTGTTGCACCCTCTACAACCCCTGGGATTATTATTATTATTTGACCCTGCTGGTCATCTATGAACGTTTGAACATCTTGGCCATGTACTGTTATAATCTCAACCCGGCACAGCTAGAAGAGGACTGGCCACCCCTCAGAGCCTGGTTCCTCTCTAGGTTTCTTCCTAGGTTCTTGCCTTTCTAGGGAGTTTTTCCTAGCCGCCGTGCTTCTACATCTGTATTGTTTGCTGTTTGGTGTTTTAGGCTGGGTTTCTATATAGCACTTTGTGACATCGGCTGATGTAAAAAGGGCTTTATAAATACATTTGATTGATTGATTGATTGACAATCCAAGTTTTTCTCGTAATAGTAGTAACAAGTGTAATTAATTACCTATGGACTGGTTCGTAATAATTAGTTATTCCACCCTGACAGAGTTCCCGTGCATTGTTTCACGCGATATGATTGTAAATGTAACATTCTTTGAAATGAAGCTGCAGCAATGAGGAGCTTTCAGAGCAGGGTAGAGAAAAGAGAAATAAGTAAAAAAATATTTAATTTTAACAGAAACATTTCTTACATTTCTTTAGTAAAAAAACAGGTGCTGCTGATAACACGTCATCGAGACAGAGGACATACATATGTAGCCCATGTGTCTGATGCTGTCTGGCCAAAAAGAGAATGACAGACTTGCTCCCAAGTGGTGCAGTGGTCTAAGGCACTGCATCTCAGGGCAAGAGGCACAAGGTGGTGCACAATTGGCCCAGCATTGTGTGGAGTAGGCTGTCATAGGAAATAAGAATTTGTTCTTAACTGACTTGCCTAGTTAAATAAAGGTTATAAAATACTATTTTTGACCTGACAGCATCTGATACATGGGCTACATTTAGTAAGACAGAGGGGCACTGTTTCACTTGCTCGGATGCTTTCTCCAGCGAGATAGTTTCAGCCACTTGCAAATTGAAGGAAAGTTGGCGGGTGCACAGTACACTGTTCCGATGCTGGAATTATTTCGGATGAACGTGAGAAGGTAACCTACTTTCTGAAGTGATTTGTTTGATAATCAGATGAAAACATCATGACTGGTTGTTTTCATGGCACATTAAAGGTAATACTTGTCTTTATTATAAAATCAGACTGGCGACTACGGGTATCATGGCCAGCTTCTGCTGATTCTGAGTGTTTGAGACGTATCTGCAATGCTTCAGCACTGTGTGTGTGTGTGCGTGTGTGTGCCCAGCCAGATTCTCTCCAGTGTCTGGGAGTCTTATCTGAAACGCTTCACAGAGCTTGTTCCCTCCGCTTGACTCTCCTGAGTCCCCCAGTTTACTTTCAGGAAAGTTTCTTCCTCTACTGACTGTTTGTCAGTCTGCATCGACTAACTGTGTCTGTATTCCTGTGGGTGTCCAGCCACTCAATCTCCAGGGCCTTCCTTAAGTGTCTTAAAAGATACTGCTGCTGAAAGTACATTCCAAAAAGTACTGTGATTCGAAACTAAATTGGGTTCTGTCTGCATGCTCATCAGTCATTACGCCACCGGCTGTTGTAATCAAACTACATGAGATTCTGAGGGTAGATATTCCGTTAACTATTGCTTCTTCTGCCGAGACTTCATACGGTATGCATGCCTTGATCTAACCCATTCACACTCATACACAGACATCGCAAACAGGCTGAGCAAACACAGTGTCTTATGTTATCTTTACTAATGACCGGCCACTGGCACTGAGTAAAGCCTGTGTGTCTATGTATGCTGATGACTCAACTCTGTACACGTCAGCTACCACAGCAAGTGAAATCACTGCAACACTTTACAAAAAGCTGGAGTCAGTTTCAGAATTGGTTGCAAGAAATAAGCGGGTACTAAATATTTCTAAAACTAAAAGGCTTGAATTTGGGACAAATCATTCACTAAACCCTGAACCTCAACTAAATCTTGTAATGGATAATGTGGAAATTGAGCAAGGTGACTAAACTGATTGGTGTAACCCTAGACTGTAAACGTTCATGGTCAAAACATATTGATGCAATGGTAGCTAAGATGGGGAGAGGTCTGTCCGTAATAAAGCGCTGCTAAGCTTTCTTGACATCGCTATCAACAAAACAAGTCCTACAGGCCCTAGGTTTGTCACACCTGGACTATTGTCCAGTCATATGGTCAAGTGTCACAAAGAGGGACATAGGCAAATTACAATAGGCCCAGAACAGAGCAGCACGGCTGGCCCTTAGATGTACACAGAGAGCCAGCATTGATAATTTGCATATCAATCTATCCTGGCTCAGGGTGGAGGAGAGATTGACTGCATCACTGCTTGTCTTTGTGAGAAGTATTGACATGTTGAAATCATCAAGCTGTCTAAGTGACTAGCGCACAGCTCAGACACCCATGCACACTCCACAAGACATGCTACCAGGGGTCTCTTCACAGTCCCCAAGTCCAGAGCATACTGCGGGAAATGCACAGTACTACAGAGAGCCATGACTACATGAAACTCAATTCCACATCATGAAACTCAGTCAAGCAGTGAAATCAGATTTCAAAAACAGATACAACTGTACCTTATGTGACAGCGCGGACTGTAAAGAGACGCACACACAGAGGCACACACACAGCATTCACAAACACATGCTAACACACAAACTCCACACACACATGCATTTTATTATTGTTATTAGGCTGTATTATTGATTTTGTATTGTAGATATGTTATGATATTTTTTGTATGTAATTGGACCCCAGGAAGAGTAACTCCTGCCTTGGCAGCAGCTAATGGGGATCCAGAACAAAATACAACGCAAAAAATACATGTAACACACACACACACACACACACACACACACACACACACACACACACACACACACACACACACACACACACACACACACACACACACACACACACACAGGTAGCATAATCTGTAGCTGTTTCTATAATGTGATGCTCTGTTAATTTCTCTTCTGGTGTACTCTCTGAACTCTCCTTTTCTGTAACCTCTAGAATTCTCTTTAATGCTGTTACCTCCCTCTCCGCCTCCCTCTCTGTTTCTCTCCTCAGATCTGTGTTGTTATTGTGTCTCCATCTCCACATGAAGTTGAAGCCCTGTCACCACAAAGTCTTTCTGATGCCTCTGGTATCCTGTAGCTTAAAGAAACCCCTCTCTTTCTCTCTCTTTCTCTCTCCTCTCTCTCTCTCTCTCTCTCTCTCTCTCTCTCTCTCTCTCTCTCTCTCTCTCTCTCTCTCTCTCTCTCTCTCTCTTTCATCTCTCTTTGGCAAATGCAAGTTTCATACTGACCCCTCCTCCAGTCTTTCATCTGCTTTACGAAGCCTTCCATGTCGTCTCTACACCCAAACGGGAAACAAATGCCCCTCCTAATTAACTCCAGTGACTTTCGCTTCCCTGCCCAGAATCCCACATGTCAGCCATTGTATCCTACACACAGCCATGTAAACCAGCTACACACAATGGGCTCAGCGGTTACTTTGACTGTCTGTTTCTTTTACCAGCCAGTGTAGCACCCTGGAATGCATTTGTAAAATAAAATAGAAACAGAATGGTGATCCTGAGCAGAGCTCAGATGATTGGGAGTAAATATTATGTGAATGGGATTCTATTTAAAGGCAGACCACATCACAGGAAGCCATCAGTGTGAGTTTGTTGAGGAGCCTGTAAAAGCCTCTCCGCACTGGCAATAAAAACCTCTCTCTCTCTCTCTCTCTCTCATCCACCCATTTCCTATCTCTATTACCCAGCATTCGTAGCAGCAGCCATCAGTTTAAATTGACAAGAGCCAACAATCTGTTTGCAACTCTTGAAGAGCAGCCATCTTGAAAAGGTCACCCAGCATAGAGCCTGGGGGGTCATTGGAGACCATTTTGACAAGGTCACATCACACGAGTGCCACATACACAATCTAGGAGCTGCTGGCTTACCCCAGTCCCTCAGACTAACTTTGAAATCACATGCTAGATCACTGGGAGGGAGACAAGGCAGATTCTGGGAGACATAATTTACAAAGCGGCCCTCTTAACTATGTAATCCTCACCATCCACATGTGGCTCTGTCTCTCTGAACTCCTCATCATTATCGGGTCTGCATCACTGCAGCATCTTTAAGCATCTCTACCCCTCGCTGATCAAAGAGATAAGATGTACTAGCTAGCTCGCGTAGAGCTCCCCTCCGTCACACAGCACTCATGTAACATCTTGCGCCACACACGCCGTCGCCCCGGAGCTCCACCGTGTGCGTGTGATTGTGCAGGTGTGCTTGTGTGTGTGTGACAAAGAGGGGGAACTCAAACCGGGGGATATTTCCTGAGTGTCAGGACTCACTTTGAAGAGTAAGAATAGTAATATCATCCAGGCCTGCAGATAGGAGAGAAGAGCTACCGCAGTGAGACTCTGCAGGCAGGAGAGACACAATCCCACCACACACAAACATGCATGTGCATGCATTCATTCAAAGCACACACACGCATGCATGCACAGACACACTTTCATAATGGAACACTGGTCACTTTAATAATGTTTACCTACTGCTTTCCTCATTTCATATGTATATACTGTATTCTATTCTATCACTCCGACATTGCTCGTCCTAATATTGATATATTTCTTAATTCCATTATTTTACTTTTAAAATGGTGTGTATTGTTGTGAATTGTTAGAAACTACTGCACTGTTGGAGCTAGGAACACAAGCATTTCGCTACACCCGCTAAATATGTGTGTGTGACCAATACAATTTGATTTGATTTGACGCAGACACACACACACACGTGAGTTACTGTACACATCAAGATGACGATGGTCAGTACTGAACAGCAAAATAATGTGTGTCATTAGTAAGTGTGAATTTACAACAAAGAGTTTCCTTCCATTCCCATCTAGGTGGAATGAAAGCAGCATCCTGTGTTCTACCTCGGCTTGTTGCTAAGCAATACCTTTCCTTAAGCCAGGGGATTTGGGCTCTGAATCCAGCAAATCCAATCTGAAAGATATGTCATTTCATTTGGCCAAATCCAAAAAGTCTCAACAGGCATGCGTTACACACAAGCCCACACATAGAAAAACGCAATACATACAGAAATGAGGCTCTATACACATTACACACAGATAAAGGGCGTTAGGTAGCCTAGCAGTTAGAGTGTCAGGCCAGTAACTGAAAGGTTGCTGGTTTAAATAAGTGAGCTGACAAGGGGGAAAAATCTGTCAATGTGTTCCCTTATTGTTTTTACATGGTCATCCCCCCATACCCACATCGCCCCCTTCCCTCCACACACAGACAGAACTCTCACACACACACACACACACACAGTTATCTTGGTTTGTCTGGTGTGAGTTCCCCCTGTCAGCGGTTGAGTTGTCTGACCTTGTCTTTATAGAGTCGTATCCATCACAGCCTATCAGACCCAAGGTGAGTGTTTGTGATCAGGCGACACACAGCGACACAGAGACAGCCAACCACAGAGGGCCTTACTGCCAGGGTCAGAGGTCAGGCCTGTTCCCACAGTGACTGAAAGGGGAGTTGTCTCTGCTCACTGTCACCTCATCATCTATCTCATGACCTCTAACCCCAGGTCTGCTTTAAACATCTCAGCAAAGTTGATCTTCTATATGTCAACATTAGGCCACAGAAGAGGAACATTTAGAGGGTTTGAATTCTAGATACATTCTTACAGATCCACCCCCCTATGTATTTATTTGGACAGTGAAGCTACAACTTTTAATTTGGAAAAGCACTTTATGTATCTAGTCCTCCTATATGAAGGTGTCATAAGTATTTGGACAAATTCCCTTGTAGTGATTACATTCAGTCAAATATTAGTATTTTTGTCCCATATCAAATCAAATCAAATTTTATTGGTCACATACACATGTTTAGCAGATGTTATTGGCGGGCGTAGCGAAATGCTTCTGTTTCTAGCTCCAACAGTGCAGTAATATCTAACAATTTCACAACAATATACACACAATACACACAAATCTAAAGTAAAGGAATGGAATTAAGAATGTATAAATATTTGGACGAGCAATGTTGGAGCGGCATAGACTAAAATACAGTAAAATAGAATAGAATACAGTATATGTATATGAGATGAGTAATGCAAAATATGTAAACATTATTAAAGTGACTAGTGTTCCATTATTATTATTATTAATATTTTATTTTTTTAATCTTTATTTTAACAGGGAAAACAGACTGAGACCTAGATCTCTTTTACGGCTGTGCCCTGTGTAAACATGTTGACATGTACAGTTCTAGGCATACAGACAAGAACATTTCAAAACATACAAAACAAAGACACAATTCAACAGAAACAATCACAGACAACATCATATTGATCCTCCATAATATTTTTGAAATGGGCAAGGGACACCAGAGTGTCTAACTTAAGTTGGATCTGCAGTTTGTTCCATAAATAAGGTGCAAAGGAACTGAAAGCAGCCCTTCCCAACTCTGTGGAGACCGTAAGAGTCTGTAATCCACATCTGTGATCTGGTCATAAAATTTGTATATCTAGTTGAAATTAATGATGATATCTATGGAGGTAGTTTTAAAAGAAGTGCTTTATAAATAAACAAAAGAGCATGTTGCTCTCGCCTCACAGATAGAGAGGCCCAACCCACATGTTGATATAGGATACAGTGATGAGTTTTGTAACTATCACCTGTGATAAACCTGAGTGCACAATGGTAAATAGAATCCAGTGGTTTTAATGTGTTTGCCGATGCATGCATATAAATAATATCACCATAATCTAAAACGGACATAAAAGTAGCCTGCACAATTTGTTTTCTATTTATGGAGGTCAGACAAGTACTGTAAAGGAACCCTATCTTGAATTTGAATTTTTTTCCCAATTCAGTAACATGTTTTTTAAAAGAGATCCTATCATCTAACCATACCCCTAAATATTTATATGCAGAGACCTGTTTGATTTGAGTACCATCCAAGCTAGTGATTACAAAAGTGTTTCTAACTGAGAGTTTAGACCTAGAAAAAAACATAACATTTGTTTTCTTAGCGTTTAAAACAAGTTTAAGCTGTAAAAGAGACTCCTGTAATATCCTAAAATCAGACTCCAACTGCATTAAAGCTTGGTCCGCTGTTGGAGCAATAGAGTACATCACTGTGTCATCTGCATATAAATGGAAATTACAATATCTGACATTATCACCAATGTTGTTTATATAAAGTGACAACAATAGTGGGCCAATTATTGAACCCTGAGGGACCCCTTTAAGTAACTGTAAGGGGTCAGACTTGACCCCGTCGACCATGACGGCCTGAGTTCTATCTTTAAGATAGTCATAAAACCATCGGCAGGCATCAGTGCCCAGTCCTATAGATGACAGCTTACTCAAAAGGATAGCATGAATTAAAGTGGCCAGTGATTTCACGTCTATTTATACTGGGCAGCAGCCTCTAAGGTCCTAGTAATGGCTATTTAACAGTCTGATGGCCTTGAGATAGAAGCTGTTTTTCAGTCTCTCGTCCCAGCTTTGATGCACCTGTACTGACCTCGCCTTCTGGATGATAGCGGGGTGAACAGGCAGCACGCAACGACTACATCAAACTTATTGGATGCATTTGCTGTTTGTTTTGGTTGTGTTTCGGATTATGTCATGCCCAATAAAAATGAATGGTAAATAATGTATTGTGTCATTTTGGAGTCACTTTTATTGTAAATAAGAATAGAATATGTTTGTGAACACTTCTACATTAATAATGATTATGGATAGTCATGACTGAATCCTGAATAATGATGAGTGAGAAAGTTGCAGAGGGTCAAAGATCATGCCCCCAATAAAATCCTAACCTCCCCTGTTAGTGGTAAAGGTGAGAGGTTAGCATGCTTTGGAGGTATGATATAAAATCCTAACCTCCCCTGTTAGTCGTAAAACTGACCATCCTACCGATCCTCGACTTCGGTGATGTCATTTACAAAATATCCTCCAATACTCTACTCAACAAATTGGATGCAGTCTATCACAGTGCCATCCGCTTTGTTACCAAAGCCCCATATACCACCCACCACTGCGACCTGTACGCTCTCGTTGGCTGGCCCTCGCTACACTCGTCGCCATATCCACAGGCTCCAGGTCATCTACAAGTCCCTGCTAGGTAAAGTCCCGCCTTATCTCAGCTCGCTGGTCACCTTAGCAGCACCAACCCGTAGCACGCGCTCCAGCAGGTATATCTCACTAGTCACCCCCAACGCCAATTCCTCCTTTGGCCGACTCTCCTTCCAGTTCTCTGCTGCCAATGACTGGAATGAACTACAAAAATCCCTGAAATTGGAGACACTTATCTCCCTCACCAGATTTAAGCACCAGCTGTCAGAGCAGCTCACAGACCACTGCACCTGTTTATAGCCCATCTGTAAATAGCCCAACCAACTACCTCATCCCCTACCGTATTTATTTATTTATCTTGATTCTTTGCACCCCAGTTTTTTCTACATTGCACATTCATCTACTGCACATCTACCATTCCAGTGTTAAATTGCTATATTGTAATTACTCTGCCACCATGGCCTATTTATTGCCTTACCTTCCTTATCCTACCTCATTTGCACTCTTTGTGTATAGATTCATTTTTTTTTCTACTGTATTATTGACTGTATGTTTGTTTTACTCCATGTGTAACTCTGTGTTGTTGTATGTGTCAAACTGCTTTGCTTTATCTTGGCCAGGTCGCAGTTGTAAATGAGAACTTGTTCTCAACTTGCCTACCTGGTTAAATAAAGGTGAAATAAATCAAATAAAAAGTGGTAATGGTGAAAGGTTAGCATGTTTTGGGGGCATGATCTTTGTGCATCTGTGTAACTTTCTCACTCGTTATTCACAATTCATTCAGGGTTATCTGTAATCATGGTAGTATCCACATTAATGTAGACGAGGTCACAAACATATTCTACTCTTATTTACAATAAAGGTGACTCAAAAATGGCACAATACATTATTTACCATTCATTTCTATTCGGAACAACATAATCCAAAACACAACCAAAACAAACTGCAAATGCATCAAACAAGTTTTTAGAGTGACAAGCTTGATGTAGTCCTATTTGGGAATATGGGACCAAATACTAAACTTTTGAATGTAATAAACTATAAGTGAATTTGTCCAAATACTTTTTTGACGCCTTCAAATTGGGGGACGAGATACATAAAGTGCTTTCAGATCTATATGTGTAACGCCCAGGCCTGGGCTTACAGGCTGGAGCGTTTTGGGTTCATTTTGGTTTAGGGGTTTTCACAGTTCTATGGTGTCTAGTTCTATGTTGATAATGGTTCCCACCAGAGGCAGCTGAGTCTCGTTGTCTCTAATTGGGAACCATTTATATGTTTGGGGATTGCACCTAGTTTCGTGGGTTATTGTTCATGTCATGTTTATGTTAGGCTTTTCGTGTTCGGTCGGGTTCTTGTCTAGTTAGGTTTCTACAGTCATGTCTAGTTAGGTTTCTCTCCGTGTTTCACTTAGATTTCGCCATTCATGTTTAGGTTTAGGAGTTCTGTGTTCGTGTTTAGGATTTAGCGTTAGGCTCACGTCTGTTTCTTCGCTTTATTGTTTTGTTTTCGTTCTGTCCCGTGTGTGTTATAATTAAATCATGTATTCTGGCTACATCGCTGCGTCTTGGTCTGTCCGTCCGGAAGATAATCATGACAGAATAACCCACCAAACAAAGACCAAGCAGCGAGAGACCCGGGAGCTTAGGTCTTGGGAGAAGGAGCTGTTCTATGGGAGTGCTTGGGACCAGCCTGGGAGTATCGTCGACCCAGAGAGGAACTGGAAGCAGCGGCGGCGGAGCGGCGCAGGTGTGAGGACTTGATGGGAGCATGGGACCCGGAGAGAGGAATGTTTCAGACCTCGCCGGCCAGGGAAGCCCGTAAGGCAGCCCCAAGAAACTTTTTGGGGGCACACGAGGAGGTTGGGCTGGTTCAGGAGGGACTCCTGAGCCAACCCTCGTGCTTCATGCGGAGAGAGCGTAGGGGAGAGCGTCGCAGCAAAGGGAGTGCCGGTAATGCAGTGTTGCGCACGGTTTCCCATACGGGAGTCAGAGGCCGGTGCGCAGAGATTCCTGCCCACTCATCAGTCGGGTAAACGAAGCGTTCTCAGCCAGGAAGAGTGGTGCCTGCTCTGCGCGCTAAGTCTCCAGTGCGCCTCCTGGGACCCGGATATCCTGCTCCAGTTCCATGTGCGGTGTCTCCGGTACGTGTCCGCAGCCCAGTGAGAGAGATCCCAGCGCCACTCACTGGTCGGGCCGAGGTCTGTGTGTTACCTGGGAGAGTGGTGTCAGCTCTGCGAGCCAGGCCTCCAGTGCGCCTTTTGGGCCCATGTTATCCTGTGGTCTTACGGGCAGAATCTCCGGCAGTCGTATCCACAGCCCAGTCTGAGAGATTCCAGCTCCACTCACCCATGAGACCAGGGTTAGTGAGCTAGCTGGAGGTATGGTGTCGGCTCTCCATATCAGGTCCTCGGTCCGGGCGGAGGTTTCTACACGTCCAGTCCTCGTTCCACGCCTCCGAGACCCCTGTTCCACGCCCGAGACCCCTGTTCCACGCCCGAGACCCCTGTTCCACGCTCCGAGACCCCTGTTCCACGCCCGAGACCCTGTTCCACGCCCCGAGACTCCTGTTCCACGCCCGAGACCCCTGTTCCACGCCTCCGAGATCCCTGTTCCACGCCTCCGAGACCCCTGTTCCACGCCCGAGACCCCTGTTCCACGCCCGAGACCCCCTGTTCCACGCTCCGAGACTCCTGTTCCACGCCTCCGAGACTCCTGTTCCGCGCCCGAGAGTCCAGCACGTCCTGTTCCGGTCCCGCGCACCCAGCTCCACGTGCGCCTCCGAGAGTCCAGCACGTCCTGTTCCGGTCCCGCGCACTCCAGCTCCACGTGCGCCCGGAGAGTCCAGCACGCCCTGTTCCGGCCCCGCGCACTCCAGCTCCACGCGCGCTCCGAGAGTCCAGCACGCCCTGTACCGCCCTGCGCACCCAGCTCCGCGTGCGCCCGAGAGTCCAGCACGCCCTGTACCGGCCCTGCGCACCCAGCCCGCGTGCGCTCCGAGAGTCCAGCACGTCCTGTTCCGCCCCGGCACCCAGCTCCGCTGCGCTCCGGAGTCCAGCACGTCCCTGTTCCGGTCCCGCGCACCCAGCCTCCCCGTGCGCTCAGAGAGCCCAGTTCGGCCTGTTCCCGCCTCAAGACCAGAGTGCGCGCCCCGAGCCCAGTTCGCCTGTTCCCGCCTCCTCAAGACCAGAGTGCGTCCCTGAGCCCAGTTCGGCCTGTTCCCGCCCCGCACCAGAGTGCGCGTCCCGAGCCCAGTTCGGCCTGTTCCCGCTCCTCGCACTCAGAGTGCGCGTCCTGAGCCCAGTTCGGCCTGTTCCCGCCCCCGCACCAGAGTCCCAGGGAGCATCACGAGTCCAGTACTGCCAGTTCCTGCTCCACGCACCAGAGTTCCAGTGAGCATCACGGGTCCGGTAGGGCCAGGTCCTGCTCCATGCACCAGAGTTACCATGAGCATCGTGGGTCCGTAGGGCCAGCTTCTGCTCCACGCACCAGAGTTCCTAGAAAGGGTCCGGGGCCTCCGTGCGTGACATCAGACCAGCACGGCCAGCACCGGAGCTCTCACCTGGGACAAAAGGAACTCATCTGGAAGACCCCCCACAGATTTTCTGGCGCGTCCGGGAGTCCGCGCCTTTGGGTATTGTAACGCCCAGGCCTGGGCTTTACAGGCTGGAGCGTTTTTTGGGTTCATTTTGGTTTAGGGGTTTTCACAGTTCTATGGTGTCTAGTTCTATGTTGATTAATGGTTCCCAATTAGAGGCAGCTGAGTCTCGTTGTCTCTAATTGGGAACCATTTATATGTTTGGGGATTGCACCTTAGTTTCGTGGGTTATTGTTCATGTCATGTTTATGTTAGGCTTTTCGTGTTCGGTCGGGTTCTTGTCTAGTTAGGTTTCTACAGTCATGTCTAGTTAGGTTTTTCCGTGTTTCACTTAGATTTCGCCATTCATGTTTAGGTTTAGAGTTCTGTGTTCGTGTTTTAGGATTTAGCGTTAGGCTCACGTCTGTTTCTTCGTTTATTGTTTTGTTTTCGTTCTGTCCCGTGTGTTATAATTAAATCATGTATTCTGGCTACATCGCTGCGTCTTGGTCTGTCCGTCCGGAAGATAATCATGACAATATGAAACCCCCCCCAGATAAAAGGTGGCACGCTGTACTGTCGCCTCATATGAAACATTCAATCAGAAATTCTAAATGCCGGCGTATAGAGACAAATGAAAAGTTTTAGCTTCACTGTCTAAATAAATATGTAGAGGAGTGGACGTACGTTATAATTGTCCCCAAAGCTGACAATGATCTGGTGGATACAGACAGAAAGAACGGTATCTAAGACGACTCAACTGCCTACTGTTCCATCACATTTCTGACGTCAACTCTTATTTGCTAACATAATTAGCGGCTGATAATACATTGCTTATTTTATATTTTGGAGTCACGCCGTTTCCCAATTTTCTTGAACTTGGGATTTCATTTGAAGTCATTGTCATATGGCAAAGCACCCACTTAATAAAGCGAGATTGCGCACCCGTTACCCACTCCACAAGACATGAATGTGCTTGGCACACTAACTGGATGGCTAATTACTCACAGTGATACCCACCGTGAGTAAGAATCAATGACAAAGTCAACTCTATCCTGATCCTGTTTTAACTCCCCATCTGCAGCCTTTTAGGATGTGAGGGAGCATCAGGTAAGGGCTGTGCGTGAAGGTGATTGGGTTTTGACACATGTTTGTAGTCAGCGTGAACCCCAGTAAATGTTTTCTACTCTGCAGTGCAGTCTAGTGCAGGGGGAGCCGCTACAGAGCAGACTGCTACACGCCAGTTAAAGCAGTTGCAGTCCCTTGGGGAAGTTAGGGGCACCGAGGGATTGGATGTGTCAGGTCTAATTCTGGAGGAACAACTTCACACCAACACACAGTGTGCTCTGGATTCAGACCACTGAGCATCTACTACTCTACTGTAATGACTAGCCTACAGCATCATCATCATCATTACTAGAATACTCGGCACAACATTTACGTTTCAACCCATTTGTCTCTAACTCTCTTTTTTTTGCCATCAGTCTCTCTGGGCTCAGAATGGGTGCCATCAGTCTCTCTGGGCTCAGAATGGGTGCCATCAGTCTCTCTGGGCTCAGACTGGGTGCCATCAGAGGCAGAGTATCTATCATCCCCATCAGTTGCGAGGACTCCAGAAGTGTTATTACTTTGAGGAAAGCCATTAAGCTTTTTCCCTGAGGTGATCGATGGCAGATGCTGTAGGGGTTGTTTGTCTTCTGTCTTCTTATCAGAGAGGCAGAGGGAGGGAGGGAGGGTGGTGGACAGGCGGAGAGGTAGAGAATGGAGAGAGAGCGCAATAGAACACACTGTTCCATAGACAGTGACAACCCTGAACTCCACTCTAAGCCCTGTCGATGAGCTATCATTCACTGAGCATACAGCCATGTTATTGGACAGACTCCCTGAGCAGGTTTAGAACTCTGATCAAAGAAGGAGATCAGTGATTGGACTGTGCCTGCACTTCTCTGTCACCGGCGCACATAATTGGTTGATTGGTTTGTTGGGTTGTAAACGGATCTATTCTCTGTATCAGCCAAGGCAAAGAATGTCTATTATCTGAACTCAGACCAGCCTCTCATTTAAGCAATTCACGTCTGTTATGACACTGGATGTCATATCAGCTGGCATTGGGCCAGTGTGGCTGGTTGTTGGAAGGTGATGGGCACAGGGATCTTTAATGAGAAGCGGTAGGGAGGCGTGCGAGGCGGCAGAAATTGCTTTTCCAAACTTTGAGCCGTGTGACAAATCTTAATGAAAAAGCTGCATGAGTCTGGCTAATAGGACGTGTCAGACGCACGGGGCGTGAAGCAGAACGATGAGAAACAGCTGTCTATGGAAGACGCAGCGGCATGCTCTCCCTCTTCCTCCATCCCTCACTCTCTCTCCAAAGATCTCTTGTCAGAACGTGTCATTTTCTCCTTATAGATAAAGTAAACAAACAGTGTACCCCACAGCTGCACTGAATGAATCTTCATATTACAACCTCCTCTCTCCCTCTCTCCCTCTCCCTATTCCTAGTCGCTCTTCTCCTAGGCCTAGATTCAATCAGATCAAGCATTAACAAGCGATAGGTCTTCCGAGTGGCGCAGCGATCTAAGGCACTGCATCTCTGTACAAAAGGCGGCACTGCAGTCCCTGGTTTGAATCCAGGCTGCATCACATCTGGCTGTGATTGGGGGTCCCATAGGGTGGTGCACAATTGATCCAGCGTTGCCGGGGTAGGTCGTCATTGTAAATAAGAATTTGTTCTTAACTGACTTGACGAAGCCACACAGATTCCACTTGCACTAGAAGTTCATAGCGAGAAAGTGTAGCCTATATAGAACTGATGACGCTCAAATGGAAAATCCTTAAACGAAATCATAAAGATTTCTATCAGCCTAATCGACGTGTAGATTAGACTACATCTCAAATTCCAGTGTTTGAACTTGTCAATGCGACAAAACATCAGCTATGTGGATTTCGGCTAAAGCGGATCTGATTGAATCGGGCCCTAAATCTCCATTCATTCTCCTCTTCCTCTCTCTGTCCTACTCCCTCTCTCTGTGCACCCTCACTGTCCCTCTCTATTGCCAACTTTAAGTAGTCATTACACTATAATAAGCCAGTGGATTCTAGCCACAGGTATGAGCGGGATGGATTTAAAAAGCCACCACATACCAGTACAGTACAGCCACCACTTACCAGTACAGTACAGCCACCACATACCAGTACAGTACAGCCACCACATACCAGTACAGTCCAGCCACCACATACCAGTACAGTACAGCCACCACACACCAGTACAGTACAGCCACCACATACCAGTAAAGTACAGCCACAACACACCAGTACAGTACAGCCACCACATACCAGAACAGTACAGCCACCACATACCAGAACAGTACAGCCACCACTTACCAGTACAGTACAGCCACCACATACCAGTAAAGTACAGCCACAACACACCAGTACAGTACAGCCACCACATACCAGAACAGTACAGACACCACTTACCAGTACAGTACAGCCACCACATACCAGTAAAGTACAGCCACAACACACCAGTACAGTACAGCCACCACATACCAGTACAGTACAGCCACCACAAACCAGTACAGTACAGCCACCACATACCAGTACAGTACAGCCACCACATACCAATACAGTACAGTCACCACATACCAGAACAGTACAGCCACAGCATACCCGTACAGTACAGCCACCACATACCAGTACAGTACAGCCACTACTTACCAGTACAGTCACCACATACCTGTACAGTACAGCCACAACATACCAGTACAGTACAGCCAACACATACCAGTACAGTACAGCCACCACAAACCAGTACAGTACAGCCACCACATACCAGTACAGTACAGCCACCACATACCAGTACAGTACAACCACAACATACCAGTACAGTACAGCCACCACATAACAGTACAGTACAGCCACCACTTACCAGTACAGTACAGCCACCACATACCAGTACAGTACAGCCACCACATACCAGTACAGTACAGCCACCACATACCTATAGAGTACAGTCACCACATACCAGTACAGTACAGCCACCACATACCAGCCTTCTCCAGAGAGACTGACCAAACCTGATTAGACCAAATAAAACCCTGAAATATGTGCTCTTTCACAGAAACATTACAGTCATAAATTGATTTTCCCATTAAACTGTCAAATACAGCAGTGGCGTAGCAACATGACCGAGTGTGTGTATGTGTGTGACTGCATATCAGTGTGTGTTTGATTGTGTGTGCGTGTTGAGTGTGCAGCAGTGGTGTTATGTGTGTGTGTTTATGTTTGCACTGTAGGCGTGAATCACTTTCCATTTACCTCGTCCAGAACGAGCACAGTGTACTCCTTCTGAAAGGGCCCATTGATAGGCCTGAAGCCTGGCCATTTCCTGCTGGGCTGCTGCTGACAGCTCTGACCGGGCCCAGGGGAGCTCGCTGTCATCAGTCCCCAGGCCATCACCCACACCACCAGCAGCTCTCCCTGAGTACTGTCTACAGGCCACAGGAGGCTAGCGGGCACAGTGAAGCCGAGACCAGGACATCCCCATGACCTCTATCATTAACGTACAATATGAACTGGAACTGACACATTCCTATCAACAGTCAGAGGTCAATGGAAACAAGGTGCACTTAATGTGTTTCAGACCAGCTTGAACGGAAAATGAGGGGAAAGTCATAGGTCGGAGTTACAAGTTCACATTCTGAAAGGGAGGGCAAAGGAAGACAAATCATGATTAACAATATATGTCCATTGGGAATCACATGGGTTCACACTGTGTGATCACGCTCTCCGTAGCCAATGTGAGTAAGACCTTTAAACAGGTCAACATTCACAAGTCCGCAGGGCCAGACGGATTACCAGGACGCGTACTTCGAGCATGCGCTGACCAACTGGCAAGTGTCTTCACTGACATTTTCAACCTGTCCCTGACTGAGTCTGTAATACTGTTTCAAGCAGACCACCATAGTCCCTGTGCCCAAGAACACTAACCTGCCTAAATGACTACCGACCCGTAGAACTTACGTCTGCAGCCATGAAGTGCTTTGAAAGGCTGGTCACTGTAAGGTTTACACCTGTTGTATTCGGCGCTTGTGACCAATACCAATTGATTTGATTTGATTTGCAGACAGGAGAAACGAAAGAGAGCGAGAGTCCAGGGCTTTGCGTTTGGCTCTGTGTTGCTAGGTGACAGAGGCCTGTGCCAGGACCTTTCTGGTGATTAGCCCAAACATGTACCTCAGCTAGCTATCTGCGTCTGGGAAAGGGAATACCTAGTCAGTTGTCCAACTGAATGTACACAACTGAATTGTGTCTTCCGCATTTAACCCAACTGTCTCACTGCACTGCATTAGAACCCACACAGGGGAGAGAGCAATCTGCAGAGAATAGTCCTAGGGCAGGGGACTGAGGAGAGGATGGAAGGAGGCAGGGGAGAGAACATGGGAGAGAGCATCCACAGGGCACAGAGTGGGCAGGGGAGAGAGCAGGGGTGAGGACAAGGGGGGAGGTGCAGGGGAAAGAACGGTCCACAGGAGTGAGCTCTCATGGCAGGGGAGAGGGGTCCGGGAGGAGAAAAGGAGATATAGAAAGATCCAATAGAAAGATTTCCAGCTGATGTGACCTATTTGATTGCTGTCGTGATCCTCGTGGAGATTATTAAGGCCGGATTAAAACACACACTGACCTCTTGCCAACTGAGCTAGCAATAATACCCACAGACTGTACACACGTGAGCATGTTTCTGTGTATGTAACCTGTGTGTGATTTCTAGTCAGAGAGAGTCATGCCCTCAGAGCAGGGCACACATAGTCTGGAACAGGCCACCTCCCTGATGACATACTGTGCCAGGTAGGGACCAGGTATCAGTGCCAGTGGGCAACCCCCCAGTGGCATCATTTCAGCTAAACCTTAGGTAAGGCAAAGTTACATCATTTGAATCGGGATTGTAATGATCTTAGTAGCCTATTTTAAAATGTTGGTTCTGAGCTAGGGTGTGGCAAGTGCCATTGCCTGCCATATCCAATGTCGCCCCTTCCACCACACGCTCACTGCCCATCCCTGCCCAGGCTGGCATGGAAACAGGACTGATACCTAGGTCAAGGTGGCACCCGATTAAAGAGGCAGAACTGATTTGTCACCATGCCCTCACTCGGGTGCCCGCACCCACTTCCTCTGAGCGATTGCTTTTCCCTCTATGGCACTTTAATTCCCTGTCAGATTACCCAATGTTTACCCTGTATGGATCTGGTCTGGGCGCTGTCAGACTACACTGACATTGACACACTTCACTTGCTCCCCGTCCGTCACTCACGCTGGCCCTTTATATCTGATGGGGATGGCTTTCATCTGTCCGGCCCTAGACATCACAAACCTGAAGAACACTCCTAAAATAACTGTGCTGTGTATTTCCAACATCCAATCGGTGGTACTGTTCTGTACAAGCGTTCCTAAAATCACCTCATACTGTGGCTTAAGAATAGCTATAATAATGTGTATAATATTTAAACTTGTCACTGGTATATGGAACGATACACCAAAGCCATTATAGATCTTGATCAAAACAAGGTGTCGCTATGAATCGGTTTAGATGCTAATGAGGTGAGTTTGTGATGCATATCCATGAAAGCATTGCTGATGTCTGACTGTGCAGCTGAACACACTGCAATGATCTCCTTTATTATGGGATCACTACTTTGCATGACTCACAGCTTTGCTACAGTGCCTTCAGAAGGTATTCACACCCTTTGACCTTTTCCACATTTTGTTTTGTTACAAAGAGGGATTCAAATGGATTTTATTTTCATTTTTTTTGTCAATGATCGACATAAAATACTCTGTAATGTCAAAGTGGATGATTTAAAAAATGTTTATGAATGGAAATGAATCACATTTGGCAGCGATTGCAGCTGTGAGTCTTCGTGGGTACATTTCTAAGAGCTTTGCACAACTGGATTGTATAATATCTGCCCATTATTCTTTAAAAAAGACTTGCTAGACAGCCATTTGTCTGTCTTGTTGTCCTGCTGGAAGGTGAATTTGTCTCTCAGTGTCTGTTGGAAAGCAGTCTCAACCAGGTTTTGCTCTAGGATTCTGCCTGTGCTCTATTCCGTTTCTTTTTATCCTACAAATCTCCCTAGTCTTTGACAAGCATTTTTTTTTTTACCTTTATTTAACAAATTCTTATTTACAATGACGGCCTACCCCGGTCAAGCCTAGACGACGCTAGGCCAATTGTGCGCCGGCCCTATGGGACTCCCAATCACAGCCGGATGTGATACAGCCTGGATTCAAACTAGGGACTGTAGTGACATCTCTTGCACTGAGATGCAGTGTCTTAGAACGCTCTGCCACTCGGGAGCCCAATCATGCCCATAACATGGTGCAGCCACCACCATTCGTTAAAATATGAAGAGTGCTGCTCAATGATGTGTTGTGTTGGATTTGCCTGGAATATAACACTTTTTATTCGAGGCAAAACATTTAATTTCTCTGCCACATTCTTTGCAGTATTAATTTAGTGCCTCGTTGCAAACAGGATGTATGTTTTAGGAATATTTTTTATTCTGTACTAGCTTTCTTCTTTTTACTCTGTCATTTATGTTAGTATTGTGGAGTGACTACAATGTTGTTGATCCATCCCCAGTTATCTCCTATCACAGCCATTAAACTCTGTAACTGTTTTAAAATCCCCATTGGCCGCATGGTGAAATCCCTGAGCGGTTTCATTCCTCTCCGGCAACTGATTTAGAAGGGCGTCTGTATCTTTGTAGTGACTGGGTGTATTGATACATCCAAAGTATAATTAATAACTGCACCATGCTCAAAGAGATTTTCAATGTCTGCTTTATTTATTTTTTTACTCATCTACCAATAGGTGCACTTCTTTGTGAACCAAATGAAAACCTCCCTGGTCTTTGTGGTTGAATCTGTGCTTGACATTTACTGCTCGACTTAGGGACCTTACAGATAATTGTACGTGTGGGGTTGTCATTTACAAATCATGTTAAGCACTATTATTGCACACAGAGTCCAGGCAACTTATTATGTGACTTACTCCTGAACGTATTTAGGCTTGCTATAACAAAATGGTTGAATACTTATTGACTCAAGACATTTCAGTTTTACATTTTTTATTAATTTGTTAACATTTAAAAAACATAATTCGACTTTGACATTATGGAGTATTGTGTGTAGATCAGTGACACAAAATCGCAATTTGAATCCATTTTAAATTCAGGCAGTAACACAACAAAATGTTGAAAAAGTCAAGGGGTGTGAATACTTTCTGAAGGCATAATGGGAGACCTGCATGCTGTGTGCCTCTCACCTGGAGAGCAGTGGAGGTTCTAGACCCTTTCAACTGGGGGGGCCAAGCTGGGGCCAGTTGTACTGTTAGAGGGGCCAGTTACATTAGACGTTATAGTTGTCATATTGTTTTCTTCACTTCATTGCAGGCATTAGTAGGCAAAAGACCATGTCCCTCTAGTAAATGTGTGGGTTTAATTAGTGTTCCACGTTGCCACTGTCTAATAACGGATGTAAAAAAAGAACGATAGCAAAAATGTGTTATGCAAAAATTATTTCACACTCCACATTTAGGGGGGCCACAAGGGGGTCCAAAATTGTTGTCACAGGAGCACTGCCTCCCAGAACCGCCAGTGCTGGAGAGAATCCCTCCTCTCCCATCTCAGATCACCTCCCCGGTCCCCACACACTCATTTTTCCATTACACCATGACCACTGGGCTGGGGGGCGGTTCACCTCCTCACACACATAACGGGGACGACGAGGAGTGTGTGTTTGTGTGCGTGTATGTGTGTGTGTGTTTTGGGTGTGTTTTGGGGTATTCCACACACGGTGTTTGGAGTGTTTATTGACTTATTAAGGGGGATAATGAGAGCTTAAATTAAACAGTGTACTCCAGCAGCCAGCAGCCAGAGAGAGAGAGAGACGCCACTGAAAGGCAGCTAATTACCACAGCTCACAGACCCCCGTCACCCCCACTGTGTGTGTGTGTGACAGACAGACAGAAGCCACCACACTAGGTGGCTCAACAATTTGAATATGTGGCATAGGGCTGAGGGATTATGATGTGGGTTTAAGTATATTACTACCAAATACTGTTTCAATTCACTGACACACTGACACAAAACATTAGGAACACCTTCCTAATATTGAGTTGCACCCCCTTTTGCATTCTGAACAGCCTTGATTCGTCGGGGCATGGATTCTACAAGGTGTCGAAAGCGTTCCACAGGGATTCTGGCCCATGTCGACTCCAGTGGTTCCCACAGTTGTGTCAAGTTGGCTGGATGTCCTTTGGGTGGTGGACCATTCTTGATAAACATTGCATGCTGTTGAGCTTTAAAATCCGAAAATTGACACACTCAAACCGGTGCGCATGGCACCTACTACCATACCCTGTTCAAAGGTCAATCTATGAGCAGAATTACGGTCTTACCTCAATTAGCCACGAATTCCCTAGTTTGAAAGCTTCTGTTTTCTGGAAGCTGTAAGGCACCATCTTCCATACATTTACCTCCATGTGGGCTAGCCCAGTGGCAGTTCTAGACCATTTCAACTGGGGGTGCCAAGCTGGGGCCAGTTGTACTGTTAGAGGGGCCAGTTACGTTAGACGTTATTGTTGTCATATCGTTTTCTTCACTGCATTGCAGGCATTCGCAGGCAAAAGACCATGTCCCTCTAGTAAATGTGTGGGTTTAATTAGTGTCCCGCGTTGCCACTGTCTAATAACGGATATAAAAAAAGAATGATAGCAAAAATAATTTCATACTCCACATTTAGGGGGACCAAAAGGGGGTCCAAAATTGTTGTCACAAGGGGCACTGCCCCCCCCTACCACAAAACTGCCAGTTGACTAGCCCCCTATCCATTTGAGTTTCAGCCAATGTGCTTTAGCACCTTTCCAAGTGAGTGACAGCTAGCAAGACACACACAGTAGATAGACAGAGACCAATAACGTAGTTCACATATCTGAATTTGTGACCTAGTACGCAATTTTCGAGGACTTATTTTGGCTCATAGGCTCTACTTTCAAAAGTAAAAGTATACAGAGGTACCAGAGAATGTCTTTAAGAGGGCTGAGCTCTTCAGATGTCCTCCTCACACGGTTTGGTTATGTGTGTGTGTTCTTGTGCATGGGTGCGTGTGCGTGCGTGTAGACCTGAGGGAAGTTAAGTGCTATGGGTTGATTTGGTCTCCAGCATCTAAAAGCCTGCCTGCTGTCTGGTCAATAATGCATTCTCCTTCGAGTGCTTCTTATAGTGTTAGTAGAGAAAAACAAGTCCCCCACAACCTTTTCTACCCTGCTCTCTCTTCCTCCCTCCCCTCTCATGTTTTTTTGTACCTTTATTTAACTAGGCAAGTCGGTTAAGAACAAATTCTTATTTTCAATGACGGCCTAGGAACAGTGGGTTAACTGCCTTGTTCAGCGGCAGAACGACAGATTTTTACCTTGTCAGCTCAGGGATTTGATTTTGCAACCTTTTGGTTACTAGTCTAACACTCTGACCACTAGGCTACCTGCCGCCCCAAATGTGTGTCTGTGTGTGTCACAGATCAGACTGTTTATCCCCAGCCTTCCCCAAGGCCTTTATGCTTAGCATTACTTTAATTCGCCACAGCAGCTCTGACGGCCTGTCATCTCTCCCACGCACAGACACTCCCTGACATGCATGTACACACTGCGACACATGCGCTAACACACACAGGGAAAAACATATACATGCCAGCACATAAACCAGTAATACAAAAACACTTCAATAAACCCAGCACACACATGTACAAATTCTTCAGAGACAACACAGCAGCTCGAAACACATCAGTTTCACATAAACACCAAACTCTGTACTCCTGTGCAGAATGTGTCTCAGGATGTGATACTCTAATGGCTAGTTTTTGTAGTACTAACATCTGATGAGCCGCCACTACCATCTGTCCCGCTCACGCTTTCTTCACACACATGCACACTCACAAACATCACATGCACATTCATGCACACGTGAAAGGACACACACACAGCTATGTCTTACTATACTTGTGAGGACTTTTTGGGGACCAACAATTGATTCCCATTCAAAATCCTATTTTCTCTAACTCCGAACACTAACCCTTATCTTAACTCTAACCCTAACCTTAACCTTAACCCTAACCTTAACCCCTCACCAGGGGTTGAAACCAAATGTATTTTCCAATCGTTTCGTTCTGAACAGAAACATAATTGTTTTGGTTCCGTTCCACTGTTCCGACTAGAAAAATCTGTTCCCTGGCTAAACAGCAAGGAAACAATATTCTGCAGTGACGGATCCAGCCGCCAAAGCCCCCACATAAACTTGACCACATGCATCCTCCACTGCCTGGAGAAGAGGCATGCGTGCGAGGGGATGGCGGTCATACACCTTCCATCGCCATGTCCCCAAAAAACTCTTCAATTGCGTTTAGGAACGGGGAATATGGTGGGAGGTATAGAACAATAAATTGTGGGTGGTCGATGAACCAGTTGCGGACCAGAGCAGCCCGGTGGAAACTCACGTTGTCCCAGATGACAACATACCTGGGCTGCTGTGGTCCACCCCTCTGCTCGGTTGGAATGAGGATGCCATGTAGTGTGTTCAGGAATGTGATGAGAAGGGCGGTGTTGTAGGGACCAAGGTTGGCATGGTGATGGAGGACGCCTTGCTGGCTAACGGCTGCGCACATGATGATATTCCCTCCACGCTGTCCAGGGACATTCACAATGGCCAATAATGGTCCGTCCCCGTCCCCTTCTTTTGGCTAGGTTGAAGCCAGCCTCCTCAATGTAAATATAAACGTGCGGAATTGCAGCGGAATCCAGCTCCAAGACTCTGAAACAGACAAGACAATATGTGACATAGACCTAGAGCAGTCAATATTGTGTCTATACAGTGCTGATATGATAGTAAATTGACAGAATAGTACTTACTTACACATATTCATAGCGCTGTTCTTTAACCCTCTGAGTTTCGTTCAAATGGCACCCTGTAGACCTGCTTCATCCGGATACGGTTGCGCTGTAATACACGGTCCAACGTAGACAAGTCCACCTGGTGAATGTTATTGAATATTGTGTTGTCTGCAATTATGAGGTTCTGTATTTCTCGTAGTCAAATGGTATTGTTTGCCACCACCATGTTCACAAAAGCGGTCTGCTGTTCTGGTGTGAACAGCCGGTGTCTTCCCCCATGGCCTGGCTGTCTGTCAGTTCTGCAGAAGATCCACAAATATGATATGATTGGTTACAGTAAGCTAAAATGATCTATTTTCTTTCAATATGAAATAACATTACTGTAACATTGGCCAACAATCACTGAGTAACATAGGCTTACTGATATGTCAGACTGCAGTATACTGTACATACATAAAGATCATAGTGTAGATGGTAGGTAACTTACCGGTTCTCATTTCTGAATGTATGGATGATAGATGCAACCGTGTAGCGGCTCAGGTTGGGCTGAACTGTCTGCCCAGCCTCCCTCATACTCAGTCCATGGTTGAGCACATGGTCAACCATTGTGGCCCTGATTTCATCTGAAACAACTGTTTGTCCTCGTCCTCCTCTTACGCTCACTCCTTCACCTATAGCTCTTGCTTCACCATTGACTACCGTTTTCCTCCGAAACAGGAGAGCTCATCTGTGGCCTTTTATAGTGCTAAAACTCTGATTTCTAAGTGAACAATTCAGCAACTAGTGTTTACACCTGTGAGGAGTGGGTGTTGCCAATTGGTGTATAGAGCTTGGCATTGTGATTAGTGTTGCTTTCCAAAGGGAGTTATTTTAATGTTGAATGTTGTGCCTAATGTAGAGAACTGTGTGTAGTGTTTTGCAAAAAGTGTGATATAGAATTGAAAACTGGGTGTAAATCAGGAATTGTGCTTGCAATTTTGCAGACTTGATTTAGGGATTTGGTACATGAGTTTCAGGTTTCGGTGATTGCGTTTCAAGTTCCAGTTTTAGTGTGTAAACAATTGGGAAAAACTGTAAGTCATATTTAATCATGTACAAGAAAATGTTACACAATATACATATGTAATCCTATATGTACTGTATGTGTTTATCTTTCATACATATTTATCTGATTGTATCAAGTCATATGTCACATACTGTAGTTGTTGTCTGCTAGATGGCTGCACTATGCTACCCATCTAAAATGAAAATGTAGTTGCATGTTAAAACATACTGCATTCATTCATAATCTATTGATGATCAAACAGTGTAAGTGAAAGAAGCAGCCCACTAAAGCAGCCCACTGGGCACAGACGTCATTTCAACATCTAGTTTTGACTTACATTTGGTTGAGTTGTCAACTAATATGAATTCAACATGAAATCAACCAAAAATGTCACGTCATTGGATTTAGGTTAAAATGTGGGTGAAAAATACTAAATTCCCTTACGTTAATGCTTTTTCCAAATCCAATCAGTTTTCCACGTTGATTCAACGGCATCATATTACATTTTTTTCCCAGTGGAATAGCAGGAAGCATTGACGGGTAATGGGGCTTCTCTGAGCTATCTTGATGGTACACAGTGTTCAGAATCATTCTACTGATGTGTTCTTACAGTAGGAGACTATCTAAATAATGTAAGCCATTCTATATTGAGATCCATTTCTGCATGCCTTTAAGGGAGTACGTTTCAAAAGGATCAGAGAGGTGATAATGAGAAAGATGTACAGCTCCTTTCAATGATCAGACTCGACAGTGGCATCTATTCATATCTAGCTTTCAAGAGGCATCTACATGAACTGTATGATGATCTTTTCATCTCTCTCTCTCTTCTCCTCTGTTTCTTGCCCTCTCCCTCTCTCTCTCTCTTTCTCTGACAGGTATAGCTAGCTATAGATTTATCTATAGGCTTATATACTGGGAGACTTTCATGTTTCGGAGAGCTGTAAGGGGAGTGAGTGTGAGTGAGAATGTATTCCACCATCCTACTGTATCTACCTGGCATAGTGAGAGCCCACAGGGCTTACAGTGAAGACACAAACAGCAGCCATGTTTCTCACAATCATGGCCCTACCCTAACCTGCTACATAACACAGCTAAGGTAGCCCACTGTGACTGTATGATATACACTGCAAAGAAAAGACCATGGGTGTCAGGTTAAATCCTAAACGTCTAGGGCGTTCTAGAAGGTATCAAATATACACTGAACAAAAATATAAATGCAACATGTAAAGTGTTGGTCCTGTGTTTCATGAGCTGAAATTAAAGATCCCAGACATTTTCCATACGCACACAAAACTTATTTTTCTCAAATTTAGTGCACAAATTTGTTTACATTCCTGTTAGTAAGCATTTTGTCATTTGCCAAGATAATCTATCCACCTGACAGGTGAGGCATATCAAGAAGCTGATTAAACAGCATGATCATTACACAGGTGCACCTTGTGCTGGGGACAATAAAAGGCCACTCTAAAATGTGCAGATTTGTCACACAACACAATGCCACAGATGTCTCAAATTTTGAGGTACCGTGCAATTGGCATGCTGACTGCAGGAATGTCCACCAGAGCTGTTGCCAGAGAATGTAATGTTTATTTCTCTACCATAAGCCGCCTCCAGACCACGTGTAAGACGAAAGCGGTTTTCTGATGTCAACATTGTGCACAAAATGCCCTATGGTGGCTGTGGGGTTGAGGTATGTGCAGGCATAAGCTCTGGACAACGAACACAATTGCATTTTATTGATTACAATTTGAAAGCACAAAAATACTGTGACGAGATCCTGAGGCCCATTGTGAGGCCCTTTTTAAGGTATCTGTGACCAACAGATGCATATCTGTATTCCCAGTCATGTGGTGAATCTATTTCAATTGACGGATGAACTGTAACTCAATAAAATCAATGAAATTGTTGCAAATTGCAATCATATTTTTGTTCAGTATAGCATCACCGCTGATGACGTTACCGTACCGTCCCATTCCCATTTGACAGAGGGAAGAGAGGTTATGTTGTGTGTGTAAGTATGTGACCATCACTGTTTCACAATGTTCATGCAAGAGTTTATCATTCACAGCATGAACACGTCATCCACACAGCGAGTCACAAACACACGCTATTAATATTCACTCTAGCACACACACAACAAAACAGAAAATAATTTCCAAATGCCAGACACACGCAAGGGGATACACACTCTGCATCCATTTAGGCAGTTCTCACACCTATGATTTACTATGTTTCTATTAAAACATTAGGCCCAGTACATCTGTTCCTCCTCTAGTAGTAAAGCTCTGTTATACGGTTATGAGTGGTGTCAGCCAAAAGATGTCTGCATAGTGAGAGGTTCTCCAGGCCTGAAGGAGCAGGTCTAACGCCTGAAGGAGCAGGTCTAAAGCCTGAAGGAGCAGGTCTAAAGCCTGAAGGAGCAGGTCTAAAGCCTGAAGGAGCAAGTCTAAAGCCTGAAGGAGCAGGTCTAATGCCTGAAGGAGCAGGTCTAAAGCCTGAAGGAGCAGGTCTAAAGCCTGCAGGAGCAGGTCTAAAGCCTGAAGGAGCAGGTCTAAAGCCTGAAGGAGCAGATCTAAAGCCTGAAGGAGCAGGTCTAAAGCCTGAAGGAGCAGATCTTGTGTAACAGAGTGAGAGGTGGTGGACAGGAACAGAGTTCCCCCTGTGACTGATTCTCTGGTGAGACAGAGTGGGGCGCTCATTGAGCCAAGGCCTGATGGCAAGTGACACATGGTAGTACTAACGCACTGTTTTGGACTCTTACTACGGTGTGTGTGTGTGTGCGCATGCATGTCTCAGACACTTTAAAGACCTGTCATCGTCACAGCAGTTTTTCAGCTAAAACCTAATATTAGATCAAAGTAACCTTTATTTAATAAACATAAGTTATGCAACACCCAATTTGCTTGTGCGAAAAAGTAATTGCCCACTCAACTGGTTTCGCTACCTTTAGCTGGAATGACTGCAGCCAAACGCTTCTGTAGTTGTTTATCAGTCACTCAGAGTGGGCCAAAATACATCCACAGCTATGTGGTTGCAGTCGTCGCAGCTAAAGGTGGCACAACCAGTTATTGAGTGTAAGGGGGTAATTACTTTTTCACACAGGGGCATTGGCTGTTGCATAACTTAGTCAATTAAATAAATGAAATTAGTATACAAATGGTATGTTGCTTGTTCACTCACACAGTAAATCAAAGAGAGTTGAAATCACAGAGGGAAAAAAATGTAGGGTTAAATTAACACTGGAGTTCTTATCATTAGTGTTCCTAACTGGAGTCGATTGGGACTGATTACTTTTACAGTAACTCCATTAGTTTTTTTCAATTGTTTAAGCACAATTTTGAAAACAGGGCCCGGTTTGTCAAAACACTACACACAATTAGCACAACCCTACACCAAAGTAGCACAACACTTCAAATCATTTGCAAAATGGAACACTTGTCAAAACTATACACGACTTCATAAAAACAATGTTTTGTTACCATACGAAACACACACACATTTCATATGACTGCAATCTTTTTGAACCAGTTACACACTGCTGTTGCTAACCTAAAACACTTTTGGCAAGTCTAATTCTCAGTGATTAGAGTACTGTAAATGAAGTACACAGAGAAAGTGCAACAATACAAACACGACACAAGACCAATGCTGCAGACTGAGGAAAATATCATTTATTTCTCTTCATATACCCAAATCAGTCAACATGGAGAATCACAACAAAACATGTCCCAGTTTTCATGCTACTACAGTAGCTCAGCAAACAGACAAACGTAAAATACTGTATCCAGTACAGGTTACAATTATAGTAAATAACAACATAAAAATAATCTGAAAAAACTGACAATATTGTACAGAAAATACTACAGTAAACATACTATACATTATCTCTTCGCCTAGCTGGATCTGGCCAGAGAATTTCATCATCACAAGCAATATCCTCATTAGCAAGACAACACGGGAAGAACCGTCTTGAATGTCGAATCCATCCTTGCACAGCTGCGGCGTCGACTTGGTCACAGGCGTCCTCCATGGCCTGAATGAGGGGTACCTGAGCCTGGGGCTGGAGAGCGTAAACCTTCCACCGCCATGCAGAGAAAAACTCTTTGATAGGGTTTAGAAACGGAGAGTATGGTGGAAGGTATAGTACTGTCAACTGTGGATGGTGTTGAAACCAGTTCTGGACCAAAGCAGAGCGGTGGAATGACACATTGTCCCAGATGAGTGTATTGCATCTGGTGCATTTCATTACCTGCTGTGACGATGTGGTGCAATCGGTACAAAAATGCGAGAATGTGAGGTGTGTTGTAAGGGCCCATTTTGGCATGACGGAGGAGAACCCTGTGCTGTGAAATGGCAGCGCAAAGGGTGATGTTACCCCCACGTTGCCCTGGGACATTGATTATAGCCCTGTGGCCAATGATATTTCTGCCTCTCCTTGCTTTTGTGAGGTTGAACCCTGCCTCATCAATATATATGAATTCATGCAGGATTTCCTCATCATCCATCTGCCAAACTCTCTGAAATACAGTGAAAGACAAGATTGTGTAGTTCAGGATAGGTCTAGTATACAGTCAATGTAAAAAAGTCATGTGTGCAGTATGCAACATCACAGTGCTAAAGTGAACAATACAAACCTCCACATACTCATGCCGCAGCCGTTTGACCCTCTCTGAATTCCGCTCAAAAGACACTCGATAAAGTTGTTTCATTTGAACCTGATGTCTTTTTCAGGATGCGTGCCAGTGTTGACTGAGAGACCGGATGGACATTATTGAAAATGGCATGGTCACCGATAATGTTTGCTTGTAGTTCTCTGAGCCTGATAGCATTATTGGCCAAAACCATGTTTATTATCTCTCTCTCTTGTTCTTGCGTGATTATGGGCCCCCTTCCTCCTTGTCGTTCCCGACCCACAATCCTATGTAGAGAATAATACATGTAACTTACTGTACAATGTCACAGGAAGGGGTATCACAAGTGCTGATATGGTGGATACAATAAGCGGCTGATTACTGTAACTGTAGACAGATCTTTTACCTGTTTTCCTGTCGAAAAGTCCTTATGACAGATGCCACTGTATATCTGCTAAGATTTGGCTGAACTCTCAGTCCAGCCTCCCTCAGCGTCAATCCATGGTTCACAACATGGTCCACTAGTGTTGCACGAATGTCATTTGATAAGTTTGGTCCTCTTCTTCTTTGTGCACGTTCTCCTCCTGCTTCAGATCTTCCTCAACCTCTGGCTCGGCCTCTGCCTCTGCCTCTTCCTCTTCATCTACCTCCTGCTTCTGCTTCTCCTTCTCCCTCCTCCTCCTCGTACTCCTCCTCTCACCCTCACTCTTCGTCTGACTCCTTCCATTTTGGTTGAAGGCAGGTGAACCTACCTGCTGCATTTTTATAGTGCTTAAACCTGATTGGTGTGTCTACAATTTAGCAATCATGTGTTTGTGCACCTGATGGCTGTGTTTAACAGATTGGCTCATAGGTGTGGTAATTTGACAGTCAGTGCTTTGGAATTGCAAGGAAGTGACATCATGATATACTTCTGTGTCTGATGTATACAAGGGTGTTTAGTGTTTTGCAAATCACTGTGTGTAATGTTGTGCAAATAGTGTGACGCTGACAATGTGCTTACAGTTGTGCAAATCTAGCCTTGTGTTTTGCTCCTTGAGTGTAAGGTTTTGCTAATTGTGGGAAAAGTTTAATTTTAGTGTGTAAGCAATCGTAAAAAAACTGTAAGAGTAACCAGAGACCGGGAGTTAAAACTATGGCGGCGTAGCTACAGATGTGAGAGGGGTGTCATTGTCATATTTCCCAGCATGCACTGTTGCAGGTAGAGATTTTTTTTAAATTGTTGGTTTCAATATCTGTGTTTTTGCATGTATATTGATTGTTTTTGATCTTATGCTTCACACTAATATGTAAAACATTTACCTAAACTAATCTGTAAGTGGTTGGGATTCATTACAACTGTGACTGAGAAGGATTTCCAGTTTACATGATGTAGATCATCTCTGACAACATCATTCTACTCCATTCTACTAGTTAGTAAATTTGCTGGACAGCCTCTCTCTTAAATGGATACAACTAGAGATTGGATGTCACATTGCAATCTGCCATAATATGACACATTAAAGGTGGCAAATACTTTTTCACGGCACTGTAACAGGTACTCATCGACCCCAGGAGTCCCTGTCTGGATCCCCGCCACACGCCCGTCTGACCCCACATCATTGTCACACAGTCTATTCTGGCTGGGCTGTGGAAGGGAGAGAAGGGGAGGGTGAGAGGGGCAGATAGGTGAAATTAAGACTTATATAATGTTATTTCAACTAATAAATCTACTGTGTTAGAAATTAGATGAACTTGTTGGAAATTTGAAAATATCAAAGGATATACTGAATGTATTCATTACACAACTGTGAGAACACTCACAAAGGGATGAAAAATAACCTTGGTGAATTACTGGATCGGAGCCTTTTGTCATTGTGTCTCTTTTCTCTGAAATGAAAGGCAGATTAATGCTAATGAAGAGACATGGATTCTTTCTTTCTCAACACTATGAACTGGTTACTAATACATACATCACACAGAGAACTGCTGGCTCATGGCGGATTTCTCTCTCTGATGTGGCCATGGTTCAGATGATGTAACATCTCAATTGATAGCCTACACGTCACAGATGGAAAATAAATGAATAACAAGGCTTACATACATGACACAAAAACAAAGCATACATATTCATTCATTGATGCCACATGTAGACACACACACGAAAGTTCCTGGAATTTTGCAACCCTACACACACACACACACACACACACACACACACACACACACACACACACACACACACACACACACACACACACACACACACACACACACACACACACTGCTCCTTAGTGTCTGATGACAGGTCCTTAGAGTGTCTGAGACACACACATATACACAATTTTTTCTTCTGCTCAGTTTTCCATTTTTAATGTGTGACTCATAAAGGTTGCTAGACAGATTACTTTCTCTCTCTCTTTCTACAAATTGTGGACTACTATTCATGAACTACCTGTGGTGGTGGTTGCCTTTTAACCATGATGATTTGAACACTGCCGCTATACCTCGCTCTCCAAGGTAGGCCAACATAAATGAATTAAATTGAGGAACCAAATGAAGGGAAGAGAAAATTCACCACCTCCTGTAGGACAGTGGAAGATGGTAAGAGTGCTTCTATATTCTTAAAAGTAGAACCAATACCAACATGTTTTCAGTCCACCCCGTAGTCTTCTTTTGACATTTACAGAAAAATACAGAAAAAAAAGAAAAATGATAGAGGATTTTGTATTTTTCAAAATCCCCAAGGACCAATCACAAACGGAATACAAAACAAAACATGACGTGATTGGTAAATTAGTTGATCACATGGTTCTGTTCAAAGGAAGCCGACAGGTGTAGATATCAAGATTGCGTGCGCAGTGTTATTTTGTTCGTTTTGGCGGTAAGGTGCGTTACAAACTTATGTTCTCTAGTCTAGGTTTAGGAAGAGAAGTAGCCTAGGCCCTAGGCTAGATGGATGACTTTTCGTGCTATTGATAGCACCCAAGACAGTATTTATTGGAGAGGTGAGAGTGAGAACTTATCACAGGAAACAGTGAATCTCTCTCAAGACGGAAAAGGTTATCCGGGATTCGCAGATGTCTCAAATATTTACTTAAGGTGCGCTCTGAAATTCAATCTCTCTTCTCTATTTCTTTCTCTCTTTTCCTTTCCCCCTATAAAATAGCTTACATCCTTCCTCTATTGCAAAACACTGGGGAAACATTATAAAACAGTTTTATTAGATATATCAGAGGAAGCCAAATATTTATGCGAGGGAAGGGCAATAGTAGGCTTAACATCCCTCGCATTAATGTAGGCCTATGTCTCCTCTATGGGGAGATATATACCTATATATATATATATATATATATATATATATATATATAGAGCTATCGAACCCAAACATTTTCCGCTTTCCTGTATTTTCCCCAAAGGTTAACCGTCGCTCTTCTTCCAGCCTCTCTCTGTCGTCATCTTTCACCGTAGGCTTACAACCAGGGGCAGGGAATGGCGGTAGGCCTAGCCTAGATATCTGCACAAGAGGAGAAACAGGGAAAGAATATTGAATGGATCAATAAAAAAACTGTCATCAGCAGCAATATAGAAGCAAAGGTTTCCAAGAATGCTGTCATTTCCTCGATAACACAGCAGTTATGTGCTGACTGTGGCCGGTTTGCCCTCTTTTAATCCCGTTAATATTTCCATAGTATCTGACTGTAAACAGTGTGAATGACCATTCTGCACTATAGGCCCTTAATTTAACACAGATACTAGTTTTAAAAGATGTTAAAGTGGTCTGTTGGCTACATTATCATCTGCTGCACCTCTGTATTAACTAGATTGACATTGACACAGTAAACTACCCCTCTGTGGACCTTCCATATTATTTACTCATCAAGTCATTAATTGTCACTTAACACTTATAACCCTTCATTCGATCGGCTTGGAGGCACATAGAGGAGGGTCAGGCTGTGTTGTGTGTTGGCTGGATGAGTGGTGCTTGGCCTGGTGTTGCCCATGCCGTGTTTAGGCCCCTGCCAAGTGTGTGATATGGGCAGGGTGCATGGAGTTGGCCTGGCATGCCTGTTATCTCCACACACTGACCCCTGTGACCTTGTGTATGAGGGGCTTGAAAGGAAAATCCGGCGCACTGGCAGAAACATCTGCTAACTTCATGTGTGGTGGCAAGAGAGGCCGAGCTGAAGGAGGTGTACATACACACACGCAGGGACAGACACAAAGCACACACATAAAACAATCTGCCGGCACAAACACAAACACATGAAACCAACTATTTTGTCCTTTGATAGCTCTCCGTGTAACAGGGAAAAATTGACCTTTTATAACAGTTTACCTACTCAGAGAAAGTTTTCATGCAGAGAAAAGTGTCCTGAGGGGATAGAAAGATCTGTGCTCATTCTCTCTATATCTTTATAAATACATTTCCTCCTGCAGGATGCCTGTCCCGCATCAGAACCACCTTTTCTCTTTGTGTGGTCTGATGTATGCCATTATTATGTATGAGCCAAATCCATGTAATTCTCTATATTTGCTCTACTGTTGAAGTGGAGCTGCCTTTGGGGGCAGTGGCGTAGAGTAACATTCCTTTTTCACTCCCTCATTGGCCAGTCTGACACGGCTAATGACATCATCACCAGGGACATTGTGACCCTGTTTCCCTCACTGCAAACTATAACTACAGCACCGGAAACAACCCACGGGTTTTCACAACTCTGCATGAATAAGTAATTAACACACTGTATTTTTCGAGAATATCTATGAAAGATGAATTTCTGTGTTTTGTGCTGCGGCATGTGTGTGTGTGTGAAATCACCGAGTCTATGTACAGCCTAAATTAGTTTCATTCAGCCAACTGTTGTGTTTCATAGAAACTACACCAACATTCTGTATGAAACCCCAAAACTGACGTCTCCACCTCTTGTTCTCTCCTGCTGATTCCTCCCCTCTTTCTCCTTGACGGAGACTTTGATCTCACATCCCGCCCTGTAATGTTGACATTTTTTAAACCCAAAGCCCACTCTGTCTCTTCCATTAGACTAATAGTTGTGTTTCCTCCACGTACTTCTCGGCCTCGAACAATCTGATTGGAGCTTTTCAGAAACATAAACTTCCGTTGATGATGTGTGTCGCTTGACTATAAATAGTTAAAGATCCTAAACACAATTCCAAATAGTTAACTTAACTGTAAATATTTCTCTTTGCCCACATTCATCATCATGCCTGCTTAGTGGAGTAGTTATTATTGTCATTATTAATTTGTGTTATGTTGGAAAGCACCAGGCCAGTCATATACTGTAGTTTGCATGATATTTACAATGGGAATTTCAGCTCTATGAAACAACATGACCACCTAGATTTAGTCTCTATCATCAGAATACTGGGTTATTTCATTTTCAAATAATCATTGCCTTGTTTTAGATTAATTTTGTATGACGCAGAAACGGACGACAGCAATTGAAAGACAGTGGTAAGACATTCACCTGGGCAATCAATAAATCAACTGGATTACGGACTTGCAGTGATTTGTTCAGTCAAGGACCTATTTGTTGTTTGGCCCTGTGTTGTTCCTGGGCTCTAATATGCTGTCATCCAGGTGATGGCTGTTACCATGGTCCCCAGGCAGTAGTCTGGTCCGTAGAGGAGTCTCTGTGAAATGTAAATAGATGGTTTAAGAGGCTCCACTTTGTCTTATCATTCTCTTATGTGTATTTATGGCAGTCAGTGTGAGGGTGGGCGTGCATGTCTGTGTGTCTATGTGTGTCTGTGTGTGTGCTCGTGTGTGTGAGTTTAAATGTAAGGGTGTGTGTGTGTGTGTGTGTGTGTGTGTGTGTGTGTGTGTGTGTGTGTGTGTGTGTGTGTGTGTGTGTGTGTGTGTGTGTGCGTGTGCTCGTGCTTGTGCACGTGCGCGTGTGTGTGTGTGCATGTGTGAGCGAAAGTGAGAGTGAATTTGAACATATGTGTGTATCCCTTTATAACTATCGGTAATGTGTGTGTGTCATTGTGTGTCACAGAGTCCAATTTTGCCGGTGTGATGGAAGTCATAATAGTTGTGGAGAGCAGATCTGATTGAAGTCTGTTTGTAACCCTGTTTGGCCCAGCGGTGTGTGTATGAGTCAGGTCTGAGCCTGCCGGATGGGCAATCAGGATTGAGACTGAAAGATCTGTGCAGGGCTTGTTCAATCAGCAGGTATATGAGCTCCACCCAGCAGGTCACAAGGCTATGCATTTAATGAGCAGCTCATACCACGGCTAACTTTCTATCCCTCCCGGAAGTTTGTGGCCAATGTTTTGTTCTCTCTCTCACTCTCTTTTCCCCTTTCTTTCTTTCTTTCTTTCTTTCTTTCTTTCTTTCTTTCTTTCTTTCTTTCTTTCTCTCTCTCTCTCTCTCTCTCTCTCTCTCTCTCTCTCTCGCTCTCGCTCTCTCGCTCTCTCGCTCTCTCATCTCCATCTATCACATTCACACACTCAGAGAGAAAATTGCTATGACGTGACACTGGAGGAAATTGCACTAGAGCTCTGTAGATGGCAGTGTAGCACAAAGTTCATGCCTGCAACAGTATGTACTGTATGTATGTATGTATATATATATATATATGTATGTATGTATGTGTGTATGTATGTATATGTGTATGTATGTATATGTGTATGTGTGTATGTGTGTGTGTGTGTGTGTGTGCGTTCCTAAAATAACTGTGTTTAAGCTTACCATTTAGCCTAGTCCTCTTGACGACAACACACACACACATCACAGACAAATTGAAATGGTCCACCCACACAGACAGTTTGTGAAGAAGGCGCAACAGCGTGTGTGTGTGTGTGTGTGTGTGTGTGTGTGTGTGTGTGTGTGTGTGTGTGTGTGTGTGTGTGTGTGTAGGGTTGCAAAATTCCAGGAACTTTCCAAATATTCCCTGGTTTTCTGGAAATCCCAGTTGGAGGATTCCCAGAATCAGGAGGGAATAAGCAAGACATCTGGAATCCCATGTACAGGGGTGTCAGGTGGCTGGGGGGTGGAAGTTTGAACATTTAGAATTTTTCAAACACCTGAGAGACCTTTTTTCTGCAATTTAGAGCCATAATCATTATGCATTTTCTAGTCCCACAAAAAAAACACAACAAAGCACCTATGTAAAGCCCTCACTCTGTCACTCAAAAATGAATTCCAGTGTCTGCCTGCCAGCTGAAACTAATATCCAGTGTGTGTGCCTGTGTAGGCTACATACCACTCCCCCTCTGAAGCGCAGGCTAATCAAATCAAATGTATTTATAAAGCCCTTCTTACATCATCTGATGTCACAGAGTGCTGTACAGAAACCCAGCCTAAAACCCCAAACAGCAATGCAGGTGTAAAAGCACGGTGGTTAGGAAAAACTCCCTAGAAAGGCCAAAAACCTAGGAAGAAACCTAGAGAGGAACAGGCTGTGAGGGGTGGCCAGTCCTCTTCTGGCTGTGCCGGGTGCAGATTATAACAGAACATGGACAAGATTTAAAAATGTTCATAAAACAGGCAGCACGGCCAGGTGGACTGGAGACATCAAGGAGTCATCAGGCCAGGTAGGCCTTGAGGAATGGTCCTAATGCTCAGGTCCTAATGTAGCCTACTGACAATTATGTGGTTGAGAAATTAGGGAGAGAGATTTTTTATTCGAGAAGAACGGATTTACTTTTTCATTGCTAGTTAAGTTTCACATTGGATTTATTAACTACAAAAAGGAGAATTTTTTATTTAATTTTTTATTTTGGTGCCACTGCACACACAATCTTGTTTGCTCTCTATCGAGCTAGCTCTCCATCGAGCCAACTCTCTGAAGTTTAAAGACTTTTAAAGTTATTTCCTAGAAGCCGCTTCTCTGTAGAGTAGGTAGAATTCTGTGAGCCTAATTCAGATAATGCATGTCATAACAAGATGCCCACAACTTCAAACCAATCCTCCTCCTCTACCCCAAATTTCTGTTAAATCTCATGCCCTGCACTTGTCTGTCCAATGCATGTAAACAACTATAGCTTGCCACTCCATAGAAAGCTGCTCTATCTGCACTGATTGGTGATTTTTTTTATGTCAAGCCAAATGTAAAAAAAAAAAAACTATTTCAGAGATTTAAAAAGGAACAAAAAGGAACGATACAAACTGTAACTTTTTGGGGGTTCTAACCAGTTCAGAACTTTATTTTGCTGGTCGGAACAGTGGAACGGAACAAAGAAAATAATGGTTCTGTTCAGAATGAAAGGCTTGGAAAATAATTTCGGTTCCAACCCCTGGTCAAAAATATGTTACATTTTCTGCATATCTAAGCATACCTCTTGAACTGTCTGTGTTCTCCTGACTGGTGGTTATTTTTTTTTAAAGAAACCAATTACGCATCTCTGCATTTCTGCTCAAATCTGGCTAAAAGATTGAAAGGAATGTGAGTCTTATTCAGTACATTTAGTAATTGCTTGCTTTTCTAAAGTTTACCAATCTTGCCAGGAGGCATTCCAGCTAAGATAGTTAGATAACTAGCAACTCTAACTTGATTGGTAGCCTGAAAAGGCTTCTTAGTGGCTAGTTATGAGGTTGGGAGATTGGGAACCTATCTGGGCTAGCTAAAGCCAACTTCATAAAATTGCTAGGTGGATAGTACTATTACAGAGAAATAACAACAAAAAATGTAACCCAAAAATATTTTTTCAATATTAGATTTTTTTACAGGACAAATTTGTGGGCATGACGCCTCTGCCTATGTGTGTGTATGCACATGTGAATGTGTCTCTGATGAGGGGTGATGGAAACAGCAGATTCCTTCTCATCCGCTCCATGTGCTGTTTTGGAGGACAGGCCCACTCTGTCAGCCAGAATAAACTAAAGTCCTGAATTCATTTGCATTCATGTACATCTCTAAATGTCTTCCACTGTGTTCCTCAAACAGAGACATCACTGTGAGGAGCTACATGTTCCTGAGTGAGCTGGGCATAATGAGATGAATACACATAGCATTATGGTCTATAGGGAAAGCGGAAGAGTTTCTCAGAGGGATATTGATGGACACATGAAAGAAGGACAGCAAGGATAAAAGATGAGGGGAAGAGAGGAAAACAGAGAAGATATTGATATAGAGAGAAGAAAGTTAATTTAGCGAAGGGAAGAAGGGAGAGATAAAGTCTGAGTGAGCTGAGAGGGAAATAGAGAGAGAGAGAGAGATGGGAGGAAAAAGAGGGAGGGCTCTGTGTTAAGTTTTGGGAGACGGATGTGACCCAGTGGTTAGTCATGTCCCCTGTGGGGTCTGGGGGCCAGCGGCCCCTCTCTGGCTCTCTCTGGGTCTGTCGGGCGCACCGCTCCACTCTGCTCTCCTCTGCTCTCCTCTGCTCTCCTCTGCTCTCCTCTGCTCTTTTCTCCTCCACATCTGGAGTCTGTTAATTGTCACCAGAGCCAGGGCCCATGGCATTACACCTCCCCCCAAAAATGCACAGGATCAGAGTTTTCAGAGAGAAAGGGATAAACAGTCAGCGTCTAATTTTCATCTCTTTCAGCACCTTTACATCTCTGGAAGGAGAGTGTGTCTGTGTGTGTTAGTCTGTGTGTAATTCTTGCGTATAGGCACATGTTTTTTGCCTACTATGGGTAGTAAATGAGCAGTCTGAGTCCTACCTCATGTATGATACAGCAGCCTTGTAAATGACCTGACCTCAATAGACTAACCTCAAATGGCTAAATATCTGAAACTACTCTGTTCGAGTCTACACTAAATCTTATTGAAAAGGAAATGTGTTGATTTAGATTTAAGCAAAAACACATTTTTGGAAGTAAAACTAGTTTTGCGAAACTGTTTGATGATTCTCAGCATATCTCTGGGTTGGTCTCCCCACTGCTGATATAACAACCTCCACTCTTCTGGGAAGGCTTTCCACTAGATGTAGGAACATTGCTGTGGGGACTTGCTTCCATTCAGCTACAAGAGCATTAGTGAGGTCGGGCACTGATGTTTGGCGTTCCAATTCATCCCAAAGGTGTTCGATGTGGTTGATGTCAGGGTTCAGTGCAGGCCAGTCAAGTTCTTCCACACCAATCTCAACAAACCATTTCTGTATGGACCTCGCTTTGTGCACTGGGGCATTGTCATGCTGAAACAGGAAAGGGCCTTCCCCAAACTGTTGCCACAAAGTTGGAAGCAAGTATAGAATGTTATTGCTTGCTGTAGCGTGAAGATTTCCCTTTACTGGAAATAATGGGCCTAGCCCGAACCATGAAAAACAGCCCCAGACCATTATTCCTCCACAAAACTTTACAGTTGGCACTATGCATTGGGGAAGGTAGCATTCTCTTGGCATCCGCCAAACACAGACTCGTCCGTCAGACTGCCAGATGGTGAAGCGTGATTCATCTCTCCAGAGAACGAGTTTCCACTACTCCAGAAAATGCTTGGCATTGCGCATGGTGATCTTAGGCTTGTGTGCGGCTGCTCAGGCATGGAAACTAATTTCATGAAGCTCCTGACAAACAGTTCTTGTGCTGACGTTGCTTCCAAAGGCAGTACTCGGCCGTCCCATTCTGTGAATTTGTGTGGCCTACCACTTCGCGGCTGAGACATTGTTGCTCCTAGACATTTCCACTTCACAATAACTGACACCTACAGCTGACCGGGGGCAGCTCCAGCTGAACAGAAATCTGATAAATTGACTTGCTGGAAAGGTGGCATCCTACTGTCAATGTTTGGCCATTCTACTGCCAATGTTTGTCTATTCTACTGCCAATGTTTGTCTAGAATGGAGATTGCATGGCTGTGTACTTGATTTAATACACCTGTCAGCAACGGGTGTGGCTGAAATAGCCAAATCCACTCATTTGAAGGGTGTCCACATAGTTTTGTATGTGCCTTCGTTAAGTATTCAGACCCCTTAACGTTTTCCCATTTTGTTAAGTTACAGCCTTATTCTGAAATGGATTAAATAAATAAAATCCTCAGCAATCTACACACAATACCCCATAATCACAAAGCGAAAACAGGTTAATAGACATTTTTGCAAATGTATTAAAAATTAAAAACAGAATTTACATAAGTATTCAGACCCTTTTGCTATGAGACTCAACATTGAGCTCAGAGGCATCCTGTTTCCATGATGAGGGGAAAAAACGATTTAATGCATTTTAGAATAAGGCTGTAACCTAACAACATTTGGAAAAAGTCGAGGGGTCTGAATACTTTCCGAAAGCACTGTATAGTGTAGATAGATAGATAGATAGATAGATAGATAGATAGATAGATAGATAGGGATTTAGGATAGTCTGTATTCTCTGCTTTACAGTTTGTGCTACAGTACACACATCTCTGATTAGGTAATCATGGCCACTCCACCACAGGGCAACCACTGGGAATATGAAAAGCTGAGATGCTAAACTGAATATTTATCCAGAGCTAGTTTCATTACCATCTAAATAACCATCCCAAATATTGGTTAAATTAATGTATAATGACAGAAGGAAAATGCATACGGCTCATGCATACATGTCTGAGAAAAATGCACCCTCATGTCTGAGAAGATGGCTTTACAGAACTCTTCTCTGTGTGTGTATGTGTGTGTCTGTGAGGGTGTTTGTGTGTGTGTTTATATATGTACGTCTGTGTGTCATCAGTGTTGTGGCCCAGGGGATTAGGGGTTAGCAGACACCTCTGGGAATGTGTTTAACATCAGGAGGCGCTGATGACGGATTTGAACGCTGGTCAGTCACCAGCGGAGATAAACACGCCATTCATCTTGTGTTGTCAGGGAGATGACCCTATTGTCCACACCGAGACCGTTCCCTAACGGCCCCACATAGCAGTGATCCCCCACCAAGCAGGCTGCTAACCGGCTGCAGGTTTCAGGATCCAATACTTTGAAATGGTCAGCCATGGTGCAGAGAGCAGAGAACAGAGAAAGAAAAGGGGACTGGGGAGATGAATGGTGGTGTTGATGTGAGAGCACAAGTGTGCCATGTGTATGCATGGAGTTCCCTGACACGATATACTTTGAGTGTGTATGTGTTTTGTATTATGCCATGTAATGGCAATAAGTTTCATGTCTGTGTGTTCTTATTTTGTCTTTGTGTGTATGCGCTGTGAAAGTGTATGATTCAGCAGTGTCCAGTGTGCATGTGTGTATGTTTATTGCATACCTGGGTGCATCTACAGTATGTCTGATGTCTGCCTGTGTGTGTTTGTGTAGGGGGGGTCACGGTGGAAGGAGGCACCAGGCCTTTAACAGTAAAATATCTCAGAGGCTGTCCGTCATAAAGCTAATGACTTCAGCAGACTGAGCATGGCTTTTGGCTTTTCCCCACTGCTGACACCAACACCCATAAAACGCTGCATGTTCGGAAGGCAGAACATGATTTTGTGGAAAAGAACAGCAACAGACAGATCACAGAGAAGCCTTGAACACTCACTAAAGCGGTTAGACTACGGTTGCGTTAGACTCTCTCTGAGACCAAGACCCAGAGTAGGTTCCATTACTGTGTTTCTGGGCTGTCTGGAGACTGAGCCCCATGTAGACTTAGAGACAGTGAAGGGGAGATGAATTATAGGTCCAACGCAGCCGTTTTATCAAATTATTTATGGGTAACAATTAAGTACCTTACTTAATTAAAACAAAAATAGCTTCTTAGTAAAGAGCAATTTCTCAAGCAAGACTCTTGCTAGGACTGTCTGGGAGTAGGGAGGCAAAAACTAAAAACGAGCTGTTATTGGCAGAGAGGTCTGGCGATGTCACCAGACAGACCAAAACTCCATCCCACCAAAACAGGCGGTCTTTTCAAACAGCTTTTACACTAAAAGTGCATTAGCATAATTGCCACAATTTCACAGTATTATTCCAACCTCATAGTGTGGAAATATGTAAAACACAGGAAAATCCCATTAAAGCCCAGTCGGTCAGTCAGTTTAGCAGGATGTAGAGTGATTGGTGGGTGTCCCAGGTCCAGTTGGGCCTGGGAAGGAGGCTGGATGATATATGGGCCGCTACGACTGTCACAGTGTTTACACCAGGTCAGCACAGCATACCAGTCCCCCTGACCTCTAACCCCTGACCCCAGGGTGAAGTTAGGGTCAGTTTACCAGGTTCAGAAACAGAGGAGAACCCAAACCTCAATCAGTGAGTCCCACAGGCCTGAAACAAGTCTAAAAGGAAGGAGAGAGAGAGAGTGTGTGAGTGACTGAGTGACTGAGTGAGATGGTGAGAGACAAAGTCTGAAATGTTAGCCTACTTCAACATTTTGGAAAGTTTGTTGAGAGAGTGAAAACAATAAACGAGACAGAAAGTAAAAGTGCATTTTTCAGAAGATTGTAAAAGAGTAGATTAAAATCAAATACAGTCAAGTAATCGGTTCAAGAAGTTGATGTAAAGTAATAGAAGTTAATGTGATAACATGTAACAAATTGTGAAGCAACATGTGATAAAATTAAACTACCATTGTGACATGTGAGCACGTGAAAAGATTATCTTGTGAAATAAATTAGACAACATGAGATGCAAAATGTTGACATGTGATACCACTACACCTGAAAAAATGTAAGCATGTGAAAACCCAGGTGACAAATGTAATTGAGAATATTTGACTTTAAAAGGCATCATTTACATTAATAAAATTTAAACAATCATGGTTCCCTGCAGGTTTTGTCTAGTTCCCTGGTTTGTTGCAGGGACGTACCCAAGAAGGTTTTTAGGACATTCTTAGAACGTTATGTCATGGTCCCGTGGAGATTTTTGTCTAGATACAGTGAAAATATAGTTAATCTACTGTATTTTGTTTATTTTTACAGCTAAATTAAGGTGTTAATGTTAAAGGACAGTATGCTGCTGTATTCTGATTACTTGGGACTCAACCTCACTTGGGATTTGAAATCTCAACTTTTTGGTTGAAAGCTACCTGAAGTTCCTGCAGCGTCACCAGGTCTGCCATTATAAAGGAGATTGGCTATACATACATTGCCAAGAATGAATTTCTGCACTTTGCCTAAAGTATATACAACAGCTTGAATGTGTCATTTCTATGAAATGACAGTAGGCTGCTGTATTCTGATTTCAATTAGTGTAAACAATATTGCAACATTTTGCACTGTGACCACACTTGGGACCTGAACTCATAACTTCTTGGTCACTAGCAACCTGAAATATCCTGCTACATGTTTTGCTACACCACCAGTTCTGTGAGCATAAAAGAGATATAGCCACAGACTTACAGACTTAAAAGCTGTCCAGACTCAAGTAAATAGTTCTAGCAGTGTTCAAGGACACTCAACATAGAATATACAGTCGTGGCCAAAAGTTTTGAGAATGACAAATATTAATTTTCACAAAGTCTGCTGCCTCAGTTTGTATGATGGCAATTTACACATACTACAGAATGTCATGAAGAGTGATCAGATGAATTGCAATTAATTGCAAAGTCCCTCTTTGCCATGCAAATGAACTGAATCCCAAAAAACATTTCCACTGCATTTCAGCCCTGCCACAAAAGGACCAGCTGACATCATGTCAGTGATTCTCTCGTTAACACAGGTGTGAGTGCTGACGAGGACAAGGCTGGAGATCACTCTGTCATGCTGATTGAGTTCGAATTACAGACTGGAAGCTTCAAAGGGAGGGTAGTGCTTGGAATCATTGTTCTTCCTCTGTCAACCATGGTTCCCTGCAAGGAAACACATGCCGTCATCATTGCTTTGCACAAAAAGGACATCACAGGCAAGGATATTGCTGCCAGTAAGATTGCACCTAAATCAACCATTTATCGGATCATCAAGAACTTCAAGGAGAGCGGTTCAATTGTTGTGAAGAAGGCTTCAGGGCGCCCAAGAAAGTCCAGCAAGCGCCAGGACCGTCTCCTAAAGTTGATTCAGCTGCACAACCAGTGCATAGCTTGCTCAGCAATGGCAGCAGGCAGGTGTGAGTGCATCTGCATGCACAGTGAGGCAAAGACTTTTGGACGATGGCCTGGTGTCAAGAAAGGCAGCAAAGAAGCCACTTCTCTCCAGGAAAAACATCAGGGACAGACTGATATTCTGCAAAAGGTACAGGGATTGGACTGCTGAGGACTGGGGTAAAGTAATTTTCTCTGATGAATCCCCTTTCTGATTGTTTGGGGCATCCGGAAAAAAGCTTGTCCGGAGAAGACCAGGTGAGCGCTACCATCAGTCCTGTGTCATGCCAACAGTAAAGCATCCTGAGACCATTCATGTGTGGGGTTGCTTCTCAGCCAAGGGAGTGGGCTCACTCACAATTCTGCCTAATAACACAGCCATGAATAAAGAATGGTACCAACACATCCTCCGAGAGCAACTTCTCCCAACCATCCAGGAACAGTTTGGTGATGAACAATGCCTTTTCCAGCATGATGGAGCACCTTGCCATAAGGCAAAAGGGATAACTAAGTGGCTGTCACTAGCAGTACATGCCAGTAACCGACTGTGTTGACAACATGCAACATGCAACATAGGTTAATTACTCAAGACTTTGATCAACACAGTGTTCACTAGTGGCACCTGCTGGTGAAAGGAATTTAGAACAGCCAGATTATTATAGATGATGTCCCACACACTGTAGTGTGCATGCAGAGTAGTCTTTGTATTTTACTGAAACCAATAGCAAACCAATCAGGTGGTTTGAAGAAAAGCTTCGGACGTCATTGATCACGTTTCTGATAAAGTGATACAAGCATCGGCACACTGCTTCAAAGTAAACTGCTTAGTGATTTCGACGCATGCCTTGGAACTCTGGTATCAAACGTAACATTACTAACTCGCAGCATACTGTAGCAGTGGCAGTCTATCAGAATATTGGAAGCGTGGCTTTCAGTTAGCTTTTTTTGGTCTCCCATGCGAGGGAATGTCATCCTAGTTAATGTGCTCTGTTGTATTCTGTTCATAAACACTATGCTAATACACGGTCTGGTCTCACAAGCACTTATATCAGCATTTAACAAGGCTGGAGAACAAAGGCCCATACAATTTACAGCTAGTCACCCTGTCATTGTACTACTCACTTCTCTGCCACACCATCAGGTCAGCAAGTGTGACAGATCAGCTACAGTAACTTACTGTGCATTTTACAATAATCCAATTACAGCTAGTTGTATTTAAATCATTGAAAATTAAACAAACTTTCTGTGAACCAACTGACATTAATCTGCTGGAACAACACAAACAATCTCTTACAAAAACTGCATAATTGTCTGGGTCAAAAGAGGCGTTCAACCACTTAAACTGGTACAACATTTCCACTGATGGTTGCCACAAACTATTTTAGACTATGCCTCTCAAATATGCCCCCGTCAGCACATTGCCCACACTTACAGTGGGGAAAAAAAGTATTTAGTCAGCCACCAATTGTGCAGGTTCTCTCACTTAAAAAGATGAGAGAGGCCTGTAATTTTCATCATAGGTACACTTCAACTATGACAGACAAAATGAGGAAAGAAAATCCAGAAAATCACATTGTAGGATTTTTTATGAATTTATTTGCAAATTATGGTGGAAAATAAGTATTTGGTCAATAACAAAAGTTTATCTCAATGCTTTGTTATATACCCTTTGTTGGCAATGACAGAGGTCAAATGTTTTCTGTAAGTCTTCACAAGGTTTTCACACACTGTTGCTGGTATTTTGGCCCATTCCTCCATGCAGATCTCCTCTAGAGCAGCATGTTTTGGGGCTGTCGCAACACAGACTTTCAACTCCCTCCAAAGATTTTCTATGGGGTTGAGATCTGGAGACTGGCTAGGTCACTCCAGGACCTTGAAATGCTTCTACGAAGCCACTCCTTCGTTGCCGGGTGGTGTGTTTGGGATCATTGTCATGCTGGAAAGACCCAGCCACGTTTCATCTTCAATGCCCTTGCTGATGGAAGGAGGTTTTCACTCAAAATCTCACGATACATGGCCCCATTCATTCTTTCCTTTACACGGATCAGTCATCCTGGTCCCTTTGCAGAAAAACAGCCCCAAAGCATGATGTTTCCACCCCCATGCTTCACAGTAGGTATGGTGTTCTTTGGATGCAACTCAGCATTCTTTGTCCTCCAAACACGACGAGTTGAGTTTTTACCAAAAAGTAATATTTTGGTTTCATCTGACCATATGACATTCTCCCCAATCCTCATCTGGATCATCCAAATGCTCTCTAGCCAACTTCAGACGGACCTGAACATGTACTGGCTTAAGCAGGGGACACGCCTGGCACTCCAGGATTTGAGTCCCTGGCGCGTAGTGTGTTACTGATGGTAGGCTTTGTTACTTTGGTCCCAGCTCTCTGCAGGTCATTCACTAGGTCCCCCCGTGTGGTTCTGGGATTTTTGCTCACCGTTCTTGTGATCATTCACGGGTGAGATCTTGCGTGGAGCCCCAGATCGAGGAAGATTATCAGTGGTCTTGTATGTCTTCCATTTCCTAATAATTGCTCCCACAGTTGATTTCTTCAAACCAAGCTGCTTACCTATTGCAGATTCAGTCTTCCCAACCTGGTGCAGGTCTTCAATTTTGTTTCTGGTGTCCTTTGACAGCTCTTTGGTCTTGGCCATAGTGGAGTTTGGAGTGTGACTGTTTGAGGTTGTGGACAGGTGTCTTTTATACTGATAACAAGTTCAAACAGGTGCCATTAATACAGGTAATGAGTGGAGGACAGAGGAGCCTCTTAAAGAAGAAGTTACAGGTCTGTGAGAGCCAGAAATCTTGCTTGTTTGTATGTGACCAAATACTTATTTTCCACCATAATTTGCAAATAAATTCATAAAAAAATCCTACAATGTGATTTTCTGGATTTTTTTTCCTCATTTCGTCTGTCATAGTTGAAGTGTACCTATGATGAAAATTACAGGCCTCTCTCATCTTTTTAAGTGAGAGAACTTGCACAATTGGTGGCTGACTAAATACTTTTTTTCCCCACTGTACATTTCAAAGTGCAGTGATGAAAAAAAACCTGAATATATTGGGTGAATATGATTTTACCATTATATTAGATTATCCGCACATATACCATGAAAGATACCGACCAGTACCATGTGAGTTTCTATGTTCACCTCTGAAGGAACATTTTGTAAACCAGGGAACAACATTGTACCGTAACCATACAATTATTTTTGTGTGGATTAACAGTACCGGTCAAAAGTTTGGACACACCTACTCATGCGAGGGTTTTTCTTTATTTGTACTTTATTCGTAGAATAATAGTGAAGACATCTAAACTATGAAATAACAAATGAGAACTATGAAATAACACATGGAATCATGTAGTATACAACAAAGTGTTAAACAAATCAATATATATTTTATATTTGTGTCACACCTTCCACCGACGGTGGCTCCTCTGCCTGTTCGGGCGGCATTCGGCGGTCGTCGTCACCGGCCTATTAGCTGCCACCGATCCTCCCTTTTCTTTCTATTGATTTTTCTTATTGTTTGCACCTGTTTTTGTGTTTGGCATTTTTAGCTCTATTTAAGCCAGCCAAGCCCGCCTCCTTTCGTGCGGGCTTGTTTCTCTGTTTGTTTGGTGGATGTTCGGCTGACGTGTATGTTGGCATGTTCTCTCGTCCTGTTTGGGCCCGCCTTTGTTTTGTGTGCGCCTGTTGTGTTTGGGGCGTTGTATTTACGCGCCGCAATAAAGACGGAGTATTTTTCCCTACACCCTGCTCTCTGCGCCTGACAACACACCCACCACTCCTAGCTGTTGTGACAATTTGAGATTCTTCAAAGTAGCCACCCTTTGCCTTGATGACAGCTTTGCACATTTTTGGCATTCTCTCAACCAGCTTCACGAGGTAGTCATTTGGAATTCATTTCAATTAACAGGTGTACCTTGTTAAAAGTTAATGTGTGGCATTTCTTTCCTTCTTAATGCATTTGAGGCAATCAGTTGTGTTGTGACAAGGTAGGGGTGGTATAGAGAAGATGGCCCTATTTGGTAAAATACCAAGTCCATATCATGGCAAGAACAGCTCAAATAAGCAAAGAGAAATGACAGCCCATCATTACTTTCAATACGAAAGATTTGCTGATGACACTGTCTGTGATTTTTTTTGAATTCATGGCACACTTACAGTGAGGGAAAAAAGTATTTGAACCCCTGCTGATTTTGTAAGTTTGCCCACTGACAAAGAAATGATCAGTCTATAACTTTAATGGTAGGTTTATTTGAACAGTGAGAGACAGAATAACAACAAAAAAATCCAGAAAAACGCATGTGAAAAATGTTATAAATGGAATTGCATTTTAATGAGGGAAATAAGTATTTGACCCCTCTGCAAAACATGACTTAGTACTTGGTGGCAAAACCCTTGTTGGCAATCACAGAGGTCAGACGTTTCTTGCAGTTGGCCACCAGGTTAGCACACATCTCAGGAGGGATTTTGTCCCACTCCTCTTTGCAGATCTTCTCCAAGTCATTAAGGTTTTGAGGCTGACGTTTGGCAACTCGAACCTTCAGCTCCCTCCACAGATGTTCTATGGGATTAAGGTCTGGAGACTGGCTAGGCCACTCCAGGACCTTAATGTGCTTCTTCTTGAGCCACTCCTTTGTTGCCTTGGCCATGTGTTTTGGGTCATTGTCATGCTGGAATACCCATCCATGACCCATTTTCAATGCCCTGGCTGAGGGAAGGAGGTTCTCACCCAAGATTTGACGGTACATGGCCCCATCCATAGTCCCGATGATGCGGTGAAGTTGTCCTGTCCCCTTAGCAGAAAAACACCCCCAAAGCATAATGTTTCCACCTCCATGTTTGACGGTGGGCATTGTGTTCTTGGGGTCATAGGCAGCATTCCTCCTCCTCCAAACACGGCGTGTTGAGTTGATGCCAAAGAGCTCCATTTTGGTCTCATCTGACCACAGCACTTTCACACAGTTGTCCTCTGAATCATTCAGATGTTCATTGGCAAACTTCAGACGGGCATGTATATGTGCTTTCTTGAGCAGGGGGACCTTGCGGGCACTGCAGGATTTCAGTCCTTCACGGCGTAGTGTATTACCAATTGTTTTCTTGGTGACTATGGTCCCAGCTGCCTTGAGATCATTGACAAGATCCTCCCGTGTAGTTCTGGGCTGATTCCTCACCGTTCTCATGATCATTGCAACTCCACGAGGTGAGATCTTGCATGTAACCCCAGGCCGAGGGAGATTTTCTTTTGTGCTTCTTCCATTTGCAAATAATCACACCAACTGTTGTCACCTTCTCACCTAAGCTGCTTGGCGATGGTCTTGTAGCCCATTCCAGCCTTGTGTAGGTCTACAATCTTGTCCCTGACATCCTTGGAGAGCTCTTTGGTCTTGGCCATGGTGGAGAGTTTGGAATCTGATTGATTGATTGCTTCTGTGGACAGGTGTCTTTTATACAGGTAACAAACTGAGATTAGGAGCACTCCCTTTAAGAGTGTGCTCATAATCTCAGTTTGTTACCTGTATAAAAGACACCTGGGAGCCAGAAATCTTTCTGATTGAGAGGGGGTCAAATACTTATTTCCCTCATTAAAATGCAATTCCATTTATACAATTTTTCACGTGTTTTTCTGGATTTTTGTTTTGTTATTCTGTCTCTCACTGTTCAAATAAATAACCATTAAAATTATAGACTGATTATTTCTTTGTCAGTGGGCAAACGTGCAAAATCAGCAGGGGTTCAAATACTTTTTTCCCTCACTGTAACCAGCATGGCTACCACAACATTCTGCAGTAATACGCCATCCATCTGGTTTGTGCTTAGTGGGACTATCATTTGTTTTCAACAGGACAATGATCCAACACACCTCCACACTGTGTAAGGGCTATTTGACCAATACGGAGAGTGATGGAGTGCTGCATCAGATCAACCCAATTGAGATGGTTTGGGATGAGTTGGACCAAAGAGTGAAGGAAAATCAGCCAACAAGTGCTCAGCATATGTGGGAACTCCTTCAAGACTGTTGGAAAAGCATTCCAGGTGAAGCTGGTTGAGAGAATGCCAAGAGTGTGCAAAGTTGTCATCAATGCAAAGAGTGGCTGCTTTGAAGAATCTAAAATCCCAAAATATCTTGATTTGTTTAACACTTTTTTGGTTACTACATGATTCAATATGTGTTATTTCATAGTTAGATGTCTTCACTAGTATTGTACAATGTAGAAAATAGTACAAATAAAGAATTTTTACTGGTACTGTATGTTCTTGGCAACAAATAAGTGTCTGGTGGCACTGCTGAGACATTAATGCACTCTAGACTGAAAGGTTGCAAGTTCAAATCCTGAGAGCATTTATAAAAAGTTAATGTCAATTATACCTGAGCACTGCTACTTTTTTGCTGAAGTTGTCAGATAATCACACAATTATTGACTTGATTCGGGGCGACTTTTAGCAATGCAGAAATGTATTCTTGCCAATAAATCGATGACCGATCTCTGTCATGGCCACAGACCTGGTGGCCTAGCTTGTTGCTGGCATCTCCCTTAAGGAAAAACCACATGATTTCACATGTGGAAAACATTTGTTTTTGGAGCACTTCACGTGCAACATTTTATATGTGAAAATGTGTTTTGTGAACACTTCACATGAGATCATGTGTTTTTAAACTAATACACATTTATTTCACATGAGATCTTGTTTTCACACTAACTTCACATTTTATATATGATCTGACCCAGATTTGAAATCACAACCTCTGGATCAAATCAAATCAAATCAAAGTTTATTTGTCACGTGCGCTGAATACAACAGGTGTAGACCTTACAGTGAAATGCTTTAACCAATAGTGCAAAAAAAAAGGTATTAGTTGGACAATAGGTAAGTAAAGAAATAAAAACAACAGTAAAAAAAGACAGCCTATATACAGTAGCGATCCTATATACAGTAGCGATCCTATATACAGTAGCGAGGCTATAAAAGGTGCGAGGCTACATACAGACACCGATTAGTCAGGCTGATTGAGGTAGTATATGTACATGTAGTTATGCTTAAAGTGACTATGCATATATGATGAACAGAGATCTTTCTGCAGCACCACGAAGTCTGTATCCTTCCCCTACACATTCGAGACACAAGTATAGGGACAAAGTGGAGTTAGCAATTCAGCAGGTCGGACACGAGACGTATGTGCCAGGGGCTTCAAACGATCACGGATTACAAAAAGAAAGGTGCCGCCTAAACACCTTTTTCTCAAGCTTAGAGCAGAACGACTTTGGCCTAGGAGAGCCTCTGAGGACAACGAGGGCTACATATTTACATATGCTTTTACACCTGCATTGCTTGCTGTTTGGGGTTTTAGGCTGGGTTTCTGTACAGCACTCTGTGACATCAGCTGATGTAAGAAGGGCTTTATAAATACATTTGATTTGATTTGATATTTACGGTCTCTACGGAGACGTTTGTAGGTAATTCAAATGTGTTAACCCTCGCAAGGCTGTCGGCCCAAACGATATCCCTAGCCGTGCCCCCAGATCATGTGCAGACCAGCTAGCAGTTGTGTTTTTGGACATTTTCTAGCTCAGGCTGTTATCCCCACCTGCTTCAAGATGTCCACAATCACCCTCGTGCCCAAGAAAGGGAAAGTAACTGAACTGAATGACTGCCGACAAGTAGCACTCGCTTCCTTCATCATGAAGTGCTTTGAGAGGCTAGTTAAAGACCATATCACCTCCTCCCTCCCAGACACACTCAACCCTCTCCAATTCGCTTACCGCCCGACAGATCCACCGACCATGCAATCACCATTGCAATGCACACTGCCCTCACCCACCTGGACAACAGGAATGCAAATGTGAGGATGCTGTTCGTAGACTACAGCTCGATGAACAGCACACCCACATCCTCATCAACGGGGGGCGCCGCGGAGACAGTCAAAAACGTAAAGTTCCTTGGAAAACACATCTCCAAGGAGCTGAAATGGTCAAACAACACAGACACCGTGGTAAAGAAAGCACGACAGCGACTCTTTAATCTCAGGAGGCTGAAGAAATTCATCCTGTCCCCGAGGGTCCTCACAGTGTTCTACAGGAGCACCATTGAGAGCATACTGTCTGGCTGCATCACAGCCTGGTACGGCAACTCCGCCACCGCTGACCCGAATGGCACTACAGTGGGTGGTACGCTCAGCCGAACGCACCATTGGGTGCACACTGCCTGCCCTCCAGGACACCTACCACACCAGGTGTCGCAGGAAGGCCAAGAAGTAGCACGAGCCACAGCCTGTTCTTCTCGCTTCCATCTTTCAGATGCGGGCAGTACAGGAGCATCATGCCTAAAACTAACAGACAGGCCAATAGCTTCTACCCCCAGACCACCAGGCTGCTGAATAGCCATCACTAGGTATTTCATTGTTGTGAGTTCAATTCCCAGTTGAGAACACATTGAATAATAATTAAACATACTCAAAGTGTGTATGTTAAAAGCACTGTGTGTGTATCATAATGGCAAATTTTTCTTGTCACATGTGAAGTGTTCCAAAAACACATGTGAAATGTAAAATCATGTGGTTTTTCCATAAGGGTAATCAAGGAACAGTAAATGAAAAAAGAGAGAAACGTGAAAGAAAGGGTTAAGTTAGTAAAATAGGGTAGGAGGGGTGGCATGACTAAATTAGTTAACCAACTAATAAGTCATATCAGACCCTCCAGCGTGGTTAATTTTACAGCTCCAGTTTCTTATCTCCTCCCCCAGAGAGATTGGAGGGGTGGGGTTTGTTAGACCTCACACTAGGACCCTGGAAGGGTGTGTTGTTGGCCCAGGAGGGCACTGTTTTCAGAGACACCAGTGTAATTTCCGCCAGTAGCTCATTATCATGATCCTGTAGCAGGGGGCATTGAGACCCATTAACACCTGGCAAATAATTAACACATCTGTCTCTATTTAGATAAGCAGCAGGGTCACAATGCTGGCTATCATCTTCAGCCTCATCATCATCTTCAGTTGTAGTATCCAGACATCACCCTCCAAATCTTCACTGGGAAAGTTGACTAGCAGAAGGACCCAGGCAATTATCCTGGTTGCACCTTTAATAGGGCCTTGAGGTGAGATCCTGTACAGTAGATGTTATGTTTATCTCAGTAGAGCCTGACTCTGGAGGAGCAGGTTGGCAGGCGGATGGGAGGTAGGGGTGATTGTGACTGACCGAGAGGTCATCAACATTTCAAGCAGGTCCCCATCAAACGCCTTTGTTCTGGGACTAGTCACCTCCTCATGAGACACCACAGACAGACCCCGTCTGCAACCCGGATACCAGAACCCGGTCCGTCTCCCACTGTCACCCTGGTAACCAGACTGCCAGGAGAGGGACAGGAGATGAGTTGTCGTTTTTTAAATGAATACTCAAGGCATTTGTAAGTGAACTGTCAAAGGTAGATATGTGAAAATTAATAGTTATCTGGAGGTGAGCTTGACGTTTCCTGTCAAGAGAGCTATTCCATTATATTGTTTTTCTGACGTTGGTTTTACTGTCAGCCTGTCACAGGGGATGGGTTGTTTAGCATAAATGAAGTTGATACCTTTGATACATTTTGATTATGATAGATTTGTAATCAATACACTAAGTTACATTGATCATGAAGACATACTGAAGTAGCTTACATCTACGAAAATTGTAATAACTGTTTTACTGTTTTACACATCAACACATTCATTCCACAACTCCATTGAGAAAGTCACTATATCCATTTAGTCAAGTTATTTGGATCCTAAAACAATACTCGCTGGCTCCATAATATAATTCCCAAAATAATCTGAATGCGGTATATTGTTTAAGTTAACAAAGTAGCATTGTCTCTGCCTTCATGATCAGCGCCAAATTTCCATATTTCCTCTCCACTGCGCTCACTAAATCCAATGGGGGTACAAGAGGACAAATGCTGAATAATAATTTTATCTTTGAAGACTGCTTGGTTTCTGTTTAAATGCTATGTTAATCTGTGCCTACGATTCATGTCTAAGGTGTCTGTAATCGAGTGAATTATAAAACCAAACAAGCCAAAAACTTTGCTGCACTTGTCACGCCACTGGTGATGACTTTTCAATGGCTCTCTCTAGGAAACAATTTAACGTTCCACTGACAAGGCTTTGCACTGGGGCCACTAAAGCACAGCAGCATAAGCCTTCCACTATATAAACAGTACACAACCCATGAACATATCACACAAACCCAGTCATAAACAGTCGTAAACAGCTAGGTGTGTAGTTTGTAGGTCAACTTCTAATAATGATTTATCACTGCCTGTGGTTGAGGGATAAAGTACTGTCAATTAACAAAAGCTTAGCTAGTGAAGTCTAAAGCACTGCTTACCTTCATGCTCAGATTCTATCCCAAATAATAACGATAGAGGGCAGTATTTCCTTTTTCAATCCAGCTCTGGCAGTGGTAGTTTAGCTAGAAAGTGTGAAAGAAAGCCTCATACACAGTCACTTGACTCCAATTGTCAAAGTCAGGTATTAATTTTACCAACTAATTTTGCATATTATATGTGTACTTTATAACCTGACAGTTGTAGTATACTATTTGTGAACGTTATTATTATTTTGTTATAACTACTAGCTCTGTCTTAATATTTAATTTGTGAGCCATTATAATCAGGTCCAAAGATGTTGCAATTTTGATCGTTCAGATTTTCCTTAGATTGGTACTTATACAATAACACAACATGCTACTTACACGTAACACATTTATTACTGAAATCCGTTTTATTTCTGATGCAAATGCTTTCTGGCTTGACAAGTCCACAAGGTCATACAAACAGAGCTGTCCATTTGTTATCCTGTGGTCCTCTGTGTGTTGTTACCCAGTCATCAGATTATGTACTCAGCCAACATGAAAAATAGCCTGTGACAAGCTACGTGTCAGAACAGCCACCGTATGTATCATGTAGATGCTGAATTATACCACAGTCAGCAACATGCTTGACAATAAAACAATCCTCTAATAATGCTCAATGTAAACAGACATTTTTCGATTAGTGAATTAATGTAAATCCACAGTTTGAATACATCAGAACTGTAATGGGTCTTAACCTTGGTCAGACAAATGTGTCCCTCATTGGATGTTCTTTATAGTGACCCTGTCCAGTTTGATGTACCTGAGTAGGTTGATGGATTAAGATGGAGATGCTGATGCTGATAGACAGGTATAATCAGGAGGTTGACACCAGATTGTTCTGACTAGGATCAGGACGTCACCAGTCAACACTGTCCGTCTCATTTTAAAGACTTATTCTTGACATTCCCCACTCTTTGGATGTCGATTAATGCAGCCCCCCGCACCTCTCTGATTCAGAGGGGTTGGGTTAAATGCAACTGACTAGGTATCCCCCTTTCACTTTCCTGTCTTGCCCCCCTTCTCATTCTGCTCTTTCTTACTCATTCCTTCCATCTGCGCATTGTCCCTCTGAAACGACATAATTGACTCACTATTAGCTGAGTCAGGACTACTGCTTGGTGTGTAAAACCCTGCCCAGAAACATAACTGTAGTCCCACTCCACCACCGAAAAGGAAGCTGTCAGCAGTACCACTTGAACGTGAAGAATGTTAAAGGGATACCTTGGAATTTTGGCAATAAAGCCCTTTATCGATGACTTGAAGTCTATGGGCATCTGCTAGCATGCTAGTAGAAACCCATAGACTTCCAGTCATTGTGCTAACGCTAGTTAGCATTGGCTCACGAAACTACCTCCAACTTTCTTTGTACTGGACACGGAGGCGTAAAAATGGTATCCACGAGTTCATCTGACTCTGGGGAAGTAGATAAAGGGCCTCATTGCCTAAGTCCCAAAGTTTCCCTTTAAGGCTTTTATCTTCATGGTCAAGGATAAAAACAAGTTCCTTCTCATACAAGCATGTGTGTGTGCTGCTCCTACACCGGGTGGTGGAGTTACTTAACTACTCTTCCTGATTTATTATCCTAATGAGTTTCAACCTTTCTCTTAAACTGATCTTGAGAAAAACATGTCATTTGAACCTTCATAGGATCTCTTTTTCAGAGAGCTTCATTGAGATGTTAGCCTTTCTCTCTTGCTCTTGAGGACGTGTGTCTGTCTCTCTTAAGGAACTTACTAAGAGTGCTGCAGTCTTTGTAAGCTGCCTCATTTACCAAGAGTGCCTCTTTCCCCTCCGAGGCTCCTGGCCCTCCCAACCTTGTACGGCACAGTGAAACCCAACTGACTGACACTGTGAGTGATGCAGTATTGGAACTAGAATTGCTATGAAACAAAGCAAAGAAACACTGAAATCTGATCAAGAGAAAAGAACAGTCTGTTTTCCATGTGGCTCACACGTGTCTCACACTTGACATTTTCCTCTTTCAGAAGTTCTTTGCTAGGCCGTGATGTGGCTTTGATTATGTAAAAATGGCATTATCACACAATTTGTACTATACTAGCTCTCCAAAATGCTCCTATCGCCTTGAAGGGGGAATCAGTTATGATCTCTACTCACTTTGACATCATTCTGAAGCTTGTGCTCCTCCTCACCCTCTCAGTGCAGCTCTAGCATGACGATGACATCACTGCACAACACTAAGCTTGCTTTGAAAGGTTTCCATCCGCTGGACACATCAAGGCCCACATCATCATTATAGTCCGCTATCCAGTATGAGGTGGAGGTCACGGGGCAAAAGGTCAGTTCAGGATTAGGTCAGCCAACAGTGAATGGTTTTCACCTAGCCACAACCTTTACTGGCAACCAGGAGAAACACTTACAGCATCACTCCAAGAGATTAGGAGGCAAATCCCTCTTCTCGTGGCAATTTGCCTCTCCCAAGGCAAACATTGGACTGTGACAGCTAGTAACTTAATATGGTTAGTTCTGTGGTGTTTTTAGTATCATTGTACCCATGAATGGTTGCGTGTGCTTTTTTCTTACTCTCAAACATAGTCAGCACAACTCGGACACACACACTGCCTCCCATTAGCGTCCAGAGGAGCAGACAGGACAGATAGAAATGACAGGACCAGGAGTGGGCAGTGCTCAGGACAGCCCCGGTCTAGACTAAACAGTAACCAGACAGGGACAGAGTTTACACAACTGCATAAGGCACTGAGAAATAAGACAAATATTCACATGCAAACACCTTGCACATATAAAGACCAACACTTAATCACTCACACGCACCTTCACGCCATTAGATAAACACACCTACTTGTATTCATATTTGTAGGCCTACACTTAAACACATACGTAGGTAGGTAAAGCAAACGTTTCCTTTGCATAACCGGCGTGATCTCTGCACCTTTGAAGAGTTTGCATCTGTGTCTATATGTTTCAGTCTGTGTGAGTGTATGTGAATTCATCTGAATGAGCATGCTTTTGCTGCCTAGCTGGTCTGTCTGCGTGGTCTGTCTCTGTGGTGTGATGTGTATAATAGGAGGCTCAGTCTCTGTCATGGGAACCCCTCTGTGTCCTGGCGCTCTGCCAGTAGCCCAAAACGCCTGGTCTTCGCTGCTGGTTTAGCTGTTGATCTCTGGAAGTGGTGCGGGAGGATCAGCGCTGCATTGGGAGGGGCATAAATCACGGGATGTGGTCGTTTTTTATTGTGGTTGCATTTTTCCTTTATTTCTGGAGCGGGTTTAGAGGGGTTCAGCCTGCTATTGTCTGCTGCTCTACCAATGCTTTGCTGTTTTTCCCCACGCTAAAAAAAGGCATCTTACACGATGAAAAGTCCCACACTTCCAGACATACGGTATATAACTCTGTTGTGTACAAGAGGACTCACATTGCCATTGTCCTCCTGTCTACATCTATTTGCCATAAATAAGAGATTAAGCCACATACTGTACAGACACACAGGAAAGCACTGAAACTCTTTGGTTTGTCGAATTAGTCATGCTCTCTAATCAGAAGTTATGAGGGCATAAGCTACAGCCAGGGTGTAAAAATAATGGTGGCTTGTGTGGAGAACATGGGAAATTCATTTTCATTCCTTCATGCTTTAGCACAGGGAGAATCGAGCTATGGTATTTACCAAAGGGTTCATTTAGCTGAATTGTATCAGTGATGATACACTTTATTTTTAGGGGCAATAACATGTTACATACAAACCATCCTTTTACTCTGTTTCTGCCAGGGTCCTGTGATTTGCACTGCATGCACTTTTCTAAAGTTCCTGAATGTCTCTGCACATGGGAGTTTCCGTAAAAAGGCAGACAAATAGGCAGCTATTGGAAGTAAAGATCATTCACCTGATTCAGTTTTAGTTTACAAACACCCAGAAAACAGAAAGTGTCCGCAGCATTCACACAGAACAGACAGAACAGGGATGTTGTTCCGCCACATCGGTACCAGCGTGTATCTTATCCACCGCTTATCCTGCCTGCGGTGTTGTCACTCTATGTGGGGGCGTCCAAAATACCCCAGATACACCCCTCCACCCCACCCTACCCCGACCCGCCTGTAATAAACAGTGTTATGAATGTATGTGTCTTAATTCTCTTTTACTCATGTGTGTAGGTGGCAGAATTAGGCAGAGGGATAGAGAAGGGTCATTTAAATAGAAAACCGTGTCCAGCTTAACCAATCTGCTCTAAGCCGATTTTTTGGGGGGGGGTCACATTGTCACCAATGGGGGATTAGTTTTGTTCAGATCAATGTCTGATTGAGATCTTTCTCTCTCCCATGGCCTCCCTCTGTCCTCAGAGAAAGCCTCCAACGCCGTGCGATTTGTACAAGGGCGAGAAGAAAGGCTCTCCCCTTCCATGGATGACAAAGACACACATTAGCTCAGTTTTGCTGTTTCTCTCCCCCAGCAGTAAATCTCCCGGCCTAAAGGATCAAATGTATGAAGACATAGCGAATGATGGCACCCCCACGTCTTCCTGTCCTGACTGGAGATCAGCTGTTAGCTCTACAGCTACTGTTGCAGAGGAGCTGCAAAACAGGTGGCTGCAGCAAGTGTGCATCAGTATCAAAGTATGCCGGTGAGTATTTTGACTGGTGAATGATGTCTTTGTGTGTCTGCGTGATATGCTGTTACATGTTTATAGGATAGTCTGGCGACCATGTGGTGTCACATTGAGGGAAGGTTTGGCATTACTTCCCACAGGGTTGGGTTGATAGATAACTTGGAACCACACCTCTGCTGTCTAGTAATGTCTAGCTGGATGACATATCAACAGAACTCTATTCACTGGGGGGAGCAGAACAGGTTCGAAAGCCCACAGTTCATATGCTTCTATAGCTATGGTATAGGTGGCAGTATAGGCTACATCCACTGGTGTGTATGTTGCCATGTTGTAGGTACCATAGCCTACTGTATCACTGTCATGACCCATTGTCAGAAACAAACAAACAAATGAACATACAAACATATGGAGCGAACCAAAATTAACGGTGGCGTTGTCGGTTATCTGAATGACACTGTAATCGTTTTTTCCTTCCGTCTGTCCACCGACCAAACACACCTTTTTTGCCAAAATAAAAGACCTTCACACTCTCAGCTCTGTGTACACACACATACAAGCTCCGCTCAGCAAGGGTGAGAGGGAAGGCATAAACAAGCATGTTTACTCTGAAAGTTTCCCAGCAGCAAGCTTGAATATTGGAATGAAAGGACCCATGATGGTTTATCTCAGTGAATATTTAGCTGACAGGAATATATGTTGTATATTGTCAAGAAAATGATGACTTAGTAAATATGGAAGATCAATTTAGTTTTTATTTGCAGTTGAATATAAATAGTGTTTCACATTAGTTCTGGTAAAATGATTAGAGCTTTAGATCACAATGTTCCAAGAGGAGTATAGACTTCATGGAGTTAAGTCACACATTTCAAATGTTGGAGCTGTTTGGTCAGATCTGGAAAACTCCCCTAGACAGTCACCTGTAACCCCAATGTCAGGCAGCAAAGCAGACCTCCTGACTAACTGGAGAGTAGAAAAACAATTCTAAAGTACAGTGAAAACCCATCAGACAGGGGTAAATCATGGCCTCAGCTGCATGGATGCACTGCAGTAAAGGATGGTAATGGCTTTTCCCTTTCTACCCACCCACTCAGCTCTGGCATGGTCAAAACAAGCCAACCAAAGGTGCCTCACGGGAACCCCACAGCTGTAGGAAGGAACAGGAGCTCCAGAAACAGACTCCAGATTTAAGCAACCTTTGATTGGCTAATTAAGTTAAGAGTGAGCGTGGATGAATTGGCCCAAGAGTTCATTACTGGTGGGTAGGTGGGGGGTCATTAGCATCTGCTCACAGCTGCAGGGTTGGGGAGAAGCCGAGCTGTGTTTATGTTTGTGTGTTTGTTTCTGTGAGTGTGTGTACATGTGAGAGAGAGTGCGAGGGAGGGAGAGGGAGAGAGAGAAAGTCTGAAGGGAAATAGAGTGGTGTGAAAGTTTTAGAAAAAGGAAGAAAAAAATAGGGAGATGAGAGGCATTCGAGGACTGAAAAGTGGACACCCTTTCCTAAATTATCCAGACACCACTCCACTACTAAAATATAATAAGTATAGGTATGTAACTCCGAGTCAGCAGATTCCAGTTCACACAGGGTTCAGAGTACACAAAGAGTTTAGGTGATAAAAAAGCGCTGGTGCTCAAAATGGACTCGGTCCAACATCCATACACATTGATCTCATTCACTTTAAACTTCCCTTCTATTCACTTCAAATGTATCTAGCCTCTTGTAAAGCCTTATGTCAGACATCTATCTGACAGGGCAGAAATTCAGTGTTTGTTTGACTTGTCTAGAGCTGGTTTTCAGTGTGAGAGAGGGGAGATTGACAGTGCACCTGTGAGCTGTCAGTGGACTCCAGATTCTGAGGAGGAAGGCGGGAAGGGGGAGGGAGGAGAGAAGGGGTGTAGCGAAGGTGGGGGCCTGTCTCAGGGGTTTCTAGGCTCTGCAAACCACTTCATTTCTCACTTGAGTGCCTCTCTTTGGGCCTTAACCCCCCAACCGCTTCAGATTGAAAATTCCTCCACTCAGCGAGACCACTCAGTGAGACCCTGTGCTCCCGAGACCCTGTGCGCCCCCATTCAAAATGCATTAACACCAAGTAAATAGGAAACAAGTAAAAAAAAAAATCGAGTAACATAATGAAAATTAAAAATTAAAATGAAAAGAATTTGGGGGGTGGGAGAAGAATCAAACACAAAAGCTGGTCACGTAGACGGCAACAGAATTTTTTATTAACACAATAAACCTTTTTCACAGGAGCACAATCAGCCCCATTAAATCCCAGCCCCCCTTAAACCGCCATTAGATGGATAAGGGGGATGGGGGGAGGTGTGCTGGACTCTATACAGAGCTCTATAGGGAAGGAGGAGGAACTGATCCCTAGAGTGCACACATACATTTTTACTGTGTTATGCATGCAAAGGAAATGTATCAAACTATAAAAACAAGCACATGAATTAAGGCTTTTGAATGCGTAATTGGTTTATTTATCAATTATTTTTTTGTATCGTTTTGTTTTTTAATTAGAAGTTTACTTATTGCATGTATACATTTGTCTTGACCAAAGAGTTAATCAATTTAAATGGTTACCTATACCAACATACCCACCACAGACATAAACCATAGGAGCTTAATGGGGGATTCCCCAGCCATTAAATCCACAAGTATCTTAATAACCAGACTCAAATGGAACATACACCTGTAAGTACTGTCTACCACTACACAAGTGAGATCCTGGAACATATTCAATATTTATCCAAATGCCTTCCTTAAGTTGAAGTGCTCATCATCTCTGGCTCTTGTCTAGCCTTTATCCAAACACTCTGCCTTACTTTATGAGCTCATGGTCTATGTCTCCTACAGCACAATGCACTGGTCTGAAGCATCTCTGAGGACAGTCTGTCTGGGAGAGATAAAGAGGGGGAGAGTAGGGGAATGGAGGAGAGATGCACCTGGGAACAGAGATGACAAAATGGAACATCCCTAGAACTGGTTCTGACACACCAAGTTGGGCTAGTTTGGGCTGAGAGTAAGATGGCGCCAACAGACATGGCAGCTCTGCTTCTAGCTCCTAAGCAACTTTGCAGAATACGTTTTTTGTGTGTGTTATTTATTACATTATTAGCCCAGAATGTTTTTTGTGTTATTACATACAGCCAGAAAGAACTTTGGGATATAAGAGTGGCGGTAACTCACCAGCATTGCGACTAGGAATACGACTTTCCTGAATTGGTTCCTTTGTACGTACCCCCCAGGGCAATTTAACTTATCCCAGAGGCTGCTCCAAGACCGGGCCGGCAGAGAAGAGGCATTCGGAGTGGACCTCTAGTCCTACTCAGGAGGCGTGCACACCATCCACCGCTTCCGAGTATATTACTTGCTAATGATCAGTCTCGGGACAATAAAGTAGACAAGCTCAGGGAGAGGATCTCCTTCCAGAGAGACATCAGGGACTGTAACATACTCTGTTTCACGGAATCATGGCTCTCTTGGGATATACTGTCCCTGTCCATACAGCCAGCTGGGTTCTCAGTACATCGTGCACAGACAGGAATAAAGTGAAGTCACAATTCATCAGCTCAGACACAAGACAAATATGACAGGGTCCACAGACAATCACGGATTACAAAGAGAAAACCAGCCACGCCACGGACACCGAAGTCTTGCTTTTGAAAAAGCTAAACATCTTCTTCCCCCGCTTTGAGGATAACACAGTGGCAACGATGCGGCCCGCTCCCAAGGACTGTGGGCTCTCGTTCTTCGTGGCCGACGTGAGCAAGACATTTAAGCGCAATAACCCGCGCAAGGCTGCCGGCTCTGACGGCATCCCTGGCCTTGTCCTCAGAGCATGCGCAGACCAGCTGGCTGGTCATATTCAATCTCTCCCTATCGCAGTCGGCTGTCCCCACTTGCTTCAAGATGTCCACCATTGCTCCTGCACCCAAGAAAGCAAAGGTAACTGAACTGAATGACTATCGCCTCGTAACACTCACTTATGTCATCATGAAGTGCTTTGAGAGGCTAGTTAAGGATCATATCACCACTACCTTACCTGACACCCTAGACCCACTTCAATTTGCTGACCGCCCAAATAGATCCACAGACAATGCAATTGCCATAGCACTGCACACTGCCCTATCCCATCTAGACAATAGGATTACCTACGTCAGAATGCTGTTCATTGACTATAGCTCAGCCTTCAACACCATGGTAACCTCCAAGCTCATCATTAAGCTCTGAGCCCTGGGTCTGAACCTTGGCCTGTGCAACTGGGTCCTGGACTTACTGACGGGCCACCCCCAGGTGGTGAAGGTAGGAAACAACACCTCCACTTCACTGATCCTCAACACAGGGGCCCCACAAGGGTGTGTGATCATCCCCCTCCTCTCCCCCCCATGACGCCTTGTGTATATTGTTGTGAATTGTTAGATACTACTGCGCTGTTGGAGCTAGGAACACAAGCTTTTAGCTACACCCGCAGTGTGTATGTGACCAACACATTTTGATTTAATTTGCAAATAAGGTAAAGATAGTGATGGAGAGGGAAGATGGAGAGAGGGAATATAGTAAACTAAATTAATTGTGGGTTAGTAGGTCTCTCTCTCATACTCTTGTGGGTGTGTGAATGTGTTGGTGTTTTAATATGAATGTGTTTGAATCTTGGTATGTTTCAGAGTTGTGGTTTATGCGTTGGTGTTTGTGTTTCTATGTGTTTCTGCTCTCTGGTCTGTCTGACAGAGTAGAGGTGAATCTGCTAGGCTGCTGTGCATATAACAGGGTAATTAGCATGGGCCTGGAACACTGGCCACCAGCAGCCCTGTCAATGACCCCTGACCTCTAGGGCATAATCAGGCCATTGAGAGGAGTGGCAGGGCTGCTTTAATTAGGTAATTAAAAAGACGCCCCAGCCCCACATGGGAGCATATTTCAGCTCACAGACTGAATGACACTAATACATACACTCACACTCGAGACACTTTTATAGGCTATTTGTTTAAACACATTCACACTCAAAAACATACACAAACCAGTAGAGAAAAAAACACTCACATGGACACACATATCCACAATTTGACCTCATTACACAGTCTGTAATAAAAGGCCTAATATCTTTAGAATAGCAAGTAGGTATTTCTATGACTTTTAGCACGAGAAGGTCAAACCAAAGTTACTGTCTTCTCCGAGAGAGAATAACCAAATAACTGTTGGACATAGGTCAGCTGTAAGAAGCTGCAGACTGCCAATACTCCCAGGAACAGCCAGTGTGGAGGGTGTTGCAAAAAGAGAGCAGAGGGGTGAAAAAGAGGGTGATGAAGAGACAAATGGAAATAGAAAAACACCAGACAGGCAGAGAGAGGGAGAGAAACAGAGATCAGGATAGGGGGTAGCGAGAGGTGAAACAACAATGTCAAATAAAGTATAAAGGTGGGGAAAAAGTAGACGACAAGGCAAAGGGGGGAGAGAGAGAGTGAGTCCAGGGCCCTCTTTGTTCAAGTTTCTGATTTCACACTAGCACAAAGAGCTTTGGGGACGTTTCATCCTTTTCACGTTTCTTCCGCGTTTCTTCAGCATTATTCTGGAGCGCAGGCAGTGTCTCTCCTGTATGAGAGAGAGTGCTGCCTGGAGAGGAGTCAGCTCCATTCACATCTTTATAAATCACCTCAGCATGCACGGACCGTGGCCAATCGGCCAATTACACCCCCCTGACACACCGGGGCCGATAAAGAAGGCCTGGGACAATGGGATCACAGGCCAGATAAACGACCCTTTAATGAAGGCGCCCACAAAACAGGCCAAAACCGCGCGCCCCACTTACGTATTCCATCATGCTGTTACACTCACATTTCCTCTTGCTCAGCCACCACGGCAGGCACAGTTGGGTGGAAGGACAAGGAGAGGGAGAGAAGGAGGAGAGAAAGAGAGGGAGTGAGAGAGAAAAAGGAGAGAACTGACTCCGCACTCTGACACTGCTAAACCCCCCACCCATTGCCCCTTTCAGACTTTTGGCTGAACAAAAGCATCTGTTGCCATACTGCACCGCTCAGTCCCCTGTACACAAATGCACACCCGGGTCAGCCGGAAAGCTAGTGGATGGGGAAAAAGGCGACATTGGGCCATATGCAGCTGCGGCTGCTCACCTTGTGGCACAGCCCATTGTTCTGCCATTCCAGGAGCTTCTCCAACCATCTTCGTGTCTGGGGGACAAATGAGAGAGAAAGTGTGTGAGAGAATTAGAGAGAGAGAATGGCACAGAACTGCAGCTGCTGAATGAATAGAAGAGGGGATGAGATAGGTGGGATTGAGAGAAGGGAGAAGAGAAGGGGAGCAGCTGCAGGGTGGTCCTACCCCTCTATCCCTCCACCTCCAGAGTCCCAGCCCACTAACCAGGAAACAAACAGCCCGGCCTCTTCCAACCCACTCTGGGAACAGAACAGACACCACCCTATGACACATAGGTGGACATAGGATGCATGGAGAGAGAGTGGTGGAGAAAAGGGGGCTGGAAAAGATGGAGAAAAGTAGAGGATGTGTGAAGGAGTGCATATATGTACACAGACAAACCAGGTTCCGGTATAGTAAGTTTAGCACAGAAAAGTACATTACTAGATGTTAATGTGGATATGTAGGCCCATGGTACATATTTTACCTTTGTTTGAGAAAAGCTAAGGGATTGATTAAGAGATGATGGCTGATTGGTAACTAATTAGCACCAAATGGAACGTACTGGTACTTGGTATAATGAGTCTCACAGAAAGAAAAAAGTTATTATTATGTAAGTTTTATTCCAAAAATATATAAATCAAACAAAATATCTAAGTATAAATGGTAATAACTATGTTTACAACTAAAAAGTGTCTACAAAAGAGAGAGTGATGACAGGCTGATAAAAGACTGAGGCAGGTGATGGTTGGATCCATACAGATGCAGAAACAGAGATGGTGTCACAATGTTCAGTACTCTCAACCGCTCTCATACCCTCCTCCCAGACACCCCCTCTGGGGTGGGCTAGCAGTATGTCAATCCACCAAGTGGATGATCACCAGTATTTACCATAATAATACTAAACACTCCATACTATCACCCTCACAACACTTCATCTAAACTCCACAGACTACACTCATTTAAACAGTGTACCACTATGAAACGCCAGCCCAGACAGCCACTGTAACTTGTATACCCAAAGGTCCTTCTGAACAAAAAGTGTCGCCCATTACACAAAATAACAGCTCATTTACATTCTTCACTAGATACTATTCTTTGATAAAGTATTCATTAACATACCCTCACGAACTCTGAAGGAGTCCTTAAATCGAGTTAAAGCCCTTTTAAAAGAGCTCCACCCCTGGGGTTTGTTGGTTTTCTGATAAGTAGATAAGGTCTAAACCATAGATCCCTATATCATCATTGTAGACATATCTATTCTAGATTTACAGTAGGCCTAGACACATTTCCTCTCCTGTGTATTGTTGGCTTACATGGGAACTGACAGCATTTTAGCAACATTAAATGTTATTAAAATATGTTCATATACATCCCCAGGAAGAATAATACATAAAATCTGACAAGCAAGCACTTAGATATGTTCATTTTCACATTTTCATAAATTCTTAGAATGTTTGGGAATTACGTACAGTGCATTCGGAAAGTATTCAGACCCCTTTCCCTTCTCCACATTTTGTTACATTACAGCCTTATTCTAAATGGATTAAATAATTTTTTCCCCTCATCAATCTACACACAATACCCCACAATGACAAAGCAAAAACAGTTTTTTATAAATGTCTGCTAATTTATAAAACCAATATAAAAAAATACCTTATTTACATAACTATTCAGACCCTTTGCTAAGAGACTCGAAAATGAGCGAAGGTGCTTCCTGTTCCATTGATCATCCTTGAGATGTTTCTACAACTTGATTTGAGTCCACCTGTGGTACATTCAATTGATTGGACATGATTTGAAAAGGCACACACCTGTCTATATAAGGTCCTACAGTTGACAGTGCATATCAGAGAAAAAAACAAACCATGAGGTCGAAGGAATTGTCCGTAGAGCTCCGAGACAGGATTGTGTTTTTAGGCACAGATCTGGGGAAAGGGACCAGTATGACAACCATCTCTGCAGCACTCCACCAATGAGGCCTTTATGGTAGAGTGGCCAGACAGAAGCCACTCCTCAGTAAAAGGCACCCAAATGACTCCCAGACCGTGAGTTTACGTGGTGGTGGCACCGTCATGCTGTGGGGATGTTTTTCAGTGGCAGGGACTGAGAGACTAGTCAGGATCGAGGGAAAGATGAACGGAGCAAAGTGCAGAGAGATCAATCAATCAAATTGATTTATAAAGCCCTTCTAACATCAGCTAAGCCTAAAACCCCAAACAGCAAGCAACGCAGGTGTAGAAGCACGGTGGCTAGGATAAAACTCCCTAGAAGGGCCGGAACCTAAGAAGAAACCTAGAGAGAATCCAGGCTATGAGGGGTGGCCAGTCCTCTTCTGGCTGTGCCGGGTTGAGATTATAACAGAACATGGCCAAGATGTTCAAATGTTCATAGATGACCAGCAGGGTCAAATAATAATAATCACAGTGGTTGTAGAGGGTGCAACAGGTCAGCACCTCAGGAGAAAATGTCAGTTGGCTTTTCATAGCCAATCATTCAGAGTATCTCTACCACTCTTGCTGTCTCTAGAGAGTTGAAAACAGCAGGTCTGGGACAAGGTACCTGCCGCAGGCAGAACAGGTGAAACTGGAGCAGCAGCATGACCAGGTGGACTGGGGACAGCAAGGAGTCATCAGGCCAGGTAGGCTCAGGTCCTCTGACTGAGAGAGAGAGAGAGAGAGAGAGAGAGAGAGAGAGAGAGAGAATACTTAAATTCACACAGGACCGGATAAGACAGGAGAAATACTCCAGCTATAACAGACTGACCCTAGCCCCCCGACACATGAACTATTGCAGCATAAGTACTGGAGGCTGAGACAGGAGGGGTCGGGAGACACTGTGGCCCTGTCCGACGATAACCCCGGACTTGGCCAACCAAGCAGGATATAACCCCACCCGCTATGCCAAACGCACAGCCCCCACACCACTAGTGGGATATCTTCAACCACCAACTTACTATCCTAAAAACAAGGCCGAGTACTGCCCACGAAGATCTCCCCCATGGCACGAACCCTATAGGGGGAGCGCCAACCCGGACAGGAAGATCACGTTAGTAACTCAACCCTCCTAGGGATGGCATGGAAGAGCACCAGTAAGCCAGTGACTTAGCCCCTGCAATAGGGTTTGAGGCAGAGAATCCCAGTGGAGAGAGGGGAACCGGCCAGGCAGAGACATCAAGGGCGGTTCGTTGCTCCAGTGCCTTTCCGTTCACCTTCACACTGCTGGGCCAGACAACACTCAATCATAGGACCTACTGAAGAGATGAGTCTTCAATAAAGACCTAAAGGTCAAGACCGAGTCTGCGTCTCTCACATGGATAGGCAGAGCATTCCATAAAAATTGAGCTCTATAGGAGAAAGCCCTGCCTCCAGCTGTTTGCTTAGAAATTCTAGGGACAGTAAGGAGGCCTGCGTCTTGTGACTGTAGCGTCGGTGTAGTTATGTACGGCAGGACCAAATCGGAAAGATAGGTAGGAGCAAGCCCATGTAATGCTTTGTAGGTTAGCAGTAAAACCTTGAAATCAGCCCTAGCCTTAACAGGAAGCCAGTGTAGAGAGGCTAGCACTGGGGTAATATGATTTAATTGTTTGGTTCTAGTCAAGATTCTAGCAGCCGTGTTTAGCACTAACTGAAGTTTATTTAGTGCTTTATCCGGGTAGCCGGAAAGTATAGCATTGCAGTAGTCTAACCTAGAAGTGACAAAAGCATGGATACATTCTTTTGCATCATTTTCGGACGTTTTTTACAATGTTACAGATTTTTGCAATGTTACGTAGATGGAAAAAAGTTGTCCTTGAAACAGTCTTGATATGTTCGTCAAAAGAGAGATCAGGGTCCAGAGTAACACAAGGTCCTTCACAGTTTTATTTGAGACGACTGTACAACCATCAAGATTAATTGTCAGATACAACAGAATATCGCTTTGTTTCTTGGGACCTAGAATTAGCATCTCTGTTTTGTCTGAGTTTAAAAGTAGAACATTTGCCGCCATCCACTTCCTTATGTCTGAAACACAGGCTTCCAGGTAGGGCAATTTTGGGGCTTCACCATTTGTTTCATCAAAATGTACAGCTGTGTGTCGTCCGCATAGCAGTGAAAGTTAACATTATGTTTCCGAATGGCATCACCAAGAGGTCAAATATATGGTGAAAACAATAGTGGTCCTAAAACGGAGCCTTGAGGAACACCGAAATTTACAGTTGATTTGTCAGAGGACAAACCATCTACAGAGACAAACTGATATCTTTCCGACAGATGAGGTCTAAACCAGGCCAGAACTTGTCCGTGTAGACCAATTTGGGTTTCCAATCTCTCCAAAAGAATGTGGTGATCGATGGTATCAAAAGCAGCACTAAGGTCTAGGAGCATGAGGACAGATGCAGAGCCTTGGTCTGACGCCATTAACTACTTAGGGAGTGGTGGGGCGCTAACTCCCGACACTACCCGGTGAAATGCAAGGCGCCAAATTCAAAATCCAAAAGTTGAATTATTAAACATGCATCAATATACAAGTGTTGCATAGTCATCAAAAGCTCTGCTTCTTGGCAATATCACAGCGTTGTCAGATTTCAAAAAGGCTTTACGGCGAAAGCACCACATTTGATTGTTTGAGGATAGCACCTCACAAATTTTTACCAGTACCGTAAATTTATAAGCCATCACAGTTCACAAATAACACATTTCACAGCGAAAACAAATTAATTACCTTTTGAAGAACTTCTGCTGAGGGCTTCCCAAGTGTCCAACGAAGACAATCCATGGTTCTTTTGTTAGAAAAGTAATGTATTATATCTATAAATCTCAGTTTGGTTGGCGCGTTATAATGAGAAAATACAGCGTCGACTCGTCCATTGAAACGTGAAGAGAACTCGTTCAACTTATACCTAGAAACTTGTCCAAGAACAATCAAACATAATTGATAATGTATCCTTAGGAACACTTTTATGTATAAATAGTATAATATTTAAACCGGAATATAAACTGGGCAATAAGAAAGGAAAAAACCACAGAGCGCGCCAGCTGGGAACACGCCTTTTCCTCTATTGACATTCTGTGTGACCACTTCCTAATTCTTCTTCTTCTGCCATATAAAGCATCTAAACAGAATCAAAACACTTTCTCGAGACTGTTGTCATCCAGAGGAAGCAATAGGTACTGCATTCATATGCCCCTATATGGGCATTTTCATAAGGGAGGGGTTCCAAATGAGGCAATGTGTCAAAATCACTTTTTTCAGGACAGAAATTCCTCGGATTTTCGCCTGCCATATCCGTTCTGTTATACTCACAGACAAAATGTTAACACTTTTAGAAACTTTTCCTACCCAGTGGTACTAAATATGTGCATATCCTATTTTCTGGGCCTGAATGGGAGGCATTTTACTTTGGGCACGCCAGGCTCTCCAAAACCGTCACCTCGTGCGCTGCTCCCAAAGAAGTTATCTGATTTTTGTACTCTGACATCCTTGGGTAGGTGGAGGGAGTCTGGAAGGGTATTTGGGAATCTTTGGGTTGTCTGGATATTTATAGCATGGCTTTTTATGGTCCTTGGTTGGTGTCTGAGCAGATTATTTGTTGCGATTGCAAACGTAATAGAATGGTGGTCCGATAGTCCAGGATTATGAGTAAAGACATTAAGATCCATAAAATGTATTTCATGGAACAAAACTAGGTCCAGTGTATGACTGTGGCAGTGAGTAGGTCCGGAGACATTGGACAAAACCCACAGAGTCGATGATGGCTCTGAAAGCCTTTTGAAGTGGGTCTGTGGACTTTTCCATGTGATATTAAAGTCACCAAAAATGTGAATATTATCTTCCATGACTGCAAGGTCCGGTAGGAATTCAGGGAACTCAGTGAGGAACTCTGTATATGGCCCAAGAGGCCTGAAAACAGTAGCTATAAAAAGTAATTGAGTAGGTTGCATAGATTTCATGACAATAAGCTCAAAAGACGAAAACGAAAACGTAATCGTTTTTTTTTGTTGTAAATTGACATTTGCCCACGTAAATGTTAGCAACACCTCCGCCTTTGCGGGATGCGCCGGGGGATATGGTCACTAGTGTAACCAGGAGGTGAGGCCTCATTTAACACAGTAAAATAATCAGACTAAGCCATGTTTCAGTCAGACCAATCACATCAAGATGCTGATCAGTGATTAGTTCATTGACTATAACTGCCTTGGAAGTGAGATTTTGAGATGTGAGATATCACAATCTCTTTCAATAATGACAGGAATGGAGGAAGTCTTTACTCCAGTGAGATTGCTAAGGCGAACACCGCCATGTTTTGTTTTGCCCAACCTAGATTGAGGCACAGACACGGTCTCAATGGGGATAGCTGAGCTGACTACACTGACTGTGCTAGTGGCATACTCCACTAAGCTGTCAGGCTGGCTAACAGCCTGCTGTCTGGCCTGCACCGTATCTCATTGTGGAGCTATGGGAGTTAGAGCCCTGTCTATGTTCGTAGATAAGATGAGAGCACCCCTCCAGCTAGGATGGAGACCGTCACTCCTCAGCAGGCCAGGCTTGGTCCTGTTTGTGGGTCAGTCCTTGATGAAAACCTGCTCCAGAGCGCTCAGCACCTCAGACTGGGGCGAAGGTTCACTTTCCAACAGGACAATGACCCTAAGCACACAGCCAAGACAACGCAGGAGTGGCTTCAGTACAAGTCTCTGAATACCCTTGAGTGGCCCAGCGAGAGCCCGGACTTGAACCTGATCGAACATCTCTGGAGAGACCTGAAAATAGCTGTTCATCGACACTCCCCATCCAACCGACAGAGCTTGAGAGCATCTGCAGAGAAGAATGCGAGAAACTCTTTAAATACAGGAGTGCCAAGCTTGTAGCATCATACCCAAGATGACGTGATGCTGTAATCACTGACAAAGGTGATTCAACAAAGTACTGAGTAAAGGGTCTGAATCCTTACCCTATGTAATACATTTGCAAAAATGTCTAAAAACAATTTTTTTCTTTGTCATTATGGGGTATTGTGTTTAGATTGATGAGGGAAAAAAACAATTTCATAAATTTTAGAATAAGGCTGTAACGTAATAAAATGTAGAAAAAGTCAATGCACTGTATACTAAGGCATTTGTAAAAGTTCTAACGCATTTGTAAAAATTTAATTAATGCTAGCCAGAGAAAGATGAGTTTAAATCTAGCGAAGGAATATTAGATAAACCCCCTGAAACTTTTTCAGCTAGTTGGCCATCAAAATTGCACTGATAAATAATGGGGAATTTTAGCCTACTCGCCCTTCTGCAGCTTGCCTACCAACAATGCATGCTTGTCCCAACCAAGCACCCAAAGCTAACTGACAAAATTTGTCTAGCTTGCTAGCTACTTCCAGACACAAAATGAGAGAACACCTTACTCTGACCATTTTACGCACCCTAGCAGAGCTGGGTAGGCTGTATTACTTTCTTTGCCTACGTTTACTGACACTGGTCATATTCAGTGGGTGTTGCGCGTTCGTAAATTCATCTGTTGTACTGCCCTCTGGCACACTCAGACGAGAGTGCTCTGAAATTGTAGTAGATAGCCAGAGTAACCGCAATAGATATGCTAACTGGATAACAGTTGTTTACTTTCTTGCTAGCTAACCAAATGACACCTGCATCTCTAGCTGTGTACAGTATATCCACCGAAAAATTATATAAAGGGAAGAAGTCAGTCACTCACCCACTCCTCCAATGACATGACATCCTCCTAGCAGCTAGCTAGCTAACTATCTAGCTAACACTAGCCTCCGTTTTTTAACTTGCTATATGAATAGATATGCTCGTCTATTAGCCATGTTATGACTGACTTGTGATCATTGCCCTTGAGAGTTTGATTGTACTGACATTCCCAGCCATTGTTACATTCGTCCGTTTCTTTCCAAAATATTGAGCCATTGAAACTGAAACAGTGCATCCCGAATGGAGGCAGCAAACAATGTACCAGTCCAGCTGTGATTTACAACCTGATAGCAATATTTTTTTAACTACCAAGAAATGTATTTGTGAATTATACTGAACAAAAATATCAACACAGCCTGCAACAATTTCAACAATTTTACAGAGTTACAGTTTATATAAGGAAATCAGTCAATTGAAATAAATTATTTAGGCACTAATCTATGGATTTCACATGACTGGGCAGGGGCGCCGATATGGGTGGGCATGGGAGGGCATAGGCCCACCCACTTGGGAGCCAGGCCCAGCCAATCAGAATTAGTTTTTCCAGCATAAGGTGCACTTGTGTAATGATCATGCTACTTTTTGCGTGTATGAAAAATGTCTGCAATCTTTTATTTCAGCTTATGAAAACATGGGACACTTTACATGTTGTGTTTATATTTTTGTTCAGTATATATTAATCATGCATTAAACTGCATCCATCTATTCTGCCAACAATGCCTCATGGAATGTTGAGGCAAATATAACCTATTTTTAAAACCTCTTATGAAGTTGGTTTTGTAGCATAAACTGAGAATTTGATATGTTTTATTAATATTAATGATTGTCTGTTTGTTTCATATCTGCATAGTAGTTCAAATGCTGTCAGTACCACTTTAAGAGAGACGACTTAAGAGTCTGTTTAACATTCATGTTCAGTCGCTCATTCCCTCGTCTTGCCCAAAAATCTTTGTTTGGCCAGCTCCTCTAAAAGCCCTGGAGTGTCAGGAGGGCCGGGGGGGATCGATTTGATTCTAATCGGACCATGAAAAGAACATGATCTAACAGCTTTCAGGCCGGAGTAAATTCAGGCCCACTCCTCTTTTCTCTCCATCTCCCTCTCTCTCCCTGTCTTATTTCAAACGCAATGAAGCTGACCAATTTAAAAAGCTTTGAATGTCTCATCAATGACTTTGTGAATACAGGGTAGAGAGATTTGGAGAGGTCTGAGAGAGAGAAACAACAAGGGAGGGAGGAGAAAAAAGGGGCGAACATTTTGGAAAATAGGCCAGGGAACAGACATAAAAATTCCAAGAGCGGTTTAAGCGTGGGTGGGTTCATTTGCATGACATCGATGTCTGAATGGGCCTGACCTATTTGACTGCCCCAAGCGCTAGGCTGAGCTGCAGCCTGATGCGCAGAATTGAATCAGCTCATTGACTCTGAATAGATACTCTGTCAAAGGGAGGGACCTTGCAGTGCCCAGCCGGACCGACCGGACAGTATCTACAGACCGCCTGTCTGACACCCAGCTACCTCACACATAGGTCTTACTCTGTATACTGCACAAATACACACAAGTCTGTATGTACAGTGCCTTCAGAAAGTATTCACACCCCTTAACCTTTTCCACATTACATTATCTGTAAGGTCCCTCGCAGTACATTTCAAGCACAGATCCAACTACAAAGACCAGGAAGGTTTTCCAATGCATCGCAAAGAAGGGCACCTATTGGTAGATGGGTGAAAATAAAAAAAGCAGGCATTGAATATTTCCCTTTGAGCATTGTGAAGATCTAATTACACTTTGGATGTTGTATCAATACACCCAGCCACTACAAATATGCAGGGGTTTGAAAAAAATTGTCTTGGCCCCTAAAACCCTCATAAACTTTTACAGATGCACAATTGAGAACATCCTGTCTGGTTGTATCACTGCCAGGTACGGCAACTGCACCGCCCGCAACCGCAGGGCTCTTCAGAGGGTGGTGCGTTCTGCCCAACGCATCACCGGGGGCAAACTACCTGCCCTCCAGGACACCTACAGAACCCGATGTCACAGGAAGGCCAAAAAGATCATCAAGGACATCAACCACCCGAGCCACGGCCTGTTCACTCCGCTATCATCCATAAGGCGTGGTCAGTACAGATGAATCAAAGCTGGGACCGAGAGACTTCCCTATATACATAGACTTGGAATCACTGGCCACTCTAATAATGGAACACAAGTCACTTTAATAATGTTGACATACTGCTTTACAGCAATGCCACTTCGACATTGCTCAATCTAATATTTACAGTGGGGCAAATAATTATTTAGTCAGCCACCAATTGTGCAAGTTCTCTCACTTAAAAAGATGAGAGAGGCCTGTAATTTTCATCATAGGTACACTTCAACTATGACAGACAAAATGAGGGAAAAAAATCCAGAAAATCACATTGTAGGATTTTTAATGATTTTATTTGCAAATTATGGTGGAAAATAAGTATTTGGTCACATACAAACAAGCAAGATTTCTGGCTCTCACAGACCTGTAACTTCTTCTTTAAGAGGCTCCTCTGTCCTCCACTCGTTACCTGTATTAATGGCACCTGTTTGAACTTGTTATCAGTATAAAAGACACCTGTCCACAACCTCAAACAGTCACACTCCAAACTCCACTATGGCCAAGACCAAAGAGCTGTCAAAGGACACCAGAAACAAAATTGTAGACCTGCACCAGGTTGGGAAGACTGAATCTGCAATAGGTAAGCAGCTTGGTTTGAAGAAATCAACTGTGGGAGCAATTATTAGGAAATGGAAGACATACAAGACCACTGATAATCTTCCTCGATCTGGGGCTCCTCGCAAGATCTCACCCCGTGGGGTCAAAATGATCACAAGAACGGTGAGCAAAAATCCCAGAACCACACGAGGGGACCTAGTGAATGACCTGCAGAGAGCTGGGACCAAAGTAACAAAGCCTACCATCAGTAACACACTACGCCGCCAGGGACTCAAATCCTGCAGTGCCAGACGTGTCTCCCTGCTTAAGCCAGTACATGTTCAGGCCCGTCTGAAGTTTGCTAGAGAGCATTTGGATGATCCAGATGAGGATTGGGAGAATGTCATATGGTCAGACGAAACCAAAATATAACTTTTGGTAAAAACTCAACTCGTCGTGTTTGGAGGACAAAGAATGCTGAGTTGCATCCAAAGAACACCATACCTACTGTGAAGCATGGGGGTGGAAACATCATGCTTTGGGGCTGTTTTTCTGCAAAGGGACCAGGACGACTGATCCGTGTAAAGGAAAGAATGAATGGGGCCATGTATCGTGAGATTTTGAGTGAAAACCTCCTTCCATCAGCAAGGGCATTGAAGATGAAACGTGGCTGGGTCTTTCAGCATGACAATGATCCCAAACACACCGCCCGGCAACGAAGGAGTGGCTTCGTAAGAAGCATTTCAAGGTCCTGGAGTGGCCTAGCCAGTCTCCAGATCTCAACCCCATAGAAAATCTTTGGAGGGAGTTGAAAGTCTGTGTTGCCCAGCGACAGCCCCAAAACATCACAGCTCTAGAGGAGATCTGCATGGAGGAATGGGCCAAAATACCAGCAACAGTGTGTGAAAACCTTGTGAAGACTTACAGAAAACGTTTGACCTCTGTCATTGCCAACAAAGGGTATATAACAAAGTATTGAGATAAACTTTTGTTATTGACCAAATACTTATTTTCCACCATAATTTGCAAATAAATAAATAAAAAATCCTACAATGTGATTTTCTGGATTTCTTTTTCTCATTTCGTCTGTCATAGTTGAAGTGTACCTATGATGAAAATTACAGGCCTCTCTCATCTTTTTAAGTTGGAGAACTTGCACAATTGGTGGCTGACTAAATACTTTTTTGCCCCACTGTATATATTTCTTAATTCCATATTTTTTTCCGTGTGTGTATTGTTGTGAATTGTTAGATAGTACTGCATTGTTGGAGCTAGGAACATAAGCATTTCGCTACACCTGCAATAACATCTGCAAAATATTTATATGTGACCAATAAAATTTGATTTGATTTTAACTCAGTTGCCGGAGAGGTAAGAAACCAGTCAGGCATTTCACCATGAAGTGAAAGAAGAAGAACAACAACACTGTAGTTACTCCACAATCAATGTTCCTGCTAAGCTACGAGCGTGCGCCCATGCAGAGAAGCACGGGATTGAACTTCAATCAACTTTCTTGAGTTTTCCCCCTTAGTTAACACTATCAACGATTCCCTTTACAGTGGGAATTGTGATCGAATCAACGCAATATTAGCCACTTTCAATGCTACATGCCGAAACTTAACTAACTATGCTAGACTTAGTATGCAAAAGTAACCATGCAAAACGAACTATTTTGTTGTAGGCAGAACGCATTGGAGTAAGATTCTATATAGTCCCACTGTATGAGTTATAATACCCATAAAACATAGATGTCAAACAGGGAAATGGATCCAATCGTTTTTCCACCATTCATTTTTCCCATAGGGGATTTTAGAAACACCTAAAATAAGGGCTGTTTCGTGTAGGCTTTCCCTGACGTGATGTTTTGATAACCTGCCAAACATACCCTCGTAAAACTGACTATCCTACCGATCCTCGACTTCGGTGATGTCATTTACAAAATAGCCTCCAATACTCTACTCAACAAATTGGATGCAGTCTATCACAGTGCCATCCGTTTTGTCACCAAAGCCCCATATACCACCCACCACTGCGACCTGTAAATTAAATGATAATTAGCTGCTAATGTGACTATCATACAGAACTTCAAATGCCATGATGATCTGGATGAGACTGCCGAATCAAGGCAAAGGTAAGAATCTCTGGCTAACTTTCCTTAAATTGAATTCTGTGAACAGTCGTGGGAAAATTTTACATTTACACAATACCTGTTAGCAAAGGTGTCAGCTAAAGACGACGTGCAGGAGCATGCAGGGATTTGTAGTCTTGCACAATGTCTACTTTGATGCAAATTTTTGATTCTGAGAGTAAATAGAGACAAATATACTTACAGGAAAGATTAATGGTGGAAAAATCATTGGAACCATTTCCTGTTTGACCACTAGGTTTTATGGGTATTATGACATGTCCACTGTGGGGCTCTATTGCATTGACATGCACGACTCAGCCCTTACCTTACACAGACCAGTGCAGCATAACCAATCAGAGCTGCAGTAGGCCTATATGCAAATAGACCATTGCCATTTCTGAATCTGTGACATTCTCTTTGAACTGGACTGTGTTTACAGCATGAGTGGTCATGAGTAGATGTTTTGTTTTGAGATCGAAGCCAGATCTGCATATAGGCACGTGTGCACATTTGTTCATATCCTTTGCTAGTTGGTGAGTTATTAACCCAGTTATAGATCATTTGTAGTCAGCAATGGGGGAGTGTAAAGGCAAGTCGGGTAAAGAGCTTTTTTTGTCCTAAAGGGACAGTGTTGTATTTTGAGACAGGCTTGATTAAGCTAAGCAGCCAATAGGCAGAGGGTAGCATAATGTGTCTGATTTTCTGTAATTATTTAAACCTTTATTTAACTAGGTAAGTCAGTTAAGAACAAATTCTTATTTACAGTGATGGCCTTCCCCGGCCATCCCTAACCCAGAAGACGCTGGGCCAATTGTGCACCGCCCTATGGGACTCCCAATCACGGCCAGTTGTGATACAGCCTGGAATCTAATCAGGGTCTCTAGGGACACCTCTTGCACTGAGATGCAGTGCCTTAGACAGCTGCGCCACTCAGGAATAATATGGTATGGGAATAATAACGGCATTTTATTTTGTAAAGTGGTTTCTTGCATCAAACAACACAACATTTGATTTGAACATTTTCAGTCACCTCTTTGTCTGAAGGACAAGTGGATAAACAGGTTAATGTCAAGCCCTGCATGTTTTTTTTTTTCAAAAGTCTCACGGAATAAACACCACACATTGGCTGCTACGGTAGGCTGAATGATAAAACAGCTATTTCCCTTTTTAAATGTTATTGAATGCACTTTCTCCATTGTTTTTGATGGTAGGCTACTCTGGTAGGCCTGCATTATGATTAAACAGCCACAGTAGCCTACTTGACCACTGTCATAGTAAACGCACGCTGGAAGTTGAACAGAATTTTCACAACGTTCACGTTTGTGCTCAGCAGACCTGAAATTTGCTCAGTGCACAAAGAAATTCAAGGGAACATTGTCTACAATATTAACCTAAATGACTGAGTGAAAAAAAGGAAGCCTGTACAGAATAAACATATTCCAAAACATTCATCCTGTTTGCAATAAGGCACTAAAGTAAAAACATGTTCAAGCATGGTGTTGGCTGCATCATGTTATGAGTATGTTAGTCACAAAAAAATTAAACGGAATAGAGTTAAGCACAGGCAAAATCCTAGATGAAAACCTGGTTCAGTCTGCTTTCCCACAGACACTAGGAGATGAATTCACCTTTCAGGAGGACAATAATCTTAAACACAAGGCCAAATATACACTGGAGTTTACCAAGACGACATTGAATGTTACTGAGTGGCCTTGTTCCAGATTTGACTTAAATCGACTTTAATATATATGGCAAGACTTGAAAATGTCGATCTAGCAATGATCAACAACCAACTTGACAGCGCTATAATAATTTTTTTAAGAATAATGTGCAAATATTGTACAATCCAGGTGTGCAAAGTTCTTAGAGACTTACCCAGAAGGACTCACATCTTTAATTACTGCCAAATGTGCTTCTTCAAAGTATTGAGTCAGGGGTGTGAATACTTATGTAAATTAGATCTTTTAATTTTCAATACATTTGCAAAAATTTATAAAAACATGTTTTCACTTTGTCATTATGTGTTTTTTCATTTTATTTTTTAGTCAGGCTGAAAAACATAAAATGTGTAATAAGTCAAGGGGTATGAATACTTTCTGAAGGCACTGCATATTAATATACAGGTCTACCTGAAACATACACATCTAACATACTGTATCTCCATTCTACTCAAACTACTGCCTCAATCTCTCTCACACACTCGCATGCATCCACTCACTCACACACGCACACACACACACACACACACACACACACACACACACACACACACACACACACACACAAAGCTCTACAAAACACAGGCACACTCCTCTTTGTCTCTCACACACATACACACACACTGACAGGTGCAGAAACCCTTGCACGTGCAGACACATTAACACGCTTCACTTGATAGCTCTATGATTCACAGTAACAGGAAGGTGAGAGGACATAGAGCGGGTGTAGAGAGCGTGGGGAGAGTAGGCACTGCAGTCTGCATACAAATGTCATCCCCCCCAAACCCCCTATATGGACACAAACACTTGGAGTTGTGCACAAAGCTCAGATGGCTTAAAAACCCTCTCCATTTATCAGACTGGAATAGACTAGGAAGATGATGCAGGCATGAGCTCCTGTCCCTGACCTCAGCTCTGTACCCAGCTAACAACAAACATTCCCACATCTTTAGAAAACGTTCCCGTAAGAGTCTCAGTAAGTCATTAATTAGCGTTTTCATAGGAATGTTCCTGTTTTGTGCAAGGAATGTTTCCAAGAGACCATTCCCTTACTGTCAAATAGAACATATCCAGAACATGGTTACCATGTTCTCAGAACTTAAGATATTAATGTTCAATTCATGTGTCCAGTTTTCTGTGATTCAGGAGAATGTTCCATCAATGTCCCACCAAACATTGTTGCCTTGTTCTCAGAATATAAGATAATTATGCGCTAGACATGTTGCATGGGAGCGTTGCAAGAACATGTAATTTATGCGTCCCCAATTTTTTTTATCATTACACATGACATCTTGTTACTGTTGTCGAGCCAATCAAGGCCATGATTGGTGAAACACTGATCCATTCATAATTCTTTACCTGCTGGCAAGGTTAGGGATACTCACACACGCAGTGCTTTAAACATACAGTGCCTTCGGAAAGTATTCAGACCCCTTGACTTTTTCCACATTTTGTTACATTACAGCCTTATTCTGAAATGGATTAAATAAAAACATTTCCTCAGCAATCAACTCACAATACCCTATAATGACAAAGAGAAAATAGGTTCTTCCAAATTATTGCTAATAAAAACAAAATACAAACCTAAAATACCTTTACATAAGCATGCAGACATTTTGCTATGAGACTCGAAAATGAGCTTAGGTGCATCCTGTTTCCATTGATCAGCCTTGAGATGTTTCTACAACTTGATTGGAGTCCACCTTTGGTAAATACAATTGATTGGACATGATTTGGAAAGGCACACACCTGTCTATATAAGGTCCCAAAGTTGACAGTGCATGTCGGAGCAAAAACCAAGCCATGAGGTCGAAGGAATTGGCCTTAGAGCTCTGAGACAGGATTGTGTTGAGGCACAGATATGGGGAAAGGTACCAAAACATTTCTATAGCATTGAAGGTCCCCAAGAACACAGTGGCCGCCATCATTCTTAAATGGAAGAAGTCTGGAACCACCAAGACTCTTCCTAGACCATCGGCCAAATTGAGAAATCGGTGGAGAGGTCCTTGGTCAGGGAGGTGACCAAAAACCCTATGGTCACTTTGACAGAGCTATAGAGTTCCTCTGTGGAGATGGGAGAACCTTCCAGAAGGACAACCATCTCTGCAGCACTCCACCAATCAGGCCTTTATGGTAGAGTGGACAAACAGAAGCTGCTCCTCAGTAAAAGGCACATGACAGCCCGCTTGGAGTTTGCCAAAAGGCACCTAAAGGACTCTCAGACCATGAGAAACAAGATTCTCTGGTCTGATGAAACCAAGATTGAACTCTTTGGCCTGAATGCCAAGCGTCACATCTGGAGGGAACCTGGCACCATCCCTACGGTAAAGCATGGTGGTGGCAGCAACATGCTGTGGGGATGTTTTTCAGTGGCAGGGACTGTGAGACTAGTCAAGATCGAGGCAAAGATGAATGGAGCAAAGTACAGAGAGATCCTTGATAAAAATCTGCTCAAGAATTCTCAGGACCTCAGACTGGGACAAAGGTTCACCTTGCAACAGGTCAATGACCCTAAGCACACAGCTAAGACAACGCAGGAGTGGCTTCGGGACAAGTCTCTGAATGTCCTTGAGTGGCCCAGCCAGAGCCCGGACTTGAACCAGATCGAACATCTCTGGAGAGACCTGAAAATAGCTGTGCAGCAACGCTCCCCATCCAACCTGTCAGAGCTTGAGAGGATCTGCAGAGAAGAATGGGAGAAACTCCCCAAATACAGGTGTGCCAAGCTCGTAGCGTCAACATTAAATAGTACTCGCAAAACATCAGTCTCAACGTCAACAGTGAAGAGGCGACTCCGGGACGCTGGCCTTCTAGGCAGAGTTGCAAAGAAAAAGCCATATCTCAGACTGGCCAATAAAAAGGAAAGATTAAGATGGACAAAAGAACACAGACACTGGACAGAGGAATTCTGCCTAGAAGGCCAGCATCCCGGAGTCGCCTCTTCACTGTTGATGTTGAGATTGGTGTTTTGCAGGTACTATTTAATGAAGCTGCCAGTTGAGGACTTGTGAGGCGTCTGTTTCTCAAACTAGAAACTCCAATGTACTTGTCCTCTTGCTCGGTTGTGCACCGGGGCCTCCCACTCCTCTTTATATTCTGGTTAGAGACAGTTTTTGCTGTTCTGTGAAGGGAGTAGTACACAGCGTTGTACGAGATCTTCAGTTTCTTGGCAATTTCTCGCATGGAATAGCCTTCATTTCTCAGAACAAGAATAGACTGACGAGTTTCAGAAGAAAGTTATTTGTTTCTGGCCATTTTGAGCCTGTAATCGAACCCACAAATGCTGCTGCTCCAGATACTCAACTAGTCTAAAGAAGGCCAGTTTTATTGATTCTTTAATCAGAACAAACAGTTTTCAGCTGTGCTAACATAATTTCAAAAGGGCTTTCTAATGATCAATTAGCCTTTTAAAATAATAAACTTGGAATAGCTAACACAATTGGAACACAGGAGTGATGGTTGCTTATAATGATTCTCTGTACGCCTATGTAGATATTCCATAAAAAAATCTGCTTTTTCCAGCTACAATAGTCATTTACAACATTAACAATGTCTACACTGTATTTCTGATCAATTTGATGTTATTTTCATGGACAACATTTTTATTTTTTCAAAAACAAGGACATTTCTGTGACCCAAAACTTTTGAAAGGTAGTGTACATTTCTTTAGAACACTTGGAAATATTACTTATGCATCTTTGCTTATTATTATAATGTGTATAGATTTATTCTCATTCACGCATTTTTGGAACTTTGGCTACCAGATTTGTGCCTTTGTGCAAGACCTCCAGATGCTTTTTCAACATGTATGTGTTTCTAGACAAAGCGATCAATGCTGCCTTTGCAGAGTTTGCATTTAACTAAAATGATTGACTCAAAGTAATAGGAGCATTTACACAAGGAAAAGGTTAAGCGGGGTAACAACACAGCTGCCAACGGCTTTACATTAGCCTATTGGAAACGAGTTAGCTTACAGCATGAACCCCGCTAGCAGGAGACAAAGCTTTAGAAAATGTATCTGATACGTACAAATGCTTCTGAAAGTAATATACAGGTTACTTAAAAAAGTAACTAATAATATTACAATATTTGAAGACAGTAACTTGTTATATTACTCCACTACTCGTAAAAGTAATATATTACTGTTAGTAATGAATTATCTCCAACACTGGTCCCAAGTGATTCTGTTGCATTTTGTCTATTTTACCACATTAAAACTTGGAGACAGAACTCTGTGTTGTGTATTGTTTTAGTATAACTGGCATCATCATTACCTAAACGGTAAATGTGAGGAAGTACAGACATGCTACTGTAAATATACACATTTCTGATATTCTGAGAATATGGCAACCATGTTCTGGGTATGTTTCTATCAGAAGCAACACTGCCACCTGGGCCATGTTTCAGCAACAAATTAGGAATGTTCCAGATAGAAATGCAATGACGAGAGCTCATGTGATTCCTTATCAGAGACATGTTTGTTCTACATGGTATATATCCGCCACGCTGACCCTCAACACCGGGGCCCATCAAGGATGTGTGCTTAGTCCCCTCCTGCACTCCCTGGCCACGCACGACTCCAACACCATCATCAAGTTTGCTGACGACGGTGGTAGGCCTGATCACTGACGCCAATGAGACAGCCTACAGGGAGGAGGTTAGAGACTTAGCAGTGTGGTGCTAGGACAACAGCCTCTCCCTCAACATTAGTAAGACCATGGAGCTGATCGTAAATTACATGAGAAAGATGGGAGAGCACGCCGCCATCCACATCAACAGTTGTAGTGGAGCGTGTCTAGAGATTCAAGTTCCTTGGCGTTGACATCACTAAGGACTTAACATGGTCCATACACACAGGCATAGTCATGAAGAGGGCACGGGGGTGCCTCTTCCCCCTCTAGCCACTTTAATAATAAAACATTTGATGTAATAAATGTGTCGCTAGTCACTTTAAACAATGGCACTTTATATAATGTTTACATACCCTACATTACTCATCTCATATGTATATACTGTACTCCATACCATCTACTGCATCTTGCCTATGCCGTTCGGCCATCGCTCATCCATATATTTATATGTACATATTCTTATTCATTCCTTTACAGTTGTGTGTATAAGGTAGTTGTGTATAAGGTAGTTGTTGTGAAATTGTTAGATTACTTGTTAGATATTACTGCACGGTCGGAACTAGAAGCACAAGCATTTCGCTACACTCGCATTAACATCTGCTAACCATGTGTATGTGACCAATACAATTTGATTTGATTTGATTTGACTCGGACCAACAGGCTGGGAGACAGCTTCTACCCCTAAGCCATAAATGCTAAATAGCCATAAGACTGCTAAATAGTTATTAAATGGTTCCCCCTGACTATCTGCACTGACCCTATCTTGCGCTGACTCTATGAACAATCACAATACTATATATAGATGGGTTGGTTGTTTAGCAACAAAACCGACGTGTGTGCAACTATAGGGCAAAACAGACGGGGTTGTCTTAGATTGTTGACAACATGTAAACTATATTTTGTCTCCAATGTTTATTCAAAAAAACAAATACATTTACACAATGAGCACTTGTTGTCCCACAAATACATCCATACAGTTGTTGGTCAGCTAGCAATTTTTGCCATATTAGCATAAACATGACATCAGTCAAAACACCTCAAATCAAGACATGGTATCAAGAACAAGATAAAACTAGCTGAAATGAGCCACCTACGATTCTCCACATGGCAGCTTCTTGTCATTGTTGATAGCTATCTGGTCATCCAGAATCACAACACATGGACTTCTGGCCCATTGAAGACTGCACATAGTTTTCATGAAGTTGTCAGCTAATCTATGCACACTGTATACACACTGTACACACTGTATACCCACTCACACAAAACTGACTGACACACTCACACAAAACCCACACACATCCCCATACACTACATACGCACACATACATACCGACACAACACAAACATGCGCGCGTACACGCACACACAGACACACACACACACACACACACACACAGACATACACTTTTACACTCATCATATGGTGCTTCTACTCTGTTCTTTATTTTACTCTTATTATTATCTATCCTGATGCCTAGTACATATCTACCTCATATACCTCATATCCCTGCATATTGATCTTGTACTGGTACTCTCTGTATATACTGTAGCTTCATTCTTGTGTATTTTATTCCTTTTGTGTTACTAGTTTTCTTTTTATAATTGTTTAACTGAATCGTTGGGAAGGGCTCGTAAGCGAGCATTACTTGGTAAAGTCTACACCCATTGTATTCGGCGCATGTGACAAATCAAATTTGATTTGATATGTGATGTGGATTTTAAAAAGATGATGAGTTGTCTTTGATATGCTCAACTACCTAGAATTCTACGGATTCCAATTGTTCAATGATTAATTCGATCAGATAGGTGTTGTAACTGTTGCCAAATAATGACATTAACATATATTGCTAAGAATGTGAGAGTAGAGTGATTTCCCTAGCGAGTCTCAAATCCAGGCCACCAGCACCAATGACAAACACCCTTACCACTGTTCTAATAAGAGACATCTCTAAGGGATGCGCTTATTGGGCCAGCATAGTTTGGCCCTGTCCAGAAGAAACCCTAACCCCTCCTCCTGAGGCACTTGTGTAGATCTGAAACAACTTGATAGGTGTAAGTGGCATAAGTGACACTGACTCTTACTAGAGAGTGCCATTCTTTTTATATTATGAATCATTAGGTATTATTATTTTTTCTTATTATTTATGAGTGTGTTTTAACCACGTGTGTCGTTTACAACGATTGCCTTTTACTTAATTTCTGACATTCTCATGTGTGAAATTGAATTGCATTAACTATTTGTTTGATTGCATGGTGTGCTGTGATCCCCAGATTGGCATGGACTACACTGACTTGAGACAGCTGTTGCCAATTCCCTATTACCTCCTCCCTCCCAAAACTAATTGCTAAACATGTCCCAGAACTAGAGTTAAAAGGAACTGGAACTTATCTTCAGAGTGCCATTTGGACCGGTGACCTCTCGACTGACGGCCGTCCTTCTCGTAACTGCTGCGCCTCTCTGCCTGCTGTGGGAAAAAGACACAAATCAATCTCTGTAGCACTGTTAAAGGAAGGTGCTTGTTTTGACTGTGTGAGTGTGACTCCAATAGTTGGCCAGTACATGCTTAACCAGACACAACTCCGATAGGTTGCACCCAACGCTACAAGACCCGGCGCAGATCGAGAGACAGCCCAGCAAACAGCCACCGACAACCAAGCCAGGCAACCAAGAGCTCAACTCAAGCAATGCTCTCTATAGCACTATTAAAGAAAAGTGCTTATTTCCAGCATGTGAGTATGACTCCAATTGTTGGCCAATACATACTCTAATTGTATGTTTTGTGTCCCCTGTGACTACAGACACGGGGTACACGCCCAACGCAGCTGCGAGAGGCTACACCCAATGCTACCACATAGCCAGTCCGGTGCGGAGAGAGGGACAGCCGGCGACCTGCCATTGGCAACCTAACCAGCCATGGAGTCTCATGCCAGCCGCCGACTAACATCCCCTGCTTGGGAGGAAGAGCCAAACCCTGCTCGGGTAGAGTATATGCAACTATATGTAAATATCGGTACATTTCATTGCCCTTATGCCAAAAAAAGCAATATAGACAAAAAACAAATAACAAAGAAATACTCCTAAATATATTTTCATGTTTATTTTTCCCCATTAAAAACACTCTTACATACCTGTCTTGGTTGGAACTGTCGCTGTTAAAATATAATAAATAATTTAATTCTGAACTGGAGTAAACAGATTGATCACATCAGAGATGTTTAACATAACACACACACACAGGCTTTTTGATCATGCAACCTTAAGAAACAGTACAGATAAATCATTATCTGGCATACTATACATCTTACTGTATAAATTATTGTTGATAGAAAGTCTAGGTTGAAACTGTTGCTCTGAAAATACATATTTGTTTTTATTCTGAACTGGAATAAACTGATTGTTCACATCACAGAGATGTAGACCAGAAAAAACACACATACACACAGTCCTAATGAGAGGTGTGTAGCTGGCTGAAGTTTTCAACAAGCATGTCTTTTCTGGGCTCAGTTTTTGACAGTGCAACACTGAGGTCATGCTCAGCATGGACACTGTTTCTGTACTTGAGAACCCTGACTTGCATAGGTATGTGGGACCAAACTGGATCAGAACATCTACTGCTTTCTTAGTCAGGCAGGAGACCGCTTCCTGCTGCAATTCAGAACTGTGTGAGTGTTTGTCTCAAAAAGCATCTTGCTTCAATCAGCTTATTCCAGTTCCGAATAAAAGTTACTACTTGTAACAGCAACAGTTCCAACCTAGACTTGTTTTCAACAATAATTTCTACAGTAAAATGTACAGTAGGCCTGAATGTTTCATCTTCATCTGTACTGTTTCTTGGGGTGGCACTATCAGTAGCTAGTGAGCTTGCTTAGACTAACGTTAGCTATTAGCTGTGTAACGTTACAAGGCCAGGGGATTGTTTGAAAGAGAAACTCACATCTACTACTATGAGGGTCAGTACTCCCTTATTTCTGCTGATCGTCACCTGTTATAAAATGACAACGCCTTGCTAGTTGACTGACTTCTCCACTTTCGAAGCACTATTTCCTGAAGCATTCTGCCCTGTTCTGAAAGAACTCCCTGGGTTTACCGTCATGTTGGGCCAGGATGTTTGTGCGGGACATGTAGTTATATTAATTTGTTCGTTTTTGAGAGACTCATTACTAAGCACTTCCCCACACAAAACACATTGTGGGCGCTCCTTGTTATTTCTCAAAGTTGGTATGAAAGAGACAAAAAGTACTGTATTTGCGTTTCATAACGATTGAGCTAAGTCAGAACATGTGGCTAGCATGAGTCCATTTCATGACAGCGGTGAGTGATGGCGAGTGGGAATAACAAGTCAGGGGCTTGAACGACAGCGCTGCAGCGTCTGGGTCGTGGAGTGATCTTCAAGAAAACTGCAGAAAAAAGATCTGGTGAACAGCGAAGCACTCGGGCATCTCCCTCCACCACCTGCTTATCAGCGGTCTCTGCTCAGTTTGGCAGCTGCGTAAGTGTGAGAGGTGGAGGGAGATGCCCGAGTGCTTCGCTGTTCACCAGATCTTTTTTCTGCAGATTTCTTGAAGATCACTCCATGACCCAGACGCTGCAGCGCTGTCGTTCAAGCCCCCTGACTTGTTATTCCCACTCGCCATCACTCAAATAAAGCCAGTGACTGATGTGGTGTACTCGTCAATGCCATCGGAAGAATCCCGGAACATGTTCCAGTCTGTGATAGCAAAACAGTCCTGTAGTTTAGCATCTGCTTCATCTGACCACTTTTTTATAGACCGAGTCACTGGTGCTTCCTGCTTTAATTTTTGCTTGTAAGCAGGAATCAGGAGGATAGAGTTGTGATCGGATTTACCAAATGGAGGGTGAGGGAGAGCTTTGTACGTGTCTCTGTGTGTGGAGTACACTTGCTTCCCCACAGGAAGTAAAACAGCATCCGTTCCAGAGCTAGAAGAGTTGTTCGTGGGGGGATAAAAACAGAAATAATAAATAAAAGCACAGGTAAAATCACAGCTTTAATGATTAAAACCATTCCCTCAAATGTCAGCTGTCGAAGTCCCCAAAAACCCAGTCTCTGTCGTACTGTCTCCAGGATCCCACTCCAATTACCTTTCCCTCCTCCCTCCCGGTCAAAATTACTCCCAGTACCCTTATGTCAGTCATTTTAACAGTCCGTGGTTGTCTGGTCAAGTCTGGGTCAGCCCATGATCTTTCCTCTGTTCAGTTTCACCCCAGAGGCTCGTCCGTACCAGTCTGTCCTGTCCAGGGTCCTGTCGAAAGATAAAAGGTCGGTACATAAAATGTTGACATCGCCCATGTGAAAGAAGCACTTGGCGGTCATCCCCCCCCACTCCCCGGGATACCCACCCCACTGATTGGTTGGTCCCTTTGCAAGACCTGTGCCAGTGGTTCAATACAGGCCACGAACAGAAGAGGAGATAATGGACAGCCCTGACGGACGCCGCAGTGCCCTCACACTGCTTTTGACAAATGCCCATTTACTACGATTTTGCTGGTGATATCCCCGTACAGCAGTCCCACCCAAGCTAAGAACCTTTCCGGGAACCCCATTTTTTGCAGTACTTTGAAGAGGTACTGGTGCGAGACCCGATCAAAAGCGTTTTCGTAATCTACATTTAGGACTACAAGCCGCATGTTTATGTCTCTCGCATAACAGATGGCATCTCTGATCAGTACTAGGCTGTCCGTGATCTTCCTTCCGGGGATGGCACAGGTTTGGTCCGGGTGGATCACTTCCCCTAAAACAGAAGACATTCTAAGTGTTAAAACCTTGGTAAAAAGTTTACAATCAAAATTTAAAAGGGTAATCTGACTCCAGTTCTTCAGGTCAGTCCTGTCATTTTTCTTGTGTAAAAGGGTCACGATACCTACTCTAAAACTGTCAGGTAGTTTGTCAAGTTGTTCAAAGTCAGTAAAAACAGTCAGAAGTTTGTCGGCTAAAACATCCCAAAAAGTCCGATAAAACTCCAAGGGGAGGCCGTCCTCCCCCGGACTTAGCCCTCTTAAAATGTTTCAGTCCTTTGTCAATTTCAATTTTCAGGTCTTTTTTTAGGTTGTCTGTGTTGAGTATGGTCCTGTCAATGTATGTTAAAACGTCCCCCATGGTTTCCTCACACACATCTTTCACTCCAAACAGTTCCCCATAAAAATCCTTGACTACTTATTTTATTCCTTCTGTCTCTGTTTTTAAAACCCCATCTTTGTTTTTTAAAACCCTGTCATTATCCTACCTTTTTTTAAGAAAATAGTTAGCAAAGTACCTTGTGCACTTCTCCCCCTCTTCTAATTCCCTTTCCTTACTTCTTAAAATAACCCCCTTTTCTGTTCTGCTAAAAAGGCCATTTCCTTCTTTACTTCTTTAATTTCATGGTTAAAATCAAAGCCCTGTTGACCTAGATTAAAATACCTTTCCAGTCGCCTCTGCAGTCCCACCATGCGTCTATCTTTTTCTTTACTTTTCTTCTTTCCTACCACTGTGCTCGTGTGTCAAAGAAGTCCTGTAGCGTCTTGCACTGGCTGAACTGCTCCCTGTACTGACTAACTGCTCTATCATCTTCTAAAAGGGAGCAGTTCAGTTTCCAGGGCCCTCTTCCCAGTCACACCCAGAGTTAGTGAAAAGGTGCACGTCAGCATTACGTGATCTGAGAAGAAAGCAGGGGTTATTCTAGCATCAGTTGGGGGACAGTCACGGGTAAACAGATAGTCAATGCGAGAGGCTCTGGTGCTCTGGTTCCAAATGGACAATAGCCCCAAGCATACTTCCAAAGTTGTGGCAAAATGGCTTAAGGACAACAAAGTCAAGGTATTGGAGTGGCCATCACAAAGCCCTGACCTCAATCCTATAGAAAATGTGTGGGTAGAATTGAAAAAGCGTGTGCAAGCAAGGAGGCCTACAAACCTGACTCAGTTACACCATCTCTGTCAAGAGGAATGGGCCAAAATTCACCCAACTTATTGTGGGGAGCTTGTGGAAGGCTACCCAAAATGTTTGACCCAAGTTAAACAATGTTAAAAGCAATGCTACCAAATACTAATTGAGTGTATGTAAACTTCTGACCCACTGGGAATGTGATGAAAGAAATAAAAGCTGAAATAATTAATTCACTCTACTATTATTCTGACATTTCACATTCTTAAAATAAAGTGGTGATCCTAATTGACCTAAGACAGGGAATTTTTACTAGGATTAAATGTCAGGAATTGTGAAACTCAGTTTAAATGTATTTGGCTAAGGTGTATGTAAATTTCCGACTTCAACTGTAGATTAATTAGCCAAATCTGTTTATTGTCCAATAGCATATTTAAAATGATACACCTTCCTTTCGGAGGCATGTTCTTGCTGCGTCCTCATGAAACATGTCTAGAACATTAATATATTACATTGTGAGAACATGGCAATCATGTTCGGTGTATGTTTGGTGGGACGTTTATGGAATATTGTCCTAACCGTCAGAACTGGATCTAGGAATGTTCTTGCAACACTCTCATGAAATGTGTCTAGAACATTCATATTTTTATATTCGGAGAACATTGTAACCACGTTCTAGATAAGTTCTGCATGAAATTAATTATTAAGGGAATGTTCTAACTTTAATACCAAAACAGGCTAAAAAGGTTCTCAGGTTTTTGCTAACATAGGTTTCCCTAACTAAAGAAGAACTGGACACTCAAACATTAGGTGAACATTATGGGTAACATCCCAAAAACATTCTCTCTCCTTAGAATTGTTAGCTGGGTGCCTCTGTCGACTGACACTCCAGAATAGGAGCACTACTGGCACCAACTGGATACAGCTAGAGGTGAAGACCATAATATGAGAGGATTGTTATTGGTAAACTGGAGAAAACCTTATCATGCAATTAAATCCAGTCAACGTATGCTACAATATTTCAACATGCATTTATTGTATTAGGCTACTAAATTTGTATCAGTGTGTGAGGTAATTTCAGGGTGCCTGCCCTGCATGTACAGATTCCCCCTATTAGTATGACAGGTGATGGATTAAAACACTGAAGAGTAACTGTCCTTGCCCTCAGATGAGTGTAGGCTAGAGGTCGTCGGATATCCGACCCAGGACCCAAGTTTTGCCATTGGTCTCGGGTATGTGCACTTAAAATTGATTTACCGACTGGACCAGCTTGGACACGTCCTCTGTTAATTGAATGTGTGAGGTGATGAGAACTGCGCAAGCTTGTTAGCGAGGGCTTGTTATCTGTGTCAGCCAATTGCAACTTAATAAAACGTAGGCCTGTAGTTTAGGCCGGCCAGGTCCAGCTTGATGAGGTAGCTGGGTAAAGGTCACTACAATATATAATCCACAGATGGCTGTTCCCAAGTCATGACGGACAGCTATTGCTTTCATACCCATGAGTTTAACAGTCAATTTGGTTCCAAAACCCTTCCAAATTGCGGTTTTATGTTTGGCATGTGTGCTGCCAAAATTGTGGCCTTCACGACTGTAGGCCTATGTGCTTGTGATAAAACTGAATCCACAGCAGTTTTTTTAGAAGCTGCCTGAGTAGCGCAGCAGTCTAAGGCATTGCATCTCAGTGCTGGAGGTGTCACTACAGATCCTGGTTTGATTCCAGGCTGTATCACAACCAGCCGTGATTGGGAGTCTTATAAGGTGATGCACAATTGGCCCAGCGTTGTCCAGATTAGGGTTTGGCTGTGCTAGGCTGTCATAGTAAATAACAATTTGTTCTTAACAAACTTGCCTAGTTTAATACAATATTTGTGATTAATTCATTTATGATATTAATATCATACAGTGGACACCTAAGCCTATAGGCCTATGCATGCAATACCCTGATGCATATTGGGTCCGCCTGGGAAAGACAACTTTTTGGACCTGTGAAGACTTTCAACGTATGCCTACTGTCAACTGTCCCCACTCACAGCCAGGCAGGTGGCTGACACGGGCCGTCCAGTCTGAACCAGCTAATCCACTGATGGAGAGCAGGGGTGGAGGTGGGGGGGGGCTGACATCAGGACCTTACAATTTGTGAGGTTACAATATTATCTGGGTGGCATTATGCCTCTTCTCATTGTACATAATATGTACTGTATGTGTTAAGCATATCTTGTTGAAACGCTCTAATCCACTAACTTTTCTTTGAGATCACACTTTAATCTATATCACTCTGTTCATTCAAAGACTACTTATAGGGCAATTCCACCACTTTTCAACCTCTTTTTCATTATCTCCAGCACAATACCAGTATCTATGTGAAAACGGTGCATTTCTACATTTTGTAGAAAAATATATAAAGTTAAGTTCTACCCAACGACGTCATTAAAAGTTAAAACATTTGAAAAACTGAGATTTTCAAACACTATGAGATTCACGGTGATGTGGGGAGCAAGGAAATACAGTGAGGGGAAATTTTGCTGCTGATTTTGTAAGTTTGCCCACTGACAAAGAAATGATCAGTCTATAATTTTAATGGTAGGTTTATTTGAACAGTGAGAGACAGAATAACAACAAAAAAATCCAGAAAAACGCATGTGAAAAATGTTATAAATTGATTTGCACTTTAATGAGGGAAATAAGTATTTGACCCCTCTGCAAAACCTGACTCAGTACTTGGTGGCAAAACCCTTGTTGGCAATCACAGAGGTCAGACGTTTCTTGTAGTTGGCCACCAGGTTTGCACACATCTCAGGAGGGATTTTGTCCCACTCCTCTTTGCAGATCTTCTCCAAGTCATTAAGGTTTCAAGGCTGACGTTTGGCAACTCAAACCTTCAGCTCCCTCCACAGATTTTCTATGGGATTAAGGTCTGGAGACTGGCTAGGCCACTCCAGGACCTTAATGTGCTTCTTCTTGAGCCACTCCTTTGTTGCCTTGGCCGTGTGTTTTGGATCATTGTCATGCTGGAATACCCATCCACGACCCATTTTCAATGCCCTGGCTGAGGGAAGCAGGTTCTCACCCAAGATTTGACGGTACATGGCCCCGTCCATCGTCCCTTTGATGCGGTGAAGTTGTCCTGTCCCCTTAGCAGAAAAACACCCCCAAAGCATAATGTTTCCACCTCCATGTTTGACGGTGGGGATGGTGTTCTTGGGGTCATAGGCAGCATTCCTCCTCCTCCAAACACAGCGAGTTGAGTTGATGCCAAAGAGCTCCATTTTGGTCACATCTGACCACAGCACTTTCACCCAGTTGTCCTCTGAATCATTCAGATGTTCATTTTCAAACAAATGTATATGTGCTTTCTTGAGCAGGGGGACCTTGTGGGCGCTGCAGGATTTCAGTCCTTCACGGCATAGTGTGTTACCAATTGTTTTCTTGGTGACTATGGTCCCAGCTGCCTTGAGATCATTGACAAGATCCTCCCGTGTAGTTCTGGGCTGATTCCTCACCGTTCTCATGATCATTGCAACTCCACGAGGTGAGATCTTGCATGGAGCCCCAGGCCAAGGGAGATTGACAGTTATTTTGTGTTTCTTCCATTTGCGAATAATCACACCAACTGTTGTCACCTTCTCACCAAGTTGCTTGGCGATGGTCTTGTAGCCCATTCTAGCCTTGTGTAGGTCTACAATCTTGTCCCTGACATCCTTGGAGTGCCCTTTGTTCTTGGCCATGGTGGAGAGTTTGGAATCTGATTGATTGATTGCTTCTGTGGGCAGGTGTCTTTTATACAGATAACAAACTGAGATTAGCTCCTAATCTCAGCTAGTTACCTGTATAAAAGACACCTGGGAGTCAGAAATCTTTCTGATTGAGAGGTGTCAAATACTTATTTCCCTCATTAAAATGCAAATCAATTCATAACATTTTTTACATGCGTTTTTCTGGATTTTGTTGTTATTCTGTCTCTCACTGTTCAAATAAACCTACCATTAAAATTATAGACTGATCATTTCTTTGTCAGTGGGCAAACGTACAAAATCAGCAGGGGATCCAATACTTTTTTCCCTCACTGTACCTTCGCTCTGGCTAGAACCTTTTTGCAGGGTTTGAAAATCACAGATTTTGTTACTTTTAATCCTACCCTGTGTTTTTTAGGACCTTTCGTCTTATCTTTGTAACCATAGATCATATATAGAAATGTGCTGTTTTCACATATGTAGACACTGGTATGGCGATGAAGACAATGAATATGAGGTTGATTTGAGGAACAATAAGACCTGATGATGTACCTATAGGTCTGGGAACACACCCTCAGCTACTGTAACCCACCAACTCAGGAATTAACCTTACTGTAAGTTGTGTAAGTTGAGGGTTCTATTCGAGGCGCATTAATGACTTTCTGTAACAACAATGACTAGTTGGAGACGGATAACTATTTAGTAGCTTTAATGGTCAAATAACATTGATCACCATCAGCCACAACTCTAGAACTCTCTGTCACTTCCTGTATCACTAAAGCTTGTCCAACACAATTTAAGCATTGGCCAATAAAAACAAATCTGATCATTAGTTACCATGTAAAGAATTAGGTAAACACAGTTATTTCCTTGAACACAGATTCACCATGTATTAGCAATGTGTATAAATGCAATATAAATGCTCATGAAATAGTCTTACAGTTGTAACAAAACTATATTAATCACAGGTAGTGATGATAAACAAAATACATGTCCTGTATTTTAAAGACTGTACTTTATTTTTTACAGAACACTCCTCTAACAAAAATCACTTGCCAATTTGATTCTTATAACTGCTTGATTTATTCTGATAAGCAAAGTATTATTATATAGGAATGGTCCTATCAAGCTTTTTTTGGCAACTATAAGCTGTTAAATCTCACTTAAAAGCAGAGAGTACTGTAATGAACTTTCAGACCTCAAATTGTCCCATAAAATGACTTGATTTTAAAATATGGCAACGGATGTAATGAATCATTGGAGATGAGCTTGGCTGATGATAGTCATCTCTTTCAGACAGTTAGAGAATCATTTCACTCTGAGTTCTACATGGCAGAAAAACCCTTTCTAGATGTAACAGAAGAACTGTGCTTCGTTTTATGTAAAACACAGAAGATTTCAATTATGCCTGCTTGCGCTAGCAGCTCTGAAAAACGAATACACACAAGCAGTGAAATGCCAACAGCTTAAAGGAAGATGGAAACAAAAAACAAATTGATGCACTCATCATTGACGAAATGAGCACAGTATGGCGTAGGCCCAGTGTGGGGCTGAATCTTGACAGCTAACCCCCCTCCTCCTCCCAAACAACCCTGTTCTCCTCAGCACATCTTGCTAAGCGTCACATTAGAAGAACACAGTGGATAATGGGTGTAAAAATGCAGACATAGTCTCAATTAAGAGATGTGTGACTTTGCTCATCCAGAGGGGTGAAGGGTCGTTAGGAGACTAGGAATGTAGGGCCTCTCCTTTCCACAGATATAGTAGTGTTGCCTGCCTGTGTGAAGGCCTGGGATGAAGGGACATGGTAGGGGACACTAACTGGCAATGATGAACATCAACATAATGACAAACACTTCTTAGGATAAGGGGCTGACATGTTATCCAACCAATAGTTTGTCTGAGGATGGACTGAGAGAGAAATAAATCATAAAGATTAATTATTTATTTAGAAATAAATAAAACTTCCTCCTCATCCAAGTCTGTTGTGTCAATTTGCTAAATGTCACAAGAGCCTTACTTACCAGATAATTCGCCTGCCCTTGAAAACATCCTCTAAATCCCAGTATTGGGCATTTTATTCCCTACGATAAACTAAAGGGGATGAAAATCTGTTTTTAGGTGGCAGTGCATGAGCTACAATCTTTCATAAATGGAAGATATGATATTCCCATCAATGATGTTGTACTTTTATTTGTAAAATACCCCAGCATAATAATAACTGACTGATGATCAAGGAAACCTTTTGTATATGACCGGACAACATTTTTCACCTCAGGTCTGGTGACAAAAGACATGGCCTAGCCACACATTCCAGGCTGCTTCCGCTCCAGCACACATGCTCAATCCTGAGATTTCCCCTTTCAGAAGGAGAAAACGGTTACAATATCACCTCGTTTATGTCCTGGGAGAGATGGGTGGGGTAACTAGCTGGATAGAAGAAGAGCTAGCACTCACTCGGGTCGTCACTAGCTTCCACAGCCACAAAGTCATAATTATGTCTAAACCCCGCCTTTTTCTTCAATTGATTTTCTTAAAATTTTATTTTAAACATAACCCTAACCTTAACCACAATGCTAACCTTATACCTAACCCTAAATTAATACCAAAAAGCAAATGTTAGTTTTCATGAATTTATCTACCAGTATCATCCTCTTGTTGTGGGGGTTTGACTAAATGGCATACAGCTTATGTCAGAATTTACCAGTATTTACTTTTCATAGAAGGTTAGGAGATCTTACGCGGCATGTTAGAAAAATTAACATAGCAGGTTAGGAGAATTAGTTTAGAAAAAAGGTTAGCATTAGGGTTTTCTAAAATGCAAAACAATTCAACTTTCGGGATGAGAAACTTTAAGGGTGAAATTTATACATCAGAGGAGGTTGGTGGGAGGAGCTATAGGAGGACGGGTTCATTGTAATGGCTGGAATGGAATAGATAGAACGGCATCAAACGTGGTTTGATACAGTTCCATATATTCCATTCCAGCCATTACAATGAGCCCGTCCTCATATAGCTCCTCCCACCAGCCTCCTCTGTCAGACCCACTGTAGAATGTTATGATAGCTCAATAATACTAGCCCACTAGGCATAGCCGATGGAAGTACGGATGCTGCAGCCCCTTAAAAAAATGTGACCGACTGCCTTGATTTGGTCTTATGTAGCAAAATTTGAAATTGTGTTTTTTACATTGGATAAAAGTAGAGACTCAGAGCTAGAAAATGATATATCATACACTACAGTTGAGGAACAATGGGAAAGTAATTCTGCAAATGTCCCTTGAATGTTTTGGTACCTAATGGAGAGCTCTTCTTTGTTTACACCCATTCAGCATCGTTCACATCCTCTTAAACTTTAGCCCCACCCATATCTTTATCTTCTTCAGGATTGGTGGGTCCCCTTAAACTCTTGTTAATCTAACTGCACTGTCCAATTCACAGTAGCTATTAAAGTGAAAGAATAACATGCTATTGCTTGAGGAGAGTGCACAGTTTTGAACATGAAAAGTTATTAATAAACAATTTAGGCACATTTGGACTGTCTTGATACAACATTTTGAACAGAAATGTAATGGTTCCTTGGATCAGACTAAAACTTTGCACATACACTGCTTCCATCTAGTGGCCAAAATCTAAATTGCACCTGGGCTGGCATAATACATTATGGCCTTTCTCTTGCATTTCAATGATGATGGTACAAACAAAATGGTTGTTTTTTTTCTTTCTTTTATCTTTTACCAGATCTGGGGCGGCGGGTCTTGGGGCGGCAGGTAGCCTAGTGGTTAGGTAGCCAGGTAGCCTGAGTGTTGGACTAGTAACCGGAAGGTTGCAAAATCGAATCCCCTAGCTGACAAGGTAAAAATCTGTAATTCTGCCCCTGAACAAGGCAGTTAACCCACTGTTCCTAGGCTGTCATTTAAAATGAGAATTTGTTCTTAACTGACTTGCCTGGTTAAATAGCTAGCTAACAGTACACTTTCACTTGAAATGAAAACAGCTTTCTGACAAAATTTGAAACGTGTAATATCTGAAAATGTAGCTAGCTAGACTCTCTTACCCGTATACATGGATGGGTGCTTCTACCTCTCTGTCACGGATGCCATGGTTACCCTTAGTTTGAAGAAGTATTCCGGAGACAGGTGTTTTATACAACAGGCTTCTGTGTTCATACAGTTGACATTTTCAACTGTATATAATTTATCTCAGCCAATCATGGCTAGCGGGAAGGTTGCTTCTTTTTCTGTGGCTAAACTAATTTTGTTCATATTTACCGATGGCATACAAGTTTGTTATTAAGACACATGAAAGTTCACATGTTCCAGAAGGCATTTCTGCCAAAAAAACGCATTTTGATAATAGAAAAAAAGTATCGGTTTAAGTGGCGCTCTTGTGAAGCAACATATGCCTAGTGCCATATGCCTTCCTGAAACGAGTCACAAATATGAATAAAACCATTTTTTTATAAAAAAATACATAATTTGGGGGGGAAATAACAATTCTTCACAAAGATCGTGCACTGGGCCTTTACTAGTCCTGTATTAGTGGACCGATATAGCAGTCTGTAGCGAGGGGAGACCAGGATCTAAAATTAAATGTTTGGTGTATGATGAACAATAATGCAGTTATTATGGTGAAATACCACCCATTAAAAACAGGGTATTGATGTCCAGAGGGACCAGAAAGAGAGTGCATAACCCCAATATTGTCCCTAACAACAATAACCATTAATACACTGAGGACAGAACAGAGATGTGTCACAGGGCAACTTCTGAAATATCTAATTATTAAAATGAGGACGAATATTTTCTTTGGCAACTCAAGCAAGAGGAGATTGCTATAAGGGTTATTTTATTTTCTGTAGCTCGTTTTGGCTCAGTAATGACTATTTGCTTAGTCTTTTGGAAGGAAGAAAAGAGGCAGGGCCCGTCCAGACACTTCTTGCTGAACGGACACACTTCAGTCTCGAGTGCCTCGGCTGAGCAGCTCGCTGAGGTCCAGAAACGTCGCTCTAATTAGTGGGAGCTGAGCACATCTCTTCAGCCCAACAATGGAGGCCTGTAAGTGGCTTTGTTCACCAGGCTCACCCAGTGTTGTGGGTGTCACTGTCCTGAGGATTGTCTGGAATGGTGTTTTCTATTCAAATTTTGGGCAAAATAGCTTCCCTGTTGAATGAAAATATGCTCAATTATATTGAATAAAGCCTTATAGGGCCTATTAAAAATTGTTTGCCAAAGTATCAAGTTCCAACTTTGACAATTCTGAATGAGGAGCGAAACCCTTATTTTGAATTCTTGGTTTTGCTTAATGACTGTATATGTAAATGGACAATAGCACATCGAAGCCAAATTAAGCCGGTTAAGATGTTGTCTCATGATGTTGTAGACTAGCTAAGTGCTTGAGTAACTCAAGTTGACAGCCATTAGCAGCTAAATTATCCGTAAAACGTATTCTGTGCGCGATTTAAAAACAAATAATACGTTCAAGGACATACAGTTGAAGTCGGAAGTTTACATACACTTAGGTTGGAGTCATTAAAACTAGTTTTTCAACCACTCCACAAATTTCTTGTTAACAAACTATAGTTTTGGCAAGTAAGTTAGGACATCTACTTTGTGCATGACACAAGTAATTTTTCCAACAATTGTTTACAGACAGATTGTTTCACGTATAATTCACTGTGTAACAATTCCAATGGGTCAGAAGTTTACATACACTAAGTTGACTGTGCCTTTAAACAGTTTGGAAAATTCCAGAAAATTATGTCATGGCTTTAGAAGCTACTGATAGGCTAATTGACATAATTTGAGTCAATTGGAGGTGTGTCTGTGGATGTATTTCAAGGCCTACCTTCAAACTCAACACCTAACTGCTTGACATCATGGGAAAATCAAAATAAATCAGCCAAGACCTCAGAAAAAAAATTGAAGACTTCTGGTTCATCCTTGGGAGCAATTTCCAAACGCCTGAAGGTACAACGTTCATCTGTACAAACAATAGTATAAACACTATGGGACCACGCAGCCGTCATACCGCTCAGGAAGGAGACACATTCTGTCTCCGAGAAATGAACGTTCTTTGGTGTGCGAAAAGTGCAAATCAATCCCAGAACAACAGCAAAGGACCTTGTGAAGATCTGGAGGAAACAGGTACAAAAGTATCTATATCCACAGTAAACCGTCCTACATCGTCATAACCTGAAAGGCCGCTCAGCCAGGAAGAAGCCACTGCTCCAAAACCACCATAAAAAAGACAGACTACGGTTTGCAACTGCACATGGGGACAAAGATCATACTTTTTGGAGAAATGTCCACTGGTCTGATGAAACAAAAATATAACTGTTTGGCCATAATGACCATCGTAATGTTTGGAAGAAAAAGGGGGAGGCTTGCAAGCCGAAGAACACCATCCCAACCGTGAAGCACCGGGGTGGCAGCATCATGTTGTGCTGGTGCTTTGCTGCAGAAGGGACTGGTGCACTTCACAAAATAGATGGCATCATGAGGGAGGAAAAGGATGTGGATATATTGAAGCAACATCTAAAGACATCAGTCAGGAAGTTAAAGCTTGGTCGCAAATGGGTCTTCCAAATGGACAATGACCCCAAGCATACTTCCAAAGTTGTGGCAAAATGGCTTAAGGACAACAAAGTCAAGGTATTGGAGTTGCCATCACAAAGCCCTGACCTCAATCCTATAGAAAATGTGTGGGCAGAACTGAAAAAGCGTGTGTGAGCAAGGAAGCCTACAAACCTGACTCAGTTACACCAGCTCTGTCAGGAGGAATGGGCCAAAATTCACCCAACGTATTGTGGGAAGCTTGTGGAAGGCTACCCAAAACGTTTGACCCAAGTTAAACAATTTAAAGGCAATGCTACCAAATACTAATTGAGTGGATGTAAACTTCTGACCCACTGGGAATGTGATGAAAAAAACAAAAGATTAAATAAATCATTCTCTCTACTAGTCGAAGTCAAAGTCAAAGTCACCATTATTAGTCAGTTGTACAACCGAATGCCTTCAACCGAAATGTTTCTTCCGCATTTAACCCAACCCCTCTGAATCAGAGAGGTGCGGGGGGCTGCCTTAATCGACACTATTACTATTATTCTGACATTTCACATTCTTAAAATAAAGTGGTGATCCTAACTGACCTAAGACAGGGAATTTTTACTAGGATTAAATGTCAGGAATTGTGAAAAACTGAGTTTAAATGTATTTGGCTAAGGTGTATTTAAACTTACGACTTCAGCTGTACATCTGAGGAGTATACTTACATACCTGGTTTGAGGAGTTAGCAAGGAAACTTTGGTCGACTCTGAGTTCAGAAAGTGGCTCACTTTTTAGCCAGGTACATTTCTATGGCAAGGAATACTTTAGAACTGCTCTGGGGCAGGCTAACTCAGGGCTAACTCCATTAATCCTGAATGAAGTGTCTGAGCTGTGAGTTGAAGACCAATTAAATCAGATTCCCTACATCTAGCAAACATTGCTTCATCATCCCCTTCATTTGAGGAAGACAACCAACTAACATAGTATTAATCAAAGTGTTTATTTTTACCTTTATTTTACTAGGCAAGCCAGTTAAGAACAAATTCTTATTTTCAATGAGGCCTAGGAACAGTGGGTTAACTGCCTGTTCAGTCAAACGCTCAAACCACTAGGCTATCACGTTACATATTTAGAAAAGACAGGATGCATTTGAAAGTTCACCAACAGTAAAACTTTTGTAGGCTATGACATCAAAGCACATCATGGATGGATTTAACAATATGTAATAACATAAAGACACTTCTAATGGCCTATTTCACATCATAACCTGCTGAATTTGCAAGATAACTTTTCTTTCATGTTGATTTCTCCAAAAATGAAAATGTGGCACTGACTCACCCATGGATTGATGTTTCAGTGTTATCTCAATTAAGATTTTGCTGTTTGACTAGCCATGTCCGACATGCATTAATGGCAGGCGGACCCTCAATATCCACCACTATAGTAGGCAACTGATGAAGCCTGAGCTGGAATGTGAAGCTAGCTAATTGAATTATGAAAAGCCTGCCCACTGGGCACATAGTCAGTTCAACATCTAGTTTTGATTAACATTTAGATGAGTTGTCAACTAATGTGAATGGAACTTGAAATTAACAAAACATGCCACCATGTCATTGGATATATGTTAACAATACCAAATTCCCTTCATGACTTTAAAAAAAATACAATCAGTTTTCCAAGATGATTCAACGTCATCGCATTTAATTTGGTTGATAAAATGACATGGAAAAAAACAATGATTCCACCCGTTTTTGCCCAGTACATCTAGCTACTTAGATAGTGTGGGTTACCCCTCTGGTGTATTGTGTAACGTCTGCTTCCAACTCACTCTCAAACACGTAGATCCCCTGAACGCAACTCTCTCTCCAGATCCCAATCACCTGAATTCTGATCACCTGTTCACAAACCTGTATGTCATTATCACACACTATTTAGTTCAGTTCTTTGCACCCCATCATTGAGAGGTATTGTTTGTGTTGTGACACACTTCTATGCCGAGCGCTGGTTTCGCTGTAATTTAAATATCCTGTGTGTGATAGTGTTTGCCTGCCTCACTAACGATGCATTTTACCTAGTCCCTGCCTGTACTTTAGCCTATCGGATTTCCTGTTATCTACCTACTGCCTGATCTCCCGGACGACGTTACTAGCCTTTCCCTGCCTGTACTGTTGCTTTTTTTGACCCCCTGTGTATGACCTTCTACCTGGCGCCTCCTGTGGTCCTTTACAAACAAACACCTGCTGCTCCCTGCGGTTGAAACCAGCTCTCTGTCTCACATCATGTTCATTATATATTGGAAGCAGTTATTGGTAGGCTACCATGATTGTCTTCCAAACACGTTTTTTACTCGCATGAAGATTGACCACAAAGATTACAATTTTCCATTCACTATAATGGGGACCCTGTTTTCTGCTAACAATGCCTTCAGTTACCCACTAAAACAATACATGTAATAATAAAACATTGCCTGCAGTAGCGCGGTCGGCCGTACATGGCTTCAATGCGAGGGGGCAGTTGTTCTCCCTGGTTTTGCTCCACATTTAGGCCTAATAACGTTTACCCAATGTTCTGTGCACAAAAATATACCAAATTCTCTCATATGGCATAAACTGATGGATGATCTGATGCACTTAAAAAAATGTTTTATTTAATCTTGTTTGTCACTCTATTTGTGTAATTATGTATAACTCGTTTTTGCATAGAAATCTAATTATTCATTGAGATATAAATTAGATTCCACATTCAGTGCGACCGGACTCCTGCAGAATCCTATAGAATTTCCTCTTACTGGCTCTTTCGCTAACTCTCTCTTTTCTCTGAAACCCATGAGATCGAGAGTAGCCACTGCAGCTGCTATTCACATTTACGAGGTAATTGTTAATGAAAAGTCACTGCGTGCCATTATGTTGTCTACAGGATCATTGTTCATTTTCCCATCGCCATTGAAAACTATATTGAGGACCCGAGTGTTGCTATTCAGGATCTGTTGCCTGGTTACTAATAAAGGGGGAAATCACCCACTGTATTGGCCAAGATGGGCCGCAAGCCGGCCGTGTGTAACAATGCAACTTTTGTAAAAAGGCGTTAATACAAGTTAATGACGCTTGTTCAACAAAACATTAATGGACTTCTTCACGGTATAAGACTGCGAATGAGAGGGACTGCCTCAGCACTGCACTTTAACAAGTGTGTGTTTTTGTTCCTGAGAAACTCAAAGCGTTGTGTCCACTCCACACACACACAAGCAAATACGTGGTTTATCTTCCCACTGAGAGGAAAATATCAACAGCTAATCTGTGTAGGACTAAGCAGTGTATATTAATTCTTGAATTGTGATTTATTAATACTAATTTGATCATTATAATGAATGGGTACATGATTAATTGCCACATCAACATGACTTGAATGGGGCTGTCTGCAATAACTGCTGGATTATGATCTAGTTTCCTCACAACATGGGAGAGAGAACTCATTGCAGTGGGGCTCTCGGAGCTTTGTGGATTTCTGACATTCTTTTCACTCCGACGTTTTTAAGCGGGCAATTTGGTAACGGTCCCATTTGTTGGACCCGCTTTTTAACTGAAGCGGACAAAGCTGTAGGTAGTCCTGTCACCCCGAGCAGAATAAAAAGAATCAAAGGATTTTTCCCTTAAATGGACTAATTTTCTCCTTGAATTATGAAAGTAATGGCAAGGTAACAGCCTGTGCTCTGTACCTAACGGCTTAATGCCTGCTAAACCCTTCCACGTGGCTCGACTAGTCGTGGCAATTAGAGCTCATTATAGACTCATAAAGGATTTCATTTGTGGGATTACTTAATAGACAATGACATTTTATCTTGCAGAATTCTGGGAAAATAATATTGGAGCTAAGATGGTGTGATGAGGGCGCGCGCCACACATCATTCCGGCTGGTTTGTTCTCTCTCTCTCTTTCTCTCTCTCTCTTTTAACTTCTCTTTCTTTCTTATCTTTCTGTCTTCTCTTTCTTCTCTCTCTCTATATATCTATCACTCTCACTCTCTCATTTGAAACCGTTCTCCATACCATAACAACCCAGGGCGCCTCTCGTGTCATACGCTGTGTTCACTTTATTATAGCAATTACAGTCTGCGTGACAGACGTGTTTGTTTTCTGTCATTTATCCCATCTTAAAGTCATATTCTAATTCGTTTAAAGATCGTTTAAAAAATCGTATCAGCACTGGTTACCCACTGGTTACTCCCCCAAATTAGCAGAAAAACACAGACAACAAATTGACCATGTTCCCTTCCCCTATAAAGCTAATTTACACGTAGAACAAAACATATATAATTGTATGTTCTTGGAGATATAGTTCCATTGGAAAATGTGTAGCCAATGTGGTGCTGTTTATAGTCAGTCCAGTTTGACCTCAATATTGCAATCCTTAAACTGAACTCTTGTAGCTTGTAGGCCTACTTATCCTTTGTTTGATCAACAGGCTTAATGGATGTTTGCGCCTGTAATGTTTGCGCCATTTAAACTAGCAAAGGACGCGCGCGGCTCGCCTTCCTGCGCTCTGCCTGGAGGTTCGAGGCGTTAGTCCGCAGATGAAAGTAGAAGCTAAACCCACTGGTGACTCACCCGCCTGGAGATCAAACTCGCTAATTATTGTCACAAGATAAGGGATTAACACATTTCTGAAATAGCTGCCTGTTTACCCCGCAGAAACCCACCATAACAAACACTTTCTAATTGAATCCTAATAACTATCACATAGGCACATCCCAGACGGCAAGCATTCATAATTCTTAAACGCTGGACCTGAAATCTTTACCAAAAGGACGCATGCAGTCAGTGTATGATTATACTGCAATTATTAGTTCGCGTAGTCACGAGATTTACAACCTTAAATAGTATTTCCACAAATAAACGTTCACAAATAAAATAGACTTACGCTTATTGTCACCATATACAAGGCTTGGGCAATACAATTATGTTAATTATACAGTAATTATCTAAGCATAATTTGCTCATTAATGGGAATTTTGTAACAAAACGAATAACCGACACTAAAGGTATTAAGCTGGTTTGGATCCCTGCTTAAAGAGAGCTCATTGTTTATAGTGTTATGGACGATCAAGTCTGGGGTTATACAGTACCAGAATTATAATTAATTTGGAAATTTCACCCATAGCCCTAAGGCAACTGCTCACAATCCAGAAGGTAATGCGGGTTTTTTTGTATCTCAGTTTGCTGAGAGCAATATTTAGAGGCTGACGATTGATATGATGATAGAGGTTGGTATGGTGTTTGGGGCTCTTCAACTCCAATAGGCTATTGCAGATGTTTGTAATTAAATTGTAGCTATAGACCTACTCTTATATGAATAGATGTAGCCTATCGGTCAAGTTCACATTTGAATCGAGCATGAACAGGTGTAGGCCCTACAGCCATTTTTTGGGGGAAACATCAATGTTACAACTGAATTGACAATATAGGTCAAACGCATTGGCTCACATTTGCTATTTTTTGATCAAGGCAACTGTTGAAATGAAACTACAATTCTAATCGGATTATGTTAAAATAGGGATTATTTTAAATATTATTGTCATTATAATGCTCAAATTACAATTGTACACTATGCAACAGTGCATGGACTGTATTGCAGAAGATGTGCGCACTATTCAAATCAAATTGTATGGGTCACATACACATGGTTAGCAGATGTTATTGGGAGTGTAGCGAAATGGGTCACCCACGCGTCACCAAGGCAGCTGATGATGCTAGAGAAATATTACTTTGCTAACTAACTTTGCTAAATCACATTATGTTTTTGTGTGACTTGTTATTAACATGGCTTTTCATTTGTGGTAAAATTAGCGAATGTGGAGATTTTGATTGGAAGTTCTCTGAGGCATCACGTGGTTTTGCAGAAGGGCATACTGAGCCGGGTGCGCACGTGGGTGACGCTAGGGCCAGCCCTCTCCGGGGTCCCTTTTGTTTAACTATCAAACATAAGCACCTTCCGAGATCCCGAGGGCTTCAGATGACAAAACGGCCAACATCTTGTTCAAGGATCAATACTGACCGCGTCTCGTTCTTCAGCCATGTCTAGGTCATTTTATGTCGACTCTTTGATTATCAAGGACACGGTGCGACCCATACCTCTTAACGAGCATCCCCGACAAGATTTCCTCATCCCCATCAGCATGCACTCGCCCACCTTGATGACGGTCACCGCGCCAGTGTGCCCGTCCAGGAAAAGCGGCACTTTCTGCGTCTGCCCGCTTTGCGTCACGTCCCACCTCCATTCTCCCCGCAGCGGCATTTCGATGCTGAAGAGTCAGTTCCCGAGAGCGGAGCCCCAATATTGTCAGAGGATATCACACCACCAACAGTCTCCGTCACTTGCGCACCCGTCTGCACGCCCTGTCTGCACGCCTGCCTACAAGCCCATGTACAGCGTCACAGACCCCATGAGTTACCGCTGTCTCTCCATAGGTAAGACTATGTGCTCTCTGACCACCTGTATCTGCAATATAACGCAATATAAGAACCTGTCAATTCAACCTTTGAAATTAGAGCGACATATTTTAATTGAACCACTACGTAATGTTTGTTAGTTCGTTAGTCTATCAAATTACGCACAATAAAACCAATGTATTTTATTGCATAAAACATGTACTGCAGTGTTAGAAATTTGGAATAGAACTATAATGTTTGGCTAAATTGTTGTTCTGTCTCCATCAGGCGCCTCTGAGAGCAGTCACATCCAGAATGGCAAGAGAATGCGCACGGCTTTCACCAGCACGCAACTATTGGAACTGGAGAGGGAGTTCTCCTCCAACATGTATCTTTCCAGGCTCAGAAGAATTGAAATAGCAACGTATCTGAACCTCTCGGAGAAACAGGTGAAAATCTGGTTCCAGAACCGGAGGGTGAAACACAAGAAGGAGGGCAAGGGCACACAGAGGAGTGCGCACAACGGTTGTAAGTGCGCAAGCGGTCACATGGATTACCCAAGGTCTGAGGACGAGGAATCTCTATCCCCTGCATCAGCGTCAGAGGAGAAACATATCTCCCCAATCTGAGGGCATCTCAGACTGTCAATGCACAGACCTCCATTACACTACTGGCACTTAGTCTACCATGGTTCATCACGAATTCTGCAACACCAGACGACCTCCGGGCCATGAGATGCTACTTCCAGTCTGAGAAGATTTATTGGAAATATCCTTGGTTTCCCCTGGTTAAACGATGTAGGCCTATTTGTGCGTTAATTTTATGTTAACTGTGAATACATGTTTTATTTGTTGAAACATAAAAAATAAAAAAATGATGTTAAATCCTTCAGGGTACAACGTCAAAGTTGTACATCCTCAGTGCTTGTCATACAATGCTTGATACCATTCGTATCAGTGTAAATATGATGGCCGTTGATCCACTCTGTTTCATTTCTTATTTTTCCACGTGAAATTGTATGTACATTGTAGACTATTATGTGTATATAATATGTATATTTGTATTTATTCTAATAAAACATTGGTGAGTTGTATCTCAGACAAAACATTATTATTTTAAGGGTTGGCATGGTGGATCTTTGATGCGATTATTACAGGCTATCGTTATGGCATATTTGTAGAGCATTTCTGTTTGATATATTTGTCAAGAAATCTATGTTTAGTCTGTATTTTGACTAAAATTTTAATATAATAATTAAATACATTTTTTCATGAGACCATTTCAAAGAGCATATTGGACGTCATCACATGCAGGTGATCAGAGACGCTAAAATGAACAGTATCAGATTCCCATCCACGTTAACCTTAATTTACACACTGAGGAAGATACTCTAGTACATGGATCATCAACTAGGTTCAGCTGATTTGTTTTCTTGAGTGGATGGTCGTGGGAACATAATTACAAATGTGTAGATTGCAAATTGACCGCAAAGAAGCGCAAACAGATACAATGTTTGATTAAAACATAAATGTTGCTTACATTTGTGTGTGATCACGTCTCTCTATTAAGCGTGGGAATATTTGGGAACAGATTTCCAAAATAAAAATAACTTGGAGCTGATTTCTTGTTATTTTTAGTCTTTATATTATATTTATTTGCTCAGAAAACCTAGGGAGCCAAATAAAACTACCCTCGGGCTGCCAGCTGGGAAACCCTCCTCTATTATGTACACTGAGTTTACAAAACATTATGAACACCTGCTCTTTCCATCTCGTAGACTGACCAGGTGAATCCAGGTGAAAGCTATGATCCCTTATTGATGTCCCTTGTTAAATCCACTTTGATCAGTGTAGATGAAGGGGAGGAGCCAGGTTAAATAAGGATTTTTAAGCCTTGAGACAATTGAGGCATGTATGTGTACCATTCAGAGGGTGAATGGGCAAGACAAGGTATGTGTACCATTCAGAGGGTGAATGGGCAAGACAAAACATTTAAGTGCCTTGGAACGGGTATGGTAGTAAGTGCCAGGTGCACCGGTTTGTGTCAAGAACTGTTTTGTACACTCAGTGTAATCTAGACTCATTTTAAGAAGATCAAGAATAGATGGTTTATCATTTTAAAAAAATGCTGTATGTTCCTTGGACTAGGGTAGGCAGTGTCCATCCCACAGGGGGGTGCTTCTACTCGGGTTAGCCATGTTATTGTGTCCCTCTCTTAGGAGGTTGATAAAGGAGTTCATTCACTGTTAATGAACTATACTGGCACTTAATGAGAGTTCATTTGTTGTCTATACTTAACAACACTCTCTCTCTCTCTCTCTCTCTCTCTCTCTCTCTCTCTCTCTCTCTCTCTCACTCACAAACACACACATTTTCATCACATACATTCTCATCAACCCCCTCCCATTATAAAAATATAAGAACAATTAAAAAAATAGCAAATTATGATATAAAGCATTAGAGAAAACTAGCATGTATCCTAAACTGACCTATTTCAACTCAGACTCAAACGCATAGGCAGGCCTAAGCCTAATATAATTTAAAATTGGTCACCTGAAATTGAACAAAAGCCTAATTAAATATGTTTGTTATATTTCCATTTAAGTAGACATACATTCGTTATTAATTATTAATTTTAACACCACCATTATTATTACGTTATTATTGATATCTGGACTTATTTGAACAGTAGCTATATAAAGTACTAGGCCTATAATTGATCCTGCCCACAATGCCCTGTCCGGTTAAGCCCCGGGATAATAGACATTTACATTTACATTTTTGTCATTTAAGAGACACTCTTATCCAGAGCGACGTAGAGTTAGTGCATTCATCTTAAACAAGCTAGGCCTCTATCTTCCATGTTATGTTGCTTGTCCAAACGGAGTTTAATTGCTGCAATTCCTTCGAAACCACAGAACAAGGATACATAGAACTGGGCAAAGGCTTTGACAGGTTAGATTGTCCTTCCTTGGGACTCGAATTTAGCAGTGGACCCCCGACGGCTGCAGACTCTGAGGGCTTTGAAGAGACAGCTACAGGGTTCCTCGGAGGGCGAGAGAACGATTTGGTCACTGTTTCATTAAGCACTATTTGAACCTTTCAGTTTATGGTAAATTGAGGGGGCACGCTGTAAATGGAAGGATTACGTAGGAAAGGCAATAGGAAATTATCTAACGGTTAATTTAACTCGTTTGAGTCGGAGTTTGGGATACATTCCTAATTGAGAAGGGAAGCAGGTGAAGTTTTGGTCCCACGCAGGTCCATTCAGACCAGGAATAAATGGTCTCTTTTCACATCCCACTGGTGATCATATATTATTGAGGGAAAGCCACCTAATGAATATATATTGAAGTTCCTATTAATCGAATTAGAGTTCACCCTTGCAGGTGTGAGAGTGAAAGACCACCGGCCCATTAAAACTGATTAACAAAGGAACTGCAGTTTGGGGAAAGTCTCCCCCTTTTCAGACCGACGGCCCTGACCTCGAACTGTCAGTTCACTATAATAGCCTGAAGCTTACGTTCATTATACCTTCAGGCCATGGCAAGACTATCTGGGGAGACAAACGAAACTCTCAAAAACACCATCACAGTCGTGTAGGCCAGTCGAGTTATTGGCTACAATCAAAGATAAGGAATAGCATGAAGCAGTTGTGAAAATTCCTGTGGCATGACTTTAAAAAAATGCATATTGGCCTAAATCATAAACCGTGATAAACCTGTTTTCTCTTTGCCCGTGGAAACCTCTGCTTTGGTCATACATCTGCAAGTAAACTTTGAATCGATTTGGATTTTTGATTTGAAGTACAATTCTGGCACTCGATAAATGTGACAACCCTCTCTTCTGAGTCCAAGAGCTTTGAGAGATCACGAATCATCCTGCCATGCGTAGCCTATAGGGGCCAGGAGTGTCCGGTAAGGAGCTTGCTTGTTTCAAATGGCGATGAAACTGTAAATTCTGGACACGTGTCCCATCAATGCTGTCATTGGTGACTTAGTCTAGTGGTATCCTGGCCACCACACAATATGTGGCAGTAACGTTTGCCATGCTCTTCATAATATGCCTTTTCTAAAGTGTCCATTAATTTGTTGGATTAGAGTTGCGTCTTAGCATTTAGTGGCTGAATTAATTAATATAGCTCTCCAAAACAGAGGACAATAAACTGAATATGATGATATCGACTAATTACATTTCAGAAAGTCCAAATTGCAGACCACTGCATCATAATAATGACAACACCTTATTTTGATGCAGAGTGATGTACTTTAGCTCAAGTGACTTATGAATAACTATACCACCAGAATAGAGATGTTATAGGCCAATTGTTATATTCAGTTGTATTATGATCATAATGCATAATGGTACATTTATTTGTGTGTGTGTGTGTGTGTGTGTGTGTGTGTGTGTGTGTGTGTGTGTGTGTGTGTGTGTGTGTGTGTGTGTGTGTGTGTGTGTATAACATAATTACTAATCACTGCCCTACACTGAAAAAAGTAAAAGTTATTCAATGGTTTTTCCTTGACTGATAAAGAACCTTTGAGTTAAGTGTGGGGTTCTTGACATGGCATCTAAGGTTCTTAAGAATTCTTGGTTCTTGAAATGTATGGAAGCCTGCAGATGTGTCCCTTTCATAGCACACAGCAAATTGGCCAGTGTTAACTTGATTTTTCAGTTGAACATTTCTAGTGTTGAATCAATAGTTAAATTAACACTGTAAAGAGTTAAATTAACACTCTGTGGTGTAAAGGAACCCCAGTGTTGGTGTTAATAACCAGAGTTGAACCAAAATCACACCCTTCATTACCATACAGGAAACTGCCAAAATAATGGAATCACTTGAGTAAATAAGGGATACAAAGTATAATGAAAGCAGGTGCTTCTACACAGGTGTGGTTCCTAAGTTAATTAAACAATTAATATCCCATCATGCTTAGGGTCATGTATAAAAATGCTGAGCAGGCCAGTATTTTGGATACCATGGCTATGACCCTATTGGATGACAATGCCCCCATCCACAGGGCATGAGTGGTCACTGAATGGTTTGATGAGAATGAAAATAATGTAAATCATATGCCATGGCTGTCTCAGTCATCAGCTCTCAACCCAATTGAACACTTATAAGGGATTTTGAAGCGGCGCCTGAGACAGATTTCTCCACCATCATCAACAAAACCTACCAGCTCTCACAGTCTCACGTCAGAATTAGACGTTCATCCATGTTTCTCAAACATCAATATTCTAAGTGTTTAAGGTTAAGGTTAGGCATTAACTCTGAATGGTTAAGATAAGGGTTAAGGTTTGGGATAGGCTTAAAAATATAAAAAACATATTTCTATCGCTGGATTCAAACTTTGGAATGCTTACGGCTATTTGCCATCCCTGTCAACAACTCCCTAGAAAAACCAAAACTTACTTGAAGATAACAGCGCTCACTGTTGCCCCTAGTGGCCAGTTTCCGCGCCCTCTCCCGACATTCTCAGACATGGATGGACGTGACCTGGCTGAACAAAACACCAAATTATGGAATTCCTCATGGAAGAATGATGTCGCATCCCTCCGATAGAGTTCCAGACACTTGTAGAATCTATGCCAATGTGCACTAAAGCTGTTCTGGCTCGTGGTGCCCCAACGCCCTATTAAGACACTCCCTGTATTTCCCAGCATGCTCTATTGCAGGTAGATTTTTTTTCTTTGTTTTTGCATGCACATTGATTGATTACTTAATCTTTTACTAATGAAATATAAATCACATTATTTTTTAAAAAACTATTCCAATCTGTTACATGGACTTATTGCACCCGTTACTGAAATGGTTGCTCCAGTTTATATGTTTAAGGTGGTCTCATATCTCAATCCTCCCAGCCCTGGCAGTCATTCTGAAGGCAGGTTGCGGGGAATAAAAATTCCAAACGCTGGATATCCCCACTCTGGCTGGATCACAATAGCGATTACACACACATCACATTACAAGAGAGCGTAATGTAACTTGCAGGCCTGATGTGGCCTGTGAACTATGAGTTTCAGGTCACTGTATTTCGGTAAATCTAGAACCCTCAAAGGAAAGCCTTATGAAACATTCATTCTCAGGAAGATTTTAAATTTAATGGCAACGTAGTCACTTAGGATCTTTACTTAATCTTAATATAACCAGACAACATCTCACTTAGTGAAGGCCACAGACCTAAAAATGATTGAATTCAACAGTCATGTCTTTGTCACTAGCAAACACTGTCATGGATGGTACTTGTAACTCAAATATTCTCTTGTAAGGCACCCTGGGAAATATGCCAGTTTCTTCAGAGATCCTAAAATGGTTCCCCTATCACTCTCAATAACCTTATTTGGTTCCAACTTGCAGCTTTATTTTTAAGAGTGTACTTACATATGTTCCCAGTTGTTCCATAAATGGAGCTGGTGTTATTTTATCAGCTAAGCCAGTCATGGTGAATGACAGCTTTACATACAGTATTTACAAAGGAAATAAATGAAACATCCCTTTGATTACGAAAGGTGGATGAAGTATCTCTACATTTCATGCAACAAGTCATAGTGAAATTATACAATTGAATTCGGTTATGTAAGACTACATATGGGCCTCCAAGAATCTGTCCTTGTCGAAATAATTTTTATGATGTGAATATATTATTCCATTTAGTAAATATGAAGCATGGCGGATTTATGTATAATATTTTGTAGTTGTTCAAAATGTGCACTTTTTACCAAACCGATAGGCTAAAAGGTAGAAAATAGTTTCGTGTTTGAGGTAAAAAAAAGAAAAAGAAAAGTAAGTTCACATGGCTGTAAGGCAGGTAAGTTTCATGTTGAGACTTTTTTGTTTGTGATTCATTTCTCTCTGGAAATAACAGGTTACATTTTGCATCAGTGCAAACCTTGGTAAATCTGGCCCATAGCCCAGTTATTCGTTTAGTGTCGGTCACGTGACTAGGGCCAGGTATGCACTCATAAATGCACTCCAGGTTGTGGCCTCACTTGAATGATATATTGCAGGGACGTACATAAACGTCCTAAACATTATCGCTGGAAAAATCTGCTCAATAATGGATACCTCGGGTATTTATGATGGTGGGCGCTTCCAACTGCCGTCACGGGAGGAATATGACTATAACCCTCCCTCCTGCCGCTACAGCTGTGACACGGAGCAGGTACGGATCCCCATGCCCGCTTGTGCCTCTGTCGAACACCAGAGTAAGGGGACTTTACTGCCATACGATCTACCTCCCTGTCAGTACTCGAGCCCTGTTCAGACACAGACCCAGGACCAGGAATACCTAACAGGCCAGGCTCGTGTACCGGACGACTACCATCCAGGAGATCCAGGAGTGGAGGGAGAGTCCCTGGGACACTTGCCATTTCCCTGGATGAGGAGCTCCAGAGTTCACTCGTATCAATCACTCCCAGGTGAGCAACCTACTTCGGGGCTACGTCATTATTACAATGTTTTTTATCTGCATGTCATAATTGTGAAATTGTTCTCTATTAATTTTTATTAGGCCTACACTTATGTTTTGAATCGACTTTGTGTCTGACAGGTGAAATTAAATGAGAGATGAGGGAGCAGAGCAAAGGTTTCACAAGGCATCAAAACTAGGCTTAACCTAGAATAAATAGGGTTATAGTATAAGAGTAAAAATGCATACAAATCGAGATAAATTAACTGAAAAAAAATAACTACACTCCTTGTAACCTTGCATAGTCTTTTTTAAGGTGGTCATTCCGAGAACCCAGACCAACACAAGCGGAGCCGCACCGCGTACAGCCGGGCTCAGTTATTGGAGCTGGAGAAGGAGTTCCTCTTTAACAAGTATATCTCCAGGCCTCGCAGATATGAATTGGCCACCACACTCAACCTGACAGAGAGACATATTAAAATCTGGTTCCAGAACCGGCGGATGAAGTGGAAAAAAGAAGAAACGAAAAAAATAATCTGACCTCCACGAACCGGGAACTTCCAATAACAATTGCTAAAACGTTTGGAGCAACATATTACCCTGGGTTTGAAAATCATGCCGGATAATTTTTTGCACTTGCCTATTAAATGATATACTGTATGTCCTTAAACTTTATAGCCTACGTTAGGCCTATTCTGAGGTTCAATGAACAGTTTACAATTTGAAGTTGCGAGCTATTAAGTTATTTATACAGTTAATGTGCATATCTAAGTAATATGTTAAGTAGTTGCCACATAGATATTTTAAATCAAACATTTTAATTAAAATGGATAAGATCACCCATTTGTTTCACTCGGAATTTATTGTCTAAATTATTTTACACACAATAGTTTACATAAATGAATCACTTGTTTACTGGGTTCTAAACTTGCATGTTATGATAAAAGCATGATAGGCCTACATTAATTAATTATCCATTTATGATTGTGTTGAATAGATTGAAGTCGAAATTGGAAGAATATCCATATCCTGAGGCAACCTGGTCTCAGAACATTTCGTATTATTCTGTACAAAAATCCGATACACTCCATTTATTATGTTACGTTTTATATGGTATGTATTGATTTGTGGATGTCCATCACCCATTTCATATGATATGTTACGAATTGCAATTCCTATTATATGTTACGAATCTTCACAACATACTATATGTTATGAATTTTCTAAATGTATGATATGTTAAGAATTCTAGTTAGGTGGCTAGGTGGCTAACATTAGCTTGCTGGCTAGGGTTAAGTTTAGGATTGTTTAGGAGTTAGATTAAAGCGTTAAGTTTAGGGTTAGGGGAAGGGTTAGCTAACAGGTAAAGTAGTTACAAAGTAGCTAATTAGAGAAAATGCCAAAGTTGTCCGTGATGAGATTCGAACTGACAACCTTTGGGTTGCTAGATGTTTGCATTATACGTTGGGAAATGCCTTCAAAACTAGCCACTAGGGGCAACAATGAGCGCCATTACCATCAAGTGGGCAGGGGTGGTGGAAGGGCACAATCTCATGACTCTGGATCAGAAGGTTGCGTGATCGATCCCCAGGCAGGTTACCCATGATGCAACTCAGTATTCGATGTCCATCCATGTAAGGGACATTGTGAAATGAAATGCAAACCAGACACTAGAGTCAACAGTGAGTGCTGTTACCTTCAAGTAGGCATTGTGGATGGGAATGGAGGATGGGTGCAAGCATCTTCCTCTGGTTACATATTTGAATCCAGCAATAGACAGTTGTTTTTGATATTTTAGTTTTAAGCCTATCCCAAACCCTTACCTTAGTCGTTCAGAGTTAATGCCTAACCGTAAGAATTCGGAGTTAATGCCTAAACTTAACCCTGGAACGATACAGAGAAGAAGCCAAACACTTCGACATTTGACATTTGGAATTTGATGTTTGAGAAACATGGATGAATGTCAAAATCGGACACGAGACTGTGATAGCTTGTTGCACTCCTAGTCGTGGACACTGGTTTGTTATTTTTGGTTTTAACCCAAACCTTAACCCTTACATGCTGACCAGACTGCCCAAGTTGTGTGTGTGAGCGTTGCTAAATAAATGTACACATACATGTTATTCAATCATTTAATCCAAACTGCTTGTGCGTGTCAACAGAGCACCAGGAGCAACAAAAACACATCGGAATTTGACGTTTGGAGTAACATCGAAATTTGCCGTTCGGAGAGGTGGATGAACGTCTAATTCTGCACTGAGACTGAGAGCTCCTTGTTCCACATAGCCTTAGCCAGCAGAATGGTTGGTCTCATACGTCTAAAAGGCATCTGCAAAGGGTTTACCTTAAGGGTGTCAAGACCTGTAATTTGTGGACAAATTATTTTATGAGCGGTTTAAGATATGATTTCCGTTTTCGACTGTAGGCCAATTTTTATAAACCTGCAGGCTAAAGATAACAAAATACCTTTTCAAAGTGAAGAACAATGCATATTGCTACATTTTCTCTTTCAGGGCCCTGTCATAGCCTAACTCAGAGAAAGTGAAAAGAAGAAAAAGGGACCAGCAGGATGATGGCAAATACCCAGAACCCCGAGTTTGAACAAACAATTAAGTCACTGTGTCACCTCCACTGTTTGTGCAAATGCAGGTTGCCAAGCAACACTCATCAACACAAATCAACACAACTGAGCGACTTTACTTTCAGCCTATAGGGGTTGGATTAAATACATGGTATTTTTGTAAAATCCTGGGCTATTTGTAAAACATCAATGTTGGCTGATATGAAAATGTAATTCTTTGACGTTTTGAGGTCGATTCTGCACCAGGACTATATTCCTTTTTTTAGCAGGTTCCCTTGTTCAGTTCAGTTATTCAAATCTCTATTTGACTCATTCATTGTGTACTCTGAGGTCATCTGGACCAACCTTTTAAGCTAAATATGATGTATGCACAAGTAATTTTCATGTTGTTAGAATACTAAGATAAGGATATTTGTGTTTGAATGGGAGTGGAATGGAATGGGCTGCACCTTTTGGGTGCGGACCACTGTGTGAAACGATGAGAAAGCCCCTACAGTCGCGAGGGCGCGTTTCAGCAAGTTAGACAGCGCTCGAGGGGACAGATAACCCTATACCATGCAATGACCACTGAATATGCTCTAGAGACAGTAGACTATGCCTAGTCTTACGTAAAAGCCATGTGTTTGAATGTCTGAAAGTGAAATTACATTGCTGATTGAAACAGCCTAAGATTAGACGAGTTTTGTTAGTCTATTGACAAATTAGCTTACAATAAGCTTAAAGCGGCAATCAGCAGTTGAAACAATAACAAAGAGAGGTCCCCGCCTCTGTATCGGTAAAAATCTGATGGACGGGGTCGGAGAAATGTTACAACTCTCAAATTCATAGACAGAGCTATGGATGCAAGGACTGACCAACCATGATACCAAAATTATAGTTTAAACCATGTTTTGAAGTTATGTAGTATCTGTTTAAATGTACTTTGTTAACAAACACTGGAGTAAAACAAACTTATATTTTGGTTTCTGTTGGGGTGCGACAGTTGAACTAAGCTAATGAGGAATTTATAAGTTATATTATTCAATAATCAATGGGTAGGCAACAACATATCATTCATTTCTAAGTCCAAGAATTGATGCAGCAACTGCAGATTGCTACTTTGACATTACGTTTTATGACAGCAATATCAATTTCAACAGGGTGTGTATCTTCACACTTCTGTGGTGATTAGGATACATATTTTTGGGCTATCCTAATTAAAAATATACAGATTTATGCATTCATTGATGTCAATGGGAGATTTGCGTGTTGATTCAAATGGACAGATTGACATATTCTGCCCAGAGGCAACACAAATATCCATATACCCGTATATATCACTGATTAGGACCTTTCATATAGCTCTATATAACAATGTTTTTGTCTTCATATAGCCTAATGAAATCTCTTTGGAACTTAGAGGGCTCTCCTAAGCTGCTGTTTAGAAGTCTCACATGGCACATCCATAGATAGCTTATTCCTATTCATTTCTATGGGTTTACAGTATTATAGGCTACTGAAACTGTCATTTTGACTTATGCTTGGCTCAGACACTAAAACAGGTCTGGAAAAACTGTTCGGGGTCAATTATTGACCAAAAAGCCTCCAGTTGAAACCAAAAATATTTGAATGCCCCCTTGTGGATGCTTGGTTCTCAGTGGAAGTAGGCTACAGGTAAGAACATAAAGGAAACAAGAGTAAATGAGGGATACAAAGTATATTGAAAGCAGCTGCTTCCACACCGGTGTGGTTCCTGAGTTACATAAGCAATTAACATCCCATCATGCTTAGGGTCATGTATAAAAATGCCCAGTTGCCCATTATTTTGGCTACCATGGCTAGAAGAGATCTCAGTGACTTTGAAAGTGGGGTCTCAAATGAGCATTAGGGGTTTCAAGGGTGCGTGTGCGTGTGCGTGTGTGTGTGCGTGTGTGTGTGTGTCAGTCACCAGATCTCAAGAGATTCTGGAGCTGCACCTGAGACAGCATTTTCCACCACCACAAAAAACAAAAACAAATTATGGAATTTCTCATGGAAGAATGGTGTCGCATCCATCCAAAAGAGTTCCAGACACTTGTATAATCTATGCCAAGGCACATTGAAGCTGTTCTGGTGGCTCGTGGATGGCCCAATGCCCTATAAAGACACTTTATGTTGGTGTTTCCATTATTTCGCAGTATGAAATCTTTTCTTGTTGGCAGTCAATCTATGTTATCATCCTGATCCCCAGTTGGTTACTTGGCTACACAATTCATGAATTACATTTACAAATTATTACTATAGACCAGGGGTTCACAAACTTTTCAATTTAGGCCCCATCATTGGGGAACATCTCTAGTTTTTCAGGTTTAATAAAGCTTATATCCTCTAATTCCATGGGCCTACATTTTGCCATGGCATGGATTTTTTTTCTTTAGTTTTAAAGCTCATTCCCTGCAATTCTACACACTTTGCCATGGGTTGGAGAGACGATTTTGCAGTTTTAAAGGTTAATTCCTGCAATTGTACACTTTTGCCCTGTCTTATGTGTGCTCGATGTGATATCTGAGTAACTCAAACATTACAACAAAATCAATGGGCTAAAACACCTAGCTCAAAAACATTAGCTGACATAGGCTAGTTGATCTGGACATTTCTGAAAAGTTAGAAATAGCTCTCTAAGGTCTGCAATGACTGACATGAGGAAAACTGCTGTGTCTCTACCTAATTTCGAAATTGCACCTTATGCATTGTACTATTACAACTTTCCAGAGTAAGTTGAAAGTCCGATTGAGTTCCTTAAAAAATTAAAACATGTATTATTTATTTTAACTCCGGGCCCCGTTCTGACCGCGCCCCACAGTTTGGGAAACACTGCTACAGTATAAACTGAGTATACAAAACATTAAGAACACCTTCTCTTTCCATGACAGACTGACCAGGTGAATCCAGATGAAAGCTATGATCCTTTATTGATGTCACTTGTTAAATCTACTTCATTCAGTGTATATGAAGTGGCCTCGCTACTGTTATTTTTCACTGTCTTTTTTACTGTTGTTTTTATTTCTTTACTTACCTATTGTTCACCTAATACCTTTTTTTTGCACTGTTGGTTAGAGCCTGTAAGTAAGCATTTCACTGTAAGGTCTACACCTGTTGTATTCAGCGCACATGACAAATAAACTTTGATTTGATTTGATTGGAAGGGGAGGAGACAGGTTAAAGAAGGATTTTTAACCCTTGAGACAATTGAGACATGGATTGTGTATGTGTGCCTGTCAGAGGCTGAATGGGCAAGACAAAATATTTAAGTGCCTTTGAACATGGTATGGTAGCAGTGTTGTAAAGTACTTAAGTACAAATAGTTGAAAGTACTACTAGTTTTTGGGGGTATCTGTACTTTACTCTACTTTTTATATTTTGGGCTACTTTTATTTCACTACATTCCTAAACAAAATTATGTACTTTTAGTCCTTACATTTTCCCTGACACCCAAAAGTACTTGTTACATTTTGAATGCTTAGCAGGACAGGAAAATGGTCCAATTCACAATCTTATCAAGAGAACATCCCTGGTCTTCCCTACTGCCTCTGATCTGGCAGACTCACTAAACACATGCTTTATTTGTAAAGTTTTGGAGCATTTTGAGTTTTGGAGCATGCCCCTGGCTATCTGTAAATGTAAAAAAAGTTTGCTTAATATAAGGAATTTGAAATTATTCATAGTTTTGATACTTAAGTATATTTTATCAATTACATTTACTTTTGATACTTAAATATTTTGAAAATATTTTGAAATACTCTATTAATGTATCTTTACTTTTACTGAAGTATAACAATTGTGTACTTTTTCCACCACTGTATGGTAGTAGGTGCCAGGCGCACCGGAACTGCAACACTGTTGAGTTTTTCACACTCAACCGTTTCCTGTGTGTATCAAGAATGGTCCACCACCCAAAGGACATCCAGCCAACTTGAGACAATTGTTGGAAGCATTGGAGTCAACATGGGCCAGCATCCCTGTGGAACGCTTTTGACACCTTGTAGAGTCCATGACCCAACAAATTGAGGGCAAAAGGGGATGGGGGTGCAAGGCCAAACGGGGATGGGGGTGCAACTCAATATTAGGAAGGTGTTCCTAATGTTTGGAATACTAAGTGTAGACTGTAATGATTATGTATTAGGTAATGCTGGGAAGTGAGTGCGTGTGTGTGCGTGTGTGTGTGTGTGTGTGTGCGTGTGCGTGTGGGTGTGTGTGTGTGTGTGTGTGTGTGTGTGTGTGTGTGTGTGTGTGTGTGTGTGTGTGTGTGTGTGTGTGTGTGATGTGACGTAACGCACTATACTGGGTTGCGCATTAGTACCATACATGACATTCCACTCCTGTTTAAAAATGTGGAATGTTGAATCAACATCCAAATGTAATCATATCTTATCCATAGAACACCCTTCTACTTGTTTACAAACACAACGTGATTGATATGAGTTGATGCAAGAAACAGTTATCACAAACAACATCCTCAAGGGCCAGCTGACCTTTTACAGAGTTGGAAAAAGTAACACGTGTTATAGCCACGATACTGTCTCAGAAAATAATAACTTAGACCAGAGATTGTCAGAAAGTGGGCTCTAGCTGGCCCATATAGGCTACACATGAAATTGTCTGAAAGCAATTGGCTACATGAACCCTAATACGTGTAAGTATCCAACTGATTTGTGCAGCAATGCATTGGTTCTGTTTTTTTTTTTTTGTATAGCCAACTGTAATGCTTACAACAAATCACAATTCCGAAAACGCCAATGAACTATTTTAATGGACTGACGTTTTGAATGTGTTGTTGTAGAGTGTGAAAGAAAATGAGAGCCAACAGTGAGGATCTCTACACGTTTTATGCACAAACAATTGACTTCTTTGTTTGGAGAAAAATTATCACTGATTTTTGTTTTTGCGATTCTTCGTCTAAGCCAGGAACATGTGGAAGTCATCGTGCTGAGCGGCTGGAGAGATGTGTTTCTCTACAAGGGAAGCGCTGCCGTGCGGGCCGGGCACGGCTGGAAGTGCCGCTAAGAGAGAAGCCAGGTCAGCCGGCCTGGTCGTCTGACCTGGCTCAGCATCGCTGAGTGCAGTGAGATATAAATTCATAATGACCCTTTATCCTGTGTGTCTGTTAGGAGAGCTTCAGGTTCGGGGGTGAGGAAGGGAGTCACATATCACCTTCACAGAGTCCGTAAACAGAGGCAGTGGTGTGCCAAAGTTTTTTCTTTATAAGAAATTGCTCAGAAAATAAGAATGACTGTAAGTTATTCTATCTGAGAGTTAAATGAAGTAAATATGAGGTTGAGAGAGAGAGAGGGAGAGAGAGTTTGAGTTGTGTAGTTCATGGTGTTGGAGCGCCCCCTATGCGCTATGGAGGCTTGGACGGTCATGTATCCAAGTTTCGGGTTTTGAAAAGTGCGGATGAGCTCTAGGCTACACTGATGTTAGACCAAAACTATCCAAATACAACCTATTAGTATACTATTGTTACTATTTCATTAGATGTGTATTACAATCACATTTCTTTGACTGCTTTTAAACATAGGCTATCTTAATAATGACTAAAACAACCCTGGTCACATTTGTACATTTGTACATTTGAAAGTGTGTTCCCATTGGGTCTTTGCGCAAACATCTTTAAATGTTGCTTGATAACTCAAATGTATATTGCGTGCTTTCCTTCTAAAATAGTCTCTATAATCGGATTCTTATTTCTCCCCCTTTCCTACATCACAACACAGCAGAGAAATCTGACTCCCGCTCCAGTCTCACTGAGAAAACAGATAGGGCTCTTATTTTGAAAGGAACCCCATGCTAGAGGGTAGTAGAGGGGGTCATTTCCTGAGAGTTATTTACTTTGAGCCAGATGATTCGTTTTTTGGGGGGAAGGATGGACTGTAACGTTGAATCAATTACAGGTCGCTGTAGCTCAAGCGCATTTGTGAGCGCGGTCGTGGACGCAGACGGAGGGGTGCACATATGCTAGCTCTCAGAGTGAAGGATCGTGGCCATAGGATTACTACTACTACACACTTGAGGAGAGGAGCCTACACTGAGAGGAGCCCTCACCGGAGTGATTTTATGCTCCCGATTTAATTCTACTGGGATTTATCACCGAGACGCAAAATCCAAGAGAATTTAAAAGGTTTGTATTTTAGACAAATTAGCTAATCTTTTTCATTTTTGCTAACTTTAATTTTTCTCAAGAATCCTATGAATTGAGATAATGTTTATTTGTAAAAATGAGTTGCTAAACATACCACTTTTAGGCTAGTTAATATGTCCTTCTTTGTGAAAATCCACAAAATAGCCAGCTTTTTGTTATGGCACAACATTGTGAAAACTTTTCCCGATAAGAAATTATTCATCTGACCGGATCCATCCATCACACGTTGGGGGCTTTCATTATCCTAAACTTTGAAGATGCATTAGCTTGCAAGCTATGTGTTACTTCTGTATTGAACGGGATTCAGTTTTCCATGCAACATATGGTCTCACCTCCGGATGCCGAGCGGAGAAAAGTTGCTAACTCGACTGGATAAAAGCGCTCAATTTCGGCCTTACTGCTGGAGGTGTCACCTCGAGAACTGAGCCTCCATTGTGGGATAGCGCTGCCTGCCCTCTCATCTAATGGGAAACACATTGGAAATTGGGATTTCAAGTTGTTTTCGTTTCTGCGCTTGGAATGTGTGGAATTAAATGGAATATTGTGCATTGGGATTTGCATGCTGAGATGGGAAGCAGACTGTAGCCGATCGGATTTTAAATTAGACACAAGAGTCATTTTGAGACCCACTACAAAAAAGTAGGATAAGAGGGACCCCATTCCTGGTCGGATGTAATTTCAGTGCGCCAAACAAAATGCAAATAGCCTACACGCATATTGCCACCAAAAAAAGTATTCATAATTAGATTACAATTTAATGATGCACTGTATTTCTTAAGACTGAAATAATTGAGTTGAGCGAAAGTCTAATTAGAACTTTTAAAGTTTTTTATCAGTGAAACTCACTGCCTTGCTTGCCTCAATGCCCCAAACACCCTCTACATTTCGAAATGCTATCTTTAGAAATCTCTCTGCTATATTCCCATGGAAATCAATTCTACACATGTGGGATTGAATTTAACAGTTTAAGTGTCTGTGGAGGACAGTGAGCTGAACAACCATCCCCCAGCTGTTTCCAAAGTGTCAAGCCCAGAACGGCGCGTCTGGTAGGCGGCACATTTGTTGGGACTGTACTGTTGGTGGGGGTGAGAAAAAGAGTGGAGAGGAGAACCAGCAGACAAGCGGTACATTTGCACAACAGGCTGGATAGGAAATGTCCTACACCAATGGAGCCGGTTGAAACAACAATGTGCGCAAAAGTGTCAAGGTATATTAGTCAGGATTCCCACGCTAATGTTTGTCTTACAGACTTCTCTTCAGAGAGAGCTTTTAATTATAGGCCCTCTCTAACCCTGGGTTTGATTTGCCAGTCATAATTAGCCAGTCCGGGATTCGCACAAACAACTCTCTGACAGTCAAAGTAGCAGCAAAATGATGAGACAATAGGGATTTTTTTATGAGACAATAGGGATTTTGATAATGGATAAAAAATTATGCAGACTATTTTAATCGCCCCAATGGGAGATTAAAACAATTAGTAGATCATTTAAAATAATGATCCTATAGTCACAAATTTGTTTAAAACAAATAATAGATTCGAGTCAAACTGGTAGATTGCATTCATGTTTCAAATGTTTTCAGCGTTGAGCGCGCGCGCCTCTGCTTGGAGTTGCGTCTGTCTCTGATCATCTGCTGATGGAATTCAGGGTACGAACATCACAGGTCCCGCGCGCCAGACAGACAGACGGATAACACACAGACCAGGAAAATGTCTGTTGACCAGAACATGACCAAACGGCAAACTAGATTAAACCTAGATTAGTTATTTGCTTTCTCTTGGCCAGGTCGCAGTTATAAATGAGAACTTGTTCTCAACTAGCCTACCTGGTTAAATAAAGGTGAAATAAATAAATAAAATAAAATGTAACAGCTCAAAAACGTATATTGGTCGAGTTGCTTGGTTTACAAGCCAACACTGAAAAAAAAAATAAAGGTTCTTAAATGGTTCTTCCTCAGCTCTTAAGGTTCCTTGGATAACTCTTGCACGATAATTAACCGTTGACTTAAGTGTGGGGTTCTTGACGTGGCATCTACAGTTCTTTGGAATTCTAAACGGTTATTTAAATGTACTGCCTGCAGATGTGTCCCTTTCAGAGCACACAGAAAATTGGTCAGTGTTAACTAGTGTTGGTTTGTCAGTGTAACATTCCTAATGTAGATTCACGAGTTACATTAACACTGTAAAGGGTTAAATTAACATTCAGTGGTGTAAAATAAACCCAGTGCTGGTGTTAATAACCAGAGTTGAACCAAAACCACACCCATCATTATCATATTTCCTAGCATACTCAATTGCAGGTTGATTTTTCGAATTGTTTACTTCAATATCTATGTTTTTGTACATTGATTGATTTATTAATCTTATTCTACTAAAATATAAATAACATACATTTTTCTAAACTATTCTAATCTGTTACTTGGATTTATTGCGCCCATTACTGAAATGGTTGTTCCAGTTTAGATGTAGTAGTAGTAGTCTCGTAATCTCATGTCTAAGTCTATCCAACCCTAGCAGTCATAAATATTCAAAATGTTGGATATCACCACTCTGTATTCTAATAGGAATTGCACATCATTTGCAAACTATGAGTTTTAGGCTACTGTACTAGGGTAAAACTAGGCCCTCTAAAGAAGGCCTTATGAATTTGAATTGTCTGAAATATATATGTTTTTTATGATAACGTTCACTTAGGATCTCAATTAGTGAAGGCCACAGTACTGGAAAGGAATGAATGCAACAACCATGCCTCTGTCACTAGCAAACACATTCATGGGTGGTACTGGTAACTCTAATATTCACTTCAAAGGCACCCTGGGAAATATGCAAATAAGGCTTAAACCCCTACAGGAATTCCAGTTCTGGAGAGCTGAAACATTTCTGGTTTTGGATTTTTCAATGGTTCTTCAAAGAACCATCCCATTTATGGTTCTTCAGAGACCCTAAAATGGTTCCCCTATGGCATCGCTCTCAATAACCTTATTTAGTTCCCACTTGCATCTTTATTTTTAAGAGTGTATGGCGGAAACCATGTCTATATTTTCAGTTGCAGTCAATAAATCAAGCCTATTTGTAGATGCAAACAAATATAGGCCTATTTGAAAACTTTTGTAGTGCTTTCAATGTGTTGATTAAGGGTGCTAGATTAGGCAGGAAAATCAATCAATTTGAAAATAGAGAAGGCCAGATTTAAAACTTCAAAGCAATATGAAGAGAAGGAGCACACAATTTCTGTAGTTCTATATAGCCTAATGCACATCCAACTCATGTTGCTGCTACTAATGTGCATTGTATGGAGATGACAAATACAGTCTGCAAGTTTGTAGCCGACCTATCCACAGAAATATAATATTTATTTTGATTGGACTACATGACATGGAACAAAGGAACTTTCTGCTGGAGAAAGGATTTACAGCCAGAAGATGCCTGATGCAAGCAAAACGTGTACTATGTCGCCCCCTAGTGAATTCAGTGCCTGATTCTTTTTATATACCTTGGCCCCTATGCTATTCAAACATATCTAACGTTTTTATAAACATCTCCCAAGAACAAACCAGTGTAATCATTGACTCAATGTGCCCTTTACAAGACCTGGCATGCCACAGTTACAACTGGAGAAAGGAGAAAGACAGTCAGTCTAAAAGCTGTGCTGGAGCAGTAAAAGTCCACCTATTGATTTAAATTGATCAAATTGCAATGTTTTCCAAAAAGACAGAGGTATCTTCTACCGTAAGTCAATGTATTTTCTCTTCGGGTTAGGCTGATAGTTTTGGTTTTGCAACATCTGGTGGAACCATGTTTGACCTGCCTGTATTTCTACTCTTCCAGCTGAATTAACCATCCGTGACCATGGATGAAATGAAGACATGTCTCATCATTGGGGTGGTCTTGTTTGGGTTGTTATCGGGTAAGAAGCTAATTTAAATAAGTAAATACCTTTCTATCACCTGGGGTGTATTCATTAAAACATTTACTCCAAATGGAAAATGTTTTGCAACGAAAACTAGAGTTTCTATTGGACAAATTCAGGTAGGTCCCTCCTAATTGTTTTTTCCGTTTGCTTCCGTTTGGTTCTTAAACAGTAAATGTTTTCTGTTCCAATATGTAATGAATACACCCCTGGGTGTGTTCATTAGTCAGATTCCGTTGCAAAACAAAACAACCTGCCTTTTCCTTTTAGTTTTAGTTTTATCACTGTTAAAAACCTGTATGGTTTTGTATTGATTACCCTATGGACGTTCAGTGAACTGTTGCGCTTTCCTTTAGTTACCTGCGGAATGACGCCACCAACCATTGTATCAACTGAAGATGAGTTTGTTCTCAAGCCACTCTCCGTTTTCAACATCAGCTGCACTAGTAAAAGGAACGTTGCTTGGGTCGAGCCCTTACCGGACAACACATTTGTTTTGCCTGGATATTACATGGCCACGCTCTTCATCTATAACGCTTCCGTGACACACACCGGATATTACACCTGCAAATACCAAGACAAAGAGGGCGATGAGAAGGATGATGAAGACAATGAGGCAGTCATATACGTTTTTGTCCCAGGTAAATTTGGTGGAAATGGTTGTAATTTCCATGCACCATCACTTTATTCTATTATACTTCCCATAGCTGCAGTTCTTTGACCGAACAACCTTGTTTTGCCTTGCGCAGATCCCAAGGTTCCATTCGTGCCTGAGGAGCCAGACAGCATGGTAGTTCTAGTCTATCCTGGTGAAACCATCATCCCATGCAGGGTGTCAGACCCTCACTCCCCGGTGGTCCTAAAGAGTGCTCCCAGTGGAGTAGAGGTGGACGCTGCTTATGACAACAAGATCGGCTTCATTGGCAACCTGGACGCTGGACTCTACGTCTGTGAGACCACCGTGAACGGCGTGACAACGACCAGTGACATCTACACCGTGAAGGAAAACATACGTAAGTCCAGATGTGGATGATTTGGTTGTGCTGCTTAGAATTCATATCACTTTGGTTGTATGTACACATGACTATAAGCCGCTTTGGATAAAAACGTCTGCTAAATGGCATATATTATATTATTTTAAAAACTGTCTTTGTTTAGCAAAGAGAGAGAAATAGAGGGAGAGAGAGTGAGCGAGAGATGTGAGGTGATCTGACTGCATTACAGAAATGCCATCATGTCATTAGTACCAAGGGAGAGGACTTCACTGGGTTGTTGTCAGACAGACAGAGAGAGTGTGATGGCATCAGCCTGCAGTGAACTCTTAGAGGGGGATGACCTCATGGCTGTCAGGGGATGACCTCATGGCTGTCCGGGGGAGCAGTTGACCATGCAGGGACCTGTAGATGACCATGTTGTCCCTGTTGACCGTATTGTTCCTGTTGACCATATTGTTCCTCCTTCCCGTGGTGGTCTGTACAGTGATGGAGGACTTCCATGTGGAGGTGAAGGCCAGCGAGGAGGCAGTAAGACTGGGGGACCCCTTCAACATAACCTGTGTGGCACCTCCAGGACTGCCCTACCAGCAGCATTGGCTTCACCCTAGGAAACAGGCAAGGACCTTATCCCTCTCTCCATCTCACTCTTTCTCTCTGTCTCTCTGTTTGTCTCTCCTCCCACACCCTCCCTCTTTCCTCTACTTCCTCTCCCGTGTTAGCCTCCTCTCTTACCTCCCTTATAATAATATCTCCTTGTCATCCGTTCTCCATATCCCACTTCTCTTCCCTCCTTAGTATGTCTCCTTCTGTCTCTCGATCCAGCTCTCTTTCTCTCTTTCCATCCCTTATCCCTCTTGGTGTCACTACGGCTGATTCATCTCCCCAGTCGTCTTGTAGTGATGAATGGCTTGGGCTCAGGCACAGTGTGGGCCCGCGTAACATAACTCTGAGGATGGATGGGCCTTAGTTGTTAAAGGTATGTGTCACTAAGTACAGCTGTATCTCAGCACCGTGTCCATTACCAGGGCTGGAGCCAAATGGTGCATCATGGTACTATAACCCCAGCTCTCTCTCAGTCAGACAGAGGGAAGGAGTGAGACAGTTGTTTGTTCAAAAACAGGGCAAATGGGTAGAAGGAAGAAGGAAGTTCAAAGGAGAGGGCAAACAGTAAATCACATGACCTCTGTGACCTCTGGATGTGTAGAACAGATATACACCCCCACCTCCTCGTAACCCCAGTGAATTTAGGATGTGTGTGGATGTGTTTGAGCATTGAGTGAGTGTTAGGTCAATGGAATGTTTATTTGAGATGATGAGTGTGTCCATTCGTGTGTATAGTCGTGCATCATTTAGTTCATTTAAGTTTGTGTGCCAGTGTATATGATAGAAGTATGGGTAGTGGATAGAGACTTTGTCTGACGTGTCTATGTGGATTAGAATGTACGTGTGCACCACTGTCTTTGTGTGCGCTGTGCGGTAATCCCCGCATCACATTGTGACAGAGCGTCTGTTTTAGCGGTGGGATTACTCTAAGCCCTTTTCCAGAGACAGTTAAGGTAACTGGAACTCAGGACTTCTGACTCCTGGCTTTAGTCTCAGTTGCAATTACAGGCTTTTTTAAAGCCTCGGGTCTTGATTTATCTCCTGTGGACCAGCACGTGTTTTCACCATCAGCTCACATACAGATAGAGAGACATGCTGCTCTGACATACAGAATTAAACACTAAACCTGTAAAAAGGTGGAGAAGAGTATATGGACAATGGATTTTCTTTCCTAGAGTTGGGGATAGACGATGTGTGTGTGTGTGTGTGTGTTTGTGTGTATGCATGTGTGCGTGTGTGTTTGTGTTTACAGTGGTTTTAATCTCCTGTCCTCTTGTTCCTCTATCTAGGCTGTGGATGCAGTCCAGATGAAGCAGACTCTGGCTGATAGAGTGGTCTACACCCTCAGTATCCCAGCAGCCTCCTCTCAGGACAGTGGGGTGTATGAGTGCTCTATCACCAACAACTTCAATGGAGAGATCAGAGCCAACATGGTGGCTGTCACTGTCTTCGGTACGCTCGCTCATCCTTATGGCCAATCAAAAATTCTTATTGGAAAAATATGAGTAATGTTTATCACCAGTCAAACCATGCATTGTAGACAATTTGTCTTAAGACATTGCCTATTCTTCAAAAACATTTATATTTATTACCAATACCACTTAGTTGTAGATGTATTAAACAGAAACTACTTGGGATTTTTTAAGATGTATTTGAATCCAGCTGATACTTCTTGGTTAGTCTCATTGAATTCACATTAATGCGTGGAGTTAATTCATCCTGCCTGTCAGTGTCAGTATGAGGTGCTAGAGGGGAGGGGTTCTGCAGTCTCCCTACAGTAGAGTCGAGGCACACCTCTGCTTTCATCATCAGCCCCAATGCTTTATGGGATGGCTTCAACAGATGTGTGCCAGACTTTCACTCCTCTTTTTCGGTTTCTCTTGTCCTTCCTTCGGGGTGTCCCCCCTCTATCACGCTCCCTTTCTTCGACTTCCTCTCTTTTGCACCCCTCTCTGTAGAGGAGAACTCCTTTGTGATGTTGGACCACAGTGGGATCGGAGCGGTGGAGTTTGTCAGTATGATGGAGGAGACAGAGTTCACCATCAGTATTGAAGCCTTCCCTGCTCCTAAAGTCACCTGGCTGAAAGACGATATCGCCATCACTGAGAACAGCTACTTCCTCACCAAGACCAGACGTCTGGGGGGCAACCAGTAAGATCATAACATCTGTATATAGCAACGCTGGGGTTTGTGTGTCTGTGTGTCTTTGGAGCTCTGTGTGGTGTGTGCTGCACTGAGCTATGTGGTTCTCTGCCCATCTCTCAGCTATCAGAGCACTCTGACTCTTCGGCAGTCACTAGAGAAGGACAGTGGGAATTACACCATCGTGGTCCTCAGCAGCGCTCACACTGCCCAGTTCTCCTTCACCCTCAAAGTGAAAGGTGAGAATAACCTCAAGCCATGTGAAAATGCACTTATACATGTGTGTGAACATGCATTTATGTTTCTATGTTTTCAAATGTGTTAGCAACTGAATGAGTCAGTGTGTGTGTATAATCTCAGTATCGTCCTAAATCTGACAGTATGTCTGCCTGTGTGTGTGTCTTCCAGAATCAGGCCCAGTACTGTTCCAGCCAGCCTCAGTGCCAGTGCTGTTCCCCCAGAGAGAGGAGTGGATTGTTCCCCTCCACACTCCCTTCACCCTGACCTGCAGGGGCGAGGCTGAGCTGGCCTGGGACACGCCCATCTACCTATCAGAGCAGACCGAGGAGGACAACAGCGGCCTGTTCATCACCACTGTTACCGTAGAGAACGCGACAGCAGGGCACACTGGCTTCTACACCTGCTTCTACAAAGGAGGGAACTCCACTGAGGAGGGAGAGGACAGCAGCATCTACATATATGTGCCAGGTATAGAGAAGACAGCACTGTAGTGCTGGAGTTAAATATGTGCTAGCAATTTGAATTATAGGAAACTTACCATGCCCTCGTCTCACTTCCTCAGATCCAGAGGTGCCCTTCGTGCCCTCGCTGGTGCCCTTTAGCAACCACGTCCTGAATGGTCACGATGAGATGGAGATCCAGTGCCGCGTGTCGGACCCCAGTGCCAATGTGACCCTGGTCAACGCTGATACCCAGCAGGCCGTGCCCATGGTGGTCTACGATAGCAAGAGGGGTGCCGTGGGCTTCTTCAGCGCAGGAACCTACGTCTGTAAGGCCCTGGTCAACGGAGAGGAGCACCTCAGTGAGGAGTACATTGTCCACGGCTGGGCAGGGGGGTCGGAGCTCCGTGTGGAGCTGAAGGCCCAGAAGACAGTCCTCTTGGCGGGAGACACCATCAATGTCCTTTGTGTGGCCCGGGGGTCTGAGATACTGGAAGACCGCTGGAAGTACCCTGGAAAACTGGTAAACAAAAGCACATACATAATTATGGTTCTCTTATTGGAGAGGAAATTCATTGATTCATTTTAAATTGCATTTGTTTGTTTGATTATAAATGGGTCTAACTTGTGTGTGTCTGTGTGTGTTTCAGGCGGACCGGGGCTTGAAGTCGGTGCGTGAGAATAAGAGGGACCAGGAGATCCAGTACACCTTGACTGTCCCCCAGGCTTCAGCCAAAGACAGCGGCATCTATGTCTGCTCCATCACTGACATCATCAGCAACGAGAACCAGACCAAGGAGCTGGCCATCACTGTCTATGGTACGTTTGTGTCACTGTTTATTTACCTAATAACAAGGCAAAAATCTTGGTTTATCATCTTGCTTGAACTGGTAGATTGCTCTAACTACCTGTAACCTTTACATAATGTATTAATGGTTCTGACTCCCATTTTCTGTCCTGATAGAGAAGCCATTTGTGTCGCTGCGCCCGGCGTTCAGTTCACAGGAGTCAGCAGATTTGGATGAGGTCAGACAGTTCCAGGCTGACATTGACTCCTTTCCCAGCGCTCAGGTCACATGGCTCAAAGATGGCCTCCCTCTCAACGACGTGGCGGCCGAGATAACCACCAGCCTCCGGAAGGTCAACGAGACCAGGTGAGAAAGACTTCCTCTGACACCACTCAACAACGCCTAAATACTCGCACACTACACTCATTGGCTAATAACATGTTCAGGTCGGCAAAATCAGGTGAGACTTCCTCTGACATTATTCAACACTGACTAAAGAGATAGGAAATACCACAGTCCTGCACACTACACTCTGTGGTCAATGACAGGTTCCCAGTTCACCTAGGATGTTCAGATGGCTATTATTAAGGTCTGGTGTTGTTGTGCGATGTTAGTGGAACTTGTCTCTCGTGACAGACTTAACAGCGTGCTCATGAGATTTGGTTCTGGTTGCCAGGATTAGAGTGTAATCATACATGTTGTTTGGACTCTGTAGGTACAAGAGTGTTCTGACCCTGATTCGGGCCAAAGAGGAGGACAGTGGGAACTACACCATCAGAGTGCAGAACGGGAACCAGACCCACAGCCACAACTTCAGCCTGCAGGTCAAAGGTGAAGCAGAGGAACGCCCCAACCCCTTCATTTGGATTTACCTTTATTTTACTGACATAACAGGGCTCCCACTCTCTCTCGCTACCCCCTGTCTCTCTGTGTCTGTATTGTGGTCTGACCCCTGTTGCCTCTGTCTGTGTCCAGTGCCTGCAGTCATCGTGGACCTGATGGACCTCCACCATGGCTCAGGCCAGTCTGTAGTGTGTATCGCTGGAGGCATGCCTACTCCTAAGGTGGAGTGGTTCATCTGCAAGAACATCAAGCAGTAAGGGCACAATCTCACGACCCCGCCTTCTTCCTCTTTATCTCTCCATTCTATCTCTTTCAGTCCAACAATAGCCCATTTTCTTCTTAGAATTCACATACACCTACTGTACATTGTTCACCTCTACCAGGCCACTTCATATGCTACTATGCCCAATGTGACAATGTCATGGTATCATGTGGTCTCATGTCTTTACCCTCCCTTCCTTCCTTCCTTCCTTCCTTCCTTGCTTCCTTCTTTCCTACCCTGCCCAGCTGTGCCAACGACTCGTCTCAGTGGGTGCCCCTGCCTACCAACAACACAGAGATCACTGTGGAAGCACACATTGACCAGGACAACCAGCTGGAGAGTCAGGTGATCTTTGGGCCTCTGGAGAACACCCTGGCCGTTCGCTGCCTGGCCAGGAACGAGATGGCCGCCGTCAGCAGGGAGGTCAAACTGGTGTCACAAGGTGAGACATACACTCACAAAGTCACACTTACCTCCTCCTTCAGTTAAACAATAAAGATGGTTGGCAGAGTGTGGTGAATAGATTTACAGTATCTTAGATTGCCGTTTTGCCTGCGGTATATTTTCTTCCTCCTGTAGTCTCTTCTTTTACTAGCTAGTTTCTTCCTGTGGTTGCTTCCCTTTGTGACACTTGAAGTGTGATAGGCATTGAAGAGACTTTGCGGGGCTGTCAGTGTTGAGGCAGCTGTCTGGTAAAGCTATCTGTGGTCGGGCAGCGTGTCCCACACTGTCATTGTGCAGCTGTGTGTTAGCCTGGGAGACTTTTACTGTGAAAAGTGAATCCGCAGTAGTTTAAGCCATTTGGCCCCTCCAGCTGTGCCCCCCTCCCCAACCCTGCCCATCTCCTTAATCCCTTCAACACACCTTTTGAGGTCCCACTGGCTTGGCTGATTGGGTGTGAGACTGCATGCTGAACTATATCATTTAAATAGGGTATTTGGATTGCTATGTGGAAGTTCTTCATATTTGACCTCATTTGGGTTTTTTCAATTCATCAAACTAACATTCCCATATTGACATTGATTTCTCCATGTTATTTTCTTCTCTGTGGCATTCTCCATGTTGTGCTCGCCATCTCATGTGTGTGTGTGGTGGTTCTCTTCCTGAACAGACCCTCACTCAGAGCTGACTGTAGCTGCTGCTTCCCTGGTGCTGCTGGTCTTTGTCATCATCTCACTCATTGTCCTGGTCATTATCTGGAAACAGGTACAGCAGATGGTCAATGCCCCTCACACACAAGCACAAACCCACCCACTCACTCACTCACTCACTCACCGACTCATTAAATCCCTCATCTACACTTTAAGTGTCCTAGAGCCTTAGGTATTGATCTGTTTTGCTATGTCCTCTGTCCTACAGAAACCTCGCTATGAGATCCGTTGGAGGGTGATAGAGTCAGTGGGCCCTGATGGCCATGAGTACATCTACGTGGACCCCATGCAGCTACCATATGACTCCAGATGGGAGTTCTCTCGCGATGGGCTAGTACTGGGTGAGCCGACTGCACTGCTTCCTCTCTCTGTGATCTTACTGTGGTCATGTTCTTGTCAGAGTGTCACATCACCATGTTTGGGTGGTCAGAGTGTCACAGTACCATGGTCTGATGGTCGTGTTCTGGTCAGGCTGTGGTCTGGATGTCTCCCTCTGGTCTTTGAAGTGAAGATGTGATAAGGCCATCTGGCCTGGCAGACAGGGGAGGCTGGGACGTGCTGGCTGGGTTTGGGTTCCGACTCACTGATCAAAGAGAATCTCAACCACTGGGGACCTGGGGAAGTCACTGATGAGAGGGCAGAGGCAGACGTGTGTACGTGTGGTTTTGTCTGTCTGTCTGTCTGTCTGTATGTGTGTGCATGAGTGTGTGTGTGTGTTTGTTTGCTTGCCTGTCTAGGTTTGTGTATTTGTTTACACTCCTTGTTAACTGATCGTATACCATGTTTGGTGTGTCCGCAGGGCGTGTCCTGGGCTCTGGGGCGTTTGGGAAGGTGGTGGAGGGAACTGCATACGGACTCAGCCGCTCCCAGCCCGTCATGAAGGTGGCCGTGAAGATGCTGAAACGTGAGTTGACCCCAGACAGCTATACAGACAGCTATAGAGAGGATCATTAAGTCCTGTGGAGATTGCCTGGAGAGAGCTGTGTGCTTGAACACCATCAGCCAGTCACAACAATACCTTTAGGCTCAGACGCACCGGTAGCCTTTGCCAGCCGAGAGTACTTAGCACCTCTAAACAGAGTGCCGGCCATAATTTGTAAACTCAGTGCAAACCGATTCTACACGTAGAACAACATGAAAACGTTGTCAGTCAGACGTCCATCAGCGGGTGGTCCATAAAACACACCGTGCTGAACAAACAGCATCTGCACGGCAGATCCACACCCGGTGCGGTGTGTGTGCTCCCTTACGTTGTGATTGATGAAACAATTGCAAGCATTGATGGATGTTGTTGATGTTGATGAGTTGATTGGTTGTGTGTGATGGACTGATAGTTGCGGTGTGTTTGATTGAAGGTTGAGTGATTGTTTGTCTGTTTCTCGTTGTAGCCACGGCCCGCTCCAGTGAGAAACAGGCCCTGATGTCAGAGCTGAAGATCATGACTCACTTGGGCCCTCACCTCAACATCGTCAATCTGCTTGGGGCCTGTACCAAGTCAGGTGACTACACACGCACAAATGAACGCGCACACATACGCTTATAGGCACGTACGCGTACACACACATACAGTTTTGATAGCCAAGAAGGGAAGTTGCCATTTCTCTCTGAGCCAATGGTGGATGTAGTATTTAAATAGGATTTTTATGAGTGTAAAAGCTTGCCCTCTTGACGTTGCTTTAATCCTTTACGAGCCTCTGATAAGACTAGCCAGCAGACTGACGCCTGTGTCTCTATCTCTTTGTTCTGTTCCCATGCAGGCCCCACCTACATCATCACTGAGTACTGCTTCTACGGAGACCTTGTCAACTACCTGCACAAGAACAGAGAGAACTTCATCAGCCTGCACCCAGAGAAGACCAAGAAAGACCTGGACATCTTTGGCATCAACCCTGCAGACGAGAGCAGCAGGAGGTAAAGAGACATCTCAAATAGCACATTTGGTTCCTTGGAAGTTGTGACAACCTACATTTTTGGTTTCGCATTGGTTCTGGGAACAAACCCATACGTTTCCTGACCGGTAAAACGGAATGTTTTTTAAACGTTAGGTATTAATCATGGAAACACATAATTATTTTAATTGTGGCACGGCGTCAGTGAGATTCAAACCTATGATCTTGTGTGTTTTATCCATGGAATTAGTCACTGCGCCACTAGGATGGAGCAAACATGCCATGTTTTTTTTACTCATACAATGCTGTTCATTTTAGTCTATTCAAACAGATCCCATTTCAAAGGAAACAAGCACTCATTAAGATTAGGTGTGGCCAATTAGTGGGCGTCCAACACTCCTGAACACAGAGGATAGAGAGAGTCTTGTTGACGCTGAGATTGGAATGTACATGTTTTATATAACACTCTTAGAACGTTCTTTGAACGTTACTAATGTTTTCTTGTGGTTTTTATGGAACATTTTCTTAATGTTCAGAGAACATGACTTTAAATATAACCATGAGGAAACCTGCAGAAAACATTGTGCTGAATAACTGAAATTCTCACAGAAGAACATTGTTTCTTAACATTCTCTGAACAATTTCAGAACTTCACTTTAAATAGAACCATGATGAAACCTGTAGGAAACGTTATGCTGACGTACTGAAATTCCCACCTAAGAAACATATGGTTCTCAGAACGTTACGCTAGCTGGGTATCCTGCACCATTCCCAGAAGGTTGTATGCAAAATAACGATAGGACAACCACACTCTCAACCAAGCTCTAAGAATCATATGGTTCTCAGGAACATTGTGTGCTAGCTGGGCTATAGGATCAGCTCCGAAAACATACACACGAGCGCACACTCACACACAGGCCAGGAATAACAGACACAGACACCCACCCCTCTGTCGTGTGTCCCCCTCTTCAGTTGCTCCTCCTCTACCCCACTCAGTCATTCTGTCTCATTGACGCAGCACTTTACTGCACTCGCTCAGTAACATAACGTAACCCTACCCAAGGCTTCCTCATGGCTGAGGGGGTTGTCTGGCGTCTTCCACTAATCAAATCTGTGTCTAAAGTGGTACTCGGCTTTCAGGCTAATCACATTACTCTTGTTTGGTACCTGTTAATGGTCTCTGTCCAGCTCCTCTCTGTTTGCTGATCTGTGTTGACGGATGACTCACAATGACCACATTTCAATGACCACATGACCATGATTTAATCTCAACCACCCTGACCATCAACCACACCCTCTATATAGGGAGCCTCACGACATACAGTATACTGGGCCTTCTTAGAGAACCAATGGCGACTCTAACATGGTTGTTGTTGGTCTCTTCCCAACCTCCCCTTCTCCCTCTCTCCCTCCCTGTCGCCATGCAGCTATGTGATCCTGTCCTTTGAGAGTGGTAAAGGGGACTATATGGACATGAAGCAAGCAGACACCACGCAGTATGTGCCCATGCTGGAGATGAGTGACGCCTCCAAGTACTCCGACATCCAGAGGTCCGAATACAACCACCCGCCATCACAGAAGGGTGGTGAGTACACAGTCTGACAGCCTCCCTCTCTTCCCTTTTGCTCTTCCTCTCTTAATCTAACTCTCCTTGCCCTCTCGCTGTGTGGCTTGGCTGCGTTGGCTGAAGTGCAGGGTTTAAGTCAGTGCTGGTTGTGTTGAGGGGTCCACCCTCAGTATGTTGGCCTGCCTGGGCCGGGCTGTAATCATATAGAGCGGGTAATTGTAGCACACATAATAATGCATGGTTCTCCCTGCCATTAGGAATAAACAGGTTACAGCAACCAGTTCTATATTTACATGCACATAAACATACAAACACTTTATTCACACTCATAGACAGAGGGAAGCTAAATGGGTTTGTGTGTCTGTGTGTTTTCCTGAACCAGATAATGAGATGGACAACTTGCTGCCAGGGGATGGTAACGAGGGCCTCAGCACCACAGACCTGCTCAGCTTCACCTACCAGGTGGCCAGAGGCATGGAGTTCCTATCCTCTAAGAATGTGAGTGACCAAGGGCTGGGAATGATTGTAGATCAGAGGAACTGGTAACATGATGTTAGTTCAGCGCGGCGGGCTGGGGATGATGTCATACAATAGCTACCCAACAGACAGGTGACGATATCAACTAGAGACACAGAGGTGAGCCTAGGAAACCATATCCATCTTTTAATGGTCTGACTTAGCAACTAAAGAAGGAAGTGGTGGCGACATGATTCCATTGGCTTAGCAGAAGCTGGTGCCACTGGCAAGCTGGTTCTGTCCTCTCTGTTGGTACACAGCAGGGAGTGGGTCGGTTGCCACGTCAACCCTGTACATTTCAGGGGTAACCACGGTAATGATGGCAGGCAGGTTGTGGGCTGCTGTTGTGCTTGATGACAGCTGTGAACGCCAAGAGGTTGGCTAAATCAGGGGTTGTGTGATAAGCGGCCCTGTGAAGGCTGAGCTCACTGCTCAGGAGACAGGCCAGGTCTTTATATAGAACACCCAGTAGGCTGGAATTACACTGGGTACAAAGCAGCTATAAGCTCCTCATACAGCCTCCTAGTTATTATCCTTGAATATACTCTGGGCAGGAGTGGTCAGTCAAGGCCGTGTCTTAGGCTGGCTTGTTGACATAAAGCCACCCTGTAAAACACAAGGAGGTAAGAGAGAAGAAAAGGAAAGGATGTGTGTTTTGATTGAGTCGAGATGAATGAAATGCTGAATTTTGCGGTGTAGTGTGTGCATCGGGACCTGGCTGCCAGGAACGTCCTGCTCTCTCAGGGGAAGATAGTGAAGATCTGTGACTTTGGCCTGGCCAGAGACATCATGCACGACAACAACTACGTCTCCAAAGGCAGCGTGAGTATTTCTCTAGGACGATACTGGCTGTTTGTGTACCCCGATGAGCTTAGACATGTATCTGTGAAGGTGGCTTGTCCCCTGCTTGTTCATGTTAGCACTCCATTATGGTCCACTATTGTCCGTTATACGAGTGCAGTGTGTTTGATCCATCTGCACTATGTGTTGACCACAGACCTTCCTGCCAGTGAAGTGGATGGCTCCTGAGAGTATCTTTGACAACATGTACACCACCCTCAGTGACGTCTGGTCCTACGGCATCCTCCTCTGGGAGATCTTCTCTCTAGGTGAAGCTCAGCTGACCCCTGACCTTTTTCAGAGACACATTAACAGCAGCATGTTAGGGCTGACGGCTGACTCCAGATCAGTGTGTAGATACAGTGTGTTGACAGTGATACTGGTGTTTGCTGGTGTACTGATGGCAGTGTGTTTGTGTTAAAGGTGGCACCCCATACCCAGGGATGGTAGTGGACTCCAGCTTCTATAACAAGATCAAGAGTGGCTACAGGATGGCCAAACCTGAGCATGCCCCTACTGATGTGTATGTACATATATTTTTATATATAATAATTATATAGTATGTTGTGTACATTATTATTCCAAAACACTTTTTGAACTACTGGATTAGATAACATGAAAATACTAAGGAAGGCTATGTACTACTGCTGTAAAAGTCTAACACACAGTACGAAACTGTGATGTACAATGCCATGGCATGACTCTAACACTAAATGATACCATGCTGTTCCTCCCTGCACTGTTTGTCCTGTTCTATCTGTTTAACTAGTGTGTTTTCCTTCCTCCAGGTATGAGATGATGATGAAGTGTTGGAATAGTGAGCCTGAGAAGAGGCCTTCCTTCTTCAGCCTGAGTGAGAGCGTGGCCTCACTGCTGCCTTCCGGCTACAAGAGGGTGGGTGTCTCTACTGTATGACCTCTGACCTAACGGCCTCTCCCAGGGTTCCTCACACCTGCTTTCTAATCTCCCTCTCCCTTTCACTGACCCTGACCTACGGTGTTTGGACCTACTCTTCCCTCTTATAATTTATTTTCCTTTATATCAGTCTCATCCCCCTTTTACCTTACCTGACCTATCCTATTTTTCACCAGGAGCGGAGTAAGTGAACCAACCATCCTCTTTTTCATCCCCCTAGCCTTGGGGCATGTTATAGTTCTACATTACTAATAAAGTGTAGAAGTTCATCTAAAACCAGGCTCACAAACTCCAACCACTTCCCCCCAACTCTGCCAGTTGAGTGTGTTTCTGTTGGCTCTGCCAGTTGAGTGTGTTTCTGTGGGCTCTGCCAGTTGAGTGTGTTTCTGTGGGCTCTGCCAGTTGAGTGTGTTTCTGTGGGCTCTGCCAGTTGAGTGTGTTTCTGTTGGCTCTGCCAGTTGAGTGTGTTTCTGTGGGCTCTGCCAGTTGAGGTGTGTTTCTGTTGGCTCTGCCAGTTGAGTGTGTTTCTGTGGGCTCTGCCAGTTGAGTGTTTTTCTGTGGGCTCTGCCAGTTGAGTGTTTTTCTGTGGGCTCTGCCAGTTGAGTGTGTTTCTGTGGGCTCTGCCTGTTGAGTGTGTTTCTGTGGGCTCTGCCAGTTGAGTGTGTTTCTGTGGGCTCTGCCAGTTGAGTGTGTTTCTGTGGGCTCTGCCAGTTGAGTGTGTTTCTGAGTGTTTTTCTGTGGGCGCTGTGTATTTCCGTTGTGTTAAAGCCCAGCCCTGGCGGTGATTAGAATGCTAATGCTCCAGCTGGTGGTCAGAGTGGCCAGCCCCAACCACAGTAGTGACGCAGCAACAGCAGCCCCAGCAGCCCCAGCTCCCAGGTCTCGCCTCCGTCCACCAGCTAGGCTAACCATAACGAGCCTATTAAACAGCACGCCACACATGGCACATCAAACCCCCCCACTACTCTGCTTTAATGGCCCAGGAGAGTGGAGGAGCTGCCTCCCATTTCAGCACCTCGGATTGGGGTTGGCTGGGCTAGGGTGGGGTGGGAAATGTGGTTCACTGTATGGGTCTCACCACCAGGCTAACAGACTGACTGAGTGAGAACACACATACCAATGACAGCTGGTTGAACTGGTTCACGTGTTATATCAGTTTTAGGATTCATCAGATTTCTGAGTTTTGTGATTTATGAAGCCGACGCAACTGTTTTGGAGGTACTGTATGGGAGTTACCAGAGCACTAAATAACTCTGACTAGTACAGGCCAAAAGTATTTCCTTCATATGCAGTGCTGTTGACTTTAGAAACAGCTAGCCATTTAGCAATGTTTTCTGCATGGTACTGTAGACATTCTGCTCCAATACTACTGGATAGGTTGATGTTCGTTGTGCCCTCTCTTTCTCCGATTGTGCAGTGCTTCGAGAGGGTGAACCATGAGTTCCTGAAGAGTGACCACCCGGCAGTGACCAGGGTCCAGGTGGAGAATGACGACACCTACGTTGGGATCACCAATAAGAACCAGGGCAAGTCGAAAGACAGGGAGAGTGGCTTTGACGAGCAGCGCCTCAGCTCTGACAGTGGTTACATCATCCCCCTCCCTGACCTGGACCCCCCGTCTGATGACGAGTACTGCAAGAGGAATCGCCACAGGTAGGCTACCACCTCAGTGTCAGACATGTCTATCTTCATTTCAGACCCTAATATGTGGTACAGATTGAGAACACTGATTTACACCTAAACATGTGCTAGTCCTGTCTAGCAAATCCAGCAAGTGAGATACTCGTCTTATTTAACTCATGGTCACTCCTGTATACTATACCGTATCCACTCCCATTAGCTGTTCAGTAACACTAACCTGCTCCTCTCTGTCCTGTGTAGTTCTCAGACGTCTGAGGAGAGTGCCATAGAGACAGGCTCCAGCTCCACGCTGGCCAAGAGAGAAGGAGAGACCCTGGAGGACATCACCCTGTTGGATGAGATGTGTCTGGACTCAGAGCTGGTGGAGGACAGCTTTCTGTGACAGGCCTGGAGAAACCTAAAGACTGCCAAAGAGAGGGGGATATTGGGGGGAAAGACACCTGAGCATAGACCCTTAAACCACCCACTCGTCCTCGCCACCCCCTATCTCAAACCCTCCTCATCCCCCGCCCCACACCCCTCCAGTCCTCTTAGGAGGACAGAGCAAAACCACTTCACTGCTTGGATGAGTCTCTGGCCAGATCATGGTATGCCTTCAGTTCCCTCCTCAGAAAGCGCACCTTGTGGGGCTGGAGGGACGTGTATGGATAGATGGATAGTTGGGACACTGAGGACTCGCCACTATCCTGTGGTTACTGAGTCTCTATGGAAGGTCAGTTTTGGATGGGACTAAGTGCACATGAGGAGAACATGGAGGAAGACAGTTTTTTATATAAATGTATAGAACCTTATTGTAATGGGCATTCCGAACAGCAACATAAGCAAGGATGGATGGAGGGATCAGAATGGATCAGGCGTGAAAATCAAAGACCCAGAATGAACAGCAGTTTATCTCAGCCATGCAGAACCACTACAGACAGACCCACTATTTAAACCACATCACACCAGTGCCAGCAAACAGACACGTATGAGGCCAGCTACACAACAGACAGCTTTACTTCACAACTCACCTACCTGCAGCATATGTTCTATAACTACAGTATATATGATTCTGGCACAATCAGTAGTAATACTTTGATTAAAAAGCACAACATCTGGACTATGTATATGTTTTTATATGCAATTATATGGCATATGTTGTCAATAGCTAAATAAGTGCAGCAGTTCAATTTTCTTTTTAAACTTTTTATCACGCATATATATATATATAAATATGTATATTTTTTTAATACTGGGTTGAAGAAGGTGATGATATGGGTTTTAAATTAAGAATACAACTAACTTCCAACACTAGACTCCATAGAACATAATCTGTTACATTATGTAAATTATGAAATGGGAATTTGTTTATTCAAATTGTAAAATGAACTCATGCTAAGTATGAGTGTCATTGAACCTGGGCCAAAGTACATTTGTGTGCATTAGTACAGCATGCAAGAGAATTGGTTGTTTTCAAGCTTTGAGCTTATGCCATTGTAATAATAGTAATGAATTTATGTTAATAATAAACACAGAGCATTATTCACTGCAGATAAAGGAAGAAATTTGAAAGAGAAAAAGAGATAAAAACACCATAGCCATCTGATTTGACAGTTTGACAAATCTCATGCTTCTCAAAGCCAAGTGGCTGGTACATCTTCCAAATCAGAGAGGACGTTATGCATGTGTTGTTCTGATTGGTAGCAGTGATTTAGCTGATGTCTTCTGTACAGCCATTTTGCTGTCCTGTACAGATACAAAAGTACAGGTGCTGTATCAATGTTAAATACACTAGTTTACTACACATAACGGGATGTCAGCATCATACATCATTATGTGTATGTTTAATGTTAAAGCCTGTACTATTTCCTACCAGCTGTCCTCACTGCTTTCGTCTGTCTCTACCATCGACTGTGATGTTCTCTGTGATCACATTAAAACTGTAGCACTTTTTTGTATTTTCCTTGTATTTGATGTGCGAAATGATTGGGCTTTTTGCTGAGAGAAGGGCTTGGTTTGTCTCTGGAAGGTTCCCTTTCTATGGCAACAGCGTTGTGAATGTAGAGTGGAAGAAGTGGGGGAAAGAGAGGTATGAAGTATAATCCACGGTACGGTATCTGTAATTATAGGTAGTTATCACCAATACCCCGGAAGTTATCCTCATGTTTCATTATGCATTATGTACATTCAGATGATTTATATTTCAATAAATGATTTATTAGTGTCTCTTGTTTGGAAATCTGTTTCCCTTTCTTTCTTTATGTTTGACACGCACCATTCTCCATGATAAAAACTGGTAAAACTAAACGAGACCTTTTTCTAGAAGGGTGTGTATAATTATGGTTTGGTAGGTAAGAGAAGAGGCCAGGGGTTAGTTTACCTGGCTGATCACTTCTGATTTTCTAACGGCTTGCCGCCAGTTGTGCTATTTCTTTCTAACTCAGAAACCGATTAGTGGTCGAGGAGAGGGTCAATTCGTTAGTAGGCGGAGGAGTATGCTTGCCTCTTTACCTACTTTGAGAGAGGATGCATAATAGTGTTGTTTTCTCGAATGAAGAAAGCATGCACACATTTAAAAACGCTACTTATCCTTTATCTATAAAATGTCTTGCACGACTAGCTAAATTGTTTTTAACACTTTACACATTTAATTGGGATTCCACCCCAGTCAACGTAATTTGCCTAATGATGCGCAAGTGGTGGAGTCTTATTTCATACAAACACATTTGTCTCCATGCTTCCTCTCCTCGCCTCCTATACAAAGACAAACTATAGACTACTAGGGCTAGGCTACACAACACAACAACCAACACACAATTCTGGTGCAACTGACATTGATTATTAAATAGCCCTGTAGTGTTGTCGTCTCCACCCCATAATAAACCACCATGGCACAATTTCATAAACAGAATACCTACACTGAATGCAGTCTCAGAGAAGGCCACTAGGTTGCATGATAATCCCACCATAGAGTGCAGTGATAAAATCCATAATTATAGTCATGCAGATTATGTATAATCATAAATGCATGATTTGTGGAAAAAATGTTTAGTGTGTAATTTCATATATATATTTGTTATATTGTTTATTTATCAAAATAATATTTCCAACAATCGGTATTAATACGAAATATTTTTTTTTATAGCTAACCAAGTATAAAACATAGCCTGTTGTTTCAAAAGGGGAGCAAATTAATCATAGTAGGCAGAACAAGCAAAGAGGTGGACAAAGCCAAGCATGAACTAGTGAGATCCTATTGGCGCATTCTAGTTTGTATTTGCATTTCTGTGACGTGTGTGTGTGCAATAACTCAATTCACCCTTGCACTCCTAAACAACGCACTTTTTTAAAACTTTGGCAAAGTCTACAAAACGTAGTCCACTCTGTTCGTAACATATTCTAGTTTTGGGAACAGAAAACTGTATTGAGATCAAATATTCAATCGTTGAGAAAATTTGCAGAATGTTGGCCAAAATCCATCTATCTCCATCTTCTCCCACTGCCGGCCATGGGATTCCTCACATCACCATATTTGGTGATGAGTTGAAACGCCAACCAGATGGCTTCAGATTTATACATCCGGTAAAACATCTGGCTTATTGTTCTATCTGTGTTAATACTATATATAATGAGTGAATATCAAGTAACTCCACCAGAGGGAGATATTACATAAGTAATTCTTAGATACAAAAAGCATCTCCAGTTTTATGCTTGAGAGAATGGGGTCTCATTTAAAAATATGTTTTTAAATTAACTGTCAGTGAATGATCAGTTCTTGGAAAGGGAGAAACCTAATTCAGAAAATGTATGTTGTGTGTCTGATGTTTGTGTGTGGTATATATTGTTTTGCCCCCCAAAAAGTATTGTTTTGAACATCTCAAATTGACTTTGGTCAAATGTACTTTTCTCCATAATGTTTATGTTTATGTTGTGAAGATTCCTCAGGTGCAAAAGATGATTTGCTTGGAGCAATAAAAAAAACAAGGTATCGCTTTGGTGCAATTTTCAGAAGTATGTGTTTCACTTTCCGAACACAGTACAAAACCCAAAACAGATCATCAAAAAGGCAGTTGCATCAAAACTCTAAGCACATTTTCAACTGACTAAGTACGACACACGAAATCATACAATCCCTTTTTCACCAAACTTAATCAGTGTTTCATCTAGACATACATGTTTCACATTGCAATACATGTTTATTTAAAGTAATTGTTAATCACAATGCAATGCTCACATTGTTTTTGATATGATTGTCTTCCCACTTGTTAAAATACATTTGACTATTACTTAAAGATGCACTGTGCAGAAATCACTCCGTCATTTCCTGGTTGCAAAAATTCTAATAGCAAATATCGTGAAGAGAATCCTTGTACCATCTAAACCGCTGTGAAATATATTTTCTACAAACAAAAATATTGTATTTTTAGCTTTTTGTGACTGGTTTACAAAATCGAAAGTAATAGACAAACTTAAACATGGAAAACATAGAAATAGCACACATATGAACAGATCTACAGCTTCTTAGACTTAGAATGACAGCTCTGTAACACATATTTCTATGTGAATTTAGTCAACCTACATATTTTACAGTTTTTCTCCATTGGTTTGGCTCATTTCTTGAAACCGAAATAACATTCTCAAAACTCTATGATCATTTGGCAAAACAGTCTTACAGTTCAGCACTATAGCTCACTTGCAAAAGCTCATATCTCTCCTAAAACTGTTCACTCATGCTTCAAAACTAAATTCCTTTCCCATATAAAGAGTCAGTGCCACGAAAATGGCAAAGATCCTTCTCAATTGCTTTGGCTCATTTCTTGAAACAGACCGGGCGTTCTCAACACTCTTGGTGCTTTAGCCAAAATAACGTGGATGGTTCGGCACAACACCATGGTTCACCTGGAAAAGCTCATACCTCTCCCAAAACAGTTCACTCATGTGTCAAAACTAAATTTCCTTCTCATTTAAACAGTCAGTGCCCCCAAAATGCTTCGTCCCTTTGGCATTGTGTAAGCACTGCAAGTCAAAATGTTTAGATGTTTTGTCACTATGGCAGAGGACCATTGAAATATCCCTCATGTCCACCTTTCAGTCTTAGCCCAGTCCTTCATTGACAATGGTTACTGTACTGTTTTTGTCTAGCTAACAGAATACAATTGTGTATAAAACTGAAAAAGAAATAGGATTTTAGGGTAAGAGTAGCCTCCAAGGTTTGACATCACACATTGCACTCATACTGCCAAGGAAATTGTAACCATTATCATTCACACACATAAAGTAACTTCCATACATCAGAGTCAAAGAAAATGTATACAGCATAATATACTGTAATATAAACACACAAACAAAAAACAATGAAAATTATATGCAGCCTACAGTGCTGTAAATAAAGCTGGAGTTTCACAGCTAACAGTTCTTCACTGGTCACTGTCCTCACCCTCCCTCTCCTGGCCACCGTCCTCACCCTCCTGGCCATCCACACGCTGCTGTCTGGCCACAGATTCTCGTCCACATCACAGCGTATATTCTCCCTTGCGATGCAACGAGGGAAGAAACGGCGTGCATGTCGCAACCATCCCCTACACTGATCTCCTGTAATATCCTCACACGCAGCGTCCATTGCATGGAGCAGGGACCTCTGATCTTGAGCCCGATGCTCATACACTCTCCACCTCCAAACTGAGAAATACTCCTCAATAGGATTGAGGAAAGGAGAGTAAGGTGGTAGGAAAACCATGACCATCCTTGGATGACTAGTGAACCAGGCCCTGATGAGCGGGCCATGGTGGAAATTCACATTGTCCCATACAATGACATATTGTGGTAGGTGAGGCCCTACGAGACCTCTCTCATTTTCAGGGATCAAATCAAAATGAAGGCGGTCCAAGAAGATGAGGAGCTTCTGTGTATTGTATGGACCAATACTGGGGATGTGAGTGGCCACACCATTCTCAGATATGGCAGCACACATAGTTATATTGCCCCCTCGCTGGCCTGGGACATCCACCGTCCCAGGCTAACCCCATCCACCACGTCTTCGGCCCTTGGCCAGGTTGAAGCCAGCTTCATCCACAAACACGAGGATGTGATGGGTTTCGTTTCCTTCCAATGCCATTATTCTCTACAATAGCGTAAAAAAAGAAAACATCAAATCAGTCATACAGAAGAGTCATACACTACAGTTACAGACAATTACATAGGAATGTTCTATGTTCTCCACAAGGTCATTATGCTACTGGCCACTACTCCAGTGGTTCCAAACCTGGGGTACATGTACCCCTATGCAGAGGTACTACAGGGGGTATTTGACAGAAAGGGGAGGGGGGCAATCATCAATGACTAGACTTACTGAAATGTTACAGTAAAACCCACAGTATTAGATAGATTTACATGGGAGGCACTAATTGCAGCTTTTTGACCCCTTTTCTTATTGAATGTTATTTTCTTCAAAATAAGGATTATAATGATAATTGCATCATACAGTAAGCTGCAGTTTTTAGGCGAAATGTTGAAGTCAGATAAATCAAATACTTCCATACCTGGATTACCTGGATACACAAATCAGGTAAAGTGGGTACTGAAGCCAAAACAGTTTGGGAACCACTGCTTAATTGTAAAAAGGTTATAATGATGGACAACCAGTAACTGACTTACATGTACATACTGGTACCGCAGCTCTTTCACTCTATCAGAGTTCCTCTCAAATGGTACCCTGTAAATTTGCTTCATTGTCATCTGATGCTTCTTCAATATCCGGTCTATTGTGGAGATGCTTATAGAGTTGACATTTTGGAATATGGCATTGTCTTGTAGGATTGCAGCGCGGATCTGTCTCAATGTGATGGCATTATTTGCCATCACCATGTTACAGATCTCTTGTTCTTGTTGTTCATTGAGAAGTTTTCCTCTGCCACCCGTGCAAGGTTGTCGTCCAATCCTAGATATAGAAGTCAAAGGACAACACTCCATTCGTAATGTATACCTTATGTATTCCTTACAGAATGACAGGCAAACGTACAAAAACTTACAGGCAAACGTACAAAATCAGCAGGGGATCAAATACTTTTCCCTCACTGTACCTATGTAATTGTATTGTTGTTTTACTTACAGTAACTTTACCACAATTCTAATGCATCACTGCACAGTGACTGGAATACTACTGTAAACTGTATCATCAATACTGTAGAAAATAAACTATTCCATAGTTTATTTTCTCCAATGTTTTCTTGTCATTTTTAGTATCATAACATCCCATTGAGGTAAGATATTACTGTAGGCCTATCACACACACACACACACACACACACACACACACACACACACACACACACACACACACACACACACACACACACACACACACACACACACACACACACACACACACACACACACACACACACACACTAAATGAATAGGTAAATGTGTAAATAAATATATTTATTGCTCTATGCAGTGTCCTGTCCTATACAACATATAATTCCATCATTGACTGACTACATACCTGTTTTCCCGAAAGGTTTGGATGATGGAGGAGACTGTTGAGGGAGGCACATTAGGCTGCACTCGGCGACCTGCCTCCGCCATTGTGAGGCCATGGTTGATGACATGGTCTATAATTGTGGCCCGAATTTCATCCGGGACAGCATGGTGTCTTCGTGCTCCTCGGCCTCTTCCCCCTATTCCACCACCACGCACCCTTACTCCTCCTCCTCCTCCTCCTCTTCTTCTTCCTCTTCCTCGAGCAGGCAGTTGCCCTTGTTCATTTACTTGGCCAGGTGCCTCCATGTTCAGAAATTGTACTGGTCCTGCATGGTCAAGCTCTTTACATACATGTTTGGCAGCATTCACAGTCATGGACAGCACCTGTCAGGTAACTAAACATACTGTTTGATTGGTCATCTGAGATGTGTGATACTCCTCCTTCGTTAGTCAAGTTCTAGTTTCACCTGACTGTCAATTGCTGTAATACATTTATCAAATGTTCCAAGGTATTCATATATGGTATTCATGGTATTATGTTCTTGACTAATTTTGACAATTGAACAGACTGTTGTGCATGTGATGACTTATACAATGAAATGACGCTGACACGTTTTGGAGCGAACAACCATTAGACTGAGAATCAACAATCAGTTTACATCAACAAGATCTATTCACTTGGAAATTGTGCTAAATGTAGGCTACCTGTACTTAATCAATTGCAAAGATGTACTGAGACATTGAGACATGTACTTAGACATTTGCAATTTGATGAAATGAATGAGAAATTCAATTCTGTTGTGAACAATTGCCAAGTGGTTTGGAGGTTTGTCCATGTAGTTTTGAGAATGTAATTTCTGTTTCAAGAAATGAGCCAAACCAATAGAGAAAAACTGTAAATGAGTTTGTCTACTATAGATTTTGAGAACTACATGAACATGCATGTTTGTAAAGTATAAACATAGAAAGTATGGTATCTATTGTAATGTACTATTATGATGATGACAATTATGATTTTACTTCACAGTAAATAAAAAGAAATCTGATAGTGACAAGATCAGAGATGTACTGTATGTAACAAATGTATCCCGTATACAGTAAACATTTATACAAAATTAACTTGATGGGGTCTTTCTTCACACAGCTTTATTAAAATTGCATTGGCCAATACAGTAATATATGCCATTTACGTAGCAGGCGCTTTTATCCAGTGACAACAGAGAGTCCACATATTTTCATAGGTGACCCCAGTGGGAATCGAACCTACAATTCCTGTGTGGGGCCAATACAGTACTGTAATACAGTAATATATGCCTTTTACGTAGCAGGCGCTTTTATCCAAAGTGACAAGTGAGTCACATATATTTTCGTATGTGACCACAGTGGGAATCAAACCCACAACTCGTGTGTGCTCTTACTAACCGAGCCACACAGGACGACTACAATGCATAAGTACAGTACTATATTGTAAGTACAATTCATGATTACAATATAGGTGGAAGGTGTATGATTGCCATCCCCATGGAAGTGCCTTCCTCCTTCAGACCATGGATGAGGACAAATGCTCAAGACAGGCTTGATGTAATCTAGTGCCTACTAAACATTATGTTTCTTTCTTTCATTCATTTAATTTGTTTCAATTGATTACAGTACATCTATGTTGTAATTACATCTGAACAATACATGTATTTTTTGCATTAATGATTGTGAAAGATGTCTTCAATGATCAAACCTTTAATCACACATGGTACAGAAATGACAGAAATGAGATTATCAGTCAATTTTGATGGGTAGTGCAACCGCATTGCCTAATGTAAAAAAAAAACGGTGTAACGTACTGTAATTTACAGTACTGTAGCATATAACATATTCAAAGGGCAATTTTTTAACATTTATCTTGCATTTTTTTTACTATTGGATTAACTGGATGTTAAAATAACTACTTGAGAAGTTTAGGTGATTTAATCAATGTTCTCATGCAGTGGTGATTTTAGCATTTAAATCTTGGTGGGGGAAAACATTATAATATGGGATGCATGCCAGCAAAGCCACTACACTAAACAACACTAAACAATACATTAATTGCACTATACCACTGTTACACCTGGCTAACAGCGGAGCCTTGTCTGGCAGCGAAACAGTTCATTCAGCATCATTTACTTCCTTTTAAAAAAACATAGCTGAAATGGCTGACTTGCTTTATTGTGGTTTCTACTGACAATTGAGATGTACAAACTATGGCATAAAGGGACGACAAGCAGATAAGAGGCAATCCGTAATTTCGATTAAGACATTAATGAGCGAGCTAGGACAGGCGTAGTCAATAAAAACTAAACATTTTGTCATCAAACTTTGCCATCAGTCTGGCATTCTCTGGATTTATGGTGCTTCCAAGACAACTGGGAACTTGGGGAAAAAAGGTTGAATCATGATGACGTCAGTGATCTTCAGGTCATAGCTCTAGAAAGAGGCCAGAGTTCCCGATTTACAATTCCCCAGTTGTAGCTCGTTTTCCTAAGTTCCCAGTTGTCTTGAACTAACTAAAGTCAGATTTTGCAGTTCCGAGTTAACAGCTGTTTTGAGCGCGGCACAAATCATGCTTCATTGACAGCATGGCCAGTGTTGAATGTTTATAATTTTAAACTAGGAAAAGAGACCCTTCATCTTAGTTTTGGGACCACACAGCCACTCCACTAAATGGCAGGCTAATGATTGCTTTGCAATGCTTGCAGTTAGCCGCTGATTCCTTCCAAACCACTCATTGTTGAATTTGTGATTTCCAGTGGCCGATGAGCACCGATACGTTTTATCTATAGTTTCTCTTCATATGACAAGGATTAAAAACGATTTGCCAGTAGATTGTCGACTTGATTCATGATGATGACTGCTGGCTAAGATTTTGTCCAACCAAAACTACTGCAGATATAACGTGATTTGATGTCATTTTATCTGTGGCCAATGACCTTGAGCCTTCTTGAATGGGCACTTCTAATTTTCAATCCAAGATGACGTAGCAGTCAGACGTCTTTTGTCCTCGTCCTGTCCTGTCCAGTGTATATACCTTTTTATATATTTTCTTCGCATATCATTTTATATATTTTTTTCTAAAACTCAACTTCAAAACAGTCTCCTGCAACCCGCCTCACCCAATGTGGTACGGATCTGTTTTTTTTCAAGTATTATCCACCTCGAATCCGGAATTCCCTAACAGAAGCTAACCAGCTCACTAGCTAACGTTAGTATATTGCTTACCATTGCTAACGGACATCAGCTAACCTTTAGCTCGGAAAAGCTCTCGCCGTTCGTATAACGCGACTCAAACCAGAGCATCCCGGACCTATTTTCTCTCCATATCCCCGGATTCCTACCGCAAGCTCTGGATATTTTCACCTGGATCTTGCAGCTAGCTAGCTGGTATCCGAGTGACTAATGGCTAACGTTGGTCCCGGAGCAAGCACCAATTAGCCTGAAGCTAGCCTATGCTAAGCTCACCATCAGAGTCCCATCAGCCACTCCTGGGCTACAACACCTATCCGGACCCATTTTTACTGCCGGTGCGGAGCCCCTCCGGGCCTTCACGACTGGACTACCGATGTTATCTGCCCGAGGGGGTTATTCAACCGGCCCTCCGTCGCGACGTCACCTGAACGCCCATCAGCTGACTGCGGCCTGCTAATCGTTAGCTGTCTAGAGCATATCGGCTGCTAGCTAAACAGGTCCATTTATTGTCTTATTTCACAGTAGAGCCTCTAGCCCTGCTCAATATACCTTATCCAACCGTTCAGTTCCACCACCCACACATGCGAAGACATCACCTGGTTTAAATGTTTCTAGAGACAATATCTCTTTCATCATCACTCAATGCCTAGGTTTACCTCCACTGTATTTACGTCCTACCATACCTTTGTCTGTACATTATGCCTTTAATCTATTTTATTGCCCCCTGAAAGCTGTTTTCTTTACTCTCTGTTCAGGACGTCCTAGACGACCAGTCATTATAGCCTTTAGCCGTACCCTTATCCTACTCCTCCTCTGTTCCTCTGGTGATATAGAGGTTAATACAGGCCCTGCAGTGCCTAGCTCCACTCCTATTCCCCAGGCGTTATCATTTGTTGACTTCTGCAACCGTAAAAGCCTTGGTTTCATGCATGTTAACATTAGAAGCCTCCTCCCTAAGTTTGTTTTATTCACTGCTTTAACACACTCTGCCAACCCGGATGTCCTAGCTGTGTCTGAATCCTGGCTTAGGAAGACCACCAATAACGCTGAAATTTCCATCCCTAACTATAACATCTTCAGACAAGATAGAACGGCCAAAGGGGGCAGTGTTGCAATCTACTGCAGAGATAGCCTGCAGAGTTCTGTCTTACTATCCAGGACTGTACCCAAACAATTTGAACTTCTACTTTTAAAAATCCACCTTGCTAGAAACAAGTCTCTCACCGTTGCCGCTTGCTATAGACCACCCTCTGCCCCCAGCTGTGCTCTGGACACCATATGTGAATTGATTGCCCCCCATCTATCTTCGAGTTCGTGCTGCTAGGTGACCTAAACTGGGACATGCTTAACACCCCGGCCATCCTACAATCTAAGCTTGATGCCCTAAACCTCACACAAATCATCAATGAATCTACTAGGTACAACCCCAAAGCCGTGAACACGGGCACCCTCATAGATGTCATCCTAACTAACTTGCACTCTAAATACACCTCTGCTGTTTTCAACCAAGATCTCAGCGATCACTGCCTCATTGCCTGCATCCGTAATGGGTTTGCGGTCAAACGACCTTCCCTCATTACTGTCAAACGTTCCCTAAAACACTTCAGCGAGCAGGCCTTTCTAATCGACCTGGCCCGGGTATCCTGGAAGGATATTGACCTCATCCCGTCAGTAGAGGATGCCTGGTTATTCTTTAAAAGTGCCTTCCTCACCATCTTAAATAAGCATGCCCCATTCAAGAAATGTAGAACCAGGAACAGATATAGCCTTTGGTTCTCTCCAGACCTGACTGCCCTTGACCAGCACAAAAACATCCTGTGGCGTTCTGCTATAGCATCGAACATCCCCCGTGATATGCAACTTTTCAGGGAAGTCAGGAACCAATATACACTGGCAGTTAGGAAAGCCATGGCTAGCTTTTTCAAGCAGAAATTTGCTTCCTGTAACACAAATGCAAAAAAGTTCTGGGACACTGTAAAGTCCATAGAGAATAAGAGCACCTCCTCCCAGCTGCCCACTGCATTGAGGATAGGAAACGCTGTCACCACCAATAAACCCACAATAATTGAGAATTTCAACATGCATTTTTCTTACGGCTGGCCATGCTTTCCACAGGGTTCAATTCTTGGGCCGACTCTCTTCTCTGTATACATCAATGATGTCGCTCTTGCTGCTGGTGAGTCTCTGATCCACCTCTACGCAGACGACACCATTCTGTATACTTCTGGCCCTTCTTTAGACACTGTTTAACTACCCTCCAGACGAGCTTCAATGCCATACAACTCTCCTTCCGTGGCCTCCAACTGCTCTTAAACGCAAATAAAACTAAATGCATGCTCTTCAACCGATCGCTGCCTGCACCTGCCTGTCCAGCATCACTACTCTGGACGGTTCTGTCTTAGATTATGTGGACAACTACAAATATCTAGGTGTCTGGTTAGACTGTAAACTCTCCTTCCAGACTCACATCAAACATCTCCAATCCAAAATTAAATCCAGAATTGGATTCCTATTTCGCAACAAAGCATCCTTCACTCATGCTGCCAAACTTATCCTTGTAAAACTGACTATCCTACCGATCCTCGACTTCGGTGATGTCATTTCCAAAATAGCCTCCAATACTCTACTCAACAAATTGGATGCAGTCTATCACAATGCCATCCGTTTTGTCACCAAAGCCCCATATACCACCCACCACTGCGACCTGTACGCTCTCGTTGGCTGGCCCTCGCTTTACTCTCGTCGCCATACCCACTGGCTCCAGGTTATCTACAAGTCCCTGCTAGGTAAAGCCCCGCCTTATCTCAGCTCGCTGGTCACCATAGCAGCACCAACCCGTAGCACGCGCTCCAGCAGGTATATCTCACTGGTCACCCCCAAAGCCAATTCCTCATTTGACTGACTTTCCTTCCAGTTCTCTGCTGCCAATGACTGGAACGAACTACAAAGATCTCTGAAACTGGAGACACTTATCTCCCTCACCAGCTTTAAGCACCAGCTGTCAGAGCAGCTCACAGACCCCTGCATCTGTATATAGACCATCTGTAAATAGCCCAACCAACTACCTCATCCCCTACTGTATTTATTTATTTATCTTGTTCCTTTGCACCCCAGTTTTTCTACATTGCACATTCATCTACTGCACATCTACTATTCCAGTGTTTAAATGCTATATTGTAATTACTTTGCCACCATGGCCTATTTATTGCCTTATCTTCCTTATCTTACCTCATTTGCACTCTTTGTACATAGATTTGTTTTTTTTTCTACTGTATTATTGACTGTATGTTTGTTTTACTCCATGTGTAACTCTGTGTTGTTGTATGTGTCAAACTGCTTTGCTTTATCTTGGCCAGGTCGCAGTTGTAAATGAGAACTTGTTCTCAACTTGCCTACCTGGTTAAATAAAGGTGAAAGAAAAAAATAAAAATAAAAATGGAACTCTATGGCAGCACCCAAGGGGCTAGAATTTTTTTGCTCTACCCTTAGACTCGGCTGTGACGTAGTGTCCCCATGAGTGACAGAACACAGAGCCAATCACGGTGCAACACTGTAGTTTCTGCTGGCTTGCTCCACCACCACAGAAAGCACTGAGCTAGGCTGAAACACCTGCATTTTGGAGCTGCCTTACTCAAGAAAACAAAAAAGAGACCATGTTTGTATACCGCTTTATTAACTCAATGATATATATATTTAGATATAAACTGATATGTGACACGTATTAATGCCAAAATAACATGCAAAACAGGCAAGCCTAAAACATGTATTTTTGGGGGGTTGCTAAAAATGTGGTGCTCAAAACAGTTGGGGCAGCCCTGAATGACGGGTCACCACTGTTCTCATGGTATTTCACAGTAAACTTATATTCTGGACCAATGGTTGTTTGGTGAAAGATGTGTGTGTGTGTGTGTGTGTCTGTGTGTGTGTGTGTGTGTGTGTGTGTGTGCGTGCGTGCGTGATGGAGTGAGTGACTGCATGTTTGCTAAGATAACGAGAGTCAGTGCAGGTCGTCAGTCCAGTTCAAGTGTTAAGCAGTCTGATGGCTTGTGGCTAGAAACTGTCTGTGAGCCTGTTGGTCCGAGACCGGATTCTCCGATACCGTCTGTGGGATAATACGGGAGGGAATAGTCCATGGCTGGGGTGTGTTGGGTCCTTGATGATGCTGCGTGACATCCTCAGGCATCGTTCTGAGTGGATGTCCTGAATAGTTGGGAGCATGGCCCCAGTGATGAACTGGGCCATCTTCACCACCCGCTGGAGGGATTCGTGGTCGTTGGCAGAGAAGCTCCCTTACCAGGCCCTGATGCAGCAGGTCAAGACATTCTCGATAGTGGAGCGGTAGTACTTGGAGAGGACCGGGGGGCATGACGAAGGTGCTGCCGCGCCCTCTTGACATGTTGGTCCATGACAAGATCTCAGTGATGTGGACGCAGAGGAACTTAAAACAGCTGATTCTCTCCACTGCACTCCCGTTGATGTGGATCGTGACGTGTCCTCTCCTCTGCTTCCTGAAGTCAACAATTAACTAATTTGTTTTGCGGACTTTGAGGGAGAGGTTGTTTGATGTTCTGGCACCACAATGCCATTTCAGTTACCTCCTTCCTTCAGGCGGACTCGTCATTGTTAGTGATCAGGCCTACAACCGTGGTGTCATCAGCAAGTTGATGTCATGCTTAGCCTCGCAATCATGGGTGAACAGTGAGTACAGCAGAGAGCTGAGGACACATCCTTGGGGGGCCCCTGTCTTCAGAGTCAGTGTGGAGGACGTGTTGTTGCCAATCCTCACATCCCGTGGTCTGCCTGTCAGGAAGACCGGGATCCAGTTGCAGAGGGTGGTGTCCAGGCCCAGGACCCTGAGCTTGGTGACGAGCTTGGAGGGAACAAAAACGTTGAATGCTGAACTGTTGTCAGTGAACAGCATTCTGGATTTTGTATGGTAGGCCTATGAAATAATTTGGCAGCTTAATACATTTCCGTCAATGAAACAAAACCAAATGCAAACTAACCAGAAGATACCAACGTCATTCATCTAATGTATATTATTGAATTGATATTGGATCTGATTTAAAATGAGAAATGTGGATCTGTTTTAACAGTAAGCAATGCTTGGTGAGACACCTTACAGACCATAACTCAGCTGACCAAGTGGGTGAAAGAGGGAAAGAAATAGAGGGAAATTTGATTGTATAATGTTTTACTTTATGAGAGTGAGAGGGAATCAGATTTTTATGCATTTGGCCATATGAGCGAGTGCCAGACAATTAGATTACTAATCTCTTTGGCTTGTTTGATATGTAACATCAGTCTCTCTTGTGAAACTCGAAGCCAGGCGGCTGAGTAAACTACTGTGGCCGGCCTCCACTGTCCTGCACTTTTCTTCTCTGTGAGGAGAGCCTACTTACTGTTTGGATTGCTCTGCTGTAAAATGGAATCGTCTCTTGGCCCCGGCAGGTCCCTCAAGGCGCGTATCCTGTTACAGATGCGTCTCTGTGGATCGGTGCTTTGCCAGGCTTTTGTTTAACAGAGGTATCATTTCCAGATTAAAACACCATCTTTGTAAGTGATACTTCCATTGATTTATCACTTCGATCAAAACCTCTGCCACAACAAAATAAAAAACCACTCACTACTGGAGGATGGTGTCCATAGGCCTATCACTTTCTTAAGTAATTTGGCAATATCAAAATAACAATTTAAGGATTTATACACTATTATATTAGCTCACTTAATGAATAATGCATTTTTAGGCACAAAAGGGGATTAGAACATACACAGTAGGCCTAAAGCAATAACCAGTTGCCCGTTGGAAAGAAAAACTGTTATAGGCTAGTCTCAAACAGAAAAGTATTTTAAGACCATATCCAACACGTTTACTCATATCTATTATAGTTTAGATAAAGATAATTGTGTAGGATTGACTTTATGCGTTAATTTATGATGTAAAATCATTTTGAGATTCTATTTAAGGATTTGTTGTAAATGTAACTAAAGTTGGGTCTCTTCTCTCTTTCTCTCTTAGAGGCACACACACAACTATACAGAGAGAGAGAGGAAGAGGGAGAGAGGGAGAGGAGAGAACTGCTGATTTAGTACAGTGATATGTTTGTCATCATATTGCTGCGAGGTAGAACCTAATATAAACAGATGAGAAAGAGTGCTTATCTTATGACTGGTGTTAAACCCTATCTTGGTTTATCATGTGAGACCCTGCTTCTGGGCAGGACAATTCAGGCATTAGACAAAGTACAGTTTTGTGCTTATTTAAGCTATATTTGCCATACACCTCTTTCTATCCTTAAACTCATGCCTAAACATATTTTCTATTTGTACAAGACACACATTTCCAGGTATCAACTCCATTTTTGGCTGTATGGAGTGCCAGCAGTAAGAGAATTAGCACTGTATTCAGATCAGATGATAACAATTTCCAATTGTGAAACGTAAACTTCCCTTGATCATTTACAGTTTACATTTCTCATTTGTGAATGCAATCAGATATTTGTTTTCTCTATGATCAGTTACTGCAAATCCATTTACTAGCTATTTACCACAGCACAATGTAATTTCCATGTTATATGTAGAACATGTCTGACCTCACCTATAGATAATGTTCTCATTATGATGCCACAAACAGTGACGAGTAGCTGTTCCCTCAGAAATAACGTACTTCCTTGATGGACCGACATGAGTCAGTCAACAGCCATTTGTTGGTGGAATAAAGGTCAGAGGTCAAGTGTCAAATTATGCCTCACAAATCAGGCGAGCATTTGATCGTCTGAAGTTCAATTCGTCAGATGTGTTATTCCATGAATTCCATGTAACAGAGGTCAAAGTTCACCCAATCAGACATACACTAAGTGTACAAAACAGTAGGAACACTTTTCTAATATTGACTTGCACCCCCTTTTGCTTTCTGAACAGAACAAAGACATTGTCTGGAACAAAGACATATTGTTTGGAACAATACACTCTTCATGTACATCAAATATCCAGAGCGGGCTCTGCTTATTTTGATGTTGTAATACATTTTATTTTACCACCAACACAGTAATCTCCGTGGACAGATCTACATAAACATAACTGGTACCGTAGAATCTGTTGGGAAGAAATGGGATGTGTGGGATAACGAGCAGCAGTAGTTCCGTTTGGGTTTTTCGTCACTGGTTATTTGGGCAAATCACGATTTAGCATCTTTCTAATTTCGGAAGGGGTGTTAATGTATAAAATGGAACCATAGAGCACACTCTCAAAATTCAATGTGTTTAAAGAGTATATTGTTCCAAACAACATGTCTAAAAATAAGCAATCAAAAAGGGTACTTTTGAGATTTTTTATGTTGAATGTTTCAGAATCAAGGCATACTTTAGAGCTCACTATGAGGAGCATAATGACACCAAGATGTTGTCTATATCATGTTCACGGATCATAGGGTCTTACTGGAGGCATGTATAGGTCTAAGGGGCCTAAAACTGGCACTTTCATAAGGATTTCCTAAAATTAAAAGTGTGATATAAATGTAAAAAGCATGTCAAACAACCTTTCTCTCAATTAAGTTTATGTGAGAATTGCCAGAACAATCTGAGATACCAAAAATATTTCCGATCACTCTGCCGTGGAATCGCCCTGATGTTTTTTTCTTTCCCCCAGGTCTTCCAGCCCTGTTCACTGCTGATGCTAAACTGCGCAAATAAAAGTCAGTGAGTTTATCTAACTGACACAAATGGACAAATACAGTCAGATGTTCACTCATCAGTCACTGACACACATATATCGGCATGCGGAGCTCTATATTAAAAGACTTGCACTTAAACCATTTTCCTTTTTTAACTGGGGGATGGGACCCCAGAGGGCATAACTGGCAAATAGCTCACCCCAGCAGGGGTGTAGGCATCCTGGGAGCTTCTCGACAGAGTCTGGCCTGTTCCTTTCAGCTGTGCCACTGTTGGCCATTGTGCTCTTTGTTAAAGAACAGTATCTTATTGTTGAAAACTAGAAGAACCTTGACCTGTTTCCCTCCCATGTTGGCTGGGAGCATGACAGATTATTTCCCAGGGTGTGTATGTGTATGTGTGTGTGTGTGTGTGTGTGTGTGTGTGTGTGTGTGTGTGTGTGTGTGTGTGTGTGTGTGTGTGTGTGTGTGTCTGTGTGTGTTGTACGCACCATAGTCATGTGCTCTCTCTGAGTTGAGCTGTAGCCTGGAGATGCCACCCCTTTGCTCATGTGATTAGTGATTGTGGGGTTGGCCCAAGGGTTCAAGGTTGAAGGTGGAAGCTTAATCTTCTTGCAACTCAGAAACACTGAAATAAACATTCTACACCATGCAGCTAAGATTCCTGCTCAAACATATTGTAAATATTTTCTTTCTAAGGAATCTATTTTTATCTCTGGGAAATGTATTGACGTGTACGGGAGACCAATTAAACCCCAAACCCATGCATTTTGTGTCCTTCTAGCTCACGGTTTGGTTAAAAGGGAAAATGGATTGTTAACACAAACAAGAATTGGTCCTGAAGATGAAGTTTAATCATTTGGACTGACTTGGCACCTTGGTCTGGGCAGTAGTGCCAGCGTTGCAGCACCTTTAGCGATTTAGCACTGGGCCAGCCATGGGCTGAGAAGACGCTCCAGGTGCTCCTCCACATGCTCTTTCTTCTCATCCACGAGGAATGCAAAACTATCCCCCTTTACAATTCCTTCCAGGTCCACTGCCTTCTTCTCAACCCTCAGAGAAACAACATGGCTACCATTTACTGATAGTAAAACTCATTGGTCCTGGTAGTTCTATCAGGCCTCCCACTTTTCTTTATTTTTTCTCTGTCTTCACACTGTGGAGCAGAACAGAGGTGTTTGTATATCAAACACTGTGCAGCACAGTCATAGTACAAAAACATTCAGACACACACATCAACCTGATCTTCCCTACTGTCATGCTTAACAAAAGAAAATGCTGCTAAACCTAGCTTCGACTTGTTTGCTGACAAATACCAAAACTAGGAAAGTTATTGTATGTGATGAATGGGAACAATTTAGAGTAATTATTCTCATACACTAATTAAGGAGGAAAGAGTTGGGTAGCACTTTATAATAGTTTATTCATCATTATTCACACATTTGTAAATGTTAGTAAGGTAGTTATTCACACAATTATAAACAACTTTTAAAGTATGTCAAAAATGATTAATAAGTTCATTCATCAGATGTTTAATATTGGTTCTTATAAACCATTATCTAATCAATAGGAAAAATCATCTAAAGTGAGGGCTATATATCATTTATAAATACTTTATAAATGTTTTGAGTGACCAGTGTAATTTCTCCCAAAAAGATGGACATGCCTTTGGTGGAAATTCCAGCAGTACCTGATGCTCCTTAAAGGAAAACATACAAAAATAAAAATGCTCCTGACGCTCCACTCAAAAATGATATTTCATACAGTCCCAAAATATTTTGCTTGTCAGCAGTCAAGTTTTTAAGATATTGGACTTTCAAGAAGCAAAGTGTCACTTGCCACATCATCATCATCATGCCAAATGCATCATCATGTCTCAAAATAGCCTAGATCATATCAATTGTAAAATAATAAGGACAACACAGGAAATATATTGAACACTTTATTCACAAAAACTGTTATAAAACAACTGTTTCAAGCACTTGAGGAAGAGTTGTAATACAAATGTTTTGCTAATGTTGTCAACCTGGCGAATGTGAACTAATCATAAAACAGGGAGACAGTAGTACTATTGATATCTGATTGAGGTAGAAATGTTACATTTATGATTTGCAGGTGGAAATGTGACATGTATAACCTTTAAATTCTTCCAATGTTTTTAATGTCAATAGGTTTGTTTGATGTCTCTTGCACAAGGGTAGACTTAGTGTATGTTAGCTTTGCTGAATAGTCAGAAGTGTAGAACTTATCAGGGTATTGGGACATGGCCACAAGTCTACAGCTGGTTTGTATGGATATTTTGGCTGAGATGCAGTTGTATATCTGGTTAATATTAGTATTGGGAAGTATACCTATTTTTAGACAATTGCGGATTAAAGGAGTAGACATGTTTTGTTTTACATATTGGGTTAGTTGTACACCTGGTCTGTAAGAACATTGGGGTTAAAGTACAAGTGTAGACTTGGTTTGAATTTATGTTGAGGCTTGGGTACTGGGGTAGACCTGGTTTATATGAGTAATGGTGTGTAAGGATACAACTAGCTCCCACAGACTCACGTCAGAATTAGACGTTCATCCATGTTTCTCAAATGTCAAATTCTGATATTTGTTGCCAACGTCAAATTTTGAAGTGTTTAAGGTTAAGTTTAGGCATTAACTCCAGATTTTTAAGGTTAGGGTGAAGTTTAAGCATTAACTCCGAAATCTTAAGGTTAGGCATTAATTCCGAATGGTTAAGGTAAGGGTTAAGGTTTGGATAGGCTTAAAACAAAAATCTCAAAAACAACTTTCTATCACTGGATTAGAACTTGTAACCAGAGCCAGATAGAAATAGATGGTGCTGCTGTTAAACAGTTTTTTTAACCAATCAACCAGAGCTTAAATATTCAACATGTAAAATGAAATGAAAGATAGAATATGAGTCATTGTAATCTCTAACGGATTGTGTCCCTTCTCTTACAGAGCACAATGACAGTTTTACGACTGCAAAACCGCTGTGTGTGTTTGTTGTACTGTGGGAACTGTGGCATTACTGTACAGAGAGGTATTACTGTGAAATGAGACTTGTTATTGTTGCCTACCGTCACCAACTGGAGGCGGCTTGCCAAGAAGTCAAATTCTGAAGTTGTTGCAAACGTCAAATTTCTAAGAGTTTAAGGTTAAGTTTAGGCATTAACTCAAGATTTTTACTTATTTGGCATCAGTGTCCATTCCACGGGACGGTTGAGCTAACGTAGGCTATGCGATTAGCATGAGGTTGTAAGTAACAAGAATATTTCCCAGGACAAAGACATATCTGATATTGGCAGAAAGCTTAAATTCTTGTTAATCTAACTGCACTGTCCAATTTACAGTAGCTATTACAGTGAAATAATACCATGCTATTGTTTGAGGAGAGTGCACAATTTTGAACATGAAAAGTTATTAATTAACAAATTAGGCACATTTGGACAGTCTTGATACAAAATGTTAAACAAAAATGCAATGGTTCATTGGATCAGTCTAAAATGTTGCACATACACGAATGCCATATAGTGGCCAAAATCTAAATTGCACCTGGGCTGGAATAATACATCATGACCTTTCTCTTGCATTTCAAAGATGATTGTACAAAAGAAATACAAAAGAACAGTTGTTTTTTTCTTTGTATTATCTTTTACCAGATCTATTGTGTTATATTCTACTACATTCCTTTCACATTTCCATAAACTTCAAAGTGTTTCCGTTCAAATGGTACCAAGAATATGCATATCCTTGCTTCAGGGCCTGAGCTACAGGCAGTTAGATTTGGGTATGTCATTTTTGGCAAAAATTTAAAAAAAGGGGCTAATCCTTAAGAGGTTTTAAGGTTAGGGTGAAGTTTAAGTATTAACTCTGAAATATTAAGGTTAAGCATTCATTCTGAATTCTTAAGGTAGGGTTAAGGTTTGGGATAGGCTTAAAACAAAAATCTAAAAAACAACTTTCTATCACTGAATTTGAAATTGCAACCAGAGCCAGATGCTGGAGTCAGAAGAAGATGCTTATGCACCATCCCCGTACACAACACCCTAGCAAAACCGAAACCTACTTGAAGGTAACAGCACTCACTGTTGCCCCTAGTGGCTGATTTCCACGTCATCTTCTGATGTCTTCAGACATGTACGCACGTTGAATACTGACTTGTATCACGGGTGACCTGGCTGAGGGATACACAAGGCTCATACAGGCAATGGGTCTGGATGGACATCTATTGCCCATTCAAATACTTTCTGGAAAAGGTTTGTGGTTGGAAAAAAAGTGAATGGGGCTGGGGCATGTGTTATACTTGCCTGGCTACCCAAACTCCTTGCTCTGGCCAAACGCTACGCCAAGCCCATGGACATTCGTTTCTTCTCCACAATGAGTCTGGATCTGAGTACCTCCCTGATGATTTCTAGAACACGTGTGTTGTGTCAGTGTAAGTATGTGTGAGTGTGTGGGTCGATGCAATTGTCAATTAGCTGGTGCTGCTTTTAAACTTTTCTTACCAATCAAAAGAGATGGTGCTGCTTTTAAACAGGTTTTTAACCAATCAACCTGGAGCTTAAATATTCAACATGTAAAATGAAATGAAAGATAGAATATGAGCCATTGTAAGCGCTAATGGATTGTGTCCATTCTCTTTACAGAGCACAATGACAGTTTAACTACTGCAAAACTGCTGTGTGTGTTTGTTGTACTGTGGGAACTGTGGAATTACTGTACAGATCGGTATTACTGTGAAATGAGACTTGTTATTGTGCAGGGGCATATACAATGCAGGGAAATAGCACTTGCTATTTAAACTTAATTCATACTTTCACTCTCTTCTATTTTTAATGCCTCTCCTATTAGGCCTACTCCCCCAAAGCTAGTGCAACACTGCTCTTGAGTAAAATCACATTTTGTAATTGACATCCGAAAGGCTAGTGAAGTAATGTGACCCAGTGAAAAGATGAGGTTAGTCTTTCACAATCACAGACACACATGGGTGGAAAACCACTGTGAATAAATGGATGAAATGCATTTGTTTGAGACAAATCCATTTTCATCACTTTGAGGCAGTAAGTAAACACTAGCACAGACTCCGTGGCAGTCAACAAGCTAAGATATGGTTCTAGGGTAAGATAATGCCAATTCCACCTCCAAAGTCAAAGTTTGAGAGATAGTTTCAATTTGGAAGAGAGAGAGAAAGATTGATAAAGTATATGCAGAGAGAGGTTACACCTGGATTTGAACTTGCAACTTTTGGAATCATAGGCAGATGCTCAAAGGTGCAGACTTTATAGGTATGTCAATTGGAGGTGAAGTACAGGAGTAGACATGTTTTGTTTTACATATTGGGTTAGTTGTACACCTGGTCTGTAAGAACATTGGGGTTAAAGTACAAGTGAAGACTTGGTTTGAATTTATGTTGAGGCTTGGGTACTGGGGTAGACCTGTTTTATATGAGTATGCCCATGGATTTACCTGGTTTATATGAGTAATGGTGTGTAAGGATACAACTAGCTCTCACAGACTCACGTCAGAATTAGACGTTCATCCATGTTTCTCAAATGTCAAATTCTGAAGTCATTAATCATTAATTAGGCATTAATTCTGAATGGTTAAGGTAAGGGTTAAGGTTTGGGATAGGCTTAAAACAAAAATCTCAAAAACAACTTTCTATCACTGGATTAGAACTTGTAACCAGAGCCAGATAGAAATATATGGTGCTGCATTTAAACTTTTTTTTAACCAATCAACCAGAGCTTAAATATTCAACATGAAATTAAATGAAAGATAGAATATGAGTCATTGTAATCTCTAACGGACTGTGTCCCTTCTCTTACAGAGCACAATGACAGTTTTACGACTGCAAAACCGCTGTGTGTGTTTGTTGTACTGTGGGAACTGTGGCATTACTGTACAGAGAGGTATTACTGTGAAATGAGACTTGTTATTGTGCAGGGAAATAGCGCTTGCTATTTAAACTTCATGCATACTTTCACTCTATCTTCTATTTTTAATGTCTCTCCTATTAGGCCTACTTCCCCAAAGCTACTGCAACGCTGCTCTTGAGTAAAATCACATTTAAGCTCCTCACACGATAAGCTCTTTTGTCTTGCCCACGTTAAGGGAGAGGTTGTTGTCCTGGCACCACACTGCCAGGTCTCTGACCTCCTTCCTAAAGGCTGTCTCATCGTCGTTGGTGATCAGGCCTACCATGGTTGTGTTGTCGACAAACTAAATGATGGTGTTGGAGTCGTGCGCATCCACGCAGTCTTGGGTGAACAGGGAGTACAGGAGGGGACTGAGCATGCACCGCTGAGGGGCCCTCGTGTTGAGGGTTTGCATGGCGAATGTGTTGTTGCCTACCGTCACCAACTGGAGGCGGCCTGCCAGGAAGTCCTGGATCCAGTTGCAGAGGGAGGTGTTCAGTCCCAGGGTCCTTAGCTTAGTGAGGAGCTTGGAGGGCACTATGGTGTTGAACGCTGAGCTGTGATTAATGAACAGCATTCTCACATAGGTGTTACTTTTGTCCAGGTGGGAAAGGCCAGTGTGGAGTGCAATAGAGATTGCGTCATCTGTGGATCTGTTGGGGCATATTGTGAAATGGAGTGGGTCCAGCGTTTCTGGGATTGGGGTGTTGATGTGAGCAGCCTTTCAAAGCATTTCATGGCTACAGATGTGAATGCTACGTGGAGGTAGTCCTTTAGACAGGTTATCTTGGCGTTCTTGGGCACAGGGACTATGGTGGTTTGCTTGAAACATGTAGGTATTACAGACTGGGTCAGGGAGAGGTTGAAAATGTAATCTAAGACACTTGCCAGCTGGTTAGTGCATGCTCTGAGTATGCTTCCTGGTAATATGTCTGGCCCTGCGGCCTTGGGAAGCGATCATATAATTAATTTAGCTCGTCTGGTTGGCTCGCGTTACTGGGCAGCTCTCCTTTTGCAGGTTTCCCTTTGTAATCTGTGATAGTTTGCAAGCCCTGCCACATCCAAAGAGCGTCAACGCTGGTGTAGTAGGAGTCGATCTTAGTCCTGTATTGACACATTGCCAGTTTGATGGTTCGTCGGAGGGCATACCGGAACTTCTTATAAGTGTCCGGGATTAGTGTCGTTGAAAGCACCAACTCTAAAATCAAATCAAACTTTATTTGTCACATACACATGGTTAGCACATGTTAATGCGAGTGTAGCGAAATGATTGTGCTTCTAGTTCCGACCATGCAATAGTACCTAACAAGTAATCTAACAAATTCACAACAACTACCTTATACACACAAGAGTAAAGGAATGAATACAAGTATGTACATATAAATATATGGATGAGCGATGGCTGACCGGCGTAGGCAAGATGCAGTAGATGGTATAGAGTACAGTATATACATATGAGATGAGTAATGTAGGATATGTAAACATTATATAAATGGCATCGTTTAATGTGGCTAGTGATACATTTATTTCATCCAATTTTTTATTATTAAAGTGGCTAGAGATTTGAGTCGATGGCCGAACGGCATAGGCAAGATTCAGTAGATGGTTTAGAGTACAGTGTATACATTTGATATGAGTAATGTCGGATATGTAAACATTATTTACAAAATTGTTTAAAGTGGCTAGTGATACATTTGTTACATCCAATCCTATTATTTAAAGTGGCTAGAGATTTAAGTCAGAATGTTGGCAGATGCCACTCAATGTTAGTAGTGGCTGTTTAACAGTCTGGTGGCCTTGAGATAGAAGCTGTTTTTCAGTCTCTCTGTCCCAGCTTTGATGCACCTGTACTGACCTCGCCTTCTGGATGATAGCCGGGTGAACAGGCAGTGGCTCAGGCGGTTGTTGTCCTTGATGATCTTTTTGGCCTTCCTGTGACATCGGGTGGTGTAGGTGTGCTGGAGGGCAGGTAGTTTACCCCCGGTGATGTGTTGTGCAGTCCTCACTACCCTCTGGAGAGCCTTACGGTTGTGGGCGGAGCAATTTCCGTACCAGGCGGTGATACAACCCGACAGGATGCTCTCGATTGTGCATCTGTATAAGTTTGTGAGTGTTTTTGGTGACAAGCCGAATTTCTTCAGCCTCCTGAGGTTGAAGAGGCGCTGTTGCGCCTTCTTCACCACGCTGTCTGTGTGGGTGGACCATTTCAGTTTGTCCGTGATGTGTACGCCGAGGAACTTAAAACTTTCCACCTTCTCCACTACTGTCCCGTCGATGTGGATAGGGGGGTGCTCCCTCTGCTGTTTCCTGAAGTCCACGATCATCTCTTTAGTTTTGTTGACGTTCAGCCTTTAGATCAGTGTGGATGTTGCCTGTAATCCATGGATTCTGGTTGTGATATGTACCTACGGTCACTGTGGGGACAACGTCGTCGATGCATTTATTAATGAAGCCATGGCTGATGTGTTAAACTCCTCAATACCTGTCACGATCTCCTTAAGTAGCGGACCAAGACGCAGCGATGCTTCCAGTATACATATTTATTTAAACGTAAACTGGGAAAATAATAAACCAACGAAGATCGTAACTACGCTGTACATGAAACACACCAACCAACAATGAAACAATGACCCACAAAAACCCCAGTGAAAACCACAAACATATATATGGTTACCAATTAGAGGTAACGACAATCAGCTGCCTCTAATTGGGAACCATTTCTCCAACATAGAAATAGAAAACCTAGAACACAAAAAACCCTACTAAACAAAACAAACTAAACACGCCAGCCTGAAACCCAGGGCTGGACGTGACAATACCATCGGATGAATCTCGGAACTTATTCTAGTTTGTGCTAGCGAAACAGTCCTGTAGCTTAGCATCCACTTTATCGGACCACCTCCAGATTGAGTGTGTCACTGGTACTTCCTTTTTACGTTTTGGCTTGTAAGCAGGAATCAGGAGGATAGAGTTATGGTCAGATTTGCCAAATGGAGAGTGAGGGAGAGCTTTGTATGTGTCTCTGTGTGTGGAGTAAAGATGATGTAGGGTGTTTTCCCTCTAGTTGCACAGTTGACAAGCTGGTAAAAATGAGGTAAAACAGATTTAAGTTTTCCTGCATTAAAATCCCCCCACCATTAGGAGCTGCTGGATGAGCTGTTTCTTGTTTGCTTATGGCTCTATGCAGCTCGTCGAGTGTGGTCTTAGTGCCAGAATTGGTTTGTGGTGGAAAATAAATAGCTACAAAAAATACAGATGAAAGCTTTCTTGGTAAATACTACAATCCACATCTTATCATGAGGTATTCTGACTCAAACGAGCAGAACCTCGAGACGTTCTTAATTTTAGAGATTGTGCACCAGCTGTTGTTGACAAAGAGACCCCCCCGTTCTTACTGGACTCTGCCATTCTGTCCTGCCGATGCATAGAAAAACCAGCTAGATATACATTATTCATGTCTTTGGTCAGCATTGACTCTGAGACGCATTGCATATTACAGTTGTTAAAGTCCCGTTGATAGGATAGTCTCGAACAGATCTTGTCCAGTTTTTTCTCCAATGATTGCACATTCGCCAATAGAACAGAGGGTGGAGGCTAAAACGTCCGCTTCCAAATTGACTAAAGCATACGTGGTCCCGTTCCCATTGTATTGTTGTTTTGGTACATTTTCGTGGAATAAGGCAGCTACAAAATGCAGCTGTTTCAGCCACGCTCTGTGCTTTCTGTGGTGGAGGGCAGACAGAGAAAGTACAGAGCATAGGCGTCATTGATCTTCCCTAGTTGCGTGTGATTGGCTGAGGGTGCTGTCACTCATGGGGATAATACGCCACTGCAGCACCTGTTGGGAGAGCTAGCCAGCAAAATCCCCTATTCTGTGCTCCATTGATTTACAGTAGAAGTGCCCACCCATGAAGACCACAGATAAATCAATGTCTTATGCCGGGTAACTTTGATCGGACTGATGTCTCAACTTCATAGTTAGCTTGTTGTTTACCACACTCTGTTACCACTTCGTAAATGAAGGGAATAGCATTATGAATGTTGCATATTGTTAAATGGCCCATTTGGAACAGGCAGACGCACGCAGTATCGCAATATCGCAATACCGATTACTAGCTACTTTACTATATTAAAGTATGCTCGACTGCTGTAGTCTTCCATGCAATAAGAGCTAAAGATATCGGCGGTAGCCATAAACTGATCATAACCCAAATGTCATAACATTTGTGCGTGTGGCTCCAAACTCATTTCTGGGATTGGTTATTACTAGTGCATTCAATGTATAGCCACTGTAGTGTACTGGTTTCGATGCGATGCTTTGATTGATTGAGTTTGCCCCACCAATATTTTAATGTTAAAATTGCCACTGGTGCTTGGGGTTATTGTCTTGCTGGAAGATCCACTTGCGGCCAAATGTAAGCCTTCTGGAAGAGGTAACCAGGTTTTGGCTAAAATATCATGGTACTAGGTAAAGTTCATGTTGCCGTTGACCTTAACAAGGGCCCCAGGATTTCATGCTTGCTCAGTTTATTTTTTGTTTATACATTCTTATATACAACAATGAGTAGGATTCAGTTCTTATTTTAATATTTACATTTTTAACCAGCTCATCCTTCACCAAATTCTGATATAAAAGCACCAACAAAATAAAACTGCTTCCTCTTTCAATGGTAACCTTTTTCAGTCACATCGCCATAAATGCCTCTTCATCCGAGCTAAAAATGACATGCGTGGGAAACTTAAGATATGACCCCTGTATGACATAATATATCATATAATCTGTCACTGTGGCCCAGAGTACAGTTCTATAGAGGCAGACTCCTCACTCCTACTTACTTCCCCTCTCTCATGGCCATTCCACGTGTTAATTACTGCTCATTTGGCCCATGATGACAGGTTTACGACAGATAACAAACACTTCATTCTGTTGGGTAGAGATAGGGACAGGATCATTTTTACAGTACTATGGAAGGAGTTTGCTCCCTCACACAAATAGTGTTATAGCAGTTCCTGCTATAGGTGTCTTTCTGTCACCTCAGATTAAAACGTATGTTAACACCAACATCCTGTCCTTCACCTCTCTATGTCTCCTCTTTTATCCATTGAGTTGTGGGAGGGTGTGCGCGGAACACAAATATCTCTAGTAGTGTTTGGACAAGCGAGAGGGACAAAGAGGAGTTGTTCCTGTGTCAGATTCACAGCCACTGACACAGGACTGGCGGGAGAGGAGACTCCTTAGTGGATGTTCACTAAATCCCATACACAAGCTATAACAAGCCCCATCTACCCTTCTTTCCATTTCAACCGTGTACAGCTTGCAGAATTCTGCTATTATGTTAACCATGGCAGCCATGTCACAATGCAGTACATACTGCATGTCTACAGGTTTGATGTTACTGCAGCTATGACGTTGTTACTAATGATCAACGTGGGGTAAAGTGAGAATGTGACAAGCGTTCCATCATTCATGCCGGAGTGCCATGGAATCCTTCATGCACTAGACTACAGTAATGTATATTGTTTTGTATGTGGCCACCCATCATCACTGGTATTCATCACTACAAGACTGACTACCATGGTGTTCAGTTACAACATCATCTTTATATGTCTCTCACCCTGTTTCTCTTTCATTTTTCCCTCTCTCTCTAACCAAACACACACACACACGCGTGCGCTGCATGCATGCAGGCTGTGGGGATTGGAAAGGGTCATGTGAGAGAAGCATGTGGCATGAGGCACAGTGGAGGCACTGTTTTAGGGGGGATAGTGGGCGGCGTCAATGTTCCCTCAAAGAAATGTCTTTACTTGATTTAGGTGTGCTTGCTAAAAGCAAAATCTATTTTAGAAGACCGACATACTTATTCTTATTAATTTCTGTAGCGCCAAAACCATAAAAGCTACTTTGCACACTACGACAATATTTGCATAAATCCCAATGCATTTTAATGGCCGTAGACATGAATAGGAAAAATTCAGATCGTAACTAGTCTTCAACCATTTAAGCTAGTAATGCCATTCAAATGTTAAAACATGCGGACTGGTCTGGAATAGGTTGCTTGTATAAAGCTTTTTGATAACCTATTTATATTTGCATAAAATCTCCATAGGCTTCAATGGGAAGTATTTGGATTAACCACTGCTCTTGAACTTTTAAAGCTTGGTGGATTTTCTATTGAAAAAAATCTACAACCCTAAGGTCTAAATGAGGAACTGGACCTCATGTTTTCTCTAATAATGTGTCTAGACTTTAGTTGTGTCTTCTTAAGTGTGTGTCTCCTCTAAATTTGTAGCCTACAGCGCTGATGAAGTTGTAGGACAGTCTCACTTGCGCAGGTGAAATATATTTTAAACCAACTAAAATAATTATGCAAGGAGCTGTTACAACTGCAGGAGAATAGCATCAAAAGCTTTTCCAAATACTGGTACAGTAGACTCAACAAACAATAGAATGGACGATTTGACCAAAGAGGTACAGGACCTGAAAAACAGTCTGCACTTCTCTCAGGGAGCATTGATGGTTGAAAGAAGATTGCAGCGACATGACAACTAACTGTACATCCAGGAGAAACGACATCAGCACTGTCTGTGAATATATGCTAACAATGATAGGGAAACAGGATTATGTAGAAGGACAATCAAGGCAAAATAACATTGCTGTGGATGGAATCCCAGTCTCCACATGAGACCTGGACAGAGTCTAAGGAGAAAGTGAGGAAAATAATTGATGATAAGCTGCAGAAGATTGAGGTGGAGCGTGCCCACAGGACTGGTAAACCTACTGTATCTCCAGCCCAGGAGACAGACCCCGTCGATAGTGATACTATCGCTTGTCCAATTCCTGAGGTACAAGGAAAAGGTGGCTGTTATGGAGAGCCCAGAATATGAGAGAAATCATTATCTTCCCCAGCGAGAACTACTCTAAAGCAGTGATCCCAGCCATGAAGACTGCCAGCATGGGGACATACGCTACGACAGGCTCATCGTCCACCCTCCCTCCCTAAAGCCTGAAAGGGGTAAGAGAGCCAAGCTGAAGGGTCCATGGATTCAACCTTGCATCCTGATTGACTGCTAGCTTGGTTTTATTTGTTTTCCATATTATGTCTAGCTCTAAAAAGCTACCAATACAGCCCATAATAATATATGTAGCCTCAGAAATAAGGTTAATGAAATCAATAACTTGCTCACTTCCTATAACATTCATATATTGGGCATCACTGAGACTCACTTACATAATTCCTTTGAAAATATGGCAGTAGCAATACAGGGATATAACACCTATAGCAGAGACAGGAATACATACAGGTGAAGTCGGAAGTTTACATACACCTTAGCCGAATACATTTAAACTCAGTTTTTCACAATTCCTGACATTTAATCCTAGTAAAAATGCCCTGTCTTAGGTCAGTTAGGATCACCACTATATTTTAAGAATATGAAATGTCAGAATAATAGTAGCGAGAATGATTCATTTCATCTTTTATTTCTTTCATCACATTCACAGTGGGTCAGAAGTTTACATACACTCAATTAGTATTTGGTAGCATTGCCTTTAAATTGTTTAACTTGGGTCAAACGTTTTGGGTAGCCTTCCACAAGCTTCCCACAATAAGTTGGGTGAATTTTGGCCCATTCCTCCTGACAGAGCTGGTGTAACTGAGTCAGGATTGTAGGCCTCCTTGCTCACACACACTATTTCAGTTCTGGCCACAAATGTTCTATTGGATTGAGGTCAGGGCTTTGTAATGGCCACTCCAATACCTTGACTTTGTTGTCCTTAAGCCATTTTGCCACAACTTTGGAAGTATGCTTGGGGTCATTGTCCATTTGGAAGACCCATTTGCGACCAAGCTTTAACTTCCTGACTGATGTCTTGAGATGTTGCTTCAATAATTCCACGTAATTTTCCTTCTCATGATGCCATCTATTTTGTGAAGTGCACCAGTCCCTCCTGCAGCAAAGCACACCCACAACATGATGCTTCCACCCCAGTGCTTCACGGTTGGGATGGTGTTCTTTGGCTTGCAAGCCTCCCCCTTTTTCCTCCAAACATAATGATGGTCATTATGGCCAAAGAGTTCTATTTTTGTTTCATCAGACCAGAGGACATTTCTCCAAAAAGTACAATATTTGTCCCCATGTGCAGTTGGCTTTTTTATGGCGGTTTTGGATGGCGGTTTTTATGGCGGCACCAGAGTACGTTCATCTCTAGGAGACAGAACGCGTCTCCATCCTGAGCGGTATGGTGGCTGCGTGGTCCCATGGTGTTTATACTTGCGTTCTATTGTTTGTACAGATGAACGTGATACCTTCAGGCAAAGAGGCACTGAGTTAGAAGGTAGGCCTTGAAATACATCCACAGGTACACCTCCAAATGACTCAAATGATGTAAATTAGCCTATCAGAAGCTTCTAAAGCCATGACATCATTTTCTGGAATTTTCCAAGCTGTTTAAAGGCACAGTCAACTTAGTGTATGTAAACTTCTGACCCACTGGAATTGTGATACAGTGAATTATAAGTGAAATAATCTGTCTGTAAACAATTGTTGGACAAATTACTTGTGTCATGCGCAAAGTAGATGTCCTAACCGACTTGCCAGAACTATAGTTTGTTAAGAAGACATTTGTAGAGTGGTTGAAAAAAAAGTTTTAATGACTCCAACCATACACCCTAAGTGTATGTAAACTTCCAACTGTATGGGGGAGGTGTTGCTGTATGTTCAGAGCCATATTCCTGTGAAGCTCAGAGAGGATCTCATGTGAAAGGTTGTGTTGCAGGTTCACCTTTCAGGCCTCTTCGTTTGGAGTGCTACTACCAGTCACCAAGTGCTAGCAGTCAGTATCTGGATAATAGGTGTGAAATGCTTGAAAGTGCATGTGATGTTAACAGGAGGTCTATTTTATAGGTGATCATGACCTGAATATACACTGGTTTTCATCAAGTCGTCCGCTCAAGAGGAAGTTGCTCATTGTAAACATTGCCTGTAATCTGGTTTAGGTTATTATTCAACCTACCAAGGTGTTTACAAACAGTACAGGAACTATAACATCCATGTGTATGGGTCATATATTTACTAATGCTGCAGAATGTTGTTCCAAAGCTTTATCTACACCAATTGGACATAGTGATCACAAAGCACAGCATCTAGAAAATCCAAAACTGTTACTCTTATGCTGAAGCTGTAAAAACTATTTGTTGGTCTGAAGTGTGTAATGAGAGGCATCCAAATGCTGCACTTCATTGTGACAATGGCGCCAGATGAGATGGCTGCCTTTTTACGGTCTCCTAACCAATTGTGCTATTGTGTGTTTTTTTTTTTTGCTTATTTACAACTCATTTTGTACATAATGTTTCTGGCACCGTCTCTTATGACCGAAAAGAGCTTCTAGATATCAGGACAGCGATTACTCACCTTGTACTGGAAGCAGATTTTTTCTTTAACGAGTCTGATGCAAAGGATTTACTTCAGACACCCGACAAGGCCCTCATCCCTATCATTCGCAAGAGAAAGAGACGGAGATATCGGGAACGTAGGTTGGGGTGCCTTGTAAGGATCTGACGGCGAGTGGGTAATCTGCTTTTACTATCAGTCCTATTAGCCAACATACAATCATTAGACAAACTACGATTACGCATATCCTACCAACAAGGACATTAAAAACTGTAATATCTTGTCGTGGCTGAACGACAACATGAATAACATGCAGCTGGCGGGTTTTACTCTGCATCGGCAAGATAGAACAGATGCGTCTGGTAAGACAATGGATGGCGGTCTTTGTAAATTTGTAAACAACAGCTGGTGCAAGAAATCTAATATTAAGGAATTCTCAAGATTTTGCTCGCCTGAGGTGGAGTATCTCATGATAAGCTGTAGCCCGCACTATTTACCAAGAGATTTTTCATCTATATTCTTCGTAGTTGTCTATTTACCACCACAAACCGATACTGACACTAAGACCGCACTCAATGAGCTTTATACGGTCATAAGCAAACAGGAAAACGCTCATCCAGAGGCGGCGCTCCTAGTGGCCGGGGACTTTAATGCAGGGAAACTTAAATCTGTTTTACCTCATTTCTACCAGAATGTTAAATGAGCAACCAGAGGGGAAAAAAACTCTAGACCACCTTTACTCCACACACAGAGACACGTACAAAACTCTCCCTCACCCTCCATTTGGCAAATCTGACCATAATTATATCCTCCTGATTCCTGCTTACAAGATCAAACTAAAGCAGGAAGCACCAGTGACTCGGTCAATAAAGAAGTGATCAGATGAAGCAGATGCTAAGCTACAGGAATGTTTTGCTAGCAATATGTTGCGGGATTCTTCCGATGGCATTGAGGAGTACACCACATCAGTCACTGGTTTCATCAATAAGTGCATCAATGGCATCGTCCCCACAGTGACTGTATGTACATACCCCAACCAGAAGCCATGGATTACAAGCAACACCCTCTATGCCTTCTGACAAACCATCAAACAGGCAAAGCCTCAACACAGGACTAAGATTGAATCGTACTACACCGGCGCCGACGCTCGTCGGATGTTGCAGGGCTTGCAAACTATTACAAAACTACAAAGGGAAGCACAGCCACGAGCTGCCCAGTGACACAAACCTCCCAGGTGAGCTTGCCTCGCTTCGAGGCAAGCAACACTGAAGCATGCATGAGAGCATCAGGTGTTCTGGACAACTGTGTGATCACGCTCTTCGTAGCAGATGTGAGTAAGACCTTTAAACAGGCCAACATTCACAAGGCCACAGGGCCAGACGGATTACCAGGACGTGTACTCTGAGCATGCGCTGACCATCTGGCAAGTGTCTTCACTGACATACCGACATGTTTCAAGCAGACCACCATAGTCCCTGTGCCCAAGAACACTAAGGTAACCTGCCTAAATGACTACCGACCCGTAGCACTCACGACTATAGCCATGAAGTGCTTTGAATGGCTGGTCATAGCTCATATCAACACCATTATCCCAGAAACCCTAGACCCAGTCCAATTTGCATACCGCCCCAACAGATCCACAGATGATGCAACATGGTGTCTGATCCTCAACACGGTGATCCTCAACACGGGGGCCCCTCAGGGGTGCGTACTCAGTCCCCTCCTGTACTCCCTGTTTACTCATGACTGCATGGCCAGGCACGACTCCAACACCATCATTAAGTTTGCCGATGACACAACAGTGGTTGGCCTGATCACCAACAAAGATGAGACAGCCTATAGGGAGGTCAGAGACCTGGCCGTGTGGTGCCAGGATAACAACCTCTCCCTCAATGTGATCAAAAACAAATGAGATGATTGTGGACTACAGGAAAAGGAGGACCGAGCACGCCCCCATTCTCATCGAAGGGGCTGTAGTGGAGCAGGTTGAGAGCTTCAAGTTCCTTGGTGTCACCATCATCAACAAACTAACATGGTCCAAACACACCAAGACAGTAATGAAGAGGGCACGACAAAATCTATTCCCCCTCTGGAGACTTAAAAGATTTGGCATGGGTCCCCAGATCCTCAAAAAGCTCTACAGATGCACCATCGAGAGCATCCTGACTGGTTGCATCACCGCCTGGTATGGCAACTGCTCGTCATCTGACCGTAAGACGCTACAGAGGGTAGTGCGTACAGCCCAGTACATCACTGGGGCCAAGCTTCCTGCCATCCAGGACCTATATACTAGGCAGTGTCAAAGACTCCAGTCACCCAAGTCAAAGACTGTTCTCTCTGCTACCGCACGGCAAGCGGTACCGGAGCGCCAACTCTAGGAAAAAAAGGCTCCTTAACAGCTTCTACCCCCAAGCCACAATTAGTCAAATGGCCACCCGGACTATTTACGCTGCTGCTACTCGCTGTTTATTATCTATGCAAAGTCACTTTACCCCTACTACGTGTACAAATGACCTTGACTACCCTGTACCCTCGCACATTGACTGGGTACCGCCCACTGTATATAGCCTCATTATTGTTATTGTTATTTTGTGTTACTTTATTATTTAGCTGAATATTTTTTAAATTAGATTTTATTTGAATTTGAATGTATAGTTGTCACAAGGCTGGAGTGTAAGGTGTGGAGTCAGGCGCAGAGAGCAGAGGTTTAAATGCAGACCCGTATTTAATAAAGTGCAAAAATTGGAACCAAACACAAAACACACTAAACGGGCGCACTTAAACAAATAACTAAGCAGCAGCGAAATAACCTCCAACGAACGTCTGCCAACAAACAGAAAAACAAACCCGCACAAAAGGAGGCGGGCTTCACCAACTTAAATAGCCCTAGCCTACCAACTAAACAAGACACAGGTGAAACCAATACAAAAGACAATGAGGGAAAAGGGATCGGTAGCAGCTAGTAGGCCCGGTGACGACGACCGCCGAACGCCGCCCGAACAGGCAGAAGAGGCACCCTCGGCGGAAGTCGTGACAATAGTAGTGGGTATATTAAGATGGGCTATGTTGAGAATACAGTATATACATAAATTGAGTGTACAGAACATTAGGAAGAAATTAATTGTTCAAACTATTGTATTTTTTCTCTTTTAGTCAACTACTCACCACATTTTATGCACTGCAATGCTAGCTAGCTACATCTTATGCTTTCAGTACTAGATTCATTCTCTGATCCTTTGATTGGGTGGACAACATGCTGCAAGAGCTTATACATAGAGGAGGATGGGAACTAGCTATCCTCTGGCTACACCATGGTGCTGCCCTACAGAGTGCTTTTGAGGCTACTGTAGACCTTAATTTCAAAACTGTGTCTTGCAGCATAATCAATTCTTTTTTATATATGTAGTATAGTTTTATCAAAAAATAATAACTTTTTTTCATGTTTCACTATTATTATTTGTATTTTATATGAAATTCACTGAGTTTTCTTCACGTCAGGGGAATTTAGCTGAGTGTGCTGCACTCCATACTAGTCAAAGTTGCTCCCTTCATGTCAGGAGAACATAGCAGGAGTGAAATCTAGGTACAACTACATACAATGCCTTCGGGAAAGTATTCAGACCCCTTGACTTTTTAAAAGTTTTGTTAGGTTAAGCCTTATTATAAAATTGATAAACTGTTTTTCCCCCCCTCATCAATCTACACACAATACGCCAAAATGACAAAAGCAAAAACAGGTTGTTAGAAATGTTTGCAGATTTATATAAAAGCTCTGTCAGTGTCACGATTCTCTTCTGAGGGGACAGACCAAGACGCAGCGATGTAGCCAGAATACATGATTTATTCACAGACGAGACGAGACGGAACAAAACAAGAAAACGATGAACAAGACGAGAGCCCTAACGCTAAATGCTAAACTAACACAAAGAGAACTAAACCTAACCACGACGGAAGAAACCTAACTAAACCTCGAACGGAGAAACCTAACTAGACAAGAACCTGATGAACCTAACATAATCATGACATGAACATACAATAACCCACGAAACTAAGGTGCAATTCCCAACCATATAAATGGTTCCCAATTAGAGACAACGAGACTCAGCTGCCTCTAATTGGGAGCCATTAACCCAACATAGAACTAGACACCATAGAACTGTGAAAACCCCTAAACCAAAATGAACCCAAAACGCTCTAGCCTGTAAACCCAGGCCTGGGCGTTACAGTACTCTCCCAAAGGCGCGGACTCGGACGCCGCCAAAAGTCTGTGGGGGGATCTAGGTGGGTTCCTTTTGTCCCAGGTGGGGGCTCCGGTGCTGGCCGTGCTGGTCTGATGTCACGCACCGGAGGCCCTGGACCCTTTCTTGGAACTCTGGTGCGTGGAGCAGAAGCTGGCCCTACCGGACTCGTGATGCTCACTGGAACTCTGGTGTGTGGAGCAGGAACTGGCAGTACTGGACTCGTGATGCTCACTGGGACTCTGGTGCGTGGAGCAGGAACTGGTCGTACTGGACTCGTGATGCTCACTGGGACTCTGGTGCGTGGAGCAGGAACTGGTCGTACTGGACTCGTGATGCTCACTGGGACTCTGGTGCGTGGAGCAGGAACTGGTCGTACTGGACTCGTGATGCTCACTGGGACTCTGGTGCGTGGAGCAGGAACTGGCAGTACCGGACTCGTGATGCTCACTGGGACTCTGGTGCGTGGAGCAGGAACTGGTCGTGCGGACTCGTGATGCTCACTGGAACTCTGGTGCGTGGAGCAGGAACTGGCAGTACTGGACTCGTGATGCTCACTGGAACTCTGGTGCGTGGAGCAGGAACTGGCAGTACTGGACTCGTGATGCTCACTGGAACTCTGGTGCGTGGAGCAGGAACTGGCAGTACCGGACTCGTGATGCTCACTGGGACTCTGGTGCGTGGAGCAGGAACTGGCAGTACCGGACTCGTGATGCTCACTGGGACTCTGGTGCGTGGAGCAGGAACTGGTCGTACCGGACTCGTGATGCTCACTGGAACTCTGGTGCGTGGAGCAGGAACTGGCAGTACTGGACTTGTGATGCTCACTGGAACTCTGGTGCGTGGAGCAGGAACTGGCAGTACTGGACTTGTGATGCTCACTGGAACTCTGGTGCGTGGAGCAGGAACTGGCAGTACTGGACTTGTGATGCTCACTGGAACTCTGGTGCGTGGAGCAGGAACTGGCAGTACTGGACTTGTGATGCTCACTGGAACTCTGGTGCGTGGAGCAGGAACTGGCAGTACTGGACTTGTGATGCTCACTGGAACTCTGGTGCGTGGAGCAGGAACTGGTCGTACTGGACTTGTGATGCTCACTGGAACTCTGGTGCGTGGAGCAGGAACTGGCAGTACTGGACTCGTGATGCTCACTGGGACTCTGGTGCGTGGAGCAGGAACTGGTCGTACTGGACTCGTGATGCTCACTGGGACTCTGGTGCGTGGAGCGGGCACTGGCAGTGCCGGACTCGCTGAGCGCACGGGGAGCTGGGTGCGCGGAGCCGGAACAGGACGTGCTGAAACCACTACACGGACTGGGATCTTGGAACAAGGAACTGGAATCTTGGAACGGGGAACTGGAATCTTGGAACGTGGAACTGGAATCTTGGAACGTGGAACTGGAATCTTGGAACGTGGAACTGGAATCTTGGAACGTGGAACTGGAATCTTGGAACGTGGAACAGGGACTGGACGTGTAGAAACCTCCACCCGGACCGGGGACCTGATATGGAGAGCCGACACCATACCTCCAGCTAGCTCACTAACCCTGGCCTCATGGGTGAGTGGAGCTGGAATCTCTCGGACTGGGCTGTGGATTCGTACCGGAGATTCTGCCCGTAGGACCACAGGATAGCTTGGTCCCAAAAGGCGCACTGGAGGCCTGGCTCGCAGAGCTGGCACCACTCTCCCAGGTAGCACACAGACCTCGGCCCGACCCATGAGTGGCGCTGGGATCTCTCGCACTGGGCTGCGGACACGTGCGGAGACACCGCACACGGAACTGGAGCAGGATATCCGGGTCCCAGGAGGCGCACTGGAGACTTAGTGCGCCAGAGCAGGCACCACTCTTCCTGGCTGAACGCCGTTTACCCGACTGATGAGTGGAGCGGGAATCTCTCGCACCGGCCTCTGACTCGTATAGGAAACCGTGCGCAACACTGCATAGCACGGCCTCCCTTCGCTGCGACGCTCTCCCACGCTCTCTCCACAAGGCACGAGGAGTTGGCTCAGGAGTCCCTCCTGAACCGCCAACCCCTCGTGTGCCCCCAAAAAGTTTCTTGGGGCTGCCTTACGGGCTTCCGTGCCAGGCGAGTTCCAATGAACTTTTCTCTCTCCGGGGTCCATACACCATATAAGTCCTCATAGCTCCCACGCTCAGTCCTCGCACACCTGCGCTGCTCCTTTTCCGCCGCCTTTTCCTCCCTGGGGTGACGATAATCCTCTGTCTTCCCCCAAGGACCCTTCCCAGCTAATATCTCCTCCCAAGTCCAGAACTCCCGGGTCTCTCGCTGCTTGGTCTTTGTTTGGTGGGTTATTCTGTCACGATTCTCTTCTGAGGGGACAGACCAAGACGCAGCGATGTAGCCAGAATACATGATTTATTCACAGACGAGACGAGACGGAACAAAACAAGAAAACGATGAACAAGACGAGAGCCCTAACGCTAAATGCTAAACTAACACAAAGAGAACTAAACCTAACCACGACGGAAGAAACCTAACTAAACCTCGAACGGAGAAACCTAACTAGACAAGAACCTGATGAACCTAACATAATCATGACATGAACATACAATAACCCACGAAACTAAGGTGCAATTCCCAACCATATAAATGGTTCCCAATTAGAGACAACGAGACTCAGCTGCCTCTAATTGGGAGCCATTAACCCAACATAGAACTAGACACCATAGAACTGTGAAAACCCCTAAACCAAAATGAACCCAAAACGCTCTAGCCTGTAAACCCAGGCCTGGGCGTTACAGTCAGGTTGGATGGGGAGCATTGTTGCACAGCTATTTTCAGGTCTCTCCAGAGATGTTAGATCGGGTTCAAGTCCGGGCTCTGGCTGGGCCACTCAAGGACATTCAGAGACTTGCCCCAAAGCTACTCCTGCGTTGTCTTGGCTGTGTACTTAGGGTTGTGGTCCTGTTGGAAGGTGAACCTTCGCCCCAGTCTGAGGTCCTGAGCGCTCTGGAGCAGGTTTTCATCAAGGATCTCTTTGTATTTTGCTCCATTTATCTTTGCCTTGATCCTGACTAGTCTCCCAGTCCCTGCAGCTGAAAAACATCCATGGTGGTGATGCTGCCACCACCATGCTTCACCGTAGGATGGTTACAGATTTCCTCCAGACGTGACGCTTGGCATTCAGGCGAAAGAGTTCAATCTTGGTTTCATTAGAGGAGAGAATCTTGTTTCTCATGGTCTGAGAGTCTTTAAGTGCCTTTTGGCCAACTCCAAACTGGCTGTCATGTGCCTTTTACTGAGGAGTGGCTTCCGTCTGGTCACTCTACCATAAAGGCTTGATTGGTGAAGTGCTGCAGAGATGGTTGTCCTTCTGGAAGGTTCTCCCATCTCCACAGAGGAACTCCAGAGCTCTGTCAGAGTGACCATTGGGTTCTTGACACAATCCTGTCTCTGAGCTCTACGGACAATTCCTTTGACCTCATGGCTTGGTTTTTGCTCTGACATGCACTGTCAACTGTGGGACCTTATATAGACAGGTGTGTGCCTTTCCAAATCATGCAAAATCAATTGAATTTACCAATCAAGATTTAGAAACATCTCAAGGATGATCAATGGAAACAGGATGCACCTGATCTCAATTTCGTGTCTCATAGCAAAGGGTCTGAATACTGTAAATAAGGTATTTCTGTTTTAATATACATTTGCCCAACAATTCTAAAAACCTGCTTTCTCTTTGTCATTATGGGGTATTGTGTGTAGATTGCTGAGGATTTAATCGTTTTTAGAATAAGGCTGTAACGTAACAAAATGAGGAAAAAACCAAGGGGTCTGAAAACTTTCCGAAGGCTCTGTAATATGTGGTTTTGTTCACGATAGGGGAACTGAGCAGGAGTTAACAACTTCGGTGAAACTCCACATGATTATTGTATTTCCATTTTAGTTTTCATGTGTTGCACATGCATTCAGTTGCATCTATGAATCACATGATTATGCATAGTATTGTTGTCAATCGGAAGAACCAAGAACACAGATGTTTCCTGATGTTGTAAGATTCTGTCTGGTGTTTATAGAACAACTTGTGCTGTGAGATTAGGATATCAGGATTCAAGGTTGCTGTGAGATTAGGATATCAGGATTCAAGGTTGCTGTGAGATTAGGATATCAGGACCTGCTTAGACAAAGCAATTGTAACAGTAGAGCAAAGGATCACAATATATGCGGAGATTATTGGCTGCAGGATTGCCGTTATAATGAGCACATGATGCATGGAATGCCAAGGCATAAATGTATGAAAGCGTGTATAATTTTTTTTAAATGTATGTAGTTCTGTCCTTGTGCTGTACTTGTCTATTAATTTTATTTATTATGTCATGTTATATGTTTTGTGTGGAATAGCTGCTGCTTTAGCAGTAGCTAATGGGGATCCTAATAAAATACTAAAATACTAGAAGCAGCAACGTATGCTCCTTTTTTTGTTTAGCACATTTTAGCTCTTTCACCTTGTATTCCTTCAAGCATGGATTAAATTAAGTATATTTTTGCATCTCTGCCTCCTTGGCTTTTCCTTTTTATGGCTTGATGTCGAGTACCTTTTGAACACTTCATTCTAGCCTCAGCGCAAACCCTCATACTTGCTTTCAACTTGCCCGGCTGCCATGGATTCCGTAACTTCATCCATCTTTCACTTAAACAATGGGGCCTACTGGAATTCTTTGCAGCTTGTTGTTTTCAACTGTTAAGATCCCTTGCCCTAGGCAATAGAGCAACCCTTAAGGTCAATCCCTGATAACTGCTGCCGTCACTACTACTACCTCCTCTACAACTATTTCACAACAATGAATACTTCAAGACTAGCAGGCACACATATTTTCTTTAGCAAATGTTATTTTCTAGTTATAATTATTTTCACGAATTATGTGTTTAAAACATTTATGAAAAAGCAATAAATGTATGTCACATCTTAAAACTGGTCCTATTCTGTAATATCTGATAGGCCTAAATCCAACTGACAGATAGGCCTAATGGATTCTATTGTTTGCATATAAGCTGTCTTTCAATCGGATGGTGCATATTTGATTGAGATGTATCACATCTGTTGAAATTCATTAGGAGAAAGATCTGTTTGAATAGTTACAGCAAATCGATGGTTGGTGACATGAGCGTTCATCTGAGGAGATCTAAAGGGGGGTTAATTGTATGAGATGGTCAGACTGAGTTGTAACAGGGGTCAGGTTTCATAGTATGTTAGCCACCTGACACGGCAAAAGGGGTCTGCGCTCAAGTCATCTAAACTGAGCTGAAGTGTTAGGTCAATAGGGGGAGTAGCGGTGGAGAGGAGGGAGCAGATAGCTGACCAGTGGTGGGTATTCAGCAGCCTGATGGTCTGGGGGTAGAAACTATTGGCCAGTTTTCCAGTTTATGCCATGATGCTCCCATACTGCCCACATCTGAGTGATGGAAGCATGGAGAACATGGCTTGGCTCGGAAGGCAGGTGGCTCGGGGTCCTGGAGGGCAGGCATTGTGCACCCAGTGGTGTAAAGTAATTAAGAAAAAATACTTGAAAGTACTATTAGTCGTTTTTTTGAGTATCTGTACTTTACTTTCCTATTCATCTTTTTGACAACTTTTACTTTTACTTCACTACATTCCTAAAGAATTATGTACTTTCTACTCCATACATTTTCCCTGACAGCTAAAAGTACTCGTTACATTTCGAATGCTTAGCAGGACAGGAACATTGTCTAATTCACAGACTGGTCATCCCTACTGCCTCTGATCTGCGGACTAACTAAACACATGCTCAGTTTATACATTTTGATTGGGTACTTTTTCAACCACTGTGTGCACACAATGGTTCGTTCAGCTGCTCGTATAACCCTCTGAAGCGCCATGTGGTCTGCGGCAGTGGAGTTGCCGTACCAGGCTTTGATGAAGCCCAACAGTATGCTCTCGAAGGTGCTCCTGTAGAACACTGTGAGGGCCAGGACAAATTTCTTCAGCATCCTGAGGTTGAAGAGTCGCTGCCATGTCGTCTTCACCATGGTGTCCATGTGGTTTGACCATTTCAGCTTCTCTGAGATGTGTACACTGAGGAATTTGATGTTATTGCCCGTCTCCACAACGGCCCTGTTGATGAAGACGGGGGCGTGTCCAGCCTGGTTCCTCCTGAATTCCACAATCAGCTCCTTTGTTTTGCTGACGTTGAGGGAGAGTTTCTTTTCCTGGCACCATGCCGTCAGAGTGCCCACCTCCTCCCTGTAGGCCGTCTTGCCATTGTTGGTAATCAGGCCTACTACTTGTGTCGTCAGCAAACACGATGATGGAGTTGGAACTGTATGAGGCCACGTAGTCGTGGGTATACAGGGAATACAGGAGGGGACTGAGGACGCAACCCAGTGTTGAGAATCAGTGTCAAGGAGGTAATTTTGCCTTCCTTCACCACCTGGGGGACGGCCCGTCCCCGAAGTCCAGGACCCAGTTGCATAAGGAGTTCAGACCCAAGGCCGTGAGCTGTGTAATGAGCTGATAGGGCACTATGGTATTGAAGGCCGAGCTGTAGTTGATGATCAGCATCCTCACATTTGCATTCCTTTTGTCCAGGTGGGTAAAGGCAGTGTGCAGTGCAATGGTAATTGCGTCGTCCGTGGATCTGTCAGGGAGGTAGGCAAATTGGAGAGGGTTGAGTGTGTCGGGGAGGGAGGAGATGATATGGTCTTTGACTAGCTTCTCGATCCACTTCATGATAACGGAAGTAGATGCTACTGGTCGGTAGTCATTCAGTTCAGTTACTTTCCCTTTCTTGGGCGCGAGGATGATAGTGGACATATTGAAGCAGGTGGGTATAGCGACCTAAGCTAGAGAGAGATTGAAAATATCAGAGAACACAACAGCCAGTTGGTCTGCACATGCTCTGACAGCACAACTAGGGATACTGTCTGGGCTGTCAGCCTTGAAAGGGTTAACACGTTTGAATGACTTACATATGTCCTTAGTCAAGACTGTGAGTATGTCGCCCACATTGTCATCAGGGGCTCTCCTCGGCAGCTCAGGGTCAGTGTGCTCCAGTAGTGAGAAAAAGGTGTTTAACTCGTCCAGTAGGGTGGCGTTGGTAACTGCGATGTGGCTTGCCTTCTTTTTGTAATCTGTGATCGTTAGGAGCCCCTGCCACATACGCCTTGAATTGCTCCCTATACTTGTGTTTCGCCGCATACGTCGTATTTGTACTGTTTAACCAAACTGTTGTCCCTGGTCAACTTGCCTTGTTCAAAAGCAGCATCTCTCTTTTTCAGTTTCCCCTACAAGGCTGCTATCAATCCAAAACAAACTCTGAACCAATTATATTATTTGGGGAAAGGTCGAAAAGCATTAAACATTTATTAGCTAGCTAGCTTGCAGTTGCTAGCATATTTGTCCTGGGATTAAAAAAGTTGAGTTGTTATTTTACCTGAAATGCACAAGGTCCTCTACTTCGACAATTAATCCACACATAAAACGGTCAACCGAATCGTTTCTAGTCATTTCTCTTCCTTCCAGGTCTTTTCTTCTGTGGACTTTATATGGTGATTGGCATCTAAACTTTCATAGTATTACCACGACGACCGACGAACTCAGTTTGTCTTTCATTCACCCACGTGGGTATAACCGATGAGGAGATAACACGTGGGTATCTGCTTCTATAAACCAATGAGGAGATGAGAGAGGCAAGACTTGCAACGCGTTCCGCGTCACAAATAGAACAGACTTCTATTTTAGCTCTTGGCATTGCAGACGCTTGTTGGCTAGCACACGACATGAGCGGTGTGGTTAGCATGTTAGAAGAATCTTTTTTAGTACCACACAAATTATCGAAATTACAGGCTAAGAATGGATAGAGAGATAGGCCTATGTGTTTATCTTATCATATTTCTCCAATGCCAAATCAGTGTGTATTGTTTGCAAAGAAATTCAATCTGAGACATCATTATGAGTCTAAGCATGGTAGGCTACTTTCAAAAGTTAGGCCTACCTTTCCACTCCAGACAGAGTAAGCCTAGTGACTTAATAAAAGTTTTAAAAAGTAAGCTTTAGCTGCTGGCTACTCACCTTCTGTGGCTTATCCCGACGAGCGAAGCTCACAAGTGCTTACCTAAAAGCTGTCTATGTTTAAACGTATTTTGTTTCACAGAAAGTGAATAGCTCAATCAATTGATAGCGACAGAATTAGATGACCTCCCAAGCAAAGTAGATTTTGTGTCTCCTCGGCTATAGAAGGTTGTAGCTCAGCTAATGAAATGTCATAGAAACTAAACCAAGATATCCCCATATGCATTCGGAGTCACGTCTTTCCTGGGTACTTTACAGCTGTTATAGATCACTTTATAAAACCGGATCCATTTAATTTCCTTCAAAATCTTAAGCTAATAAGGTGTAGGCCTGTGCTTTTTGCAATTTTCTTTAACAAAAGGTAGGCCTATGGCATACCCTCACATAGCCCCTCAATTAGAGTCCTGGTTTTAACTTCACTGACACGGAGGAAGGCATATACATATTCCAAGATGGCGTAGCAGTCGGACTTGTGTTTTGTCTTGTCCCGTCTTGTCCCGTGTAGATAATCGCTTTCCTATTTTTTTTCGTATATATTTCGTATATATTTTAATCTCAGTTTCCATCTATGGACTGAATATACTCTCCTGCAACCCGCTTCACCCAATGTGGTACGGATCTGCTATTTTTATACTTTCGAACCGGAACCCCCATCAGAAGCTAGCCAGCTAACTAGCTACTAGCTAGTTGTCAGTTAGCCACTGCTAGCGGTCTTCACCGTTAACATGGACACCAGCCAGCCTCAGCTCAGTCAATACCTGCCAGTCTGCATCGCGCGATATCAACCCAGAGCATATCGGACTGCTTTTTCTCTACCACATTTCCAGATTCCTACCGCAAGCTCTGGACCTTTACATCAGATCATCGCAGCTAGCTAGCTGCAATCCGAGTGGCTAATCCTGGCTAATGTCTCTGTCCCGAAACAAGCACCAGTTAGCCTTGAGCTAGCCTCAAGCTAGGCCCGTCTCCCAGCTAGCCGAAGAGGTCCACCAGCTAATTCTTGTGCTACAATACCTCTTTTGCCAATTGGCCTGGAACCTTTATTGCCGACACGGAGCCCCGCCGATCCATCACAACTGGTCTGCCGACGTAATCGTCAGAGGTGGTTTCAACAGGCTTTTCCATTGCGACATCGCCGAAGATCCATCTGCTGGCCACAGCCCGCTAGCTTTCTGAACACCGTGTCTCCAGCTCGCCTAGCGTAGTAGCGATGACCGAATGGTCCCCTGACTCACCTATTGCTGCTCATTGGACCCTATGATCACTCGGCTACTCATGCCTCTCCCTAATGTCAATATGCCTTGTCAACTGCTGTTTAGATTAGTTATTTTATTATTATTATTGTTTTATTTCACTATAGAGCCCCTTGCCCCACGCTAAATGCCTTAGATAGCTCTTTTATCGCACCCTCCACACATGCGGAGACCTCATCTGGCTTAACTGGTGCCTCCAGAGACGCAAACCGCTCTCATCATCACTCAATGCCTAGGTTTACCTCCACTGTACTCACATCCTACCATACCCTTGTCTGTACATTATGCCCTGAATCTATTCTACCTCGCCCAGAAATCTGCTCCTTTTATTCTCTGTCCCCAACGCACTAGAGGACCAGTTCTTATAGGCTTTAGCCGTACCCCCTTATCCGACTCTTCCTCTATTCCTCTGGTGATGTAGGGGCGGAGTTGCAATCTACTGCAGAGATAGCCTACAGAGTTCTGTCATACTATCCAGGTCTGTGCCCAAACAATTCAAGCTTCTACTTTTAAAAATCCGCCTTTCCAGAAATAAGTCTCTCACCGTTGTCGCTTGTTATAGAACCCCCTCAGCCCCCAGGTGTGCCCTGGACACCATATGTGAATTGATTGCCCCCCCCCATCTATCTTCAGAGTTCGTACTGTTAGGTGACCTAACACAGCCCATCTGTAAATAGCACACCCAACTACCTCCAAGTTATCCCCATATTGAGATGTATTTATTTTTGCTCTTCTGCACCCCAGTATCTCTACTTGCACATCATCATCTGCACATCTATCACTCCAGTGTTAATGCTAAATTGTAATTATTTCACCTCTATGACATATTTATTGCCTTACCTCCCTAATCTTACTACATTTGCGCACACTGTACATATACTTTTTCTATTGTGTTATTGACTGTACGTTTGTTTATCCCATGTGTAACTCTGTGTTGTTGTTTTTGTCGCACTGCTTTGCTTTATCTTGGCCAGGTCACAGTTGTAATGAGAACTTGTTCTCAACTGGCCTACCTGGTTAAATAAAGGTGAAATAAAAATAACCTGGAAGGCCGCTCAGCAAGGAAGAGGCCTCTGCTCCAAAACCGCCATAAAAAAAGCCAGACTACGGTTTGCAACTGCACATGGGGACAAAGATCGTACTTTTTTGAGAAATGTCCTCTGGTCTGATGAAACAAAAATTTACATTTAAAGAGTGCATGGTGGGTGGAGGAATTGGCCGACAAATCTATGTATAACAGCCAGGCCTAATTTTGTCTATCAAGCAGGTAAGCCTACCTCTTATTTCTTAAATAGCAAGAAATAGGCTCCAACACAAAGCCCTCTTGTTGTTCGTAAAGTTGAATTCAAATTAGGACGGTTCAAATTAATTAGCCCTACTCGAACTTTACAATTTTCCGCACCATGACCTGTCCATTTCCAATTGATTGTGCTGCGGCTGCCGCTTGAAGTTTCAGCACCACATTGTAAATTACTCAAATCTGGTTTATTGTGAGCTCAATAACTCTGATAAATCATAGGCAAGAAACATAAGCCTATTATTTTTATTCTAATCAATTATAGTAGTAACAAGCTATCAAAGTTGACCTCCGTCCTTCTCATCTTCGCACACTCCCCTTCAAACTGAACAAAATATAGGCTAGTCCATGCGCACGATATAGATCTTTTTTTTACTAATCCTAAATTATTTTCGGAACAAGCCTTTGACTCTTTGCCTGTACTGCCACCGTAGGCCTACACAGCACAGGATTTTGTTCAGCAAGAGCAGAGTAGGCCGGTGCTCAGGGTTGGAATATCCATTGCAGAGTGTAATGCAGCCCAGTTTTATGTACACCATCCCAGCAGTGCAAAATACTTGAAAATAAAGTACATTTTCTTAGAAATACAACTTTGCTCTGTACTTATTCGAGCATGCACTTCATATTGCCTAGGCTATGGATTATTTGATTGAGACTACACTAAATAGCCTGTAGGCGCACTTGATTATGCGTGCCCAGCGGAGAATCAGAGATGAGGGGCGGCATCGGGTACACATCAATATATAGCCTAGCCTAATAAGCAATTTATTCTTAAACACTGAGAAGTATTGAAATTACATCAATTACAAATTATATGACCCTCCCCTGGATTAAATAACAAAAATACTAAACCCTCCCCTTGACTGAAATTGAAAAAGCATGACCCTCCTCCATTTTCCTCCAGGTCCCCATTCTGTACATTTTGAACCATCCATAATGCAGTGTTGAAAACAACTGGAAACTCAAAATTCAGAAATCTCCGACTTCAGTGCGTTCACGACATCCGGGAACTCAGAAAAAGACGAGATCCGACTGTGAAAAATCATTTTTAATGGTCATCCAACTCGGAACTGAAAGTCGGAAACTCATTCAGACCTGAAGATCGCTGATGTTCCCAGTTGTCTTGAAAGCACCATGACCATCATATGCAGGTACCATCAGTCAAGTAAAAAAAAAGCAAATTATTTTATTCTCAGCTGTGCCTCAAGTGCTACACCAACTGATCTATTTTCTTATCAAAGCTCAAGTTTTGGAAAATGATCTGGTCTGAGAAGAACAATATTGGCAGAACAGACATATAGCCAGTATGCTGTGATAATGTATTAGGCCTACTGCACAAACTTCCTTCCTACAGATCTGTTTTATTAGGTAAATGTTACATTTTTAAAGTCATGTTTAAAAAAAAATCTGAGCGGTAGATCTCGGCTTGCTTTTTGACTGAGAAAGTGATCTTGACTAAGAAAAGGTTGGTGACCACTGGTCTATACACACCACATATTTAAATTCTGGATTCTCACACATGCTCACTCTAATACATCTACTTTGGATTGTTATTTATTTCTTGTTATTGTTATTTATTTTTATTATTTGTGTATTTGTATTGAATTTGCAAGACATTCTACTGCGCTGTTTATTAGTAACATAAGCATTTAGCTGGCAAATCTGTGTATATGACCAATTCACTTTTTTTTCAATTTTGATTTGATCACTCCTCCCATAACCAAAAGTGAGACCTGAAATGCTTTTCCTTGAAAGCTTAATGCTGAGAAAACTGTGCAAAACACATGACCTGGAACAAAAAATCTGGGGCAACAACATCAAAGCCACAAAATTGGTCTACAGTCACTAATCTTTTCTAGATTAGCTTTGTTTAAGATGTTAAATCCCTTACTGAAAAAATCCCCTTGTGCAAAAGCTTAGTACATCTGGGCCATGTGTGTAACTGAACCTATAACAACAATAATAAAGTACATGATTAAAGATGCAGTCCGGGATCTTAGGCACTTCGTGACATACTGTACAATTTGGAATGAGTAACATATCATACAAATTGCAAAAACAAAAATCTCAATATATTTTGTTTCTTTGCAAGACGTAACATACTGTATCAAACAAAATGGATGACGTGTAGTACAAAATTGTGCACTATGTTCGGGGACACGTTTTGGCTCATGAGCACTACGTCAAAAAATACTGGCTAAAATTGTACAAAAGTGCTGGAGAATCACTTTAATATGACTGTCTCGAGAGTATACCATGACCTAGGATTAAATAGAATTTTGGACGTCCCCCAGGTTTGCATAAGGTGTTTCTAGATTTCAAAATTAGAACATGCCTAGTAAGCTATACCAAACCCTCATACTGTATGATTTAGGTTGTTTGCTCTATAACCTGTTAGTTCATATGCCTTGCCACCATGTTATATCGGCCTAAGGCCAAGACAATAAGAAGACACAATGTCAGAATAAATTCAACCACACCTTTGTTTCATCACAAAACCGCAGAGGTGAAGTCCACAAAGCATTTTGCATATAACAAACAGTTGCATGACCTGTTTGTGGTCAAGCAAGTTAATGTTTCCAAAATTTTGGGACTACTAAACAACTATGGATTTAGAACCACAGAGAGTTACAGCAAGTCGCAAAGAAAACAGGAGCTGCCTCCACTATTCCAGTACCATTTCATCTTCAACATTTCAGCATCATCATTAGATCACCTATGCTTAGTCTAATACAGTGACAACTAAAATATACCAAAAACAATTGAATCCAATAAACGTAAGCTAAATATGATGTGGTTCTGATTTCTCTCTCTCTCTGTGTGTGTGTATGTGTGCGTTCCTGCAAGTAGAAAACACATGTTGACTCACCCTACTTGTAGAAACGCCAATGCCATCCTCCTTTTTTTTATCTACACGAAACAGCACATGCTTTAAGTTGTTGTCCTAGGCTACCTGGCTAAAATGCTTACTCGCTAGCCTAACATCCTTCCATGGGCAACGATGAGTCATCTAGTTAACATTAGCCTACTACATCTAGCAACATATTAAACTTCCATCCTCTCAGGCCAGGGGCACAATGTATGAATTTATGGTTGGATCATAATCACCATTATAATCATTGGACAGTACGGAGATTTAAGTGAAACCACAAGTCCAAATTCCAATCGCCATCCATGGCTAATTTCAGAATGGAACGATTTTAACTAGCTAGCTAGGCACAAGAGGACAACAACACAACGAGATGCAACAATTCAAGTCAATTATGTTTTGCTTTTGACGTGATGTGATTGGTGTGAAGCCAAATCCCCTGGACACTTTTTTTTGGTATGCCAGGACCATTTACAGTTGAGCTCACTCAATTTAGCTCAATGCTGATAGGCTATTATTTCATACTTTTTTATCAAGGGAGGCCAAATACTCGCTGGCTTCCCTTGCACTCAATGCTACGGGCGGCAACAATGTCATACTCTTTTTGACCAGTCAGCATCAGATAGATGGGTTACACATAGAGAGACAGAGGGGCACTGTTTCGCTTGGTCAAATGCTTTATCCTGTGAGATACTTTCAGCATTTTGCGAACTGAAGGAAAATTCTGAAACACAGAGAGACAAAAGATAAAAGAAATATATATATTTGTTTTTGTTGTCAATTTTTTGGGGAAGCTTGGATTCCCTTGGCATCCATGAATACATGCCACTGTCTACTGAACCAGTCTATTGCATAAACATTACTACTATCTGTCAAATCAACTATTGATGGACTTTATCCCCACGGCTGCCAATGCAAATTATGGCTGTTCAAGTATGCAAGGAATCTAATAGAAACGCTTGTTGTTATTGTTGATGCCACACTTAGCTGTCTGCTAACGACCTCCGGATTCAGTCCAACACAACGTCACCACCAGTTGATCCCAGTACTTCCACACAATAACCCGCTGCTGCACTGTGTCTTTAAGACATTCAACTGCGTGTATAGCAAGCCTTCACTCAGCCATTTACAAGCGCGAGCACTTCAGAGAGTAGACACTGATAAAGCACCGCAATATAGATGGAATTGTAAAAATGGAATACCACTGGGTACTGTTTTCTGTCTTGTTGCAGTTAACTTTCCAAACAGGTAAGGCATAATATTGGTCAACATTGAGTCTTTGCCAACTGTTGTGTGCTAGTTGTTGTTTTACAGAAGTTTATTGATCATACTTCACGAACATGATCACCTTGGTCACTACACTAAATTGCATTTTTGCCACTGTTTTGTTCATTGTAATTTTGTTCGTTTTTCATGTGGACTATAAATATGTAATTTCTATTCAGCTAAGGGTTGTATTGTAGCTTAAACTACACAAATTTCCAGCAGGTTATAACTTTGTATAGTCCATAATTTTGTCAACACAGGTCGTAGGGATAGCCTGCCTACCTGTTGGTTACCCTGTAACGTTACCTTGACATTTTCAGTTAGTCACTGAAACGTAATGAGGAAATTGGATATTTGTGCGCTGAGCATCAGTTTGTGTTCCTCTCAATTATTAATCTAGCAGGCCGGGTACAGTACGGAGACGTTGGCAAAAAGTAAATAAACAGCGATTTATTTATGGAGAGATTTATAATTGACCTCATTGTGGGGCAAAGTAAATATTTAGACATTACAATTAGGAATCGTTCTACTTGAAAGAATGAAACTTGTTGTTTTGATAAACTATATGATTTGCGAATAGGACAGGTAGCCTAGTTATAATGCACAACATTAGTTCAACAGCCGAGTAGTAGGCGTATATGTATATGCTCGCTAAATACTTTGTTATTTTCCAAGAGCATCGAGTCATTGACGTAGAAAGCGCTGCGCTGTCAAGTCTTGTCATCTTAGGCATGCCGCTAATGACTGTAATTATAGGAATGTATACGATATCCTTGGAAGTATGAAAATAAACACTGGCAGTGGAATTGTCGACAAATTGGTTTTGCATAGATCTACTGTTGGCCTGTGAATGTTTATAGATTTTTGTATGACCATTATACAGAGGCTTTTGCCATAATGTTTTTTATATCAACAATGTTTATATCAACATTTCCACTCAAACTCAGTTTTGTAAGCCTTGGAATAGTGTTTTGATGTTAGGACTTCAGGTGCCATGAAAAAAATATTCGACATGATTTACAACATGCCTCATCTGTGAATGAGCAGTATTGAGCTGTGAGTGGTAGACCTATCTCCTATGCTTGTAATCGCTTACATCGTTAAAGAATCAATCCAAACACCCACTTGAAAACACAACAGGCAAAGGCAGATAAAAAAAATTCTGTGATCCTGTGAAGGGATGTGGGAGTTTGTCTACAGGGTGGGTTGGGTTTGGTTTGTGGTCTGTTACAAAGAGTGGCGCGAAGTGCGTTGTCCCTGGTACGTCATTGTCCCTGCATGTACAGCCCAGGCAAGTTCTGATTCTCGCCTGTGCAGGGGTTATTTTCACCAGTTGTATTCTGCAGGTGGAGTGTATTTTGTTCTGACTGCAGGTGATTTTCCTTTTCCACTTACATTCTGCTAAATTCGTTTTAGGCTATATTCCAGTGGTGGTCAGGGCCGTTTAAGATTAGGGAGGATTTATTTAAATGTTTTTGTCATATTCCACTCACCCAGCTCAATGCAACATCAATAGGTTTAGACTACTACATGATACTAGAATTCAATTAGCCCTATACCCATCATTAGGTTGCTACAACCTATCCTACAAATTAAAGTTTATAACGGTTGAGAGACAAATTGGAGTAATCAAGGTAACAGATAGCGACACATTCAATACCACCTTGCACAGTCTTGCCCGCATCTAGCTCAGGGATGGGCAACTCCAGTCCTCGGGGGCCTGATTGGTGTCACACTTTTGCCCCAGTTCTAGCTAACACACATGACTCCAATAATCAACTAATCATGTTCTTCAGTTTATAATACAATTAGTTTAATCATGTGTGTTTGCTAGGGATGGGGAAAATCTGTGACACCACTCCGGCCCCGGAGAACTGAAGTTTCCCATCTAGCTGATCTAGGGTATAATCATTAGTCCAAACAATGTGCCAAATTCAGGTAGGTCCCTCCCCATTTCGTTCCGTTTGCTTCCGTTTAAGAATTTTCTTTGCAACAGAATCGGGGGAATGAATACACCCCTGATCACCCGCACATAGCAGTCACATACAGCATCATCACTTTGCTCGTTGTCTAATTCCTTCTCAAATCTACGTGCTCACTTCCTCTCACCTTTTCCCTTTGTTTGAGGACTTCAGTGCACAACACAACAGCTGTCTGTGACCAGGCGCAAAAGCCTATCCAAGACAAACTTTCATACCATAACTGCTAACCGATACACAGCTTACATTGTTGTCACCATATTAACGTTAGTCAACAAACTAGAGCTAACACGTTAGTAAACCCACAATCCAATCCATGTGTAAAATTACGCAGTACAGTGTACGGTAAGGAGTTTAGCAGTTACACCAGCTGGTTGCAGTGTCAATAAATTAATAAAACCAAAAGCTTATCTTGACTTGAAAGAGTTGCAGTGTTGGAAAGCCTTAGCCAGCTAGCCATCATAAACATTCCTCTCTGTTTGAGTCAGGTTGTTGAGTAAATCAAGTCAAATGTTATTTGTCACATGCACCGAATACAAAAGGTGTAGACCATACCGTGAAATTCTTACTTACAAGCCCTTAACCAACAATGCAGTTTTAAGAAGAATTGGAGTTAAGAAAATATTTACTAAATAACCTAAAGGAAAAAAATGTATGAGTAACAATAAAATAGCAATAACGAGACTCTATATACAGGGACTGGTCCCGAGTCGATGTGCAGGGTTACAGGTTGGTCGAAGTAATTGAGGTTATATGCAAATAGCCTGGTTAGCCATTTGATTGGCTGTTCAGCAGTCTTATGGCTTGGGGGTAGAAGCTGTTAAGAAGCCTTTCGGACATAGTCTTGGCGCTCTGCTAAATTAGCTGCATTATCTAAGTAAGTGAAAGGTAAACTAAGAAGTAAATTAATCCAACTAGATCTCTCGCTCTCTCGCTCTCTCTCTCTCTCTCTCTCTCTCTCTCTCTCTCTCTCTCTCTCTCTCTGCTGCTTCTCCTTCATTTTTGAAGAAATTAATGTTCAAAACTGTTCAACTATTGTCTTTTCTTTCTCTCTCTTTGAGTCAACTACTCACCACACTACAGTGCTAGCTAGCTGTAGCTCAGGGAAGTTGTCATAATTGCTGTGTAAGTCTATGGAAGAGGGTGAGAACTACGGATTAACATGGTTAACCGGGATCCCAGGACTGTCCTGGGAAACCTCTACACATTTCCCGAAAACTTAAATGACAAGACCCGTGAAGTTAACTTTTTTTCCCCCAATGTCGCACTAATGCAATTCCACAAAATACACAACATGCGCAGCAGCAGATTAGCAAAAAAATAAAATGGCACATTATCCAAACAGGTTGTCACAATGAAGCCTTTGGCCTAGTGTATCTACTTCACACAAAGTCACAATCAATTCAAAACACACGCATAATTGACACTGCAGGACTGCACATGCAACCCGCATGCAGTTAATAAACCCTACAGGAAACCCCTACAGTATAGCCTATAAAATAGTGTGTGCCTCTTTGAGCTGTCATTGTGACTCTTCAGACAGTCACAATTTTGATAAGCCTATGCTAGGGCTGGGCTATATGGCCTAAAAATCATATACACTGCTCAAAAAAATAAAGGGAACACTTAAACAACACAATGTAACTCCAAGTCAATCACACTTCTGTGAAATCAAACTGTCCACTTAGGAAGCAACACTGATTGACAATAAATTTCACATGCTGTTGTGCAAATGGAATAGACAACAGGTGGAAATTATAGGCAATTAGCAAGACACCCCCAATAAAGGAGTGGTTCTGAAGGTGGTGACCACAGACCACTTCTCAGTTCCTATGCTTCCTGGCTGATGTTTTGGTCACTTTTGAATGCTGGCGGTGCTTTCACTCTACTCTAGTCGTAGCATGAGACGGAGTCTACAACCCACACAAGTGGCTCAGGTAGTGCAGCTCATCCAGGATGGCACATCAATGCGAGCTGTGGCAAGAAGGTTTGCTGTGTCTGTCAGCGTAGTGTCCAGAGCATGGAGGCGCTACCAGGAGACAGGCCAGTACATCAGGAGACGTGGAGGAGGCCGTAGGAGGGCAACAACCCAGCAGCAGGACCACTACCTCCGCCTTTGTGCAAGGAGGAGCACTGCCAGAGCCCTGCAAAATGACATCCAGCAGGCCACAAATGTGCATGTGTCTGCTCAAACGGTCAGAAACAGACTCCATGAGGGTGGTATGAGGGCCCAACGTCCACAGGTGGGGTTGTGCTTACAGCCCAACACCGTGCAGGACGTTTGGCATTTGCCAGAGAACACCAAGATTGGCAAATTCGCCACTGGCGCCCTGTGCTCTTCACAGATGAAAGCAGGTTCACACTGAGCACGTGACAGACGTGACAGAGTCTGGAGACGCCGTGGAGAACGTTCTGCTGCCTGCAACATCCTCCAGCATGACCGGTTTGGCGGTGGGTCAGTCATGGTGTGGGGTGGCATTTCTTTGGGGGCTGCACAGCCCTCCATGTGCTCGCCAGAGGTAGCCTGACTGCCATTAGGTACCGAGATGAGATCCTCAGACCCCTTGTGAGACCATATGCTGGTGCGGTTGGCCCTGGGTTCCTCCTAATGCAAGACAATGCTAGACCTCATGTGGCTGGAGTGTGTCAGCAGTTCCTGCAAGAGGAAGGCATTGATGCTAAGGACTGGCCCGCCCGTTCCCAGACCTGAATCAATTGAGCACATCTGGGACATCATGTCTCGCTCCATCCACCAACGCCACGTTGCACCACAGACTGTCCAGGAGTTGGCGGATGCTTTAGTCCAGGTCTGGGAGGAGATCCCTCAGGAGACCATCCGCCACCTCATCAGGAGCATGCCCAGGCATTGTAGGGAGGTCATTCAGGCACGTGGAGGCCACACACACTACTGAGCCTCATTTTTACTTGTTTTAAGGACATTACATCAAAGTTGGATCAGCCTGTAGTGTGGTTTTCCACTTTAATTTTGAGTGTGACTCCAAATCCAGACCTCCATGGGTTGATAAATTTGATTTCCATTGATAATTTTTGTGTGATTTTGTTGTCAGCACATTCAACTATGTAAAGAAAAAAGTATTTAATAAGATTATTTCATTCATTCAGATCTATGATGTGTTATTTTAGTGTTCCCTTTATTTTTTTGAGCAGTGTATATATATATATACACACACACACACACACAGTTGAAGTCAGAAGTTTACATATACTTAGGTTGGAGTCATTAAAACTAGTTTTTCAACCACTCCCCAAATTTCTTGTTAACAAACTATAGTTTTGGCAAGTCGGTTAGGACATCAACTTTGTGCATGACACAAGTAATTTTTCCAACAATTGTTTACAGACAGATTGTTTCACTTATAATTCACTACATCACAATTCCAGTGGGTCAGAAGTTTACATTCACTAAGTTGACTGTGCCTTTAAACAGCTTGGAAAATTCCAGAAAATTATGTAATGGCTTTAGAAGCTTCTGATAGGCTAATGTACATCATTTGAGTCAATTGGAGGTGTACCTGTGGATGTATTTCAAGGCCTACCTTCAAATTCAGTGCCTCTTTGCTTGACATCATGGGAAAATATAAAGAAATCAGCCAAGACCTCAGAAAATAAATTGTAGACCTACACAAGTCTGGTTCATCATTGGGAGCAATTTCCAAACGCCTGAAGGTACCACGTTCAACTGTACAAACAATAGTAAGTATAAACACCATGGGACCACGCAGCTGTCATACCGCCCAGGAAGGAGACGCGTTCTGTCTCCTAGAGATGAACGTTCTTTGGTCCGAAAAGTGCAAATCAATCCCAGAACAACAGCAAAGGACCTTGTGAAGATGCTGGAGGAAACAGGTACAAAAGTATCTATATCCACAGTAAAACGAGTCCTATATCAACATAACCTGAAAGGCCGCTCAGCAAGGAAGAAGCCACTGCTCCAAAACTGCCATAAAAAAGCCAGACTACGGTTTGCAACTGCAAATGAGGAAAAATATCATACTTTTTGGAGAAATGTCCTCTGGTCTGATGAAACAAAAATAGAGTTGTTTGGCCATAATGACCATTGTTATGTTTGGAGGAAAAAGGGGGAGGCTTGCAAGCCGAAGAACACCATCCCAACCGTGAAGCATGGGGGTGGCAGCATCATGTTGTGGGGGTGCTTTGCTGCAGGGGGGACTGGTGCACTTCACAAAATAGATGGCATCTTGGTCGCAAATGGGTTTCCAAATGGACAATGACCCCAAGCATACTTCCAAAGTTGGCAAAATGGCTTAAGGACAACAAAGTCAAGGTATTGGAGTGGCCATCACAAAGCCCTGACCTCAATCCTATAGAAAATCTGTGGGCAGAACTGAAAAAGCGTGTGCGAGCAGGGAGGCCTACAAACCTGACTCAGTTACACCATAGTTTAACCTTCTTTTTTGCAGTAATCACTGATCTGGTGTTGAAGTCTGTCTATTAAAATTCATTTTTTGTAACAAATTTAACCAGAACCATGCATAATGCACATTCACGAATAATGACTAACTTCTTGTAGCAATCATTATAGAAAATTAACACCGGTCTCATAAACAATCTCTTAAGCACAAACCCACGAGCTAGTGAGGAAGTAGACATCTAATCGTTATATTTCAAATTTAGCCAACTTGGATCTATTTGCCAGCTAACGAGGCAGAACAGTTGAATTGCTATGAACACACCCTTCTGTCCATCTCCAACTGTTTGAACAGCATGCTAACCTGTCCACTTTGTTCAGATGTTGAAATCAAGTGGTGTACTTTATTTCTCAGAATGAGAACGAGTTGCCAATTCTTTATATAACTATGTTTTATGCTTATTGCACATTTATAAAACACAGACTAGACAGCTAGCATAGACTGAGCAATAATTGTCCAGAATCTATGTTAATTGATACTCCCGTTTTAGTAGTGTCTACTCTGTACGCAATTTGAGATGTTGCTACATAAAAAGGGTATCGCTAGAAAGGTTAACTTCTCCATGTGATTCAGTGTCCATATGACCGATTCTGTTGGACCAAACCTCAAATCAAATAGCGAGTTGAAACCGCTTGTCAGCGAGGAAAAGGTGACCTCTCATCTTTGTTGTTGTGAGTGGCAGGGGGAGGATCTTGGTGTGTGTGTGTGTGTGTGTGTCTGTAAACAGAAAGGAAGGTGCAAAGCGAGAGGTTTCACTCTCACCAAAACTGTCCAAAATAAGCCCACTGTCGCCTGCATTCCCGCCTTTGGGACAATGACTCCCATTGTTGAGGCGGAGACATGAGCATCTCAACATTATATACAGATCTCTGGTGTAGGGAAGGCACAGAAAGGAGCAAAGGAGACGAGACCAAAAATACATGAGAAGCAGCGGACATAAACGCTCATAAAAAAATGTACCTCCAAAAAACTTTCGATACAGGCATTTGGAATATATATTGCAAAAACATACATTCGAATTAATCACATTTATTTGATATATCGCCCTAGCCTATGCAAAATTCACTACATAGGAATCTCTGTCACAGACATGATACCTGTTAACAATTCAGAGGCATGAGGGAAAATTCCATCTCCTGTCCTAGAGCCTATTTCCCTATCCAGTCCCAATCCCACTGAAACCCCAAATCCTGACTCCTGTATTGCATGAAAATTCCTTCCTTTATTCTGTAATCCATAGGTTATATTATGTCACTCACCTATGCATGTCAAAATACCGCTATAACATGTCTCTTACTTGCTGCCCATATGAGGGCTTCGGTAGAGAATGTGTGATCAACAGACAGTATAAGAGTAGATATGGATGTTTTTTAAACACTGTTGGTCCCCATAAAGATACTTTTGGCCATGTTGTGTATCAAGGTATGTGGACATCTGCTTGTCGAACATCTCATTCCAAAATTATGGGCATTAACATGGAGTTGGCCTCCCCTTTGCTGCTGTAACAGCCTCCACTCTTCTGGGAAGGCTTTCAACAAGATGTTGGAACATTGCTGCGGGGACATGGTTCCATTCAGCCACAAGAGCATTAGTGAGGTCGGGCACTGATGTTGGGTGATTAGGCCTGGCTCGCAGTTGGTGTTCCAATTCATCCCAAAGGTGTTTGATGGGGTTGAGGTCAGGGCTCTGTGCAGGCCAGTCAAGTTCTTCCACACCAATCTCGACAAACCATTTCTATATGGACATCGCTTTGTGCACGGGGGCATTGTCATGCTGAAACAGGAAAAAGCCTTCCCCAAACTGTTGCCACAGAATCGTCTAGAATGTCATTGTATGCTGTAGCATTAACATTTCCCTTCACTGGAACTAAGGGGCATAGCCCGAACCATGTAAAACAGACCCAGACCATTATTCCCCCTCCACTAAACTTTACAGTTGGCGCTATGCATTTGGGCAGGTAGTGCTCTCCTGGCATCCGCCAAACCCAGGTTAGTACGTTGGACTGCCAGATGGTGAAGCGTGATTCATCACACCTGAGAACGCGTTTCCACTTCTCCAGAATCCAATGGCGGCGAGCTTTACACCACTCCAGCCGATGCTTGGCATTGCGCATGGTGATCTTAGCCTTGTGTGCGGCTGCTTGGCCATGAAAACCCATTCCATGATGCTCCCGACTAACTGTTCTTTTGCTGACGTTGCTTCCAGAGGCAGTTTGGAACTCGGCAGTGAGTGTTGCAACTGAGGCACTCGGCGGTCCTGTTCTGTGAGCTTGTGTGGCCTACCACTTCGCAGCTGAGCCGTTGTTGCCCTTAGACGTTTCCACTTCACAATAACAGCACTTACAGATGACCAAGGCAGCTCTAGCAGGGCAGAAATTTGACGATTTAACCTCTCAGGGATTGCTGGGGCGCTAGCGCCCCAATCCCGACACTACCAGGTGAAATGCAAGGCGCCAAATTCAAAATCCAAAAGTTGAATTATTAAACATCCACCAATATACAAGTGTTCCATACTCATCAAAAGCTCTGTTTCTTGGCAATATCACAGCGTTGTCAGATTTCAAAAAGGCTTTACGGCGAAAGCAGCACATTTGATTGTTTGAGGGTAGCACCTCACATATTTTTCCCATAGCCATGAATCCATTAGCCATCATGGCACACACATAACACATTTCACAGCGAAAACAAATCAATTACCTGTTGAAGAACTTCTGCTGAGGTCATCCTAAGTGTCCAACGAAGACAATCCATGGTTCTTTTGTTAGAAAAAGTAATGTATTTTATCCATAAATCTCCATTTGGTTCGGCGTTATAATCAGAAAGCGACAGCCTCCACTCCTCCATTGAAACGTGGCGAGAACTTCGTTCATCTTATACCTATAAACTTGTCCAAGAACAATCAAACATAGTTTTAAATGTATCCTTAGGAACACTTTTACGTATATTTACTATTATAAATCAACCGGAATATAAACTGATCGATAAAGACGGTAAAAAAGACACTGCGCGCCTTGTCGGGAGCGGGCGCTGGGTACTGTTGACATAAAAAGTCCACTTCCTGGTTTGCTCTTATTCTCTGGTCTAAAGCATTCAAAATGAAAATTATACTGTCTCGAGACTGTTGACATCTAAAGGAAGCAATGGGTACTGCATTCATATGCCCTTATATGGTCATTTTCATGAGGGAGGGGTTCCAAATGAGCAATGTGTCAAAATCACTTTTTCCAGGACAGAAATTCCTCTTTTTGAAAATTCAGAGTGTTTCCTATCCAATGGTTCTAAATATGTGCATATCCTATTTTCTGGGCCTGAATGGGAGGCATTTTACTTTGGGCACGCCAGGCTCTCCAAAACCGTCACCTTGGGAGCCACTCGCAAAGAAGTTAACGAACTTGTTGGAAATGTGGCATCCTATGACTCTTCAGTACTCTATCATTAGTAAATATCAGTTTCATTTGCTCTGTAATCTTTACATAGTGATGTAGCCAAGCCGACACAAAGGCGCAAGCGCTGGCATAGTAACCATCTCTTGGTTTAAACGGTGTAAATGGGCACTTTTTGCTGTATTTCTCTGGATAAATATGAATTATTCCCGGAAGTGAAACTTGGTAGATTTTCGTGGAAATATGAATCCCTAGTGAGAACAATGAGGAGGAGGATGGAAAATAGCTGTCCTCCAGCTACACCGTGGTGCTACACTAGAGGGTGCTGTTGAGCTACCGCAGACCTTTATTGTGAAACTGTGTTATAAATTAATCCGTTATTTTGTGACGGGAATATATTTACTATAGTTTTATTTAAAAACGATAACCTTTTTTATGTTTCACTATTTTTATTTTTATGAAATTCATTGAGTAGTATGGTCCTCCTCTTTGCTTCTCTGAGGAGCCTCCATTGCTATATTAAGTGATCTGATTTTACTATTTTATACAAAAAATAAAAACATTTCAGTCGGGTTGAGAGCCAAAGGGTGCCTAGGGAATGGAACGGGAGAGAACTTGGTTGGCCTTCAAAGCAAAATCAATATGACACTCCGCCAGTGCTGATATTGCTGCAGGTAGATTTCAAGTTGTGCTAAGAATTTCATAGTTTTACATCTTTGCCAAAGCGATAACTCACCTGTCATTTTTCAGTCATGAAGTGGTGTCAGTATATTGATGGGAGGGCTATGATAATTATTTGTATTAATATCAAAATTCATGCAAAACCAGCTATGAGGCTCTCATCTACCCATCCTCTGTATTGACATACATTTTTAACCTAATATTACTGTTGAAGTACCTGCTGTGTACTCTTTGCTGTTAAAGATACAGGTAACTGCTAAAATAAAGAAAATACTTGAGTAAAAGGGATACAAAGTATATTGAACGCAGTTGCTTCCACACAGCTGTGGTTCCTGAGTTAATTAAGCAAATAACATTCCATCATGCTTAGGGTTATGTATAAAAATACCCAGCTGCCCATTATTTTGGCTACAATGGCTAGAAGAAGAGATCTCAAGTCTCAAAGGAGCATAGGGGGTTTAAAGGGGGTTTGTGTGTCTGTGTGTGCGTGTGTGTGTTAGAGTATGTGAGTGATTGTATCTGTGTGTGTCTCAGTCACCAGATCTCAACCTAATTGAACACTTTTGGGAGATTCTGGAGCGGCCCCCGAGACACAGTTTTTCTACACCATCAACAAAACACCAAATGATGGAATATCTCGTGGAAGAATGGTGTCACATCCCTCCAATAAAGTTCCAGGCCCTTGTAGAATCTATGCCAAGGTTCTTTAAAGCTGTGCTAGCGGCTCATGGTGGCCCAACGCCCTATTAAGACACTTTATGTTGGTGTTTTCTTTATTTTGGCAGTTACTTATTTACTCCATTCTGTGAAACATACCTGTACTCTTAACTTTTTACCCATCTAAACACAAATGAGAGTGAAAGCCTACCATATACAGTAAAACTGAATTATCATTAGCCTATAGATACTGATCAAGGTCCATTGGAAACTAACTGATGTCAGTCGTGAGGACTGTGTGTGTTATAAAAACATTTCAGCAGTGGTGCCTGGAGAAGTGGTTATACTCTAATTTTGCCCCAAATTTTCCAGCGAAGGAAAGGCGCCCTGTGTGTAAAATTCTACGAGAAAGAGTGACACACTGAATGACCTAAAATGATAAATCCCATGTTGGTCTTTCACAGTCAGGCCAATCCAAGCTGTACTGTGCAAGAAAACCTATAGTAGGCCTACTATTGAAACAGATAAATGAGGCTGTCAACTGATTCAGAAATTCACCGGTTTCAGATTTTCCAGGTTTTCAGGTTTATATTCTCAAAGTAACCGTTTTCTTTAACAGAAAAATAACAAAATTGAATGTTCTAAGTCCATAACAATGCTTAAACCATGTCTTTTAAGGTCTGGGAAAACGCAGAGAAATTTAGATTTTTGAGTGTAGTTACCCTTTAATTCAAGTGTGCGGGCATGTAGAACTGTTGTTTGGTTTGCAGTGTTTCAGTAGCACATGAAAACGTTTGCTAAATAAATAGCCACTGGATTGATGCAAATTATGATATCATTCTGACCGGTAGGCATAGGCTACTTTGTAATGTGAAGAAATAATAGTTTATCAACATGTTAAGCTAAACATTCCGATCTGTTCCATCAGCCCTATTAATTGATAAGGTGTATACCTCCACTATCACTACTTTGATACGTATCAGTGTGGATTAGGAAGTGAGTATACGCAATGCCCACTGAAAAATAAGTGCGTATACGGTGTATTCCTGCATATACCCTCCACTACACCACTGATTTTCAGTGATTCTGAGTATGATATCCAGAGCACAGGAGGTTGGTGGCACCATAATTGGGGAGGACGGGCTTGTGGTAATGGCTGGAGCAGAAAAAGTAGAATTGGATCAAATACATCAAACACGTGGTTTTCATGTGTTTGATGCCATTCCATTTGCTCCTTTCCAGCCATTATTATGTGCTATCCTCCCCTCAGCAGCCTCCACTGATCCAGAGCCTATTTTATCTATACTGTACTATAATGAAGATTCCGACCATGTTACTACAGGCAGCTCCAGGCCCACCATCACCCCCAGCAACCCCTACCTGGTCATTCCACTCAATGCCCCCTTCAGTCTGCGTTGCCAGGGTGACCAGGTGATGCGGTGGCAGAGGGAGGACCGTCCAAAGCTGAGGGGCGAGGTGCGGAGTAATGGGGCGTCCGACCTGAAAATCCTCAGAGCTCAGCCTGTCCACATGGGCCGATACATCTGCCTGGAGGAGAGCAGCGGAGAGCAGAGCTCTGTCTACATCTTTGTCAAAGGTGTGTGTTTCTGACTGAACATTCATGGCCCTGTGTGCCTGTGTGGGCATGTATGTGAGATGTGATATGTTTCTGTGTTTTTATGTGTATGAGTGAGTGAGCGATCTTGTAAAATTATTTTGAGGCAGAACAAGTGATAAAACCTTTTCTTAGAAGGGCATTGTTTGTGGTTGAGTTTGTGCATGAAGGTTTTTACAAGTGTCTCCTGGATCGATAGGCATTTGGATCAGTCTTCAACACTACTTAGACTAGTGCCATGACCATAGGGCAGTACATCTAGATAGAATTGCTTATTTGAAAGTGCTTACGGTGTGTGTGTGTGTGTGTGTGTGTGTGTGTGTGTGTGTGTGTGTGTGTGTGTGTGTGTGTGTGATTGATTGATTGATTATTGCCTAAAGAGCAAACTGGATCTGTATCAATGTTTGGCTAAAACAATTAGCACTATCTCCTAAGCTCTTCTCTCAGTATTATACATACTATCTCCTAATCTCTTCTCTCAGTATTATACATACTATCTACTAATCTCTTCTCTCAGTATTATACATACTATCTCCTAATCTCTTCTCTCAGTATTATACATATTATCTCCTAATCTCTTCTCTCAGTATTATACATACTATCTCCTAATCTCTCCGCTCAGTATTATACATACAATACATACACACTGTAAATATACACTGTAAAAAAAAAAGTGGGACAACGCTGATTGGAATGATTAAAATCAAATAACAAATTTGATGGATCAATGTGATTTTTGGAATCGAATTGAATGAAAGCTTCTGAATTGCTTTCAACACTTGTGGTGGGGGCAATGTAGCGGCGGCAGCCTAGCAGAAGATTTGGAGGCGTGGCTTATTGGGGGCATGGCTTTCATGTTGTTCTTTTTGGCTACCCATAAGAGTGAATGTCATTCCAGTTTATGTGCTCTATTGTAATCGACATTCAAACTTAAACTTCTACACTGCAGGGTTTTGTAATCATACAGGAATAACTGAATGTGATACTGAAGTGTCTTTAGTTACAATATTGTGGCTACTAAATATAGAAGTATTTTGTAAAAAATATATTTGTAGACATTATTGAACAAATTAAGTTTAGTTAATTGCTTGTAACCATATTGAAGCAATAGGTAATTCTGAATTAAAAAGTGAATGAGATGGTGGCCAAAATTTGATGTATTTACATGAAATATTAGTTTGTATGTGTTCTTTTGTAGGTTGAACCAAAGGGGAAAAGTAAGTTGAGTGTTGAAAGAAAGAAATAGGTTGCAACTGGAAATATAGGTTTGATAATAATCAAGTAAAACAGTTGGCATTAAATAATATATTTGGTTTCAGCAAATTTAGTATTTATCAATTGAGAAAACCTAATTAATTTACTACTAACCAGTTGAAGTGATTTAAAAAAAAAAGTTGATCCAAAGATAATTTTTTGTACAGTCTACCTGTGGTTGTTTTCAAACCACACTGTTGATTTTAAGTTGTTGTTTTGGCAGATCCTGATAATGCCTTTAGAAAGACTATGGTGTTCAGTATCCTAACTCGTGCGGGAGACAGCGCCTCCATCCCCTGCCTAGCAACTGACCCGGGCGTGGTCAACCTGAGCCTGGAGCCGTGTCATGGCGGTGCCCTCCCTACTGGCCTCCACTATGTTGCCAGCCTGGAGCGGGGCATGGTTATCTTCGACACTAAGAAGGCCTTCGAGGGCTGTTATATCTGCACTGGCAGACTTGCCGGCGCCAACGTTAAATCACATCACTATGATCTGACTGTGCGCCCAGGTAAAATAACATTATCTGTGTGTGTGTGTTCTGGGATGTGAAGTACAGTATCCAGATCTTTCATTTGATATTCAATTTTTTTTATCTCAGTCCCAGACGCGGCCCCTGTGATTGAGATGCGGGAACCCAAGAGGGTGATCCTGACGCGGGGCCAGACTCTTACCCTGACCTGCAGCACCACCAACGTCAACGGAGACATCAAGCTGAAGTGGGCCGCACCGCCCGGCACGGTGAGAACCCTTTGCCCTCTCTCTGGAGAGGGGGGGGAGGGAGGGATACCATGGACAGATCTCCAACAAACTGACTGAAAGAGAGATTGAGAAAAGCTGAAAAGATATGTCAAATTCTGGGAAAGAAAGTTATAACAAAAGATCTCAGAACAATGTTTGTAAGATTTAGGAGGGACTATAAGAGTTATGAAGGGTTTACAAGAGAGTCCAAAACGCTCCAAGACTGAAACTTCAGTATCTTGAGAAACCAGTGTGATGGGAGGTTGCAGGATTAAGTTTGTGTGTATATTTACTGAGTCTCAGACTCGTCACGGTGAGGTGTGTGTTTATGCATGCGTGTGTGTGTGTGTGTGTGCATGCGTGTGAGAAGTTAGCCCTCCTGTCCCCCTGGCCGGGGAGGGAAGGAATGCAGCCCAGGCCAGGATTAACAGGGTTAATCTCTAGACATCTCTGGGTGTTGATTGACAGGATGCCGTGTGGGCTTCGTATCCACAGCAACCGGCGGTGGAGAACGCCTCACGCATCCTGACTGAGCCCATCAAACATGTCCGTAGCGCTAGGCTCTACATCAACTCTGTCAGGGCACGGGATTCTGGAAGATATCGATGTGAGGGTCAGAATGAGAAGGGGATCAACTCTGAGTCAATCTGGCTGGACGTCTATGGTGAGTAAGGCATTACAGTATATGGTCAATTATGTTACACTCCTGCTGAATTATGAAATTATCAATTTGAATGGGTTGTATGTATTTATGTATTTCCATGACGTGAAGCTATCGCGACACTAATTTGAAAACCTAAGTGGAAATTAAGTGGTTTTGTTTCAAATACATCAAGGGCATTGTGATGTCATTGTGTCTGACGGGTGGGGTGTTTGTCTTCCAGATAGAGGATTCATTAATCTGACTCCGTCAGACAACGGTACAGTGCGTGTTCGTGCTGGTGAGAGTCTGTCCCTGCATGTGGACATGGAGGCCTACCCCAAACCACACACCTTCACCTGGAGCTTCTCAGGCCAGCAGCTCAGGAACACCTCCGACCATGTCATCACCACACAGAACCACCAACACAGGTATGCACACACGCACACGCACACACACACACAGTCTTGCGCAGCTAACCTTGTGGGGACATACAATTCAGTCCCATTCAAAATCCTATTTTCCTTAACCCCTATCCCTATTCCTTACCCTAACCCTAACCTTAACACCAAGACGTAACCTTAACCCTAAGCCTAACACTAGCTCCTAACCCTAAAACTAACCCTAAACCTAATTCTAATCCCTAGAAATATCATTTGACCAAAATTTCCCCAGTTGGTCAGATTTCTGTTTGTTTACCATTCTTGTAGGGACTTCTGGTCCCCACAAGTATAGTTAAACACGTACACACACACACACACACACACACACACACACACACACACACACACACACACACACACACACACACACACACACACACACACACACTACACTAGAAATGAATTAGTGCCTCAGGGCTTTTAGTGAGTGGAAGTAGTGTGCAGTTAAACTGTGGGGAGAACTGTCTTTCTGGTGGTAAATAACCATGGGGCAGTTTCGGACCTAGGCAGAGCACTGGTGGCTTATTTAAAAAGAAATCTGCTTCTATAACGTGAGTTGTTTTTTAAATGTTGTTGTTGTTGATTCAATCTCCAGGTACAACAGTGTGCTGAGGCTGGTGCGTTTGAAAATGTCAGAGAGTGGAGTCTACACCTTTTATGCCTCCAATGGTGACGCAACAGTCAATCAGTCATTTTCGGTCTACGTAATCAGTAAGTCGTCACATTACATTCTCTAAATGTTTTCTGTGTCCTAGAGCCACACATACATTATGTAAGGAAATAGGCAGTTAGAGACTTAATTTATACATACTATCGATATGATGTAATTAATCATTAACATGATGTGACATTTATGACTAGATTTTCACAGACCATTCACCATGTTAAAGCCCAACCACTTATTTCCCTCCTCCCCCCAACCATCAAAACAGTAAATCAGAGCATTACAGTTAATTAATGTACAGGCCCATAACTAGGGAAAATAGTTGAGGATATTATTTTGCCAATTTACTTCTAATCAAATGTTTATTGTCACATGCTTCGTAAACAACAGGTGTACACTAACAGTGAAATGCTTACTTATGGGCCCTTCCCAACAATGCAGAGTACAATAATACAAAATAAAAATATATATAATAGAAAAACATATATTAACACAAGGAATAAATACACAATGAGCAATGATGGCTTGGTTATATACATGGGGTACCAGTACCGAGTCGATGTGCAGGGGTATGAGGAAATTGAGGTAGATACTGTATGTACATATAGGTAGGGGTAAAGTGACTAGGCAACAGGATAGATAATAGACAGTAGCAGCAGTGTGTGTTATGAGTGAGTGTGTGTGTGTGTGTGTGTGTGTGTGTGTGTGTGTGTGTGTACATGTTGGAGTGTCAGTGTAAGTATGTGTGAATGTGAATCACCACCTGGCATCGTCTGTGTTCCTGTCAGGTAAACCAGAGATTGTATCTCACGAGGGCCCGGTGGACGGACAGGTGCGATGTGTAGCTAAGGGATACCCCGCCCCACAGATCACCTGGTACTACTGTGAACAGCCCTATATGAGGTGAGAACACACACACGCACATACTCACAATGGCATGCTATGATTGGACTGCGTTGATAGATCAAGGGAATTTTGAAATGTAACTGTAATTACTTAATGTTACTCTGAGAAGATATTTGTTTCAACCCTCAGTAAGAGGGTTTCAACATGGTCTAATTATCTTGACCTTCCCACAGTAGAAGCAGATGTGGGATTGTACATGACTTGCTGGTGGACTGAAGGGAGATTACCCTTATGTGATTAAGGATTGGACAGAGAGGATTTGTGATTGGTTTGTTGGCTTGGCACGAGAGGACTGTGTTATGATTTGGGGATTGGACAGTATGTTCTAGGAAGTTCCCTTTCAGTCAGTCAGTCGGTATAACGTACTATGGGGAGTCAACGACCAATCCTATTCGGCTAATGCAAACTGAAATCACGCCCAACGGGCCAATGGATGCTGAGCCTGCTCCCTGCCTTCCTGGCTATAATACCGGGGCTTGCATCCATTTACAAAATGTTTCGCTCTTCAGCTCATCTGAAGGAATAACTTAGCTGTCTGTTAGTGGGGAGAAAGGAATCGTCCCTCTAGATGTTGTGAGTTTTTCGGTCTTGGGATCGATTTTTGGATTTCCTGAAAGCTAACTACTTTCTGCTCTGCTTGTGTAGCTTATTCTTCCTTGTTTGTGTAGGATTTGTGTTAGCTAAAACCCCACTACTTTCTACTCTGACAGTTCTTCCTTGCTTGAGTAAGATGGCCAGTGGCAAGAGTAAGTTCAAAAAGGCTAAGCAGCTGAGTTTGAAAATCTGACCGGGGCATGTGGTTTCACAATGAAAATGAAAGATACTCACGAGTGCTGTCCTTTTGCCTGCGGTGGAAACACGCTCAGCAGCCCTTAGTTCAGACCAGTTCGTGTGACTATTGTCTCCAGCTGGGTTCAACTTCCTTTGGGAGTCAGGCTGACTTTGTGAGGAAGGTTGGTGGTCGGCGTTGATAGGGGTGATCTCAGCCGAGTTAGGCTCATTCCGGTTTCTCTGGCAGTGTTCAGAGTCCGGATTCCGGACTATCCCTGATTGACTCTGGAGTGTTTTCAGAGATTGAATTGGATGACCTCAGTCCGGGGCAGCCAGAAGCCCCGGCTTTGGATTCTGCAGGGAGAGTGAACCATTGGTGGTGAATGCACCTTTGGTGTTTTTCTCCCCCTCAGGTTAGTTCCTCCAGGTTTGGGGGAAGGTGTTTAACTCCTGTCCCTGCAGCAGTGAATTGTTGCTTACCCCTGTTTAAAGATTTTGCCGATGAGTGAGTGACGAGTTACTTAGCTCCAGAGGCTAACAAGGGGTCTATTCCTAACTCAGAGGTCCCTGAACCCGGTGTGGGCCGGGTATCAGAACGCCTAGTTCTTTCCTCACATTCGGACACACGGTTGTTTTTTTTATTTTTATCCTAGTCCTCAGGGTGGCATTCTGCCCCTTCAGGATATATTGTATGGGAGACTGGCAGCGTGTTCTATCAAGTGGCGGGCAGGCGCAGTTTCACCATGGTTGATGAGGACAGTGGTGAGGGGCTACGGTCTGCAGTTCGCTGTGCATCCTCCTCCTTTTTGTGGCGTCATTACGTCATTGGTCCCCAAGGTCCTAGCGCCTGTCTTGAGAGAGGAGATTTCCTCTCTCCTTCAAAAGCAGGCTATTTGGGTGGTTCCCATGTCAGAAGTACAGAGCGGTTAGTGCAGCCGGTACTTCTTAGTTCCCTAGAAAATTGGAATATTGCATCCTAATCCTGGACTTACATTTTTTAAACAAGCACATCAAAGTTCAACATGCTCACACTATGCTGGCTATTGCAGTCGGTACATCCCAGCGATTGGTTCATGTCCATAGATCTGAAGGATGCATATTTTCATGTGCTATACATCCTCCCCACCTATCACCCCACACCTTTTCTATGGTGGTGGAGGTGGCTTTGGCACCACTTCGGTGCCAGGGGTCAGAGTATTATCTGGACGATTGGCTGGTCATATCCGAGTCAAGTGAACAGGTGGAGCTCCACACTGCCACGCTGGTTTTGCATATTCAGTCTTTGGGGTTCATAGTGAATCCCCAGAAAAGTTGCTTGACTCAAGAACTTTTTGAGCAGGGCCCTTCTTTTTCCACATTGAACATTTATATGGCAGCCATTTCGGCGTGTCATGTAGGGATGAACGGCTCTGCCCCAGGGTCTCATCCTCTGGTAGTGCGGTTCCTGGAAGGCGTGTGTGCGCTCAGAGCAGGGTCAAAGCCTATGGAACTGACCTGGGACCTGGTGTTGGTTCTGGACGCTCTGTGTGAGCCTCTGTTTGAACCATTAGTCTGTGGACTTGAAAGTCCTTTCCTACAAGACTGCCCTTCTATTTATGGCCTTGGTGTCAGCCAAGCCCGTTGGGGGATCTCTATAGGCTATCAGTACACGTTTCCTATTTGGACCTGCCTGTTGACTCCAAAGTAAGTTTACATTCTAATGCAGTTGCTCCCTAGGTTATGCCTATGTCTTACAGTTCTTCCCTTTCTCACCTTCTCTGTTTGCTTTGTTGCATGGCCTGTGTCCGGTGCACGCTTTACACACGTATATAGATTTTATAGATTTGAAAAAGGATGTCTGTGTTGTGAACAGCTTTTTGTCTGTTTCACTAATCCAGCTCGGGTAGGGCGTTTTCTAAGCAGCATCTTTCTCCCGGCACTGCGCAGATTGTGCATTTATCCGGGTTACCACAGTTTCCCTGTGGGGTTGAGCCTTGGGCTGCCGTGGTTCGCCGATGAGTCGGCCCGCGAATGCGCATTATCAAGTCACAGCATTTGCCCTGTTGTTTTGGACAACGGTTCCTTGTACGAGTGTGGACCTTTCATGTGTGTTTTCCTGTGGGCTGTCGTAGTTCATCAACTCTGGTCAATGTTATGCAGCGCTCGTGTGAGCGCTTTACCAAGTCACAACAGGTGTTCTTGTTTTGGACTTGCGATTACAGGTACGATTTCTGACATTTCAGTCTCGTAATGTAAGTATTGTTCTTGGAACCATGGGGTCTATGGATTTGGGTTGCAGTGGCAGCGTGTCAGTGCACATGGCCATGTTGCAACAAGTTCTCATTCCTTATATCGGGCCCGGACAGTTCAGGCCTTATGAGGCTCTGACAGTTCAGGCTTCTTGGGTAAGTTTTAGGGAAAAAGGTGTCTTTGGTTACCCCGGTGGAACCTGTGTATGCTTGGGCTGCCGTGGGCCTTCTAGTTCGGTTGTATGTCCCCATAGTATGTGACCAACTGAAAGGGAACAAACAGTTATGAATGTAACTACTGTTCCCTGAAGGTGGGAACGAGGTATAACATATTTTGGCCTGTGCCGTCAGGGGTTTTAGGTTCGCTGAAGAGCGGTATTGAATTGAGGAAATGGATGTGAACCCCGGTATTATAGCCAGGAAGGCAGAGCTTCCGAGGCTAGCTCGGCATCTATTAGGCGTGATTTCAGTTTGCTGCAGGTGAATAGGATTGGTCGTTGACTCCCCATAGTATGTTATACCTCATTCCCTCCTCCAGGAAACAGTAGTAATATTCATAACTTCACTCTATTTATAATGATAAGCATGGCAACACCAATCCAAGGAAACTCTGGCAATGAGTCAGAGGCGATTGGCTAATCATTATCCTATCGCTTTCAATTATGATCAAATCGACTTAGAGAGCTGTCCAACTCAAACAAACATGCATACAGTTACCTTTGAAATGTCTATTTCATTTGTTTGTTTACATAAGGCACACGGGGATGGTATGGAATGCACCTCCCCCCTCATATATTTGTTTTATTGAGATTTTCAATTCCTGTACCTCTAAGGTATTGTTGTTTTAGTAGATGCTGACATGGAAGGACATACAGTATATCCTTTAGTTTGGTGTGGAAGACTGGCATTGTATGGGGATGGATAGATTTAGCCTGGCACAGTGAGGGTTTATTTAGACATTTAAAACCAATGTATGCTTGTGTGCGTAATTACCCCGGTTCTGTCCAACGACTGACTCTCTGTACCTGGCTGTTGTTTTGAGGGCACACATGGTGAACACATGGTCAACAATTCCTTAGTCTCCTGTTTGTTTACTCATAACAGCACATTCATCCATGTTACATTTACAACTGCTGTGTTTTTCTAGAGCCACGTTGCATTAAATCTACTAAAAATGACATCCAAATGCAGTCACATTAGTTTGGTTGACAGTTTGTCCCATCCCTCAGGTGCTCCCATCAGATGAACGCCACTCAGGAGGAGCAGGACATTGTGACGGTGACGTTGTTGAATCCCTCTTTTGGGAAGACTGAGGTGGAGAGCAGGCTGAACATTACCACGGGAAGATTCCACACGTTGGAGTGTGTGGCCACCGTGGAGGGAGAGCAGGCCTACACACTGTTCTCTATCAGTGGTGAGTTGTGGTGACACGCACACACACACACACATAGCAATATACAAATGAATGGGGAGTTGTTGAGGGGGAGCCTGTAGATTATTTTTACATATTTGTTTTATAGATAATACTCAATACGAAAAAACAAAATGAATGTCAGTAATGCAGTACTAACTAAAGTCTAGGCTGTGTTACATTCAGGTCACTGTCACATGTGCTCCCTCTCCGGCCTCTAGGTCACCAGGCTGCTCGTTATGGCGCACACCTGTCACCTGCATTACGCGCATAATAGCACTCACCTGGACTCCATCACCTCCTTGATTACCTGCCCTTTATATGTCACTCCTTTTGGTTTCTTCCCCAGTCGCCATTGACTCTGTTTCATGTCGCTGCGTTGTTTGTGTTTCGTGTTTATTGTTTTGTTTATTTATTAAAACACTCACTCCCTGTACTTGCTTCCCGACTCTCAGCGCACTCATTACAGTCAAAGTCCATTCAGGTCAGACCACTCAGCTCAGTCATGCTCCCATTATGTCTGAGCTGAGGTGCAGAGTTACAGCTGTTTCTCTTTATGTGGATCAAGGTCATGTAAGTGATCCGCACCATCAACACTCTTCAACTCGAAGGATTTCGCAATTAGAATCCGCTGAATGTTTACAGAAGACTTGGGTTTTGGACATAGATCTTACCTATAAACAGAGGTGCAATATTAAACATTGATATAGGGCTGGAGTCTGTTATATAAACAGGTGGAGAGAGATACCACAAACCTGTGTGATTTGTGATAATGTCTCATCACTTACTAGCAGAAATGATAATCAGTGGTAGGCGCAAAACCAACTTTCTAGAACATCCTGTTTATATACTATCTGATGCGCTAGTCTAGTATGACGGCAGTTGAAACCAGAGTGAGAAGAGAGTTGTCTTAGCGTGGGTATGAAGAATGAGATTGTGATGGTGTAGAGGAGGAGGGGAAGCTGCCTGGACACATCGGGCATGTGGGTGGCATTATGGACGAGGAGTGTGTAGCCAGGCAGGACAGGCTTGTGGGAGCTTGTGCCCAGGCCTTAGTGCTCATTGGAGCAGGGCAGACACGTGGAGACGTGCAGGGAAGTCTGGACAACAGTTGGAGTTCTTGCCACCCTGAATGTTTAAACACTGTGGGAATTTTGGATGTGGCCAGCCAGGGAGGCAGGAAGCTGTAGGGAAAGAATAGAGGGATGGAGGGAGAGCTTTAAAAGCCACTGACAGGTTTACAGAAGATTAGTTCCTGCAGACTCTGCATTCTGAGATGATTTGAAATGGAGAGAAATCCTCTTATGGCTAAAGAGCTTATTACACCTAGTGTACAGAGCTAGGAAAACAATAACACCACAAACCGCTACAGTACACAAAGGAACTGAAGACTTATTATACAGCAGTTTTACACAACAACAATAGCAGCAGTACTGCGTCATGCTGCACAACACAACAGCATGCTACATACTGTACAGTGCCTTCGGGAAGTATTCAGACCCCTTGACTTTTTCCACATTTTGTTTGGTTACAGCCTTATTCTAAAAATGATTAAATCGTTTTTTTCCATCCTCAATCTACACACAATAACCAATAATGACAAAGCAAAAACTTTTTTTTACATTTTTCCTAATTTCTTAAAAATAGACAACTGATATCACATTTAAATAAGTATTCAGACCCTTTACTCAGTACTTTGTTGAAGCACCTTTGGCAGCGATTACAGCCTCAAGTCTTCTTTGGTATGACGCTACAAGCTTGGCACACCTGTATTTGGGGAGTTTCTCCCATTCTTCTCTGCAGATCCTCTCAAGCTCTGTCAGGTTGGATGGGGAGCATTGCTGCACAGCTATTTTCAGGTCTCTCCAGAGTTGTTAGATCGGGTTCAAGTCCGGGCTCTGGCTGGGACACTCAAGGACATTCAGAGACTTGTCCTGAAGCCACTCATGTGTTGTCTTGGCTGTGTGCTTAGGGTCGTTGTCCTGTTGGAAGGTTTACGTTCGCGCCAGTCTGAGGTCCTGAGCGCTCTGGATCAGATTTTCATCAAGGATCTCTCTGTACTTTGCTCTGTTCATCTTTCCCTCAATCCTGTCTAGTCTCCAAGTCTCTGCCATTGAAAAACATCCCCACAACATGATGCTATCTCCACCATGCTTTACTGTAGGGGTGGTGCCAGGTTTCCTCCAGACGTGACCCTTGGCATTCAGGCCAAAAAGTTTCATCTTGGTTTCATCAGACCAGAGAATATTTTTTCTCATGGTCTGAGACTCTTTAGGTGCCTTTTGGCAAACTCCAAGTGGGCTGTCATGTGCCTTTTACTGAGGAGTGGCTTCTGTCTGGCCACTCTACAATGAAGGCCTGATTGGTGGAGTGCTGCAGAGATGGTTGTCCTTCTGGAAGGTTCTTCCATCTCCACAGAGGAACTCTAGAGCTCTGTCAGAGTGACCATCGGGTTCTTGGTCACCTCCCTGACCAAGGCCCTTCTCCCCCGATTGCTCTTTCTAGAGACAAACATTAGTTCTAGGAAGAGTCTTGGTGGTTCCAAACTTCTTCCATTTAAGAATGATGGAGGCCATTTTGTTCTTGGGGACCTTCAATGCTGCAGACATTTTTTTGGTACCCTTCCCCAGGTCTGTGCCTCGACACAATCTTGCCTCTGAGCTCTACAGACAATTCCTTCGAGCTCATGGCTTGGTTTTGCTGTGACATGCACTGTCAACTGTGGGACCTTTAAATAGACAGATGTGTCCAATCAATTAAATTTACCACAGGTGGACTCCAATCAAGATAAAGAAACATCTCAAGGATGATCAATGGAAACAAGATGCACCTGAGCTCAATTTCGAGTGGCATAGCAAAGGGTCTGAATACTTATGTAAATAAGGTATTTTATTTTTAATAAATGAGCAAGCATTTCTAAAAACCTGTTTTCGCTTTGTTGTTATGGAGTATTGTGTAGATTTTTATTTATTTCATCCATTTTAGAATAAGGCTGTAACATAACAAAATGTGGAAAAAGTCAATGGGTCTGAATACTTTCCAAAGGCACTGTAACTATAACATGAATTATCTAGATAATAATATACAAAGACATTAACAAAATACAGAAAATAAAGTTTGACTCAAATAATAGGATTACTTTTGAGTGATTTACCACATAGCACTCTCCACATAAGAAGCCAAATATAAAGCTAAACGTTATATCGGATCTCGTTCTGTGTTTCTGTCATTCTCTCATAGTGCTTCTCTCGCTCTCACTCTAACGTCATTCACTGATATCTCTATATCTCTCTGTGTTGTGTGTTTGTCCCTACAGAGAGAACAGTGCCCCATGAGCTCTTCACCCCTCTGCTGATTGGCTTTGTGTCAGCAGCGGCCCTCCTCTGTGTCATCCTAATAGTGCTCTTCTACAAGTACCTGCAGGTAACTCGCCTCTTCTCATGCATGTCACACCCACTCCTACTGCTGGTTACACACCTGAGTATAAACTTGGAAAATTACACACAGTAACTCACAGCCAAAGATAAGGTACAGTAGCTCACCATAAACTGTGCTGAAGTACCATGATTGATGTGAGTTTTATGGCATCCTCTGTGCTTCGACCAATATAACTCCCTGCTTGCCTCACAGAAACCCAAATACCAGATCCAGTGGAAAGTCATTGAAGGTATCCACGGAAACAACTATGTGTATATTGACCCTACCCAGCTCCCATACGACCACCAGTGGGAGTTCCCCCGGGACAAACTGCGTTTCGGTGAGTTCCTTGGCTTTCATCACACTCAGGAATAGCACAGTTAATCATCACCAAGCAGGGAGGTTGCCCCAGACATCTCTTACAGTATATCCATCATCTCTAATACAGAACTGTATGATGTTCAGTTTGTTTTTAGTATTACCCAGGTCTATTTAAGATGTGTAGTGTCAAGCCATATCAGCAGCTGTTAAAAGTCTGTTTTGTTTTGGTATTTGGAGCCAGCCAATGTATCTTTGCGGTCTCATAATGATGGATGCACACCCTATTTGCAGACCCATTGGTTACACTTTTACAATAACTGTGAGCATACACTAACTGCATGATGTATTTAATGTAGCTGTTTTCTTTCATAAACTACCTCAACCCCTCCCTTTAAGCAAATGTTCTGTTATTTATTTTTTATTTTTAAACCACCCCAAACAGGATTCTGCGTGTCCTGGTGTCTGCTTGCTCCGCCCTTGCAGGGTAAACCTGGCGACCGTTGGTGCAGGAAGCAGAGCTAGGATGTGGGAGGGGAACACGATGGAATAACATTAGTCTGTGTTTCATGTCTGTCTGCAGGGAAAACTCTGGGCTCCGGAGCCTTCGGGAAAGTGGTGGAGGCTACTGCTTATGGAATGTCCAAAGCTGATACAGTGATGACAGTGGCGGTCAAAATGCTCAAACGTAAGACAGAAGTGATGACACAGTTGATAATAAAACATTTCAGAGTGGCTGCATTGATGAATTCTCTGGAATCTTCTTCCGGATAGTTATACAACCGAAGCTTCTGCGTATGAGCGGGATTCTCTCCCCCTCCACTGCAGCAACATATCAAAGACACACAGGACACAGACCAGCAGTCTAAATAGTGATTTAATAATGTTTTTTCATCATCATGGCAAACATTGATTGGCTAAAACGGAGGCAGAGGCAGTCCGTTTTTAACGGTTCTATGTTAGTCCGTTTTTAACGGTTCTATATATATATTTGTGGAATGTTTCAAATCGCAGCTAGTTTTTATATCAGCTGTTCAGAAATAGAGACATGGCGATCAAATGACTTGATAAGAAGGGTTCAGAAGAGGGTGAATAAAGTGGACACATACGCACAACGTGATTCGGTACTTTAGCTCTGGGGAAAAGGCTTCCAGGGGGCGGTACGAGGTGGGTTACCTTCGGCCGCGCAGCCTCAGACAAGTTTAATAGCAATAAAAAGAGACACATTTTGGTGACAAATCTGTGTATTTTATGGTGTCTGACTAATCAGACCTGGTCAAGTCACACAGTCAGAAAACCCCTGGCCCTAATTATGAGTGGTGAACACCCTCAACAGGTATTTGACTAAATCTATTTGAGTAGCTATTGAGTGTGTGTGTATGTGTGTTTGCATTGATGTATGTATGCTTGTGACACTAACAGCGGCCAGAGGTGTTTGTGCTAGCATGAGGTGAAACTAGCACAAGCAGATTTCCTTTTATGTTTTCTTTGATGATGACTTTGAAGCACTTTAAAATGATCACGTTCTGATGGTTTTTCCACAGCCAGTGCCCATGCCACTGAGAAGGAGGCACTGATGTCAGAGCTGAAAGTTCTCAGTTACCTTGGAAACCACATGAACATCGTCAACCTGCTTGGAGCCTGTACTGTTGGAGGTAAGGGGCAGGAGGTCTGGAGGACTGTCAGCACCAGCCATAGAAGTAGAAGAGTTTATTCAAGACTAGAATTAGGGTTCATTCTAATTCTATGGCATCATCAATCTGAATGGTGTGGGTAACTGGTTTGTCAGAGGTTTTTGAGAAACAGTAATAACCTGAACACTCCCCCCTTTTATCACCAATGATTTTATGGCTTGTTGAGCATTGGATCATGCTTAATGATATAGGAGGGGTGATCCTGAAACGTGCTGTGATTGTATTGGTGTGTCTATACGTCAGTATTTTGTTTTGTTTGTCTTTTGTGTGTTGCATCTTTGTGTTCTATTTCTACTCTCATGTGACATGGCAATTGTGCTCCTTGTCTTCAGGCCCAACCCTGGTGATCACAGAGTACTGCTGCTTTGGTGACCTCCTAAACTTTCTGAGAAGGAAGAGAGAGACGTTCTTTTGCTCCAAGCTAGGGGAGGACTGCTACTACAGGAATGTCATGCTGCAGAGGGGAACAGCTACAGCTGGGTCAGTGTGGACTCTTTACAATTACAAGGAGAGGGTGGTAGTTGAGTGGTGTATAATTATCACAGCACAGTATGCAAGGTATGTATGTGCTGTTGCTTATGTCATCTCACCTGCTCACGGAAGTAAATACCACTGCCGTTGTTGGAAAGTCCCCAATTGAACTAAGCATGAAGCGCTCTTTGTTGTTATTGAGAAAACATACTTACAGTAAATGTATCTGGAGATTCATAATTTATGTAAGGGAGGATTTCCTACCCAGTGTGTAGGAGTAATGTGTAGTATTGGCATTGCACTGAACTGAGATCAGACTGCTCCTTTCCTCCTCACAGAGACAGCAGGAATGGCTACGTCGATATGAGGCCTTCTGTCACTGGCGTCCTGCCCAATGGCTTCTCCTCAGAGAAGAGGCGCTCGATGCGCAAAGCAGGCAAGACATCCACTCTGATATTCATTGATAATTGTCACATTTTTAGTTTCAGAGCGAATTTATACAACATGCAATGTATCTCCCTCTATAAACAATAAAGTTACCTTTATACATAATGCTGTTCCCTCTATACACCTCTCTAATTATTTTGCTCCATCTCTCTCTTTCTCTCAGGTGGTTCCAGTAGTGAGCCAGATGTTGTGAGTGAGATGCTCCATGAGGACGGTCTCTCTCTGGACACAGAGGATCTGCTCAGCTTCTCCTATCAAGTGGCCAAAGGCATGGACTTCCTGGCTTCCAAAAATGTAAGCCTTTCATGTCCTCACTGAAGATCTCCTGTCCTAATAAGCTCCTGAAACCCCTCACCACCAGCTATCTAGAACAACAGGTCTATTTTGTACTCTGCAATTAAGTCCAGCTAGTTAAATCAATGATGGTAGATCATGTTAATGCCCAACCATTCTCTGGAAAGCACCCTTTCCACTGGTATTATTGGTTCATTGTATGAGATTACATTTAGACACACACTAAGCTGCACACACACACACACACACACATTAGTTCCATCCTCTTTCTTTCCAAACAATACCAGGATCACATTTCCATGGCTGGTCAACAGGTCCAGGACGCATGTTTGAGCATGCTGCTTAAAAATGTATAAGGCATTAAGGCAAGCGGACACCAGACTACAGCCAGGCCCTGTATTAGTATCAGGGTGTGTATGGAACACATTTTGAGAAAGGAAATTCACTGTAACAATGTATTAGTATTACTGAGTGTTCTACAGTATGTTATGTTACATTATGTTTCATTATTTGTCTGTGTCGTCTGTGTCTGTGTGTTCAGTGCATCCACAGAGACCTGGCAGCCAGGAACATTCTCCTGACCCAGGGACGAGTGGCAAAGATCTGTGACTTCGGCCTTGCTCGTGACATCACCACTGACTCCAATTATGTAGTCAAAGGCAATGTAAGTCTGCCCCATCACTCGCTGTAGATCTCAATATGAGTTATAGATACTGCCTTGGACATTTTGCAGTGAAAACCGTCAACGGAATAGTCAAGCACAGGCACTGTATTGATATAAAGTGTGTTTGTCAGCGACATTGCCTTCAGAAAATATTCCACATTTTGTTGTGTTACATAAAAATAGAAATGTCACCCATCTACACACAATACCCCATAATGTCAAAGTAAAATTATGTTTTTAGAAATGTATGAAATACATAAATATCTCATTTACTTAAGTATTCATACCCCTGTCAATACATCATGGTTTCCCAAATCCGGTCCTGGGGTCCTGGGTCCTGGGTGCACATTTAGGTTTTTTCCCCAGCACTACGCAGCTGATTAAAATAATCAACATTTGATGATGAGTTGGTTATTTGAATCAGCTGTGTAGTGCTAGGGCAGAAAAACAAAATGTGCACCAAGGGGGTGGGGGCCCCAGCACCGAGTTTGGAAAACCCTGCAATACATGTTAGAATCACCTTAGTCTTTCTGGGTATGTCTCTAAGAGCTTTGCGCACCTGGATTGTACAATATATGCCCATTATTATTTTCTAAATACTTCAAGCTCTGTCAGATTGGTGGTTAATCATTGCTAGACAACCATTTTCAGGTCTTGCCATTGATTTTCAAGCAAATTTAAGTCAACTGTAAATCTGCCACTCAGGAACATTCACTGTCTTCTTGGTAAGCAACTACAGTGTAGTTTTGGCCTTGTGTTTTAGGTTATTGTCTTGCTGAAAGGTGTATTCATCTGTTTCTGGTGGAAAGCAGACTTAACCAGGTGTTCCTTTAGAATTTTGCCTGAAAATAGCCTAATCTTCATGACTAATGTTCAAATTTAGATGTCAAACAGTATCAAGGTTCTGGTCTAATGCTTCTAAAAATGTTAGGCATAACCGTGTTCATGGAGCTCTCAACTAGCCATTCCGTTTCTTTTTTATCCTGAAAAACTCCCTTTGTCACCGGCAACTGAGTTAGGAAGGACGCGGACACCTGTATCTTTATAGTGACTGGGTGTATTGATATACCATCCAAAGTGTAATAGTATCCCATGCTCAAAGGGATATTCAATGTCTGTTTGTTTTACCCATGTACCAATAGGTGCCCTTCTTTGCGAGGCATTGGAAAACCTCCCTGGTCTTTATGGTTGAATCTGTGTTTCAAATTCACTGCTCGACTGAGGGACCTTACAGATAATTGTATGTGTGGGGTACAGAGATGAGGTAGTCATAAAAAAATGGTTAGAATACTTATTGACTCAAATAGATTTCAGCTTTTTAGTTTTAGTACATTTTAAAAAATATTGGAAAACTTAATTCCACTTTGAAATATGGAATATTGTGCGTAGGCCAGTGACACAAAGTATTGACACCCTAGATAAAGATTAGGAAAAATGACTGTATAAAATAAATAATTCCAAAACTGAGCTATATTGTATGCCAAACAATGTGGAAATTATATTATGTTATACTAATACAATTAACAAGTAGTATTTGTATTTCTCAAAAGGTAAGGGTAAAAATGATTGACACCCTTTCAATACCTCACCTTGTGAAGGTAACATCACTGAGCCTTTAAAAAAAAGGCTGAGCTTAAGGTCAATGGCATCATGAACAGTTTAGCGAAAACCTGGTTGCCTCTGCCAGGAGGCTGAAACTTGGCTGCAAGTGGATCTTCCAGTTAGACAATAACCCCAAGCACACATCACAATCCACAAAGAAATGGTTAATTGGCCACAAAATCAATATTTTTGCAATGGTCATCTACTCCGCCGGATTTGAAACACAATAAAAACCTGTGGTTTGAATTGAAGAGGGTAGTCCATAAGAGCAGATGAAGGATATCAACAATCTGGAAGGATTCTGTATGGAGGAAGGGTGTAAGATCCCTCCCAATGTGTATTCAAACTCATAAAACATTTTAGAAAAAAGCTCAGTGACGTTACCCTCGCAAGGGGAGGTATTGAAAAATTAAAATATGACTTGTTAATTGTATCAGTATAACATAATATAATTTCCTCCAAAATGGTCCATAAAATATAGCTCAGTATTTGAATTTATTTTATACAGTCATTCTTGCTCATCTTATCAAGGGTGTCAATGTCGGACCCCACTGTAAATTTGGTGAATGTGACATTTGAATGTGCATGTGTGTTTATGAATTACTTGAAATGTCTCTGGTATGGGGTCACCAGATACAAACAGATCTCAAACATTCAGTACCTTAGGGGAGTTTTAACCCAGGAAATACATCTCCTCTCATACTAACACAAAAACAAGCAATGCTGAACATTGGTTTGAAATTCCAGATCAACAGAATCTGCATTAACCATTTCCCCTCACCGGTTCTCAATCCTCCACAGCTGAAGTGATGGAGATGATGGACTACTTCAATAGATTTTTCTGAAAACATGGAGTGCGTCTGACATATTTGACTGGTTGTGATGGTTTGTGTTCCACTCAGGCTCGTCTCCCAGTCAAGTGGATGTCTCCGGAGAGCATCTTTGAGTGTGTGTACACATTTGAGAGTGACGTGTGGTCCTATGGAATCTTGCTCTGGGAAATCTTCTCACTCGGTACTTACATACACATTATCTCCTCTGTGTGAGTGTGTGTGTGTGTGTGTGTGTGTGTGTGTGTGTTTTTTCATTGATTTTTATTATGTTATTTCCTATATGGCCTATAGGAAGCAGTCCATATCCTGGGATACCTGTGGACTCAAAGTTCTACAAAATGATTAAGGAAGGATACAGAATGGATGCACCAGAGTTTGCACCGAGTGAAATGTGAGTGTGTGTGTGTGGTGTGCGTCTCAAGTATCTTGAGAAAGAATCAGGGAGTAGGAGCAGTGTATGCGTGGGTGTACTATGCATGGGTGTGAATATGTGGGAGTTGAGCAGATGGCAGATTTTATGAATTTGTCTTCACCATAAAAGTTCATATTAAAACTTAAAAAATGAGACACTTAGAGAGAGAACGGGAGTGTGCAAATATTTCTATTTAACTAGGCAAGTCATTTAAGAACAAATTCTTATTTTCAATGATGGCCTAGGGACAGTGGGTTAACTGCCTTGTTCAGGGGCAGAACGACAGATTTTTACCTTGTCAGCTTTTGGGATTTGATCCAACAACTTTTCGGTTACCGGCCCAACGCTCTAACCACTAGGCTACCTGTCGCCCCTGAACATCTGTGTGCTGTGGTTACAGGTATGAGATAATGAGGTCGTGCTGGGAAGCGGACCCCTTTAAGAGACCCTCCTTCAGCAAGGTGGTGGAGAGGATCGAACAACAGCTGTCAGACACCACCAAACACGTAGGTCACTCTCATCTAACCTGCTTGTGTACACATGTTGACAGACTATGGATTTAAGCTATTCACAAGAGTTTACCAGCAGTAAAAAAGTGCCAAAAGGTCACCAGACTAGACGTAGAAGCACCTTGAGATTTTGCTGCATTTAATAGTATCTAACTACTATACAAATTCAATAAAATATTACCTGCCCTCTTGTTTTAGTAGCGTACAGAACATGACTGTGTGCTCCTCCACCGCAACCACCAAGGGCCACATGTTAACACCAGACTAGTCAGCCCTCCGTCCGTATAGCAGTTGACACACAAATGTGTCAACCCTCCATTAATGCACTCACGCACACACACTCACACTCAGTACCCATTGAACGTCACACGAAAGCTAGAGGAGGAGATGAATATGATTGATCGATCACTCGTGCCATAGTCACCTCTTTCACTGTGTCATGTCCTCTCTGGTGCGAGTGACAGGGGTGTGAGGTCAAACTAACAGTGACGCCTCCGGCCTCTCCTCATGAACTCAGCTCATCTCTCACTTCTGAAACATGCCAGTGAGATCTGAACACAGAGCAGGTCTTCTCTTTTCACGCCTTCCCCTTCACACCTTCAGACCAGAGTGCTACACTGTCATCTCCTTTTCTCACCACGCTGCATGTTGCTTACGCAGAACTGCAATGAAAACATGTTGTATGTTGTATGAACTCTTTCTCTCTGTTTCTTGTTCTCTGTGTAGATCTATCTGAATTTCAGCTCCAAGTTTCCGGTTACAATGGGGCCCCAGGGTACCAGTGTGGACCAGAGGACACAGAACGCCAACGTCCTGCGTCTCAACTCGGTGGGAAGCAGCAACGCCTCAACTCAGCCCCTATTGGCCAGCACCAGCGATGACGTCTTCCTGGAGGAGATGGCCACCAGGCTCAGGGTCCACCGGGTGTAAGGCCACACCCCCACGATGGCTGCCCCATAAAGTGCCTGTTTAGTGCAGCCCAAACACCCCACCACACCTATCCCAACCATATACTGTGTTTAGCTATTAGCCACCCCTTTCCAACCGTATGTCTAGCTATTAGCTTCCCCCTTCAGACAGAGGCTTGAAGAAGGACTAGGTCCTCTCGAAACCTCTGCTCCTGGCGCCTTTAGTGCATAGACGAGACCTGTCACCCACTGTCTCCATAGTATCTGGCCCTGTCTCACAAGCTTGGATTTAGTCACACTATCTTTACTTTCCAGGCCATTGAGCTACTGTGTATCACATTTGTGCTGTTAGAAATGAACACTATATTTTATAGCTCCATAGTAGTGCTATTTTCTGTGGACTTTTCTCAATGGCGCTTTCACCGTTTCTAATATGTTTCATACAATGTTGTTTGCGTTACATTTCTGTTGTCAATGTTAAACTGAATTACTATGTTTTTTTTTGTTGTTATGAACGTCGTTTTCTCTCCTCAAACTAAATCATATAGCATTTTCAATGGTTGGAGTACAATTATTATTTGAGGTGAAGGCACTTAAATTTGAACATCATTCCAGATGTAGACAGCATGTAATGAAGCTTTCACCTTTTGTCTGTTCCACCTTTTTTAAGAATGAATGTCAGTATTATTCCACATGTTCAGTTTTGGTGATTATGTGACGGAGAGACATTTTGTCAGACATTTCTAGGGCCAACGGTTTAAATGATATTCAGTAGGCTGTCTTATCACTTCATTAGATTGAGATGTTTTAAGTATGGTACTATGACTTCAGCTTTTAGTTGATGTCCCTGTGTATATGTGTACATATTGACCTTGGGTATGACTAGTAATAAGTGTATGATGTGAGAGGTAGCATAAGCTTGGATTCCGCATGGGAGTTTGCCTGCTGGAGATTCCTTGTAAATATGTAAATATGTTGCTTGTGTCGGCACCTCTTCTGTCCTGTAGCGTGTGTGTGACCCTTGTTTACATTTGTCATCAGACAGGGACTGCTGTATCACTGTGGTGTTTACTTAGTACAAAAACTGTCTCCGAAGATGGGGAAGGCTGAAACAGTGCATGGTTATGATGAGCAGACTGTACAAGGAAACAGGCGATCACTATTCAAGGTATTAGCCATTTGATATTTTCTACTCATACAGATTGTCAAAGAAGGCTTTCTGTTTTGAGATAAAGCCAATGATGCTTGTTTCAAATGCTAATGTGGAGCTTGCAGTACAGACCAACAACCGTTAAGCTAACTGTTCTGAGAAAAAGCCAATCGAAAGTTAGATGTTAGAGGTGTTTAGTCAGACCAGGCTGTGACATGTCTAATAGCTTCCAACAGTCCTGTGGATAGTACCGTCAGTGCTCCCGTCCCAGCAGTCAGTAGCTGATTTCTCAGCCATCCCTCTGCTCTTTGTGTCCAGCTGCTTCCTCTGACGGAAGTGCTACTTCCACCATCTCTCAACCAGGGCTCTGTATCACTCCAGACTCCCATCACTAGGACTTCCCTCTTCCCACACTGAGATATTGTTGTGAAGAGCACCTGGAAAATGCTGTCTGAATGACTGAAAGGGTGTGTGTGTTTGTGTGTCTGCATGTCTGTGTGTCTGCATGTGTGCTATTTGTAGGTGCTACTGAATTAAATGTATGAAATTTCAACAAACCGTTCAACCCTGTCCTTCCCAAAGCTGGATATTTGTAAATATGTGTGTGAATACAATGTAAGTAATGTGGATGCTGTCTTAATGTTTTATTTTATTTTCTATTGATATGGTACATTTAATGCACAACTCTGATATGCTGTAATATGAAAAATGTCTTACCAAAAATAGATAAATAGATACGTACATCCACATAATATTTACTGTACATCTTCTTCTTTGGAGATAAGCTGCTTGTTTATCTGTAGATGTGGTAACTACTGTAAATGTACTGTACATAGTCTTTGTTTGGGCTTTGCTGTAGAATGTATTATTCCTTGTGTAGTGTCATTTTCCCCTTGGCTTGGCACTAACCATTGCATTCTGTCTTCAACAAGCAAGCCAAAACATTTATTTATTTTAAACGCTTATGGACAGCTTTGCCTTATAAATCAAGTTGGTTTTCAACCCCAGACAGGAATGCCTTGTACTTTCATGGAAATGGCAAATATAGTCTAATTTTGCTAATTACAAGAAAGGACAAGTAGAACTGTAGGGCAACAACTTACATCAATACTCTGCTCTTTCCCTTATGCCACATAGTAAATTACACAGTAATAACATAGTAGTTACATGGTTATCTGTGCCATTCATCACGCTGTTAAAAAGCACAATCAAAATATTGTCTGATTATCCCTAACAATTTTACTCTATAACGGTTGATATAATATGACGGCTGATATAATATGATGCTTGTTTTAGAACATTTGTATAGTTCCCTATACAAAGTTTATTTTGTGCATTTAGTTGTATATTTATTTTACAAGTGGCAATGGTTGCGGTCTCTTGTGTTACTGTAATATAAATAAAATAAACGCATAAAATTGTTTTGTTAATCATGATTTGTATGAGACGCATGTACCTTTTTTTTCATGCCATTATTTGATATGTGTGCAGGTTAGTTAATTTGGGTGGCATTGCTGTCTTCTTTTTTGATCCAGTTTGATAATGTGGTGGAGTCATTTTATTTAGACTGACATGTCACATATTGAATTGTCCCTCATAGATCTGAGACATATTGTCAGCCATCTGTGTCGAGTTGTAGAATGTATTATGAGCAGGTGATGCCTCGGGGCACTGTCACTGACGATCTCCTTCCCATGCTAGTGTACAGTCATTCTAGTGTACAGCCATGGACTGTATCTGTTTTTAAAATCATGTTTCCTGCTCCAGAATGGTCAGGGTCTTTGGCTTGGGTCCAGCAGGGGACATCTGGCTTCAGGGGAACACCGCGAGGACAGTAGTTTGTCCAGCAGGCCAGGCCGGTGTACGGGCAGACGGAGAGGCTCTGTGCGTGTCACTGCGTGGGCTGAGTCCATTGTTCTAGCATATATCTGATAAGAGGGACAGGAAATCCCACCATTGAAACTGAGTGGTTGAATGAACACATTTGTGAGACTGAGTGGTCGCTTAAAGTAAAAAACAGCTGAGAGAGAGGGAAGAATCTTCTCTGTAATATTTCATCACATGTTTTGTAGATCATTGAGAGACTGAACTTTGACAGCTACTCACCCTTGAGCTACTGTACTGGAGGTCTGGTATGGATTTCTATATGGCCCAGTTGGGATTTTGATATGTATTGCTGTCACAATACAGTCCAATTAGGCTCAGTGTATTGCGCCACTCTTTTTTTCTCTCCCAATCTTCTATCCTTCTGTTTCTCAGTAAATGTAGAATTCTGGTCAGGCCCTCATTCCAGCACAATAGTCTCATTTGTTTTCTAACAGCCTCTGGTAAATGATACTTCTGACTAAGATGGAAAAACAAACACCCAATTGTGTCATGGCAGTTCCATTGCTTTTTCTCTAGCATGATCAGGTTACAAGGGCAGAGTGCCAATACGTGACACACTACACTGAGTATACCAAACATTAGGAATACCTTCCAAATATTGAGTTGCACCCCCCCACCCCCTTTTGCCCTCAGAACATCCTCTATTCGTCGGGGCATAGACTCTACAAGGTGTCGAAAGCGTTCCACAGAGATGCTGGCCCATGTTGACTCCAATGTTTCTCACAGTTGTGTCAAGTGTCAAGTTGGCTGGATCTCCATTGGGTGGTGGAAAACCCAGCAGCATTGCAGTTTTTGACACAAACCGACGCGCCTGGCACCTACTACCATACCCCGTTCAAAGGCACTTAAATATTTTGTCTTGTCCATTGCCAATGGCAATGTCCACTTAGGCATAATGCCAGAACCGCTTGTGGATTTGACAGCTCTAACGCAGTTCCCCCTCCGACGCAGTCAAAACATCAGCAATGTGGATGTCGGCTAAAGCAGATCTGATTGAATCGGCCCCTTAGTAACAAGAATAATCGCTGAAGTTGGAGACATATCTCCCTCACTAACTTTAAACATCAGCTATCTGAGCAGCTCACCGATCACTGCAGCTGTACACATCATCATCTGCACATCTATCACTCCAGTGTTAATCTGCTAAATTGTAATTACTTTGCTACTATGGCCTATTTTTTGCCTTACCTCCTTATTCCATTTGCACACACTGTTTATAACTCTGTGTTGTTGTTTTTTGTCGCACTGCTTTGCTTTATCTTGGCCAGGTCGCAGTTGCAAATGAGGTGAAATAAAAAAATAATAATATGGCAACTATTGTCTAATAATAATAATAACAATGAAATAATAATTTGTATTTTAATATAAAAAATTACATTAAAATCACTAAAAAGTAGTTAACTACTAATACAACTAATAAAAACAACTGCTATAACTACTAATACAACTAATAAAAGTACCTATAATATATACATACACTACAGGTCAAAAGTTTTCGAACACCTACTCATTCAAGGGTTTTTCTTCATTTTTACTATTTTCGACATTGTAGAATAATAGTGAAGACATCAGACTATGAAATAACACATATGGAGTCATGTAGTAACCAAAAAAGTGTTAAACAAATCTAAATATATTTTATCTTTGCGATTCTTCAAATTGCCACCCTTTGCCTTGATGACAGCTTTGCATACTCTTGGCATTCTCTCAACCAGCTTCATGAGGTAGTCACCTGGAAAACATTTCAATTAGCAGGTGTGCCTTGTTAAAAGTACATTTGTGGAATTTCTTTCCTTCTTAATGCGTTTGAGGTAATCTGTTGTGTTGTGACAAGGTGGGGGGGAGGGAGGGGTATTCAGTAGATAGCCCTATTTGGTAAAAGACCAAGTCCATATTCAAATCAAATCAAATTAATTGTATTTGTCACGCACCAAATACAACCTTACAGTGAAATGCTTACTTACAAGCCCTTAACCAACAATGCAGTTTTAATAAAATACATAAAAAAAGTAAGTAGATAAAAGTAACAAATAATTAAAGTGCAGTAGTAAAATAACAATAGCGAGGCTATATACAGGGGGTACCGGTACAGAGCCAATGTGCGTGGGCACCGATGTCGAGGTATTTGAGGTAATATGTACATGTAGGTAGAGTTAGTAAAGTGACGACGCATAGATAATGACTGAGAGTAGCAGCAGCGTAAAAAGGGGGGGCAATGCAAATAGTCTGGGTAGCCATTTGATTAGATGTTCAGGAGGCTTATGGCTTAGGGGTAGACGCTGTTTAAAAGCCTCTTGGACCTAGACTTGGCGCTCCGTTACTGCTTTCCATGCGGTAGCAGAGAGAACAGTCTATGACTAGGGTGGCTGGAGTCTTTGACAATTTTTAGGTCCTTCCTCTCACACGGCCTGGTATAGAGGTCCTGGATGGCAGGAAGCTTGGCCCCAGGGGTGATGTTCTGAGCCGTACGCACTACCTTCTGTAGTGCCTTGTGGTCGGAGGCCGAGCAGTTGCAATACCAGGCAGTGATGCAACCCGTCAGGATGCTTTTGATGGTGCCGATGTAAAACCTTTTGAGGATCTGAGGACCCATGCCAAATCTTTTTAGTCTCCTGAGGGGAAATAGGTTTTGTCGTGCCCTCTTCACGACTGTCTTGGTGTGCTTGGACCATGTTAGTTAAAAAAAAAAAAAGTATATATATATATATTTTTTTTACCCCTTTTTCTCCCCAATCACAGTCTTGTCTCATCGCTGCAACTCCCGTACAGACTCGGGAGAGGCGACTGTCGAGAGCCATGTGTCCTCAGAAACACAACCCAACCAACCCGCACTGCTTCTTGACACAATGCCCACTTAACCCGGAAGGCAGCCACACCAATGTGTCGGGGGACCTTGTCAGCGTGCACTGTACCCGGCCCGCCAAAGGAGTCCCTGGTCCGTGATGGGAAAAGGACATCCTTGCCGGCCAAACCATCCCCTAACCCAGACGACGCTGGGCCAATTGTGCGCCGCCCCATGGGTCTCCCGGTCGCGGCCGGCAGAGACAGAGCCTGGACTCAAACCCAGAATCTCTAGTGGCACAGCTAACACTGCGATGCTGTGCCTTAGACCAATGCGCCACTCGGGAGGCCCGGACCATGTTAGTTTGTTTGTGATGTGGACGCCAAGGAACTTGAAGCTCTCAACCTGCTCCACTACAGCCCCATCGATGAGACTGGGGGCGTGCTCGGTCCTCCTTTTCCTGTAGTCCACAATCATCTCCTTTGTCTTATCATGTTGAGGAAGAGGTTGTGCTTGCACCACACGGTCAGGTCTCTGACCTCCCTGTAGGCTGTCTCATCATTGTTGGTGATCAGGCCTACCACTGTTGTGCCATCAGCAAACTTAATGATGGTGTTGGAGTCATGCCTGGCCGTGCTGTCATGAGTGAACAGGGAGTACAGGAGGGGACTGAGCATGCACTCCTGAGGGGCAACCGTGTTGAGGAACAGAATGGCGGATGTGTTGTTACCTACCTTTACCACCTGGGGGCGGCCCGTCAGGAAGTCCAGAATCCGGTGGCAGAGGGAGCTTTGAGGGCACTATGGTGTTGAACGCTGAGTTGTAGTCAATGAATAGCATTTTCACATAGGTGATCATTTTGTCCAGGTGTGAAAGGGCAGTGTGGAGTGCAGTAGAGATTGCATAATCTGTGGATCTGGTGGGGCGGTATGCCAATTGGTGTGGGTCTAGGGTTTCTGGGATAATGGAGTTGATATAAGCTATGAGTAGTCTTTCAAAGCACTTCATGGCTACAGACGTGAGTGCTATGGGTCGGTAGTCATTTAGTCAGGTTACCTTAGTGTTTTTGGGCACAGGGACTATGGTGGTCTGTTTGAAACATGTTATTTAATTTTTTGTAAAACTGCATTTTTGGTTAAGGGTCTACACCTGTTGTATTTGGCACATGTGACAAATATCATTTGATTTGACCCAACACACCTCCAGGCTGTGTAAGGGCTATTTTACCAAGAAGGACAGTGATGGAGTGCTGCATCAGATGACCTGGCCTCCACAATCCTCCAACCTCAATCAAATTGAGATGGTTTGGGATGAGTCGGACTGCAGAGTGAAGGAAAAGCAGCCAACAAGTGCTCAGTATATGTGGGAACTGCTTCAAGACCGTTGGAAAACCATTCCAGGTGAAGCTGGTTGATAGAATGCCATGAGTGTTCAAAGCTGTCATTAAGGCAAAGGTCGGCTATTTGAAGTATCTTAAATATAAATATATTTTGATTTGTTTAACTTTTGGGGGGGGGTTTACTACATAATTACATATGTGTTACTTTATAGTTTTGATGTCTTCACTATTATTCTGCAATGTCGAACAATAGTAAAAATTAAGAAAAACCCTTGAATGAGTAGGTGTTCTAAAACGTTTTGACCAGTAGTGTACATATTTACAAATATCTTCACATGGTGATGTTTCTATTAGTTAAAAACACAAACAGTTTGTTCTTAAGATTTGAAAAAGGGCTTTTTTTAAATTCACTGTGTGAATTTATGCCCTGATTTCTATAGGTAAATTGAGATACTTAGTCATTTGCACAAATTAATGCATTCAACTGAAATGCATCTTCCACATTTAACCCAACCCTTTTGAATCAGAGAAGTGCGGTTGGCTGCCTTAATCAACATCCAGATCATTGGCGCCTGTGGAGCAATTGTTGGGGGTTAACTGCCTTGTTAAAGGGCAGAACGGCAGATTTTTCCACCTTGCCAGCTCAAGGATTCAAACCAGCAACCTTGTGGTTATTGGCCCAACGCTCTTAACCGCTAGGCTGTTATTCAGGTCAGTTAGGCCTTTGTATATGAAAGATCTTACTCCAACCTCATGATATACCCTTGTGTAATTGTGTAATTTCTGCTGCTATTGTCGAAAGGAGTAGTGTGAGTCTTGTAAAGTTTGGTGTTCCATAATATATAGGGAAATATATGTTCATACATTTAAAAAGAAATTGGTACCAATGCAGTTGTCTTCTGTTGGGGAGTGACAACCAATTTAGTGATTCATACATTGTGCAATGTGTCTTTTAATGGCATCCAATAATTAATCTGCAAAGATTGATTTAAATGACATTGGATTCGCAAAGTAAGGTATTACTTGTGTTTGGATAGATGACATCACCATAGTCTAGGATAGGAAGCAGCAGTTGGGTTACTAAGGTCTTTCTAATGGATACAGCAAAATAATTCTTAGATCTGTATAGTAACCCAAGCGTATAGTTATTTATTTTATAATATAATCAATATGCTTTCCAAATCAATCAACACCTTCAAGCAGGGCTCCCGAGTGGCGCAGCAGTGCTAGAGGCGTCACTACAGACCCAGGTTTGATCTTTAGGGTTTGGCCGGTGTAGGCTGTCATTGTAAATAATAAATTGTTCTTAACTGGCTTCCCTGGTGAAATAAAGGTTCAAATAAAAGCCCTGTTCCATCACTTGCATGCATTTTGAAATTGCCAGCAGTGGAGTTTATTCTTTGCCGGGTGCCATGTCTTAATACTTGCATGTTTGTATTTGGGGGTGGGTGTGTGTATGTACTTTTCTAAAAACATATCTGAATGTAGTGTCTGATGTGCAGATTTTAAGTTCTGATGTGAAACTGTGTGGCTTTATATTTATTTATATTGTACAGTATATGTTTTTGTTTTATGCTCCTTTAGTGAAAACTCCAGTGCTAGTCTGACAGAGTTTGATAGCTGCTATTGCTAAACCCCATTGTGTAACATATTGTGGTTATGTTTTAATGAGTGTTTCACCGTCCTGTAGCATTGTGGTGACTGTGGCAGTTTGGCCTGAAGAAAGGGGAGGAGGATGGAGAGATGTTGTTGAGCTAAAGGATAGGATACAGAGAAAGAAGAGAGAGAGAGAGAGAGAGAGAGAGAGAGAGAGAGAAAAGAGAGAGAAATGTGAGGTAAAAATAGCCCAGGAGAAAGATAGGGAAGAGTTGGTTATAATGGATGAGACACCATCAAATAATTCAGCTGGGCTTCCCTGGAAGCAAGAGAAGGCTGAGGCTCTTGGTAAACACCAGATTCTCCCAGACAGCTGGGGAAATTACACGTCAGAACTAAAATAACTTGAGATAAATCAGTGAGTGATTTTTCATTCCCCCTTCAAAGGGGTTAAATCTCACGCCTTCCCATGGGATTGACAGGTGGAGTGTGTTCGCTCTGCATCCTGTGATGTTTGGGTGCCTCCTTGTCCTTTCAGAGTCTACATTTCAGGCATTTAGCAGACACTTTTATCCACAGCAACTAGGGTTAAGTGCCTAGCTCAAGGGCACATCAACAGATATTTCACCTAGTCAGCTCTGGAATTCAAACCAGCAACCTTTTGGTTACTTGCCCAATGTTCTTAACCACTAGGCTAACTGCCGCCTATGTTTTTTTTTCATGTTAATTTCATATAAAAAAAGTAATATGTGCTCAGTTTTAAGACAATTTTTAACAGAATACATTATACAAAAACAATTAGAAACATCTTAAGTGCTCAATTTTGTTTATTTTTCTGAACAAACAGCTGTGTCATAATCCACTCACACGTTCACTCACACACACCTCTCCTCTCCATTTTGGGGCTTGCTATCAACACGAGACTCACCTCCCATTCCCACTCACACTCTTTCTCTCTAAAAAAACCCCATTAGATTCAAAGCTGATCAATCGCTTTCCATTTGAGGATCGATATTTCTTTCGCATAAATTGTCAGCAAAATACTTGAGATTGGGATTTTTTCTGAAAGGGTCGAAAGGGAGATAAAGTAGTGTATTGTGGTTGATATGTACTTTTAAAACAGTACTACCCTTTTTTTTATCCAGAAATATTGTGCTTCCGTGATCCGTATGAAGTTTTACAGAGAGTTTAAAATAGCAAACCTGACAAATTGCTGCTGGTCGTGCTGCTGATCCAGTTTCTGCTATTATGGAACCTTGACCTGTTCACCAGACGTGCTGCCTTGTCCCGGACCTGCTGTTTTCTCTAGGTTTCTTCTGCCTTTCTAGGGAGTTTTTCCTAGCCACTATGCTTCTACATCTGCTTTGCTTGCACTTTGAAGTTTTAGGCTGGTACCTGTCAGTGTTGCGTTTGAGACCACCTAAAGTGAGACCGATTCAAAACCAAGACCGGAGCAAATCAAGTCAGGCAAGGGGTCCAAGACCAAGTCAAGGCCGAGACCAGAATAATGTGAGTCCAATTCAAGGCCATGGTTGTAATTTTGTCAAATCACCACCATAATAATAATAAAAAATGACACCTGAATCTCTAGCTGTGTATAGCCACTGAAAAATGATATGATGGGAAAGAGTCAGTCACTCACTCACTCCTCCAATGGAATGACATGACATCCTCCTAGCAGCTAGCTATCTAGCTAACGTTAGGCTCTGTGTTTTTAGCTTTCTACATAAATAGATATGCTAGCCTATTAGCCATATGACTGACTTGTGGTCATTGCCCTTGCTAGTTTGATTGTATTGACATTCCCAGCCTTAGTTACATTCGTCCGTTTTTGTCCAGAATATTGAGTCATTGAAACTGAAACAGTGCATCCCGAACGGAGGCAGCAAACAATGTACCAGACCAGCTGGTACAACCTTATACAGTAGCAATATTTTTGGGACTACCAAGAAATGTATTTGGTCAATTATATTAATCATGCATTGAACTGCATCCATCTATTCTGCCAACAATGCCTTAGTGTATGTCCTGAAATGTTGAATCAAATAAAACCTACTCTTATGAAGTTGGTTATGTAGCATAAACTGGGAATTTGATCATTTTTACTGATATTATGATTGTCTGTTTGTTTCATATATGCAAAGTAGTTAAAACGCTGTCAGTTCCACTTTAGACTTAAGGTCACCGGTTACTTTGTGTGCTAAAGGTGAAATGTTTTTTTGCAATGGGAAGTAATAGTTGTACATTGGACTGCTAATCTTTCAACATCGTGCTTTGTGTGACTCGTGTCTCTCCATCAGCCCTGTGCAGTGGTGCCTGAAAAAGTGTGAATACTCAAATTTTGCCAAAATGTTCCAAACGGCCCACCTAGCGAAGGAAAGGCACCCTGTGTGAAATAAAAATGTCCTATGTTTTTTTATTAGTTTTCCTACAGATTTTTCAGATGTTCACTCCCAAATTCACAACTAAGATTTTGATGGTCTGAGTCCACAACAATGTTTAAACCACATCAATCTGATTGGGTGGGCCTGTCAGGGCCTGCCTCCCCAGTGGGTGGGCCTCTGTCCACCCAGGCCCATCCATGTCTACGCCACAGCGCCTGATGGCAATTGCACATCACAAATAGCCTACTAACCAACACTTCGGACTAAACTTTATCAATACCTGGTTTGCATACCCATTGTTTCCTTAGTTAGCATTTACTGGTAGATATCATAAGTTGAAACGTCTTAACTACCCTAACTGCTACCGATGTCTTTCTTCTGTGAGCTGCTTCGTGCCAAAACCAGTTGAGAGCTGCACACTCTTGCTGCCTGCCTGCAGATGATATTCATCTGAAACTAGGCTATGTATGCAGCACGCATGTGAATATATTACACGTGCTTTGCTATTGTCTAGGCTACTTTGAGCATGATTTCTCTATTGTACTACATAATTGATAAGTCGTATACCTCAACTACACTACTTTGATGCTCATTAGTTGGGATTAAGAAGTTAGTATAAGTAACGCCCACTGGGCAAAAAGTCAGTATACGGTTTATAACTGCGTATAGCCTACAATACACCACTGACCCTTAGTGTTTTACAAAAAGTTCACTCTCCTACATTAGTGAGCTGGTATTACGTTTGATGTCCTTTCAGAATCATGAACCTGTCACACATTGAAGGCCTATAGGTTCGCCACTGTGCAAACATGTCTATAATAGATGAGGCTGTTAAGATATTGTTTCAAGAAAGGAGTGTATATATTTTGCCTGGCGAAACGGTTTAATGCGCTGACAATAGAAGCTGATAATTATGACTGTTCCGATTCAAGACCGAGACACTCAATATGTCGTCTCAAAACCCGACTGTAGACTGAGAACTACAACACCGGTATCCATATAAGCACTTTGTGACAACTACTAACATGATATCGGGAAACATCCTATGACAATTTTGCTAAAAGTTAGGCATCACAACACATTATGCTTATGTCAATACACTGCAGTCAATGGGAAACAATGAGCGTCACCATGCTGATGCTTATCTGAATACATTGCATTCAATGGGAAAGATGAGCGTCACCAAATTGAAGCGTATGTCTATACATTGCATTCAATAGAAAAGGATTAGCATCACAATGACAGATTTGACAATAGCTCATTATCTTAAACTCCCATACTTAAACAGGCAAGTACAGGGACCAGATATAAATCCCCACTATAGGGACCTACTCCCTATGCTGTTTTCAATTGCCTGGGGCAAGGTACATCATGCCCTCTCCAATGTGAAAAATCTATACCTGTACTCCACTTAAATCAACAGGTGACTGGTGACAACAAGTAAAGAGAATTTGCTGCACTGTACATCCTGTACACTCTGATTCTTCACTGTATATTTTCCATTTTTGTTGATCATTCTTGAATTTTATCAGTTTAACGGTGAGTAGTGGAGAGGAGGTAAGTGTCGCATATGGCAGCGTTTGTGGGTCACCACCACTTCCCACATTCACCCAGCTGCTCAGGAAACATGTGCCTCTGTGTGTCTGGGGGGACTGTGTGGCGACGGGCAGCAGGCTGGGTGTGACCTGGGGGTGATACCACAGCCTGCCAGCCAGAAGCTCGAAGATATAAAAACCGCAGTGGGGTTCAAGGAAAGAGATGGGCAAGGGGGGGCACCAAGGGACAGGGGGCGGGGGAGTAGAGTAAGCATGATTTATCTAAGGTACACTGCAATTCTCATGTGGTACCCAATACACCTCCCTCCTGCTCCCAGCCCCCTGTGCTTACACACGCATACATAGGGAGGGCACAGGGTACACACAGTCCCAGTCTGGGATGACCCAGAACAACAGTAAATCAGTAAAGATAAAGAAATGTATGGGGATTACACTGAGCCTGGGGTGAAAGTGGAACGTTTTTTTTTTTCATCACATGCTTTCTTTCTGTACATGTACTTTATATTTAAATGTGTGCTCTGACACCGCCTGGTATAGAGGACCTGGATGGCAGGAAGTTTGGCCCCGGTGATGTACTGGGCCGTACTCACCACCCTCTGTAGTGCCTTGCGGTCGGAGGCTGAGTAGTTGCCATACCAGGCAGTGATGCAACCTGTCAGGATGCTCGATGGTGTAGCTGTAAAACCTTTTGAGGATCTGAGGACCCATGCCAAATCTTTTCAGTCTCCTGAGGGTGAATAGGTTTTGTCGTGCCCTCTTCACGACTGTCTTGGTATGTTTAGACCATGTTAGTTTGTTGGTGATGTGGACACAGAGGACTTAAAGCTCTCAACCTGCTCCACTGCAGCTCCGTCATTGAGAATGGGGGGCGTGCTCGGTCCTCCTTTTCCTGTAGTCCACAATCATCTCATTTGTCTTGATCACATTGAGGGAGAGGTTGTTATCCTGGCACCACACGGCCAGGTCTCTGACCTCCTCCCTATAGGCTGTCTCATCATTGTCGGTGATCAGGCCTACCACTGTTGTGTCGTCGGCAAACTTAATGATGGTGTTGGAGTCGTGCCTGGCCATGCAGTCATGAATGAACAGGGAGTACAGGAGGGGACTGAGCACGCACCCCTGAGGGGCCCCCGTTTTGAGGATCAGCGTGGCAGATGTGTTGTTACCTACCCTTACCACCTGGGGGTGGCCCGTCAGGAAGTCCAGGATCCAGTGGCAGAGGGAAGTGGTTAGTCCCAGGGTCCTTAGCTTACTGATGAGCTTTGAGGGCACTATGGTGTTGAATGCTGAGCTGTAGTCAATGAATAGCACTCTCACATAGGTGCTCCTTTTGTCCAGTTGGGAAAGGGCAGTGTGGAGTGCAATAGAGATTGCATCATCTGTGGATCTATTGGGGTGGTATGCAAATTGGAGTGGGTCTAGGGTTTCTGGGATAATGGTGTTGATGTGAGCCATGACCAGCCTTTCAAAGCACTTCATGGCTACAGACGTGTGTGCTACGGGTCGGTAGTCATTTAGGCAGGTTACCTTAGTGTTCTTGGGCACAGGGAATATGGTGGTCTGCTTGAAACATGTTGGTATTACAGACTCAGTCAGGGACAGGTTGAAAATGTCAGTGAAGACACTTGCCAGTTTGTCAGCGCATGCTCAGAGTACACGTCCTGGTAATCTGTCCAACCCTGCGGCCGTGTGAATGTTGACCCGTTTAAAGGTCTTACTCACATCGGCTTCGGAGAGCATAATCACACAGTCGTCCGGAACAGCTGATGCTCTCATGCATGCTTCAGTGTTGTTTGCATCGAAGCGAGCATTAAAGTTATTTAGCTGGTCTGGTAGGCTCACTGTGCAGCTCGCAGCTGTGCTTCCCTTAGTAGTCCGAAATAGTTTAAAAGCCCTGCCAAATCCGACAAGCGTCGGAGCCGGTGTAGTACGATGCAATCTTAGTTCTGTATTGACGCTTTGCCCGTTTGATGGTTCGTCGGGGGCATAGCGGGATTTCTTACAAGCTTGTGGCAGCTCTGCCCTTTAGCTCAGTGCAGATGTTGCCTGTAATCCATGGCTTCTGGTTGGGTACATACAGTCAGTGTGGGGACGACGTCATCGATGCACTTATTGATGAAGCCAGTGACTGATGTGGTATACTCCTCAATGATAAAAGGCAGAATCCCGGGAACATATTCCAGTCTGTCCTAGTAAAACAGTCCTGTAGCTTAGCATCTGCCTCATCTGACCACTTCTTTATTGACCAAGTCACTGGTGCTTTCTGCTTTAGTTTTTGCTTGTAAGCAGTTTAAGAATATTTTGAAGATAAATACACGACGCAGAGACAGAGGACGAGAGGTCAATACAGTACTAAAAGTTAAGAGGACTAAAAGTCAATAGAGTACTAATGATCAATGGAGATAGTGTTTTTTCTGTAATAGGGGATTAATGCAGAGACTTGGGAGGAATTGTGCTATGTTTTCATTGGTCTGAGTCTGGAGCAGGATACTTGTTATTTGGCCATTGGCCCAGTTGTTCTGCAAGGACTTCTAATTGGTCAGCCACAGGCTAGGGTGAGGGGGTTATAAAATATATCCTGTTTCTTTTGTTCTGTGGAGAGGATCACTGGAGAGAACCACGGGAGAGAACCACAGAAGAGAATCACTGAGGACAGGGAAGAAATTACCATCTACTTCCAAGCATGATTTATCCACTTTGAATAAACCTATTTTCCTCCCCCTGATTTGCTTTGGGGTCTGTGTTATTGAAGAGTAAAATTACCTGCTAACAGCAGGAATCAGGAGGTGAAATTGCAGAGCGTGAAATTCAAAATACAAAAATTGTAATATTAAACATTGATGAAAATACAAGTGTCAGACACCATTCTTTATCTTAGAATCTTGGTAATCGAACCGCTTTGTCCAATTTACAATAGGCTTTACGCCGAAAGCATAGCATTTGATTATCTGAGGACAGCGCCCCGCATACTTCCTGCATATAAATATATTTCAAACCAGCACAGGCATCACAAAAATCAAAAATAGCGATAAATAAGTCACTTACCTTTGAAGATCTTCCTCTGTTTGCAATCCCCAGGGTTCCAGCTACACAAAAAATAATAGTTTGTTTGATAAAGTCCCTCTTTATATCCCAAAAACTCTGCTTGGTTGGAGCGTTTTGTTCAGTAATCCACCCGTTCAACTCGTTCAACATACAGACAAAAGAATCCAAAAACGTTACTGATAAACTTCGTCCAAACAAGTTCTAATCAATCCTCAGGTACCCTAATATGTAAATAAATGATCAAATTTAAGACGGAATGTAATATGTTCAATACCAGAGATAAATAACAAAGAGTGCGCCCTCAGTCACGTGCGCCACAAGACTACAGACCCAAGGAGGAACCCAATGATAAACTACAGCTACTTGTTCATTTTTCAAAGAACAAGCCTGAAACCTTGTCTAAAGACTGTTGACATCCAGTGGAAGCCATAGGTACTGTAATCTGGGAGCTATTCTTTTCATTGTGTAATAGGAAACCATACCAATTGCATGGGAAAAAAGCCATGAATTTTCCTCTGGTTTTTGCCTGCCATATCAGTTCTGTTATACTCACAGACATTATTTTAACAGTTTTAGAAACTTCAAAATGTTTTCTATCAAATATAACTAATTATATGCATAGCCTAGCTTCTGGGCCTGAGTAAGAGGCATTTTACTTTGGGCACGCCAGACTCTCCCGAACTTCCGAACACTGCCCCCTAGCCCAGAGAGGTTACAATTATGGTCAGATTTTCCAAATGGAGGGTGAGGGAGAGCTTTGTACGCATCTCTGTTTGTGGAGTAAAGGTGGTCTAGAGGTTTTTTTCCTCTGGTTGCACATTTAACATGCTGGTAGAAATTAGGTAAGTCAGATTTAAGTTTTACCGGAGGCGGCTGTTCTATCATGCCGATGCAGTGTAAACCCCGCCAGCTGTATGTTATTCATGTCGTCGTTCAGCCACGACTCTGTGAAACATAAGATAGTACCGTTTTTAATGTCCCATTGGTATGATATTCATGATCGTTATTTTGTTATCCAATGATTGTACGTTGGCTAATAGGACTGATGGGAAAGGCAGATTACCCACTCCCGTTGGATCCTTACAAGGCACCACAACCTATGTCCCCGATATCGGCGTCTCTTTCTCATGCGAATCATAGGTATTTGGGCCTTGTCGGGTGTCTGAAGTAAATTCTTCGCGTCCGACTCATTAAAAATAAATTATTTGTCCAGTTCAAGGTGAGCAATCGCTGTTCCCATATCTAGAAGCTATTTTCGTGGCAGAAACGTTATGTACAAAATAAGTTACAAACAATGCGAAAAAACACATACAATAGCACAATTGGTCAGGATACCATAAAACGGCAGCCATCGCCTCCGGCACCATTAATAGGGGTTAAGGAAGGACTTTTAAGCCTTGAGTCAATTGAGACATAGATTGTGTATGTGTGCCATTCAGAGGGTGAATGGGCAATACAAAATATGTAAGTGCCTTTGAACAGGGTATGGTAGTAGGTGTAGGCGCACCGGTATGTGTAAAGAACTGCAACTCTGCTGGATATTTCCACGCTCAACAGTTACCTGTCTGTTTCAAGAACTGTCTACCACCAAAGGACGCCCATCCAACTGTGGGAAGCATTGGAGTCAACATGGGCCAGCATCCCTGTGGAACGCTTTCGACACCTTGTAGAGTCTATGCCCCGACAAATTGAGGCTGTTCTGAGGGCAAAAGGGGCAGGTGAAGGGGTGCAACTAGATTTTAGGAAGGTGTTCCTATTGTTTGGTATACTTAGTAGCAATGTCCTAGATAACATACACTGAGTTAAAGGTGAAAGGGTCATAATCAAAGTATTTAGTCACAATCATTATGAATAACCCAAATCAAATCAAATCAAATTGTATTTGTCACATACACATGGTTAGCATATGTTAATGCGAGTGTAGCGAAATGCTTGTGCTTCTAGTTACGACCATGCAGTAGTATCTAACAAGTAATCTAACAAATTCACAACAACTACCTTATACACACAAGAGTAAAGGAATAAATACAAGTATGTACATATAAATATATGGATGAGCGATGGCTGACTGGCATAGGCAAGATGCAGTAGATGGTATAGAGTACAGTATATACATGTGAGATGAGTAATGTAGGATATGTAAACATTATATAAATGGCACTGTTTAAAGTTTCTAGTGATACATTTATTACATCCACTTTTTAATTATTAAAGTGGCTAGAGATTTGAGTCGATGGCCCGAACGGCATAGGCAAGATTCAGTAGATGGTTTAGAGTACAGTGTATACATTTGATGAGTAATGTCGGATATGTAAACATTATACACAAAAAAATTAAGTGGCTAGTGATACATTTGTTACATCCAATTTTCTATTATTTCAAGTGGCTAGAGATTTAAGTCAGTATGTTGGCAGCAGCCACTCAATGTTAGTGGTGGCTGTTTAACAGTCTGATGGCCTTGAGATAGAAGCTGTTTTTCATTTTCTCGGTCCCAGCTTTGATGCACCTGTACTGACCTCGCTTTCTGGATGATAGCGGGGTGAACAGGCAGTGGCTCGGGTGGTTGTTGTCCTTGATGATCTTTTTGGCCTTCCTGTGACATCGGGTGGTGTAGGTGTCCTGGAGGGCAGGTAGTTAACCCTCGGTGATGCGTTGTGCAGTCCACACTACCCTCTGGAGAGCCTTACGGTTGTGGGCGGAGCAGTTGCCTTACCAGGCGGTGATACAGCCCGACAGGATGCTCTCGATTGTGCATCTGTAGAAGTTTGTGAGTGTTTTTGGTGACAAGACGAATTTCTTCAGCCTCCTAAGGTTAAAGCGGCGCTGTTGCACCTTCCTCACCACGCTGTCTGTGTGGATGGACCATTTCAGTTTGTCCGTGATGAGTATGCCGAGGAACTTTCTCCACTACTGTCCCGTCGATGTGGATAGGGGGGTGCTCCCTCTGCTGTTTCCTGAAGTGCACGATCAACTCCTTAGTTTTGTTGACGTTGAGTGAGTGGTTATTTTCCTGACACCACACTCCGAGGGCCCTCACCTCCTCCCTGTAGGCCGTCTCGTCGTTGTTGGTAATCAAGCCTACCATTGTAGTGTCGTCAGCCTCACATTGTTTCAAGGCGTCAGATGACCAGACCAGAGTGAAGCATACTGCCTGGAAGCAGTGATGAGGTTAAAACATTGTCATCTGACCCTTGACCTTCACCCCAGTCTTGACAGCTGGGTTTTTCAAACCTGACCTGGGAACCTGGCTGGCTTTTTTCACAATCGGTTCATTTTCCTCAACCTGAACCAATAGTTTGAGATTGGATTAAAGGTTGCGATATGATGTTGAGAGACATTATGTTGATAGGCAGAATTCACACAAGGGGCAATTGTGTTGCTGAGTTTCACATTAATTTGCCAAAAAGTTTATCCATGTTTCTTGTCAAAGTTGTGGCATCCTTTGCTACTACCTTATTCTGTACATTATGCTGATATTGGTGTGAAAGTGAGCCCACTATTCCCTCAGGAAAACACGTTTTGTAAAAAAATATGTATGAGCATGGCCTTATTTCTATTACAGCATATTGAATGACTGTCATTCATATTCCATTCACCCTGCTCAAATGTAACATTGATAGGTTTAGACTACTACATGATACTCACGTTTTACCTATACCCATCATGAGGTTGCTACAACCTAGCCTACAAATTAAAGTTTATAACGTAGATGCACAGGTCGAGAGATTAATGGGAGTAATCAAGGTGACAGACAGTGACACATTCAATACTGCCTTTCACACGCTTGCCTACATCTAGCTGATCTAGGCTGTAATCATTAGTCTAAACAGTGGCAAACGAAAAATTCAGGTAGGTTTATCCCCGTTTCGTTTGTTTCCGTTTCAGAAATATTTTTCTACAGAATCGGCAGAATGAATACACCCCTGATCACCCGCACACACAGTTCACTTTCATAGCAGCCATATACAAACATCATCATCACTTTGCTAGTTGTATAATTCCTTCTCACATCTACGCGGTCTCCTCATTTGACCTTTTCCCTTTGCTTGTGTACTTCACCGCACAACACAACAGCTGTCTGTGAACAGGCAAAAACTTTTCCAAGCCAAACCATCGTACCATAACTGCTAACCACTACAAACAGCCTACATTGTTGTCACCATATTAGCTAAAATCATAATCAACATAGAATAACTAACGCGTTAGTATACCCGTTACATTCACGCTGTCTAGTGTACAGCAAGCAATTTAGCAGTTACACCGGCAGGCCTAGTTGGCAATAAATTAATAAAACCGAAAACTTACCTTGACTTGGAAGAGTTCCAGTATTGGATAGCCTTAGCCAGTAAGCTAACATAAATGGCATTCCTCTCTGTTGGAGCCGGGTGTATGAATATGCTAAATTAGCAAGATGCATTAAGTACAGTACGATAAAATACAATGAAATATCTCTCTCTCTGCTGCTTCTCGTTCATTTTTGAAGAAATTAATTTGTTCAAAACTGTTCAACTATTGTCTTTCTCTCCCTTTGAGTATAACGACACAAGGCGAGACCCAGATGCAGACACAGGAGGCAGATGGTTAGAGTTTATTGAACAATGAGGGACAGGCAAGAGGCAGGTCGAGGACAGGCAAGAGTTCAAAACCAGGTCAGAGTCCAAACGGTACAAGGCGGCAGGCAGGCAGGCTCGAGGTCAGGTAGAATGGTCAGGCAGGTGGGCTCAGTGTCAGGGCAGGCAAAAGGTCAGAACTGGGAGAACTAGAAAAGAGAGACTAGGAGAAACAGGAGCTTGGAAAAACGCTGGTTGACTTGGCAAGACAAGACAAACTGGCAATAGATAGAGAACACAGGTATAAATTCACTGAGGGTAATAGGGAAGATGGGTGACACCTGGAGGGGGGTGGAGACAATCACAAGGACAGGTGAAACAGATCAGGGTGTGACATTGAGTCAACTATTCACCACATTTTATGCACTGCAGTGCTAGCTAGCTGTAGCTTATGCTTTCAATACGAGATTCATTTTCTGATCCTTTGATTTGGTGGACAACATGTCAGTTCATGCTACAAGAGCTCTGATAGGTTGGAGGACGTCCTCCAGAAGTTGTTATAATTACTGTGTAAGTCTACGCAAGGGGGTGAGAACAATGAGCATCTTAGGGTTTGTTTTGAAGTCAATGTACCCAGAAGAGGACGGAAAATAGCTGTCCTACGGCTAAACCATGCTGCTACCCCAGAGAGTACTGTTGATGCTACTGTAGACCTTATTTGGTGACATGTGGATGAATATACTGTATGTAGTATAGTTTTATCAAAACACTTTTTCATTATTTTTCTTTGGTCCTCCTCTTCCTCCTCTGCAGAGTAATCAATGGACCTTGATATGTTGATGGCTTCAGATCTTAATTTGACCCATATTGTCACAGCAAAATAATCCTGCAGCAACAGGTTTTTTACGTTAAGTCCATAGTGTTGCTTGATCGGTGGTTAGGCTATTAGCTGGCAAAAAGTAGACTACATGAAAAGTGCAATGCTATGAATATAATCATGTATTAGTGTGGGTTTTCTGTAAATGTATGTTCATCACAAAGCTGATCTGCATTTCGTGTGGTGCAGGAACATTCTTAGCAACGAAAAAGTGATCAAATTAAGACCCTACCTCTTTATGTTAACTTGTTTTTCAGTAGGCACACAGTAGCGCTACTCAGTCACCTGGCCAACGTTAATATAGACATATGGAGCAAAAGTCTGTTTTTCTGAGAGCGTCATCAAAGAGCCTCTATATCAAGCCAACATGAAAGGTTTTGAAGCATCTCTTTTCATGTTTAGTGTATCGTCATTTTTTTACTTGTTTGTTATTTACCATATAAAGTACTCAGCTATAAATAAGTGCCACTGCATGGGCACAGGGCAAGCATTTATAACCTGTTGATCACATTGCCAATCTCTTCCTAACATGGCTATGTTGGAGTTTACACTTCCTATTCCAATGAACTGTGAGAAGCAGTGGTTTTCATATTTTCATTGCCCAGGGACCCTGCCCAGGCAAACCGATGACCAGGGACACCCATCATATGTTAGCAAACAAATGCAGTGTCTTGTCTTACCATCAGGTGAATGATAATGGCAAGTAGAATTCATACATTTTCAAATGAATAGATTTGGTAGACAGTTTCATTATTTTGACCTCCCCACAGTTCCTTGGAATAGGAAGTGTAAACTCTAACATAGCCTATTAGCTAGAAAGGTATCGGCGGGGAGAAAATTGTGCTATTGTACATTTTTCACAGTCCTACAGATGGCTATTGAGCCCCACAGTGGTCATAACACCCATAAAACCTAACAGTCAAATACATAAATGGTTCCAAACATTTTTCCGTTGTGGATTTTAGAAACACTTCAAATATGGGCTGTGTTTCGTGTAGGCTTACCCCTGGCATGACGTTTTGGATAACCGTGTAAATCTCTGTCAGACAAGGGGACTTTTATCAATATATTTGTCTCTATTCACTCTCCGATTCAAAAACGCTTATGCAAGACTACAAATCCCTGCAAGCTCCTGCACGTCAACTCTAGCTGACACCTTTTCTGTCAGCTAGCCTAAATATATATTGAACATTTTAATTTACTGTTCCATGTCTCAACTAATATTTGTCTTATTTATGCATTTGGTCTGGTCTTGTACAGAATACTATCCTAGTAGCAGTCAGGTATTGTACCATGACTACTTGGCTAGTTTTATGCAAAGAAGCTACCTACCTATATGATATTAGCAACATACCCTTATTTTACAAGATCCTCTTCTTCAGCCAGTGGAGGTCTTTATTTAATCCCTTATAATTTCTGCCAACAAAATGAACAAGGTGAAATCTATTTCAATTCATGGTGTCAGAATGCACTGCTGTATTAAAGCATTCAAAACTAACTTGTTGACATTTTTAAATGGGTGCACACATTTTTAAATGGGTGTAATAGTAAAGAACATAGGCAGCTTATGAGTTTAACGTTTGGGGAAGCTTACATTTTATTTTGCCATTTCTACAGATCTGCGTGCCAGTTATGATTATTTTCATATGCACATTTTAATTGAACAGTTTAATTTCAATAATACGTTTTTGTTTCTCAAAACCATTATCACGTGGTTAATCATAACAATCTGTAAGTAAAGTAAAATTGTAAAAATCTAAAAGTTAAAATTAAACTATGGCGAGAGCACTAGCCATATGGACACATTGTAAACTGTGATTCATTTGCGGCTAAAGAAATGAGAGCATAGAACTCAGAGATGTGGAGAAAAAAAAGATATCACATATTAATACGTGTCACATATCAGTTCGCAAACAATGTAAAAAAATGTATAATTGAGTTAATAAAGCCGCATACACACATGGTCTCTTTTTTGGCAGCTCCAAAATGCAGGTGTTTCAACCTAGCTCAGTGCTTTCTGTAGTGGTGGGGCAGCCAGCAGAAAATATGGAGTATAGGGGTTGGTAATGTTCTCTAGTTGCGCCGTGATTGACTCAGTCACTCATGGGGACACTATGTCACTGCAAAATCCACAGGTAGAGCTCGGAAATTCAATTCTCTAGGGTGCTGCTATAGAGTTACATTAGAAGTGCCCATCCAAGAAAGCTCAAGGTCATTGGCCACAGATTAAATAAGTCAAATCACGTTATATCTACCGTAGCTTTGATTGGACTGATCATATCAAAATCATACTTTCAAAATCTTAGCTAGTAAGCTAACAGTCATCATGAATCAATTTGACATCTACTGGCAAATCCTTTTCAATCCTTGTCATATGAAGAGAAATGATGAAATGATGAAGAGAAATTATAGATAAAACGCATCAGTGCTCATCGACCATTGGACATAAACATTACACAATAAGTTGGAAATCGCAAATTCAACAATGAGTGGTTTGGAAGGAATCAGTGGCTAACTGCAAGCTTTGCAAATCAATCACTAGCCTGATGTTCAGTGGAATGGGTATGTGGTCCAAGTCTGGGTTTAAGGGTCTATTTTCCAAGCTTAAAAAGATAAACATTCAACACCATGGGCCATAAAAGTTTGAATACATTGGCCATGCTGTCAATCCAGCATGACATCTGCCACTTTCTCAGACTTGAGTGAGTTCAAGACAACTGGGAACTCGGAAGAAAATGTGCTCTGACTAGGAAAATACGGTCATCCAACTCTGAATTCCAAGTTGGGAACTCAGGACTCTTTCTAGAGCTCCGACCTGAAGATCACTGACGCCATGATTCAACCTTGTTTTTTTCAGAGTTCCCAGTTGTCTTGAAAGCATCATAAATCCAGAGAATGCACACTTTGATGACAAGTTTGATGACAAAATGTCCTAATCGAAATTACAGATTGCCTCTTATCCTCTCGTTGTCCCCTTATGCCATAGTTTGTAAACCACATTTGTTTAAGCAAGTCAGCCATATCAGCTATGTTTTTTTTAAAGGCTGTAAATGAGGCTGAATTTACTGTTTCGCTGCCAGACAAGGCTCTGCTGATAGCCAGGTGTAGCAGAGGTAATGATTCATTACATGGTCCTGAAAAGAAAGCTATGCTGTTGGGACAGCTTTAAGAGTTTGTGGGCACCGTTTGTCACCGATATAGTGCAATTAATGTATTGTGCTGTGTAGTGGCTTTGCTGGCATGCATCTAAATGTATATTTTTTTACATGCTAAAATTGCCACTGCCTACAGGACAATGCAGCAGTAGTCCTGTAACTTCCATCATCAACTAAGTAAAATACATAGGCCTAAAGCCTACAAAATAAAAACAGTAGAAAACATCTGGTTCTTTCAATCACATTCATCTCTCTTCTCCACCTGTCTGCCTCCCTTTCTATGTCTTGAGCTATTGCTAGTGAAGTTCAACATTGTATCTGTCATGATGTTGCCCTTTCTGGATGTAGATTGTGGCTTGCCTCAACATTCATGTTCCTTATTTAACCCTCTGTTCCCCTCATGTTTTGTGTGTGATTGTTTGTGTTACTTTGTTTTCCGTGTTTTCGAGTGGTTATTTTTCCCACTCATGTATTTTGGAATTTTTAGTAAGGCTATTGAACACTCATATTCGTTGTCCTGCGCCTGACTCTGCCTTACCGGCATCATGGAGAACCTTAACAGAATCACGCACCACTCATGGAGTCAGCAGGATCACCCAGCCCTCCTCTACCAGTCGAGGAGCGCCTTCAGCAGCATGCCTCAATGTTGCAGAGTCTCGGCACAGCCATGGATCGAGTGCTGCAGAGTATGGAGCGATGGGAGAGAGGAGGTTTTTCAGCACCTCTACCATCATCACAACCTCCCACTCCACAACCCACACAACTGTCCAATCCTCCTTCACCTGGTCCCAGTGGGGTTCCTACTCCAGCTGGCTCTACCTGGCGACCGTTCACCCGGCTCCTTCGGGACGCGAGAGCGTGTCCGCCCTCGTCTCCTGTCTATCCGAGAAAGCCCTGGAGTGGGCCAACGCCGTATGGGGAGAAGAAGGAGCGGCGTTGGACCACTACGAGGAGTTCACCGGCTGTTTCCGGGCAGTATTCGACCATCCATCTGAGGGTAGAGCGGTGGGTGAAGGCTTGTTCCAACTCAGACAGGGGACGGGGAGCGCACAGGACTTTGCACTGGAGTTCCGAACCCTGGCCGCCAGCGCTGGATGTGTCAGGGGTGGAGATGGAGAGTGACCGCATTTCAGGCGTGCGTAATTGGCCGACTCCCACCACGGTAAAGGAAGTGCAGCAGTTCTTAGGGTTTGCCAACTACTACCGGAGGTTTATCCGGGGCTTTGGTCAGGTAGCGGCTCCCATTACCTCACGCTGAAGGGGGGGCCAGTGCGACTGCTGTGGTCAGCTGAGGCGGACAGGGCCACCTGAAGGCTCTGTTTAACTCGGCTCCTGTGCTGGCTCATCCGGATCCCTCTTTGGCATTTATAGTGGAGATGGACGCGTCCGATGCTGGGATAGGAGCTGTGCTGTCTCAGCGCTCGGGTACGCCATTAAACTCAGCCCCTGTGCCTTCTTTTCAAAGAAGCTCAGCTCGTCGGAGCGCAACTATGATGTGGAGGACCGGGAGCTGTTGGCTGTCGTAAAGGCTCTGAAGGCGTGGAGACATTGGCATGAGGGGGCTAAACACCATTTTCTCATCTGGACTGACCACCGCAATCTGGAGTACATCCGGGCGGCGAGGAGACTGAACCCTCGCGGACATCGAGCGGGCATTACGTACAGAGCCCACTCCAGCTCAGTGTCCAGCTGGGAGTCTGTACGTTCCGTCTGCTGTCCGCGACCGTCTGATGTATTGGGCCCACACGTCACCCTCCTCTGGTCATCCTGGCATCGGTCGTGTAGTGCTCTGTCTTAGTGGGAAGTACTGGTGGTCCACCTTGGCTAAGGACGTGAGGGTTTATGTTTCCTCTTGCTTGGTGTGCGCCCAGTGCAAGGCTCCTAGGCACCTGCCCAGACGGAAATTACAATCTCTACCCATTCCACAACGGCCATGGTCGCACCTGTCGGTGGACTTCTTGACGGATCTTCCCCCATCACAGGGAAACACCACGATCCTGGTCGTTGTGTATATGTGTATAGTCCTGCCGTCTCCTTCCTTTGCCCGGTCTCCCTACGGCCCTACAGACTGCGGAGGTTCTGTTCACCCACGTCTTCTGGCACTACAAGGTGCCTGAGGACATAGTCTCTGATCGGGGTCCACAGTTCACGTCCAGGGTCTGGAAGGCGTTCATGGAAAGTCTGGGGGTCTCGGTCAGCCTCACCTCAGGTTTTCACCCCGAGAGTAACGGGCAGGGGGAGAGAGTTAACCAGGATGTGGGTAGGTTTCTGTGGTCATACTGCCAGGACCTGCTGGGTGAGTGGGCGGCTTTCAGCCCTGGGCAGAGATGGCTCAAAAAGAGATGGCTCACTCCGCCACTCCTCCACGAGCATCGACCACCACCGTAGTGAGGCACCGGTGTTCGCACCGGAGGACCGGGTCTGGCTCTCGACCCGAAACCTGCCCCTCCGCCTACCCTGCCGGAAGCTGGGTCCACGGTTTGTGGAGCTATTTAAAGTCCTGAGGAGACTGAACGAGGTTTGCTATAGGTTACAACTTCTCCCAGATTACCGTATTAACCCCTCTTTCCATGTGTCTCTCCTCAGGCCGGTGGTGGCTGGTCCACTCCAGGAGTCTGAGGTGCGGGAGGTTCCTCCCCTCTGGACATCGAGGGGGCCCCGGCGTATGCTGTTCGAGCCATCTTGGACTCGAGGCACCGGGCGAGGGGGCTTCAGTACTTCGTGGAGTGGGAGGGGTCCGGTCCGGAGGAGAGATGCTGGGTGCCGGTGGAGAACGTCCTGGACCCTTCATTGCTACAGGAGTTTCAATGTCTCCGTCCGGATCGCCCTGCACCTCGTCCTCCGGGTCGTCCCCTGAGGCCGGTGTCGGCGCGCGGCGGGCGACGTCACCGGTCTTCTAGCTACCGCCGATCTACTTTTCATTTTCTAATTTTTTTTGTCTTCATTATACACACCTAGTTCCTATCCCATAATTACATGTTCCTTATTTAAACCCTCTGTTTCCCCCATGGTTTTGTGTGTGTTTATTCTATGTTAGAGGTTCTTGGTTATGTGAGCTTGATTTTGTACTACCAATTTTGGTAGTTTTGATTTTTGAGTAAAATATTACATGAATACTCATCTCTGTTGTCTTGCGCCTGACTCTGCCTACCTGCTCACTGAGTTCCTTGACACTCCTTGTAATTTCCTAGGAACTTGCAGGATGGGCCGGTTTTGTTTTTGTTTTTTATACAGAAGGATGAGCGTCTTATGCTAGAGGCTGGATCAGTAGAGTTGGCTCTAGCAAGGGATTGTGTTTGGTTTGGGACCTTTTTCAAAAACCTTTGCTAAGATTGTGGATAATAGGTATTTTCTTGCATGTCCAGACTAAGTTCTTTAGTTGTTAATTTTATCGAAATCTAAAGACACAACTTAGATTTGAGTCAGTGTCTTAAGCAGTTGAACATGTTATTACTCCCAACCGTGTGAAAGTGAACTGACACGTTTTCATTTTAGTCAAAAACTACTTTTTTTGAAGACATGCCTTTGGTTTGACGGCCTTCACATGGGCAGTTCGGTGCAAGATGACCGTTAGACGACTGTTGGATCCGATGTTGTGTTTCAATGCATGAGCTTAGCTAGCCAACGTCGCCATGACATCGCTTACAAGTGTGATCGGGGATTTCTATTGGAGAAGCCGTTTTAGCCTTCATACTGTACTGTCTATGCTAAATCCTTTCCCAAGCTGTCATTCTCAGGTTTGGCTCAAGTGTTTGGATTGTCTATGGGAAGGCTTAGCCATGGAACATTCCATTGGGTGAAGGAAGATCACCTGTCCACTCAACAATGATTCAACAGCAGGCATGAGGTAATAAAGGACAACCCGCTGGGTACAGACGTCAGTTCAACGTCTAGTTTGGATTTACATTTGGTTGAGTTGTCAACTAACATGAATTCATTGTGAAAAAAAAAAAAAAAATCACCATGTCATTGGATTTAGGTTAAAATGTTGATGACTTTTTTCAAATTTCAAAGTTTTCCAAGTTGATTCAATTTCAGCACATTGAATTTTCTGTTTCTGTTTGGAACAACATTGAATCAACCAGTTTTTGCCCAGGGGGAAGGTTTGAAGTGTTTACCCTGTGATCAGTAAAATAATTCATTTTAATCAACTTCATTTTTATATTAGATAGCAGTGTCTGATAATGTTGGATAAAGTGTTTGGACAACCCTTTTATATATTGTATGGTCTATGTAATATCCTTCCATCCTTCACATTTCTGCTGTAAATCCTTGCTATGTCTAAATAAGTGCTGTGAAGGGGTGTCACTAACATGTGTGTTTTCACAGTGCAATGGATCCAGTAAGGAGTCCACTGGACTGTGGAATTCAAACAATCTGTTCCTGATGGTCCCTCTGTCCCTTTACATATGGTGCTAATGAGAGCAAACACACAGGGAGATAGACCCACTGGAGCGTGCCTGACTGGATGGTCAGGGGTTAAATGAAAACCTATGTTCTCGTCCTGGCTGGCCAGCTGGCACAGTCACACATAAGCGTAACCCAAAGCACAGGAGACTTATAAAATAGTAGGTTGAGTCATTCAAGAGAAATTATGGATCAGCTTGATTTGAACTGAGAACACCTTTATTTGTGGAGGGGGCATGCTCCCTTTCATCTCAGAGAACATTGTGATCGATAAGCAAGTGATATAACACCACATCAGGCGCAGTTCTATTCCCACCCCCTAGCTCCTAGCTCCTTGCCCCTAACCCTTCAATACTCACAGATCTGAAAGGACTGGATAGGTGAAAGCAATTTGCTATAAGCTCCACTTCACCTAAGGGAGGGCTACGCAAAGGCCATCACAATACTGATTTCCCCAGTTGTGGGGTAATCAGTATTGTGTCTAGGAGATGGAGCTAGGGACTGAAATTAAATCAGACCTACTGCAGGCTACGTACGTGTCATTCAGATGTCAATAGGATTAGCTTTCGTGCTTCACTGTCCTGTTCGGTTAGACTGTTAGATTGCTGTCAGTGAAGTCAAATAAGCCAGAAGTCTGTGAGCAGTAATGACCTGTCTGCCCCTTGTCATTTTAGGCCTCACTCACTTTGGTAGAAAGGTGCAGACATCCAGATTAGTTTGTGCAACATGCCTCTCTTCCTCTCTTTAGACAGAACTCAACATATTACTGTACTGAAACAGCTGTGGCCTGAGAAGCACATGCTAGCTAGCCCCTGGGCACTGGGCAGGCAGTATGTTTGGCTGAACACACTCAAGATAAGTGGGTGTTAATTGATAAAGACACGTGTCAGATCAGTCATTACTCTTTAATGTGGTGTCTGTAAAACTTTTTGGACAACAGGGAAATGTATTATCAGTTTCAATAAATACTATATGGATCATATCTAGAAAGATTTGAATAGATCAGTCATACCTTGTTGGTTGTATTGAATGACTCCAATACCGAAGAGCTGTTTTGACCCTCACTGTCTGACCTTCATTGATCCTGGGCCATGGGTTAAGGCTGCTAGTTAACCACTGCCACTCAGAGAGAGTAATCACTCAGACTAGCACTGTTGGCTGTTGAATAACAGCGAAAAGCAGATCTAATTTGTGCTGAGACCTGTGCATCCCAACAGGCCATTACATGTCTGGGAGGACCCATGGGCCCTAGGGCATTGAAGTGTGTGTGTGTGTGTGTGTGTGTGTGTGTGTGTGTGTGTGTGTGTGTGTGTGTGTGTGTGTGTGTGTGTGTGTGTGTGTGTGTGTGTGTGTGTGTGTGTGTGTGTGTGTGTGTGTGTGTGTGTGTGTGTGTGTGTGTGATCAACTAAGACACCCTTTATAACTGAGAAATACAAACCCTTTGAATCAATATTAGAAAGCATGTTAAACTTTGAAGAGCCTCTTTGGTGTGTCTGGTGTGTCCCACTCCCCCTAGCCTGCAGACATAAACTCAGAACTGTTTAATGAGTCACATTTGAATGTCTCACTGTACTCTGGATATATATATATTTTTTTAATCCAAGAACAGTACAATAACTTTAATTTTTTTCCCACATTAGGTTATTACAGCCTAAGAACATCAAAGACAGCTCTCTCACCCAATCTTACCCAGTTCTCTCCCAATCTCATCGATGTGGCTGTAGTGGAGCAGGTTGAGAGCTTTAGGTTCCTTAGTGTCCACATCACCAACAAACTATCATGGTCCAAACACACCAAGATAGTCATGAAGAGGGCATGACAATGCCTATTCCCCCTCAAGAGACTGAAGAGATTTGGCATGGGTCCTCAGATCCTCAAAGGTTCTACAGCTGCACCATCGAGAGCATCCTGACTGGTTGCATCACCGCTTGGTATGGCAACTGCTCGGCCTCCGACCACAAGGCACTACAGAGGGTAATGTGTTCGGCCCAGTACATCACTGGGGCCCAAAAAAAATTGCCAAGGACTCCAGCCACCCTAGTCATAGACTGTTCTCTCTGCTACTGCATGGCAAGCGATACCATAAGACTCTTGAACAGTTAATCAAAAGGCTAACCGGACTGTTTGCATTGTCCCCACCCAATCCCCAATTTTTACACTGCTGCTACTCTCTGTTTATTATCCATACATAGTCACTTTACCACTACCTACAGTACATGTACATATTACATCAATTACCTCGACTAACCGGTGCCCCCGCACATTGACTCTGTACTGGAACCCCATGTATATAGCCTCGCTGCTGTTATTTTATTGTTGCTCCGTAATTATTTGTTATATATATTTTTTTTAAATCTTAAAACAGCCTTGTTGGTTAAGGGCTTGTAAGTAAGCATTTCACTGTAAGGTCTACACCTGATGTCACCTCATGTGACAAATACAATTTGATTTGATGTCACTGCACTTGGGATCTGCTGCTCAATGTTTTTCCATGTCATGTTTGAGCTGTATCTGTGCTCTAGGCTGTTCCAGGATCACTCAGGGATATGTTTGGGCAGTCTTGTAGACCTAGCTAATAATATTAAAATGATCTTATTCATATTTTATTTCAATGTTCTTTGTTCAGTTTTCTACCCGGACCATCGTGGAGGATTTATTTGCGTTCTGATATAATGAGGCTTAAAAACTGCATGGGAGCAGAATTGCACGTAGGAAAATAGACGTTAAACTTCTGAGGTTATTGGTCATATGATGACCATTAAAAATTTGACATTTCACCTACAGTGACCCTCCTGCAAACACCCCATTCTCTTTCTTTGCCTATTTTGTGCCTAAATTGTGAAATAAACTATTCTTGCTCTATGTGGTCAAATGGATAATAAATGTGTTAATCTAGGTTCCTCAATATAGTTTAACTTGTGTTGTTGCTGTGCTCTTATCTTCATATATCTATAATTAGGTAAGCCACAGAATCTTAGTATAAGATGAGGCAGGGCTGACTGATGTAGGCAACAGATAAAATGACCAATACTTATTTTTTTATATTTGGCCCAGACGCATGCACGCACACACCAGTGCAGTGTTAATTTCGTCAACAAAAATAGTGACAAATATTCATCAAACACCTTGCTAATTGATGAGACTACAGTATAACTGACTATTTAGACCCAGAAAAAAAACTGAACAAAATAAATTTTTCTGTTCACTAAAACGAGACTAGATTAAATTATCTCTGTGACTAAAATATGACTACTAAGTGAACTGGACAAGTGTTTTTGGAGAGATTGAGAGCTTTTCAGTGATAAGCATTATTAATATTATCAGCACAGATGCACAGCGCTGTTCTGTTCAGCAGCGGGAAGGATGTGCCACACCCGGCACATACAGCCTACATCAGCTGGTAAGGAGTGGTGTAAAATTCTTACTGTAGATACAAATACTTTAAAGTACTACTTAAGTAGTTTTTTTGTGTATCTGTACTTTACTATTTATAATTTTGACAACTTTTACTTTTACTCCACTACGTTCCTAAAGAAAATAATGTACTTTTTACTCTATACATTTTCCCTGACACCCAAAAGTACTCCTTACATTTTGAGTGCTTAGCAGGACAGGAAAATGTTCCAATTCATGCACTTATCAAGAGAACATCCCTGATCATGCCTACTGCCTCCGATCTGGAGGACTCACAACACAAATGCTTAGTTTGTAAATCATGCTGGAGTGTGCCCCTGGCTATCGGTAAATTAAAACAATAAAATCGTGTCTGGTTTGCTTAATTTAAGGAATTATAAATGATTTATACCCTTACTTTTACATTTGATACTTAAGTATATTTGAACAATTAAATTTACTTTTGATACTTAAGTATATTTAAAACCAAATACTTTTACTTTTACTCTAGTAGTATTTTACTGGGTGACTTTCACTTTTCTATTTAGTATCTTTACTTTTTACTGACGTTTGGGTACTTTTTCCACCACTGCTGGTGAGATGCGGGGGAGAAAGCAATGAGTGTGGGTAAACAGGCACCGCTCCGCTCCGCTCCGGCTCCGGCTCCGATTATACACCGGCTCCGATTATACACATTCTGCAGGTGACTCTTTTGCTTCCCTGTAGCTAACCAGTCAACACCAGCCTTCTGGTTAGCTACCCTTTGCCTGGTTAAGAAGTACAAACTGCTTTACTAAATTAAAAACAATAGCAGCATTTAGTTAAATAGTAAAACAACAGTCTAGCTATGTTTTTATCTCCCCTGAGTATAGAAAAGTAGGCTGTCTTTGAATTTGTAATCTCGCTCCACCCTCCCACTTTACCCACCGCATTTCATAGCCAGGTTCTGTAGCCAACGTAGCCAAGTCTCCCTATTTTCCTCAGAGAAAACGGTTTGATTCCTGCCCTTGCAGTTTAAAAGATATAACCCATAATACCGGCGCTACGTTTTTTTCTTTTTAAAGTGCATTGGAGGGCCGCAGATCGTGGGCCGTTTTGAAACTAGGTTACTTGCGGACCGGACCGTTAACCATTTGTTTAGGCTACACCTTGTTCAGTCATGTTACCGCATTAGCTAGCTAAAGCTAACAAAATGATGTAGGTTCAGTAGGACGCCATGTAGAACAAACATGCCTCTCTGATATATTGAATAAGGAATAACGGCGGCTCTATTTATGGAATTTCAATCTGCAATGTTTGAGAACTCGATTCAGACTCAAGATTTAGTAACTGAACTACATCACTGGGCGAAACAGTCTTTAGCCCCCGTTCAAAGTCATTAGCCCCCTGTTCTACTCTGGACAACAATGTGGCTGCAACATCTTTGGAATGTTGATAACAATGGCAATGACACGACCGATGTGATGTGACAGAAATTAAAGGGAATTTAGTTGACTAAAATGGACCATTGTTTTCTACATTTAGACAATAACTAGACTAAATCATTATTCAAATGACAAAAATGTGACTTAATTATATTTTTGTAAAAACAACTAAGATCAGTGGTGGAAAAATTACTCAATTGTCATACTTGAGTAAAATTAAAGATACCTTTAATAGAAAATGACTCAAGTAAAAGTCAGTCACCCAGTAAAATATTACTTGAGTAAAATTATAAAAGAATCTGGTTTTAAATGCCAAGTACAGTGGTGGAAAATGTACCCAATTGTCATACTTCAGTAAAAGTAAATGCTATACCAGAGGGCACGATTTCCTTGTTTGTATTTATTTACTGACTGTCAGGGGCACACTCCAACACTCAGACATAATTTACAAACGCAATGTGTTTAGTGAGGCTGCCAGAGCAGAGGCAGTAGGGATGACAATAGGTTATTATTGATATGTGCGTGAATTGGACCATAATTGCTGTCCTGCCTGAGCATTTGAAATTAAATCTCACTTTACCCCAACCTACAATTACCTCGACTAACCTGTAACCCTGCACATTGACTTGGTACCGGTACCCACTGTATATAGTCTCGTAATTGTTATTTTATTATATTTTTTACCTTAGTTTAATTAGTAAATATTTTTCTTAACTGTTATTTTTCTTAAAACTGCATTGTTGGTTAAGGGCTTGTATGTAAGTAAGCATTTCATGGTAAGGTTTACTACACCTGTTGTATTCGTCGCATGTGACAAATACAATTTATTTAATTAGTATTTTTGTCTGGGAAAATGTATTTACAGAGTACATATTTTCTTTAGGATGTTGTCAGAAATCTCTGTGTAGCAGGTAGGCAGAGTCAGGCACAGGACAATGGAGATGAGTAATCACCTAACTCAAAGTACAAAATACCAAAATAGTAGTAAAAACCAAGCTCACAATAACAAGAACATCTAACATAGAACAAACACGCACAAAACCATGAGGGAAACAGAGGGTTTAATTAAGGAACATATAATTATGGGATAAAAACCAGGTGTGTATAATGAAGATTGTGAGCGCGCCCCACTTTATTTACCTTTCCTATCGTTCACGTTATCGTCCGGTTGAAATATTAGAGTAAATATACATAAAAGGATACTTAAGGATACATTAAAAATGATGTTTGATTTTTTTGGAGAAAGTTTATAGGTATAATTTGAACGTGTTCTCTTCACGGTTCAATGGGCGACTCGACGGTGGATTTTCTGATCATAACACGCCAACCAAACAGAGATTTATGGATATAATAAATGACTTTTTCTAACAAAAGATCCATTGGATGTCTTCGTTGGACACTTGGGAAGCCCTCAGCAGAAGTTCTTCGAAAGGTAAGTGATTTATTTTAGCTCTTATATGGGTTTTGTGTGACCTGCGCTGGATATGAATTTATCCTAATGTGGAAAATATGTGAGGTGCTATCCTCAAACAATCAAATGTTGTGCTTTCAACCGTAAAGCGTTTTTGAAATCTGATATTGCCAAGAATCAGAGCTTTTGATGACTATGCAACACTTGTATATTGATGAATGTTTAATAATTCGTTCAATCTCCTCAGGACTTTAACTTCTTAGGGAGCGGCTGTTTTGGAGAGTCTGGCGTGCCCAAAGTAAAATGCCTCCCACTCAGGCTCAGAAAATAGGATATGCACATAATTAGTACTATTGGATAGGAAACACTCTGAAGTTTCTAAAAGTGTTAACATAATGTCTGTGAGTATAACGGAACGAATATAGCAGGCGAAAACCCAAGGAATTTCTGTCCTGGAAAAAGTGTTTTGACACATTGCTTCATTTTGAACCCCTCCCTATTGAAAACAGCCATTTCTGGGAGTAAGATTGCAGTACCTATTGCTTCCACTGGATGTCAACAGTCTCTAGACAGTGTTTGATGATGTTAGGTTGCTCTGGATGGTAATAGAAGAAGAATTTTTAACTAGTCATCGGATGTCAACAGAAGAGGATGGAAGTTCTTCAAAAGGTAAGGGATTTGTTTTCGCTGTGAAATGTGTTTTGTGTGAACCGTGATGGTTTATGAATTTATGCTAATGGTTAAATATTGGAGGTGCTACCCTCAAACAATCAAATGTTGTGCTTTCGCCGTAAAGCCTTTTTGAAATCTGACAACGCTGTGATATTGCCAAGAAGCAGAGCTTTTGATGACTATGCAACACTTGTATATTGATGAATGTTTAATAATTAAACTTTTGGATTTTGAATTTGGCGCCTTGCATTTCACCGGGTAGCGCCCCACCACTCCGTAAGTAGTTAAAGGGCCCCACAAACCACGGGCCCAGCTTCCAGCAGGGCAGGCGGAGGGGCAGGTTTCGGGTCGAGAGCCAGCCTTCTGCTGCCTCACGGCTCATTGAAGGTGCACATGGGCGGCCTCCCAGGTCTCCTCCGAGCTCCTAAACCATTCATCCACCACAGGAGCCTCGATCTGGCTCTGATGCCACGGTGCCAGAACCGGCTGGTACCCTAGTACGCACTGGAAGGGGGAGAGGTTAGTGGAAGAGTGGCGGAGTGAGTTCTGGGCCATCTCTGCCCAAGGGATGAAACTTGTCTCTCCCCCGGCAGAAACCTACCCACATCCTGGTTGACTCTTTCCACCTGCCCGTTACTCTCGGGGTAAGGCTGACTGAGACCCCCAGACATTCCATTAACGCCCTCCAAACCCTGGACGTGAACTGGGGACCCCGATCAGAAACTATGTCCTCAGACACCCCGTAGTGCCAGGAGACGTGGGTGAACAGGGCATCCGCAGTCTGTAGGGCCGTAGGGAGACCGGGCAAAGGAAGGAGGCGGCAGGACTTAGAAAACCGATCCACAACGACCAGGATCGTGGTGTTTCCCTGTGACGGTGGCAGAGCTGTCAAGAAATCCACAGACAGGTGTGACCATGGCCGTTGTGGAACAGGTAGGGGTTGTAATTTCCCTCTGGGCAGGTGTCTAGGCGCCTTGCACTGGGTGCACACCGAGCAGGAGGAAACATAAACCCTCACGTCCTTAGCTAAGGTGGGCCACCAGTACTTCCCACTAAGGCAGCGCACTGTCCGACCGATGCCAGGATGACCAGAGGAGGGTGATGTGTGGGCCCAATAAATCAGACGGTCGCGGACAGCAGACGGAACATACATGGGAGTGGGCTCTGTACGTAACGCCTGCTCTATGTACGCGTCCAGCTTCCACACCACCGGTGCCACCAGGCAAGAGGCCGGAAGTATGGGAGTGGGATCTATGGCCCGCTCCTCTGTGTCATACAGCCGGGACAGTGCGTCTGCCTTAGCGTTCTGGGAGCCTGGTCTGTAGGAAAGGGTGAAAACAAAACGGGTGAAAAACATGGCCCACCTTGCCTGGCGAGGGTTCAGTCTCCTTGCCGCCCAGATGTACTCCAGTCAGTCTAGATGAGAAAGGGGTGTTTAGCCCCCTCAAGCCAGTGTCTCCACACCTTCAGAGCCTTTACGACAGCCAACAACTCCCGGTCCCACACCTCTGAATCAGAGAGGTGCGGGGGGGCTGCCTTAATCAACATCCACGTCTTCAGCACCCGGGGAACAGTGGGTTAACTGCCTTGTTCAGGGGCAGAACAACAGATTTTTATCTTGTCAGCTCGGGGATTTGAACTTGCAACCCTCCGGTTACAAGTCCAACGCTCTAACCACTAGGCTACCTGCCGCCCCATCCCATGCTGGGAACACGGGGGAACCTTAGGAAAATCTATAAACAAAAACATGTGAGCAACAGGGGGCTCTGGGCGAGTCTGGTGCCTACTCACCTGAGATGACACGATAGTGCCCTGCCTGCTGCCTCGACTCCCTGAGGTACCCTCCCAGCACCAACCCACAGTGTGCCCTCTATGGCCACAGAGGGTGCAGGGAGTGGCCCCTCCTCCGGCCCCCCTAAGCGCAGTCCCTCCTAGCTCCATAGGTGTTGGATCGGAGGTGTTGGGGGATGGAACTAACAGGCCCTGATCCGGATGTCCATGGGTGGCCAGCAGGGTATCCAGTCCGATGAACATATCCACCAGCTGGTCGAAGGATAGGGTAGTGTCCCTGCAGGCCAGCTCCCGTCGGATGTCCTCGCGCAGACTGCATCTGTAATGGTGATCAGGGCTCTGTCATTCAATCCCGCTACGGCGGCCAGGGTGCGGAACTCCAGAGAAAAGTCCTGTGCGCTCCTCATCCCCTGCCAGAGGTGAACTATTCGTAATGGTCCAACGCCACTCCGTCCTCCCCCCATACGGCATTGGCCCACTCCAGGGCTTTCCCGGATAAGCAGGAGACGAGGGCGGACACGCTCTCGCGTCCCGAGGGAGCCGGGTGAACGGTCGCTAGGTAGAGCTCTAGTTGGAGTAGGAACCCCTGGCACCCGGCAGCCGTTCCATCATATGCCCTCGGGTGCGCGAGTCGAATCCCACTGGGTCCAGGTGAAGGAGGTGTGGACAGCTGTGTGGGTTGTGGAGTGGGTGGTTGATATGCTGGTGGAGGCGCTGGAATACCTCTCTCCCATCGCTCCAGATTATGCAGCACGCGATCCATGGCTGTGCCGAGATGTTGCAACGTGGTCGCGTGCTGCTGGATGCGCACCTCAATAGGAGGATATTCTACACATTTTGCCATAGAGCAGAGAAAAACATATTTTAATAGCTGATTTTCCGCTATACATAAAAAAAATAGGGTGGGGAGGCTGCGGTGTTTTGTGGTACGCCAGTGACACACACACACACATCCGACAGCATGTTATCATACAGTACATACATCTCTCTCAACCCAGTATCACCGTATCATCCAAACAGCCTGTTTTACCAGTATTGGGATATCACTCTTCCTTCCCTCTCAGCCTTCAGTATCTATGTTTACACCAGCTAAATAAACACACACTATGTGAACTTGAGTGTAGTTGATGCTTTCCCTATCCACACGGTAGTATGAATAACAGATTAACCTCATAGCGTGACTTTTCATAGCGTGACTTTTACTATAATTTTGTTTGGCTCAGTTGGTAAAGCATGGCGCTTGCAACGCCAGGGTTGTGGGTTGGATTCCCGCGGGGGACCAGTACGAAAATGTATGCACTCACTACTGTAAATTGCTTTGGATAAGAGTGTCTGAAGGGACAGTTTTTTCTGATCTCTCAATGTAGAATTGTGTTGACGTGTTAGCTAGCCAACTCTGTATGTTCCTTTATGGCTATCTAAAGAAATAGCAACTGTGGTGATGGTGTATTGAGAAGGGCTGTGGAGCTGGTGAGGGGTGTTAGCTGTTTAGGCTGGTTTTGTTTGGTTGTGTGTGGTGGCATTGGTACCTATATGGTCTGTGTATGGGTTGATGTGGAGTTCTCTCAACTATGGTGTCCCTATCCCTGTCCCTGCTGTGTTTCTCCTGCTAGTGTGGGTTTTCACGAAGACAGAGCACAGAAAACACTGGGACGTCTGCAGCGTAGCTGGGATTGAGAGTGACGTCCATGTCTCCGGTGAGAGTCCTGATAACCTGACAGGGTCGACTTCCTGTACAGCTGGACCACTCCTGCTACAAAACACTCACTGGTGAATCATTCACAGAAAGACACACCAGAACACACACACACACACCGGAACACACACGTTATGTACGTGAAGTAGGAAGAACTCTCTCTCAAGTGCACACACACACGATTCTAGCAGATATTCCTTCCTATTTGTCATTTGTTTTTGCAGAAGGAAGAGACCAACTCAATGTTGCGACGACGAGGGAGAAAAACATCCTGAGGTTATCCAAATAAAGATCCCTGTTCTGCACCCCTCTCTGCCTCAGCCCCCCTCCCTACCCCTGTTTTCAATCTCAAACAGCTTAATTAAATCATTAGACATTTTGTGAATTGAGAGTGCCTGATCATTCAGTCTTATCAGCCCCAGCAGATTTCACCCCCCTCCGTAGGCCCAGGAGACACACAATAACAGTGAGACAACCCATCCTGTCCGCCTCAATGCATAATGGTTAATTGTGCAGTGAAATCTTGTTTTGAATTCAGTATAATTGCTTTGACATTACTTAATCTATTTGGGCAGGATGTCAACCATAATAACCTGGTCTTTAATCCATTTAATATTAATGAAGCTAAAAATAAATATAATGACAATCCAGATTCAAATTTCCTGAAATTCACCAGAGATGAGTCTATCATATAAATTTAGCAACCTGTTTAGGAGTCTATCTAAATCCAAGCTTATTCTTAGCCTTTTATTTGAATGTTTTGAGTCTTCCTAAAAATCTTGCCCACCTTGTTCCTTATCTGTCTTCTCTCAACCATGAATTTTCCATGATTGCCCTTTCAGAAACATGGTTAACTGAAGCGACAACAATGCATTATGATATGTCTCCTTATAATACTTTTCACCATTGGTAGTTTTATTGACGTCCTTGCATCAACTTTGGATTTAATTAATAATTAAGATAAAATGGGTTTTCTATTGGGTGACTACGGCATTCATTTATTTAAAAGTGAGAACCACTCACTAACATCTGACTTTTTTGATTACTTTACAAACCTACAAGAGTGACCAGTTCATCTGCCACCCTTATTGATAATTAGTTTACTAATTCTTTGAATAATGTGGCTATGACAAGTATACTTTATACTGACGTTTCTGAACACTTTCCAATGTTCCACTTCTCGTTGGCAGATAGAAATGGACAGGTGGGAATGGATGGTAGCGTTACATGTAGAATATTTAACAAAAGCCAGTCTGAGCTCTTTAAGATGTTGATTGATGATATTTCATGGGAAAATGTTTATAATCATCCCGATGTGTCTGCGCACCAGACTTTCCTCACATCCTTCAATTCTGTATTTCACCACTTTTCCTTAGTTAGACTTAGTAAGAGAGCAACAAATGGGTCTGGAAACCTTGTTGTATAAAACGTTTCTCACGAATCTCAATTGAATGATTAAATTAGAATGGTTCCAGATAAACAAATAGTCTTTCAATTTAAAAAAATCCAACTTCGTTGCATTCACTGGTAAGAATAAGAAATATAGTAAAAAAAAAAATGGGAAAAGTGACAGAATCTCAATTGGTGGGAATGAACTACACCACGTTGCGTCCATTAGATTCCTACACTCTGAGAAAAAAAGGTTCTATCTAGATTATTTTTAGAATGTTCTTCAGCTGTCTCCATAGAATAACCCATTGAATAACTATTTTTGGTTCCAGGTAGGATTCTACATGGAACCCAAAAGGGTTCTAAATGGAACCAAAAAGGGTTTTCCTATGGGGACAGCAGAAGAACCCTTTTGGAACCCTTTTTTCTAAGATTTTGGGTGTTCTAGTTAATGAAAGGTTGTCCTGGAAAGATCATCATCTCTTTGTCTGCAGTAAAATAGTGAAGTCCGTTGGTATCATCAGAAAGATTAGTGGTTTGGTTAATCAGGCTTGCTTCCTACAGGTTGCACGTGGACAGTACATATGCTTCCTACCTACACAAATGACTAATCTCACAGAAGACATTTGCAAGACTAGCCATTAATTTTAACTGCTTGGCTCCATGTCCCCCTCTGTTTAAGAGTTACAGTTCATATAAGGAAATCAGTCAATTGACATGAATTAATTAGGCCCTAATCTATGGGATTCACATGACTGGGAAAACAGATATGCATCTGTTAATCACAGATACCTTAAAAAAAGGTAGGTGCATGTGACCACCATTTGCCTCATGCAGCGCGACACATCTCCTTTGCATAGAGTTGATCAGGCTGTTGATTGTGGCATGTGGAATGTTGTCCCAGTCCTCTTCAATGGCTGTGCGAAGTTGCTGGATATTGGCAGGAACTGGAACATTCTGTCGTACACATAGATCCAGAGCATCCCAAACATGCTCAATGGGTGACATGTCTGGTGAGTATGCAGGCCATGGAAGAACTGAGACATTTTCAGCTTCCAGGAATTGTGTACAGATCCTTGCGGCATGGGGCCGTTCATTATCATGCTGAAATGGGGTGATGGCAGCGGATGAATGGCACGACAATGGGCCTCAGGATCTTGTCACGGTATCTCTTTGCATTCAAATTGACATCGATAAAATGCAATGGTGTTCATTGTCTGTAGATTATTCCTGCCCATACCATAATCCCACCGCCACCATGGGGCACTCTGTTCACAACATTGACATCAGCAAACCGCTCTCCCACAACAACGCCATACATGCTGTCTGCCATCTGCCCGGTACAGTTGAAAGCGGGATTCATCCGTGTAGAGCACACTTCTCCAAGATGCCAGTGGCCATCGAAGGTGAGCATTTTAGAGAAATACGCTTGTTGTGCATATGGAACATTTCTGGGATCTTTTATTTCGGTTCATGAAACATGGGACCAACACTTTGCATGTTGTGTTTATATTTTTGTTCAGTGTACAAATGCACATACCTCCCAGACAGCCTACCGAAACCCTTCAATGGATTCTTCCAGGTTAATTTCCAAATCCAACAATATACAACACAAGACACTACGATAACCTTCATCCTCTCCACTGCCACACCTCACATAGTACATTTTCTATCAGATACAGAGGTTTCATACTCTCAAATTTCTATCTTCCCAATGCCAAACCTTCATCATCCCTCAATAACTTCAAGTGTACACTGGGGATCAGCCTGATGAATCAAACTAGCCTGTAGTCTCCTCTATGTAGCCTAACTCTCACATCCTTTTGGGTTTCCATCCTCACCTGCACAGTATTTTTTACCCGTTTTTTTATCGGTACTGTTTTGTCTTTACTTGTTTTCTTTGGTGCGAATAAATGAAACCAAAAACAAACAAAAAAGCATTTCCTGATAACAGCTGGCGATAGCTGTCTTTGGTCCAGAATGCAGGTTGTTTGGACAGTCATAGAGAGCCTCGTGTGGGTGTTTGTGTTCACACTATTGTTGTGCTGTTTAACAGAGCTAATTGGGGTACCTGATAGGTCACACTGTGGGGGAATATAATTTACATGCCAAGTACCCAAATCCATTCAAAGAAAGGGCTACTGTACATTAAGAATGAACAGGCAAAGTTTGAGAAGCTCTTGGCTACGTAGATTTTTTGGTGCATAGTTTGATCATCAAGAACCTTGTATCACCATTATCCATTAATGATTGCTAAAGTAAACTCAATATCAGAATCAACATAATCACATAGGAACAATTTCTTATCATCCATCTTTATTGGTATTTTTCAAACTCATTTCACTGCTGCTTGTGGATAGGCTCACATATTAAGTTATGGTTTCCTTGTGGTCTTTTTCTCTGCAATATAATCACATTGCTTCTAAATGATGTGAAATGTATCTCTTTTCCATATTTCCTGAATGGCTCCTTGATGTAATAAGGATCTTGTTCTTCTTGATGTCCCGGTCATCTTTGCTTTTCATTGGATCAAATCTATATTTCAGTATAGTAATATCTGTGAACTAATGATCCATCTGAATTATCAAATCTAATACCAGCGGGGGAAAACATGTGGGTCAAAATCTGCATCAATTTATTAAACCAAACTATTTCCTTTGCAAGAACGGTATAGTGACACCAGCATCTTCTATTCCTTATATGGGGATATAGAACATCTTGATAGGATGTCCTATTATAATACACACTCCATTGTTATGTTGCCTTTACTATTTTAAACAAATAACCAAATAGATTATCTGTAAGTGACTCGTGATTGGCTGGTGTTTTTTATAAAAGGGACAGTGCAGGGTAAATTAAACCCACTTGTCCCATCGTAAGTGAATAGAGTGAATTGGAATACCACTATCTTGCTTTTGGAGACACTATACAGTAAAACATTTAAATAATTATGTTTTAAATGATAGCAGAAGAACAACAAACCAACAGAATGTAACACCTGCCAATTACTTTATCTCCACATATATTTTAACTGAGATTGATCAGTTGACATAGAGAGTCGGGGTCTGACCTACTAGCTAAACCTGCAGGCTCTTCCAGACACATTTCTTCCTGCGAGTGTGAAGTTATACTGTAGATATGGATCAGTCAGTGTGGGGCATGCGTGGTGGTAGTATCACACCTGAGGATTGATGTGTAATATCTCTTTAACACAGCTGACTGATTGGGAGCTGACACTGATAGATGGATGGGTGGCACCGCTGCTCTCAACATCCTGGCCAACCACAGCCGCACATAGAGATGATTGATAAACAAGGACATTATAATCTGGCATCAAAGATGACACAGCGCTTTCATCACCTTTGACCCCCCTGGTCATCTGCTCAGACACAATAGGATGGATTGTGATAGCTCCTGTTGAAATAGCTTCTATTGCTCTGTTAGAATAGCCTGGGCACTGTTTCCCAAAAGCATCTGAAGGTTAAGTTAATTGTTAGAACCGATTGTAACTATTGTGGTTCCAACGATGAATTTAGCCTTAAAATGCTTTTGGGAAACTGGGCTCTGGTCTGTAACAGAGTGAGAGAGTGAGTAAGGAGCAACACGGGCCTTCAAAGAAGTGGTGGTCATGACTCATGAACCAAGGTCTATGATGCCCCCTAAGGGTACATTTCAGTACTCATCATACTCTGCTGTTGTAGAAGGTCTTGTTGAGAAAGAGATTACTAGTGTGTCTCTTAACCTGACAAGCAAAGAGATGAATTAGTAATTACATGAACTGCAGTTATCTACATACAGCAACGTCTCTTCAAACTGACAGCCCCCAGGATCAAACCAAAACCCAACAAATTCCTCAGAAATCTCATGACCAGTCACCCTGCATGCAGACGTTATTTACAAATAGGTGTGTTTGAAGAAACTAGTGGGTTATATCTTGCACCAGACAAACCTGCATCCGGACACACGACACAAGCACACACACACACATAAACACACATTGTTAAGTAATAGACTGTTTGGCTGAGGGAGGGAGGAGCAGGTAAGAGAGAGATTGACAGGCTGATAACAGTGGGGGTGGAGGTATGCGAACAGAGCTGTGTGTCTGTTTCCCAGGGGCAGCAGGAGAACTACCCATCACACCCTGCTGCCAAGGCCCAGACACCTACCCACCCCACCCTACCCCAACCGACACATTTCCACCTCAGGCCTCTGATAGAACCTGTGAATCATTAATTATGCCCCACCTGTTTGTTTGTTCAAAAGCACAGTTATGAGTTATGATGATGCTCTGCTGTACTGAGCATACATGCTTTCGTTTCCACAATGACGATGGAAAGAATCTGACGTTATGATCATGTCATATTGTTTTTGACTAAATAATACAATATTGCAGCAAGGTTCCAACTAAATGTTGTCCATTGTTACCAGCTAGAGGCTGTTTGCTATTGACATATCTCAGGGATTTTTTTACTAACGATGAGATCTGTGAATATTTCAGTAAATATTTCAGAGCACCTTCTTTAACGTGCTAACACAATATGCACAGTTAAATGTGAATTCTGATAATGATGTGCTCTTTGAATACAATAATATTGATTGAAATGTTTGACAAACACAGCATAATATTTTTATCTATCATTTTAAACGGAATGTGTTTCAAATGCTGCAATTAAAAGATAAGTCAACCTCTCCCTCCCCCATATGCAGAGACACACACATTCCTCCTTCATAGGACACAGACTCTTCCCACTCTTACAGTAGTTGCTTTTCCCATGCTAATTTCTTTCCAGATTGACAGAGAATCCCAGAGTCAATCTTGACTACAGAGGAGTGAGGGACAGGTCTTTATAAACCAGCCTTTAGAGGCGTGTGGCAATTGATGAGCATATCTGATAAAGGAAGGCCATCAATTATAAAGCTGTCAGATCCCAGTCAGATTCCAGTCAGAAAGACAAGCCTATTTCTCTGCTCAATATGTGTGTTATTTGTAATGCAGGGACTGGGCACAGATAGTCAGTTCAACGTCTAGTTTTGATTTACATTTGGTTGAGCTGTCAACCTATGTGAATTCAATGTAAAATCAACAAAAAATTTCACCATTTCATTGTGATTACTTTTTGCAACTCATCACATTGAATTTGTTTGTTGAAATTATGTGGAAACAACATTAATTCAACCAGATCCTATATCTCTATTGGCCTACCCTTAAACCATCTATTGGCGATACATTTAAGACGGATAAAAATCATTGAAATCAATTCCTCAGATAAAACAACATTAACATTGTCTACTGTCTATTGTTAGACCAGTGGGTGTGGATGTTATGCAGTGAAAATGAACTCCAAACTCACATACCAGAGGGCGCTATAGCATTGTCTTAATATCGCATTGTCAGTTTACACAGTTCACAGTCTGTAACACACCAAGAGAGAGCTCATGAAAGGCGAAATACTAAGTTACACTCAAGTTTTTCCAATACTCAATGGTATCGGTGTGGCACAAACATTCAGACCATAATGTATGTTATAGTATACAGTACAATGAAACAACCTTATGGCTGTGTGTGTTTGTGCTGGGGGTGGGGGTGCATCTTATACCCTACTGCCCATAAATCTCATTGCCAGTCAAGTCTGTCGAATGTGTGTGTGTGTATGCGTGCATGCGCGCATGAGTGTGTGTATGTGTGTTGTGTCAGGGTCTAGGCCTGTGTCTGTGTCTGTGTATATACCAAGGTATTTCCTGGTGGTACAGAACTATGCCCAGGGCCCGTTTGTCCATTCCAGAGGAAATTACACTGAGTTCCTGAAGCAGAGAAGGATGGGCTGTTCTACCCTTTAATGTCCTGTTTTTATATGAGTGTCTGTGTGTCTCTACTCTCTTCACCAACAAACATATTTGTATCAACACATTTGCAGCCTTTCTTTTAACATTTTGTTTTATTTGACCAAACAACAGACATTACCGGAATTTGGCCCATTTCACAGACAGACAGACACACACAGACACACACAAACGCACACAGACATGCACACAAACAGACACGCATGCATGCACAGACCCACAGACAAGCACACATGCATGTGCACTAACATGTTCCCCACAGGACCGACCAGTGTAAGACATGTAGATGCTGTATGTACATCATTCAAACAGCACAGGGCCCCGTAGCTCTGCTATCTTTTGAGTACAAACAAGGCACAGAAGACAGAGGCATCTACAGTCAGTGAGTGGAACTTCATACAATTTCCTGAAACCCATTAGATAGAACTACCAGATGCTGCAGAACCACGGCTCAGCGTTCCGAAGAACGGACAGTTGAGAGTTTTGGTGTTCTATATTTACTCTGTATTTATTGTAGAAGTGGGAAACAAGCTCCTCTGAAGCTGCAAACCTCTGCTATGCTATAATTAAACAGTGCGCTGTCTTTGATTGAGGACAAATATCTGGAATATTGATTAATGAACACGCTACACACACACACTCACAGTGAAGCGCCTCTATCCTCTCTGACCGAAGATCCACGGCCAGCAACTCTGATCTGGCGGCTGTGGTAGTGAGAATGCACTGTTACAAGAGTGTGTGTGCAATTACATGCTCGGAGATATCCTCAAGGTTGGAGTGAGATGCTTTTCTTTCATCCTTAATGGTGGGTTGTAACAAATAGTCTGAAAATGTTCAGCTTTACTTCCTGGCACAGTGGGGGTCAGAGATAAAAATACAAAAATTCAACAGAACCCAGTAAAGATGCCCACTTCAAACCAATACCTTGACACAAAACAGTCACAAACTGTCAGTGTCACCCAGGATAAGGCTCAAAAGTAGTTTTACAAGTTCTGTATCTGCATGGATGTTGTTTAGTTTTTTACATTGCGCTCAACTTTCAGTCATGCCAGCAGTGTACCCCCAGCGTAAAAACGCCCATTATGTCACCAAGTTCACACTGGCCTTGTCTGGGCTATTCTGGGCATATGTTTAAAGGCTGGATATACATAAGAATATACCCAAGGCTGGTGGACGTATTGTTTCCACAGAGATCTCATACACACGAACACACACACAAAGAGGGGGATTCAGACCTTGGTTATGCCCACGTAAATGGAATTGACTTAATTCCCTTTTTATGCACTTTCCTCTCTACGGGTATTCTGACCATGAATTTAAGCATGGGGAAACGCATGTGCCAGCCAGGTATTCACTTGGGGTGGAGATCACACAAATGGAGGAGTGGCAGAGGTCTACAGATATACCGTATTCTAACCTTGACTTAATTCCCTCATAATTCCACCACCTTTACTCGTGAAAGGTCCATGAATAAGGTAGAGCAGCCACATGTCAGTTCCATGTGTCTTCCAGACTGTCTTTTTCCCAATGGAAATAACACCGATCTCCATGCACTGTAACTTATAAACGAAGAAGAGCTATTGATAAGACTGGGTAATCCATTTGTATAAGGGGATTGTAAATATAAATGACAATTGTTTTAGACCTATTTGACATTATAATGTGAAACCAGTCATATTTTAACAAATTGAAAAGCATTTCAAAATGACAGATATTTCGGTCTCTTTTCCACAGTGAAGTATAAATAGCTGTCATTATTTTAATTGTAGGCCTAAATTTGGAGACCCAAACCGAGGCTGTAGCCTAAGGAAACCTGTGCACACTGACAGTAGCACCGATCCTTCTGAGTGGATTTATGTGCTCTAGAATGTTTTACTTACAGTGCATTTGGAAAGAATTCAGCCCACTTGACTTTTTCCACATTCTGTTATGTTACAGCTGTATTCTAAAATTGATTAAACAAAAATGTTTCTCATCAGTCTACACACAATACCCCATAATGACAAAGCAAAAACACGTTTTTAGAAATGTTAGCAAATGTATTAAATCTTATAAACAGAAATCCCTTACTAACATAAGTATTTAGACCCTTTGCTATGAGGTTCGAAATGGAGCTCAGGTGCATCCTGTTTCCATTGATCATCCTTGAGATGTTTCTACAAATTGATTGGAGTCCACCTGTGGTAAATTCAATTGATTGGACATGATTTGGAATGGCACCCACCTGTCTATATAAGGTCCCACAGTTGACAGTGCATGTCAGAGAAAAAAACAAGCCATGAGATCGAAGGAATTGTCCATAGAGCGCCGAGAGAAGATTGTGTTGAGGCACATCTGGGGAAGGGTAACCAAAACATTTATGCAGCATTGAAGGTCCCCAAGAACACAGTGGCCTCCATAATTCTTAAATGGAATACGTTTGGAACCACCGAGACACTTCCTAGAGCTGGCTGCCCAGCCAAACTAAGCTCCAGAGTTCCTCTGTGGAGATGGGAGAACCTTCCAGAAGGACAACCATCTCTGCAGCACTCCACCAATCAGGCCTTTATGGTAGAGCGGCAGACGGAAGCCACTTTTCAGTAAAAGGTACATGACAGCCCGCTTGGAGTTTGCCAAAAAGCACCTAAAGGACTCTCAGACCATGAGAAATAAGGTTCTCTGGTCTGGTGAAACCAAGATTGAACTCCTTGGCCTGAATGCCAAGCGTCACGTCTGGAGGAAACCTGGCACCATCCCTACGGTGAAGCATGGTGGTGGCAGCATCATGCTGTGGGGATGTTTTTCAGCGGCAGGGACTGGGAGACTAGTCAGGATCAAGGGAAAGATGAATGGAGCAAAGTACAAAGAGATCCTTGATGAAAACCTGCTCCAGAGTGCTCAGGACCTCAGAAGGTTCACCTTCCAACAGGACAACAACCCTAAGCACACAGCCAGTACAACGCAGGAGTGGCTTCGGAATAAGTCTCTGAATGTCCTTGAGTGGCCCAACCAGAGCCTGGACTTGAACCCGATCGATCATCTCTGGAGATACCTGAAAATAGCTGTGCAGCGATGCTCCCCATCCAACCTGACAGAGCTTGATAGAATCTGCAGAGAAGGGAGAAACTCCCCAAATATAGGTGTCGCGTCATACCCAAGAAGACTCAAGGCTGTAATCGCTGCCAAAGGGTCTGAATACTTATGTAAATGTAGCATGTCCGGTGATGAAGTCAGGGTTCCATAGCCGCAGACAGAACAGTTGAAACTAGAGCAGCAGCATGACCAGGTGGCTGGGGTCAGCAAGGAGTCATCAGGCCAGGTAGTGTTGAGGCATGGTCCTAGGGCTCAGGTCCTCAGAGAGATGAGAGAGACAGAGAGCGAGAGAGAATTAGAGGGAGCATACTTAAATTCACACAGGACACTGGATAAGACAGGAGAAATACTCCAGATGTAACAGACTGACCCTAGCCCCCCGACACATAAACTATTGCAGCATAAATACTGGAGGCTGAGACAGGAGGGGTCAGGAGACACTGTGGCCCTGTCCAACAATACCCCCAGACAGGGCCAACCAGGCTGGATATAACCCCACCCACTTTGCCAAAGCACAGTCCCCACACCAAGAAGGATATCTTCAACCACCAACGTACTACCCTGAGACAAGGCCGAGTATAGCCCACGAAGATCTCCCCCACTGCACAAACCCGAGGGGAGCGCCAACCCGGACAGGAGATCACATCAGTGACTCAACCCACTCAAATGACACATGGAAGAGCAACAGTAAGCCAGTGACTCAGCCCCCGTAATAGGGTTAGAGGCAGAGAATCCCAGTGGAGAGGTGGGAACCGGCCAGGCAGAGACAGCAAGGGCGGTTCGTTGCTCCAGTGCCTTTCCATTCACCTTCACACCCCTGGGTCAGACTACACTCAATCATAGGACCTACTGAAGAGATGAGTCTTCAATAAAGACTTACAGGTCGAGACCGAGTCTGCGTCTCTCACATGGATAGGCAGACCATTCCATAAAAATGAAGCTCTATAGGAGAAAGCCCTGCCTCCAGCTGTTTGCTTAGAAATTCTAGGGACAATAAGGAGGCCTGCGTCTTGTGACCGTAGTGTACGTGTAGGTATGTACGGCAGGGTCAAATTGGAAAGATAGGTAGGAGCAAGCCCATGTAATGCTTTGTAGGTTAGCAGTAAAAGCTTGAAATCAGCCCTAGCCTTCACAGGAAGCCAGTGTAGAGAGGCTAGCACTGGAGTAATATGATCAAATGTTTTGGTTCTAGTCAAGATTCTAGCAGCCGTGTTAAGCACTAACTTAAGTTTATTTAGTGATTTATCTGGGTAACCGGAAAGTAGAGCATTGCAGTACTCTATTCTAGAAGTGGCAAAAGCATGGACACATTTTTCGGCATTATTTTTGGACAGAAAGTTTCCGATTTTTGCAATGTTACATAGATGGAAAAAAGCTGTCCTTGAAACAGTCTTAATATGTTTGTCAAAAGAGAGATCAGGGTCCAGAGTAATGCAGAGGTCCTGCACAGATTTATTTGAGATGACTGTACAACCATCAAGATTAATTGTCAAATCCAACAGAAGATCTTTGTTTATTGGGACCTAGAACTAGCATCTCTGTTTTGTCAGAGTTTAAAAGTAAAACATTTGCCACCATCCACTTCCTTATGTCTGAAACACAAGCTTCCAGGAGGGACATTTTGGGGCTTCACCATGTTTCATCGAAATGTACAGCCGTGTATCATCCGCATAGCAGTGAAAGTTAACATTATGTTTCCGAATGACATCACCAAGAGGTCAAATATATAGTGAAAACAATAGTGGTCCTAAAACGGTACCTTGAGGAACACTGAAATTTACAATTGATTTGTCAGAGGACAAACCATTCACAGAGACAAACTGATATCTTTCCGACAGATAAGATCTAAACCAGGCCAGAACTTGTGTAGACCAATTTGGGTTTCTAATCTCTCCAAAAGAATGTGGTGATCGATGGTATCAAAAGCAGCAACAAGGCTGTAAAGTAATAAAAGGTGGAAAAGGCGAAGGGGTCTGAATACTTTCCAAATGCACTGTGTATGCTTTTCCGTTGTTGTTTTTTTTACATTTCACTGTCAGTAATACCCACATACTAAATAACTGTCACTTTAGTGTAGTGACTGTTAGTTTCCTTCAATTTGTTGCCTTAATTTTTCATAATTCCTTTACATTGTTAGTTTACCTGTCATGTCCATGTGGTTGTTTCTGAGGGCCGGTAGTAAATGTTGTACCTTTATTGATCTAGGCAAGACAGTTAAGAACAAATTCTTATTTACAATGACAGCCTACACCGTCCAAACCCGGACGACGCTAGGCCAATTGTGCGCCGCACTATAGGACTCCCAATCACAGACGGTTGTAATACAGCCTGGGTGTTATTGTTCCTGATGGTCACCTGAGGGTACTGCTGTGTGCTGCAATGGTGGATCATAATAAGCTAATGTATTACAAATTGTGCAATAATTTGGGACATGTAGCCTATCTGAATCATTATGTAATGCAGACCATACATAGCAGTTTAAACATGAAAACTGGCCCACGGGTCATTGTCATCACAGTTCTGTGATTAGTGAGGATTAGGGTAGATTTATAGGATTATTGTTCAACCACTATTTCTTACCTTCCAATATTTTATGGATTAGACAATTAAATATGGCAAATTTCAGGATGAATCAAACCATTTTATTATTTATTCACCAATATATTCACCAAAGGCTCTCCAACCCTGTTTATGTATGACTCATAAATACTTTCCTAACCCTAAATAATCTACAAAATCAGAGTATTTTTTTATCTACCAATTGGTGCAACATCAAATAAAGGATACGAGCATACGTGTATTATTTAAGATGGCTTGCTTTCATTGATTCCTATTCTGAACCCGTTCTCTTGATATACAGTATATTCTAGTCAGTGAGTCTGTTGAGAAAATTCTAATTAAAGGTAAATCGTATGTAAAGGTATGGCTTTAGATAAATGTACTGAAAACCCTATTGAATGAAAACTCTGTTGGCCAGCAAGTGGGAGGGTTTTCAGCGGTTGAATTAAATGTATTCAGTGCACATCAGGGAGTCACACCTGCAAAGCCTGTTACGCACATGCATAAGGTAAGTGTAAATACCAACTACTGAGAAGGGCTAAAATCAAAACGCGGACTATGGGTGGGAAAGTATTGTCTCCTCAAGTTCAATTTGACAAAGAAAGGAAAATACACACACAGGTCTACAAGTATATATTTTATAAAACTAGTTACATTTATTACAAGTTTAGTACAGTAGATATCGGTTTCAATCAAATAAGGTAAGTTATTATAACAAAGACAACATTCATTGTAGTAAACTGTACAATTGAGAGGCAAGAACAATCTAGAAAAAGCTAAACATCTGATAGAAACCTGTCCGTACAAAACATTTTAAGGTGTTGCATTTGATAAAACTACTTGTGTGAGATATAGACTGGCTTCTTCCAAGAAAGCATAATTGACAGAAAAAGAAAGAAAAAAGAATCAAAACATTTGCTAATTCAATTGTCTCAAATTCCAGTTGCTATTTCCTGCAATAGAGGAAGTGGGTGGATTGCTTCACAGGAACTGGGTGTGTCCCTGTGGCTCCCCTGACCTTCCATCTACTGTGTAAACATGATAGCATTCCAAGGGTTTGCTAAAAACAGTGGTCTTTACAATGATGAATTATCGCATACAACCTTCATCAATCCCATTGAATATATTACATTTATCTCATAACAAAATACTTTGACTGAATAAACAATGCAATGGATAAGGCACTACTACATGTGATGACATTGTTCCTGATGGTCACCTGAGGTTACTGCTGTGTGCTGCAAAAACAGGCTCAAGGAGAGGGGTATATTTTGTGGGCATTTAGGGGAACAGTGCTGGTGATGATGGTGGTGACCATTGGGGGCTAAACAGGGGGTGCACTGTAGCGCACCTCAACACTGAACTTGTCTGCTGTTTTGGGCGGCAGTGGCTTCTTTACAATGCTCCTCTTCATGATCATCTCCTCATTAGCATAAATGGGTGCGTCAGTGTCATCTGAGTGGTAGCCTGACTGGTACCCACTTGTCTGATTGGACGACTCGGAGGCCAGAGACTCCTTACTCTTACATCGCTGGATGTGACTATAGGAGGACAGGAACCATTTATAATCCAATGAACAAATACAATCACACAAATGCTGTGAAAGTCCAGAGTATAACACATAACCATTGGGGTTGGGGGTTATGGGCCTCCTGTTTTCTCACCTGAAGTTGGACGTGCGGTGACGCTGATGGTCCAGACTCTTCATCTCCTCTGGTGATAGGCCCATACCGCTGTCCGTCTGACCCTCCTGTAGGGAACACCCACATGAACACCCATTATTGGCTGTTGATATGTAAGGGGGAGTGGCACTGTGTGTAACCATGGAGACACTCACCATAACGCTGCTATGCTCCATAGGGACGTCATCAAAAGTCTTCACACTGAGTGGTCGACTGCACCTGTCACTCTGCTGGGAAAGCCTATAAGGAGCAGTGAGGGGGGGATCAACAGCTAGGCCTCACAAGTTACACTAGCAACTAGCAAGTGTTCATACAAACTGCACAAAGGTAGTCCACTATATTGGGGTTTCATTTGTGACGGATCAATACGATGCTTGGTGTTAATTTGAGTCAGTGTGCATGTTGCTGACCCGAGGGCGATGGCGGGTGTGTTGTCGCAGTGTATCTGGGGGACATGGGTTTCCTCTCTGATGATCCTGGTGAAGGGGTTCCTGGGTTCAGGGCTGAGTGAGCCCCCCTCCACCTCCACTGCTGTCAGAGGGATGTAGTCCTTCCCATCCTGAAGGTAAACACACACCGATTACACTCTCAGACCTCACACTCTCACCTCATACACACAAAATAAGATGAACAAACTCACATACCGTGCACCAATACCCTCATAAATACACTAGCACACATAACACATGTATGTACACAAACAGACCTGATGAGCGCTGGCCTGTAGCAGGTTTCCCAGATGTTCTACGAGCTCGGTGAAATTTGGTCTGTCGGTAGGTTTGTCCAGCCAGCAGTCCAACATGGTTTGATATCTAGCAGAACAATCAATACCTGGTCATTTGTTAATTCATCACTGCAAAACACTGCAATGGTGTCACATTGTTGTCTATGGCTTCTTGTGGCAGATTCTATTGGCAGATAATTGTACTTCACAGTCATAATGGAATTGAGCAGGCTTCAGTATGTAATGTCGTGTGATATGCTGTATTTCAGTAGTCCACTCACATCTCAGTGGTGGCGTAGTCTGGTGCTCTCATCCTGGTCCCTTCCTTCAGCCTCCTGCAGAAGGCCTCATCAATGCCAACACCAGGGTATGGAGATGCCCCTGTGGTGGAGAGAACAACCGTTATAATACAGTCACAGTGTGGTCATGGTGCGGTCATAGTGCGGCCACTAAGTGGTCAAGTTGTGTTTGAAGAGGTACTGTCACTTAACTCACCCAGAGAGAAGATCTCCCAGAGCAGAATGCCAAAGGACCACACGTCGCTCTGTGTGGTATAGACCCGGTCAAAGATGGTCTCAGGAGCCATCCATTTCAGAGGGAGCCGCGCCTGTAGAGAGAATCAGTTTATAATACAGTTTATGAGACGTCGTAATAACCACTGCTAGTGACTGAGGTACGGCGTGTTCTTAGTAGCTTACGTCTCCCTTGCGGACGTAGTCGGGGTCTTTGTAGACGTCTCTGGCCAGACCAAAGTCACAGATCTTCACAACGTTGTTTTCTGAGAGCAAGATGTTCCTAGCTGCTAGGTCCCGATGGATGCACTTGCGAGAGGATAGGAACTCCATGCCCTTGGCCACCTGGAAGCTGTAGCTGATCAGGTCCTCCATGGTCAGGTGCTCCTCCCACTCACAACTCTCTGCTTGGGGTCAAATTGGGCATTTAGTAATAGCAGGGAGGTTAAATTATCACATTATCACGTCATAGATTATACATTGTGATCAGTGAAGTGTTGCATACAAATGAAGGATCTTAATTTGATCAGTCTTTTGTTGCTTAGAATTTTCCTGCAAATAGTGTATTTGAGTTTTAAAAAGGCTTCTAAAGTTTGTAATTTCCACTTTGAAATTAATTTCAGACTTGATTTGCCCTAACGAAAAATGTATCAACACCTACAAAAATGTATATTAAATATAACCCACATAATAATTCAAATTTCCTATTGTTGCAGGATTATTTTCCTGCTGTAGCACACTGGCTCAAATTAAGATCCTACATCTATATAAATCCTATTGGTGATATGTACAGTATTTGCATGTGGTGAGTATGGAGGTATAGAGCTGCAGTACCATCCTCCTCCTCTACGTGGCTAACAGAGCTCTCCTCTCCCAGTCTGGAGCAGACTGCTGTCCCAGTGCAAATGTCCAAGTGGGTGCTGGTCCCCAAACCCAGGTCCCCTTCAGTCACGTCCTCCTCCATCCGCTCCCACTGACCTGACCGAGGCCGCCTCCTCTGTAACCATGGAGAAATGGCATGTCAAAGGATCAAGGACCAAAAGTCCAATAGAAAAACAGGACTGGAAAACTCCTGGCCCAAGCAATACAACATGAAATGGAAGCTGGTAGTTTCCAGCGGCTCAGGCAGGCAGACAATGTGAGAGCATCACGGACAACAGTTGTGTAATGGTCTGAGATCAGTGTAACCACATCAGAGGCTGGCTGAGCTTTACAGACCGCTGTTGCTGGGGAATGGCTCATTTACCTTGAAGGGGCTGTACTCTCCACGCTTGCTCTTTAAATAGCTAGAGAGGTTGCCGTGTTTACAGTACTCCACAATCACCATCAATGGACCTGAGGTGAGAGGGAGGGAGAAAAGGTTCAATATCAGAGGAAGATCATCACTTCACTGGAGCACTGTAGAATGGGAATGTGTAGTAAAGTAAGGGAAAGCGTAGGAGTGAGAAAGAGAGAAAGGACATGGAAACTGAGGCCCTCTTCCCCGTTCCCAGAACATGGCTTCCTCTCTGCAGTTTGAGCAGATATACAATTAGGACAGATAGAACATGCTTGTTATTCTCTGCCTCTCACCACTAATAAAGCAGACACTTCCTGACGAACACAATGTGCAGAACACAAATGGAAGAGGAGGAGAAAGGGGTGCCAAGAAAGGTAGAAGCAGAGATGGTGAGAGAGTAAAAGAGGGGGAAAGAAAATAGGAAAGGGAATATGTGAAATATGAAATGTGTGAGTGTGTGTTCATAATGTGAAGACTCACTCCCTGGTTTGGTGCAGGCCCCCAGCAGGTTGACCACATTGAGATGATGGCCGATGTGGATGAGGATCTTCAGCTCTGACATCAGTGCACGGTACTCACTGGAGGTGGCTCCCTCTGTGGTGGGCAGAGATAAAAACTTAGTCAGCTCATTTAGTGTGTGTGTATGCCAGGGGATGAGAAGGAGGTGTACCCACCTTTCAGCATCTTGACTGCCACTGTAGTACAGGTAGTGGCTTTCTCTATGCCAAAGGCTGCTGCCTCTACTACCTGTCCAAAAGCTCCTCGCCCCAATTGGTCACCTTCAAAACATACCATATATAATTTCAGGCAGTGGATTTCAAACTTTAATCTCACCTGTGTATAACGTCTCTTTCTCCCCAAAAATGTACCCATAAGGATCTGAAAGTCTCACCGAGCTTCAGCCTGTCACGAGGGAACTCCCACTTGTTGGCGTCGTATGTGAGCCTCTCACAGTGCTCGTCAATGGGCATGTCCTCAGAGTCAAGGATGATGGACAGGTACCCTGTCTTCATGTCCCCATTATTTGGCTAGAGAGAGGGAATGGGGGATGAGAGAGAACGAAAGAGAGAGAGAGAAATGTATATATTTTTTATATATATGACATATTTTCTATAATGACCTACAGATACAGTGCCTTCAGACATTTCCCCTGATGGATGGAAAGCCCCCTTGTATGTTTATTTATGGAAGTTTGTCTATGCGAGTTTGTCATGTGGAAGTTTGTCTATGAGAGTTTGTCATGTGGAAGTTTGTCTATGAGAGTTTGTCATGTGTTAGTCCCCTCTCTGCTGGTTCATCAGTTAGAAGCCATGCCAGGCCCGGCCAGTGATGGAGGGACTGGCAGCAGAATGTGGCTCTGTTGTTCCCCAACACAAAGAAGTGTAGACACTGAGAGCTAGACCAGTCACTTCTCATCTGTCAGACCCATCCGTTTGTGTGTGTGGTGTAGTGTGTATGGCTGTGTGTGTGTGACTCTGTGTGTGGGCCTGTGCAGAGGGGTGTGGAAATGAGATGAGTAGAGCAGTCTGTCTTACTCTTTTCCTGCTGCGGATGACGAAGACGATGAGTAGCCAGAAGAACATGGCGATGACCACAGAGCCAATAGGAACAATCAGCTCGACATTAGTTTTCTCCTCTGCTCCTACAACCAAAACAATAACCATGAGTGAGTATGAAGTAGTAAGAACTACAGTAAACTGTACAAGGGTGTTTACCTCTTCATTACTCAATCGGTATACAGTGCTGCTTGAAAGGATGTGAACCCCTTGTAGAAATTACAGATTGTTTTAGTTTTTACCATGAAATCTTAATTGAGCTTTTTGATCTGACATAGCTGGTTAATATTGACCAATTCCATATGTTGGTGTAGAGGAAATCATGCGTGTAGTAGAAAAACTAAATTAAAAAGAATTAGTGCAGGTGAAAAAATAAGTAAAAGCCAAATTGCATTGGTTAAATCAAGTAGGTAAGTAGAATCAGCTGGGTAAATAATTGGGTACCAAATGAACCAATAAAAGCAGAGATCGTTAGGAAAAAGTTTGGGCGGGACTCTGATAAATAGAGGTAAGAAACCTGGTCAGTTTGTTGTTACCCATCCAGGTGAATGCAAAGCACACCATGCTGAGAGGAAAGGAGATCTCAGATGACATCAGGATGAGGGTAGTGAGAGCATATCAGCCTGGGGAAGGCTATAAAATCATCTCAAGAAGATCAAGAAGTCCATTGTGAGGCAAATAATTTACAAATGGAGAGCATTTAACATGACAGAAACTCAGCTTTGAAGTGGTCGCCCTTTCAAAATATCCCCAAGAGCCACAAGAATAATAATAATTTAGGTAAAAGGCAACCCTAACATAACATCTAGAGATTTTCAGACCTCCCTTGTTGCATCTCAGGTGACTGTGCATGCTTCAACAATGAGAAGAACACTGAATCGAAATGCCATTCATGGGAGGGTTGCTCGGGAGAAGCCTCTGCTGCCAAAAAAGAACCAAACTGCCCGTCTTAACTTTGCCAGAGACCACCTGGACAAACATGAAGGTTTCTGGAAGTCCATTTGCTGGACCGATGAGTCCAAAATTGACCTTTTTGGTCACAATCAACACCGCTATGTTTGGCAAAAACCCAACACTGCCTACCACCAAAATAACCTTATCAGAAGAGTCAAGCATGGTGGTGGGAATATCAAGAACTTGGGCTGCTTTTCCTCCTCTGGACCTGGACGACTCCACATCATTAAGGGAACCATGAATTCTGAGGTATACCAGGAGATTCTTGAACAGAACGCCAGGCCATCAGTCAAGGAGCTTAAGCTGGGCTTAAAATGAGTCTTCCAACAAGACAATGACCCAAAGCATTCAAGCAAATCTACCAAATGGCTCAGGAGAAAGAAGATTTGTGTTTTGGATTGGCCAAGTCAAAGTCCTGACCTAAATCCTATCGAGATGCTGTGGCAGGACCTGATGCGGGCACTTCACGCCAGACACCCCTCAAACCTCACTCAATTGGCTGAGTTCTGTAAGGAGGAGTGGGGGAAAAAATCTGTCAAAACAGATGTCAGAGACTGATTACTGGCTATAGGAGACGTTTACTCCAAGTTATCGCTGCTGATGGAGGTGACACAAGCTATTGACTGAAGGGGTTCACATATTTTTGCACACATCAAATCTGAATTTCTGTTAAATAAACCACTTTTATTAAATACACAAAAAAATCATATTTGTTTTTGTTTCTGTCATTTACTTTGAATGTCTTCACTACAAATTGGGATTTAGATAAGGATTTTATGTTTACTTTATAGCAAAATAATGACCAGCCCTGTAGGGTTCACAAACTTTCAAGCAGTCGGAAGTTTACATACACTTAGGTTGAAGTCATTAAAACAATTTTTTTCAACCACTCCACAAATTTCTTGTTAATAATCTATAGTTTTCGCAAGTCGGTTAGGACATCTACTTTGTGCATGACACAAGTAATTTTTCCAACAATTATTTCACTTATAATTCACTACATCACAATTCCAGTGGGTCAGAAGTTTACATACACTAAGTTGACTGTGCCTTTGAACAGCTTGGAAAATTCCAGAAAATATGTCATGTCTTTAGAAGCTTCTGATAGGCTAATTGACATCATTTGAGTCAATTGGAGGTGTACCTGTGGATGTATTTCAAGGCCTACCTTCAAACTCAGTGCCTCTTTGCTTTACATCATGGGAAAATCTAAAGAAATTAGCCAAGACCTCAGAAAAAAAATTGTAGACCTCCACAAGTCTGGTTCATCCTTAGGAGCAATTTCCAAACGCCTGAAGGTACCACATTCATCTGTACAAACAATAGTACGCAAGTATAAACACCATGGGACCAAGCAGCCGTCATTCCGCTCAGGAAGGAGACGCGTTCTGTCTCCTAGATATGAACGTACTTTGGTGCGAAGATGCTGGAGGAAACAGGTACAAAAGCATCTATATCCACAGTAAAACAAGTCCTATGTCGACATAACCTGAAAGGCCGCTCAGCAAGGAAGAAGCCACTGCTCCAAAACCGCCATAAAAAAAACAGGTTTGCAACTGCACATGGGGACAAAGATCATACTTTTTGGAGAAATGTCCTCTGGTCTGATGAAACAAAAATAGAACTGTTTGGCCATAATGACCATCGTTATGTTTGGAGGAAAAGGGGGGAGGCTTGCAAGTCGAATTACAATGTGCTTTGGCTATAAATCAGTACCAAGCTAGGAGGAACATTGTTTCGGGAAACCTGTGTGTGTGTGTGTGTGTGTGTGTGTGTGTGTGTGTGTGTGTGTGTGTGTGTGTGTGTGTGTGTGTGTGTGTGTGTGTGTGTGTGTGTGTGTGTGTGTGTGTGTGTGTGTGTGTGTGTTTGTATTGGAAGAAGGGCACTGTTGGAATTCAGGCTGTGAGCAGACCTGCTATTCTATCTAGTCATAACAAATGTTCTGGGGTCAGCATCACTCTGGCCAAAGTCAACCTGGGAAAAAAACTAGGGTGGCAACACCATAAGTCCGTGACTACAAGCTGTAGAACCCTAATGATCTACCCCCATCGTTAACGTTGCCACCATACTCCATCTCTCTCTTTCCATCTATATCCCCTTTTCTCTCTTTTGCCCAATATCTCTCTCTTGTCCTCCGCCCACGTATAAGAGGAACTTCTCGTTAGTGAGCTGAGGCAGCCTCTGTCCTCTGTCCTGCCTCGTTACCGAGGCTCACTGGCGCCTGAGAGACCCTGAGCTCTGACTGGGTGACGGGCCGGTGGCCAGAGGCCTGTGATGGGGACTGGGTCACGTAGGCCCTACAGATGTAGGATCTTAATTTAAGGAAAATAATTCTGGAGCAACATTAAATGTGAATTATTATGTGGATTATAATTAATAGAAATGTTTTGTAGGGGTTGATACATTTTTTGTTAGGGCAAATCAAGTATGACATTTTAAAGTGGAAAGTAAACACAGCAAGTTTGCATTTTCTGCTGTGCCAGGAAATTCTTAGCAACAAAAGAGTGATCAAATTAAGATCCTACATCTGTAACTGGTCACTCTCTGTACGTCTGTTTGTTTGTTTGTTGCTGTGTCTCAGTGTTCTAGGCCAGCCTCTCCCTTTGTCCTTGCTGGGCTTCTTATTGTTTGGTATTCTGAAACTCCCAGGAGGATGTGCTCTAACAGGGCCCGCTTCCTGCTCCGTGGGGGAACAGTTATTTATACACTTCATCTTTGATATAGCAGAATGTCTTAAGTGGGAGGTGAATCAGGGGAACCTTGAGGCCAGCTATAAAAAAATCTATAAATGAATGAATGGCCTATATGGGAGTTTATAAGTAAGATATCATGAGTAAAACTGAACAAATTCATTGTGGTATAAATCCCTTTTTGGTTATGCCTGTACCTTCTTTTGTTTATGGATACACCCCCAGAGAACAGGAAATACAGGCATTTTGTCATACTGCATTATGTCTGTAGTGTGATTAGTACTGGCTGTTTCCTGTGCTGTGGTCCAGTTTCCCGTAGTGGGAGGGAGAAACTGACCTTCAGTGATAAGGTAGGTCTGAGATGTGTCGCAGCCCCGGCTGTTACAGGCAGTACAGGTATACAGACCGCCGTCCTCCTTCTTCACACGCTGGATTGTCAGGGTCTGGTTCAATCGGCTCAGAATCACACCTGTGGCAAAAAAAAGTGCATGGCATTAATACCATTATTGCAATGTATGTAACACAAAGTAGAAATGGTAGCAGCAGAAGTGGTATTAGTAACCATTAGGTCATGCCATTACCTGAGCCCTCCACCACTGTTTGGTTGTGTTTGGTCCACATCACGGTCGGGGTGGGTGTACCAGTCACCTCACATATTAGCATGGTCGTCGCACTGACGTTCACTCTCTGGTCTGTCAAATTGTTCAGGATCCTCGCGGCCTCTAGAGCTAAAAAAAAACAAGAAGACAGGACTCTAAAGATTTTGCCTAGACTAGATCTAGAAACCTGTGGTACCCACGAGAGGACCTTGGTTAAGGACCTGTGAGAGTGGCCCAAGTGATTGTGAAGATGACTGATAAATATGGTCAAGGTACAGATTTGTACCTCTGAGGGTGAGGTGTCGGAGGAGACAGGTCCTCTCCCCAGTCTTGATGTTCTCCACCTGGCAGGCGTACACCCCTTGGTCCCCCCGAGACACATTGGTCAGGGGCAGCTCCAGGGTAACGTTGGTGCCCTGCAGCCCAGAGAGGACAGCCTGGGACAAGGGCTGCTGGGACAGGGACAGGCCCCGACAGGACTGCACGGCAGGGACCTGCTCTGGGTCAAACTCATTCTCCACACGGAACCAGGCCAGATTTCCATAGATCAGCCTGTCTGCCTTACACCTCAGAACCACCTGGTCCTGCTCAATGGGCTGACGGGACGGAGACACACTCAGCTCCAGACCACCTGTAGAGTAGACAATCACACGCACACACACACACTTAATCATGAGGTGTTCTCATGGACGACGCACCAATGAACACAAACAGAAAGAACAGAAAAGGCATAAAAAGAAGATTACGTGTCACATGGAAGACGATAATGCGTGAATCTTGTCCCGCTTTGTTAGAAGTCAGGCATTTGTAGAGGGCGTGGACCTTGGCTTTCTGGATCTTCAGAGAACTCACAGTCTACAGACAAAAATTATCTTTACTGTTATTTTACTAATTCATTGATATAGTAAATGACTGAGATCATTTAGAGAGGAAGGAATGGTCTTTACCTTGTGTAAGTGATCTGTGTCAGTGCTAATTCGGGCGATAGGATTCTGCCCTGTGGAATTGCTGATGTTCCTCCATTTGGTACAGTCCTCCAGCTTGACCCCAGAGTTCACCAGTCCTGACCTGCAGGACAAAACCAAAATCACTCCATTGACACACTGCTATTGTCAGACACAAAAAAATCCATATATAAGCACAGCACCGTAGATACACAAAAACAAATAAACATACACACGCACACACACACAAATATAAAAAGAGGACTATGACCTTTATAAATACAACATGTCGATCCCTGATCTATTGGTCCTTGTTCTCAGCCGTGAGATGGTTATTTCAGGAGAGGTTACGTCATTTGTTTACAGACTGGGGTGGGTGGGATTGTCAACAAAGACACACCACTACAGTACAGACCAGAACTCAAACAGAGAAGCAAGAGAACAGAGATGCATAGAAATAGACGGATTGCACGAGAGAGAGAGAGAGAGAGAGAGAGAGAGAGAGAGAGAGAGAGAGAGAGGGGAGAGAGAGAGAGAGAGAGAGAGAACATGAAAATTATCTGTGAAACGAGTAGCCAGAGATGAATGGAGTGATGGTGGTAGTGAAGGATGGAGGGAAGACGAGGAGGTAGAGACAGGGTTGCACAGGAAGAAGCCTTTAGACAGAGTAGTGCACTGGGAACAACAGGAAACCCTGACCAGGGCTGAGGAAGTGCTTGGATGTGCAGGCTGAAGATAAGACCTTACTGTTGGTCTGTACAGTAGACTGGACCATACACTCTATCACCAATGCTCACGTTACTGCATACCTGAGGGGCCCATTCACTAATCACAACCCATTATGAAGCCCCAGCTCTACCCAATCACAATTTTCCTAAGAGACTCAATCATCAAAGTTCTCTGGAATACAAGGCTATCCATAATCCATAGAGAATACTGGGATCATATAAAAATCCATACAAATCCATACAAACACACAAAGATAAGATCGGTCTTCATGTTTTCTCAGTCTAACGCTCCCTGGTGTTTTTAAATTATGCACGCAACTTATTGTGAGAAGTATGAATCACATCCTAAAATCTGATGCAGGTCACAGGGCACACTCATTGTCTCTGTTAATGCTTTCATCAACATCTAGAATGTTGATGTTCCTCCACAGAATCAACAACCTGTTAACAATGACCGTCTGAGGAGCAGCAGGGTGAGGTTACACACACACACATGCGCATGCATCATGCAGACACGCACGCACGCATGTACGCACACACACACACACACACACACACACTGAACGTGAGACTTACTGAAAGAGGAGTGGGCAGTCCTCTCTGGACATCCACTGCCATTGAATGCGTGTGGGGGTGGGGATTCCACGGGCAGTGCACCTGAGGGTGGGGCTGCTGCCGTACATGTGAACATCAGTGTCCACGGCAACCTCCTTCTCAATGATATGGGGAGGGACTGAGGAGACATGAACCATGACTTGACAGGTGCAAACTCCATATGGCCTAGGCTAAGTGCAGTGTGAATATGGCACTGGTCACATCACAGTTTAAGTCTAAGACAGAGGTACAGCATAAAGGAGAAAGAGAGATGGGGGAATTATAGGACAAATTGAAGGGAGGAGCAAGAGGGGAGAGGAGAAGACTGGAGAGAGTAATGAGAGAGGAATGTGAGAGAGGAGAGGAGGTACACACCATTGACCAAGAGCTGGACGGAGCGTCTCTTCTCTTCTTTTGTTATCTTATTGATCAAGACCACGGTGTAATTCCCAGCATCCTTTTCAGCTAGGCCAAGGATCATGAGAGAGTCCCTGGCAGGTTTAAATCTATAGTCATCCTTATAGATAGGCTGGCCATTCTTATACCTGTAGAAAGAAGGACAGGTTAAATGTACACAAATACCTAGTATACATAGAATACAATACAAACTACTGCAAGCATATACAGTATATCATTACTGTACATGATCAACGTACCATCTGACTGTAGGTTCTGGGTAGGCGTCGAACTTGACTGGGATCTTAATGGTCTGGGCACTAGCGTTCACCCCCAGAACCTTAACCCACTTGTGGTCATCGAAATCAATAAAAGGCTTTTCTAATGACAACAAAAACAACATAAACATTGTCAGCTACCATCGTCATCAAAACAATTTAATGTCACAAAGTAACATAATGGATTATTGTGCAATAAATCCAGACCAAGGGTAATTATTAATATAAGACAATAAGAGGAGATCTGCAAAAAAGTGTAAAAACCTCCAGACTATGTACCTTGCACAACAGATGTGGCTTTAACCACTAAGTGTACCTACCAAAGACCACAAGAGATGCAGATGCAGTTTTGACCATTTTTCCACTGGAGGCTGTGCAGGTATACTTTCCTGTGTAGTTGCTGGTCACGTTCTCCACTATGAGTGTGTTGGACAGTTCCAGAGAGCTCCACAGCTTCTTCTTGTGTGACGTGGTGTAGGTCCGAACAGAGCCATTCACTGGGGCCTGCAAGTGGGGCAGAAAGAAGAGTGAGGGGATAAAAGCACTGTAAATCAACCTAAAGACTGGCATAAGTGAGAAGACAACACCATGAATTATATAAGGGCAGCATTCAACTGAAGTTGTGTTTAAAAACATTCCTGAAAGCAGGAAGTAAGGAGGAAACCTTGGGAGTAAGAGGAAGGGAGATATCATATGGTATCCCTCTCTTGAATGGAATATGTCTATGGTGAGTCAGTTTAGTGTCAGTATCATCACCATGTCTATGATTTCCGTGTTTGGTGGAATGTGATGAGTAACATGTCAGTCAATAAAGCCCGAGCCAGTGATTTCATGTGCATTTAGTAATCACAGTCTGTCTATAAGAGTGGGCCATGCAGGGTACTGACCAGGCTGATAGGGTGTGTCCAGGTGAAGTCCATGGCCACGTTGAGCTCTGTGTAGGCAGTGCAGTTTAGCACCAATCTCTCTCCCACAGACAGCCTCTCATGTGCTGGGGTCAGGGTGAGGTCATAGATCTTATATCCTGCGGAAAGGGGAGGGGAGACACAGCGGAGTGGTGAGCAGGCTATTGTTCTCCTGAGACTCACAAACACACACATGCATTAAGTTAAATAAACACTAACTTAGATTGACAGTTTCAATGACACCTTGGTAAGTCCTACATACAGTGGATCAAATAGGATTCATACACTAAACTAAAACCTAACTCACTTACCAACAACTGCAACAATATAGATAGGTGACTTGTAGGTCTCATTGCGTATGTGTGTCTGACAGAAGACCACTCCAGCATAGCTGATCAGGTGACTGGGGACTGAGAAACCCTTCATGCTATCCCAAAAAATGTCCTTCCCGTTTGGATAAAGTTCTTTCTTAGGATACTTCTGACGAAAAAGGACACAATAAAAAAAGAAAAACTAATTACAGATTCATCACAACATTGCATCGACTTGACAAAAATGAGTAAAGTAGGTTCTTTGCTAGTGGTGCTGACCGACCAACCCTCACATGGAAATGATGAGTGATGTTTCACCATTTTATCAGCCCTGGCTAGGTCAGAGGGCATTGGGGTTTTTCCAACACTCATTTTCAGTAAAATGTCCTATGAACCATACAGGCCATATACGAGGTCCCAGAGTTCTAATACTGACTGAAGGTGGGGACAACCCAGACAGGAAATGGAAACTCAGTTTATTATTCCCCTGAACTGACATGAAAACAATGCAACAGACTCAGAATCTCAACTGACATTACCTGCTGCCCACAAAGCCTACAGTCTAAAAAACATACCTGAGAGAGCAAGGTCTTTACCAACTGGCTTTGTTGACAGAGTAGAAGCACACATGTAGACCACTTCATGTAGTTAGACTAGAGGAAATGCAGGTATGAGGTGAAGCAGTCTTAGTTGTCAACTTTAGACAAAATAAGACGCGATAGAATAACTTCTGGAATATATTGCATGTATCCCATACTGTACATGTGTTTTAATGTCTTTAAATACATTCTCCAGAACATTGGCAACTACTAAGTCATTTTTAAACCTGCCTTTTTGGACTGGATATGTCAATGTGTAGTTCATACATGTACAATCTATTAGCAGAATTACTGTCTTGCCTCAATTAGCCATGGAATCCTTAAAGCGACTGTTTTTCTGGAAGCTGTGCTGTGCAATTTTCCCTACATTTTCCCCCACTTGGGTCAGCCCCCTAACATTTTCGAGTTCTAACCAATGAGGTTCAGTCCCCGCCATTTGAGTGACAGCTAGCAAGATGCACACACAGCGGAGCGAGAGAGAGCAATGATGTAGGGCACATATCTGCACATACAGTATGTGACATAGTGAGCAATTTTCAGGGGCCACTTTTGGCTGGTGAGCTCTACTCTAGTAGGCCTTAAAATGTCTGCCCAAATGGACAATAAAGTCAGTGGATCTGTCCTTACGGTATGTAGCGTGACATTGAGATTTTCCACGGACCCTAGGCATGGGATGACCACCGGCACACCCTCACTGATGAACACAACGTCATAGTCCTTGTCAGAGGGCACAAATGGCACTTTATAGTCTGAAATAAAACACAAATACATAAAGGAGTCATGAGACATCATGAGTCAACAGCATACACTGTATGTAATCCATACTGTACATACATCAGATCAGGTAGGCTCATTATTAAGGCAGCTCTAAGCAGCTCTGGGGTCAGATAGTAAAGATTACTCATTGGGTCACGCTTGAGGGATTCGGTAAGCCTACTTGTCATTCCAAAGTGAGGTAATGATGATGCACACCTTGGACATGGACATAAACGGCCACAGAGGTTTTTCTGTCTTCCACCGCCAGGTCTCTGTAGGAGCACTGATACTTCCCAGTCTCATTGACGGTGGCCGAGGAAATGTGTAATTTGATGCAGAAGAACCCTGACCCACTGCAGTCTACTATGGAGAGACGACTGCCAGCACGGCTGCGATTATAGGATGTGGTCCATTCCAAGTTCTGACGGCCACTGCAGATCCAAAGAACAGAGTGAGAATGATGTAGGGGAAAAGTTTGATGGATAGATGGATGGATGACTTATATGGAGATTCATTATGTGAGGTATCAGAGGTAGTTGATATCAGTTTTAAGACCATTTGAGTTATGTTTGCGGCCATATTTGCCAGGCTTCTGGAGAAGAGAGACCCATCAGGTTCCAGTATGTCTCACCTGCAGGTGATCGCCAGTGTGTCTGAGGTGTTGATCCTGAGGACTTTCTCCTGGATGCTCAGTGTTGGGGGGGTCAGGCATGAACCGGAGTTCTAATGCTGTAGGAATGGAGGTGTAAACAGTCAGTCAATCACCCTGATGATTGACTTATCTCAACAGTTCAGTCAGCATTAGCACACAGTGGAGATCAATAGGAGACTGCTCACTCTCATTTTAAACCAACCTTAAATCATGTGTATAGAAACACGTAGAGTGGGAGACTCCCGGAGTGTAGAGTGCGAGTGATGTCTGAACATGAAATCAGATGTGTAATGGTTCCTATCCCAACTATGGTTATGCTCTCCAAAATCAAATCTCAGAATCCACACCAGACTCCTCAAACACACTAGTTTATTCTCTGCAACTAGAATGCTGATAGCTAGAACACATCATAATACATTTGTAATTCAATGATAAAATAAAGTTTCATGAATCATTCCAACAGTGGATCGCACAGATGGGAGAAATGCTTTGCATCCATGGCATGGACTCTATGGACTCTGTGGCTATTTTTCCACTCCTGTAGCAAATGGCGGAGCGGAGCTGTGTCAAAACAGGAAGCCAGGGCAGATGGGCCGGGTCAGGCTCAATAGCCCAGCTCTGTGTCGCCTAAGGTGGGGTTCCTGTTCCAGAGGATACGGCCTCCCAGAGAGGGCCTGGACACATACTTTACATGCAGAAATGTGGAATATTTAGCCCCAAATTATCCAATGTTTATGGAACAGTTCAATATTACTGATGTCTTTGATTAGCGTACTGATCAAAGAATATGAAAATGAAGTGTAGCACCAGAGTATTGAGGGGAGGAACATGTGTTGTCTCAATGGTCATTTGCTATACTGCCTCAAATGAGGTGTCAAAATGGATTGTTAAAAGGATCGAGGGCCAAGGGCCAGGGGTAATGAGGGCCACAACAGAATGTGGGGCCAAAAGGAATTGTAACTGACCTACGCACATAAGAATAATCAAAGCCACTGTTAACACATTGTAATTATGTAATGCATCACATTTTATACCTGCCAACTGCACTTGTGGATGTTACCAATTATTACACAATTTCTACTAATTGATGGTCAATCAGTCAACTATGTTCTGTTATATTGTCTACTGCCTTAGTGAGATAGAACCAACATTTTCAAGTTCAGACTTTTATACCAAACAAAAAATCCCTGAAATTATTTTAAGTTCTTATAACCATCTAAATACAGTTGTTAGTTTTAGTAAAGTCAAAATAAACCACAATTGAAACACATAAAGGTAGCCAAAGATCCCAATGTTTTCGGAACATATTAAACTTAATAATTTTGATCAATATTCTTTCTGTTTTAATCTTACCAATCACCCTGCTGACTCCCAGAAGAATGGCCACGAAATATAAAGTCATGACGGAGAATGCCTTTGCCATCGTCGACCATAGAGATGGATTGTCCCCGCATGAACACGCAATACTCAAAGTTCACAACAGAAAAGTAATCCAAGGCTATCCGTTCATCACCTCTTCATGAAAACTGACGATATTTGTCTATTCCAATGGATCCCAAAGTTACAAAATGCTGAGCCCAAAACACAAGGAACTGAATAAAATAGATAATCCCACTTCACAGCAGTGCAACTAGGTTACAGTCTGACGGTGAGTCGTGCTCAACAGTTTGGCTGAGATGATGGGTCGCTCTGAGGAAGGATGGAGCGCAGATAGGAACGGGCAGTGGAAACGCGCTGTAGCGGAAAGAGGAGGGAGAAAGAGGGAGACAACGCAAGGGAGGAGCAAGCGTCCCATTCTCCTCAGCCCCCGGTCCGTTAACTCTCAATTTAACTGACCTGTTTCAAAGAAACTTGGATAAGTCTACCCAAATAATTAGGGTCAAAGACTAGATCTATAGGGAAGGAACTTTGTGTTGTGCAACACAATCTCACACTCAATTCGTACAATTATGTACAAAAAGTATTTCAGCAGAATTCATGCTGTGCGGCTTAATTTGTGTGAAAATACAGCAATTTTTGTGCGACTTAATTAACAGGAAAACACATTTTTGGGAGGCAAACTTCAGAACATTCTTTTGAAAGTTATTGGAACAATGCTTTTCGCGCAATGGTGTTCTACACTACCTTGTTTTGTGTCCCACATTTATTTATATATATAAAAAAACGTGTTAACAACCCAATATTGCTTCTTAAGGATCCACCCCTTTTTTTCAATTTTCGCCTAAAATGACATACCCAAATCTAACTGCTTGTAGCTCAGGACCTGAAGCAAGGATATGCATATTCTTGATACCATTTGAAAGAAAACACTTTGAAGTTTGTGGAAATGTGAAAAGAATGTAGGAGAATATAACACATTATATCTGGTAAAAGATAATACATAAAGAAACATGCGTTTTTTTGTATTTTTTTCTACCATCATCTTTGAAATGCAACAGAAAGTCCATCATGTATTATTCCAACCCGGGCGCAATTTAGATGTTGGCCAATAGATGTATGTGCAAAGTTTTAGACTGATCCAATGAACCATTGCATTTATGTTCAAAGTTTTGTGTCAAGACTGCCCAAATGTGCCTAATTGGGTTTATTAATAACTTTTCAAGTTCATAACTGTGCACTCTCCTCAAACAATAGCATGGTATTATTTCACAGTAAATTGAACAGTGCAGTGAGATTAACAAGAATTTAAGCTTTCTGGGAAATGTATCTTGTTACTTACAACCTCATGCTAATCGCATTAGCCTACGTTAGCTCAACCATCCCGTGGGGGACACACCGATCCTGTAGAGGTTAATCAACCAGGTTGTCACCAAAATACTTATAATATAATAGTTGCCTTAAGTTTTTTCAATCTTTTTATTAATGCCAATGCTGTATTCTATGCTTGTTTTTGGGAGGTGCTATGTCAGATTTAATAAGGGTTACCAGATTGGATTAAAAAGCTGTTTTTCTCTAGGTTTTTTGTGGTATTGATTAAGGTATTTGGTTGGGGAATGGGGACACATTTTCATGTTGGGAAATTCATTCATCAATAAATGTGGGGAAACAGAAGACCTGCAAAAAAATGTTGGTTAAAATTCCCTTTATTTGCAACTATAACGAGTTTGGGCTATGATCAATTAAGTCATATGAATGCAGTTAAACAGCTTAATGTAAAATAATGAATTCTGTTGACTTACACTTATGGCACTTCCAAGGCCAGGTTATTACGGTTGTGTCAATCATGTTATATACTTAGGCTATTGTAACAAGGCATATGCCAGCATTGTAGGCCTACTGCCTCTGCCCAGAGGCCTACTAGGCTTTCACAGCAATGGCTATTAGATCTAACTTTGCCACAAATGAGCCCTGATTAGAGTCCCTGTTGCAGCTTTCACTTTCTTCTGCTACATTGGTGGCAGCATTGGGATCATGTCCAGCTCACGTGTAGTTATGTGATCTACTGGTGGGAACCATTCTGTTTTTCAACATCGTGTTAGGTGTAATTACATTGATATATCTAGTGAACAATGGATGAGCAACAATGGGCGTGACAGATAGAAGTAGTCACTACAGCTGTGATCAAGCCTCACATCAAAGTTACCTGAAGCTTCCTGACACCCAGGACCTATATACCAGGCGGTGTCGGAGGAAAGCCCAAAAAATGGTCAAGACTCCAGTTACCCAAGTCATAGACTGTTCTCTCTGCTACCGCACGGCAAGCGGGTACCAGAGCGCCAAGTCTAGGACCAAAAGGCTCCTTAACAGCTTCTACCCCCAAGCCATAAGACTGCTGAACAATTCATCAAATGGTCACCCGGACTATTTACATTAACCACTTGTTTTTACACTGCTGCTACTCACTGTTTATTATCTATGCATAATCACTTTACAAATTACCTCGACTGACCTGTACCCCCGCACATTGACTCGGTACCGGTAGCCCCTGTATATAGCCTCGTTATTGTTCTGTAATTTTCTTGTTACTTTTTTATTTTATTTTTTACTTTAGCTTATTTACTAAATATTTTCTTAACTCTATTTCTTGAACTGCATTGTTGGTTAAGGGCTTGTAAGTAAGCATTTCATGATAAGGTCTACACCTGTTATATTAGGCGCATGTGACAAATAAAATGTGATTTGATTTGATTTGAAAGTGCTATGCCCTGACCAGTGTTTTAGAACAAATTCCTCTGTGTTAACTTAACTTGTTAACTTAATTCACTATCCACAAACAAATACCTTCTGATTTGTTGTGGAAATCGATATATTGCATTAGATTTTTTTTAGAACTGCCAATATTCAGGTCATTTAAGTTAAATAAGTCAAGTCAAGAGTTGGCTATAATATGAGTACAAACAGAGTGTGTGAATGTGTGTAAGGGTATGTGTGCGTGTGTGTGTATGATGGTGTGTATTATAATTTCCCATCATAAAAATGTATCCCCATTCCCCAGTCAAATACCTTAAATGATACCAAAAAATAAAATAATAATCTGTATTTTTTTCCAATCTGGCAACCCGCATAAAATTTGATATAGCCTTGTATAAAATGCATTATGAAAGAAATTGTGTAATGTACATGAAAAAGTGAAGCCTTGTATTAAATGCATCCACGAAATATGAAACGTGTTATGAAGAAAATTGTGTAGGCCTACTGTTGCCTACATAAAAAAAGAGCTGTTCTGACTACAAGTGCACCATTATTGTCACGTCCTGGCCATAGATAGCCCTCTGGGTTCTCTATGGTGGTTTTGGTCAGGACGTGACTAGGGGGATTATTTGTTCTATTTGTTGTATTTCTATGTGTTTGTATGTGTATGGTTCCCAATTAGATGCAGCTTATTGTCGTTGCCTCTAATTGGGGATCATACTTAAGTTGTTCCTTTTTCCATCTGTGTTTGTGGGTTATTGTTGTTTGTTAGTGCCGGTGTGCACTACACGTATGTGATGATCAGTTGTTGTCTTTATATATTTTTTTTTAAGTTTTATTTGGAATAAATTATGTGGAACTCTATACACGCTGCGTCTTGGTCCATCCTTAACGACGATCATGACAATTATCCCAAAGTATTAAGTGAAAACAAGCATAAAATACAGTATTGGCATGAATAAAAAAAAGGCAGTAATAAAGAAAAAAACAATATAAAGCTACTATTATATTATATATTGTGTCGTTAACACATTCGTTTTTTTATATAAATAAATGTGGGACACATTGTGTTGAACACCGTTGCCCATCATGCATTGTTCTAATAACTTTAAAAAGATTGTTCACGAAGTTTGCCCCCCAAAATGTATTTTCCAGTGAATGAAGTTGCAAAATAATGTGTCTTTCCCTACAAGTTAAGTTGCACAAAATGTTGTGTCTTTTCACATGAAAAGCCATGTTAAGCCACACAAAAATGAATGAAATCTGCTGAAATACTTTTTGTACATCTTTGCACATGAATTGATTGTGAGATTGGGTTTTGAGATTTTCCACACAGCTACTCAGGCGCCATCACTCCACTCCAGCAATATTGGCCTATGTCGTGTCATATATATATATATATGCCTGTAGTATTTCACAATCTCACTTCCCAATATAATTTTTGTGCTCACCTCACAAACACACTTCCTACACATACAGTATTTTCCCCATTAAAATGTTTGCTTATCGATTGAATTTAGCTATTAGGAGTAGATACGTTTTAAATCTACTCAATATACTGAAGGGGAAATAGCCTACAATAATCAAAGTGCATTTGATTGGTGAGTAACATGATTAAATAAAAAACACTTGGGAGAAGACATGGGAAGGAGATACCACCGAATAATGAGAAGGAGAGTATGCTGATATTCTAGGCTTCTTATTGAGTAACCATGTTGCCTCAGAAGCAGTCACTATGGTCTGGCTCAGAGTAGGCTATGAAGAAGGACATTACTAATCAAGGAAACACTGGTAGTGTGATCCTGTTACACATAACTTAGATGTGCCGCATGTTTAAGAGGATGATTTTTGATAATCTTAAATGATTCCTGATGATTTTGCAGTTGGAGCTTCTGTCATTCATGGCCAAATTGTTATTTGAAACATTGTTTTGTTATTTTAGCTGATAATGCTGATGGGGTGGTGGGATGTGGGCCCCATTGCTGTTTGCTGTTGGGAGTGGATGTGGGGGGTTGTATGTCAGAATGTAGGTCTCCCATCTCCACATGTTTCCTGTCCCGGTCACTTCTGCTGGGACTCTGCCACCTGAACCGCCTGCCCTCCTCCTAGCCAACACTTCCTGGCGGGCACTCCAATTCCGACAGGGCACTTAGAACCGGAACATTTCTTTTTTTCTTCTTCTGTTGTTGGATTCACAATACAAGGTTCTAATTGTTCTCTACTCAACAAAGAGAATTAGAGAGAGAGAGAGAGAGAGACTGAAAGAATAAAGGGTGGTGAAAGAGAGAGAGGCAGGGGCTCTTGAGGGAGAGAGAAATGTTGTACCAGAAGATAATGATCCTCTATGTTTATGAGTTATTTGGGTGTTGCTGGATGGGGAGCACATATCTCACAGTGGGAAAAAAACAGGGTTGTGATTCCTGCTAGAGATTTGTGCAAGGTTTTCCAGTGGTTAAAACAAAAGACCACTGCCCTTGTTCTAAATGTGCACCTTGATTTACCCACCCATATGTACCCCCTGCCAAAGTCAGACAGATGTGGGACTCCGTTCCTGTTCTCTCAACAGACAGGCCACTGGAGAAGGAAACAAAGAGAGGAGTAGAAACTCAGCGCTCATACAGTTTATGTGGAGTACTATAAAATAACAGATACTGGCTGTGCTGAGAGTGGTACAGTAGAACATAACGTTATGACTAGAACTACTGTTCCCTGAAGGAGGGAAACGAGGTACAACATATTATGGGGAGTTGCACTCTCGCGACTTTGGTTGAAGGATATACAATCACGCTTGACAAGGCGAATGAAATCATACAGTTATGAATATAATAGGTATAACATAGTATGGAGAGTCAACGACCAATCATATTCACCTGAAGAAAACATAAATCAACGGGCTAATGGGTGCCGAGCCCGCTCTCAGAAGACCCGCCTTCTTGGCTATAGTACCGGGGATCGCATCCAATTCCTCAATTCAGTACCGCTCTTCAGCGAGCCCAAATCCCCTGATGGTCCGGGGCCAAAATAGTTATATTCATAACTGTACGTTCCCTTTAAGTCAGTCACTTGGTATAACATACTATGGGGACATACAATCACGCCCCAAGCCGGCTCAGAGGGTACCAAACAAGGAGGCCCACTTTAACTGTATAGTCATAATTCAACCTTTCAGGGGCCAAACCCTCAGATCCCATATCTGCAGTCGTGGGTACCTGAGACAATAGATCCCGACATCACGGAACCCTCCACGGATCCCCGCCCAACAGGCGGACTATCTCCGGGAACCAGGGTTGTCTATGCCAATGGGGAACCACCAGAATCAACAACAGACCCTCCTGACAGACCTTCTCCACAGTGGCCTGAATCAGGTCCACAGGAGGAAACGCATAGAGCAGGTTGCAAGGCCACTAATATGCCAAGCATCCGTTCCCAACGGAGCACCCAGATCCCTAATTGAGAAGAATAGATAAAAAATAGTGTTTTCTCGCGATGCGTAAAGATCTACAGTATGTCGGCCCTGCCGAACTGGTCCCATATCTGGGCAACCACCGAGGGGTGCAGTCTCCACTCCGTAGAGATAGGACCCCCCCCCTGGAAATTAGATCCGTACCCATTTTGAGAGTTTGGGAAGATACATCGCCCAGAGCATCAGGAAATGCGAACTGCTCCATAAGAGCAGATAACAGGCCAGGTTTAGGAGAGAAAGACCGCGTCCCCCCCTGCCTGTTGATATACGCCACCGCCGTCCTGTGGTCGGACCATACCAACACATGCTAGCCCTTCAACATTGGAAAGAAACACCTCAGCGCCAGCAAAACAGTCAGTAGCTCTAAGTAATTGATATGCAGCGCCCTTTGTGCTGTTGACCAAATCCCTCTTTCTGAGTAGCCAACACACAGAGGTTCCCATCCAAGTAAAGATGTGTCTGTTGTGATCACCTGCGGGATATTACCAGGCCCATAACAACAGCAGTCGCGGGTCCCTCCAACGAGTCAATGCCCTTAGGCATGATGGGGATACCTTGAGCAACCGATGGCAGTGGCAAGATATGTCCGGACGTGTAGCAATCACCCAACAGAAGCATCAACAGAAGTTCTAGAGGCACCACAGCTATCAGAGAGGAACTGTGCAAGACAGAGTAAGAATGCGAAGTGTGAGGATTTAGAAATTGCAAACCTTGAGGTGCTTGTTTAAAACAAGTCCAGGATGCAACGTTCCATCGCTCTTGGGAACTAAGAAGTACCAGCTGTACCAACCACTCTGTACATCTGAACACTGAGGAACCTTGGGTAGAAACAATGTGCTTTTGTGGTACTACCGTTCAGATACCCGACCCACCCTGGGTTTGGGGACTTCGGCAACCAGTAACTTGCCCCCATTGACCGAGCCACTTGGGAGCACTGTTGCCATAGTAAATTCTTGGGGAGGAGGGCCCCAAGAACATGCCACCTCCCCGGGCCTCCAGCTAGGGTTGAGAGGTCTGCTACTTCCCCCGCACAGCTTTCATAACACTTTCCTTTTGACCCTGCACGGCTTCTTTTCCAAGACGTTTGCCACTGCCAAGAAGCACCAAGACGGTCAAAAACCGACCTCGAAACCACCCCCTGGCCCGGGGCAACCCGCCTCTGGTCTGGGCCCTTCACGCCTCTGGAATTGCCCGAGCAGCCCTTGTGAAGGTTTTGTCTGGGAGAAGGACCAGTAGAGTTGCGTCCTGTTTTTGTTACTCCTCAAAACGAGCCTGTAAGGACTTCAAAGCCGAGACAAACAACATTGTCAGCAAAACTGGCTTATCCAAATGCATCCACCTGTCCCTCTGGAAACACACCCTCAGCCTGGTACACTTTGTCCAGCTGATCCGCAGAGAACCGCCACTGTTTACTCGGAAGCACCGTGTTAGGATTAGCCCACTTGTTAGACTCTGGATTTAAGTCACTTGCCAGCTTTCCATCCATCGGCAGTGTGCAAACGAGCCTTGCCTCCTCCATACTCTCAACATTCATGAACTCGCCATAACCTGGTAGCACCAGCATTACTGAATGAAGGGAATCCCAGGTCGCCTTTAAAGAAGGGTAGCAACGCTTCACTGCTGCAATTACAGGAGGTAAATACAGTACCTTCCCCCAAACCTATAGGAACTCCGATGCGGTAGGAGAAGACGTCCAATCCACCCCCAGGTGATCCTCCACCCCTACGACACCTCTCCATCAAAGGCGCATTAACTTCTTTGGGAGCAGCGCACGGGGTGACGGTTTTGGAGAGCCTGGCATGCCCAAAGTAAAATGCCTCCCATTCAGGCCCAGAAAATAGGATATGCACATATTTATTACCATTGGATAGGAAACACTCTGAAGTTTCTAAAAGTGTTAACATTTTGTCTGTGAGTAAAACAACGGATATGGCAGGTGAAAACCCGAGGAATTTCTGTCCTGGAAAAAGTGGTTTTGACACATTGCCTCATTTGGAACCCCTCCCTTATGAAAGGTGAAAGAACCACATCCGTGGTTCTTTCACCAAATCTTCTTCTGTTCGGTTGTCTTCCATGATAAAGCCATGAAACACTGTCTAAAGACTGTTGACATCTAGTGGAAGCCATAGGTACTGCAATCTGGGAGCTATTATACTGGAATTTCAATAGGAAGCCTATCAAACTGAGGAAATGTCACCAAAAGAAAAATTCTGGACAGTAATTCCTCGGGTTTTCACCTGCTATATCAGTTCTGTTATACTCACAGACATTATTTTAACAGTTTTAGAAACTTCAGAGTGTTTTCTATCCAATAGTACTAATTACGTGCATATCCTATTTTCTGGGCCTGAGTGGCAGGCATTTTACTTTGGGCACGCCAGACTCTCCAAAACCGACACCACTGCTGCTGATCCCTAATTAAACATGGACAAGCTTCCAACATACGTTGTGCTTCTGTGAGACTGTATAGCCTGCATGAAGCCCCTTTAAGGGCTCTGGCAGTGGCTCATGTAGTATCCTGCTTGGACCGTGACCAAACTTGGGGGCACTGTTGTCACAGTAATGTTTTTGCGGAGGGGCATACTGGTCACTCACTGGTCACGCACTGGTCACATCGTCACGTCTAGTGAAAATATTAGAACTCTTGGTAAATTCTTACCTGAGGTCCTTTTGAGATAGAAAATGTATTCTAAATGCTCACCAGTCAGGCTTTAGGCAAGGACACAGCACAAACTCGGCTGCTTCTCTAGTCATAAATTACATAGTTAACGCACAAAACAGGAAACAGCACTGCAGCTGGTTTAAACAGCACTGCAGCTAGGCCCTTTACTGTTCACTTTTTACATGAATAATGTTGGTCTGTTCCTGAATAATAATAACTGGGACTTACATCTCTAAGTGGATGACACAGTTATTTATTCCCGTGCCCCCGCAGTGCAGTAGGCCATTCACGACCTTCAGCATGGCTTTGATTAAATTCAAGAATCGCTCATCGATCTTAAATCAGTGCTAAATTATGATAAAACCACATTTATGTTTTTCTCCAGGTCTCGTAAAATGTATCCTAAACACCTGCGTATCTGTACCATGAGAGGAGACCAAATTGAGCAAGTCCCTCATTGTACTGTAAGTATCTAGGTATTTGGATTGACAATAAGCTGTCCTTTAAAACACACACTGATAAGCTGAATAAAAAGTTGCGAGTAAAGATTGTTTTCCTGTATAGAAATAAAAATCCTGTCTCACTTTTGAAAATAAAAGAAAGATGGTTTAAGCAACACTCCACTCAGTAATTGACTATGGATAGTCGATCTACATGCACGCGGCAGCCTACAGTATGTGTTAAAACCAGAAACTCCCATACTACTTCACCTCACTAGTAACTATAAGACTCAATCTCAAACCTGGTTGGTACTAGAGGTTCTACATGTCTCCTCTGAGTTAGAGAAGACTGCTTTCAGTTACTATGCCCCTCAGTCCTTGAATGACCTACAGGTCAATCTAAAACTTGATTATTTGGTCCCAAAAGGTGAATTTATGGCTCTGATAAAAAAAATGTGACCAATGAAACTGCACTTGTTTTGATTGATTGTATGTATTTGCTTCTACTTCCCTTTTGAATGTAACAAAACTTATTTTAAATATTGTAACTGTAATTTTGTGGTGATCATGCTTAAATGTGATGCTCATATTGCTTGTACTGTTGTTCTCAGGGCACCATTGGAAAGAGACCCTGCTCTCAATGGGTTCCCCTGATTTAATAAAGCATTATAAATAAATAATCAAATAAAACTCAGACCCGTGCCAAAGCCCCTCGCTCCGGGGGTTACCCCAGCCAAGTCCTCATCAGAGGTGCCAAAAAACCCTGCTTCTTCCACTCCCTCCATCTCAAGGAATTGAAAATAGGAATGGGATTGCCATAACGCCGGGGAAAACAAAGCAAGTTTCACTCGCCAGAAGTTAAGCATGCTAGCCAACGTTAGCCAAGAGACGTTTTATTCTAAACTAGGCTAGTTAGCCTTTTTGACCGCAGCACGGTCCGTTTAGAATAAGCAAGCAACTTAACACTATGTATATTAAACAAGAGAGCTACCACAGCAACTCCACCATGGGGAGGGAGGATTAGTTAGTAATAGCTAGCTCGTCTTGACGAGTAGCCAACCTGTCTAGCAACCTGAGTAGCCAACACAGCACATACTTAGCTAGCCGTGTCTCGAAAGTCCACGTAGGACCGAATCACCGAGGTGGGACCGGACCCTTCATCAACAAGTCTTGGAAGAGAGGCAAGTGGTGCTTGACCGAGGCAGACATAGGTGGCGGGGGGTTACCACAGAACCTGGCCACCCTCTCTCTTTGAGTAGCCTCCCGTAACCGGCAACAGAGCGCACGGGAGCCGGGTTCGGTGTTGGCAGCCACAGCACACCCCACCCCAGGCAGACAACACATTTGCTAAGACAACTCAATCCATCTCTGCTTTCTGCACCTCGGTCCAGGCGAGGTACCAGCATCCGGGAAAGAAAAGTCGCCATCGGTAATTCCAAGCTGCCTCAAGAATGCTACACGTCTTTCCAGGGAGTTTGTACGCAGTACGTGGCAATGCACACACAGACTGTTTGAGCGAGGGCCGCCTAAGCAAGCTCCAAGCCAAGACAAACTACACATAGACCGGGAGTGTCTTTCAAAGAAATGCTATAGCCACATGACTGGGAGCATGATCTCGACCCCAAACCCGCCTTAGCCATTGCCGTCTCTGTCGTTTTCGTAGCCATCTTACTCATTGCACCAGCAAATTGAAGAATAACTAATCGTTCGTGATTAGAAAACTTATAAGAGCGAGTACAAACTCTAGCTCTACCACTACGGGAAAGTTTAGTTTGCACAACATAAGACAGTCTCGTTTTCCAATTGTTTGTTTTAGTATACAGTAGTAGCGTAAATCTTTTTTGCTCACACCAAGGTGAAGAGCGGATTAATTGAAGGAATGAATCCAAGGCTCACACTTTTGGAAGGCAGGACTTTCACCGAGGCGCAGATTTCATTGGCCTTGTTAGGTGTGATTGCATATCCTTCAACCAAAGTCGCGAGAGTGTGACTCCTCATAGTATCTTATACCGAAGTTGATGGACTGAAAGGGAACTAAATGTTTCTCCCCTACCATTTCTTAGTTGGTGCCACACTCCTTTTATCCAGGCTGTGCCTTGGTCTCTATAAAATAAGTATACTGCTGTGGGGTCATGGGTATGACATTAACAGTTTTCATGACTGTGGACAGTGTTAATTGATGTGCCCCATGCACATGGCATTTACAGTACAGCCAAACCTGATCATACAGTGCATAGCTGAAATGTAGTCACAAAACTCTAGCTAGGGGAATGAAACCTATCCTTCAGTATTTTACTGTATTGTCTTGGCTTGCATTAGTACCGTTAAGGCTTAGGGCATGCTCTGTGACAGGGGTCACAAGGGCCCTTTCAAATTTGACTTTTGATACTTAAGTATATTTTAGCAATTACATTTACTTTTGATATTTAAGTATATTTAAAACAAAATACTTTTAGACTTTTACTTAAGTAGTATTTTTTCTGGGTGACTTTCACTTTTACTCGAGTCATTTTCTATTGAGGTATCTTTACTTTTACTCAAGTATGACAATTGGGTACATTTCCCACCACTACATACTATATAACACAATGCTGAAGGCATGAGTGTGTGCATGTGTGCTATAATAACATTTCTAAGAACCTCAAAACACCATCTACAGTGAGGGAAAAAAGTATTTGATCCCCTGCTGATTTTGTATGTTTGCCCACTGACAAAGAAATTATCAGTCTATAATTTAAATGGTAGGTGTATTTGAACAGTGAGAGACAGAATAACAACCAAAAAATCCAGAAAAACACGTGAAAAATGTTATAAATTGATTTGCATTTTAATGAGGAAAATAAGTATTTGAACCCCTCTCAATCAGAAAGATTTCTGGCTCCCAGGTGTCTTTTATACATGTAACGAGCTGAGATTAGGAGCACACTCTTAAAGGGAATGCTCCTAATCTCAGTTTGTTACATGTATAAAAGACACCTGTCCACAGAAGCAATAAATCAATCAGATTCCAAACTCTCCACCATGGCCAAGACCAAAGAGCTCTCCAAGGATGTCAGGGACAAGATTGTAGACCTACACAAGGCTGGAATGGGCTACAAGACCATCGCCAAGCAGCTTGGTGAGAAGGTGACAACAGTTGGTGCGATTATTCGCAAATGGAAGAAACACAAAAGAACTGTCAATCTCCCTCGGCCTGGGGCTTCATGCAAGATCTCACCTCGTGGAGTTGCAATGATCATGACAACGGTGAGGAATCAGCCCAGAACTACACGTCACCAGCTGGGACCATAGTCACCAAGAAAACAATTGGTTACACACTACGCCGTGAATGACTGAAATCCTGCAGCGCCCGCAAGGTCGTCCCCCTGCTCAAGAAAGCACATATACATGCCCGTCTGAAGTTTGCCAATGAACATCTGAGTGATTCAGAGGACAACTGGGTGAAAGTGTTGTGGTCAGATGAGACCAAAATGGAGCTCTTTGGCATCAACTCAATTCGCCGTGTTTGGAGGAGGAGGAATGCTGCCTATGACCCTAAGAACAACATCCCCACTGTCAAACATGGAGGTGGAAACATTATGCTTTGGCCGTGTTTTTCTGCTAAGGGGACAGGACAACTTCACCGCATCAAAGGGACGATGGACGGGGCCATGTACCGTCAAATCTTGGGTGAGAACCTCCTTCCCTCAGCCAGGGCATTGAAAATGGGTCGTGGATGGGTATTCCTGCATGACAATGACCCAAAACACACGGCCAAGGCAACAAAGGAGTGGCTCAAGAAAAAGCACATTAAGGTCCTGGAGTGGCCTAGCCAGTCTCCAGACCTTAATCCCATAGAAAATCTGTGGAGGGAGCTGAAGGTTCGAGTTGCCAAACGTCAGCCTCGAAACCTTAATGACTTGGAGAAAATCTGCAAAGAGGAGTGGGACAAAATCCCTCCTGAGATGTGTGCAAACCTGGTGGCCAACTACAAGAAACGTCTGACCTCTGTGATTGCCAACAAGGGTTTTGCCACCAAGTACTAAGTCATGTTTTGCAGAGGGGTCAAATACTTATTTCCCTCATTAAAATGCAAATCAATTTATAACTTTTTTTCACATGCGTTTTTCTGGATTTTTTTGTTGTTATTCTGTCTCTCACTGTTCAAATAAACCTACCATTAAAATTATAGACTGATCATTTCTTTGTCAGTGGGCAAACGTACAACATCAGCAGGGCATCAAATACTTTTTTTCCCTCACTGTACACTATGTGAAATTTGTGATTTTCACAAGTTGCAGAGAGGGACCAGAATGTGTTCAATACATCTGACTCTCAAGCTTTTGTAAACATCATCTTAAGCTTTTAATGTTCCTCATACTTCCAGCAGTCAGATCAGTGAAAATAGCCCTTTTGATCCAAGGTTAGGTCTAGGAATCGTGTTGTTGCTGTACAGCATGACTTTCATACAGCATGCCTTTTCGAAAATGGCTCCACATACCGTGTCTGGTTGCCCATTCAAACTGTGAATACTATGACTACAGTACAGCCTCATCTCTAAGAGATAAAATAGGAAACTCCAATCTGACACACACATTCATATATGCGCTACATTGCTAAACATACAATAAATTTCAAAAATTATTTGCAGAATGTTATGAAATGCCAAGAAAAACTCATTACAGTTATTGTTTTATGAAGTTTATTTCGGTTCAAAATCTACTTTGATTCATTGAGATGGATTGTTTTCTAAAAACTGTTCTCTTAAGGCTGAGGTCACCTTGTTGCACCGATCAGATTCTTTGATTTGAAAGACAATCTAATAAGCAAACATCTAACATGGGTTCAGGGATTGATATTCAATAGTTGGGTCTGTACATTACCAGAGGTTCTCACAGGCATTTCTTAGCCATCAAACATCACTTCTCTCCAGAAAAAGTCTAAATGTTACAGTCTTCTCAAACTTCTTGAACAAATTTTCTGCTGATGGCTCTTTTCACCACAATATACTCCCGACCAGTGCCAAGAGAGCCTGCTATTCCATTATGAAAAAGATAGGCAATGGCGAGAGAGGGAGAGATAAATAGACCCAATCCCCAAAACTCTCACTCTCAGCTTCGTATCCTCACATCTTTCCTCAGTCATTCAGCAGGACTGTTGATCCCCAGTTTGTGGTTCTCAGTTCAGTTTTATCCCTGTGTCATGTGTAATTAAGGATGTCTCTCTCAAAGCTGATGGTGGCGGTCTATGAGGGCACAGGACAGATGGGGCAGCCGTGGACATGGGGCCTAAGGAGGGTCCAACTCTGGCCACAGTGAGAGACGGAAGGTGGACGGCTGGGAGGGGAAGGGGACAGGAAACAGTCCACGCTTCCTCGGACAGGAAACTGCACTCCTCTAAGAGGCATCCTGGAATCAAACGCCTTAAAAGCAGGACTGTCTCTTACACACAAACACACACACAGGCCCTAAACACATTGTCACACTGTACACAAGGGAGCAGCATTTGAAACAAGTCGTAAGTTTACATACACCTTAGCCAAGTACATTTAAACTCAGTTTTTCACAATTCCTGTCATTTAATTCTAGTAAAAAGCCCTTGTCTTAGGTCAGTTAGGATCACCACTTTATTTTAAGAATGTGAAATGTCAGAATAGTAGTAGAGAGAATGATTTATTTGAGCTTTTATTTCTTTCATCACATTCCCAGTGGGTCAGAAGTACATCCACTCAATTAGTATTTGGTAGCATTGCCTTTAAATTGTTTAACTTGGGTCAAACGTTTTGGGTAGCCTTCCACAAGCTTCCCACAATAAGTTGGGTGAATTTTGGCCCATTCCTCCTGACAGAGCTAGTGTAACTGAGTCAGGTTTGTGGGCCTCCTTGCTCGCACACGCTTTTTCAGTTCTGCCAACAAATGTTCTATAGGATTGAGGTTAGGGCTTTGTGATGACCACTCCAATACCTTGACTTTGTTGTCCTTAAGCCATTTTGCCACAACTTTGAAAGTATGCTTGGGGTCATTGTCCATTTGGAAGACCCATTTGTGACCAAGCTTTAACTTCCTGACTGATGTCTTGAGATGTTGCTTCAATATATCCACGTAATTTTCCTTCCTCATGATGCCATCTATTTTGTGAAGTGCACCAGTCCCTCCTGCAGCAAAGCACCCACACAAATGATGCTGCCACCCCCGTGCTTCACGGTTGGGATGGTGTTCTTCAGCTTGCAAGCCTCCCCGTTTTCCTCCAAACATAACGATGGTCATTATGGCCAAACAGTTATATTTTTGTTTCATCAGACCAGAGGACATTTCTCCAAATAGTATGATCTTTGTCCCCATGTGCAGTTGCAAACCTGTTTTTTTTATGGCGGTTTTGGAGCAGTGGCTTCTTCCTTCCTTGCTTCTTCCTTCAGGTTATGTCGACATAGGACTTGTTTTACTGTGGATATAGATACTTTTGTACCTGTGTCCTCCAGCATCTTCGCACCAAAGTACGTTCATATCTAGGAGACAGAACGCGTCTCCTTCCTGAGCGGAATGACGGCTGCGTGGTCCCATGGTGTACTTGCGTACTATTGTTTGTACAGATGAATGTGGTACCTTCAGGCGTTTGGAAATTGCTCCTAAGGATGAACCAGACTTGTGGAGGTCTACAATTTTTTCTGAGGTCTTGGCTAATTTCTTTTGATTTTCCAATGATGTAAAGCAAAGAGGCACGGAGTTTGAAGGTAGGCCTTGAAATACATCCACAGGTACACACTTCCAATCAACTCAAATGATGTCAATTAGTCTATCAGAAGCTTCTAAAGCCATTACATAATTTTCTGGAATTTTCCAAGCTGTTTAAAGGCACAGTCAACTTAGTGTATGTAAACTTCTGACCCACTGGAATTGTTACACAGTGAATTATAAGTGAATTATCTGTAAACAATTGTTGGAAAAAGTACTTGTGTCATGCACAAAGTAGATGTCCTAACCAACTTGCCAAAACTATAGTTTGTTAACAAGAAATTTGTGGAGTGGTTGAAAAATGAGTTTTAACATCTCCAACCTAAGTGTATGTAAACTTCCGACTTCAACTGTACATACAGTATTTGTTACTCTCTCACACATACACACATACACACACACACACACACACTTTCAAACACAGTCACACATAGAAAGCATTGAGTAAGCAGAACTCTGTCAAATCTAACAGTGATAGTGCATACCAAAAATCAACCAATCAATCAAATAAATAAAACACTTTTCATATCCATCACACACACACAAAGTCAAGAATACAGTGGAAATACACAGTAAACACAGACACCCTCTCTCTCTCTCTCTCTCTCTCTCTCTCTCTCTCTCTCTCTCTCTCTCTCTCTCTCTCTCTCTCTCTCTCTCTCGCGCTCATCCATGCACTCACAATAACATACCATACATGCTTTGACTAATGCAGACCATTCTGTCTCCTGTGGGAAAATTGATTCCTAATTAAGCGTCTGTTGTACTGCAGACACAGTATAATTACTATAGAGGAAGAGGAGGACTGAATTTATAGCCTCGTAATGAATTTCAATTGTCAAACATATCATGTCCAGGAAGTGGCTTTATCCTTGAGACAGATAAGAACAGAGCAGACCAAAGTTACTACCATTAAATCAAAGGAACTATAACTGAACCTTGTTGGCTAAAGAATAACTGCTATTATGTCAATTAAAACAGTATTTGGTGTTGCTCCCCCATGTAGCCTTACAGTACTTTTATGAACACAGCTCACTGTAATCAATCAATATTATTACAAATTATTTTAGACACTATGGAGTTCAGTCTCTTTTCCGATAATAAGAAAGATTTAGTCCGTCCTGTACACAACAAGTTTGCCATCGGAATCTTAACACCCATAGTGTTAAATGTACAATTTTCTTAGAAATGATATGTGACCATCTCAAAGTCTTAAACTAACACTAAGTGTTGATAAACTAAAACCCCAAGAGTGTTGGGTCCCTAACACCATAGGTGTTGCAAATTCCAACTTAAATTAAAGATCATAAACAGTCCAAATCATCATTTTTATGAAATTGGATGATATTTGGATGAAACCAGATCAAAGTATGAAAAATAACTGTTGCTTCTACATTGATAAAGTTTGATCATAAAGTTACTCTGACGCAGTTGTCAAGTCAATACATCTGTCAGTGCTGCTGTGAATCACATCACAAGAAACATGCCAAACGGGGGATTTCAATGTTGTTTGAGTTGCTTTGTGCATCACCAAATTGGCTTGAGATTATTTTACCACAACACTGCTCACCACTGCATCCAAGTTTCTTGACATAAGTGTTTCGAAGAGCTGTCAGACAAGGCAAACTCATGAATGTAAACTCCCCGCCCACTCAGCCTGTCTTTTAAAACTTTCTGGTAGTTAGCCATGAGAGGAAAGAGTACTTTTCTCAATTGTTTTTCATTTATATCCCCCAAAAATACTATGGGTGATTTTTGGGGTCACTGAAAAGGCTATTTTACATCAGAAGGACTGTTTGGGACCTTTTAACATTTTATTAGAGCTGATGCTGTTAAACTTTCTCAGTGGTAGGGAATTAACACCTGTGGTGTTACATTAACTGGTTTTGGTTCTTTTAACACTGTAGGGTGTAAAGCCTTATTTGCATATATTTTTCCCAGGGTGCCTTTCGATTGAATTTTAGAGGTAACAGTACCACCAATGACTGTATTTGCTAGTGATGGAGACATGATTGTTGCCTTCAATGACTTTCAGTCCTGTAACCTTTACCAAGTGAGTGCCTAAGTGACTATTTTATCATAAAAATGTAATTAATTATGACAATACCATACTTCGACAACTTAGTGTTACCCTAACACAGTGGTCTTAAACTCCTGGTTTGCAGGCCACAACAGCCAGTCACATTCTGCTGCCTTGCAAAGTGTTATATAATTCCTGTTGGAATTCAGCCAGAGTTAGGATAGCCAACAATTGGATCTTTCCGTCACCCGCAACTGCAGTTAGAATGACTGCCAAGGTAAGGAAGATTGATAAATGAGACTACCTAAACTATCTAAACTTGAACCACCATCTCAATAATTTGTGAAATAAGTCCAACCATTTACAGATTGGATTAGTTTAGAAAAATGTATGTTATTTATCTTTGTGCAGTATAAGATCAATTAATCAATCAATGTGCGTACATATTAAATATTAAAACAAACTATTCTTAAAAGCAACGTGCAACAAAGCATGCAGGGAAATATGATAATGAGGCCCCTCCCAAGTCTTTTTCACTCAGAGTTAACGGAAATTAACTCAACACAGTCTAGTAACAACAACACCACGATTCTGTAAATTCGGTTGTTTTTTGTTATTATGCTCTGTGAACAACGTGCCCTGATTTTCCAGTAGAGAGGCAACCATCTGCCAACAAAGCCATTGTCAGCCATCCCTCTCCTGTTCTCATTTAGGGTTGTCAGAAGCCAAGGCTTGTGAGCGTCATAGAGCATGTTACATGTGCGTGTTCGTTAGAGTCTCAGCTTTCATAGATAGCTTTAATAGTTTGTAGCTCAAACCATTCAGACTCTACATACGTTTTTGTATAAAAGCCCCGGCCCCGGGACCCTTCGGAATCCGCCCTTGTCTCACAAACACCTCTCTAGCTCGTTAATCACACAGACCACGGATGCAGAAGAAATAGACAAATCCAATGGTACAAACTAGAAGTCTGTAGCTCAAACACACTATGTTTAAAAGGGGTAAGAAGTACAAAATGTGCCTGCAATACGGTGTGACTCATTGGGTTAACATCTTTTTAGCTTCCTCTCATGGATATGTTTTGTGTAATTTGTATACATTTTTTCTTGTGTTTTGTTGTTCTTTTTTGCAGGGACAGTAGAGACTCTAGACCACAGGTTTACCAGTGGAGGCTGGTTTGAGCTGGTCTCCTGTCATTACTTTGCTGAGCTGCTGATCTATGTATCTCTGGGGACTGTGTCTGGCAGTCACACTCTCACCTGGTGGCTCATTGTCCTCTACATAAACACAGGCCCTCACTCACTTTGATATCTAGAGTTCTGACTGGGTCTTGCCTGCTGGAGCCACTGTACCTCTCATACCGCCTCCAACAGAAGGCCCTTAAAGGAAAGAAATCGTATAGAAACAGTTAACATGGTTCTGCCTACATTTGCTGTGCCAAAGCTGAAATAAAAATGCCTACAGGAAAGCAAGAAATGAACGTGTTCAATGAAAGTTCCCACCTCAGCCACTGGATGACACTATAAGGTTGAGTCAATGACAGTTTGGATATTTTGCATTGTGGATTTTCTGAGCTGTTTTCTCAGGCAGTGGCTCGAGCATTCAAGTCAGAGGCTGTCAGACACAAAGACCGTAAAAAAATACAATAACAGAGGTCTTCTGGCCAAACTCTTGCTGCCACCTGCTGTTTACACCTGTAACATCAACAGCACATTAATTAATATATTGATTGGATCAGTTATATCAGTAATGTATCATACAGTATGGTGGTTATTTATCTGATGAACTAACTAATACACGACTGTCCCTGTGTAGTCTTCAAACCCCGACCCTAGGCAACGTTGTCAAGGGTCGGTGTCTGGTCGAGTTTTCGAGACTAGTCCCTTTGCAGCAGTTGTGCATCGGAACTTGAATGCTCAATTGGTGTTTCCAGACGGAGGTTTTTGAGTGCCTGGCCGAACAATGCCAACACTTTTAGGATTTTGTGTTATTGATTTCCTGTGGTTATCCTTGGCTTTATGCTTTCTCTTAGCTTTTTGTGTCCACAGACTTTCACTTTACCTGCCGACTGGATGTGAGCAGTCAAAACTGTATATATTATTCCAGGATCTAATCCGATACGGTAAAACCAAGGGACCACTGAAACGAGACCACTGGCTGCGTGTTTTTGATATCCCCAAAAGGTAATGCTCGGCCCTTTTGAGGAAATGGAAAAACATATTTCAACTATATTTTAAATGACTCACTTCCATATATTTACTTTATTGGGTGGACGTTTATCAGCACAACGTAATGTAACAGCTGTAACAGCCCCGATTGATGATGATGACACTTGACTGGCTGTAGGCCACTGATTTTAATTAAACCTCTTATTTGTAGATGGTTCTGGCACTTCTATGCAATATCTGTTGGCTGGAATGGTTTGCTTATTGTCCTGTCACTTCACATGATTGTATGGGGCCAGAAATTCCCATCATGGTTGACTGACATATTGGGATTCCTGACTACTGGTGGACCAGTGGCAGTCAGGCAAGGTAACTTTTCCAGATTTGGGATATTTTATGGTTACCTCATTTGTTTTCACTCGCTGTGTTGGCACCTGGTAAGACCAACTCCTCATATTAGGTTGTATGTGCCTGTAGAATACTGACTCGTGTTTTCTTTAGTTCCACAAGTTTCAGCTGTGCTGGTGCAGGTGCTGTTATGGGTCCATTCCCTTAGACGACTACTGGAGTGCCACTTGGTCAGCGTGTTCTCTGATGGGGTCATTCACATTGTTCAGTATATATTTGGCTTGGGCTACTACATTTTACTGGGACTGACAGTGCTGTGCTCGGATCCTTTGATCATTGAAGAAGGTGAGCATTGTATTGCATTGCTTCACAATTCACATACTGCTTGATGATATTTACGGAACAAAAATATAAACGCAGCATGTAAAGTGTTGGTTTCATGAGCTGAAATAAAATATCCCAGAAATGTTCCATATGCACAAAAAGCTTATTTCTCTCAAGTTGTGTACACAAATGTGTTTACATCCCTGTTAGTGAGCATTCTTCATTTGCCAAGATAATCCATCCACCAAACAGGTGTGGTATATCAAGAAGCTGATTGAACAGCACGTCTACATTGTGCTGGGGACAATAAAAGGCCACTCTAAAATGTGCAGTGCCACAGATGTCTCAAGTTTTGAGGGAGCATGCAATTGGCATGCCGACTGCAGGAATATCCACCAGAGCTGTTGCTAGAGAATTTCTCTACCATAAGCCTCCTCCAACGTCGTTTTAGATAATTTGGCAGAACGTCCAAACGGCCTCGCAACTGCAGGCCACATGTAACCATGCTAGCCCAGGACCTCCAGATCCAGATTCTTTACCTGCAGATCGTCTGAGACCAGCCACCCGGACAGCTGATGAAACGGAGGAGTATATCTGTGTAATAAAGTGCTTTTGTGGGAGAAAAAAAATAATTCTGATTGGCTGGGTCTGGCTCCCCAGTGGGTGGGTCTGGCTCCCCGGTGGGTGGGCCTATGCCCAGTCATGTGAAATCTATAGATTAGGGCCTAATTCATTTATTTCAATTAACTGATTTCCTTATATGAACTTTAACTCAATAAATTGTTGCATGTTGCATATATATATTTTTTCAGTGTATTATATGTGATTGTGATCTGATTTGATATGCTGCTGATGCCAGACTGATGGTGTTGTTTTGGCAGGGAGCCCTGCTTTCTCATTGCTCTCCCAGCTGAGGTGGTACCATGTGGCTGGAGCTGTACTCTTCTCCTGGGCCTCTCTGCTGCAGCACCGCTCCCTGGTCCTGCTGGCCAGACTGCGCACTGGAGGATCAGGTGAGGTCACGCATATCAGATGTCTCAATTATTAGCTCAAAATGACTCAGAGAGGACAATCGGCAAGTAAATGTTTGATTACATTAACCCTATCAGTCCCGAGACCCCAGCAAAAATCTAATTTTTTTTGCCCAGCCCTTATATTTAGCCTCACAATTAAGTGTTTTTCTTTTCAGGACAACGAGGGTTATAAGTAGCACACAAAACACTTTGACACAAACAGTTGCATTCACGAGTTGTATTGACAAATGTCAATAAAAAAAATAAGGTCACCCAAAGCAAAAACCTGTGAAATGTTATTATTTTTTTTTTATGAATGCTGTAAGTACAGAAATTGTTTGTTCACTGGGAAATAAATATCCAACTAGTCAGTGACAACTGTGTGGCGTTTGTGACAGCAACTATGTGAGCTTATTACAGTATAGACACTATGTCCTGGGATTTCTTGTGTTCTTCTTTGTAGAAGAACATCTTACATTCTAACGACTTTTGTGTGGCTTGTGAGCGTCATAGAGCAAAACATGTGCGTGTTCGTGAGAGTCTCGACTTTTCATGGAAAGCTTTTTAATAGTTTTGTAGCTCAAACCATTTGGACTCTGTGTTTGTATAAAAGACCTGCCCCCGGGCCCCTTCGGGATCCGCCCTTGTCTCACAAACACTGCTCTAGCTCAGCCCCGGTTAATCACACAGACTACGGATGCAGAAGAAATAGACGAATCCAATGGTAAAACCCAGTAGTCTCTAGCTCAAATACACTGTTTAAAAGGGGTTAGAAGTCCAAAATGCGTCGGCGATACAGTGGGACTCATTTGGTTAACATCTTTTTAGCTTCCCGTCATGGATATGTTTTGTATAATTTGTATACATTTTTTCTTGTGTTTTGTTCTCTTCTTTTGCAGGGACAGTGGAGACTCTAGCCCACAGGGTTCCCAGTGGAGGCTGGTTTGAGCTGGTCTCCTGTCCTCATTACTTAGCTGAACTGCTGATCTATGTGTCTCTGGGGATTGTGTCTGGAAGTCACACTCTCACCTGGTGGCTCGTTGTCCTCTATGTGCTCTTCAACCAGGCACTGGCCGCCCAGCTATGTCATGAGTTTTACACAAGCAAGTTTCAGTCTTACCCACAGCATCGCAAAGCATTCCTCCCTTATTTATTGTAACTGATGCCTGATATGAATCATGTGATTTATTTTGTACAACTTAATTTTCCAGAAAAATAAATCTAAAGACTTTGTTTGTTGAAATGATTGCATTGAATATCTATTTTTTTAATAGAATAGATTTATAGATACAAAAATGACACTGTTAACAGCGGACTGATAAGGGAGTACATTGGCTTCCGTACTTAAGGTGACGTAATTAAGGTGCAGGGTTTACGCCAGGCCCTAGCCCAGTTTATGCTGTGACTGACAGCAGCAGCTCCACTAGATAATGAATGGCATTGGTGTCCATTTCGGCAGCTTTATACCATCAAGGGGTTCATCTTACATATCCTGAGATTGGTCCCAACTTAAAATAGCAGTAATGACATCAATATTTAGAAGTCCTCCAACATTTTTTAAATGATCACAGTATTTTAATTGCTTTATTTGACCACTTGTATTACTCTACATTAAAGTGTAGCTACTATATAATATAGTTTTATAGAGCCTCTTGCTCTCTCGCTGTATTTGCTTCCCTCCCACTATTGGTTTGCATTTGCAAGTCTCCCTAACTTGACATTTTCCATGACATCTACAAATGGATAGTTGAAATGGCCAATGACAGTACTGCACAGTAGTTACGTTAGCAGATTAAATAGCCGTCCTCCTTTTAGCGATCCAATCACATTAGTGGTTTAGTGTCTTTCAGGTAGCATGTTCACAATGTGAAAATCCCGTATGAGTTCAAACCACAATTTTTTTTTAATATCCTCAATGGTTCAATCGGCAAGCTTTTCTACCAACACCAACTAGCTATGTAGTTTACGTCTAGCTAATTCTATCGAGTGATTTACGCAGGCAGGGGCAGTGATTTTGATCATTTAACCCATAAGCTTATGTAAACTGTATTTATTATCAGCATTTTAACACAATCTGCTCGCGTCCCTTTGTTAAAATGTATCTACTGGCGGGCGGAAGGAATGGAAAGGCTAACAGGAGTGTGATGTGTGTCCTGCTGCCCCTGGCTGTCGCGTTGTTGTCAGCCGGAGTTTCTGGGATGCAGGAGGAACACAAATCAGTCCAAGAACAACCGCAACAAGAGGTAGTTATCTAACTAGCAACTCGAAAGCATTTCACATAGCTAGTAAAGCTAACTAGCGAGCGTCGTTACGTTCGCATAGCCAGAGCAAGATGATGTGTATAGTCACCACCAGTATCTATTTCACTCGGTCACTCTGACCTCTTTCTGCGTTCATGCTTTGGGGACATGCCATAGGTGGAAAACATGGTTAACTGTGTTATTGTCCTGATCGTCACTAGCCCTAGTCTGGAAGTTGAATTCTAATAACTACCAAGTTGTATTGTACCCCCAGTCTACGTGACTTTGACTACCTGCTTCAATGAGACCGACTGTACACGTTCCAATATATAGTGGCAGTCAAACGTTTTGACACACCTACTCATTCCAGGGTTTTAGTTTATTTTTTTTTACTATTTTCTACATTGTAGAATAATAGTCAAGACATTAAAACTATTAAATAACACATGGAATCATGTAGTAACCAAAAATGTGTTGAATCTTAAATTATTTGTTTTTCAAAGTAGCCACCCTTTGCATTGATGACATTATCTCAACCAGCTTCATGAGGTAGTCACCTGGAATGCATTTAAATTAACAGTTGTGCCTTGTTAAAAGTTAATTTGTGGAATTTCTTTCCTTCTTAATGCGTTTGAGCCAATCAGTTGTGTTGTGACATGGTAGGGGTGGTATACAGAAGATGGCCCTATTTGGTAAAAGACCAAGTCCATATTATGGCAAGAACAGCTCAAATAAGCAAAGAGAAAGGACAGTCCATCATTACATTAAGACATGAAGGTCAGTCAATCCAGAAAATTGTATTTTAAGAACTTTGAACGTTTCTTCAAGTGCGGCAGGTTGGGGCGGCAGGTAGCCTAGTGGTTAGAGCGTTGGGCCAGTAACCGGAAGGTTGCTCGATCGAATCCCCGAGCTGACAAGGTAAAAATCTGTCGTTCTGCCCCTGAACAAGGCAGTTAACCCCCTGTTCCTAGGCCGTCATTGTAAATAAGAATTTGTTCTCTTAACTGACTTAAAAATGATTTTAGTGCAGATACAAAAACCATCAAGCGCAAAGGCTCTCATGAGGACTGCCACAGGAAAGGAAGACCCAGAGTTACCTCTGCTGCAGAGGATAAGTTCATTAGAGTTACCATCCTCAGAAATTGCAGCCCAAATAAGTGCTTCACAGAGTTAAAGTAACATACACATCTCAACATCAACTGTTCAGAGGAGACTGTGTGAATCAGGCCTTCATGGTCGAATTGCTGCAACAAAACCACTACTAAAGGACACCAATAAGAAGAAAATACTTGCTTGGGCCAAGAAACATGAGCAATGGACATTCAACCGGTGGACATCTGTTAATTGGTCTGATGAGTCCAAATTTGCTAATTGTTTAAATTTTTTGGTTCCAACTGCCGTGTCTTTGAGACGCAGAGTAGGTGAACGGATTATCGCCGCTTGTGTGGTTCCCACCGTAAATATGGAGGAGGAGGTGTGATGGTGCTTTGCTGGTGACACTGTAGGTGGTTTATTTAGAATTCAAGGCACACTTAACCAGCATGGCTACCACTGCAGCGATACGCCATCCCATCTGGTTGGGGCTTAGTGGTACTATCATTTGTTTTTCAACAGGACAATGACCCAACACACCTCCAGGCTGTGTAAGGGCTCTTAGACCAAGAAGGAGAGTGATGGAGTGCTGCATCAGATGACCTTGCCTCCACAATCACCAACCTCAACTCAATTGAGATGGTTTGGGATGAGTTGGACCGCAGAGTGAAGGAAAAACAGCCAATAAGTGCTCAGCATATGTGGGAACTCCTTCAAGACTGTTGGAAAAGCCTTCCAGGTGAAGCTGGTTGAGAGAATTCCAAATTGTGCAAAGCTGTCATCAAGGCAAAGGGTGGCTACTTTAAAGATATCTTTAGATTTGTTTTAACACGTTTTGGGTTACTACATGATTCCATATGTGTTATTTCATAGTTTTGATGTCTTCACTATTATTCTGCAATGTCGAAAATAGTAAAAAAATAAAGAGAACTTTTGACTAATACTGTATGTGTACAGAAAGACAAATTAAAACATGGTTTTCATGGCTAACCTGTTGTGGAACTGAACTGACATTTGTTTCCCCCTTCAGCAGAAAACACCTACTGCTCATGCTATTGGCCCAGAGGTCAGTGAAAATGATTCCAGCAAATCTGGTGACCTGGGCTTCATCCATGCCTTTGTTGCTGCCATCTCTGTCATCATTGTCTCTGAGCTGGGAGACAAGACTTTCTTCATCGCTGCCATCATGGCTATGCGCTACAACCGCCTCACTGTGCTTTTAGGGGCGATGCTAGCGCTTGGCGTTATGACCTGCCTTTCAGGTTTGTGGATGGATTGTTGGGATTTTGTTCATGTATCCTAATTAGTGGAGGTGCCATATGCGGATGCATCCTGGGGTTGTCTGAATGTCTCCCTGAATATTTGGTTCTGTACAGTCCGTCCTTCGTCCTACTAAGTCCCTCTTGTGTTTTCTCAGTGATGTTTGGCTATGCCACCACCATCATCCCCAGGATCTACACATACTACGTGTCCACGGCTCTGTTTGCCATCTTTGGTATTCGCATGCTGAGAGAGGGGCTGAAAATGAGTCCAGACGAGGGTCAGGAGGAGCTGGAGGAGGTGCAGGCTGAGATTAAAAAGAAGGATGAGGAGGTCTGTACAACACACACACTGCCCACACCTACATGTGCATGTTGTTAGACATTTTCATATTACCCTGCTGTAACTCTTGGTCTAGTGTTTCATTGTTTGTATTCCTATAGCTCCAGCGGTCTAAGCTGGTGAATGGGGCTTCAGATGTGGAGTTGGGCTCAGGGTCAAGCCATCCTCAGGGGAAATGGCACAGCTTCATCTCGCCTGTGTTCATCCAGGCCTTCACCCTCACCTTCCTTGCAGAGTGGGGAGACCGCTCTCAGCTGACCACCATCATCTTGGCTGCCCGGGAGGTGAGTCCTGACAGACCCACTATGGAGTCTGAGTCTGCTTGCCTAGTACAAATGGCACATGCTGGCAAATGTTACACTGATCTCAAGCTAAAATGCTTAGGTGTGGCTGCAAAGCATTCATTGTGGATCTAAAGTCGGAGTTCATGATTGAGATCAGGATATAGGATTGATGTGTACATATAATATACTCAAAAGGAATTATATCGTTATGGAATTATTGTTGTGTATTTTGTCTACTGCACTGTGATACTTGTTGGTTCTGTGAGCGGCTTAAAGGTGTCATAAACAAATGCTCTGTCTCAGGATCCTTTTGGAGTGGCGGTGGGTGGTACTCTGGGACACTGTCTGTGCACAGGACTGGCTGTGGTTGGAGGAAGGATGATTGCACAGAAGATCTCTGTCAGAACTGGTGATATATTTTTCCTCACTTGAATAAAAAAAAAAAAAAAGTGTTCCTGGTTGTGGTCATAGCCTACACCAGGGCTCTCCAACCCTGTTCATGGAGAGCTACTGTTTTCGCTTCAAATCTAATCGAGCGCATCTGACTCAAATAATTAGCAGGTTGATTCAATTTAATCAGAAGTTACAACTTGGGTTGGAGCAAAAACCTACAGAAGGGTAGCTCTCAAGGAACAGGGTTGGAGAGCCCTGACCTATACTGTAATGAATGTAGCTAGTAGTCATTGGAATTGTGTTATGGACCTCTGTTTTCTCCTCCTCAGTTACAATCGTTGGTGGGATCATGTTCCTGGCCTTTGCATTCTCTGCCCTCTTCGTCAAGCCAGATGCTGGAATCTGATTGGAGTACATACCTGTAAAGCTCAACTATGTGTATTTGAAGAGGCTGTACTCTTGACTCTGTGTGTATGACAGTTGTACTGTACTCATGGTGTGGGTGAGATATGGAGAATATTCTATAATGGGACTCTTAATGGGTGAGTGTGAATGTTGCCCTCTTGTCTTACTGAGTCTGTGATCCCTCATCGGTCCGAATCCTGTGGCTTACACACAGGACAAGACTTACCTCTCCCTCAAGCCCGTCAGTACTGAGCTTGGGTCTGTTTTATAAATTTGTTTCCCATCCTTGGTTATTATATTATGATTTAAGAGCAGCTCATTCATTGACTGGGTGCATGGAATCTCTCCTCCCCTCTTCAGCATGAGCTCAGTGTTGTCGAGCAGCCAAGTCACTGCTGGTTGAACGCTGACTCCAGGGCAGTCCCACGGAGGGCCAGTCTGTCCGTTATCTACCACTCAAATTGCTACAACGGTTTATGAAGAGGTTGTGTGAGGCCTACTGATGAAGAAATCATGGAACAAAATACTTCATAGTCTCCTCCTAAATTTCACTGCCATGTTGAGATCTGAGCCATTGTCTACTACACCTTTCCTGAAAGTGGTTGGTTATGGTATTTATTTACAACTTTGGAGCAAAGATATTTTTAATGTTAACTTTTTTTTTTAGCTGAAGTACTGTAGACAAAGTGCACAGGGAAATGTCAATATTTGACAAGTTGTACCCTGTGATGACCGACCAAGCGTGTACATGTACGCTGTTTGCGATATTCACTTCATTGTTAAAGCCTGATTAATGTAAATACTCAATAAAACCTGTCATGCCAAGACTGGTTTCTTACCTTATAATTTCTTGTCTAGCCCATACATTTTATGCAGTGACTAAGTTATCCTGGATATGAGTGATTGCCGAACATTGCGAGAAGCAGGTTTCTAGCCTGACAATTGACGCATCACAAGTGAATGTCCAAACCGAGAGATTTCTCAATTAACATTTTATTCATTTTAAAATGTAATAAGGTGCGCAAGCAGCAATGCTTGCTTTAAAAGGTTCCATTATGTTTATGTAGGAATGATCTGTCTCTAGAAATTAATTTATAGCAGAAAACTCCTTAGTGATATTACAGCACCATTAAAATGCAAAATGCCTTCAGAATGTCTCAGGGTTTTCACACAACTTAATTTACCTATGCTGCAGAGCATGGTTAGCACCATTGAAATAGAAAGGGTAGAATGGACATTCAAATGCACGTTTCATTTTTAAGTCTACTCCGGGTCCAAGGGATGAAGCTCCCAAACAAATATATCATATCGGTCCATTCCACTAATGTCTGGGCACCCTCAACAATCAATGTGTTCGAACTTTGAGTTCAACTGATAGGGTGTCACAGAACTAGACAAAGGTTGTGGATTTCATTGCTTGAATAAAATGCTGAGAAATGCATTGAACTACAAACGGTCCATTCTACTTGTTCTAAATCTATGGTTAAATGTATTTATGGGTCAAGAACTGATGTAAAAAGTGGAACACAGCCCTAGGTTACGACTCTTGTGCAATAGTGCAAAGTGAAACCATTTTCCAGTTCCAGGTGTTTTTTGGAAATTGTACTGAACAGATTAATTTCATGAGCCAAACAAGTGTTCTGCAAAGAACGCCACACATAAAGATTAAATGATAGAACACTTATAAACATTCAGAACTTCTAGTGCGTACATCAGAACTACAGAACATTAAACATGATTCACCACCCTCTACATTGGGCTTTCCATCTTTCCCCCCACCCCACATCTAGTATATAGTCTGGGTTGAATTACCTTGTTGTAGCCTTTTGAGATACAACATAGGAGATCCCTACTTTGATACTTCCAGTAAACATGTGAAAAAGGAACATCAATATGTGGTCATCCTAGAGATGATCCAATATATTAATATAGCATTCCTCTCAAATCACATTGAGAGAATTCATAAGATTTATTTGGCAATTGAAACCAATTACATGGGGGGGGGACATACAGTATATGCTATTAAATAAGGATTTCTTTCAACATTTCAATACACCTTTGCATACCATGAGCTCATGAGTCCTTATCAAGGAGCTCAAAGTAGTCGATCCTGTTGGGGAAATTAGATCAATAGTTCTTACGCATGTCACAGTTTGTTTAATCCCTTTCTCATTTGAGGTAAATCATTAGGTAGATTTATTTTCTGTTTTGCTTTCCCCTTTCTACACCATTATGGCAGCATATTGTATGACAATATCTACTATAGCTCTATTCATCTTTTGAGGTCTAGCTTGGCCATAGAAAAATAATCTTAAAATCTGAGGTGTGTGTTCTGTTAAAACACTTGGTTATTCATTTCTTTATGCATACCAGTTTTTACACAGCTATGTTAGTGTTCAATATTAAATTACATTCAAGTATTGCACTGCCTGACCCACTGATGGTAGCTGAAAGGTTTATCACGCCATAGATGGTGCACGTTTAATTTGTGTTAATAAAAAAACAGCATAAAATCAGTGACCAACCAACTATTAAGTAAGAGCCACATATACCGTTTCTATACAACTTGTTGAATAATCTGTGTCGATATGCATTACAATAACTTGGGCAATGCACCACCAATAGCCTAGCAACAGGGACCACCATTTGCATTAAGTGTGAATTTTAACAAGCAGAGACTAGCAGGCTTTGTGTGACTTATAGTACTTGTTGAACACAAGGGCCTGGGACAGTTTTGTCATGAGGTACTGCAACATGAACATGGATTGGACCAGCCAGCCTTGTGAGAGACCAGAGCAGGAAATTACCCCTAGAAGGCCCAGACATTCTACAGTGTTATGCTGTGATACCAGAGAAGTTTGATATAAAATATGTGATTTGTCAACTTCCACCAAGAAAAAAAGTGAAACTTAATGCAGGTTTCACATAATCCTTCTCAAGAAAAAGATAGCAAACGATCAAGAATATTAAATATTCTACACTGAACAAAAATATAAACGCAACATGCAAGAATTTCACAGATTTGACAGAGTTAATTCAAGGAAATCAGTCAATTGAAATAAATTCATTAGGCCCTGATCTATGGATTTCACATGACGGGGAATACAGATATGCATCTGTTGGTCACAGATACCTTAAAAAGAAAAGGTAGGGGCATGGATCAGAAAACCAGTCAGTATCTGGTGTGACCACCATTTGCCTCATGCACCACAACGCAACTCCTTTGCATAGAGTTGATCAGGCTGTTGATTATGGCCTGTGGTATATTGTCCCATTTGTCTTCAATGGCTGTGCGAAGTTGCTGGATATTGGCGGGAACTGGAACATGTCGTACACGTCGATCCAGAGCCTCCCAAACATGCTCAATGGGTGACATGTCTGGTGAGTATGCAGGCCATGGAAAAACTGGGACATTTTCAGCTTCCAGGAATTGTGTACAGACCCTTGCGACATGGGGCCATGTATTATCATGTTGAAACACAAGATTATGGTGACGGATGAATGGCACGTCAATGGGCCTCAGGATCTCGTCACGGTATCTCTGTGCATTTCAATTGCCATCGATAAAATGCAATCGTGTTCATTGTCCGTAGCTTATGCCTGCCCATAACCATAACCCCACCATGGGGCACTGATCACAACATTGACATCAGCAAACCGCTCGCCCACACAACGCTTCTCCAGCGTGCCAGTAGCCATTGAAAGTAAGCATGTGCCCACTGAGTCAGTTACGACGCCGAACTGCAGTCAGGTCAAGACCCTGGTAAGGATGAGCATGCAGATGAGCTTCCCTGAGAAAGTTTCTGACAGTTTGTGCAGAATTTCTTCAGTTGTGCAAACCGACAGTTTCATCAGCTGTCCGGGTGGCTGGTCTCAGATGATCCCGCAGATGAAGAAGCCGGATGTGGAGGTGGAGGTCCTGGCCTGGCGTGATCTGCGGTTGTGAGGCTGGTTGGACATACTGCCAAATTCTCTAAAACAACATTGGAGGCGGCTTATGGTAGAGAAACTAACATGCAATCAGCTCTGGTGGACATTTCTGCAGTTAGCATGCCAACTGCACACTCCCTCAAAACTTGAGACATCGGTGGCATTGTGTTGTGTGAAATAAACAGCATATTTTAGAGTGGCCTTTTATTGTACCGGTGTAATGATCACGCTATTTAATCAGCTTCTTGATATGTCAGGTGGATAGACGATCTTGGCTAAGGAGAAATGCTCACTAACAGGGATGTAAACAAATTTGTTCACAACATTTGAGAGAGAAGCTTTTGTGCGTATAGAACATTATAGAACATATAGATCTTTTATTTCAGCTCATGAAACATGGGACCAACACTTTAAGGATTAGCCCCTTATTTTCAATTTTCGCCTAAAATGACATACCCAAATCTAACTGCCTGTAGCTCAGGCCCTGAAGCAAGGATATGCATATTATTGGTACCATTTGAAAGGAAACACTTTGAAGTTTATGGAAATGTGAAAGGAATGTAGTAGAAAATAACACAATAGATCTGGTAAAAGATAATAAAAAGATAATACCATCATCTTTGAAATGCAAGAGAAAGGCCATCATGTTTTATTCCAGCCTAGGTGTAATTTAGATTTTGGCCACTAGATGGCATCAGTGTATGTGCAAGGTTTTTGAATGATCCAATGAACCATTGCATTTCTGTTAAAAAGTTTGTATCAAGACTGCCTAAATTAGTTTTTTAATAACTTTTCATGTTAACAATTGTGCACTCTCAAACAATAGCATGGTATTCTTTCACTGTAATAGCTACTGTAAATTGGACAGTGCAGTTAGATTAACAATAATTTAAGCTTTCTGCCAATATCAGATATGTCTATGTCCTGGGAAATGTTCTTGTTACTTACAACCTCATGCTAATGGCATTAGCCTACGTTAGCTCAACCGTCCCGTGGAAGGGACACCAAAGGAGTTAAATTACCATTCTACTGTAAGTGAAGATTCATGACGACTACTACTAAAGGCCCCTGACAACAAATGAGCAACTGGGAAAACCAGAGGCTCAATCCCCAAGAACCTCACTCGACAACATTCACCATAGAAACCTGGAAATCCACTATGGAAGTTAATATGGCAACATACAGTACAACCAGTCCATAGGATCCCACTCAACAACAGTCGTTTTAAATTTGCCATGGCAATACGACAATATAACCATCACCTTATAACCTTACAGCACAGTTACATGGTGATATGTACTGCCTGACAGGAGGAGCAAAGCAGCAGGAGAAGAAAAACTTCAAACAGACAACATCTGTTAACAGTATGATAATTGTTTCAATCCATTCTTTTGGCAGGTCCAACTAACACCAGTTTCACTTGTTTCAGAGGTAATTTGCATTCTGGATCAAATAGCCTCAGCATTTTCTCTGTTCTTGTCTGGACTGGGCCTAGCCTACACCTTAGGAAACATTTCCAGTAGTGTAGTTTGTCTTTTCCCATTCGAACAACTGAGAAGAAGTGAAGAGTTCTGTCTGTAGGGGGTTCTTACTGTTAGAGACGTCAGTAGCCAGAGTTTCAATAAGTGCTATACGTTTACTTTAATGAATGACCCCAGTAGGTCAGATTAGCAGTTTAATGTCTTGATTAAGACCGCAACCCCCCACAGTGTAAAACCTATGTCACAGTCTTCAGACAAACATACAAGCTTACTTCACGAACACATGAAGAGGAACTCGGATTACAACAATTGCTAGTGGCATTCTGTCCTAACACCTATTTGATGAGATCCACCTTCATTACATTTCTCCTCTAAAGAGGACACATATCAATCATTTGTTTGTTCTGACCCATAAAACACTTCATTGGAGATCAAGGTCATAAACATGCTGTAGTTGTTGGTTGTAAGTGACAGGAGAAAGTATGGACATAAGGGGATGCATTTCATTCATAGAACAGACACTAAAATAATTCAGTATTCATACAATTTCTAACAGAGCTAATATGTGATATTGTGCGGAAATATCCCTGGCATGAATTGCATTTCTTAGTTTAAGGTAGTGTTTTTGACCATTTAAAACATAATTGAATAGATACTTTTTCTATGAGAATACTTATATTTTTCTACACAATTAAGCCTTCGGGGCTAAAATAACTACAGTATTGTAAAACATTATGACTTGGCCCTAGTATAGCCTGTACCTAGAGGTACTATTCATGCGTTATGTGACCACTCTTTAAAACAGTCATAATGCCACAGGTTTGAATAAACAAAAAAATGCTTATGGATAGATTTTGCATGAGGCATTATGGCCGAGTAAAGAATCAACTCATAGGGTTTCCATAGGATGCATTTAAAGTCTATTTGGTCAACTTTGGGTCTTTGCTTTATTAACTATTTAAAATATTGTTTTGACTAAGATTGCGTTTATTTAGAGTCCTCAACATGTTGCTTTGGACCACAATGTATATTCTAAAAAAATATTGTAACTTTAAAACATTTTTTTTCCGTTACCAAGACTTCGAAAGTGAGGATGAAACAAACTGTGACATGACCAGCAGCATCAGCGGTGTCCGCTAAGCAGACGACTCCCCCCTGAGAAGAAGGAAGTCTGAAAAGATCTGCCATTAAGCGTGTTAGGTTTGCTTTCTTTCATAGAGTACTAGATAAAAATATATATATATTCAAAGCTACAAATAACAATTTCATGCATCATATAAAATATTAGTTATCTTTTTGTCCATATATTTACATATTATTTTACATGTGTTCTGTACAATAAAAGAACAATCCACATTACATTTTTAAAAATATTTTCTGACCCATAATTACTTTGACATGAAAAACAAAAATAGGAGGAAAAACATTACACACAAGGAATCTGTCTGCTGTCTGTTCCGTAGGACATCTTTGAAGCCTGGATTGAATCTCCAGTGTGTCGACTGGATCATCCTGCATAAATTAATCCTGTGAGGGTGACCGGAGCACACACTGAACACACAAGACGAGGACAGGGGAGGGGACAAACACTGGCGGGATCAGGGTTTCCTCCTCCTGTCACCGTGGTGAGGGGACCTGGACAGAGTGGAGGTCTCTGAGGTAAGAATGAGCATGGCCGTGAGGCAGAGCGACCCTGTGCTCACTGTCAGCACAGCATTGTTTTCTCTCTAAAGCGCCAATCGTTCACAAGTTCTATTGATCCATCCACTATACCTCTTCACCCCCTCACACAAACACACAGACCTTGTCTTGGTTTAGTCCACATGTCTAATTGGCTGTTGCCAGGTTACTGGGGCTGTGTGCTGGAGCGGCCTGACATGCTACCTGCCCTGTGAGAGGCCAGCTGCTGCTCCTGTTGCTGCTGTTGTTGGAGTTGTTGTTGTTGCTGCTGCTGGAGCTGTTGCTGCTGCTGCTGATGTTGCTGTTGTAGCTGTTGTTGTTGTTGCTGCTGCTGCAGTTGCGTGGTGGCGAAAGCGCCTTGCTGCTGCAGTGGGAACGCCGCCTGCAGGATCAACTGAGTGGACTGGTTTCCATGGAGCAGCCGAGGGGCCTAGAGAGGGAGAACAGAGAGGTGGGTGGGAAGGAAAAGTACTTGATTTACCTCTACAGACGGTACTCTCTATTGGTCACCTCACCTGGAGGAACTGAGCTTGTTGCTGGGCCAGCTGAGCCTGTCCGTGCTGTGTGGCTAAGGCCTGAGACTGCGTCTGCTGCTGCTGCTCCTGCTGCTGCTGGGCGATGCTGATGGTCTGAGTTTGGCCCTGCTGAGGAGCGAACGCTGTTACCACCTGGCCCATGAACATGGTCGTAGGGACCATGACCGCTCCACATGCCATCGGACCAGTCACCAGCTTAGTCAGCAACTGAGAGCCAGCTGGGAACCTGAGAGAGAGAGGGTGGCAATACATGAGCAACATAAGAACCAGACACGAAAAACACACAACAAATGTATGCAAATCTCTTGGATAATCATTATAGTTCTCAGCAACAATCAGCTGCTGAGTGTGGAGCATGCTGAGTGAGAGGAGAATAAACCCTGTTGATGGCATGTACCTGATCTGTCCCGAGCGGTCCTGGGCAAAGGTTGCCACAGTAGCAGTGTTGTTGCTGCTGTTCTGGGCCAAGCTGTTGGCTATCTGGACCACATTGGCCTGGTTGGGCTGAGAGATCATCATGGTGTTGTAGAGGGAGGCCGGCAGGGCACTCTGCTGGGGCGGCAGAGAGTGAGTCGACCTCACTGAAGACTGTGAGAGGACAGAGCTGGTGTCTTGTAGCAGGTTCTGTTGTTGAGGCTGGGCCTGTTGCTGAGGTTGCCGTTGAACTGTGTGCTGCTGCTGAGTACTGCTCTGCAGGTTGCCTGCAGACACCACCTGGCCCTGCATGTTGAGAGCACCCCCTGGCTGCATGGTGGTCCCCTGGGCCAGCTGCACAGAGCTCAGGTTAAGCCCACCTGCACCCTGTTGGAGGAACATCTGTACCAGAGCAAATACCACATAGTAAGACTCATCTTCTCACATAGACAAACACAGGCATAATGAAACATGCATGCATCCACACAAATGTAAGCAGACATTTTGGTTCAAGTACTCAAACATTCATTCAGTAAACCCATTCCCAGCTCTACATAAGAGGGCCATGGTTAGTATGTGGGGCCCTTATAGTGCTGTTTCCGAGACAGACAGCAGGGGGCAGTGCTAACCTGTAGGCCCTGGCCCTGCACCTTCTGGAGCTCCTCCTGGATCTGCCTGAGCTCTTGCTGCTGCCTCTGGATGTTGGCCTCAATCCTCCTGGTCCTCTGCTCCAGCTGATCCTTCAGGTGCTGCATGGCATCCAGGTGGGTGGAGAACTGTACCATGGGCTAGCAAAGTTGAAAAATAAGGGATGTTTGTGGACGGCTAATTATCATTTAACATTTCTGTCACTGACACTGACAAATTACAGTCCTGTGGGAGATTTCTCACCTGGACACTGGGCTGGATCTGCAGCTGCTGCTGTTGTGGCGGTTGCTGCTGTTGCGGCGGTTGTGGCGGTTGCTGCTGTTGCGGCGGTTGCGGCGGTTGCTGCTGTTGCGGCGGTTGCGGCGGTTGCGGCGGTTGCTGCTGTTGCTGCTGTTGCTGCTGTTGCTGCGGTTGCGGCGGTTGCGGCGGTTGCTGCTGTTGCGGCGGTTGCTGCTGTTGCGGCGGTTGCTGCTGTTGCGGCGGTTGCGGCGGTTGCTGCTGCCGTTGTGGTTGTGGTTGCTGCTGCTGCCGTTGTGGTTGCTGCCGTTGTGGTTGTGGTTGCTGCTGCTGCCGTTGTGGTTGTTGCTGCCTCTGCTGTTGCGGTTGATGATGTTGTTGTGAAACTATGGACGGGGCCATGTTCTGCCCTGTATTCTGGGTGTGCTGGGAGCTCATTGATTGCTGTTGGAGACAAACACAGGAACTACATTAGGAACCAGGTTACTATCAAAAATAGAGATGCAGTGACCGCAAGCTGAAGAAAGCCCACACTGACCTGACTGCTGACGGACGACCTTCGCTGCGATGAAATCTCAATAGCAGAGACGGACTGGCATCCTGGTGTACCCCTGTCTGTCTTTAGCTTAGGTGCTGAGGAGGAAAAAACAAACACCTTACTCTTAGGATCAAAGTAGCTCTCAGAAAGGATGTGACCATAGACAAGATGTAGTGATGTCATGTGGTCAGTGCTTACAGGCTGGGTTGGAGACGGCGGTGTGGGACGAGGACTTGCGGGAGCTGCGTGAGGAGGTGGAGGGCGTGCGGCTGCGTTCAAATCGCTCCAGGGCATCCTTCAGGCTGGAGGTGTTGAGCTGGTGTTGAGACTCAGAACCAGAGTCCTGAGATGGAGAGAGCAGAGAGAGAACAGTCAGACTCACTACTACAACTCCCAAACCTTGTTAGGAGACTTTGGAAATAGTTCCTTCCTTCCTCCCTTGCATGAGGTAATCACTGATCTAACACAGTTCGATAGGTTAAAACAAAATGTTTTTATATAGTTTTTCCATTTGTATGTTTAGCTCACATAATATAATTTAAAAGTATGCATTACGGTGTCTGTAATAGAATACATTTGGCAAAAACTAATGTAGACATTAATAAATGCATTTCTATAGCTACAACGGTGGGGGAGTGTCAAGATGGAGGCACGGTGGCTTCAACACAGCACCCATTAATACTCATCTAGTGTATATATAAATCATTGGTCACAATCTCTCCAGCAGTAAAAGTTGATGCCTTCACACAGCACACTCGAGCTGTCCAGAGCAAAATGAAGTGCCAATCAATCTACTCGCTGAGGTTATTTATTTTAGGGAAAGTGATTTACAAAAGTACATATTCAATAGTGAACATTCTAGCAATATGCTGGCTAGCGTTGACAATATGCAAAAAGAAAGCTACAAAAAGACTGTAGCGATTTTGATCTCTCTTTTGGAACGTTTGTCTTAAAGGGACAGCGTCCTATTTTCAAATCTTCTCAAAATGACAGTGTAGAAACAAATGAATGCAATGCAATTCTAAAGAATAGAGTAATGACTTGCATTGCTAAATTATACTACACAGCTTTTTAATACATATCACAACCAAATATAGGCAATTAACAGCTGACTATAGAGAGAAAGCATGGCAACCTTTAGGCCAATGCATTTAAGAAACACGCCATGTTCGGGCCAGTAGAACTTATTTTTGGGACATTCGATTTTTGGCCAACTTGGCAGAACATGGCCCCGTCCATAGCTTCACAACAACTTCATCAACAGCAACAGCAGAGAATGCCAAGAGTGTGCAAAGCTGTCATCAAGGCAAAGGATGGCTACTTTGAAGAATCTCAAACTCAACAAAAAAAGAAACGTCCTCTCACTGTCAACTGCGTTTATTTTCAGCAAACTTAACATGTGTAATATTTGTATGAACATAACAAGATTCAACAACTGAGATGTAAACTGAACAAGTTCCACAGACATGTGACTAACAGAAATGGAACAATGTGTCCCTGAACAAAGGGGGTGGGGGTCAAAATCAAAAGTAACAGTCAGTATCTGGTGTGGCCACCAGCTGCATTAAGTACTGCAGTGCATCAACTCCTCATGGACTGCACCAGATTTGCCAGTTCTTGCTGTGAGATGTTACCCCACTCTTCCACCTCTTCCCAGACATGCTCAATGGGATTGAGATACGGGCTCTTTGCTGGCCATGGGAGAACACTGAAATTCCTGTCTTGCAGGAAATCACACACCGAACGAGCAGTATGGCTGGTGGCATTGTCATGCTGGAGGGTCATGTCAGGATGAGCCTGCAGGAAGGATACCACATGAGGGAGGAGGATGTCGTCCCTGTAACGCATAGCATTGAGATTGCCTGCAATGACAACAAGCTCAGTCCGACGATGCTGTGACACACCGCCCCAGACCATGACAGACCCTCCACCTCCAAATCGATTCCACTCCAGAGTACAGGCCTCGGTGTAACGCTCATTCCTTCGACAAAAAAAAAGCAAATCCGACCATCACCCCTGGTGAGACAAAACCGCGACTCGTCAGTGAAGAGCACTTTTTGCCAGTCCTGTCTTATCCAGCGAGGGAGGGTTTGTGCCCATAGGCGATTGTTGCCGGTGATGTCTGGTGAGGACCTGCCTTACAACAGGCCTACAAGCCCTCAGTCCAGCCTCTCTCAGCCTATTGCGGACAGTCTGAGCACTGATGGAAGGTTGTGCGTTCCTGGTGTAACTCGGACAGTTGTTGTTGCCATTCTGTACCTGTCCCGCAGGTGTGATGTTCAGATGTACCGATCCTGTGCAGGTGTTGTTACACGTGGTCTGCCACTGCAAGGACGATCAGCTGTCCATCCTGTCTCCCTGTAGCTCTGACTTAGGCATCTCACAGTACAGACATTGCAATTTATTGCCCTGGCCACATCTGCAGTCCTCATGCCTCCTTGCAGCATGCCTAAGGCACATTTATGCAGATGAGCAGGGACCCTGGGCATCTTTCTTTTGGTGTTTTTCAGAGTCAGTAGAAAGGCCTCTTTAGTGTCCTCAGTTTTCATAACTGTGACCTTAATTGCCTACCGTCTGTAAGCTGTTCGTGTCTTAACTACTTAGGGAGCAGTGGGGCGCCAAATTCAAAATCCAAAAGTTGAATTATTAAACATTCATCAATATACAATTGTTGCATAGTCATCAAAAGCTCTGCTTCTTGGCAATATCACAGCGTTGTTAGATTTCAAAAAGGCTTTACGGCGAAAGCACAACATTTGATTGTTTGAGAATAGCACCTCTAATATTTCTGCATTAGCATAAATTCATAAACCAGCGCGGTTCACACAAAACCCATTTCACAGCGAAAACAAATCCCTTACCTTTCGAAGAACTTCTGCTGAGGGCTTCCCAAGTGTCCAACGAAGACATCCAATGGTTCTTTTGTTAGAAAAAGTAATTTATTATATCCATAAATCTCTGTTTGGTGTGCGCGTTATGTTCAGAAAATCCAACGTCGAATCGCCCATTGAAACGTGAAGAGAACGCGTTCAAATATACCTATAAACTTTTCCTAAACAAATCAAAGACCAGTTATAATGCATCCTTAGCTATCCTTTTATGAATATTATTGATAATATTTCACTCGGATGGTAACCTAAACGTTATGAAAGGAAAATACAGTGGGGCGCCTGAGAAATCTTGTTGACATCTGAGCTCCCCTGACCATTTCCTGTTTCTATCAGTTTTGCTTACTCCAATTACTCTCAGTCTTGTATATAGACTGCTGACATCTAGTGGAAGCCATAGGTACTGCAATCTTGGAGCTGGATTGCCTTGAAGTCAATGGGGAGAGTCTCAAACAGAGCAAAGGTCACAAAAAACTGCAATTCCAGATGCATTTTCCTCGGGTTTTCGCCTGCTATATCAGTTCTGTTATACTCACATACATTATTTTAACACTCTTAGAAACTTCAGAGTGTTTCCTATCCAATAGTACTAATTATGTGCATATCCTATTTTCTGGGCCTGAGTGGCAGGCATTTTACTTTGGGCACGCCAGACTCTCCAAAACCGTCACCTATGCAGCCGCTCCCTAAGAAGTTAACGACCGTTCCACAGGTGCATGTTCATTCATTGTTTATGGGTCATTGAACAAGCATTGGAAACAGTGTTTAAACCCTTTACAATGAAGATCTGTGAAGTTATTTGGATTTTTACAAATTATCTTTGAAAGACAGGGTCCTGAAAAAGGGACATTTCTTTTTAGTTTATAAAATATATTAACTTTTTTGGTTATTACATGATTCCATGTGTTATTTCAGAGTTTTGATGTCTTTACGATTATCTCACGCGCACGCGCACACGCACACGGTAGCCTAGTGGTTACCACGTTGGACTAGTAACTGAAAGGTTGCAAGATCGAATCCCCGAGCTGACAAGGTAAAAATCTGTTGTTCTGCCCCTGAACAAGGCAGTTAACCTACTGTTCCTAAGCGGTAATTGAGCAGTAATTGAAAATTAGAATTTGTTCTTAACTGACTTGCCTAGTCAAATAAATGTTAAAAAAAATATTTAAAAAATTATGAATGAATTTGTCTTGACCCCAAAAACCCTCACAACTGCGCATATATATATATATACACACACAGTGAGGGGGGAAAAGTATTTGATCCCCTGCTGATTTTGTACGTTTGCCCACTGACAAAGAAATGATCAGTCTATAATTTTAATGGTAGGTTTATTTTTCCCTCACTGTGTGTGTGTATATATATATATATATATATATATATATATATATATATATATATATATATATTACACACACATTTATATATGCATACATTTATTTTTTATCAGTCTTATTTCCTGATAGTTGCTGGTTTAAAAAAAAATCTAGCATTAAAATGTACCAGAGGCCACCAAACTAGAGCTTGTAACACCCCCATCCCAGCCTGGGGGAGCCTGGTTGGCTATTTTTCTACTTGGCTGGCTACTCCATGTGCTTGTGGAAAACAAAAGACATCTTATCCCTCATCATTAACCAAACTCAGCCCGTCTTTATCCCCTGAACTGATTTCTGATTTCTCATCCTCAGGAGTCGTCGAGACGAGCTCTCATGTAAGTCTCATAAATGTCTCACCTTATCTACCACAAAGATTTCTGGCGGCGGCGACTCAACAATCCCCAGCTCCCTGCGTTGTTCAGCCCTCACCTCAGCATAGCTGCAACACAACAGAGAAAGAGGGTTATGAACATCATAACACAATGCCTCATGGTGTGTCTGTCATAGAGTGATCAGGGAATAAATGTAATACTACTGGTTATCCATAGTATGACAGACATACTTCTTGTGAAATATACATATGAATATCATTATTAGTGATTGGCCGATATATACCTGACAACAGTGTGCGTGCAGACGATGAACTCGGGCCTTGAGTTCCACTGGTGGTAGGTGATGTAGTAATGGGTCTGGAGCCAGATCCACTGCTGACCTTTGGTGAGAAACCTGTAGTAGCACGACTTCCCCTTCCCGTACTGCATTACTGCAGAAGAGAGAGAGGAGTGAACTGATGTCACAGATGTGGACATGGGACAGGAAAACACACTTGTAAAATGTACCCACTGTGACTATCAAAACCTACCCAAACCAGAACCCGTGGATAGATGGCAGCATTCGCACAAAACTGAAAGCGCGAACCACCGCATTTAACCATGGCAAGGTGACTGGGAATATCGCCGAATATAAACAAACAGTGTAGTTATTCCTTCCGTAAGGCAATCAAACAGGCAAAATGTCAGTACAGAGACAAAGTGGAGTCGCAATTCAATGGCTCAGACATGAGATGTATCTGGCAGGGTCTACAGACAATCACGGATTACAAAGGGAAAACAAGCTACGTCGCTTACACCGACGTCTTGCTTCCGGACAAGCTAAACACGTTTGCCCGCTTTGAGGATAACAGTGCCACCGACGCGGCTCGCTACCAAGGACTGTGGGCTCTCCTTCTCCGTGGCCAATGTGAGTAATATAAGCGTGTTAACCCTCTCAAGGCTGCCGACTGCCGGCATCCCTAGCCGTGTCCTCAGAGCATGCGCAGGCCAGCTGGATGGAGTGTTTACGGATATATATAAAATCTCTCCCTATCCCAGTCTGCGGTCCCCACTTGCTTCAAGATGTCCAACCATTGTTCCTGTACCCAAGAAAGCAAAGGTAACTGAACTAAATGACTATTGCCCCGGTAGCACTCACTTCTGTCATCATGAAGTACTTTGAGAGACTAGTCAAGGATCATATCACCTCTACCTTACACCCTAGACCCACTTCAATTTGCTTACTGCCCCAATAGATCCACAGACGATGCAATCGCCATCGCACTGCACACTGTCCTATCCCATTTGGACAAGAGGAATACCTAAGTAAGAATAATGTTCATTGACAATAGCTCAGCATTCAACACCATAGTACCCTCCAAGCTTATCATTAACCTTGGGCCCTGGGTCTGAACCAGCCCCATGCAACTGGGTTCTGGACTTCCTGACGGATCGCCCCCCAGGTGGTGAAGGTAGGAAACAACATCTCCACTTCGCTGATCCTCAACACAGGGGTCAAACAAGGGTGCGTGCTCAGCCCCCTCCTGTACTCCCTGTTCACCCATGACTGCGTGGCCACGCACACCTCCAACTCAATCATCAAGTTTGCAGATGACACAACAGTAGTAGGCCTCATTACCAACAATGACAAGACAGCCCACAGGGAGGTGAGGGTCCTGGGAGAGTGGTGCCAGGAAAATAACATCTCACTCAATGTCAACAAAACAAAGGAGCGGATCGTGGACTTCAGGAAACATCAGAGGGAACACGCCCCTATCCACATCGACTGGAGAAGGTGGAAAGCTTCAAGTTCCTCGGCGTACACATCACTGACAATCTGAAATGGTCCACTCACAGATAGTGTGGTGAAGAAGGCGCAACAGCTCTTCTTCAACCTCAGGATGCTGAAGGAATTTGGCTTGGCCCCTAAAACCCTCACACATTTTAACAGATACACAATTGAGAGCATCCTGTCGGGCTATATCCCCGTCTGGTACGGCAACTGCATTGCCCGCAACCGCAGGGCTCTCCAGAGGGTGGTGCAGTCTGGCCAACGTGTCACCGGGGGCAAACTACCTGCCCTCCAGGACACCTACAGCAGCCAATGTCACAGGAAGGCCAAAAAGATCATCAAGGACAACCACGCGAGCCTGTTCACCCCGCTATCATCAAGAAGGCGAGGTCAGTACAGGTACATCAAAACTGGGACCAAGAGACTGAAAAAAAGCTATCTCAAGGCCATCAGACTGTTAAATAACCATCACTAGCTGGCTTCCATCCGGTTACACAACCCTGCACCTTAGAGGCTGCTGCCCTATATACATAGACTTGGAATCACTGCCCATTTAAATAATGGAATATAAGTCACTTTAATAATGTTTAAATAATGTTTACATACTGCTTTAATAATCTCATATGTATATAATGTATTCTATTTTACTGTATTTTAGTCATTTGCCACACCGACATTGCTCAATCTAATAATTATATATTTCTTAAATCCATTATTTTACTTTTAGATGTGTGTGTATTGTTGTGAATTGTTAGAAACAACTGCACTGTTGGAGCTAGGAACACAAGCATTTCGCTACAAAATCTACTAAATATGTGTATGTGACCAATAAAATTTGATTTGAAATACACAAATGTGACAGAAATGTACTTACAGTGTTCGTGGCATTTGGCCAGTGACTCCAGGTCATCCACGTGGTAGTAGTCATATCCAGATGTACCCAGAACCTCAAACGGCAGGTAACCTATTATGGGCGGAGCCCTGGGGAGGTAACAATGTCATTAAATGATAGCACAACCCATTCAAATACAATAATATACAGTTTCTCACCCTGTAAAGCAGTGATAATAACACCAAAAACACACAAAGCAATGCATTACCCTCAGGACCTGGTATCTACAGAGGACAGTATAATAGGTTTTCAGTGGCAGTGAAACACTAAGTACTCTTTCTAGTGTTGTTGCTCCAAAAGGGTTGAGACTAAGAGAGCAAGCTAACTGACTGGCCCAGAGAGAACACAGCAGCCAGCTAATTTGATTTGAGATTAACCAAACACTCTCACTGTGACTGTGTTCTGACTGGTGTGTGCCTAGTTTCAAACAGCTAGAGGATAACACTCTCTAACATGACATAGGCAAGTAAACACAGAGACATGGCTATAGACAGCACACCTTACCTGTGGTCCAAGAAGAGGAACTTCCATTCTAAGCTGTGTCTGGAGGTGAATTCTTCATTGGGTTCTTCCACAGTGCACATCTCCTGTGGGTGAGTGAGGAAAAACTAGATGTTTACTTCTTATACAAAGGAAATAATTTACAGAGCTGTCACTTAGGAAACTCTACAGTACAACATTTGACATACCTGGTTACCTAGCTACCTAAATATGCAGTCTGTGATATACTGTATAAGTGTCTTACCTTAATAAACTGTGGTTTAGCTAATCTCACAGTTGCTATGAAACAGACTCGGTCCTCAAAAGCGGGCCGGAGTGAACGCTGGATCACCCCTTCCAAGCCGTTTCGAGTTGAGTTAGGCACTTTGGGAGAAAGGGAAAATAAAAATTGGGACAGACAAAAAGGCAACAATGACTAAGTGCATTTATGGTCATACAGAGCAGCTACTTGTGTACATATGCCAAGCCTATTTTTCCATAAATCAATATAAAATAAAACTCACCATTATTCAGGGCCTTGAAGTTTCCGATGAACTTGACATACTCGTACACAGGTGGCGCTTTAGGGTCAATCGTCCCTCTGAGCATGTGGCAACAGAATTCTAACTGGTTTTTAGCTGAAAACAAACGAATTATACAATAAAACAGTACACAAACTCAGGGGTACATCTAACTCTGAAACAAATTATCTGCTTATGCTGTGGCCAAAGAAACGTTACTTTAGCTAATATGGTGACAACGATGTAGGCTGTGTGTAGCGGTTATGATCTGGTTTGGCTTGGAAAGGTTTTTTCGCCAGGTAACATATACAGTTGAAGTCGGAAGTTTACATACACTTATGTTGGAGTCATTAAAACTTATTTTTCAACCACTCCACAAATTTCTTGTTAACTTCTTAGGACTAGGGGGCAGTATTTTGAAGTTCGGATTAAAAACGTTCCCAAAGTAAACTGCCTGTTACTCAGGCCCAGAAGCTAGGATATGCATATAATTAGTAGCTTTGGATAGAAAACACTGAAGTTTAAAACTGTTAAAATAATGTCTGTGAGAATAACAGAACTGATATGGCAGGCAAAAATCAGAGCAAAATCCATCCGGGATGTCTGAATCAGTCATGTCACACTGTTTTCAATAGGCCAGCTATTCAAAGCCTAATAGATTAACCCCCAGGTTGCAGTTCCTATGGCTTCCACTAGATGTCAACAGTCTTTAGAAAAAGGTTGGAACGTTCAATCATGAAAATCAAGGGAGTAAGACCACTAGTTCCTGGGTTCACGTCAAGTGTACTGTTTTGGATTCTGCGCGTAACAGGAAATGCACGCTCAGTTCTATTTCTCTTCTATTCAGCAGGCTATATTCCGTCTGAAATATTATAGTGTATATTCATTTTAGGGTATCTGAGTATTGATTACAAATGCTGTTTGACTTTTTTCTGCTAACTTTATGGGTACTTTTGGGATATCGTTTGTCTGCATGGATGAAAGCCTTTGGGCAGGTGGATTACTGAACAAAACGTACCAACCAAATGGAGCTATATGGATATAAAGAGGAACTTTATCGAACAAAAAGGACCTTTTATTGTGTAACCTGGACGCTTTGATATGCCATCAGAGGAAGATCATCAAAGGTAAGCGATTTATTTTATGCTATTTTTGAGTTGTGACACCTCTGCTGGTTATGTTATTATGCTAATTGAGTTTTTGAGTGGGGTGCTGTCCTCAGACAATCAAATGTTCTGCTTTCGCCGTAAAGCCTTTTTTGAAATCTGACAATGCTGTTAGATTAACAAGAGTCTAAGCTTTTGAAGGGTGTGCAGCATTTGTATTTTCATGAATGTTTGACATTAGTATTTTTGTAATTTGAATTTGGCGCTCTGCATTTCACCGGATGTTGTCAAAATCAATCCCGTTCACGGGTTTGGATCCCTAAGAGGTTAACAAACTATAGTTTTGGCAAGTCGGTTAGGACATCTACTTTGTGAATGACAAGTAATTTTTCCAACAATTGTTTACAGACAGATTATTTCACTTATAATTCACTGTATCACAATTCCAGTGGGTCAGAAGTTTACATACACTAAGTTGACTGTGCCTTTAAACAGCTTGGAAAATTACAGAATACGATGCCATGGCTTTAGAAGCTTCTGATAGGCTAATTGACATAATTTGAGTCAAGTGGAGGTGTACCTGTGGATGTACTTCAAGGCCTACCTTCGAATTCAGTGCCTCTTTGCTTGACATCATGGGAAAATCAAAAGACATCAGCCAAGACCTCAGAAAAAAAACTGTAGACCTCCACAAGTCTGATCCAACTCCTGAAGGTACCACGTTCATCTGTACAAACAATAGTACGCAAGTATAAACACAATGGGACCAAGCAGCCGTCACACCGCTCAGGAAGGAGACGCATTCTGTCTCCTAGAGATGAACGTACTTTGTTTGCGAAAAGTGCAAATCAATCCCAGAACAACAGCAAAGGACCTTGTGAAGATGCTGGAGAAAACAGATACTTTTGTATCTATATCCACAGTAAAACGAGTCCTATATCGACATAACCCGAAAGGCCGCTCAGCAAGGAAGAAGCCACTGCTCCAAAACCGCCATAAAAAAGCCAGACTATGGTTTGCAACTGCACATGGGGACAAAGATCATACTTTTTGAAGAAATGTCCTCTGGTCTGATGAAACAAAAATATAACTGTTTGGCCATAATGACCATTGTTATGTTTGGAGGAAAAAGGGGGAGGCTTGCAAGCCGAAGAACACAATCCTAACCGTGAAGCACAGGAGTGGCAGCATCATGTAGTGGGGGTGCTTTGCTGCAGGAGGGTCTGGTGCACTTCACAAACTAGATGGCATCATGAGGAAGGAAAATTCCGTGGATATATTGAAGCAACATCTCAAGACATCAGTCAGGAAGTTAAAGCTTCGTCGCAAATGGGTCTTCCAAATGGACAATGAAACGAACGCATACTTCCAAAGCTGTGGCAAAATGGCTTAAGGACAACAAAGTCAAGGTATTGGAGTGGGCATCACAAAGCCCTGACCTCAATCCTATAGAACATTTGTGGGCAGAACTGAAAAAGTGTGTGCCAGCAAGGAGGCCCACAAACCTGACTCCGTTACAGTAGCTCTGTCAGGAGGAATGGGCCAAAATTCGCCCAACTTATTTTGGGAAGCTTGTGGAAGGCTACCCGAAACGTTTGACCCAAGTTAAACAATTTAAAGGCAATGCTACCAAATACTAATTGAGTGGATGTAAACTTCTGACCTGGGAATGTGATGAAAGAAATAAAAGCTGAAATAAATCATTCTCTCTACTATTATTCGGACATTTCACATTCTTAAAATAAAGTGATGATCCTAACTGACCTAAGACAGGGAATTTTTCCTAGGATTAAATGTCAGGAATTGTGAAACTTTGTTTAAATGTATTTGGCTAAGGTATATGTAAACCTCCGACTTCAACTGTAGCTGATGTGCATTGAAGTCCACACACAAATAGAAAGGTGAGAGGAGGAGAGCGCATGGATGCGAGAAGGAATACAACGTGGCTGCTATTAAAGTGAACTGTGTTTACACGTGATCAGGGGTGTATTCATTCTGCCGATTCAGTTGAAAAACATTTCTTAAACGGAAGCAAGCGGAACGAGCGGGGTTAAACATACCTCAATTTGTCCAATAGAAACTCTCATTTGCAACTGTTGGACTAACGATTACACCCTAGATCAGCTAGATGCAAGCAAGAGTGTGCAAGGCGGGAATTGAATGTGTCACTATCTGTCCATGTGTCACTGTCTGTCACCTAAAAATATCTTGACCTGTGTGTACCTACGTTGTAAACTTTCGTTCATAGGCTACATGAGGTAGTCACCTGGAATGCATTTCAATTAACAGGTGTGCCTTGTTAAAAGTTAATTTGGGGAATTTATTTTCTTCTTAATGCATTTGAGCCAATCAGTTGTGTTGTGACAAGGTAGGGTTGGTATACAGAAGATATCCCTATTTATTAAAAGACACACAGCATGGCTACCACAGCATATTGCAGCAATATCCCATCTGGTTTGCACTTAGTGGGACTATCATTTATTTTTCAACAGGACAATGACCCAAAGCACACTTCCAGGCTGTGTAAGGGCTATTTGATCAAGGAGAGTGATGGAGTGCTGCATCAGATGACCTGGCCTCCACAATCACCTGACCTCAAACCAATTGAGATGGTTTGGGATGAGTTGGACAGCAGAGTGAAGCAAAGCTGCCAAGAAGTGCTGAAGTTATGTGGGAACTCCTTCATCCTCCCTCATCATAAAGTGCACCGACCGCCACTGATATGCACATACATTTATACTGACTCTACACACACGCACTCACATACAAGCTGAAGCTACTCTGTTTATCTTATATCCGGTTGCCTAGTCACCTTACTCCTATACATACAGTATCTACCTCCATCACTCCTGTATCCCTGCACATTGTAGATAGGGTATTGCAGCTGACCCTGTATATAGTATGCTTACTTACTTATTGTGTTCTTCATATTTCTCATGTGCTTTTTATAGTATTACATCGCCTTTTGCACACACTGTATATAGACTTTGTTTTTTTCTACTGTGTTATTGAATGTATGCTTGTTTATTCCATGTGTAACTCTGTGTTGTTGTTTGTGTCGCACTGCTTTGCTTTATCTTGGCCAGGTTGCAGTTGTAATTTAGAACCTGTTCTCAACTAGCCTACCTGGTTAAATAAAGGTGAAATAAAATTAAAACATTTTTATTGATTATTGCATTGTTGGGTTTTGAGTTTGCTAGAAAGGCATTTAACCGTACTTGTGCATGTGACATTAAAACTTGAAACTGAAATAATACTAAAACAGCTCCAGTACTTACTCTTGAGATACTCAGGCGTTAGCATCTCGCCCTCCAGTATGTGAGACGACAGGGCTTTATACACGTCTGAATGTTCCCCCAGGGGCAGGAAGTTCAACAGGTTCTGATCCACCAGGTCAGACTGAAACACACACACGGATGTCAACCTTCGTCACGGATGTCAAGCTTTAGTAATGCATAACAACAACCTTACATAGGAATTAAGTAATGTGTATGAACAGAATTAATACTCACAGGAAGATGTTCTAGTAGAGATGTAACGCTCTCTGAGACATAGATTATGTTCCCATCAGTCATAATTGCTAGGAAGAAGCCGTCTAACGCCTAGCAGATACAAAACAGTTGTTAAAGCACCATGTACTTGCAATATAGAATATTACAAAGTAAACTATGTAGAAAAAAGGGTATCATTGTGCTTAACTTTAAACTTGAATAGTCCTTGGTGTGTTAAACCATAAACAATGATGTCCAAAAAACAAAAGGGTGGTTTTGCACACAAGCATTTATAGAAATATTCCTTTGTTTTTTTTACCTATACAGCCGACCTGTTTTAACCCACACACTTTTTTTCTCTTGCTTACACAGCAGACAAAATTCACACAGACGTTTCGTTGTCAACCTTCTTCAGTAAACTATGAACAAAAACATGTTCAGAATGTTGTTACTGCTACTGACATCCTTTTTTGACTGACATACTTTATTTGTACACTGAACAAAAATATAAAATGCAACATGTAGTGTTGGTCCCATGCTTCATGAGCTGAAATAAAAGATCCCAGAAATGTTCCATATGCACAAAAAGCTTATTTCTCTCAAATGTGGTGCACTATTTGTTTACATCCCTGTTAGTGAGCATATCTCCCTTGCCAAGATAATCCATCAACCTGACAGGTGTGGCATATCAAGAAGCTGATTAAACAGCATGATCATTACACAGGTGCACCTTGTACTGGGAACAATAAATAAATGAATGCACAAACCTCATGTGTCAGCATGATAATGAACAGCCCCATGTCACAAGGATCTGTACACAATTCCTGGAAGCTGAAAATGCCCCAGTTCTTCCATGATCCGCCTACTCAGACATCTCACCCATTGAGCATGTTTGGGATGCTCTGGATCGACGTGTACGACAGCGTGTTCCAGTTCCCGCCAATATCCAGCAACTTCGCACCGCCATTGAAGAGGAGTGGGACAACATTCCACAGGCCACAATCAACAGCCTGATCAACTCTATGCGAAGGAGATGTCATGCTGCATGAGGAAAATGGTGGTCACACCAGATACTGACTGGATTTCTGATCCACGCCGCTACCTTTTTTTTTAAGGGATGCATATCAGTATTCCCAGTCATATGAAATCCATAGATTAGGGCCTAATGAATTTATTTCAATTAACTGATTCCCTTATATGAACTGTAAATCAATATAATCTTTACTATTGTTGCGTTTATATTTTTGTTCAGTATAGATCCTACTTAGTGAAAGGATGTGCCAACTACTGCACTTTTAGTGTGTTGACTGCCACTCTCACCTCCAGCATCAGCTGTGTGAACTCTTCATTACTAAGAAAAGGAGGTTTCCAGTCCTGACGGATCTCGCTCGACTCTGACTGCGCAGCAATTTCTGCCAGAGAGAGACACAGATAGGGGAATCACTGATGTGAATTACTCAGACAGCTTGGTTAATTCTAGGGGTTGGAACCGGTTCACATTTTTTTCCCCCCGAAAAACAGAACCAGAACTGAGAACGAAAGTGATGTATCCATGTTTTGCACGTTTCATCACAATATTGTTTTGCACGTTTCATCACAATATTTTTTTGAACGTTCGTTTCAGAACAGATGCCCAGATGAGCATTCTACTCTATGAAGTCTTAACAGGTGGGGATGACGATCTCATCTAAAGTGTATTACTGTGGCTTGGAAACACGATGGCATTTCAAAATGAGGCAAATAATTAGTAGGACATTTTTTGTCATCATTGTAATGTCGCCAGATTGACTTTAGATGTAGCATAACTTTAGCTAGCTTGCTGCGATTGAGGAGCAACGACATTTTAGCTAGCTTAAAGTTAGCATTGATAGCTATTTCTGACCAACTTTGCAGGCTCATGCCAACATTGCCATTTCTAAACTTGACGGAATCATAATGCCAATGTTGTTTTCTACAAATTATTTGTCTACTTTAGCAATGTCATCGTATTTCCAGGCCACTATAGTGTAATTTTGACTGAACAGTCATTAGCCCCCTGTTCAGAAAGGCTGAGCATTAACCATCAGTAGGATATCAATATGCTACGGCATCTGTAGAACCTTGATAGAAACGGCAATGACGCGACCGAGTGACGGAGGTGCAACCCATGAATACTGTTCCGGAACAGAACCATTATTTTAAAAGCATGGGAACTTTTCTCCAGTCCCACGCAAAACGCAACAAAGCGTCCATGCAAAGAAACTTATTCTAGTGTCTGCCTGCCTACCAGCTGAAAATCATTGCCCAGTGTGTGTAAGCTACCGGCCCCTCCCCCTCCCTCCAAAGCATGCATAGTCTACTGTAGTTACTGACGTTACAGGCGTGATTTAGAAATTAGGGAGAGAGATTTTTAATTACAGAACGGATTAACTTTTTTCCATGCGATTTAAGGATACTATAGTTACAGCATCATGTTTCACATTGGATTTATTTACAAAAAAGTAACATTTACATTTTTATTCTGGTGCTGCTCTGCACACACAAGTTTGCTAGCTCTCGTCTAGTTCTTGAAAACTCTAGGTAGCATTATGAGTAATGTAATGGAACTGAAAGTCATGATCAAGGGTTAGCTCTGGTCCAATGTCAGTTAAGCCAACCCTCTGAAGTTCAAAGACATTCAAAGTTCCTTCATAGAAGCCGCTCCTCCGTAGGTATAATTATGTGGGCTTAATTCAGATATTATACGTCATAACTACAAGATGCCCAGCGCTTCATGCCGAGCGCTCTCCTCACCCGCCAAATTTCAGGCGCATGTTGCACCCTATACTACACTTGTCTGTCCAATGTATGCACATTGCTTGCCCGCTCCACAGCAAGCTCCTATAGTGATTTATTGTCAAACTAAATGTTTACAAAAAAACTACAGAGGTTTAAAAAGGAACAATATAAACAGTTTGTTTTTGGTGTTCGAACCGGTTCAGATCTTTATTTTGCTGGTCGGAACAGCGGAATGGAATTTAAAAAAATTAAGATTCTGTTCAGAACAAAACTTTTCCAATTTTTCCAGACATGTTGAGGTCCAAGGGATAGAAGGAGGAGAGGTCCTTACCTTTATGCTTGCGCAGGAAATCAATGCTCTTCTGTAAGATGGTAGACTTGTCCATCTTCCGAGTGTTGCCTGGCAACATGGTAGCCAGCTCCTTGATGAGGACATTGAACTGGTCTCTGCGCTTCTTCTCAGACTTGTTACGGGATACTCTGGAGGGTTGGACATGAAAAAGATAAGAAAACACATACTAAGATGCTAACAAAAACAACACAATGATCAAACTAAGCCTTTGTTCAGAGTTCCCTTTAATGGAGTGCTTGATCTTATTAAGACCTCACCGTTTTGCTTTGTCCTTTTCATCTTCTTCCATTAACCCATCAAAGATACTGCTTGCGTCATCCCTGCAAAACAACCAACCAACCAACCAACCAGTCAAACAAGATCCTCCAATGCTAAACCTCTACTCGATAAAGACCAGCCAATCACATGCCACGGCCCCAAAACAATTTAAAATCAATTTATTTAAATGTAGTGCACTAACTTTACATTTACTTACACTTAAATAATGTCAGAGGAATAATATAACATTTATTAAATTACAGACCAGAACAAAAAAACCTTTACAATGGCATTACAAAATAATTATTTGGGGCCAAATATAAGAGGTGCAGATATCATTGGCCAGACTGCTACCTCATCCCAGGCAGTAGAGGGCAGTGCCAGGCTCAGTCTATATTTAGCTCTGTGACTCAGCTGGTATCGAGGAAAAATGGCCGGGGATGTGACTCATTTGCCTTGAAAGGGAGAACCTTTCGCTTACTCAGCCGACTAAGACTGATATTACTAATGTACGTCAAATTGTCATTATTAGGACCTTGACAAGCGGCATTGGCAATGTTCTACCTGCAGTTAGAAAATAATCATAAGTGGAGTGTGTCAGTGTGGATGAGACCTATTGAAGCCTATGGCGCTGTGTGTACGTGCCAATATGCATGTAACTGTGTGTGTACATGCAGTAAATGTTAATATGTACACCACCAAGAAAATATTTAAAAGTGCTCGTCTGTCTGTCTACATGCATAGCATGCGTGGATATGCAGGTGCACTTTCCTCAGGTCTAGATGACGGGTCACTGTGCTCCTCAGTCCTTCCAGCCAGTACCATAAAGGTTTATTGGCCAACCGGAGTCACTTCTGAGGTCTATTGTCACTCCACACTTCCTCCCATTCAACAATCATTAATTAATCACTGACCAAGATTCCTTGGAGGGGGAAAATCATGCTAACGCAAATGCGTGCTGATCTAAGCCTGTGCCATTCTGTGGAATGAGGTATACCGGCACGCTTTCTGTATGTGTGCATCTGTCCCCATATTTGCCCTTATGCGTTTTGGTGCATGCTGTGTGAGTATGAGATTAATGTTTTGTGTGAGTGTGTGTGTTTTTAACCCCAGAATTGCTACGATCAAATCAGCTTCAAATTACACTCACCAAAGATATTTTTAGACGAAGCCATTAACATCAACAATGTAGAAACCTGATGGTTTAATATCAAAACAACAAATGCAGAAATAAAGATACATTAAAAACAAGCACACAGCCACTGACAGATAAGTACAGCCAGGCTCTGGCTTATCATTAACCCGAATGCTCTCATATGAGAAGGAATGGGACTCGGAAGAAATGTGAATTGATATTTACATTCCCCTTGCTGGAGGCATCAGAGCAATAACAAATTGCCCATAAAGATGCCACATGAATAAATGAAACTCCACCCATAGTACACTATTAAATTAGGGAACCTAAAGCTGGCAGTGTTTTATTACAATGCCATGTAAAACCTGAGAATTGTGTATTTAAACTGGTGTTAATAGTGTGTTGACAGCTCTAACCTCTGCCTTACAAGAGGCGGAGCTACAGAGGACCGGAGGGCTATATGGTGTGGCAGCAAAACACTATTCTCCTCTGAAACCAAGGGACAATGAGTAAGATGGATGCTAACAAAAATTATACTTACAAACACAACCACCGTCAAAATACTTGAGGAAAACTAACGACAGACTTTTGACAAAAGGTATTTCTACAGCAGTTATGCAGGTCTTTGTGTTTTCGATCCTCACAAATCGTTAACATTTATTTCTTTAAGCAGCAGCCAAAGAGGGTCAAAGTGTGAATAAGTAAATTGAGTTACAGTTTTCTATCATTTACAGTGCCTCCGGAAAGTATTCATACCGCCTGACTTACTCCACATTTTGTTTGTGTTACAGCCTGAAATAAAAATGGATTAAACATTTTTCTCTCATCAATCTACACACAATACACCATAATGACAAAGAGAAAACAAGTTTACAATTTGTTGCCTATTTATTGAAAATGAAATACAGAAATATCTTATTTACATTCACATCCCCGATCAATACTTTGCAGAAGCACCTTTGGCAGCAATTTAAGCTGTGACTCTTTCTGCTGTGACTCTTTTCCACACCTGGACTGTGCAACATTTGCTCATTATTCTTTTCTAAATTCTTCAAGCTATGTCAAATTGGTTGTTGATCATTACTAGACAACCATTTTCAGGTCTTGCCATAGATTTTCAAGTAGATTTTAAGTCAAAACTGTAACTCGACCACTCAGGAACATTCACTGTCTTCTTAGTAAGCAACTCAAGTGTAGATTTGGCCTTGTGTTTTAGGTTATTGTCTTGCTGAAAGGTGAATTAATCTCAGTGTCTGGTGGAAAGCAGACAGAACCAGGTTTTCCTCTAAGATTTTGTCTGTGCTTAGCTCCATTCTGTTTCTTTTTTTTATGCTGAAAAACTCCCCTGTCCTTAATGATTACAAGCATACCCATAACATGATAAAGCCACCACTATGCTTGAAAATGTGGAGAGTGGTACTCAGTAATACGTTGTAACACAACCCTTAGTATTCAGGAAAAAAGTTAATAGCTTTGCAGGTATTACTTTAGTGCCTTGTTGCAAACAGGATGCATGTTTTGGAATATTTTTTATTTTGTATTCTGTAGGTGTCATGACGTGGCCCTTTCTGAGTATAGATCATGGCGTGGCGCATCTCTCTCTCTATCTCCCTCCACAAGCTTCCCACAATAAGTTGGGCTTTGTGATGGCCACTCCAATACTTTGACTTTGTTGTCCTTAAGCCATTTTGCCACAACTTTGGAAGTATGCTTGGGGTCATTGTCCATTTGGAAGACGCATTTGCGACGAAGCTTTAACTTCCTGACCGATGTCTTGAGATGTTGCTTCAATATATCAACATAGATGGCATCATGAGGAAGGAAAACTATTTTGTGAAGAGCACCAGTCCCCTCCTGCAGCAAAGCACCCCCACAACATGATGCTGCCACCCCCATCCTTCACAGTTAGGATGGTGTACTTCGGCTTGCAAGCCTCCCCCTTTTTCCTCCAAACATAACGATGGTCATTATGGCCAAATAGTTATATTTTGGTTTCATCAGACCAGAGGACATTTCTCAAAAAAGTACGATCTTTGTCCACATGTGCAGTTGCAAACCGTAATCTGGCTTTTTTATGGCGGTTTTGGAGCAGTGGCTTCTTCCTTGCTGAGCGGCCTTTCAGGTTATCAATATAGGACTCGTTTTACTGTGGATATAGATACTTTTCTACCGGTTTCCTCCAGCATCTTCACAAGGTCCTTTGCTGTTGTTCTGGGATTGATTTGCACTTTTCACACTAAAGTACGTTCATCACTAGGAGACAGTACGCGTCTCCTTCCTGAGCGGAATGATGGCTGCGTGGTCCCATGGTGTTTATACTTGCTTACTATTGTTTGTACAGATGAACGTGGTACCTTCAGGTACACCTCTAATTGACTCAAATTATGTCAATTAGCCTATCAGAAGCTTCTAAAGCCATGACATAATTTTCTGGAATTTTCCAAGCTGTTTAAAGGCACAGTCAACTTAGTGTATGTAAACTTCTGACCCACTGGAATTGTGATACAGTGAATTATAAGTGAAATAATCTGTCTGTAAACAATTGTGGAAAAATTACTTGTGTCATGCACAAAGTAGATGTCCTAACTTACTTGCCAAAACTATAGTTTGTTAACAAGAAATTTGTGGAGTGGTTGAAAAACTAGTTTTAATGACTCCAACGTAAGTGTATGTAAACTTCCAACTTCAACTGTATATATTGATTGCAATTATTCCCGAATGAGTGAGCGTTCATGTGCAAAGGATTAGAATTTCAATTAATATAATTATAGTAGTACTGTGTGTAGTGAGCCCTCTGTTCTTTCCCGCCTGTTCGCAGTCCACACCCACTTCCCTTTGTCCACCAAGCCATCATATTGGCTTAGCCCACTACGGAACCTCCCCTATCATTTCCTTGTAACCTTAACTGTTGTTTGTTTATAAATTGCTGTGCTTATTTAGTTAGTTAGTAAATAAATTATTAAGACAATTGGTGTATGGATGATTCATAGTAAAGGCTGGTTTCGTGTAGATAACCAACAATTTACAACGTTTGGAATGAGACTAACGTGAGGTAAAGAATAATTCATTAATTAGAAGACTAATTGATCAGATACTAAAATATCTGAAGAGTTATATTAGGAAAATTATAACTTTGTAATCTGAAGATTTTCCTTGGTGCCCCGACTTCCTAGTTAATTACATTTACATGATTAGTTTAATCACATAATACTAATTACAGAGAATTGATTTGATAAAATAACAGTTCACTTTTAATGATGCCAAAGACACGACACAGGCTTACTTCTTTTCACTCTGTCAATTAGGTTAGTACAGCCATTAAACTCTGTAACTGTTTTAAAGTCACCATTGGCCTCATGGTGAAATCTCTGAGCGGTTACCTTCCTCTCCCACAGCTGAGTTAGGAAGGACAGCTGTAACTTTGTAGTGACTGGGTGTATTGATAACCATCCAAAGTGTAATTAATAACTTCACCATGCTCAAAGGGATAATGAATGTCTGTTTTTTAAACCCATCTACCAATAGGTGCCCTTCTTGCAAGGCTTTGGAAAACCTCCCTGGTCTTTGTGGTTGAATCTGTGAAATTCAGTGGTCGACTGAGGGACCTTACAGGTAATTGTATGTGTGCGGTACAAAGATGAGGTACAGTGAGGGAAAAAAGTATTGGATCCCCTGCTGATTTTGTACGTTTGCCCACTGACAAAGAAATTATCAGTCTATAATTTTAATGGTAGGTTTATTTGAACAGTGAGAGACAGAATAACAACAAAAAAATCCAGAAAAACACATGTGAAAAATGTTATAAATGGAATAGCATTTTAATGAGGGAAATAAGTATTTGACCCCCTCTCAATCAGAAAGATTTCTGACTCCCGGGTGTCTTTTATACAGGTAACGAGCTGAGATTAGGAGCACACTTTTAAAGGGAGTGCTCCTAATCAGTTTGTTACCTGTATAAAAAAAATCTATCAATCAGATTCCAAACTCTCCTCCATGGCCAAGACCAAAGAGCTCTCCAAGGATGTCAGGGACAACATTGTAGACCTACAAGGCTGGAATGGACTACAAGACCATCGCCAAGGAGCTTGGTGAGAAGGTGACAACAGTTGGTGCGATTATTCGCAAATGGAAGAAACACAAAAGAACTGTCAATCTCCCTCGACCTGGGGCTTCATGCAATATCTCACCTCGTGGAGTTGCAATGATCATGAGAACGGTGAGGAATCAGCCCAGAACTACACAGGAGGATCTTGTCAATGATCTCAAGGCAGCTGGGACCATAGTCACCAAGAAAAAAATTGGTAACACACTACGCCGTGAAGGACTGAAATCCTGCAGTGCCCGCAAGGTCCCCCTGCTCAAGAAAGCACATATACATGCCCGTCTGAAGTTTGCCAATGAACATCTGAATGATTCAGAGGACATCTGGGTGAAAGTGTTGTGGTCAGATGAGACCAAAATTGAGCTCTTTGGCATCAACTCAACTTTCCGTGTTTGGAGGAGGAGGAATGCTGCCTATGACCCCAAGAACACCATGCCCACCGTCAAACATGGAGGTGGAAACATTATGCTTTGGGGGTGTTTTCCTGCTAAGGGGACAGGACAACTTCACCGCATCAAAGGGACGATGGACGGAGCCATGTACCGTCAAATCTTGGGTGAGAACCTCCTTCCCTCAGCCAGGGCATTGAAAATGGGTTGTGGATGGGTATTCCAGCATGGCAATGACCCAAAACACACGGCCAAGGCAACAAAGGAGTGGCTCAAGAAGAAGCACATTAAGGTCCTGGAGTGGCCTAGCCAGTCACCAGACCTTAATCCCATAGATAATCTGTGGAGGGAGCTGAAGGTTTGAGTTGCCAAACGTCAGCCTCGAAACCTTAATGGCTTGGAGAATATCTGCAAAGAGGAGTGGGACAAAATCCCTCCTGAGATGTGTGCTAACCTGATGGCCAACTGCTAGAAACGTCTGACCTCTGATTGCCAACAAGGGTTTTGCCACCAAGTACTAAGTCATGTTTTGCAGAGGGGTCAAATACTTATTCCCCCTCATTAAAATGCAATTCCATTTATACAATTTTTCACATGCGTTTTTCTGGATTTTTTTGTTGTTATTCTGTCTCTCACTGTTCAAATAAACCTACCATTAAAATTATAGACTGATAATTTCTTTGTCAGTGGGCAAACGTACAAAATCAGCAGGGGATCAAATACTTTTTTCCCCTCACTGTAGTCATTCAAAAATCATGTTCAACACAATTATTGCACACAGATTGAGTCCAATAAATGTATTATGTGACTTGTTATGCACATTTTTACTCCTGAACGTATTTAGATTTGCCATAACAAAGGGGTTGAATACCTTTTTTTACACGCTTTTCAGCTTGTCATTCTTTATTAATAAATATAAACATTTCAAAAGTCAGTTCCACTTTGACATTATGGGGTTATTGTTAGTAGGCCAGTGACAAAAACATCTAAACGTAATCTGTTTTAAATTCAGGCTGTAACACAACAACATGTGAAAACAGTAAGGGATGTGAATACTTTCTGAAGGCACTGTATTTAACAAGGCAAGTCCATTAAGAACAATCTCTTATTTACAACGACAACCTGGCAAGGTATAGTATATCCCTGCCTGGTGGGAGAGTATACCAGGGTTGGGGTAAATTTGGAATATCTGAATTTAATTAATTTCAAACAATGAATTTGAATTGGACACATCTCACAGGTAGCAGAATTTGAAATTAATTTGAATTTAAGAAAGTATGTCAATTCAACTGAGACCTGAAACACGAAAGTATCATTCATTCGACAAATCTTTTTTATCAAAAGGATATGCCTCTTAATAACGCAAAGAATACTCAGAGTCGATATTCCCGTAATAAAGAATTCTCCTCAACCACAACTTCACGAAAACAAACATTCTCTGCCATTGACCCCAGTGTGAAAGAGCCAACTTTATCATACATTTTTAGTTATACAGAAATAACTCAATGTAGATGTTACTAGATAAAAAAATCCCAACCTACAGTTTGCAATGCTCCCACGTAGGGAAATAGAGCCTGCGAGAAGAGCCCTGTGGGTTCAGGCTATTCAGCATGGGAGAATGGGAAATGTGGGGAACCCGGTGTCCAAGTAGGCTACACATAGCTATGTGTGTGGAAAACATCACAGGTAAGACATTTATCTTGTTTAGTTTGTTTGTAACTCCACTCACTACTTAATTTTTTTACCCTTATTTTACCAGGTTGACTGAGAACACATTCTCATTTACAGCAACATAATTTTCCTGATATTGCGGCAGATTAAGGGAATTATGAATTATTATAGACAACCCACATGACAGTAGAGGGGGAGTTCAGTGGTGCCCAACAGAGAGGCCCCTCCGTTGCATAAGACGGCACGCACACAAACACACAAACACACAAACTGAGGGAAGAGAAAAACACCACCCACTCAAAATGGAGCAGGGCTGAGTGGCATACTAATCCTGGGGTTAAGGTGGGAGATCCCGTGCTGGTAGGATACAGGGACACTCCCGCTGTCACTCAGCTAGCCAGCCAGTTAAAACAGCTGCCGAGCCACAGAGTCCACCCACACACAGATCAGTCACACACACCTAAAGGTCTACCAAAATGTTGCTTGAAATCACCATGGGGACTCTGTGCAGCCAAGGTGAAGTACAGACGAAGATATAATTTTTACTCCTCGGTTAAGGATTTTTAACCATAGGTGATTTCAGAGACAGCATCTCAGTTACCAGTTTGATGAGCAGGTAAGGTAGGATATTTATTTCTCTCAGATGTAGGATGAGATTGGTAGACTGACTCACCCGCCTATGCTGGAAGTCATCTTGTAGCCTGTTCAGGGTCGCAGTGGTGGAGAGGGGCCTTTTAATCGTGAGGTAGACATTTGTGAATGAACCTGTCAGATAAAGCAAGATCAGCAGTGAAAGTACAGTACATGGCATGAAACAAAAAATAGTCCACAGCATCCATCCCTGAAGGGCAGCAGCACCCAGCCCAACCTTACCTCCTGTCTAGCCGACTCTGTGGGAGGATGAGGAGTGTGGTGTAGGATGAAGGTCCAGTCTGTGCGGAGACACTGTGGTGATGGCAGAGGTCTGTGTGCCCACTAGGGGAGAGGGGTTGTTACGAGAGTCACGGAGAGGACCCTGTGTCAAAGGCCAGCGGTTGTCAACGGGTCCTTGCTGAGCTGAGCTTTCCGCCGGGTCCGGTTGTGGACGTACCTCATGACAGCTACATCGGATGCTCTAACTGGTTACAAAACAGAAGACATTATATTAGGAAAACTTTGGAGTGTTCCATTTATTCAATTCCAAAAGGTACTTGTGTACCCTAGGTCCTTGTGTCTATCCGAAATGAATGATTGGAGAAATGTTACATGGAGATAATTCCACCTAGCATATCAGTGGGCTAAGTGGCAGTATATTTCTCATGTGCCTAAGAGGGGAAGGGTGTAGGGATCAATTTGGGACTGGCTGTAAATCACACTGGTTAGTACAGAGCAGAGGTAAGCACTTACCGATCACATGGTTCGTCTGGAGTCGCTACAGCACTCGACTAGAAGATACCTTTTTCTTCTCAGATCTAAAATAAGAAAACGCACATGACATTATACCCTGAAACATACACAACACACACACAACATTATACCCTGAAAACAGACACACAAATAACCTTACATACAGATGCACATATAACCTTACACACTTAGAGATGACACATGATGATGGAACAGCTGATTCAAAGAGACAGATGGGTCACAACAGCCACACGTACACAACCAAAAACACAGACTGACATGATAAAATCCTTGTTTAGACACCGGCCCTAGTCTTTAAACTGGTTAGCGGTCCTAACGTCTACAGTAGAGCTTGACTGACCAATAGAAAATCACCAATGGTGAGCTTTCCTAAAATGACCAGTATCATGATTCATCCCATTCTGACAACAGATTGCAATACCTGGATAGAACAGACCATCAGAATTGATGTTAGACACATTTTTTTAACTATGAACACATTTTAGGGTAGAAAGAGCAAAACAGAGACATTGGGGTGTGGTGGCTGTGGCTGAGTGTCTAGGTGAATGAGGGGAGTGCCTGATAGAAGGGGGCAGTGTCACAGGCCATTGACTTTCAGCTATGCCCATTTTGCTGCTCTCTGCATGTGACAGATACATTTGACCTACACAGGCAGCATGACACACGGGCGCTCACACACAAACACATCACATAACACACAGAGAATAAGGTCTCTGTCCATAACATAATGTTACAGGCTTAATGAACTCTCAACGTGACCAGCAGCACGTTTCTATCCACTTTATGACACAGCTGGTGATGTCGTTAAACATAAATTATATTTGTCAAAACTATAAAATACCGTCCACAGAATTTGAAAGATATGGTCATTCTCCGGTGGGAAAAAATATAGAAAAAAAATTGAAAACGTAAGTGTTCACGTGCAGTAGTATAAGCGAGGGATGGCAACAGTTAATCGAAAATCCGAACAGACGTCAGTATTCGATAACTTGTTGTGTGTTCATTTGAGAGAAAAAATCTTCGGCTTATTTCAACAATGAAAAATCTGTCTAAGTTAAATTAAATGATCCGTGTGACATTGTTACATACAAGGATATACAATGACATTTGAAATTCTTAACTTAATAAAACATCAAACGTTTGAATGTAGTTTTTATGACCGTGCATTGAACTACTCCTGAACATTTAGCCAAACCAGGCAGCCCTGACAACGTTATGCTATTTTCCCCTCTTCAATTAACGATTACAGGCACGCACCTAACGGAGGTTCCACAAGACATGACACAGATCAATGCAAAATACCCAGCAGAAAACATTCTTCAAACAGAATCTGTTCAAATCAAATGTTTTTGTCACGTACACAATTTACAGCAGGTGTAAAAGGTGCAGTGAAATCCTTACAGCTTCATCACGGCAAACATCCAACTTCTCTTTCACTGTTACCGTTAGCCCAAAACTGCCGGAGAATAGCAGCCTGTCTGCTGTTGTGGTACCTCTGCCCTCGGTAATTTGTTAAGAGAAATTTATTATATTTTTCTTTGGACTATCTGGTTATCCGAACGAATTTCATGATATTATTCAAATAGTGAAATAATTTCAAATGCCCATCCCTAGTGTAAGCACTTGGAAGCTGACGTTAGCATAATTACCATTCCCTAACATTTTGTCACCGTTTCTGTCTTTTGTCGTTGACATTCTGCATCTAACGACATTCCCAGCTAGCACAGTGGATCTGGGCCGATTCCGGCTGAGAGTCAGACTCGGCCGACGTCATGTGGCCCGAGTCTAGGCCGCCTTCCGCAGTATTACTTATGGCTAGGATGTGGGGATTGAACTCGGGCGGATTCCGCTGTGAGTTATCTGGCCCAAATCTATTACTTGGGGCTCGGATCGATTGAAATTAAGATTTCATTATTTATTTTTTCCATATTTTCCCATTGTTTCTTTGATCAAAAATGCAATTAACATTTAAATTAAATTCTTTAAGAGTCCTGTGTAAGGCAATGGATATGGATAAGCATTAAAAACCTTGTGGATGGAGCTTCCTGAGTGGCGCAGCGGTCTAAGACACTGCATACAGTTGTTTGTTCGAGACCCGTGCCGGCCTCGACCGGGAGACCCATGAGACGACGCACAATTGGCCCAACGTTGTCAGAGTTGTCCTTGTCCTATCGCGCTGTAGCGACTCCCGTGGCGGGCCAGGTGCATGCACGCTGACATGGTCACCAGGTGTATGGTGTTTGCTCCGACATGAAATTATTTTTTGTGGATGGATATAATTTGTATGTATAAAATGTATAATAGTAATATCGGGTAATTTTGTATACATTTACTTACATTTGCATCGGGCCGCTTCTGTGGGGGATGTAGAGGGAAACGGCCCGATGTACTTGGACCGATTCTGGGCAGTCATTCATTTTGATTCCGGGCCGATTCAATCAGTTCCGGCCCACCCGGAAGAGGGCAGCTTCTGGGCCGATTCCTCATTGCTAGCTGGGTTGCCATTTCAAGCACTGATCTTTGATTGAAAAAGGAATTATGCTAACATTGGCTTCCGAGTGCTTACCACGTAAAACCGCACGTTTTAATGTTCTCATTAATTTCCCTCAACTAATAATTCATATTTTAAATTCTGTGCACATTATTTAATAGTTTTGAAAAAATGTAATTGATATTTAATGATGGTTTTGCTTGGTTCAAGTGGGCAGGGCTACATAAGGTGAATACTGGTCCCAGCATATGAGTGGTCTCATCTCACTTACAGCTTTTTGAGGGGTAATCAGACCAAAGCTGAGAGCAACGTTTCATTCATACACTGTTCTTTAAAAAGCTGACAATCACTAAAACTGTGTCAACACTGAAAAGGGTCAGAGTGGGGGCGATTCCGAGGAAAGGTCAACCTGAGTATACACAAATAAAGTTAGTCATTTCCAAATGATAAATTATCCTTTTAAAATGATAAACTTGGATTAGCTAACACAACGTGCCATTGGAACACAGGAGTGATGGTTCCTGATAATGGGCCTCTGTACGCCTATGTAGATATTCTACAAATAAATCTGCCGCTTCCAGCTACAATAGTCATTTACAACATTAACAATGTCAACACTGTATTTCTGATCAATTTGATGTTATTTTAATGGACAAAAAAAATGACATTTCTAAGTGACCCCAAACTTTTGAACGGTAGTGTGTCTCAATTGCATATTTTGTTACATTATATGTGTCTATATTCAACAGGTAAAGGTTACTTTTGATATAGGCCTATATAAAGACAAAGAAATACCTATTAGGGTGTGGTGCCTGGCCTTGTATACTATTCACGCTACCTGTAATTATGAAATCCTAAAGGAACTAGAGCTGGGCGATATGGCCAAAATATCATATCACAATATTTTTCATATGACGGTATTTTGTGCTTTTTTAAATATACTTTGAGTAGATCATGACCCTAGGGTGGCAAACCATATTTAAGTGATTTCAAATGGGGCTTTCTCCATTCGGATTGTTTTAAACGGTTCAATCCAACTTTAACCCCCCCAAAATAATCTGCATTTTCATGCACTCATTTGTTATCATTCCCACACTGTGCTACGTAGGGCTGCATGATAGTCAAAAAATCTAGGCCTAATTAATTAGTGAACTGTTAGAATCATGGAAATATTATTATTTTAATTCTAAAGTTTTAAATTGAAGCCTTAGTGGAAAAGAAACTCCATCTGCAGCTAATTGCTATGAGCAGGAGTTGAAAGACTTTGGAGAAACCCCAATTTGATGATGAACCTGTTCAATTTATTGAACGGAGAGGAGTGAAGGATGTCTAGAAAGTCCACATACAGTATGTAGCTAAATTAAACGATTAAACTGAAACTTTAGCTGGAGGAAACTCCAACATGGTTGCTGAGATGAAGGATTAAATTGAAGCCTTAGCGGGAAGGCAACTCCATCTGTAGCTCATTTATGAGCTGAATGGCACGGTTGCTAGGGTGAACTGTGGTTGAAGCCTTAGCTGGAGGAATTGTTGTATTTCCATGAATGTTATGTATGATGTCATTTTATGTAGTTCTGTCCTTCAGCTGTAATTGTCTATTCATTTTTCATACAACGGGTGGGTCTAATCCTGAATGTTGATTGGTTAAAACCGCATTCCAGCCGGTGTCTATTTCACAAGTTACCACCGGCTAAATCTATTACGTTAAAATGCCTATTTACTCAGTTCCATCTGACTGCGCAATCCACTGTCTTATTAGCCCAGCCAGGCAATTTATTTACTTATCACTTTTCTTTTAGACTAACATTTAGTTTTCAACAGCGGAAATTCGTATAAACTTTGCTGTCTGTTTCTCCAAAATTCTCAACATTGTTTCAATATTTAAATATGATCTCCAGCTGTCCCATAGTAATGAACCTGTCGGCAGTCGGGACGAGACAGACAGGCAGGAAACGATAAATTGCAATGTCCGTGCTATGAGACGCCTAAGACAGAGGTACAGGGAGACAGGACGGACAGCTGATCGTCATCGCAGTGGCAGACCACGTGTAACACCTGCACAGGATCGGTACATCCGAACATCACACCTGCGGGAAAGGTACAGGATGGCAACAACAACTGCTCAAGTTACACCAGGAGCGCACAATCCCTCCATCAGTGCTCAGACTGTCTGCAATAGGCTAAGAGAGGCTGGACTGAGGGCTTGTAGACCTGTTGTAAGGCAGGTCCTCACCAGATATCACCAGCAACAACGTCGCCTATGGGCATAAACCCACAGTCGCTGGACCAGACAGGATTGGCAAAAAGTGCTCTTCACTGACGAGTTGCGGTTTTGTCTAACCAGGGGTGATGGTCGGATTTGCGTTTATTGTCGAAGGAATGAGCGTTACACAGAGGCCTGTACTCTGGAGTGGGATCGATTTTGGGGATGGAGGGTCCATCATGGTCTGGGGCGGTGTGTCACAGCATCATCGGACTGAGCTTGATGTACAGGGAAGACATCCTCCTCCCTCATGTGGTACTCTTCATGCAGGCTCATCCTGACATGACTCTCCAGTAAGACATTGCCACCAGCCATACTGCTCATTCTGTGCATGATTTCCTGCAAGACAGAAATGTCAGTGTTCTGCCATGGCCAGCGAAGAGCCCGGATCTCAATCCCATTGAGCACGTCTGGGACCTGTTGGATTGGAGGGTGAGGGCTAGGGCCATTCACCCCAGAAATGTCCGGGAACTTGCAGGTGCTTTGGTGGAAGAGTGGGGTAACATCTCACAGCAAGAACTGGCAAATCTTGTGCAGTCCATGAGGAGGAGATGCACTGCAGTACTTAATGCAGCTGGTGGCCTCACCAGATACTGATTGTTACTTTTGATTTTGACCCCCCCCTTTGTTCATTATTCAATTTCTGTTAGTCACATGTCTGTGGAACTTGTTCAGTTTACCTCTGTTGTTGAATCTTGTTATGTTCATACAAATATTTACACGTTAAGTTTGCTGAAAATAAATGCAGTTGACAGTGAGAGGACGATTCTTTTTTTGCTGAGTTTACTTTTTGTGATAACTGCACTAATAACTAATTGTGATACACTGAAAAAATATATAAATGCAACAATTTCAAAGATTTTACAGAGTTACAGTGCATTCGGAAAGTATTCAGACCCCTTTGAGTTGCCACATTTTATCATGTTAGACTTTTTCTAAAATTGACTAAATAGTTTTTTCCCCCTCAAATCTACACACAATACCCCACAATGACAAAGAAAAACAGGTTTTTAAAAATGTTTGCATAAGTATTCATTTGGCAGTACGCCGGTTGGACATACTGCCAAATTCTATAAAATGACGTTGGAGGCGGCTTATGGTAGAGAAATTAACATTAAATTATCTGGCAACAGCTCTGGTGGACAGTCCTGCAGTCAGCATGCCAAAACTTGAGACATCTGTGGCATTGTGTTCTGTGAAAAAACTGCACATTTTAGAGTGGCCTTTTATTGTCCCCAGCACAAGGTGCACCTGTGTAATGATCATGCTGTTTAATCAGCTTCTTGATATGCCACACCTGTCAGGTTGATGGATTGTCATGGCAAAGGAGAAATGATCACTAACAGAAATGTAAACAAATTTGTGCAAAAAAAAAAAAAAAAAAGTGAAATAAGCCTTTTGTGCGTATGGAACATTTTTGGGATCTTTTATTTCAGCTCATCAAACATGGGACCAACATTTTACATGCTGCACTTAAAAATAAACAAAATACTTTTTTCGGTTAGGGATTTTTCTTAGCGTTAAGGATCCCAACTTCGTTTAAACTTTCACACCCCTAGTAAATCAAATAAAATCACATTTTATTTGTCACATGCGCCGAATACAACAGGTGTAGACCTTACTGTGAAATGCAGACTTATAAGCTATTAACCAACAATGCACTTAAGAAAATATTTACTAAATAAACTATCTAGCCAGTGCTAGCTAACATATTCATGCTTTGACTATTTCTCTCTGATTTAGAAGATATCATTGCCCAAACAACATGCTGATCTAGGCCTACACCAACACTGGTATCGGGCTGTATTACCTAGCTACGTTTGAGCGGACTTTTTACATTTAGCTAATTAGCTAGCTAGCTAACTAGAAATTAGCATTAGCAGCTAACACAATTTATTTTAGCCACAACTTTCTAAGAAAAGACAAACTAGCTGTTTGCAGACAGTATGATAGAAACTAATAGTGTAATTGTTGTCACCAACATCTTGTTGCATCTGACCATGCAGACAGAGTGAACGGCACAGCAAGTGCTCGAGAGACAGGGTGCAGGGCTTGGTATAGGAAGCGCATTGGGGGAAGCAGCATCCAGGAGGAGCGGGAGAGACGACTCAAGCAGGAAACGGAGTAAAGTATAACAAAAGACATTACATGTGCCGGAGAGTGGTATATCACATTACAAACCAAACATTGAAATACCGTTATAAAAGGTAAAGTAAAAACCCAAACCGGGTGCATGCATCAATACCAGTATATATTGTAAAATACTAACGCCGCCCAGGCCTATAAGTTACTATGCCTTTTGCAGACATTTTTCTAATTTGATTGTCTATTTCAGACTGTAACAACCATAATGGAGGGTGTAACATCCATAAGTCATTTTCCGTCTCTAAAGTAATAATGGAAACGACAACCTTTAAAAAATTATAGTTTTTGTGTTATAGCCTTTCCTTCGAAATGGCTATCCATGTTATGACCTAAGACTTACAGACTTTCGCAAATATGTTCAGTCTCCTCTAAAAGCTTGTTTAATTTCATATAACATCCATTACGCTTCGTATTTGCTTTATTTCTCCAACATGCCAATATTTAGAAGTCAGCCTTTTAGGTATAAACACCCCCCTAGGGCTACTATACACACAAAAGTTAAATTTATATTTTTTGTAAATTCTTTGACACATTAAAGTTGTGATTTTGCATGCAAGTCCATAACACTGGAATCGCCACAGAGAAAAACATGCAGACAGAGCATGACGTGAGAGCAGAGGAATGATAGGGAGTAGGACTAGGGTTAAAAAACTACAGCAACATCTCTGTTTCCTCTAAAATAACAACAGTTGCAGTAGCAGCAGCAACACTAGCGGTAGCTACAACTAAAGGCTGTGCTTGTATAACTATGAGGTCACTCAGTGCTTCACTGACCCGTTGACACAATGACCTATTTTCCTCCTCCTTCACCACAGCTCCACAGGCAGCCAATAACAGAGCCCTTTCAGTCACCATGAAACCCTGAGCTGCCAACCACTGAGCAGAGAAAGTCACCATGAGCCCTGAACAGCCAATCAAGTCAATAACCAGCATATCACAACATTCAAATGTCAATTACACAGTTAGCAAATGCATCCTGGCTTCTCTGGGGCAGTAGTGAGACAAGAGGAAAAGAAGAGAGGGAGACATGAAGGATAAAGGGAGGGACATGGAAAACCAGAGGGTGGAAGGGGAAGAGAAATGTTTTTAAAGTAGCCACTCAATCACTGAAGTCGTAGTTTTCCTGTTTCTCCCTCATATACACAGAAAACGATAAATACACCTCCCAGGCAGGAGCCCCCTCATAATTTCTTAGTAGCCTCAAATACAGGGCCTATAGGGAGGAGGTCAGAGACCTGGAAGTGTGGTGCCAGGACAGCAACCTCTCCCTCAACGTGAGCAAGACAAAGGAGATGATTGTGGACTACAGGAAATGGAGGGCCGAACATGCCCCCATTCACGTCAACAGGGCTGTTGTGGAGCGGCTTGAGAGTTTCAAGTTCCTTGGTGTCCACATCACCGACAAACTATCATGGTCTAAACACACCAAGAAAGTTGTGAAAAGGGCACGACAACACCTTTCCCCCTCAGGAGACTGAAAAGACTTGGCATGGGTACCAGATCCTCAAAAAGTTATTCAGATGCACCATCGAGAGCATTCTAACCGGTTGCATCACCGCCTGGTATGGCAACTGCACGGCACCCGACCATAAGGCGCTACAGAGGGTAGTGCATATGGCCCAGTACATCAATGGGGCCGAGCTTCCTACCATCCAGAACCTATATACTAGGCGGTGTCAGAGGAAGGCCCAAAAAATGGTCAAAGACTCCAGTCACCCAAGTCATAGACTGTTCTCTCTGCTACCGCACACAAGCGGTACCGGAGCGCCAAGCCTAGGTCCAAAGGGCTCCTTAACAGCTTCTACCCCCAGCCATAAGACTGCTGAACAACTAATCAAATGGCCACCCGGACAATTATTTTTAACTTTAGCTAATTTAGTAAATATTTTATTCTCTATTTTCTTAAAACTGCATTGTTGGTTAAGGGCTTGTAAGTAAGCATTTCACAGTAAGATCTACATGTGACGAATAACATTTGATTTGATTTTCCTCCCACTCACAAAATCTCACTCACCAAACCCTTTTTCACCAATTCCCTCTCACAGGCATTGTGCTGATGCGCTGTGTGTGTGTGTGTGTGTGTGTGTGTGCGCACGCACGCACGCACTGACTCAGATGTAGGTCAGAGGAGCTCTGAGGATATGACTCATCCTAAAGTGGATCCTTGGCGCAGCTCGTCGTCACGCACGCCAACGCATGCATCGAGATGCCAGCATATTGTCAGTGCCCATCAGCAACCCCATAGCAACCGCCCGCGCCATGCAGGGTAAAAATAGCTCAGCTGAATTCCTCTACAGCTAAGAATTGCTCCATCATGAGTGCGCATCCCCCTATCATTATCTCTGTTGGAGTCTGAGCTCCCCCCTATGATGGTCTACCTACCACAGAGAGAGGACCTACCTCCATACCTCCAAGACCTTTGCTTGAAAAACGAGAAAAAAAACACCTATATTACTGTTTGTCAATCTTGAGACACTGTAGCCAGTATGCACTTCCTCAAAATAAATAGTCTGAAATCTGTCATTCATTTAGAAATTTTTACCAATAAGATCTTAGTCACGAAATGTTACATCTAACTAAGATGTTTGGTACAGTATTTCTCAAGTAAAACACTTAATTGAAGAATTCCTACTGTTGACCAATCACCGACGAAGGGGCATAGACTTTGGCTATCGACTTCAGGTTGCTTAGACATTGTGTGTGCACGAACAACATCTTGGTGTCATTATACTCCTAGTGTGCTCTAACAAACGGACCTTCTGAAATACACATTCACATGAATTCATTAAATTTAACATAAAAAATATTATTATGAATGAATCTCAAAAGTACGCTTTTTGATTTTGTTAATTTTAAGACGTATTGTTTGGAACAATATCTACTCTTTAAGTACATAAGAGTGGCCTCTTTGCTAATTCTGATAAATTTGATGAGCACCACCAACACAGTGAATGGGAAATTTGAAGGGAACTCAATTTCTATGCAAAAAATTGTCATAAGAGTGCCCACTCTTGAAATGTGACGTGTTTGAAGAGTATATGGTTCCAAACAATGTCTAAAAATAAGCTAAATCAAAAAGGGTACTTTTGAGATATTAATATTTTTAATGTTGAATAAATGAATGGGAATCTAGACCGAATCAAGATTTAATTTATATGAGAGCACACTATAGCCTAAGGAGTATAATGACACCAAGATGTTGTTTATATCATGTACGGTTTACGGATCATATGGTCTTACTGGAGGTATGTAAAACGTACCTATATTAAACACAAAAAATCAGATTGGATCGTATGGACCTTGGCATACAGAATAGGTCCTCTCTAAGCTCAGCCAAAGCCTGTGTGTACCATCCCGACATATTCTGACATCGGAAACCAAAAGGAATTTGTGGACCATCGATTAGTAAGGGGGTAGGATAGCCGGAGTGTCACCATATGAAAAGCAGCGGTACTGCTTTTAGGGAACTGACAGTGGGGATGGGAAAATGTCTCCGGCATAGAAACAGGTCCATCGGCTTTAAGATATTCAGCCGTTCAGACAAGGAGTTGGAGGAGGAAAGAATCCCTCATTAATCTAATGCAGTCGGAAACCACCAACGAGCATCAACACATTCATTGCCGGGAAAGCGAACCAAATATACATTTACCCACACTTTGCACATGCACGCTCTCTCTCTCCCGCTCTCAGACACAAAGGTTACACCTCTCCCTGTTAAATCCGACAATAAGAGTGTGCCTGATACCAGCGCACACTGTGGTTAATGGCTTCTAATTAGTAGGCTGACAATTCCAAGAAGGAGAATATAGTGGAGTTACTGACAAACAAAAACAGCAGGCTCGATGATTCTTCTGACAGTCAGTGATCCGTACTGTAGCTGGGCTAAATCCTAGACCTTGAGCTACTGTTTCTCTATCCATGCTGCTGCCCAGTTCCCTGCCCACCCCAGCCTGTCTCCCCACCACTGGGCTGCTGAAGCCCCCAGAGCTGGGCAACAAGTTGTGTTCCACCCAAGCACATGCATCCGCAGCCCCGACAGCACAAAAGGGGTCTTTGTTTGCGTTTGCGTTCCACACTCCACAGACAGGAATGTCAGAGTTGGGCAGCGGTTTCCAATGGCAGCAGGAGGAAGGAGAGGCAGCCAGGAGCCCCGCCACTTGCCCATTCTCCCACAGTGGCCGGTTCAGAGTAGAGAGCGAGAGAGAGAAAAAGAGAGAGGGGGATGAGCACTGCCAGGCCAACACAGGAGAGGAAGAAATTAAAGACGCCATGCCAACTGTCCACAGTGCCCGCTATCACCGCCTACCACGACATGCATCATGAGTGTAGGCTTACACTACCATTCAAAAATTTGGGGTAACTTAGAAATGTCCTTGTTTTTCAAAGAAAAGCACATTAGAAAAACCTTTGGCAATTATGTTAGCACACCTCAAAACTTTTGTGCTGATTAAAGAAGCAATACAACTGGCCATCTTTAGAGTAGTTGAGTATCTGGAGCATCAAAATTTGTCGGTTCGATTACAGGCTCAGAATTTACTATATACACATACTTAGTAATAGTAATCATATTACTTGTATTTTTTAAACAAGCACCTTATAAACTGCACGAATATAGCAAAATAATTAAGCATGCCAATTTATGATAGTATACACTGAGTGTACAAAACATTAGGAACACCTGCTCTTTCCTTGACAGACTGACCAGGTGAATCCAGGTGAAAGTTACTAATGTCACCTGTTAACCTGTAAATCCACTTCAATCAATGTAGATGACGGGGAGGAGATAGGTTAAAGGATTTTTAAGCCTTGAGACATGGATTGTGTATGTGTGCAATTCAGAGGGTAAACAGGCAAGACAAAGTATGTAAGTGCCTTTGGTAGTAGGTGCCAGGTGCACCGGTTTGAGTGTCAAGAACTGCAAAGCTGCTGGGTTTTTCATGCTCAACAGTTTCTTGTGTGTATCAAGAATGGTCCACCACACAAAGAACATCCAGCCAACTTGACACAACTGTGGGAATCATTGGAGTCAACATGGACCAGCATCCCTGTGGAACGCTTTCGATACCGTGTAGAGTCCATGCCCCAACAAATTGAGGCTGTTCTGGGGTGCTCGTAATGTTTGGTATACTCAGTGTAGAATCATGAGAATTGCAATACATATTGTATCGGCACCCAAGTATCGTGATAATATCGTATCATGAGTATGTTGACCACTCACAAACTATTGCAACAATGACATTTATTTCTCACTCATTTAACCATTTAGAGAGTTTAAAAATGCTCTCAAGCACAATTTACCCAGGCACTCTAGACTAAAACGCTGAACGTTTTTCTTTGCTATTCGAACGGTTATTACGGAGACTGCGGTCATTTGGCTGGCCAATTAGTCAAAAACTCCATGACCGTCACAGCGCAAACGTCAACATCAGAAGCAACCATTTATCTCAAGATAGTCAGGCTATAATATATTCCAAAACACTTACGTAACACCATTTTGACCTATTACCTGGACACATTTCAAACCCAAATGTAAAATTCACACCCCAATAAGCTGACACATAGCTAAATAATCAAATATAAATTACATGCACAAATAACCTACATTTGTCACTGCGTGTATGCAAAAATGCTTTAGACCACAGTAACTTAATAGACCCGTCACGCCAATGGTGCCAGTCTAAATGGAGTCGTTGCATAGACTGTACAGTACATTCCTCAAATGCCATGCAGCCTTTTTCTTCTTCTCCTTACCTTTTACTTAATTAAGCGATGTCCAGTAAGGCAACAAACCCTCTGCAGCCCATGGTCTCAGCACAGCCGTTTTGTTCAAAATGTCAACCTGGAAAATAAAAATAACAAAAGGCCACTGAGAACCATACAGAAATTTGATCAAGATTGCCCTGTGGTCTGGGCGAGTCTACATGGTAGGAATATGAAACAGTCGTTACCTAACATTCTTGTGCAGTGACCCACCTGAAGCTTTCAAATTTCCTTGTGACCAGCCAAAGAAACAAACACAATATATTGTGCCAGAGTGCAGTCTTTAGCAGTCAGGGCTGGGAATTGCCAGTGACTTCACAATACAATTTTATCACGATACTTGGGTGCCGATACAATAAGTATTGCGATTATCACGATTCTATATGTATAGCGATTCGATAATGCGATTCGATGTACCAAACATATAGACCACCATGTCTGCTGCAAAGGGACAAGAATGAGCCATGATCAATCAGCCATGGAAATAAAAGTGCTGAAATCATGTTGAGAACAAGCTAGAGAAGGAGTTAGGGTCTTGCTTTAGGTTTCATTGGGGTGGCTGTGTGGTGAACTATGTGTTTCCAGAGGACAAGGCGGTGCCCTGTGAGGTTCTGTTCTAGCCATCAGCTCTGCTACTCCCAGAGGTTCTGATTAGAGATTAATCACATCCTGAAGCAGTGACACACCAGTCAGAAAACACAGACGCACACAACCATACACACACCAAACTCATTTACAACCAAGGCTTGGCACTGTGTCAGTCAGCTGGGATGGGGGGTTCGGTACCACAGATGTAAACACAAGCTTCCATCTGCTCCTGGATCCACATGAAATTAAACCTCTGTGTGTGTCGTGTCTTGAACCTGGCGAGAGAGAGAAATAGAGAAAGAAAGAGAGAGAAAAGGGTTGGGCTCATTTCAAATTGATTTCAATTTACTTTTCAGTTTATTGAAAAGTCATTCAATTGTAATTTTAGTTTACTTCCTGAATTGACTGCCGTCAATATGAATTGAGCCCAACTCTGACAGACAGACAGGGCTAGTGACTTGATGGGGTTTAAAGGTGCTACACTTAGAATTTCACCCCTACGTGGAAGCTAGGTTAAATGCAACAGCGCTAGGCTACATTCAAAACAAATCTCCCCCGCATCTCATTTCCGTGTTAGGTGGTGGAGACTCGCTTGAGCCTTTTACTTTCGGTTTTGGTCCACCAGCTTCAAACCGCTGTAAAAATTATATTTTTTGTGATTGAAAATATATTTCAGAGCAATTTTGATGGTACAATGATTCCCTACAGTATTCAGTGCTTGTTTTATCACAAACTGAAATTGAGCGAACAGTGTACAATTTTAGCAAGCCAGGAAATGATAGACCGATTTCTTCATGGCCACTTAACCGGATTCCCACTAGAAAACACAGCCACAAAGTCAAAAAAGCTTTCCCATTTTGATTACAGATGCCGCACCAGTAAGATAAATCAACAAGCGAATATCACAGCGGGAAGTAATACTGTGAAACACTATCATTGCAATGTTACTACAAATACATTATTTTCTCAAATTAAAATTCTAAAACAAATCCTGTCTAGCACCTTTAAATGGGAGGATATTGTCTCAGTTAGGCTACTTTCTGATGAAAGAAAACTAATCGCTGTTTCAATACTCTTTGCACAAAGACAGACTCAGGCTGACCTTGTCCATCACCACTGGAGTGGAGATACACCAGATGTTAAAGATGGTGCCGAAGAGGATGGCTGACGTTTTACATGCCCATAACCAATGTGTGTCCATGTATGCTGATGATTCAACCATATACGAATCAGCAACCACAACTAATGAAGTCACTGAAACCATTAAAGAGAGTTGCAGTCTGTTTTGTAATGGGTGGCCAGTAATAAACTGGTCCTGAACATCTCTAAAACTAAGAGCATTGTATTTGGTACAAATCATTCCTTAAGTGCTAGACCTCAGCTGAATCTGGTAATGAATTGTGTGGCTGTTGAACAGGTTGAGGAGACTAAATTACTTGGTGTTACATTAGATTGTAAACTGTCATGCTCAAAACATATAGATTCAATGGTTGCAAAGATGGGGAGAGGTCTAGCCGTAATAAAGAGAGGCTCTGCTTTTTTGACACCACACTCCAAAAAGCAAGTTCTGCAGGCTCTACTTTTGTCTAATCTTGATTATTGTCCAGTCGTGTGGTCCAGTGCTGCAAGGAACGACCTAGTTAAGCTGCAGCTGGCCCAGAACAGAGTGGCACGTTTCGCTCTTAATTGTAATCAGAGGGCTAATATTAATACTATGCATGCCAGTCTCTCTTGGCTAAGAGTTGAGGAGAGACTGACTATCGCTCCTTATTTTTATAAGAAACAATGTGTTGAAAATCTCAAATTGTTTGTATAGTCAACTTACACACAGCTCTGACACACACACTTATCCCACCAGACCTGCCACAAGGGGTCTCTTCATAGTCCCCAAAACCAGAACAAATTCAAGAAAACTTACAGTATTATATAGAGTCCTTATTGCATGGAACTTCCTTCCATCTCATATTGCTCAAATCAACAGCAAACCAGGTTCCAAAAAACAGATAAAGCATCACCTCGTGGCACAAAGCCTCTCCCTTATTTGACCTAGATAGTTTGTGTGTATGCATTGATATGTAGGCTACATGTGCCTTTTCAAAAATGTATGTAGTTCTGTCCTTGAGCTGTTCTTGTCTATTGTAATTCTGTATTATGTTTCATGTTTTGTGTGGACCCCAGGAAAAGTAGCTGCTGCTTGTGCAACAGCTAATGGGGATCCTAATAAAATACCAATTGTGCTTTTTGTTAGATTTTTTGCGGTGTTTGTAACTTATTTTGTACATAATGTTGCAGCTACCGTCTCTTATGACCGAAAATAACTTCTGGACATCAGAACTTGGATTTCTCAACACAAACTGGATGATGCTTTTTCCTTTAACGAGTCAGACGAGAAAGATATACTGCTCTCCCGGGAACAGGCCCAGATCCCCGTCATTTGTGTGAAGAAAAGACGGAGGAAAAGAGGACGCAGATCGGGGTGCCTTTTGATAATCCGTAGGCGAGCGAGTAAACTCCCACTGCCATTCATTCTACATGCTAAAACACAATCATATCTTATGTTTCACGAGTCGTGGCTGAACGACGACACAGATAATATAGAGCTGGAGGGATTTTCAATGCACCGGCAGAACAGAGAAGCTACAATTGAAGTCGGAAGTTTCCATACACTTAGGTTGGAGTGATTAAAACTTGTTTTTCAACCACTCCACAACTTTCTTGTTAACAAACTATAGTTTTGGCAAGTTGGTTAAAGACATCTACTTTGTGCATGACACAAGTAATTTTTCCAACAATTGTTTACAGACAGATTACTTCACTGTATCACAATTCCAGTGGGTCAGAAGATTACATACACTAAGTTGACTGTGCCTTTAAACAGCTTGGAAAATTCCAGAAAGTGATGTCATGGCTTTAGAAGCTTCTGATAGGCTAATTGACATCATTTGAGTCAATTGGAGGTGTACCTGTGGATGTATTTCAAGGCCTACCTTCAAACTCAGTGCCTCTTTGCCTGACATCATGGGAAAATCAAGAAAAATCAGCCAAAACCTTTTTTTTTTTTATTGTAGACCTCCACAAGTCTGGTTCGTCCTTGGGAGCAATTTACAAACGCCTGAAGGTGCCACGTTCATCTGTGCAAACAATTGTACGCAAGTATAAACACCATGGGACCACACAGCCGTCATACCGCCCGGGAAGGAGACGCGTTCTGTTTCCTAGGGATAAACGTACTTTAGTGCGAAAAGTGCAAATAAACCTTGTGAAGATGCTGGAGGAAACAGGTACAAAAGTATCTATATCCACAGTAAAACGAGTCCTATATCGACATCACCTGAAAGGCCGCTCAGCAAGGAAGAAGCCACTGCTCCAAAACCGCCATAAAAAGGCCAGAATATGGTATGCAACTGCACATGGGGACAAAGACCGTACTTTTTGGAGAAATGTCCTCTGGTCTGATGAAACAAAAATAGAACTGTTTGCCATAATGACCATTGTTATGTTTGGAGGAAAAAGGGGGAGGCTTGCAAGCCGAAGTACACCATCCCAACAGTGAAGCACGGGGGTGCCAGCATCATGTCATGGGGGTGCTTTGCTGCAGGAGGGACTGGTGCACTTCACAAAATAGATGGCATCATGAGGTAGGAAAATGATGTGGATATATTGAAGCAACATCTCAAGACATCAGTCAGGAAGTTAAAGCTTGGTCGCAAATGGGTCTTCCAAATGGACAATGACCCCAAGCATACTTCCAAAGTTGTGGCAAAAAGGCTTAAGGACAACAAAATCAAGGTATTGGAGTGGCCATCACAAAGCCCTGACCTCAATCCTATAGAAAATTTGTGAGCAGAACTGAAAAAGTGTGTGCGAGCAAGGAGGCCTACAAACCTGACTCAGTTACACTAGTTCTGTCAGGAGGAATGGGCCAAAATTCACCCAACTTATTGTGGGAAACTTTGACCCAAGTTAAACAATTTAAAGGCAATGCTATCAAATACTAATTGAGTGTATGTAAACTTCTGACCCACTGGGAATGTGATGAAAGAAATAAAAGCTGATATAAATCAATCATTCTGAAATTTCACATTCTTAAAATAAAGTCCTAACTGACCTAAAACAGGGAATTATTACTAGGATTGAATGTCACTAATTGTGAAAAACTGAGTTTAAATGTATTTGGCTAAGGTGTATGTAAACTTCTGACTTCAACGGTATAAATGTTGTACTGAAGTGTCTGCCCAGATTGACAGAAGTGTCTGGACCTCCTCAAAAGGACCAGGGAACTGACTTTTTAGTTCTTTGCCGCAACAGTATACATTTTTCTGTTGATTGATGAAGAAGCTGACAACTGGTTGCTTAGCAACTGTGTTTGCCAACTGGAGGACAACGTCACTGGCCTGAATTTTAATCGGGCTAGCATCAGTTGTGAAACTGGGCTGCACTGGCCAGGATTTCCTACAACCCAGCTCTAATTTGAGAATTCCATTCGAGCCAGCTGGAATTTGGCGCTAATTCAAAATGCTAATGAAAACAGGGCTTAGGTGTCAAAATGCAAATCTCCTCATATACCTATTTCCTCACTGTACAGTTTCAACAAATACAAGGTTTAGGCTAAGGAATAAACAGTGTACTATTTGGGGAGCGACTGACACACATCCTAACTTGGTCACGGTCAAACCAAAAGTCACTGGACATAGAACTCAGACAACAGGCTACTTACTGTGAATGCTGTGTGCATTGCTCAAGGACAACTTCCCCACAAATACTCCTAAAGACAAACAATGAGGACACAGACCAGGCATGCAGACACAGCACTATAGATATCACAAGATGCATGGCCAAACACAGTCGGCAAAACAGATGCAGTTCAGGGTGGATGAGAATTACTTACCATGGCCTGCCCTGAACAACTTGTTCAACCATAGAGCCACTGAACAACTTGTTATTCCATTTCCATGGACAAATGTATGTTTCAACATTGGTTACACGCTGCATCTGTCAGTGCAGATATTGGATCGGTAGAATTCAGAGGGCAACTTAGCAACAACAGATTGGTACTGCTTCAACAGCTGATAAAGACACATATTGGTATGTTTTCAAGGCTGCCCAAAACCCACCCCTACTGAGCATCACAGGAACCAGTGCACCAAACTGCATTAGACAGGCATTCCGTGCATAAATAAACAAAATGTGTAGCCTACATCAAGGCAGTAAATTAATATAATGAACATGGTCAGATAGCTCTAGTTGAATATAGCAGTGGCCATTAGATTTATGTCATTGGGATACATTGTATCCTAATCAAAAGCCGTATACGGGTGATTCTCATGAAACCAGTTTTAAACATGTCTATAACAAATAGAGTTACAAAACCTATGATGCATCTGCAAAATTCAACTATCATTCTGCAGACTAAGATGTCTAGTTTTTGGCAAAGTGCAATATGTAACTAACACATAGAAATGTGTGTTATAGATCTGTCACTCATTGAAAGCAAGTCTAAGAAAGCAGTAGATATGTACTATGTGCACTATTTCTATGTTTCGCTTTTGTGTCTTTTACTTTCGGTTGTGTACAGTTGTGGCCAAAAGTTTTGAGAATGACACAAATATTCATTTCCACAAAGTTTGCTGCTTCAGTGTCTTTAGATATTTTAGTCAGATGCTACTATGGAATACTGTATAAGTATAATTACAAGCATTTCATAAGTGTCAAATGCTTTTATTGACAATTACATGAAGTTGATGCAAAGTCAATATTTGCAGTGTTGACCCTTCTTTTTCAAGACCTCTGCAATCCGCCCTGGCATGCTGTCAATTAACTTCTGGGCCACATCCTGACTGATGGCAACCCATTCATGCATAATCAATGCTTGGAGTTTGTCAGAATTTGTGGGTTTTTGTTTGTCCATTCGCCACTTGAGGATTGACCACAAGTTCTCAAAGGGATTAAGGTCTGGGGAGTTTCCTGGCCATGGACCCAAAATATAGATGTTTTGTTCCCCGAGCCACATATTTATCACTTTTGCCTTATGGCAAGGTGCTCCATCATGCTGGAAAAGGCATTGTTCGTCACCAAACTGTTTCTGGATGGTAGGGAGAAGTTGCTCTCGGAGGATGTGTTGGTACCATTCTTTGTTCATGTCTGTGTTCTTAGGCAAAATTGTGAGTGAGCCCACTCCCTTGGCTGAGAAGCAACCCCACACATGAATGGTCTCAGGATGCTTTACTGTTGGCATGACACAGGACTGATGGTAGCGCTCACCTGGTCTTCTCCGGACAAGCTTTTTTCCAGATGCCCCAAACAATCAGAAAGGGGATTCATCAGAGAAAATTACTTTACCCCAGTTCTCAGCAGTCCAATCCCTGTACCTTTTTGTCACGACTTCCGCCGAAGTCGGCCCCTCTCCTTGTTCGGGCTGTGTTTGGCGGTCGACGTCACCAGTTTACTAGTCATCACCGCTCCTTTTTTCGTTATCCATTGGTTTTGCCTTGTTTTGTCATTTCACACATGTTGCTCATTCCCCCTCAATAGTCTGTGTGTATTTATTCCTCTGTTTTCCTTCTTGTCCTTGTGAGTGATTATTTTTTGTTTGTTCAGTGTGTGTCATTTTGATGACAAATTTTCCAGGTGTTTTATTATGTGCCTGAGTCTATATTTGTCGTGGAAGTATTTTTGCCTACTCTTTTGTACTTTGTTATGTACTATGGCTTATTAAATACGTTGGTTTCCACGCATTTCAACTCTCCTGCACCTGACTCCGTTTGTCGTCAGTACACAGCATGACAGAATCACTCAACCTGAAAAATGGAGCCAGCAGGATCAGCTACCCCAGTCGGAGGAGTCGAGGAGCGCATCCGAGAACAGTCGCTCATGCTACAACTGCTCGGTACCATCATGGATCGCGTAGTCCAGACCCTGGACCACTGGGAGAGACAAGAGGTCTCTCCAGCTCCTCGACCAGCTCAACAGAGGTTACTTCTACCCGTTCCTCCTGAGCCATGTCCCAGTGGGATTAGTCTCTCCCTTCCTAGGGAGTATGATGAGATGGCAGTACAGTGCCAGGGTTTCTTATTACAACTGGACTTATACCTGGCCACCGTTCATTCAACTCCCTGAGGAAGGGAGAGAGTATCCGCCCTTGTTTCCTGTCTCTCGGGAAAGCTCTGGAGTGGGCCAACGCCGTGTGGGCAGAAGACGCGGCGCTGGAAAACTTTGAGGAGTTGACCCACGGTTTCGATCATCCTCCCCAGGGTAGAGCGGTGGGGGAACGGCTCTTCCACTTGAGACAGGAGACAAGGAGCGCACAGGACTTCACCCTAGTTTCGTACATTGGCTGCTGGAACAGGATGGAACGACAGGGCCCTTATAGACCACTACAGGTGCAGCCTGCGCGAGGACGTCTGACGGGAACTGTCCTGCAGGGATGCCACCATTACCTTCGACCAGCTGGTGGATCTGTCCATCCGGTTGGATAACCTGCTGGCTACCCGCGGATGTCCAGAGAGGGCTCGGTTGGTCCCACCTTCCAGTACCCTCGCTCCGGAGCTAGGAGGGGCTGCGCGTAGAGAGACTGGAGGAGGGGCTTTCACATGCTCCATCTGTGGCCGCAGAGGGCACACTGCTGGTCGGTGCCGGGTTGGTCCCTCTGGGAGTAGAGGCAGCAGGCAGAACACTCTGGCATCACCCCAGGTGAGTATGCACCACCCTCATCCAGAGTCCTCTGTTGACCAACTGTTTGTTTCCCTGATGTTTCCCCTCATTCCCAGTATATGGCGGTAGTCGATTCAGGCGCAGCTGGGAATTTTATTGACAGAGTGCTCGCTTTGAGTTTAGGATTCCCATAAATCCTGTGGTCAGACCTTTTCCTGTTCACGCTCTAGATGGTTGACCATTAGGGTCTGGGATAATCTGGGATTCTACCACCTCCTTTGCTATGGTAACGCAGGGGAAACACGAGGAGAGAATCAGTCTTTTTCTCATTGACTCCCCTGCATTTCCAGTGGTACTAGGTCTTCCCTTGCTAGCTCGTCATGACCCCATCATTTCCTGGCAACAGAGGGCTCTTACGGGGTGGTCGCGAGAGTGTTCGGGGGAGGTGTGTAGGAGTTTCCGTTGGTGCTATTACGGTGGAAAGTCCAGAACAGGTCTCCACCGTGCACATCCCTCCAGAATATGCCGATTTGGCTCTCGCCTTCTGTAAAAAGAAGGCGACCCAATTACCACCCCATCGACGGGGGGGATTGTGCGATGGATCTCCTGGTAGACGCTGCGCTTCCCAGGAGTCACGTGTATCCCCTGTCGCAAGCGGAGACGGTGGCTATGGAGACATATGTCACCGAATCTTTGAGTCAGGGGTACAGTCGGTCCTCCACCTACCCCGCTTCCTCAAGTTTCTTTTTCGTGAAGAAGGATGGAGGTTTATTCCCGTGTATTGATTATAGAAGTCTAAATAAAATCACAGTGAGGTACAGTTACCCACTACCTCTTATCGCCACGGCAATTGAGTCAATGCACGGGGGTGCGCTTCTTCACCAAACTGGATCTCAGGAGCGTGTACAATCTGGTGCGTATTAGGGAGGGAGACGAGTGGAAGACAGCGTTTAGTACTACATCAGGCCATTACGAGTACCTCGTCATGCCGTACGGGTTGATGAATGCTCCATCAGTCTTCCAATCCTTTGTAGATGAGATTTTCAGGGACCTGCACGGGCAGGGTGTAGTGGTGTATATCGATGACATTCTGATATACTCCGCTACACGCGCTGAGCATGTGTCTTTGGTGTGCAAGGTACTTGGACGATTGCTGGAGTATGACCTGTACGTCAAGGCTGAGAAATGCTTGTTCTTCCAGTAGACCGTCTCCTTCCTTGGTTATCGCATTTCCACATCAAGGGTGGAGATGGAGAGTGACCGCGTTGCAGCCGTGCGTAATTGGCCGACTCCCACCACGGTAAAGGAGGTGCAGCGATTTTTAGGGTTTGCCAATTACTATCAGAGATTTATCCGGGGCTTTGGCCAGGTGGCTGCTCCCATTACCTCACTTCTGAAGGGGGGTCTGGTGCGTCTGCAGTGGTCGGCAGAGGCAGACAGGTCTTTTGAACACTTGAAGGCTCGGTTTACCTCGGTTCCCTTGCTGGCTCACCCGGATCCTTCTTTGGCATTCATAGTGGAGTTGGACACGTCCGAGGCTGGGATAGGAGCCGTGCTCTCTCAGTGCTCGGCTACGCCACCGAAGCTCCTCCCCTGTGCGTTCTTCTCGAAGAAGCTCAGCCTGGCAGAGCGGAACTATGATGTGGGGGACCGCTAGTTGCTGGCTGTGGTTATGGCTCTGAAGGCGTGGAGACACTGGCTTGAGGGGGCTAAACACCCTTTCCTCATCTGGACTGACCACCGCAACCTGGAGTACATCCAGGCAGCGAGGAGACCGAATCCTCGCCAGGCAAGGTGGGACATGTTTTTTTACCCGCTTTGTGTTTACCCTGTCCTACAGACCAGGTTCCCAGAATGGGAAGGCAGACGCACTGTCACGGCTGTATGATACAGAGGAGAGGTCCATGGATCAGACTCCCATACTCCCGGCTTCCTGCCTCGTGGCGCCGGTCGTGTGGGAGCTGGATGCGAGCATTGCGCAGGTGCTACGTACAGAGCCCGCTCCACCTCAGTGTCCCGTCGGACGTCTGTACGTTCCGTCTGTTGTCCATGACCGGTTGATCTATTGGGCCCACATGTCACCCTCCTCTGGTCATCCGGGGGATCGGCCGTACAGTGTGCTGCCTGACTGGGAAGTACTTGTGGCCCACCTTGACTAAGGACGTGAGGGTCTATGTTTCCTCCTGCTCGGTGTGTGCCCAGTGTAAGGCTCCTAGACACCTACCCAAAGGTAAGCTACATCCCTTACCCGTTCCATAACGACCTTGGTCACACCTGTCAGTGGACTTTGTAACAGATCTTCCTCCTTCACAGGGGAACACCATGATCCTGGTCGTTGTGGATCGTTTCTCTAAGTCCTGTCGTCTCCTCACTCTGCCCGGTCTTCCTACGGCCCTACAAATTGCGGCCCTGTTTACACACGTCTTCCAGCACTACGGGGTGCCTGGGGATATAGTGTCTGATCGAGGTCCCCAATTCACTTCGAGAGTCTGGAAGATGTTCATGGAGCGTCTGGGGGTCTCAGTCAGTCTTACCTCGGGTTATCACCCCGAGAGTAATGGGCAGGTGGAGAGAGTTAACCAGGATGTGGTCAGGTTTCTGCGGTCCTAATGCCAGGACCGGCCGGGGGAGTGGGCGGCGTTCGTGCCCTGGGCAGAGATGGCGCAGAACTCGCTTCGCCACTCCTCCACTAACCTCTCACTCTTTCAGGTGGTATTGGGATACCAGCCGGTTCTAGCACCATGGCATCGGAGTCAGACCGAGGCTCCTGCGGTGGAAGATTGGTTCACGCGCCGCGGAGGAAACCTGGTAGGTCGCCCATGGTCACCTCCAGCAAGCCGCGCTGGAGAGGCCCTGGTGTTGGCACCGGGGGACCGGGTCTGGCTCTCGACCCAAAACCTGCCACTCCGCCTGCCCTGCCGGAAGCTGGGCCCGCGGTTTGTGGGGCCATTTAAAGTCCTGAGGAGAGTGAACGAGGTATGTTACAGGTTACAGCTTCCCCCCGATTATAACATTAACCCCTCGTTCCATGTGTCTCTCCTCAGGCCGGTGGTGGCTGGTCCGCTCCAGGAATCTGAGGTGCGGGAGGTCCCTCCACCCCCCCTGGACATTGAGGGGGTCCGGCGTACTCCGTCCATTGCATCCTAGATTCGAGACGTCGGGCGGGGGGCCTTCAGTATCTCGTGGAGTGGGAGGGATACGGTCCTGAGGAGAGGTGCTGGATTCCCGGTGGCGGTTGTGTTGGACCCTGAACTGCTGCGGGAGTTTCATCTTCGTCGACCGGACCGCCCTGCGCCTTGCCTTAAGGGTCGTCCTCGAGACCGGTGTCGGCACGCCGCTGGAGCCACGCGTCAAGGGGGGGGTATTGTCACGACTTGCTGGTAACTTTATTTATTTACTAGGACCACTTCTGAAACTTATTGTATAGATGTTTTTGTAAAAACAACAGTTATTTGATTAGGTAGGGTTTGTTACGAAAAATGGGGTGTATAAAACCCAATGTAATTTACTTAATCCACAAATCGGCAGGGTATCCCTGCTTTCACACTTGTTTGAGATTCCAAAACAGTTTTTAGTCCATATCTCGCGTATTTAGATACTTTATAGGCATATTGTGTTATCCTGTTTGCCCATAGGATTCCACTCAATCCATAAATATACCTAAAATACCTTTCACCCACAAATATCCACGTCCTAATAAACCAATATTATCTATAATTACCTTGGATTAAAAAAATATATATATATTAAGTCACTTTATTTATGTTTAAATCCACTTTTGAATGCAATTCCTTTACTTATACTGAAATAACAAGTATTTTTGTAAATTTCATTAAGATCAGTGATTTTAAACAGAACAAAAATGTACAGTTCAGAAAACCACTCAGTATCTGGTGTGACCACCATTTGCCCCATGCAGCGCGACACCTCTCCTTCGCATAGTGTTGATTAGGCGGTTGATAGTGGCCTGTGGAATGTTGTCCCACTCCTCTTCAATGGCTGTGTGAAGTTGCTGGATATTGGCGAGAACTGGAACACGCTGTCGTACACATTGATCCAGAGCATCCCAAACATGCTCAATGTCTGGTTACATGTCTGGTGAGTATGCAGACCATGGGAGAACTGGGACATTTTCAGCTTCCAGGAATTGTGTACAGATTCTTCCGACATGGGGCTGTGCATTACCATGCTGAAACATGAGGTGATGGTGGCGGATGAATGGCACGACAATGGGCCTCAGGATCTCGTCACGGTATCTCTGTGCATTCAAATTGCCATTGATAAAATGCAATTGTGTTCGTTGTCCATAGCTTACACCTGCCCATACCATAACCCCACCACCACGGGGCACTCTGTTCACAATGTTGACATCAGCAAACCGCTCACCCACACGACACCATACATACTGTCTGCCATCTGCCCAGTACAGTTGAAACCGGGATTCATCTGTGAAGAGCACACTTCTCCAGCATGCCAGTGGCCATCAAAGGTAAGCATATGCCCACTGAAGTTGGTTACGATGCCAAACTGCAGTCAGGTCAAGACCCTGGTGAGGATGACGAGCACGCAGATGAGCTTCCCCTGAGACGGTTTCTGACAGTTTGTGCAGAAATTATTTGGTTGTGCAAACACAGTTTTATCAGTTGGCCCGGGTGGCTGGTCTCAGACGATACCATAGGTGAAGAAGTCGGAAGTCTGGCCTGGCGTGGTTACGCGTGGTCTGCGGTTAAATTAATTAACATTCATTTCTCTGGCAACAGCTCTGATGAACATCCCTGCAGTCAGCATGCCAATTGCATGCGCCCCTCAAAACGTGACACATCTGTGGCATTGTGTTGAGTGACAGAACTGCACGTTTTAGAATGGCCTTTTATTGTCCCCAGCACAATGTGCACCTGTGTAATGATCATGCTATTTAATCAGCTTATTGATATGTCACACCTGTCAGGTGGATAGATTACCTTGGCAAATGAGAAATGCTCACTAACAGGGATGTAAAGAAATTTGTGCACAAAATTTGAGAGAAATAAGCTTTTTGTGCATGTTAAACATTTCTGTGATCTTTTATTTCAGCTCATGAAACATTGGACCAACACTTTACATGTTGTGTATTTCACCTCCAAGTCATCTAATTTGCTAGGTCATTAAAAGCTCACATTTGTCACAGTCTCTGTGGTCATACAGCTATCAGAGATGGTCCCTAATTTAGAGTATCTCCGATGCTATAAATGCTTTTGGTTTTACTACAGGCTATGGCAGTGTTTTTTGTACTTGCAGTCCACCCAACTGAAAAGTGCACATTCACTTCCATAACATTTGTTCTAAGCTACCAGCATGTAAGATAAACACAATAACACAGGATACCCTTACAAAACTGCAGTACAATGAAATAATGGTTGTTTAATTAATGATATCTGTATTTCTTGCTGTGTGTGTTGGCTTCTAATGGTAATATTTTGTATGTGTTAGCTAATTGCACTGTTTATTGTGCTGCACATTTTCTTCTATTCCACTAAATGCTGTTTTGATGTTCTATTATAGACTTCAGAATTTAACAAATATCACATAGGCCTGCCTATGTCTTTTATTTCAATAGCCTACTACAATCCACCATGATTGACAAAACTAAATTTTTTAATCGCATTTATTTCCATCAAGAATTAGTCCAAAATTATTGCACCTGAATTTGACCCTGAAAATATGACAATTATATTTCACCTTTTAATAAATTAACATAATGCATGCAGTAACTGGACTTTAATTTCAGTAGCTAATTAAGGAGGTAGGCATATCAGTTCCAGCTAAAGCAATGGAATATTTTTGTTCACTAACCCGTACAGTAGTTTGCGGCAATACACCAATAGGTGTAGTCTGCAATAAAACCTTAAAGAAAACCTAGCTAAAACTTGGATTGGAATCTGTCTCTCACACACAGCAAAAGATCTCTGCGCTCAGGCAGCCTGCTTGAGAGCAGCCGTCAACATTCCATATGGCAGTTGGGACAGAGCGCCCGGTAAGCTACACAACAACACAGCTGGAAAACCACAAGTTTCTCGAAATTTACACAAGAAACTTCTAAAAGATTTGACTGCTAAGTGGTAGTCCCCTGTTCTCCTGCATTCTTGTTACACTTTTGCAAGTAAAGCGGTAGTTTGTTGAGGAGAAGAACATCAAGGAATGATTTGAGCTAGCTACTGTAGTTAGCTAGCTTGCTACACTTTGATTTATTTTAATGATAGTAAATGTGTGTGTGTCAGTGGGGGCTCCTCAGAGGAGGAACCATCCTCAGTGAGTTTCATAAAAATAAACATTTTAAAACATTTTAAAAGTTATCCTTTTTAGATGTTAATATATTTTTGTATATTTCTGTCACCAAATAATTGATTAAAACATTAAAACACGCCTCAACAGCTAGCTTCCGTCCTCCTCTGGGTACATTGACTTCAATACAAAACATTGGAGGCTCATGATTCTCACCCCCTTCCATATACTTACACAGTAATTATTATAAGTTCCCGGAGGACGTCCTCCAACCTATCAGAACTCTTGCAGCATGAACTGACATGTTGCCCACCCAATCAAAGGATCAGAAAATGAATCTAGTACTGAAAGCATTAGCTACAGCTAGCTAGCACTGCAGTGCATAAAATGTGGTGAGTACTTTAGTCAGAGAGAAAGACAATACTTGAACAGTTTTGAACAAATTCATTTCTTCCAAAATGAAGAAGCAAGAGAGAGAGATTTTTTTCCATAAATGCAGCTAGCTAGTTTAGCCTACTCAAAACACCCTGCTCAAACAGAGGGGTGCTGTATTAGCTAGCTGGCTATGACTATCCAACACAACACAATTTATTGCCACCGGGGCCCGACAGTGTAAGTGCTAAACTGCTTACTGATTGCACACTAACTTTACTGCATGATTGTAGCGGGTTTACTAATGTGTTAGTTCTATTAGCTATGTTGACTGTGATGTTACTTTAGCTAATATGGGGACAACGATGTAGGCTGTGTGTAGTAGTTACAATAGGGTTTTGCTTGGAAAGGTTTTTTTTCACCTGGTCACATACAGCTGATGTGTTGTGCATTGAAGTCCACTGTCTCTCACCTCAAATTTCTCTCTCGACCTGTGTGCACCCACGTTGTAAATTTTCATTCGTAGGCTAGGATGTAGCAACCTCATGACGGGTATAGAGAAAATTAGAGAATCATTTAACTGGGTGAATGGAAAATGAATGACAGTCATCCAATATGCTGTAATAGAAATAAGGCCATGCTCATGAAAAGTAAAAATCATCCTCCCTCATCTGTAACGGCACCGATCGCCACTGGTGTGTGTATGTCCTCTACGTGTGTGTGTGTGAGAGAGAGAGATGATCACAATAAGTTTAGAAAAAACATTGTCATGTCAACATTGTCATGCTAACTATGTGTGTATCTATGTGAGGAAGGAGAGAGATGATTATGATCACAATAACTTATAGAAAAGATTGTCATCATGTCAACGTTGTGTCATGTTAGCTGTGTGTGTGTGTGTGTGTGTGTGTGTGTTGCGTGCGAGAGAGAGAGAGAGAGAGAGAAAGAGAGAGTACATGAATTCACAAAACATTGATTGTTTGTGTGCGTAAGACCGTAAACTAGGATAATTCTTGAAACTTCTACCCCCAATATGGATGTGAAGATTTTCTTGTTTCATTAGAGATCCTTGTATTTTTGTATATTTTATATTTGAGAATAACATACATTTTGACAATACCTGCTCCCCATCAACGCGCATTCTAACGTTACACCGATCAACTGCCTTTGTCAATTCTTTATTCTCTGTTTTTGCAGGAATCTTCTAGCTTGGATGGAAGGATGGAGGAGGAGGGAATAAAGGGAATGAGTACAGAAGTTATCCAGCCTGCTGACTAAGAAATGTAAATAGCCTATGCTTTGCTGCCTATCCCTCTCAGTCTGTCTGCCTGACATCCAGATTGCCGAAGAACCGTTTTGGAATCCTTTTTTCTAAGAGTGTAGTGTAAGTAGATTCAATTGAAATAGCACCGCTTATAATAATATAACATTGTAAAGCAAATCAAATCCAATTTTAACTCGCCTTTTTTTCCCCAAGTGCAAAACCCTTGTCCTGATTTAACAGACACCTCCCTTGGAGAGCAATGTTCCCTCTAAACTGCGCGTGGGCGCGCAGTTGCCCAGAGACTGTCGGGAGCACAGAAGAAATATCAGCCAACAGAGAGAAGCACGAGATTGAACTTCACTCAAATTTCTAGAGTTTTCCCTGTTAATTAACACTATCAACATTTTCCTTTACTGTGGCAATTGTGATCAAATCAACGCAATATTAGCCACTTTCAATGCAACATACTGAAACAAAACGAACTAAGAGATGTTGTTGTAGGCAGAACGCATCGGAAGCAGGATTCTATTGGGCATGACTCCGCCTGTACTATACACAGACCAGTGCGGCATAACCAATCAGAGCTGCAGTAGACCTATATGCAAACAGACAATTTCCATATGGATCTGTGGTGTTTACTTTTAGCTGAAGTGTGTTGACAGCTGTGGTCTGAATAGATTAGCTTGTTTTGAGATCAAAGCATGAGCTGCATGTGTCCACATTTTGTTCATGCATTTCTAGACATCTTTGAAAGGCAAGTCAAGTAAAGAGCTTGTTTTGTCTTAAAGGGACAGTGCTGTATTTTGAGACAGGCTTGAATAAGCTAAGTAGCCAATAGGCAGTGGGTAGCATAATTTGTCTGATTCTTTGTAATAATGGTATGGGAATAATAATGCATTTTATTTTGTAAACTGGTTGTTCAGTCACCTCCTTGTCTGAAGGACAAGTGGATAAACAGGTTAATGTCAGGTTAATGTCACCGCATGTTTTTTTCAAAAGTCTTATAATTTAGGCCTACATAGAACACCACACATTGGCTGCTACTGTAGGCGAAATGATAGAACATCCATTTCCATGTTAAAATGTTATGGGATGCATTTTCTTTATTGTTTTTGATGGTAGACCACTCTGTTAGGCCTACATTATGATCAAATAGCCAGAGTAGCCTACTTGGCCACTGTTAAAACTGTAACTTAAAATGGGTACAGCCTCAGTGTTCACAGCAAAAGCGCGCTGGAAGTTTATTCAAGTTTGCGTTCAGCAGACCTGAAATTTGCTCAGTGCCGGGAAAAATTTGAGGTAACATTGTTGGTGAGTCATGTAAAGTTTCTCCAATTTCTCTCTGTCGCTCACTCAAACACTACTCAAATCACTTTTGAACAATATCATATTTTATTCTCTCTACACATACTTACATTTAACTTTCTTTTTTTTAAGACTGTCAAGCTATCCTCAATTGGGGAACCTCTGTCCGGGACAATGTCCTCAGGATTATGCAGCGGTGTGTTTATAAAAAGTGTTTTGAATATTACATGTATTAAGATAAAGCAAAACTTTACCATTTAGAGGAGGTAAACATTTCCATTATCCAACTACTGTCTAATTTTTATATCCTCTTTCTTTAAAATGTTTCAGATTCATGACCAATTAATTAATGTCCAACTTCAATATGTAGGGACAGAGGAGCAAACATGCCTTTTCTACCACTTTTAGTAGATTCTGACTGTTAAAATATATTTTACTGTCATGTCATGTCCTGCATGCCCACATTTATTTTTTATTTTTTTATGCTCACAGTAAGTGTCGTGAAAAGCCAGAAAACTCAAAAGCCAGAGATTGATGTGTTGAGGGCCCTCTGGAAAGTCCCGAAATATGCCCCTGAGCCGTGTTGGTGAAGGACGCAAAGTATGTATATAAGCAAGTTGCACTTTTTTTAAAGACATCTCGAAGCTATAACTGCCACAAAATATTTCAACTAGTACCATGCAAATACTTTAAGCCAGCCGAGTCCAAAGTTTCTTCAAGAATGTCCTTTCCTAGTTTGCTTATAAAATCTCAAATTGATAAAGTTGTAATGCGCTGATTCTCTTCACTGCAGATCTGAGCCATCACACGACTCTTCAAGAGGGCCACTATGATCCAGATCACCACCTGTGCTCAGAGGTCCTTGATGAGGATCTACCCCATCACACCACTCTGATTAATCATTAATCAAATAAAACAATGGGCCTTTATATACTCACAGTATTTCTATGAATGTAATTTCTGTGGATGAATTATGAAACAATTACTGTACACAGATGTGTGAAAAATTGTGATGTAGATTTGTTTTTGCCATTGCTTGATACATTTGAAATGTAAAAATACGAGGGTATGTTTGGCGGCGTGAGTGAAGGATGCTTTGTTTTGCGAAATAGGAAGCCGATTCAAGATTTAATTTTGGATTGGATATGTTTAATATAAGTCTGGAAGGAGAGTTTACAGTCTAGCCAGACACCAAGGTATTTGTAGTTGTCCACATATTCTAAGTCCGAAACGTCCAGAGTAGTGATTCTAGTCGGGCGGACGGGTGTAGGCAGCGAACGGTTGAAGAGCATGCATTTAGTTTTACTAGTGTATAAGAGCAGTTGGAGGCCACGGAAGGAGTGTTGTATGGCATTGAAGCTCGTTTGGAGGTTTGTTAACACAGTGTCCAAAGAAGGGCCAGATGTATACAGAATGGTGTCGCCTGCGTAGAGGTGGATCAAGGAATCACCCGCAGCAAGAGCGACATTGTTGATATATACAGAGAAAAGAGTCGGCCCAAGAATTGAACCCTGTGGTACCCCCATAGAGACTGCCAGAGGTCCCGGACAACAGGCTCTCCGATTTTAAACACTGAACTCTATCTGAAAAGTAGTTGGTAAACCAGGCGAGGCAGTCATTTGAGAAACCAAGGCTGTTGAGTCTGCCGATAAGAATACGGTGATTGACAGAGTCGAAAGCCTTGGCCAGGTCGATGAAGACGGCTGCACAGTACAATCTTTTATCGATGGCGGTTATGATATCGTTTAGGACCTTGAGCGTGGCTGAGGTGCACCCGTGACCAGCTCGGGAAACCGGATTGCACAGAGGAGAAGGTACAGTGGGATTCGAAATGGTCAGTGATCTGTTTATTAACTTGGCTTTCGAAGACTTTAGAAAGGCAGGGCAGGATGGATATAGGTCTGTAACAGTCTGGGTCTAGAGTGTCACCCCCTTTGAAGAGAAGGATGACCGCGGCAGCTTTCCCAATCTTTAGGGATCTCGGACAATACGAAAGAGAGGTTGAACAGACTGGTAATAGGTGTGCAACAATGGCAGCAGATAATTTATGAAAGAGAGGGTCCAGATTGTCCAGCCCAGCTGATTTGTACAGGTCCAGGTTTTGCAGCTCTTTCAGAACATCTGCTCTCTGGATTTGGGTGAAAGAGAAGCTGGGGATGCTTGGGCAAGTAGCTGCGGGGGGTGCGGAGCTGTTGGCCGGGGTTGGGGTAGCCAGGAGGAAAGCATGGCCAGCCGTAGAGAAATGCTTATCGAAATTCTCAATTATCGTGGATTTATTGGTGGTGACAGTGTTACCTAGCCTCAGTGCAGTGGGCAGCTGGGAGGAGGTGCTTTTGTTCTCCATGGACTTAACAGTGTCCCAAAACTTTTGTGAGGTAGAGCTACAGGATGCAAATTTATGTTTGAAAAAGCTAGCCTTTGCTTTCCTGACTGCGTGTATTGGTTCCTGACTTTCCTGAAAAGTTGCATATCGCGGGGACTATTCAATGCTAGTGCAGTCCGCCACAGGATGCTTTTTTGCTGGTCGAGGGCAGTCAGGTCTGGAGTGAACCAAGGGCTATATCTGTTCTTAGTTCTAAATTTTTTGAAAGGGGTATGCTTATTTAAGATGGTGAGGAAATTACTTTTAAAGAACGACCAGGCATCCTCGACTGACAGGATGAGGTCAATATCCTTCCAGGTTACCCGGGCCAGGTCGATTAGAAAGGCCTGCTCGCAGAAGTGTTTTAGGGAGCGTTTGACAGTGATGAGGGGTGGTCGTTTGACCGCGGACCCATAGCGGATGCAGGCAATGAGGCAGTGATCACTGAGATTCTGATTGAAAACAGCAGAGGTGTATTTGGAGGGCAAGTTGGTCAGGATAATATCTATGAGGGTGCCCATGTTTACGGATTTAGGGTTGTACCTGGTGGGTTCCTTGATAATTTGTGTTCTATGGGTTCTATGTAGGACCCTTTCCACAGAGGGTTCTACATGGAAACCAAAAAGGTTCTATGTGGAACCAAAAAGGCTTCTCCCTGGAACTAAAAATTGTGATTCTATGGAGACAGCTCAAGAACCATTTTATCTAAGAGTATAGTAATAAGCTGTAGTCAGGTGGTCATTACCAGGTTATGATGAGGTCTTAACTATTACCAGTAGGCTACATAATATAGCACATAAAGCAGTGGTAAGAATTAAGACCAGCTGGCCAGATAGAGGTCACAAAAATAACCAACTGGTGGTATGGTAGTCTGAAAAATATATAAAAAAAAACGTCATTTTTCAACCAGTTTGCGACCAGAATAAGACATCATATTGACGTCTTTTCAACCAGGGTTTGCCCACTGGGTAGACTCCTTAAGAGTACGTCTGGGGATAGCTCATGATATGCAAAGTGTTTATTCCCGTTATACGGATTTCCTCTGCATAATATTGATGTGTAGCCTATCTGCATTTCTCACTGGATCACCTAGCTAAGTTTGCATGTTGCGTCCTCAGATCCTGGGTGAAAATGTTGGGGGTTAATTGGATTTGTTTCAGCCCACATCCCTGCGAAAGCTTCCGATTGCACTGTAAAAATCTAACTCACATTCACAGCTACTGTTCACTGCACAACCGCAGCGTTCAACCCACTGACATTATAGGTTCGGCCCCAAAAGGAACATCATTAGAAATTACAGTGAAAGAGACGCAACTGTGCTGTCATTGCAAACGCGCACCCGAAACCAACTGCGTGTTTCATCACTCCAAAACAGGGGTCAATGCGAGCTACCAGGCTAAATATAGCAACATTAGTTAACACATTATGCGTCAGATACATCCACAATACTAATGAAAATGGTAAACACACGAAAACCAGGAGCATATTTAAACATCCAAAACCTATGCGGCGTTCTACTGCACACTCCCCGGTATTTCTAGCCTAGATTACGAATGTGGGTCACCAGGCCTTCTGAAACAAGCTTGCATAGCTAAGGAAAGAAATGCCTCGTTTTACTCCTCTTCAATATAACTGTGTCTGCACATAAACCTATGACACGCGTGTTACCAAATTAAGTGGATTTTGTCGGTTAAAAGGTCATTCTTACCTTGTCTGGTAACCGTTCATCTGGATTTCCCTGCTGCTTGTTTTGCTTTAGCTGGCCGCGTTGAGTTGAACTCATAGAGAATGATAGAGGCCTCTAGTGGCCAAAAGGCGATTTTTAGCACGAGCAGAGACATTAAGGCCTTCCACCATTTTAATGTAGTCAACTGGGTGGCTGATCCCTCCTGGTGGGGTTTCAACTAGTTACCACAGCCACAAAGTCAAAATGGCTATATGGTACAAATTTATTAAACAAACATTTGCTTTTTGGTCTTCATTTAGGGTTAGGATTGGGCCTAAGGATAGCAGTGTGATTAAGGTTAGGTTTAAAATCTTATTATAAGAAGAAACATTTTAGAAATAGGAAGGGTTTATGACTTTGTGACTGTGGTAACTAGTGACGGCCCTCCCTCCTGATGTCCAGCTGGGTCATCAGGAGGGATCAGTCAATCGTAAATAAGAAAATGTACTACTTCAAAATGGAGATTGCCTCAATGGCGCCTCCCATTCTTTCATAGACGCTATAATAGCACACGTACAACGATGAGTCCTCTATATATCTCTATGGTTGAACTGGATTTGAAAAAAACAGCAGGGTCTACCTCGATCTCTTGACGCGCATGCGCAGTTTTTACTGAGCAATACATTTGACACGAACAAAGTCATATGTAACCACGTGCCCATCCACAGTTTACATGCGAGTAAAGTCATACATATATTTTTTTTAAATCACGACAGCTGTGATGGAAACAGCAAGTTTCGGTACAATTTTACAAATGCCGACAGATAGGCCTACTTTCTTCGTTCGATATTGTGCGATATTTTTGTATCTGTAAAATTAATTATGCTTGAAATGGCGGTGGAAACGCCTTTATGCGCAGGTATTGATATAATAACCATCATATCGAAGTAAACTTGGAATCACGAGATGATAGTGGTCCTCCCACTATGACTCACTGTAATCACGAGATTATATGTGGTCCTCCCATTACGATTCACTGGCGAGAATATGCGCATAATTTATTAACCGGATTTGAGAATATTAGCATGAAAATCAATCGCCAATTGGATGGCAACCTTGCTACTATCTTAAAAATATCGTAAGACGTTTGAAGTATGTTGCGATAAACATTCAAATTAATTGTATTTCACTTTGATAATAACACAATGCCTACAGCTCAACAACCATACAAATGTTTGTTGTTTATTTATATTTTTTGTGGGGGGTAGGATACCCTAAATTTTGGAAAAAAGTGTTCTGTGTATAGGCCCATCTACTTAATTAAATATGGATAAATAGCTTTTTTTTTTATATATATATATATTCAAATATTTGTAATGTTTCATAGTTTATATTAGTGGTTCATTATCTGACTGTGAACTAAAATAGTGACACCTGTATATAATGTATTGTTACTGAGACCTTTTTCTCACAATAGCCTACAAACATTTGCGCCTTCAGTTATGTGAAAATGAGCAAACACAAGCCTTTCGCTTTTGCTATTAGATGCTGTAAAGCGAACTTTATTTGATGCATTGCATTCCAATAAACATACAAGGTACTATTTTTGTTTCGTAAAGATATTTTTTCTGTTTAAGAATGGTCAGGTTTTTGGTTCTCTCTGAATTCTTGTTATACAATTGTTCAAAATCCTTGGCCTTCATGTGTCGCTCACTTCTTTGGCAGGGTGCCAATTAGGTCAAACTCACGAACCACTCAACTTTCATTGTGCACGCGGGAAAATAAATGCTTGACAGCTGATGTGTTGAATCACTGGATTGTGCGCTTGCATGATAGGATTTCTGTCATACAACCAAACAGCCATTTCAATTTCAGCCCCGAGCTCCCCACCTTGGTTCATACGGTTAAAAGCAAAAGCAATATCATTTTAGGGGCAAGCTTATCATAACTATTTTAACTATCCCGTTTCTTAGATTTGTTAACAAAGGAGGAGTGGGAACAAGGAGAAATATATGATCGAAATTGGAACTATGAATAATATTGTTCTGCTCAGCTGAAAACCCACCCAAATCACAGAGATAAGGCCAACAGTAAATTGTAAATTGACGAGCTAACGTTAGCTGTATAACACTTCTAGTATATTGAAATATATTGTTAATTGCTAGCTAGAAAATGCACGGTTAATTTGTCTTCTTTCCGTATTTAAATGTCCGGTAGCCAACTGTGGCAGTGGCAGCAAGAAAACGTCCATGGTTATAAATGTATCCAGTCGTGCAGCTAACGTTACACTTGTTTACTTCTCTCATCATATCGAGCCTACAGCTTTTGAAACTTTGTGGTCATCAACACGATGTGTCCGACCTTCCACATATAGCACTGGACCTCATCAATATTTTATTTAACATTTATTTAACACATATGCCCCTGTGCTGGGATGTGGGAGCCATGGATCATCATGGTCATATGACAGAAGAACAAGCAGAGGTAATTGTTTGATTTGTAATTTCATACATTTATTATTCTTCTACAACAGGCCTATCTCCTACAACACATTATCATTCCCATAATAGATTCACTGTATTTTCTCAAAAGATCATCACTGAAGATACAGAGGAGATGCGCCTGTCTCAGATCCTTGTTATGCATCATGACAGCCAAATGTACGAGCCAGTGCCACCCTGGGTAAGGAGGCTTGCTGGTGTGAAGGAGATGGAGGCTGTACAGAAGATGCTCCTGTGGGAGGGCACAGCCATGCATAGGGCGCAGAAGGAGAAGCTAGCTCGAGAATGAGAAGTTTGCAATGGAGAAGCAATAAAAACTTGCAAATTAATATCCTAAAATAAATCTGGTTTGATATCATACAGACTTATTTTTGTCATGTGAATCTCTTCCTTAGTGCTTGTAGGCCAGCATTCCATCTACCAACAGCATTGTGGTAAGCAGCAACATCTTGGTCAGGTACAGCTGGTGGAATGTCAGGTATATTGGGATGTGGCATCAGGAAGCACCAGTGACCCGGCCATTAAAGAAGTGGTCAGATGACACAGATGCTAAGCTACAGGACTGTTTTGCAAGCACAGACTGGAATATGTTCTGGGATTTTCCGATGGCATCCAGGAGTACACCACATCAGTCACTGGCTTCATCATTAAGTGCACTGGAAACCATACGTACATACACCAACCAGAAGCCATGGATTACAGGGAACTTCCGCCCTGAGCTAAAGGTTAGAGCTGCCGCTTCAGTGAGCGGGATTCTAACCCGGACGCTTATAAGAAATCCCGCTATGGCCTAAAATGAACCATCAAACAGGCAAAGTGTCAATAAAGGATTAAGATTGAATTGTACTGCACCGGCTCCGACGCTCCTCGGATGTGACAGGGCTTGCAAACTATTACAGACTACAAAGGGAAGCACAGCCGCGATTTGCCCAGTGACACGAGCGTACCAGACAAGCTAAATTACTTCAATGCTCACTTCGAGACAAGCAACACTGAATCGTGCATGAGAGCATCAGCTGTTCCGGACGACTGTGTGATCACGCTCTCTGTAGCCGATGTGAGTAAGACCTTTAAACAGGTCAACATTCACAAGGCCGCGGGCTAGACGGATTATCAGGACGTGTACTCCGAGCATGCACTGACAATTGTCTTCACTGTCATATTCAACCTATCTCTAACTGAGTCTGTAATACCAACATGTTTCAAGCAGACCACCATAGTCCCTGTGCCCAAGAACACTAAGGTAACCTGCCTAAATGACTACCGACCCATAGCACTCACGTCTGTAGCCATGAAGCGCTTTGAAAGGCTGGTCATGGCTCACATCAACACCATTATCCAAGAAACCCTAGACCCACTCCAATTTGTATACCGCCCCAACAGATCCACAGATGATGCAATCTCTATTGCACTTCACACTGCCCTTTCCTGCCTATTCATTGACTACAGCTCAATGTTCAACAACATAGTGCCCTCAAAGCTTATCACTAAGCTAAGGACCCTGGGACTAAACACCTCCCTCTGCAACTGGCTCCTGGACTTCCTGACGGGCCTCCCACAGATGGTAAGGGTAGGTAACAACACATCTGCCACGCTGATCCTTAACACAGGGGCCCTTCAGGGGTGCATGCTCAGTCCCCTCCTGTTCACCCATGACTGCATGGCCAGGCATGACTCCAACGCCATCATTAGGTTTGCCGACGACACAACAGCGGTAAGCCTGATCACCGACAAAGATGAGACAGTCCATAGGGAGGTGGTCAGAGACCTGGCCGTGTGGTGCCAGGATAACAAGCTCTCCCTCATTGTGATCAAGACAAAGGAGATGATTGTGGACTACAGGAAAAGGAGGACCGAGCACACCCCCATTCTCATCGACAGGGCTGTAGTGTGGCAGGTTGAGAGCTTCAAGTTCCTTGGTGTCCACATCACCAACAAACTATCATGGTCCAAACACACCAAGACAGTCGTGAAGAGAGCAGGACAAAGCCTGTTCCCCCTCAGGAGACTGAAAATATTTGGCATGGGTCCTCAGATCCTCAAAAACGTATACAGTTGCACCATCGAGAGCATCCTGACCTGTTGCATCACTGCCTGGTATGGCAACTGCTCGTCCTCCGACCGCAAGGCACTACAGAGCGTAGTGCGTACAGCCCAGTACATCCCTGGGGCCAAGCTTACTGCCATTCAGGACCTCTATATCAGGCAGTGTCAGAGGAAGGCCCTAAAAATTGTCAAAGACTCCAGCCACCCTAGTCATAGACTGTTCTCTCTGCTACCGCATGGCAAGCGGTAAGTCTAGGTCCAAAAGGCTTCTTAACAGCTTCTACCCCCAAGCCATAAGACTCCTGAACAGCTAATCAAATGGCTACCCAGACTTTTTTTTTTTTACTTATCTATTTTTTACTTAACACTTATTTTTCTTGAAACTGCATTGTTGGTTAAGGGCTTGTAAGTAAGCATTTCACTGTAAGGTCTACACCTGTTGTATTCGGCACATGTGACATGATTTGTTTTGTATGCAGATGTTGTGCAAGATACATGCCAAGGTTATGATCTTGCATGTTTTTTCTGGGCTGTATAAAATAACTCCCCAGTGCGGTCAATGCCTGTCTTTTTCTAATTCCTGTTTTTTAGTTTTCCCGGTTTTGACCATTCTGCCTGCCCTGAGCCTGCCTGCCGTTCTGTACCATTGTCACACCACCCTGGATTATTGACCTCTGCCTTCCCTGACCCCGAGACTGCCTGCCGTTCTGTACGTTATGGACTCTGATCTGGATTGCTGACCTCTGCCTGCCCTTGACCTGTCATTTTGCCTGCCCCCTGTTCTAGTAATAAACGTTTGTTACTTCGACACTGTCTGCATCTCTGTCTTCTCCTGAAACCTAATAGAATCTGGATTTTAGGACTCTGATAGATCTCTCTACTAGACTCCTTGTTTTCATCTGAGCATGGTATAGTTCTCGTTGCGTCATTGTTAGTGTGTAGGACTGGTGTTATGAGCCATGTTTTTTGTCCATAGCCACTATCACCTAAAACCCCCAAAATACTAAGTAGTAAATTGATATCACTTTTTTTAAGTGTGCTTTGGACCACAAAACAATTACACAGTTAAATGGTATCAGGTCAAGGAAAGAAAGGGGTAGTGATTTCTTTACCTAACAGCCATCCATCAAGAATGTGCCATTCCTCAATCTTGGCTCCCAGGGCTGAATTTGATCAAATGAAGGAGTTGTGTGCTCCCGGGGCCATTTGGCAACAACATTTGTGAAGGCTAGTGTGGCATCGCAGACTACTTGGACATTGATAGAGTGGAAGTTATTTTGATTAACACGTATCAGGTAGAAAACTATACTCATAAGGCCTACTGAAATAGTACATTTTGGTGGGGTGCAAACTTTGCTTCTGTATCATTCTCACTGACCTTTATTGGCACATGGATCCCATTCACTGCACCAAGGACATTGGTGAAGTTAGCCACCTCAAAAATGTTTCGTTTGGTGCTTATTTGTTCAGCTGCAGTTGATGGGAACTTGATAAATATTCGCACATGACAACACAGTGCATCACACACACTGCACTAACCACCCGACTCACAGAGGACTGCAAGCAAGGCTTGAAAGGTTCCCGATTTTAGGAGTCTCAGGGCTATCATGATTTGTAGGATGATTGGAAGAGGGAATGATCACATGGTCTTTCTTTTTAAGTTTTCATTTAGAAGTTCAGCCAAGTGTTGTGGTAGTTGATATTGCCTCGGTTGAACATGGTCAGGGACATGTAGAGGATCCATCCAATCCCTTAGGGGCTTCTGTGAGTTCTCCTCTCTCTAGCAGCTATCCAAAGAACTTCCATCCTTCAAAGTATCATAGTAAGCTTTGAATCACTAAATATTCATGTTTGATTATTACTGTTTTGGAATATTGCCATTAAATGGAAGTTGTTTGACTTGTTATTTTAATAATTTTCTAATAATACATTTAGCTTTGTCTTCATTAGATTTTATATGACCATTTCAACAATTATTATTATTATTATATCCATTATTTTGTCAAATATGTAATTAAAAGCTTTTTAAATTAAGGTTCACATTGATGTTTTTAGTTATAATGTATTTTTGTGAACTCGGTGCGGTTCGCTGAATTTTCTGTCCTGTGTGAACTCTCCAAAGTATCTCAGACCCCTCAAAAGAGCCCCCAAAGCGAACTGAACTGAGACCATCTCGAGAGGTTGAATTCCTCAGTCCGGTTCCCTTTTTAAGGGAAATGTTAACACAAAGCTCCCCAGGTTCGCTTGTCATTATTCCCGCAGCTGACACTAAAATACTGCAACACCGTTTCTCCTGCCATAACCCTCACATTGGTGCCACAAAAGAGGGAAAATGATTATTTATTTCAAATAAAGACATGTTCATAAACTGTTTATTCGCTTGTGGGGTTTGAATAGTGTGAGAAGATGACAACATATTTGGTGAGAATCACAACATAGGATACAAAATCAATTCTAGCTCTTAAAGAGGCAGGAGCCTACATTGGGTGTACAATTTTCAATTACAGCATTATGTAATCCGCAGTTATTCTTCCGCTATTTGTTCTGTTACCAATAGTATTTACATGTAAATAGTATCTTCTGATTACAACTATGTCTTTTTTTTTAACTAAATGCAATCTATTAGCTTCCAAAATGTAAGTATGTGTATACAGTGCATTCGAGGAAGTATTCAGACCCCTTAACATTTTCCACATTTTGTCAAGTTACAGCCTTATTCTAAAATAGATTTTTTTTATATCCTCATCAATCTACACACAATACCCCATAATGACAAAGCTTAAACATGTTTTTAGAAATGTTTGCAAATGTATAAAAAATAAAAAAACAGAAACACCAGCCTTTACATAAGTATTCAGACGCTTTCCTATACAACTCAAAATTGAGCTCAGGTGCATCCTGTTTCCATTGATCATCCTTGAGATGTTTCTACAACTTGATTGGAGTCCACCTGTGATAAATTCAATTGATTGGAAAGGCACACACCTGTCTAAATAATGTCCCAAAGTTGACAGCGCATGTCAGAGCAAAAACCAAGCCATGAGGTCACAGAAATTGTCCGTAGAGCTCCGAAACAGGATTGTGTCGAGGCACAGATCTGGGGAAGGGTACCAAAAAATGTCTGCAGCATTGAAGGTCCCCAAGAACACAGTCGCCTCCGTCATTCTTAAATGGAAGAAGTTTGGAACCACCAACACACTTCCTAGAGCTGGCCGTCCGGCCAAACTGAGCAATCGGGGGAGAAGGGCCTTGGTCAGGGAGGTGACCAAGAACCCAATGGTCACTCTGACAGAGCTCCAGAGTTCCTCAGTTGAGATGGGGGAACATTTCAGAAGGACAATCTCTGCAGCACTCCACCAGGCCTTTAAGGTAGAGTGGTCAGACGGAAGCAACTCTTCAATAAAAGGCACATGACAGTCCACTTGGAGTTTGCCAAAAAGCACCTAAAGACTCTCAGACCATGAGAAACAAGATTCTCTGGTCTAATGAAACCAAGATTGAACTCTTTAGCCTGAATGCCAAGCGTCATGTCTGGAGGAAACCTGGCACCATCCCTACGGTGAAGTGTGGTGGTGGCAGCATCATGCTGTGGAAATGTTTCTCAGCCACAGGGAGACTAGTCAGGGTAGAGGGAAAGATGAACAGAGCAAAGTATAGAGAGATCCTTGATGACAACCTGCTCCAGACCACTCAGGACCTCAGACTGGGGTGAAGGTTCACCTTCCAACAGGACAACGACCCTAAGCACACAGCCAAGACAACGCAGGAGTGGCTTTGGGACAAGTCTCTAAATGTACTATGTGAGTGGCCCAGCCAGAGCCCGGACTTTAACCCAATCGAATATCTCTGGAGAGACCTGAAAATAGCTATGCAGCGACGCTCCCCATCCAACATGAAAGAGCTTGTATAATACTGGTGTGCCTAGCCTGTAGTGTCATACCCAAGAAGACTCAAGACTGTAATCGCTGCCAAAGGTGCTTCAACAAAGTACTGAGTAACGAGTCTGAATACTTATGTAAATGTAATATATATATATATATATATATATATATATATATATATATATATATATATATACAGTACCAGTCAAAAGTTTCGACACCTACACACCTATTTCAGGGTTTTTCATTATTTTCACTATTTTCTACATTGCAGAATAATAGTGAAGACATCAACACTATGAAATAACACATATGGAATCATGTAGTAACCAAAAAAGTGTTATATATTTTATATTTGAGATTCTTCAAAGTAGCCACCCTTTGCCTTGATGACAGCTTTGCACACTCTTGGCATTCTCTCAACCAGCTTCATGAGGTAGTCACCTGGAATGCACTTCAATTAACAGGTGTGCCTTGTTAAAAGTTCTTTCCTTGTTAATGTGTTTGAGCCAATCAGTTGTGTTTTTACAAGGTATGGGTGGTATACAAAAGATAGCCCTATTTGGTAAAAGACCAAGTCATATTATGGCAAGAACAGCTCAAATAAGCAAAGAGAAAGGACAGTCCATCATTACTTTAATACATGAAGGTCAGACAACCCAGAAAATGTAACTTTGAAAGTTTTTTCAAGTGCAGTCGCAAAAACAACATCAATCGCTATGATGAAACTGGCTCTCATGAGGACCGCCACAGGAAAGGTCTGATGAGTCCAAATTTGAGATTTTTGTTTCCAACCGCCTTGTCTTTGTGAGACGCAGAGTAGGTGAACAGGTGATCTCCGCATGTGTGGTTCCCACCGTGAAGCATGGAGGATGAGGTGTGATGGTGTGGGGGTGCTTTGCTTGTGTCACTGTCTGTAATTTATTTAGAATTCAAGGCACACTTAACCAGCATGGCTACCACAGCATTCTGCAGCGATACGCCATCCCATCTGGTTTGCACTTTGTGGGACTATCATTTGTTTTTCAACAGGACAATGACCCAACACACATTCCAGGCTGTGTAAGGGCTATTTGACCAAGAGGGAGAGTGATGCTGCATCAGATGACCTGGCCTCCACAATCACCAGACCTCAACTCAATTGAGATGGTTTGGGATGAGCTGGACTGCAGAGTGAAGGAAAACAACTTACACTTTTTCTCTCTTTCTCTCTCTCTTCTCTCGGAGGACCTGAGCTCTAGGACCATGACTCAGGACTACCTGGCCTGATGACTCCTTGCTGTCCACAGTCCACCTGGTCATGCTGCTGCGCCAGTTTCAACTGTTCTGCCTGCGGCTATGGAACCCTGACCTGTTCACTGGACCTGCTGCTTTGGACTCTCTCTCTACCGCACCTGCTGTCTCTAACTCTGAATGATCTGCTATGAAAAGCCAACTGACATTTACTCCTGTGGTGCTGACCTGTTGCACCCTCTACAACCACTGTGATTATTATTATCTGACCCTGCTGGTCATCTAGAGCGGGATGTTCATTCATTGTTTGTGAAGTTAGATCTGTGAAGTTATTTGGATTTTTACGAATTATCTTTGAAAGACTGGGTCCTGAAAAAGGGACGTTTACATTATTTTCTGATAGTGAAATTGTATTTGTTGCAGCATTGGGACATCTGCTGTTTAGAGGAAGAACTGCACCTTGGAGCAGCTATCTTCCATTCCTTGTTTTATTTATTTAACCTTAATTTAACTAGGCAAGTCAGTTAAGAACACATTTTTATTTACAACGACAGCCTACCCAGCCAATTGTGCACCACCCTATGGAACTCCCAATCAAAGCCGGATGTGATGCAGCCTGGATTCAAACCATGCACTGCAATGCAGTGTCTTAGACCACCGCGCCACTCGTGAGCCCTTCTATCCCCCACAAAACAAAGAATTTGTCATATTGTCAGGTTGATCAATGAAAGGGACCAGCCTATCTCCCTTTAGGGTCAAGGTTTTCAACAGTCTTGAAGGAATGTAACATTGCCTTGGGATGGGCTTGGTGCTGAAGATATGACTGTGCTTTCTGAGAGGTTCTTTTTACCACCACTAGATGGCGCCCGTGTCAAATATTTGACCCACGCAGAAGTGAATTGATCCTGCATCAGATACTTGTGTTCGTCTTCTGTTTTATCTGGTACAATATTATGTACAGCTGGCAGGTATTATATTTTACCAGCTCTTCTCACCCTTTGGCAGAGCATTCTGGCTGTTGACTGAACACATGCTCTCCGCTTGGCAGAATTCTCACACTCAGAGACTTGTCTTGTGGGGTGTCTTGTTGCTTCACTCTCCCAACCTCCTCCATCCCCTACCCAGATCTAGCTTTCCAGGACACAGCAGCCTGCTCATGGGTCACTATCAGTCCACAGCCTTCCAGCTACTTATTTCAAGAAATACTCCCACAGTGGGTGAGAACCCAGAAAGGAAAGAGTTACACTTCAAATTACTCATCCTTTGTCATATTTTTCACAGTATTTGTGTAGTGTCATTTTCGATCATATAGCCACTGCTGTGTGTGTTAAGTCTGATAATAATAGTTACTAGGTCACAAAAATAAAGTACACATTTTTATTCCATAATCCAGACCTGACTCTCCACAAATATTTTCCTAATTAACAAAACCATTCAATCAAGGTTCAATGCTATAAGGTAAATACAATTACTAAGTCATCAGAATGAGTTTAGTTCTTCGCCTGAATGTAATAGTTGGTAGCTGAAACAATGAGGTTTTGGTATATTGAGAATATAATCAGCCTTTCTGGTCTTTCGACTGTTTGAAAGATAGAGTTTAAGGTAGAGTCTTGTGTCATAGGAAATGTTTCAGAGAGAGACATTGTCTCGTTTTTTGAACACACCAAGTATGGTCAAGAGTATTTCAGCTCACACACACAAACACACTCCTCTTGTGTGTTCACTGACAATTTTCCAGTTGCGTCAGGACCTCTTTGTGCAAGTTTCATAAGCAGTATCTTGTCTTTTTGAAAAATCATGCCACCACAAAAATAACCATATACCAATGCTTTTAATTCAAAAGACACATCATTGAAACACAAATAAGACTTTTGGACAAACTTAGACTGTCATTTCGTTCTTCATTTTGTTTCTTCATTCTTTCAACATCGTTTTGGCGGAGGTCTGGACCACTCTATGATGGTTGTGCCTGTTCGGATCTCTGGTTCTGTGTCATCTCTGTACAGCGTTATAGTAGGGACTCTGTAACACATTGTTTTAAAGGGTCAAGGAAATGCAAGCACAAACACAGTAGGCTACTACTCATGATAATAATGATCTATGTTTACACAGTAATAATTACCAAAGAGTTTCATGGAAACCTGCCTCCCCACTCTGTCAGATTACGGTTTGATATGTTGTTTTCCCCATTCCCAACCCTTTCAGGGTACACTAGTAAATGGACATCGGTGTTACAGCAGTGTTTACTAATGATAATGGCATTGAGAAATACCCCAAACCTTACATTTACTCAACTTCTAGGGATCTTCTTCCATTTCTTGGCTGTAAGTAAGAAAAATAAATGTTACTGATGTATGAAATCAAATATACTTTGGAATGGAGATAATGCCTGTTCTCTGAATGTGTGTATTCATACCCGATATAAGAAGTACCCTCTGCTCTGAATTCCCCCAGGTCCCTGGAGATGATCCTAAACAGAAAGCACAGAGGATATCAATGGTCAGGTGCTAGAAATTCATGTATTGTCTTATTTGAGTAAGGCAGTATTTATTCAGCAGACAACCGCTTTAAAATAAAAAAAAGTCTACATTTCAGTTGGAACCGAAAGAGGTGTGCTAAAATATCCTTGTTTTTTATCTGTCGAAGCTCCTTTTCCACTTATTTCATTCTTTCGTAGGCAAAACCATTAGAGCAGACGTCACTCCCATTGAGTCTCTGCCGTAAACAGACACACACTAAACTGAGCACTTTTCCACTCACAATTCTGATGTAGCTACTACGTGAATGCCAACCCCAGGTAGAATGAAGGATTAATTATGTTGAGTTAAAGCACAGCGACGTGGATGTTCACCTGTCAGATGCACTAATTTTAGACTGTAATTACCTGAATCATGGAAAAGAACAGCTAATGTAGACGAGTACAGAGAGTGACAATATGTGTAAAAAAGGTAGCCTCTATACGCACAATGAAACAGTCTCATAATAGGACAACACACTGGAAAAATGACAATTCCTGTATGCATTGACAAAGTGAAAAGAGAATATCCTCCAGATGCCCTAAATTGACTGCTAAGGGCACATCAAGAGTTTTAGCTCTCCCAATGAAATAAAAGCAAAGGGTGCTCACAATATCTTTAATTTGATCAGAAGTAAAACACTATAACAAAGCACTGCAAATTGTGGTGGCTTTGTTATATGTGAGTCTAAGAGATTGCTGAGAGATTTCCTCTCCAAAGAAGTGACAGGTGCAGAGTAGGTGTAAAAAAGGAACATGCAGAGTGTACATACGCGGACCACAAACTCCTCTCCTCTCTCTTGTCTGGGATGGAGTTGAGGAACTAGCTGCAGGAGAGGGTGCATCACAGGGGACTGACACATCCACAAAACATCCACATACAGACAGACATGAAGAAACATGAACAACTGCCCTGACAATGAGACAGAGGGCTGGGGGCTGCATAGAGGAGTCCATACACACACACACTCCATCTCCCCCTAACATCCCATCCATACAGACACAAGTATGAATGCATGCTCCAGTGGATGCACCCATGTGCACAGACACACCAGGGTTGGGCTCAATTCAGAATTGTTTAATTGACTCCCATTCCACTTATGAGTTGAAATTCTAATTGAATTGGCCACACCACCCTACAGGATGTAGAATTTGAGTGAGAGCAAGTAGAAGTTAATTCAGTGCAATTCAAATAAATTCCAATCAGTCATAGAACATGAGTTTCATTGAATCTGACTGGTCACACTTCCAGATAACAACAAACATCACTTTTCTCTGGAATGTTCATATACTCGTTTAACATAAGTGCTTAGAATAGCCAATTATATTTCCACCAAACATTTCATTTGTTTGGCTTCTTTTTGAATCCCTCAGGGTCAACTTGAGGGTTAAACTAATGCATTATGGGAAATGTGGTATTTTCCACATATTGAACAAATGTAAGTGATTAATGAAATATAATGACTTAGAATATTCATAAAGAGGTTTTGTTTTCCTTGATCGTTCTTTTAAGAGTTTGTCCTGAAATCAATCGTTTCAACAATATTTTTTATGCATTTACATAATTACATGTTTTATGTTCAATATGTATATTTGTATAGACTACCTGGTACTTTACCCTGCACCTTAGACTGCTGCCCTATGCATAGTCATTAAACACTGGTCACTTTAATAATGTTTACATACTGTTTCTCCCACTTTATATGTATTGTATATACTGTATTCTAGTCATGGCTCATCATATATAACTTATTTTGTATTTTTTTGCTATGTATTACTGCACTGTTAAAGCTCGATTTGCAGATGTTATCACAGGTGCAGGGAATTGAAACACAAGCATTTCACTGCACCAGCGGTAACATCTGCAAATCTGTGTATGTGAACAATAAACTTCGATTTGATTACACCGAATATAGAATAGAAGAGGCATCTGAATTGCATGGAATTCTATTTACTTTAATTCATATTCGAATTGCAATTCTGTATCCTGTTTACTACTTCAATTCAAATTCCAGAATTTTGAATTCTCAATTCAATTCTGAATTGGGCAACACTAACACACACACACACATACGTACACACACAGTCCTCAGTACAACCCTGTGTTCATTTGCAGACTCTGCATGTTTAGATCGACACATCACATAGTGGCAGCACGCTCTCCACATGCAGGCCATGCCAGGACGTTGAAGTGCTATACCTTCTCTACCAATGTAATGTAACAGCGTCATGCGTAGGTAACATTGGACAACATTTGGTGTGGGATGTCATAATGACGAAATTGAAGTGATGTCAGATAACCGATTACAATCAGTTAAATACGCATTTTTATGGCGTAATCACAATGTCTAGGAAAGATGTCATATTTTGATTGTTTTCTGGTTGACAAGTTTTACATTTTGTCAACTCAACTTGATTTTACTGTGCTAACATCCTCTGAGGGAAAACTTTGCAAAGCCAATCTTCGCCCTGTGACTGTAAACAGAGCTATATCCTAAATGAATTAATGAAGCCATCACAGGAAATAGAGGATGTCATTTCGGTGCCATTACAATGACTTGGAGACTTGAGACGAAAATTGTTGGAACTTAAAAATACAGTCTTCCATGAATTATTCAGACAGGGCAGAAAATTACTCCCTTCATTGTCCTCTCTGTTTATCTAATTTACGCTAATGATGTTCCTCCACGTCAGTCATACTGATGACAGCGGAAGTGAGGGGGGGCATGAGTAATTTCAATTCTCATGCAAACAAGACAGGATACACTGATGTGTGTCATGCACCTCAAAAATGTGAGTGGGCACAAAGTATGTGAGAATAGCTAGGGCTGGTCTGTAGGGGGGCTAGGCCCCCTGTCCGTAATTTAGAGAATTTCGCATTTTTCAAACACCTGAAAACTTTTTTCCTGCATAATCCATATGCTTAATTCTATATCATAAAAAAATGCATATCTAAGCATACCTCTTGAGCTGTCTGTATCCTCCTGACTGGGGAATATTTTTTTTAAAGAAACTAAGGGCTCTATTTTAACAAACCTAAGGCAATGGTAAATCTAAGCACAGGCGGTAGCACAATAGGTTCAGTGGTGTGTCAGAAATATGTTTGCTATTTTCACTATCACAATTAATCGGCACACTTGCTGGCGTTGGCGTGAAAGGGCTGGGTTTGGATGAATAAACAAGTTGTGGGTGTGTTGAGCCATGGCCCCTCACTGGCCAATCAGAACGGGCTCCATGGCGAAGTTGTGTATTTACGTTTTTTTATGTATTGCCTTGGAATCAACTCCAATTCCAATGTTAGTCTGTTGTAGTTTGTTAAATGGTTTAAAGAAGTAAAATAACAAAATGTAGACCTATCTTTGCTAAATACTAACTTGAACCCATTTGTAGTCCACATTGTTCTAAGTAATTGCATGGCTTCAATAGCATTCACACTGATATAGGGGCCACACCTACTGTAAATTGCATTATGGCTGAGCATGGACATGCCAAACATTATCAATAAGCAAGATTAAATGTATTATTGATAAGGCTAAAAAAGAGAATGAATCATTCCAAACAAATTTTAAACAAAACAACTTGTTTAAAATTGGCTATGTCACACTTACAGGCACCATCATTTCTCCCCGTGGGCATCTAATATTAAAACAACGCAGACTATGGAGGGTTTCACGCACATCCAAACTTTTCACAGTAGCTGGACAAAGATCCAATATAAATAGAAAGGGAGAATGTCCACACAACGTTATACTGCTCCTAAATAGGCCTATTTTATGAACATAATCAGAACCATTTTAAAGATCAGGTAGCGTTCACACACCTCCAGAAGTTGCATTGCAAGCACGCCACAGACTTTGTCACCATAAAACCAGAAAGGTGAATCATTCTAATAAGTTGTGGTAATAAAATTAAAAGAAAAACAATCTGTTACAAATAAATGTATCATAAAATCACCAGGATAAAAAAAAGACATGCATTGCTGTTGAACAAGCCTTCGTTATAGTAGGTTTTGAACATATGAAATGGAAAACAAGCAATTTTTTACAGACCAGATAACTTCTAAATATGAGGTTCACCGGGATTCACCAAAGTTCTCATCTCCCGTCTCATGATGGGCATGGACACGTAGCCTACATCATGGAGGGGGTTTTACGCATGTCCAAAACCGGACCTGCATGGCTAAAATAATGTGGGCCTGCCTACAATGCATAGATAAAAAGGGAATGTCAGCTGTTTTACTCCTCTAAAACTTTATATTTTAATAAAGCTTTGGTGATTAAGATTCATTTCCAAGCGGTCTCAGGAGTCAAACCCTTTTATCGACAGTCTTGACTACTTCACGACTGCAGACAAAAAAAGCATTAATTGAGCAGACAAAAAAAGCCTTAATTGAGAGGAGGGGAGGCTATGCTTGGTTTTTAATCAAATAAAACGAAATGGGAAAAAAACAAGAATGTTTCTAAATACAAAGTATACAGGCACCAAAAGCACATTAGGCTATTGTTGTTCCATGCACATATGGGCAGTGTGCATCACATCTGTATAGGCTGCGTTTCCACTGTCAAAATAATGCCATTACCTGCTAAAACCAGCTTTTGGTTGGTCTTAAATATCTCTATCAGTGCTGCCTGAAATGACCACTTTGGATCATATTTTGAAGGACACACTTTGAGATATTGGGAACCTACACTATATAATACACACAAGAGTAAAGGAATGAATACGAGTATGTACATATAAATATATGGATGAGCGATGGCTGACTGGCGTAGGGAAGATGCAGTAGATGGTATAGAGTACAGTATATACATATGAGATGAGTAATGTAGGATATGTAAAGATTATATAAATGGCATCGTTTAAAGTGGCTAGCGATACATTTATTACATCCACTTTTTAATTATTAAAGTGGCTAGAGATTTGAGTCGATGGCCGAACGGCATAGGCAAGATTCAGTAGATGGTTTAGAGTACAGTGTATACATTTGATATGAGTAATGTCGGATATGTAAACATTATATACAAAATTGTTTAAAGTGGCTAGTGATACATTTGTTACATCCAATTTTCTATTATTTCAAGTGGCTAGAGATTTAAGTCAGTATGTTGGCAGCAGCCACTCAATGTTAGTGTTGGCTGTTTAACAGTCTGATGGCCTTGAGATAGAATCTGTTTTTCATTCTCTCGGTCCCAGCTTTGATGCACCTGTACTGACCTCGCCTTCTGGATGATAGCGGGGTGAACAGGCAGTGGCTCGGGTGGTTGTTGTCCTTGATGATCTTTTTGGCCTTCCTGTGACATCGGGTGGTGTAGGTGTCCTGAAGGGCAGGTAGTTTACCCCCGGTGATGCGTTGTGCAGTCCACACTACCCTCTGGAGAGCCTTACGGTTGTGGGCGGAGCAGTTGCCTTACCAGCGGTGATACAGCCCGACAGGATGCTCTCGATTGTGCATCTGTAGAAGTTTGTTAGTGTTTTTGGTGACAAGCCGAATTTCTTCAGCCTCCTAAGGTTGAAGAGGCGCTGTTGCGCCCTCTTCACTACGCTGTCTGTGTGGGTGGACCATTTCAGTTTGTCCGTGATGTGTACGCCGAGGAACTTAAAACTTTCCACCTTCTCCACTACTGTCCCGTCAATGTTTCCTGAAGTCCACGATCATCTCCTTAGTTTTGCTGTTATTGTGAAGTGGAAATGTTTAGGAGAAACAACGGCTAAGCTGCGTAGCGTATAAGAATCTGTCCTCGGTTGCAACACTCACTACCAAGTTCCAAACTGCCTCTGGAAGCAACATCAGCACAATAACTGTTCATCGGGAGCTTCATCAAATTTATTTCTATGGCCGAGTAGCAGCACACAAGCCTAAGATCACCATGTGCAATGCCAAATGTCGACTGGAGTGGTGTAAAGCTTGCCACCATTGGACTCTGGAGCAGTAGAAATGCGTTCTCTGAAATGATCAATCACGCTTAACCATCTAGCAGTCCGATGGACGAATCTGGGTTTGGCGGATGCCAGGAGAACGCTACCTGCTGGAATGCATAGTGCCAAGTGTAACGTTTGGTGGAGGAGGAATAATGGTCTGGGGCTTGTTTTTTATGGTTCGGGCCCCCTTAGTTCCAGTGAAGGGAAATCTGAACGCTACAGCATACAATTACATTCTAGATGATTCTGGGCTTCCAACTTTGTGGCAACAGTTTAGGGAAGGCCCTTTCCTGTTTCAGCATGACAATGCCCATGTGCACAAAGCGAGATCCATACAGAAATGGTTTGTCGAGATCGGTATGGAAGAACTTGACTGGCCTGCACAGGGTCCTGACCTCAATCTCATCAAACATCTTCGGGATGAATTGGAACGCCGACTGATAGCCAGGCCTAATCGCCCAACATCAGTGCCCGACCTCACTAATGCTCGTGGCTGAATGGAAGCAAGTCCCTGGGGCAATGTTCCAACATCTAGTGGAAAGCCTTCCCAGAAAAGTGGAGGCAGCCAAAGGGGAATCAACTCCATATTAATGCCCATGATTTTGGAATGAGATGTTCGACGAGCAGGTGTCCACATACTTTTGGTGATGTAGTGTATTTGGGCTAGCTAAAGCCAACTTCATGAAATTGCTAGGTGACTAGTAGTATTACAGAGAAACAACAACAAAAAACTGGACAAATCTGACCCCTATGGGCATGACCCCTCTGTGTGGACATATGCCGCACCTAAAATAGTTTTTTAAGAAAGTGTGCATCTTGCATGCAGAGCAAGAGACAAAGGGAAGGGAAGGACTTTGGCAGGTGGAGCAGTGTTTTCTTTCAACCTTTTTCATTCCAGGGATGGGAAAACAATGGTACTTCCTATACCAGAAACCTACGGGCCTATCTCCTCAGAGGACAACTCTTGAGAAGTTAACAAACTGGGCAGCAATAGAGTGTGCGTTTGTGTGAGTGGGCATGCATTTTGAGAAAGTGAGAGCTGGGGTAATGTCATATGCAGCAAAGTGTCTGCAATTCATAACTCTAAATATTTGGTTTACTCCGTAAATAAAAACTAAGCTAAAACCCAACACTTTTTCAAGATAAAATTCAAGTTATGGAATAAAAAAGGTAATACAATACTAAAAACACAGTACAAGTAACAGATAATTAAAACAAATATGCAATGTGCCTTCGTGTCAAGCCGCAAAGCAGTGCACAGTGAAATTGAGCTTTAACCCAACTTACCGCCCCCTCTGTTAAGCCAGCACCTTGTTGCTTAACATAATGAAATAAAAACTGTATACGCAAGCAAACACATACACGCACAAATAAAAATTGTCAAAAGGTTGGATGTTAATTGAATTGATATTAGTTACCCTTAGTGAACACTTTTCAATCGACGGATGAAACAGATGCCACACTTACCCTTTTACTAGGATTGTCCCGTCCTTTCTGCAACGACAATGAAATAAAACTCAATTTACTTGAGAATGATTAAACACTGCAAATCTGAATATACTTGCAACTGTGTTGTGCTCACATAGTAGGATAAACCACAATGTGTGTATTTATACTTGTGATATGATTATTGTTTGAGCTACTATGCTGGAACTTGAAGGGTGGAATACCTTAGACTTCTGTACAAGCATCAACACACAGAGTTCTCCTAAAACATTGGGTATCTAGGGTAGCAACCAGAGAGCAGGGGGAAAGAGGTGAGCACAAGACTCTGATAATTGTACATCATTTTAATTTCAAGCCTGTTATTGACTATTTTAAATTTAATCATAATTGGAATTGATCCTGAACTTGAAAATATGAGAAAGAAAACATTGAACATTCATCCATTCCCTTCCATGCTTTCAAATGAACATTTCATTATTCTAGTCTTACTCACCCGAAATGGCAGGTCTGCAGAAAGGTAGGATGAGCACACATCTTCTAGCTATGGGAGACAAGACGAGTGCTGTTATGAGAGAGGGAGTGAATAGTAAACATGTCTTTGTTTTGCAAAGGAGAGGGAAAATGGAGAGAGAGTGGAGAGAGATAGAGAACAAAGAGAGACACTGTAGTTCTGTGGCCTACCTGGTTGAGAAGCTGGTATTGGTCTATTGTTGCTCTCTGCTGTTGTATTGGAACACCTTCCATTGAAACACAGACAGACACGAGTATCATTACATCATCACATTGATGCAGTAGCACTGAGCTAATAGGAGTGTGCAGATCGTGATTAAAAACCATAACAATCCATTTTGAGTGGATCATAGTCAAACTAATGCATTTTGACAATATGACAGGAGGATGGGAACTTGGAGAGTGTATTGAAGCTGTCCTACAGTGAGGGAAAAAAGTATTTGATCCCCTGCTGATTTTGTACGTTTGCCCACTGACAAAGAAATGATCAGTCTATAATTTTAATGGTAGGTTTATTTGAACAGTGAGAGACAGAATAACAACAAATAAATCCAGAAAAACGCATGTGAAAAATGGTATAAATGGAATCGCATTTTAATGAGGAAAATAAGTATTTGACCCCTCTGCAAAACATGACTTAGTACTTGGTGGCAAAACCCTTGTTGGCAATCACAGAGGTCAGACGTTTCTTGTAGTTGGCCACCAGGTTAGCACACATCTCAGGAGGGATTTTGTCCCACTCCTCTTTGCAGATCTTCTCCAAGTCATTAAGGTTTCGAGGCTGACGTTTGGCAACTCGAACATTCAGCTCCCTCCACAGATTTTCTATGGGATTAAGGTCTGGAGACTGGCTAAGCCACTCCAGGACCTTAATGTGCTTCTTCTTGTGCCACTCCTTTGTTGCCTTGGCCGTGTGTTTTGGGTCATTGTCATGCTGGAATACCCATCCACGACCCATTTTCAATGCCCTGGCTGAGGGAAGGAGGTTCTCTCCCAATATCTGGCGGTACATGGCCCCGTCCATCGTCCCTTTGATGCGGTGAAGTTGTCCTGTCCCCTTAGCAGAAAAACACCCCCAAAGCATAATGTTTTCACCTCCATGTTTGACGGTGGGGATGGTGTTCTTGGGGTCATAGGCAGCATTCCTCCTCCTCCAAACACGGCGAGTTGAGTTGATGCCAAAGAGCTCCATTTTGGTCTCATCTGACCACAACACTTTCACCCAGATGTCCTCTGAATCATTCAGATGTTCATTGGCAAACTTCAGACGGGGCATGTATATGTGCTCTCTTGAGCAGGGGACCTTGCGGGCGCTGCAGGATTTCAGTCCTTCACGGCGTAGTGTGTTACCAATTGTTTTCTTGGTGACTATGGTCCCAGCTGCCTTAGGATCATTGACAAGATCCTCCCGGGTAGTTCTGGGCTGATTCCTTGCAACTCCACGAGGTGAGATCTTGCATGGAGCCCCAGGCCGAGGGAGATTGACAGTTCTGTTTCTTCCATTTGCGAATAATCGCACCAACTGTTGTCACCTTCTCACCAAGCTGCTTGGCGATGGTCTTGTAGCCCATTCCAGCCTTGTGTAGGTCTACAATCTTGTCCCTGACATCCTTGGAGAGCTCTTTGGTCTTGGCCATGGTGGAGAGTTTGGAATCTGATTGATTGATTGCTTCTGTGGACAGGAGTCTTTTATACAGGTAACAAACTGAGATTAGGAGCACTCCCTTTAAGAGTGTGCTCCTAATCTCAGCTCATTACCTGTATAAAAGACACATGGGAGCCAGAAATCTTTCTGATTGAGAGGGGGTCAAATATTTATTTCCCTCATTAAAATGCAATTCCATTTATAATGTTTTTCACATGCGTTTTTCTGGATTTTTTTGTTGTTATTCTGTCTCTCATTGTTCAAATAAACCTACCATTAAAATTATAGACTGATCATTTCTTTGTCAGTGGGCAAACGTACAAAATCAGCAGGGGATCAAATACTTTTTTCCCTCACTGTATGTTATCCTGTGGTCATATTTGTTCATATTCAAAAACTCATAGTGACCAACTAACTATAAACCAACAGCTCTGTATCCCAAAAGTGTACTGACATCCAGCAATGGTCTTTCTTTAAACCACTATTTTCCCTTATAGACCCCTCTTTCCCTCTTCTGTCCTTCTTTTCGTCTGAATTGTCCTAACAGCACACAGCAATAGCTCTGTTATCTCTTCCTGTCACCATCGCGGTTTAAATGTCTCTAAACACCTATTCCAATTATCACATAAGAGCATCAAAGCCGCGATCAATCGCTCAATGTCACAGCAAATAACCCTTAACAAATATAATTTATCACGTCACTGAAGAGTGACTGACACAACTGTCATTCTGAATCTATTTATGTCTCAATCATTTGTGACATTGCTGTTTGGAGTCGAATCCAAACCAATGTTTAGAGTCATTACAATGTTGCCTGTTATCAGGGCTAGAGTTTGCCTGCCTCAGATTATGCTGACATGTCTCTGGGGGGTAATTGTAGGAGATTCATGCTGTCTGTCATAGAACAAAGAAAGGAGTGAGAGAGGGAGAAGAGGGCCATGCATGAAATAAATAAAAGAGAGAGAAATTACCAGTGCAGTAAATACACTAAAAACATAATTGTACCAAAACAAATGCCTAGCTGCAACAATGTCACAATAGATTTTATTCCCAGAAAGGTTTGACAGTACTAATGGGTAAATTTGAAACTAATGATCAGGCTCATCCACAACAAGTTTCAATAGGACCTCCCATGATGGTTCAAAATACTGTGAAATTAATTGATTGTGGATTAGGAGGTAATTTCCTTTCCAACTTTTGTCAGTTATGTATGTTACATGGCTATAGGGGAGTCATACAAATGTAGCCTAATTTCATACTCAAAAATAGGGCTGGATTTACCAAAATCATCATAGCACTAAAATCATACTTCTTCCATTTAAGATTACCTTTAATGCAACTGTACCTGCCGTACGATGCTTTACCCAGCTCAGGGCTGTTCAATTCCAGTAATGGAGGGCCGAAACACTTCTGTTTTTGTTTCTACCTGGTCTCACAGGTCTGAATTAGTCCCTTATTAGAAGGAGAAGACGAAAACCAGAAGTGAGTCGGTCCTGGACAGCCCTACAACAACACGTTGCGAACCCGCAGTACTGGTGGTGGGAGTTTATAGGCTTACACCAGTGCTCTATGCAAACCCGTTTTTAATAAATTCATTTCCAGTCAGAAAAAATCCCATAAACGAAAATACAGTCTTGGATAATAGGTTATATAGGCTAAATACATACATTTACCGATAATTATCATGACAATCTGCAGGTAAGGTAGACTTTAGTAAATGTCTAGTTTTCAAATATTTCTCCAACTTTCTCTCCTTTGGGCAGGTTCCCAAGAATGTGTAATTACGCACAATAATAATGTTTGGCATGTGAAATAATCTTAAACATTGATATGGGTCTATTTATATTGTAAGGAATTGAAATACAACTACCTTAGGTCTACAGTAAAAAAAAATCAGGAATTGTACACATTAAACCAAACAAAGTGAGACGATTGATGAACCTAGTTTTATTTTGTAGGCTAAACAAATGTCTATGTTTTAAGCAATACTGTTGTTGTTGAGCTTGTTGATATTGCCTATTAGCAATTTATGTTTCCCAAATTCAATGGTTTGGAAAATACTTTGATTAAAACTTTACATGTTTCATAACCTATTAAATTAAGCTACATCAAATCCGTAAACATTTTCCATTGCCTAAAAAAGTTTTTGGTATTAACATCTTGACTTGGACCTTTAGCAATGCACAAGACTTTCCATATTCTATACCCAAAGCATGCTCAAAATATATTATTAAACTTACTTTTGCAGATGGGGATCGCTGAGATGAGGAGAACTAGGAGGGTGAGGCTTGCGCTGCTGAGCGGGTTCATTGCGCTGGTGCTGAGGCTGCTCATGTAGCTCGTGCTGCCGCTCTGCGAGAGTCTGGTTTGGCACTGAGAGGTCTTCATAATCACTTCTCTCTGGTTGCTATTGGCTTGTGTTCTTGTTTATCTGTGATAAATAATATTCCACCGGAACAATTTTAAAACACAAGGTCACACCCTCTCTACATCAATGACACTACACTGCGTCATTAATTCCACATCACATGCATGCATAGGCCACACTAGGCTGTGGCCTATCTATTTGATGATTGGGGCTATGAGGAAACGTGAACATCAATAATATTCTTCCTGAACAAATACACAAATGAGATAAAACAGCACGTTTGACAAAATGTGTCTAAATCCAGGCCTTTAAAACACCAAGCCATCAACATAATGAAATAGATACTGTAGCCTAATGAATTTAAATCCTCTACAGTAAATCAAATGGGTCCAGAGACTTGACAAGAAGTAATGAAAACACAATATTAAACAATACTTTACAATGGAACCGTGGGAATTGAACACTATAAAGACCTAGGCTATTGTTAAAAGGAATGTTTAGCTTTTAGGGACCAAAAAAGAAGACCTAGAGACTTTGTTATGGCTACAAGTTTTTAATTTTGCTTATTGAACTTCATCAACTCTATTTCCTGTATGGGGAAGATGGACTCAAGTGAACGTTGACAACTTCCAGCACCTCACTGGCGTGGACAGCACTTGGTCCGGAAAGGGCATTATGGCCGTATGGAAATTGCTTAATCATGCGAGTGCCTGCATGTCAGGAGGTCTCTTGAAACACCACGACTGGCTGATATATAACATCACTGCTGTTTTGCCACCCCACTCATATTATAAATATAAGGGACTGTAACAATAATTCTAGTAGGAACATGAACCCAGGCACAGAGAAACACAGCAAGCAGAGGTAAGGGTAAATCCAGAACTTTTACTTATAGTCTTAACAGAAACAAGGCAACCGCACACTAATAAAACATGAGACCTAAGCAAAGATACAGGCCAACTGAGGAACCCAAATAACAAGGCAACCAGGTGAACAGAGAAGGTAATTAAACACAGGTGAATCCAATGACGGTTGGCCGGTTTTTGAATCCGAGTTGAGGACATCAGGAGTGCTGACCGAGCCCTCTTCCAGGTCCGACGGCAACGAGAGATGAGACATTGAGCGGATGGAACCACCACTTCAATCTCTTGATCTGGAAACAGAGGAGACTGGTATCCATACAAAACCTGGAATGGTGACAGCCCGGTGGAGGAACACTGGAGAGTTGTGTGCGTACTCCACCCAGGGAAGATGCTGACTCCAAGTGGAGGGGTTGGTGGACACACAGCACGGTAAAGCAGTCTCCAGATCCTGGTTCACCCGCTCCGTCTGACCGTTGGACTGAGGGTGATAGCCCGAGGACAACCTGGCTGATGACCCCAGAAGAATACAGAACGCCCTCCAGAATCTGGAGGCAAACTGGGGGCTCCAGTTGAAGACAATGCCCAGAGGATGTCCGTGAAGGGGAAAACATGCTGAATAACTAGCTGAGCAGTCTCAAGGGCAGATGGAAGCTTAGGCAGCGGAATGAAATGTGTCGCATTGGAAAAGCGGTCCACAATGATTGGGATAACAGTGTGGCCCTCTGAGGATGGAAGACCCGTGATGAAATCCATAGAAAGATGAGACCAGGGTCGAGAAGGTGTTGGCAGTGGATGAAGAAGCCCCAGAGGCTGCTGACCGGGAGTCTTGTTCCGGGGCGCATGTCAGACAGGCAGTTACAAAGGTCAGACTGTCCACCTCTGCCGAGGGCCACCAAAACCTCCTCCTCAGAAACGTCAGCGTTCACTGCCTTCCCGGATGAGAGGTGAGACGCTACAAGTGAGCCAACTAAAGTACCTTGGACAGTGCCTCAAGAGGAATAAAAAGTCTGTTAGAAGGACAGTCGTCAGGAACTGCCTCCCCACCTTGTGCCTCCCTCACTACAGTCTCTATACCCCAGGACACTGGCGCAAGGATGAGCGACCTGGTGATGATGGATCCAAGCGGCTGATCCTCACTGGAGCTGGGGAACTGTCGAGAAAGGGCATCCGGCTTCACGTTCTTAAACCCCAGACGGTAAGATAAAGTGAATCTGAACCGAGTGAAGAAAAGAGCCCAATGAGCCTGTCGGGGACTGAGGCGTTTTGCCTCCTGGATGTAAACCAGGTTCTTGTGGTCAGTCTAAACCGTAAAGGGATATTCTGAACCCTCCAAACAATGCCGCCACTCCTCCAAAGCCAGTTTGACCGCAAGAAGCTCCCGATTGCCGACCTCATAGTTCCTCTCAGCTGGAGTGAGACGCCCGGAGAAGAAGGCACAGGGATGAAGCTTTTGGTCTTTAGCCGAGCTCTGAGACAGAACCGCACCCACGCCAACGTCAGAGGCATCCACCTCTACCATGAAGGGAAGAGAAGGATCCGCATGAACTAGAATTGGTGCAGAAGAAAACCAACGTTTCAGGTCCTGGAATGCCTTCTCAGTAGCAGGGGTCCAGCTTACATGCCCAGCCGAGCCCTTGGTGGGCGCTGTCAATGGCGCAGCTACCGAACTAAAGTCTCTCACAAATCTAGGGTAGAAATGAGCAAAACCCCCAAAATGCTGGACTTGCTTGACTGTGCTGGGCCAGTTGACCACCGCTTCTACCTTTTGTGAATCCATCCGTACACAGCCCCGAGACACGATGTACCCCAGGAAGGAGATCTGAGGAACGTGAAACTCACACTTTTTGGCCTTCACAAACAAGTGGGGAGAGAGGAGTCTTTGAAGAACCTGGCAAACAAGTTGGATGTGTTCAACCATGGACCTGGAGAAGATGAGGATGTCATCCAGGTATACAAACACAAACTGGTGAAGGAAGTAGTGCAGCACATCATTAACCAGGGCCTGGAAAACGTCTGGAGCATTTGTATGTCCAAATGGCATGACACGGTACTCATAATGTCCATTTGGGGTGTTGAACCCTGTCTTCCACTCGTCTCCCGGTCTGATGCACACCAGATTGTACGCGTTCCGTAAATCAAATTTTGAGAAACCATAGCTCCCTGGAGTCTCTCAAAGGCTGACGACATAAGAAGAAGGGGGTAAAGGTTCTTCATGCTAATGTTATTTAAACCCCGGTAATCGAAACAGGGATGTAATCTCCCATCCCTCTTTCCAACAAAGAAAAAACCTGCTTCTGCAGGTGAAGTGGACGGCCGAATAAAACCAGCCACCAGCCCCACCTTAATCTAACTGTTCATGGCTGCAGTCTCTGGACCTGAGAGAGAATACAGCCCTCCCCTCAGAGGAGTTGTCACAAGGTAGGAGTGTTGGGTGCGAAGTCAGGCGCAGAGAGCAGAGGATCGATGAATAACCGTCTTTAATACAGTGCAAAAACAAAATTACAAAAACACAAACAGGCGCACTAAAACAAAAGACAGCTCAAAACAGGATACTGAACATAGCTAGTGAACATAAAACAAACAAACGTCTACCAACCAAACAGATAACAAGCCCGCACAAAAGGAGGTGGGCCTAACCAGCTTAAATAGCCCTAACCCACAAAACCAAACAAGGCACAGGTGCAACCAATACAAATAGACAACGGAAGGAAAAGGGATCGGTAGCGGCTAGTAGGCCGGTGACGACGACCGTCAAACGCCGCCCGAACAGGCAGAGGAGCCACCTTCGGTGGAAGTCGTGACAGGAGTGGTGCCGAGCAGGAGGTCGATGGCACAATCGTAGGACCTGTGAGGAGGCAGTTCGCTGGCACTTCATTTGCTGAAGACCTGACCCAGATCCCAGTAATCCCGAGTTACGCGGGAAAGATCAGGCTTGTCATTCTCAGCCGGGGTAACAGGAGAATTGGAAGCCTCCAGACAAGCAGGGCCGGAAAGATGTGGACAGAGTTGCTGGCAGGTGGACTGACATGAAGGATTCCATCCCAGAACTCTTCCCGAGGGCCAGTCAATTTGAGGATTCTGGATAGAAAGCCGCAGATGTCCAAGAACCAGGGGAAGCTCAGGAGAGTCCACCAAATGTAACTGGATAAACTCCACATGATAATCCAGAACTCGTAGCTGAATAGCATGGTGAGTTGCTTCACCTTCCCAGACCCTAGGGGTTGACCATCCAGTCGAGTGACCGACAATGGAATGTCCAGCTTAGTGAGAGGCTGCCCCTGTTGGCGAGCTAATGTGCGATCCAGAAAACAGCCGGTAGCCCTAGAGTCTATGAAAGCATAAATGTCCAACTGCACATTGTCCCACCGCAAGGTGCGTACCGTGTTGGCAGCTGAAGACTACCTGACTCGCCAGTATTCTCCAATCTACTCACGTGTCATCCCGTTTCCTGTCAGCTCGGGACAGGAGGCACGGAAATGTCCAGACTGTCTGCAGTAAAGACAACGTTGCTCGTTAATCCTGTGTCTTCTCTCCAGTGTGGAAAGTCTTGTGCGTCCCAATTTCCGCTCTGTCCTCTCACGACGACGTTCTCCAAGCCGGTTGTCAATCCAGATTGGCAGAACGATGAGCTCATCCAGCGTGTCAGGGTTGACCCAGGAAGCCAGTTCATCCTTGAGAACCTCGCTGAGTCTGTTCAGAAAGGCTGAGTGAAGTGCCTCTGTATGCCAAGCGCTCTCAGCCGCGAGCGTCCAAAAGTCAATGGCGTAATCAGCTTCGCTCCGGCTGCCCTGCCGAAGCGCAATGAGTCTTTGAGCAGCGTTCCGGCCACTGATGGGGTGATCAAAAACCCTCTTCATCTCCTGGGTGAAGCTTTGCCAATTAAAACAAATGTCTGATTGCTGCTCCCATATGGCCGTGGCCCAGGCCAGAGCCCATCCTGAGAGCAAGGAGATCACGTATGCCACTCTGGAACGCTCGGTGGTAAACATTGATGCCTGCAGCTCGAAGGCCGGCAAGCATTGGAGCAGGAACCCACGACACCTCCCAGGATGCCCCTCATAGCACTCCGGTGCCGGGAGATGAGGCTCCCGAAGGGAGGAAGATGCTGCGCTGGTAGGCAGTGGGGGATTAGGAACAGCCACAGGTGCAGCAGCCGTTGCTCCCGCCAGTCCTGTCTGCAGAGCGGACACAAGAGTTCTTAAATAATCCGACAATGTCTGCAGCCACCCCTCATGGCGATTAATCACTGTTCCATGGTGGGTGAGAGCCGACCGTAAATGTTGGAGTTCGGAATGTTCTTTGGACAACTGAGAAATCTCTGCTGGGTCCATTGTTGGCTTAGGTCTACTGTAACAATAACGCTAGTACGAACTCGACCCCAGGCGCAGAGAAACACAGCAAGCAGAGGTAAGGGTAAATCCAGAACTTTTACTTACAGTCTTAACAGAAACAAGGCAACCGCACAAGAGCACACTAATAAAACATTAGACCTAAGCAAAGATACAGGCCAACTGAGGAACCCAAATAACAAGGAAACCAGGTGAACAGAGGAGGTAATTAAACACAGGTGAATCCAATGAGTAATAATCAGGGTAACCTGAAACTAGAAAACAGGGTAAGGGTGTCCTCCAGCGGGAGCCTAAGGAAACAACAATCAAATAACACAGAAACTGACAGGGACATTTTACAGAGTGTTGAACAATGTAGTCTTGAATAGCATGTTTGGATCCCACAGCCTTTGCACAGCAGGTCAGCGAATCAGACTTTACCCCCAAAAATAACAATTGAAGAAATGAGACAGCAGGCAGAAGGACATAAAACTTGACTTAGATAAGCTAATATGCATTAGCTCTCACATACCACCACCCAAGGGTAACCAGGACAGAGCCATGTATTGTAGTTAACAACTGTAAGTTAACGTGAGAGGTTAAGGTTGACCTGTGTAAGATAACTTTAGGTCACACATTATTTGGATAGTCCGGATAGTCCATCTGTAAAATTTGCTCTACAGATGGTCAAACTATCAACAAGCTATCTATTGATAAGCAACTAATTGCCAAGGTTACGGTTAGGGTGGGGTTTAGAATAAGGGTAAGGGTTAAGGTTAGAGGGTTAAGGTAAGGGTTTAGGGTTAGGATAAAGGTTAAGTTTAGGGCTAGGGTTAGGTTTAACAGATACACCATATATGCAAAAGTATGTGGACACCCTTTCAAATTGGTGGGTTTGGCTATTTCAGCCACATGTATAAAATCGAGCACACAGCCATGTAATCATCATAGACAAACATTGGCAGTAGAATGGCCTTAATGAAGAGCTCAGTGACATTCAACCTGGCACAGTCACAGGATGCCACCCTTACAAGAAGTCCGTTTGTCATATGTCTGCCCTGCTAGAGCTGCCCCGGTCAAATGTAAGTGCTTTTATTGTGAAGTGGATATGTCTAGGAGCAACAAAGGCTCAGCCACGAAGTGGTAGACCATAAGCTGACAGAACGGGACAGCAGACTGCTGAAGCACGTAGCGTGTAAAAATCGTCTGTCCTCGGTTGCAACACTCACTTACAAACTGCCTCTGGAAGCAACGTCAGCACAATAACTGTTTATTGGGAGCGTCATGAAATGGGTTTGCATGGCTGAGCAGCCACACACAAGCCTAAGATAACCATGCACAATGCCAAGCGTCGGCTGGAGAAGTGTAAAGTTCGCCGCCATTGGACTCTGGAGCAGTGGCAACGCGTTCTCTGGCGTGATGAATCACGCACGCTTCACCATCTGGCAGTCTGGCGGATTAATCTGGGTTTGGCGGATGCTAGGAGAATTCTACCTGCCCCAATGCATAGTGCCAACTGTAAAGTTTGGTGGAGGCGGAATAATGGTCTGGGGCTGTTTTTTATGGTTCGGGCTAGGACCCTTAGTTCCAATCGAAGGGAAATCTTAATGCTACAGCATACAATGACATTCTAGACGATTCTGTGCTTCCAACTTTGTGGCAACAGTTTATGGAAGCCCTTTCCTGTTTCAGCATGACAATGCCCCCGTGCACAAAGCGAGGCCTATACAGAAATGGTTTGTCGAGATAAATGTGGAAGAACTTGACTGGCCTGCACAGAGCCCTGATCTCAACCCCATCAAACACCTTTGGGATGAATTGGAATGCCGACTGATAGCCAGGCCTAATCGGCCAACATCAGTGCCCGACCTCACTAATGCTCTTGTGGCTGAATGGAAGCAAGTCCCCGGGGCAATGTTTCAACATCTAGTGGAAAGCCTTGCCGGAAGAATGGAGGCTGTTATAGCAGCAAAGGGGGAACCAACTCCATATTAATGCCCATGATTTTGGAATGAGATGTTCAACGAGCAGGTGTCCACATACTTTTAGTAATGTAGTGTAGTTATTTTAAATGTTACTGATAGTCTGTAGACTATCCAAATAAAGTGTTAAACAACTTTATACAAATAAAAGCCTCATGACATAAACAGACAACTTATTTTATAGCCACAAAGCACATTATTACATTTCCAATTCCCCAATTCCGTACATTCAAACCAAGCTCGGGTTGACTACATTGTCATCTGAGACTAATTAATTTGCTTAAAAAAATATTTTATTACAAAGATTAAACAAGCCAGTCAACCATTTTATTCAATCCATCAGTTCTATCTGTTTCCATCCTCTCAAACTGAATGTTTAAGTAGCAGTAGTGTGACCCCTTTTCACTCATAATCTATGCCTGGTGTGTTGAATATGGCTACAACCAGTGATGTGCCGTCGGGGTAGGCAGGGTAGGCAGTGCTTACCCTGTGATTAATCTAATTTTAAAAAGCTGTTATGAAAAGCCAAATAAAAAATTTAAGTATATACAAAATTGTCATTCTTTTTTGTTATCTAATGTTTTTTCCTCAATGATTCTGGTGTTTTTTTATGTTAAAAATCTCAAAATGTGCTAAAACTGCTAAACCTCATGAGAGGCTCAAGGATATTCATAACTTTCCATTCAAAGCCATTAAAATCCTTGACGTGCATAGCGTTTCCTGACTTCAGTCACAGTCAGCATAGGCGTCGCTGCTTTGCATAGCTTAAAGTAGGTACATTTGTTGCATTGAGATGATTTCATATTTTGCGTGTGCGTATCGCCTAAACATGTTGTGTGGTTATTGCCTGGGGTAAGCTGTGCACATTTGTCTAAATAATTTGACATTGCATTCCCTTGAAGTGAACAAAGCTAGCTAACAAAAATAACCTGACAAATGGACACTACTATACTGCACCTGAAATAATGTAATGCACCATTTGGAGGGTTCAAAGAGTGGAACGTCAACTATAATGAAAGTTAAGACCAGACAGAGGCAGCATACAGCATACAAAACAGGACTTTATTCATGACAGGCAAAGCAACCACCAACTCCCTCACTACTAGCTGTTATTATTATGTGGTTTTGTGTGTGTGTGTGTTTGCGCTGGAGGAATTGTAAATCCATTGTGAAAGGCTATGGAGTTTGCATAGCAAATTATTCAGATGAAATGTGTCCATATACTGGTATTTTAGTGCCACCTACATCAGTCTATGGCTGAGCTGAGTTGAGTAGTGTGCCATTTTGCTGGATGATATGAAATATGCTGCCATCAGAGGCTATCGCTTGTGTGTCTTGGCTACATTGGTATTTACATTTGGTGTCACTATGGTTGTTGGATATATCTGTTGTATGGTGAACTTGGGCATCATTAAGGTTTATTTGTGAATAAATCTGTCTTTGATAATAGCTTGTGCTTACCCAGCCACCGACCTCACTGCACGTCATTGACCCAACTGAATAGTATGCTACTAGCTACTGGAAAAGGACAGACCAGAAATGTTCATCTTCACAACACTGTTGCATAGTGATTTAATATTAAATTGGTGTCAGATGCCTCAGGAGATCATTAAGGAAAAAGGTGCCACACCAAGCCTATTTTCATCAGATGCATTAGTATGATCTCTTCTGGATGTTGGGCTCACAGTAGGCTAAAGAAACCCAATGCATATACAAGCCACATGTCAAACTAAACTACAACTCATCAATGCTATCCTCGTTATATATTTCAGGGGACTGATGATACAAAAATGTCTAACCTTTGTTTGTTTGTGTGTGGTGTGTGTGTGTGTGTGTGTGTGTGTGTGTGCGTGTGTGTATTTTGTATTGATTAAAGATCCCAATTCGCTGTTGCCTAGGCAGCTACACTTCCCGGGGTCCAAACAAGATTAAGGCATTTATGTCTGTGTGTGTCTGTGTGTGTGTGTTCACTGTCTCACTGCAGTTATACAGTAACTGACACACGTGGGAACAATATCTGATACACACAATATGTTCAGAGCCACAGGGAAATACACCTCAAATGTCAAATGAATTAATAAATATGAGAAGAACCCTTAAAAGAGGATTATTGCTTGAGCTGTAATAGGTCACATTGAGGATTTGCATTTATAACTGATAAGGATGAAGGAAGGAGATATTGAGGAAGAAGAATAAGAGGTAGTTAAAGAAAATCACGGAAAAATATGATTTAAATGTTGGTTTGTTTGTTTCAACCAATGACTCTTTAAGAAGATCTACCTTCCCCACTGGCATCTAGAAGCACTTGAAATAAAATATTATTCTGCAACACTTCAGCACTCAAGCCCAAAATAAACAATAGAAAGTTAATCAAAATGGCCTACCTGAGTGTATAACACAGGAACACTTTGGATGTGCCATTAGATTACTAGAGCATCCATCCAATCACATCAAATCAAATAAAAAATGTCACATGCGCCGAATACAACAGGTATTACCGTGAAATCCTTACATACAAGCCCTTAACCAGCAATGCAGTTCAAGAAATAGAGAAATATTTACAAAATTAACTAAAGTAAAAAATACATCAAAAAGTAAGACAATAAAATAACAGTAACGAGGCTATATACAGGTGGTACCGAGTCAGGTTAGTCGGGGGGTCAATGTAAATAGTCCGGGTGGCCATTTGATTAAATTGATTAAATTAATTTTTAAACAGTTTTAATTGTTAAGAAGCCTTTTGGACCAATATGGAGTTGGTTCCCAAGACTCCGGTACAGCTTGCCGTGCGGTAGCAGAAAGAACAGTCTATGACTTGGGTGACTGGAGTCTATGACAATTTTTTGGGCATTCCTTTGACACTGCTTAGTATATACACTACCGTTAAAAAGTTTGGGGTCACTTAGAAATGTCCTTGTTTTTGAAAGAAAAGCAAAAAAAATTATCCATTAAAATAACAGAAATACAGTGTAGACATTGTTAATGTTGTAAATTACTATTGTAGCTGGAAACGGCAGATTATTTTAATGGAATATCTATATAGGCGTACAGAGGCCCATTATCAGCAACCATCACTCCTGTGTTCCAATGGCACATTGTGTTAGCTAATCCAAGTTTATAATTTTAAAAGGCTAATTGATCATTAGAAAACCCTTTTGCAACTATGTTAGCACAGCTGAAAACTGTTGTTCTGATTAAAGAAGCTATAAAACTGTCCTTCTTTAGACTAGTTGAGTGTCTGGAGCATCAGCATTTGTGGGTTCAATTATAGGCTCAAAATGGCCAGAAACAATGAACTTTCTTCTGAAACTTGTCAGTCTATTCTTGTTCTGAGAAATGAAGGCTATTCCATGCGAGAAATTGCCAAGAAACTGAAGATCTCGTACAACGCTGTGTACTACTCCCTTCACAGAACGTTGCCACAACTTCGGCGCTGCAACTGGCACGTCCAACGCCGCCGCAACTTTGGCTGCTGCAACAGGCCCATCTGACGACGTTGCAACCTTGCCCGTCCGATGCCGCCACAACTTCAGCAGCGTCAACTGGTCCTTCGGACCCTAAATGGAGACAGCGGGAATGTCCCGTCCTACGCCGCCACAACTTCGGCAGCTGCAACTGGCCGTCCGACGCCACCGCAACTTCGGCAGCTGCAACTGGCCCTGACAGACCCGCACCGCATCCCTGTGGTTGTCCCCGAGGCCGGTGTCTTTCTGCTGCTGGGGGCGGGGGTACTGCCAAGGATTCCCCCCGGTACTGCTGCTCATTCCATGCACCAGTTCCGGAGGTCTACGTTACTGGCCTCTATGCATCACTGAACTGTCTCATTACGCACACCTGATTCCAATTCCCCTGATTAGTAATTGTATATATGTGCCCTCTGTTCACCGTTGTCTTGTTGGTTATTGTTCCCATGTCTGTTGGTCTGTGAGTACCTGTGCTTTGTTATTTCGGTTTTCATGCTGCGTGCATTGTGCACTTGTTATTACGGGTCTTGTCCCGTGTATTGTTGTGCATTTGTTATTCCGGGTTTCGCCCCGTGTAGTGTATTGCGGGTCTCGTCCTGTGTATGTATTAGAGGTTTTACCTCACTCTTTTGTTTGGGTTACATTTCTGTGTTTTTTAATACGTGTTTGTTTTGGGCTTCGTCCCCGTGCCTTTTCATGGCATGTTGTATATTTTGGGTGGAGTATTAAACCCCCCTATTATGAATTTCTGCGCCTGTCTCCAACTTTCGCTTTCTTGGGCACAGGGACTATGGTGGTCTGCTTGACAGGGACTATGGTGGTCTGGTATCAAAGACTCTGTCAGGGATAGTTAAAAAATGTCAGTGAAGACACTTGGTAGTTGGTCCACGCATGCTCTGAGTACACGTCCTGGTAATCCATCTGGCCTCGCGTCTGAGGGCATAGCGGGATTTCTTATAAGCGTCCGGATTAGTGTCCCATTTGCCTGTAATCCTTGGCTTCTGGTTGGGATATGTACGCACGGTCACTGTGGGGATGACATCGTCAATGCACTTATTGATGAAAGTGGTGACTGAGGTGGTGTACTCCTCCTGCCATTGGATGAATCCCGGAACATATTCCAGTCTTTGTTAGCAAAACAGTCCTGTAGCTTACCATCCGTGTCGTCTGACCACTTCCGTATTGAGCGAGTCACTGGTACTTCGTGGTTTAGTTTTTGCTTGTAAGCAGGAATCAGGAGGATCAAATTATGATCAAATTTGCCAAATGGAGGGCGAGGGAGAGCTTTGTATGTGTCTCTGTGTGTGGAGTAAAGTTGGCTAGAGTTTTTTTTCCTCTAGTTGAACATGTGACATGCTGGTGGAAATGAGGTAAAACGTATTTAAGGTTTCCTGCATTAAAGTCCCCGGCCATTAGGAGCGCCACTTCTGGATGAGCATTTTCTTGTTTGCTTATGGCCTTATACAGCTCGTTGAGTGTGGCCTTAGTGTCTGCATCAGTTTGTTGTGGTAAATAGATGGCTACGAAAAATATAAATGAAAACTCTCTTGGTCGATAGTGTGGTTTACAGCTTATCATGAGGTACTCTACCTCAGGCGAGCAATACCTTGAAACTGACCTAATATTAGACATTGCTTACCAGCTGTTATTGACAAATGGACACACACTACACACCATCTCTGCCCCCTGTACCTCCGTCTTTTCTTCACTAAAATGATGGGGATTTGGGCCTGGTCTCTGAGAAACAGTATATCCTTTTTGTCGGGCTCATGAAAGAAAATATATTTGTCCAGTTCGAGGTGAGTAATCGCTGTTCTGATATCCAGAGGCTCTTTTCGATAAGAAGAGACGGTAGCAGCAACATTATGTACAAAATAAGTTGCAAACAATGCGAAAAAAAAACACACAAAATAGTACAGTTGGTTAAGAGCGGCAGTCATCCCCTTACTGAGCCAAAACACATCTCATTTTTATGGGGTCCAGCTGTCCCATTATCTTTTGTCATATTAACCTGGGACTGACCCTTAGCTCAGAGGCATGGAAGAGGGGTGCAGTGATGAACCAGTACTATTTCCTGTCAGTGCCCACACTCTTCCACACCCTTCTGCACTTCCTATGCAAATCTGTAACTCGCTCTCTAACTTACACTCCCTCCTCCTTGCTTGATTAGTGTAAAATGGATCCATCAGTGGAGGTCATTGTGATTGTCATTTTCCTGATAAGTGTTCCTACCAAAGAGCAGCTTGTGAAATGTGAAACACGATGGCTGTATCTGAAGACATAGCTGTTTAAATCCTCTCAAGCTCTGTCAGGTTGGATGGGGAGCGTCGCTGCAGAGCCATTTTCAGGTCTCTCCAGAGATGTTCAAGTCCGGGCTCTGGTTGGGCCACTCAAGGACATTCAGAGACTTGTCCCGAAGCCACTCTTGCGTTGTCTTGGCTGTGTGCTTAGGGTCATTGCCCTGTTGGAAGGTGAACCTTTGCCCCAGTCTGAGGTCCTGAGCTCTCTGTCCATCACCTCCCTGACCAAGGCCCTTCTCCCCCAATCGCTCAATTTGGCCGGGCAGCCAGCTCTAGAAAGAGTCTTGGTGGTTCCAAACTTCTTCCATTCAAGAATGATGGAACCCCCTCTGTTCTTGGGGACCTTCAATGCTGCAGACATTTTTTGGTACCCTTCCCCACATCTGTTCCTCGACACAATCCTGTCTCAGAGCTCTACGGACAATTCCTTCGACCTCATGGCTTGGTTTTTTCTCTGACATGCACTGTCAACTGTGGGACCTTATATAGATAGGTGTGTGCCTTTCCAAAATCATGTCCAATCAATAGAATTTAGCACAGGTGGAATCAAGTTGTAGAAATATCTCAAAGATGATCAATAGAAACAAGATGCACCTGAGCTCAATTTTGAGTCTCATAGCAACGGGTCTGAATACAGGTATTTCTGTTTTTCTTTTTTGATACATTTGCAAACATTTCTAAAAAACTGTTTTTGCTTTGTCATTATGGTGTATTGTGTGTAGATTGATGAGGGAAAAAAAATTATGTAATCAATTCTAGAATAAGGCTGTAAATTAATAAAATGTGGAAATAGTCAAGAGGACTAAGTGGAAACAGACACCACTTTATTTTATATCCCTGTTACTATGAACATACATAGTAACTAAAAGGAAATTGCATATAAACAATGGGAGAGAATATCAACACCAGAGGATGGCTTGAAGGTATTTATTTGGTAATTTATGATAAATGACCATGCATGTTCTGTGGTGTTTCTTAGGTATACTTTAAAAGAGACTAGAGTGACCATGTATTTATATAGTAATGCTCTGGTACTTACTACTTACCTTCTTACTTGTACTTACCTATATTATTACTAAATAAGTATGTAGTACTTACTTGCTTAGTTCCTAGTGAGTCTGTTTAAGACTAAATTGTTACTACGTATTTAGTTTTTGTTACTAAGTATTTACCTCGTGAATTCATATATATTAACAGTTTTTAAAATGAAGGGTTACCCATACCATTCAGTGGCACAAATTAGATACAATGACCATAGACTTCTTTACACTGTATCTGGTAGTGATATTGACGTGGAGGCCTACAGTTTTTGTTTTCATCCAAACCTGACTGGTAAAACCTCCTATTTTTGTCTGAGACAGATGCCTTTGGCAAACCATTCGTTGAAGAAGTGGTGAAATGTCACGACCTTTTAGATCACACTGCAGTCTGAGTTTGGGGATGGTAGGGGGATCTAGATTGGCATTTGCATGTCCAGCCCTAATTGACTTGTTTGAGACGGGACCCAGAGGTATTGTGGGAAGGTTACTGTCTCTGTGACGTTTCAAATCACATTTTATTGGCCGCATACACATATTTACCAAATGTTATTGTGGTGTAGCGAAATGCTTGTATCACTGGAGTAATTAGGCTTGCTCAATTTAGGCCTGGGCTTAACATGGTTTACCTCAGTATTAAAGAAGAGGACACCCACATAGGAGAGATTGTCATAAAGTGAACCAAAACATTTTATATCCAGACATGTTGCTTTTATAAGCAGTAAGCCAGTAAATTGACATCATAGGATACAGAAAGGTGATTTTCTCAATCAAATAAAAAAATGTAATCTTACTCTGCAATGATTCTACAACAAGCTGAGATTTTTTACATTCAACCCATTTTCCCTGACCTCTTGTTTACAATTAGAAACAATAAATAAAAGGATAAATAAACGTGATGGAATAATCGGCCACAGACTGGTCTTGTCTTCATAGAAAGAAGAGTGATCAACCTTATGCATATGGCAAGTCACTGTGTTTTTTCACATTGTGCAAATCAGGAAAATCAATGCGTAGAAAACCACTGTACATAGCTCATGTACCAGTATCCTGTGAGTATCTGCAATTATCTTCTGTTTCCGTCTTTAGTGATCTGTGAAAAAGCCCCTCCTTGTGAGCCAGTAAATACTGATGTTCAACACTGATAATTTAGCCCTCATTGTCTCTTTGGGGTGAGAAGGCTGTTATCAAGAGCCATTTGACTGATGACGAATCTCAGTACAGAGAACCCTAAGAACAGTGAAAAAACGTATTTCACTCTCATAGAATATGATTGATTATTGTCACTATAATACGATATCAACACTAGTTCATCCTTTACCCACTGATCTCCATTTACTAGTTCATTCTACTAACAAGAGGGTATAATATACCTTAAATATTATTTTAGCTCTAAGATTTTCTATAGGGCATTCTTGACTCCAGGATAGAGACATTCATGGATTTGAAATCCTTGTTAATGGTCAGACTAATATCCTTTATCTTGGTCTCACTTTACATAATTGGTAACTATAGAGTAATTACATTATTATAATAATAATTTTCCCCAAACAACTATTATTTTACTATACCTGTTGATTGAAGAGAGAAATAAGAACCCATGGTCAACACTGCTGCAAAAGTAGCAAATGTTTTTAACCCTCCATCAGGTCAATGGAGGGTTAACAGTGTTTTGGATCACAAACAAACCCTCAACAGAACATTTTGTTTGAGAAGCAACAGTTTCAATATAAATGATGAGGGAGATACAAGTCCACTATTATATCTGCCAGATCACATTCCATCCAGAATGTGAAGTGAATATTCATATAATCAACAAAATCTTTACTAATCACCCACTAAGCCAAGACCACGGGCACCAATGGTAATTACACTTGCTTTCCTATTTTGTGAGTGTAATTCTTTTTTTAGACTTGATTTTATGCTCTACTCATTGCATTTCCTACACAGAAAGTACATGTTTTGGACAACTTTCACATAGCTAATGAATCTTGTGCTGGTTTCTTGAACAATTGTATATGCTCTTCTTTTAGGTCTGCAGAATAGTATCAGAGTACTCATATTATTAGGGTTATTAATTATAATGATTAAGATAATTTGGTTTACTACCCTCTATGTTAGTCCTGGCAATAGAACAAGACATGGGTGAAACAGATTTGACTCTAAGCATGCTAAAACAAGGTTACCCAAAATGTCAACCTGCTTAAAATGCTTATTTAGAGACCTTTCTGATTCTTTATCAAATATTGAAAGGCTGTCAATGTTTTCATCACCATTGTGAATGTCAATGTAGATTACACAGATGCCACCATTCTCCCTCGACGCTGCAGTTCCGGTGTGAAAAGCCCTTTTGTTTGCAGGTCACATCTGCACATCATTTTTTGTGCATGTCGTAGGGGGCTCCCTCAGCACTGTAGTACACTCCTGACAGGTTCACTTACTAGGGACACCTCTTGCCCCCGGAGTCGTGGTGGTCGAGCCTACTGTGGGAAGTTCCTTATCACACTCTTAAAGAGCTCCAAAGATGGAAAATGGAGTGGGGCTAGCTGGTGTTACGCATTGATTGTAACCTCTAGCCACCTGAGGTTTAGTTTCTATCGACAGATTGTCTACGTGGGCACTAACATCTTCCTTTAACATTCTCAAAATATATAAATATGTGGACAAGTGAGATCAAGCACCAAAATAGCAGGACCAGTGAGTGAATCATGACCAAAGGCAAGCAGAGCTTGTGGAATAAAATACATGTGCGTTGGTGAAAGCTAATGGCTGTGTATGTGTGTGGGCTGTCAATACCACAGGATACACATTAAACACGTTGGGCTAAAACAGTCTCCTTTTCCTCGAACGCACTGAGCCAAACACACACGTCAGCATGTCACATTGAACTAGTCAGGACCATGTAAAGTGTCACCACCAAATATGATCATACTCAGGCATGCAGTTATTTAAGACACCCTATTCAGCTGCTCATTTGAAGCATGCACACGTCCTTTATGCAATTACTGCAATCTCTTTGCCCTTGTAGGGATATTTATTTGTACAATAAATTCTTGTGTACCAGTATTTACAGTGCATTCGGAAAGCATTTAGACCACTTCACCTTTTTCCACATTACTGTCACGATCTTCGGAACGGACAGACCAAGGCGCAGCGAGGTATCCAGTATACATGCTTTATTTATGCAACGTAACTGGGACAAAACAACAAAACGAACGAAAACGAAGATCGCAACATATAACATAGACGAAACACTTTAGCTATGCATAAACAATAACCCACAAACCCCTAGTGCAAACTACAAACATATATATGGTTCCCAATTAGAGACAACGACACACAGCTGCCTCTAATTGGGAACCATTACCCCAACATAGAAATACAACACCTAGAACAGAAAAAACCCTACACCAAAACAAAACACGCCAGCCTGTCTTCTCAGGCCTGGACGTGACAGTACCCCCCCCTAAAGGCGCGGACTCCGACCGCGCCCAAAAGTCCATGGGGGTCTTCGGTGGTCTTTTTGTCCCAGGTGGCGGCTCGGTGCCGCCGTGCTGACTTGATGTCCCGCACCGGAGGCCCTGGGCTATTAGCCGGAACTCTGGTGCGAGGAGCAGGAACCGGCCGTGATGGGCTCATGACGAGCACTGGAACTCTGGTGTGGGGAGCAGGAACCGGCCGTACTGGACTCCCGAAGCGCACAGGGACTCTGGTGTGAGGAGCAGGAACCGGCCGTACTGGGCTCACGATGCTCACTGGGACTCTGGTGCGAGGAGCAGGAACCGGACGTATTGGGCTCACGATGCTCACTGTGACTCTGGTGCGAGGAGCAGGAGCTGGCCATACTGGGCTCACGATGCGCACTGGCACTCTGGTGCAGGGAGCAGGAACGGGCCGTACTGGGCTCACGACGCGCACTGGGACTCTGGTGCGGGGAGCAGGAACGGGCCTTACTGGGCTCATGACGCGCACTGCAACTCTGGCGCGGGGAGCAGGAACGGGCCGTACTGGGCTCACGACGCGCACTGGGACTCTGGTGCGGGGAGCAGGAACGGGCCTTACTGGGCTCAGGACGCGCACTGGGACTCTGGTGCGGGGAGCAGGAACGGGCCTTACTGGGCTCATGACGCCGCACTGGGACTCTGGTGCGGGAGCAGGAACGGGCCGCACTGGACTCATGACGCGGACTGGCACTCTGGTGCGGGGAGCAGGAACGGGCCTTACTGGGCTCATGACGCGCACTGGGACTCTGGTGCGGGGAGCAGGAACGGGCCTTACTGGGCTCAAGATGTGCACTGGGACTCTGGTGCGGGGAGCAGGAATGGGCCTTACTGGGCTCATGACGCGCACTGGGACTCTGGTGCGGGGAGCAGGAACGGGCCGTACTGGACTCATGACGCGCACTGGCACTCTGGTGCGGGGAGCAGGAACGGGCATTACTGGGCTCACTAAGTGCACTGGACCTCTGGTGCGGGGAGCAGGAATCCTGGAGCGTGGAACAGGGACAGGACGTGCTGGGTCCACGACGGGCACAGGAATCCTGGAGCGTGGAGCAGGGACAGGACGTGCTGGGTCCACGACGGGCACAGGGATCCTGGAGCGTGGAGCAGGGACAGGACGTGCTGGGTCCACGACGGGCACAGGAATCCTGGAGCGTGGAGTAGGGACAGGACATGCTGGGTCCACGGCGGGCACAGGGATCCTGGAGCGTGGAGCAGGGACAGGACGTGCTGGGTCCACGACGGGCACAGGGATCCTGGAGCGTGGAACAGGGACAGGACGTGCTGGACTCTAAGCGCACAGGGGGCCTGGTGCGCGGAGCCGGAACAGGACGTACTGGGCTGTGGATGCGAACCGGAGACCCCTCACGCAGAACCGGTGCAGGATATCTCGGTCCCTGAAGGTGTACTGGAGACCTAGCGTGCAGAGCCGGCACCACTCTACCAGGTAGCACACTCACCCTCCCCTGGCAGATGAGTGGAGCTGGAATCTCACGCACCAGGCTCTGGACACGCACCGGAGACACTGCACGCAGAACCGGTGCAGGATATCCTGGTTCAAGGAGGCGCACTGGAGACCAGGAGCGCTGAGCCTGCACCACTCTTCCAGGCTGCACACTCACCCTCCCCTGACTGATGAGTGGCGCTGGAATCTCTCTCACCGAGCTGTGAACGCGCACTGGAGACACCGTGCGCAAAACTGCATAGCACGGCGTCTTACCAGTGCGACGCTCCCTCCGACGCTCCCTCCAGAGAGCACGAGGAGTTGGCTCAGGAGTCCATCCTGAACCGGCCAAACTGCTCGTGTGCCCCCCCAAAATAGTTTTTTGGGGCTGCCTTTCGGGCTTCCTAGCCAGGCGAGTCCCAACAAACTTCTCTCTCTCTGGATTCCATGCTCCGTAATATTCCTCACACCTGCTCCGCTCAGTCCCCGCTACTTTTTTTCTCCCTGGGGTGACGATGCTCCGCTGTTTTCTCCCAAGGTCCCTTACCAGCCAAAATCTCATCCCATGACCAGGACCCCTTTCCATCCAAAATCTCCTCCCAAGTCCAGAACTCCCGGGTCTCTCGCTGCTTGGTCTTTTTAAGGTGGGTTATTCTGTCACGATCTTCGGAACGGACAGACCAAGGCGCAGCGAGGTATCCAGTATACATGCTTTATTTATGCAACGTAACTGGGACAAAACAACAAAACAAACAAAAACGAAGATCGCAACATATAACATAGACAAAACACTTTAGCTATGCATAAACAATAACCCACAAACCCCTAGTGCAAACTACAAACATATAAATGGTTCCCAATTAGAGACAACGACACACAGCTGCCTCTAATTGGGAACCATTACCCCAACATAGAAACACAACACCTAGAACACAAAAAAACCCTACACCAAAACAAAACAAGCCAGCCTGTCTTCTCAGGCCTGGACGTGACAATTACAGACTTTTCTAAAATCTACGCACAATACCCCATAATGACAAAGCAAAAACATGTATTCAGAATTTTTTGCAAACGTATAAAAGAAAAAAAAGAAATATCACATTTACATAAGTATTCAGATCCTTTACTCAGTACTTTGTTGAAGCACCTTTGGCAGCGATTACAGCCTCAAGTCTTCTTGGGTACGATGCTACAAGCTTGGCACACCTGTATTTGGGGAGTTTCTCCCATTGTTCTCTGCAGATTCTCTCAAGCTCTGTCAGGTTGGATGGAGAGTGTCGATGCGCAGCTATTTTCAGGTCTCTCCAGAGATGTTTGATCGGGTTCAAGTCCGGGCTCTGGCTGGGCCACTCAAGACATTCAAAGACTTGTCCCGAAGTCACTCCTACGTTGTCTTGGCTGTGTGCTTAGGGTCGTTATCCTGTTGGAAGGTGAACCTTCGGCCCAGTCTGAGGTCCTGAGCGCTCTGGAGCAGGTTTTCATCAAGGATTTCTCTTCTTTCCCTCAATCCTGACTGGTCTCCCAGTCTCTGCTTCTGAAAAACATGCTTCACCTTAGGGATGGTATTGGCCAGGTGATGAGCGGTGCCTGGTTTCCTCCAGACGTAATGCTTGGCATTCAGGCCAACGAGTTCAATCTTGGTTTCATCAGACCAGAGAATCTTGTTTCTCATGGTCTGAGAGTCCTTTAGGTGCCTTTTGGAAATCTCCAAGTGGACTGTCATGTGCCTTTTACTGAGGAGTGGCTTCCGTCTGGCCACTCTATCATTAAGGCCTGATTGGTGGAGTGCTGCAGAGATGGTTGTCCTTCTGGAAGGTTCTCCCACCTCCACAGAGGAACTTTGGACCTCTGTCAGAGTGACCATCGGGTTCTTGGTCACCTCCCTGACCAAGGACCTTCTCCCCCGATTGCTCAGTTTGGCCAGGCGGCCAGCTCTAGGAAGAGTCTTGGTGGTTCCAAACTTCTTCTGTTTAAGAATGATGGAAGCCACTGTGTTCTTGGGGACCTTCAATGCTGCAGAAATGCTTTAGTACCCTTCCCCAGATCTGTTCCTCGACACAATCCTGTCTCGGAGCTCTCCGGACAATTCCTTCAACATCATGGCTTGGTTTTGCTCTGACATGCCCTGTCAACTGTGGGACCTTATATAGACAGGAGTGTGCCTTTCCAGATCATGTCCAATCAATTAAATGTACCACAGGTGGACTCCAATCAAGGTGTAGAAACATCTCAAGGATGATCAATGGAAACAGGATGCACCTGAGCCCAATTTCGAGTCTTATAGCAAAGGGTCTAAATACTTATGTAAATATTTTTTTTTTATAGTTTCCCATCATTCTAAAGGCTCCAGGAGAGTCATGGGTACCCTGGGGCTAGAACGATGCCAGAAAACTGAAAATGACTTGTCGAAGAAAACACACAGTATACACAGGCACTATGGTAAAAACTGCTGCTTAAAGGGTGGTTGTACTCTTTAAAAACCCTTACCCCAGAGTCTTGACCTCTCTCACACACTTCTGAATTCCTCACCTCCCTGAATCTGCTTCAGACCTTTGGGGCTATCAGCTTGCTATCTCTTATGTCTATGTATCTTTAATTCAATCTAATAAAATCAAATTAATTTGTCACCTGCGCTGAATTCAACAGGCCCTTAAGCCCTTAACCAACAATGCAGTTTTAAGAAAAATAAGTTTTAAGTAAAAAAATAGATCAGTAAAAAAATAAAAATAAAAGAGCAGCAGTAAAATAACACTATCGAGGCTATATACAGGGGGTACCGGTACAGAGTCAATGTGCGGGGGCACCGGTTAGTCGAGGTAATTGAGGCAATATGTGCATGTAACCAAACAAACAGATGTAAACAACTTTCTGGGTCAACATGTGAGAACTGCAAATCCTTAGATAACAGTCGAGAGCTATAAGGACACACTTCTATGTTTTGGATAGGACATGTTTAATACAGCCTCTAAACTAATTACTGTGAAGGAGCAAAAACATGCTCATAGCAGCATTACATCAAATTACGAAATGATCTAAAACATATTTTTGTACAAAATGAACACATTCAACCACCTTGGTTATTGTGAATATTGATAATGGGCACTGATGAAACAATGACAGTGACAAGACACAATTGTGTCTGTAGAAAACAAAACAAAACAACCTCTGCACTACCTTGCTATATAACACTCTCTCTCTCTCTATCTGACCAAACCCCACACAATTGATTGAATCAAGCGATGTCTCTGAGGGACCTGTACAGTATGTGGATGGGGTTTACAGATCCTTCCAAAACTAAAGATGATGTAGACCACCCACTTTGATTTGGTATAATGATGCTCATCTAGAGTATCCAGGGCACTGAGAGAAAACAATGTGTTTTTGAGATATTTCAATATTCATATTCAGCTATTTTAATATATATATTTTTATTTTTTATTTAACTAGGCAAGTCAGTTAAGAACAAATTCTTATTTACAATGACGGCCTAGGAACAGGGGGTTAACTGCCTTGTTCAGGGGCAGAACGACAGATTTTAACCTTGTCAGCTCAGGGATTTGATCTTGCAACCTTTCGGTTACAAGTTCAACACTCTCACCACTAGGCTACCTGCAGCCCAATTATAGATAATTAATAAGACAATTGTTATTATAGATAGTTAACAATATGACATAACCCACTGGGCACACACACTGTTTGAATCAACATTGTTTCCACGTCATTTCAAGGAAATTATATACATTGAACCAATTTAATTGAATTGACGTCTGTGCCCAATGGGAGTTTGGAAACAGATGAATGTTGCCACCTGGTGTTCTTAGATGGCAATTGGGTCCTGGTGTGAGTCTCATCAGAGGTGGAGGTAGAGAGGAGAGAGTAATGTGTTGTGTCATTTCCACAGGGATGAGCTGGCCCATAAAAGTGGTGTCTGTTTGGTTCATTCTAACACTTTCAGCAGAAATCAAACAAACCAGCACCTGGACCATGCCAGTCATAGAGATTCAGGAACAGTCACTAGCACACAACCATACTCAATAAAGACACACTTATACATTTTGTTTTCATTGAGTGACATCAGAGCTACATGTTTGAGGTTTTGTCACTTGATGGAACCTCCTAATTCCTCACAACCACTGAAATGTGATTCTTCACTAATAACATGGAAAAGTACAGTGGGGCAAAAAAGTATTTAGTCAGCCACCAATTGTGCAAGTTCTCCAACTTAAAAAGATGAGAGAGGCCTGTAATTTTCATCATAGGTACACTTCAACTATGACAGATGAAATGAGAAAAAGAAATCCAGAAAATCACATTGTAGGATTTTTAATTTATTTATTTGCAAATTATGGTGTAAAATAAGTATTTGGTCAATAACAAAGGTTTATCTCAATACTTTGTTATATACCCTTTGTTGGCAATGACAGAGGTCAAACGTTTTCTGGAGCCCCAGGTCGAGGAAGATTATCAGTGGTCTTGTATGTCTTCCATTTCCTAATAATTGCTCCCACAGTTGATTTCTTCAAACCAAGCTGCTTACCTATTGCAGATTCAGTCTTCCCAACCTGGTGCAGGTCTACAATTTCGTTTCTGGTGTCCTTTGACAGCTCTTTGGTCTTGGCCATAGTGGAGTTTGGAGTGTGACTGTTTGAGGTTGTGGACAGGTGTCTTTTATACTGATAACAAGTTCAAACAGGTGCCATTAATACAGGTAACGAGTGGAGGACAGAGGAGCCTCTTAAAGAAGAAGTTACAGGTCTGTGAGAGCCAGAAATCTTGCTTGTTTGTATGTGACCAAATACTTATTTTCCACCATAATTTGCAAATAAATTCATTAAAAATCCTACAATGTGATTTTCTGGATTTTCTTTCCTCATTTTGTCTGTCATAGTTGAAGTGTACCTATGATGAAAATTACAGGCCTCTCTCATCTTTTTAAGTGAGAGAACTTGCACAATTGGTGGCTGACTAAATACGTTTTTGCCCCACTGTAAATAATTCCTACTTCTTTCCATTTATCAATTACAGTATGTGTAAATCTCAATTGGATTAGATTTTTGGGGGATTGATTCCTCACCTTGATGTCTGTAAACTACATGTAGGTATATGTAACCTACAGAAAACGTACAGCCTACACACTAAAATAGAAAATGTCCTACATATTTATTCAAACTATGTTTCTTCATGAATGGTGGAAAAGGCGTCACCAATGGCAAGACTGAAAGAGGCAGGTTGTGTCAATGACTGTATATATGGGTTGTGCTGTTGTGCATCAGCAAGTGTTGTCAATTTAGCGACCTTGTCGCTGGCGAGTTTTCAGACTCCTCCAGCGACTTTTATTGGTTAAAGAGTATAGCAACAAATGTGGGTACTTTTTAAGGCTGCCCCAGGATGAGAGTTTTCTGCACAAACCGTCTTATTGAAGGTAATCTGAGTGCTCGTCATCCTCACCAGGGTCTTGACCTGACTGCAGTTTGGCATCGTAACCAACTTCAGTGGGCTAATGCTCACCTTCGATGGCCACTGGCACGCTGGAGAAGTGTGATTTTCACAGATGAATCCAGTTTCAACTGTACCCAGCAGATGGCGTCATGTGGGAGACCGGTTTGCTGATGTCATCGTTGTGAACAGAGTGCCCTATGGTGGCAGTGGGGTTATGGTATGGGCAGGCATAAGCTACGGACAACGAGCACAATTGCATTTTATCAATGGCAATTTGAATGCACAGAGATATCGTGATGAGATCCTGAGGCCCATTGTCGTGCCTGTCATCCGCCGCCATCACCTCATGTTTCAGCATGATAATGCACAGCCCAATGTCACAAGGATCTGTACACAATTCCTGGAAGCTGAAAATGTCCCAGTTATTCCATGGCCTGAATACTCACCAGACATGTCACCCATTGAGCGTGTGTGGGATGCTCTGGATCGACATGTATGACAGCATGTTCCAGTTCCCACCAATATCCAGCAACTTCACACTGTCATTGAAGAGGAGTGGGACAACATTCCACAGGCCACAATCAACAGCCTGATCAACTCTATGCGAAGGAGATGTCACGCTGCTTGAGGCAAATGGTGGTCACACCAGATATTGACTAGTTTTCTGATCCACGCCACAACTTTTTTTTGAAGGTATCTGTGACCAACAGATGCATATCTGTATTCCTAGTCAAGTGAAATCCATAGATTAGGGCCTAATGAATTTATTTCAATTGACTGATTTCCTTATATGGACTGTAACTCAGTCAAATCTTGGAAATTGTTGCATATTGCGTTACATTTTTTGTTTAGTTTAATTGAGAAGGTTATAGGGAAAGTATGGCTGTCAACCCACAGGATGGTTATCACATCAACTGGCTGCAGGGGCGCAACTTTGGTTTTAGAAGTGGGGTGGCATAACCTGGCGGAGGTGTGGGGGTCCTCCTTCAGAATTTTTTGGGGCATCTAAAAACAATATTGGTCAGACTAGTCTTTTCCTGGGCTCCCGAATGGCACAGCAGTCTAAAGCACTACATCTCAGTGCTTGAAGTGTCACTACAGACACCCTGGTTTGAATCTAGGCTGTATCACACCCAGCCATGATTGGGAGTCCCATAGGGCGGCACACAATTGGCCTAGCGTCGTCCGGGGTTGGCAGGTGTAGGCTGTCATTGTAAATAAGAATTAGTTCTTAACTGACTTGCCTAGTTAAATAAAGGTCACATTTAACAAATTATAATAATTATCTTTCAGCAAAAAAAGAAACGTCACTTTTTCAGGACCCTGTCTTTCAAAGATAATTCATAAAAATCAAAATAACTTCACAGATCTTCATTGTAAAGGGTTTAAACACTGGTTCCCAAACTTGTTCAATGAACCATAAACAATTAATGAACATGCACCTGTGGAATGGTCGTTAAGAGCTAACAGCTTACAGACGGTAGGCAATTAAGGTCACAGTTATGAAAACCTAGGACACTAAAGAGGCCTTTCTACTGACTCTTAAAAACACCAAAAGAAAGATGCCCAGGTTCCCTGCTCATCTGCGTGAATGTGCCTTAGGCATGCTGCAAGGAGGCATGAGGACTGCAGATGTGGCCAGGGCAATAAATTGCAATGTCCGTACTGTGAGACGCCTAAGACAGCGCTACAGGGAGACAGAACGGACAGCTGTCCTCAGCCCTCTGACGAAGAGAGAGGCCTAACTCTGTGGAAAATCTGTCTCCCTCCAGCAGGTGGCGTTTTTGCGTTGTTTCGCCCACCAAGCAATGAGTTTCGAATTTGGTCAACAAAAACATGAATGGCTTATTTGCTACGTGAGATGTATTTGATCGAATATACGTTTCGTAATGCTTAAGTTGTTATATATAACTAGGACATGTGACATCTCGGCAACCTTGAGAAAAAAACACTTTATATCGGAGTTGTCTCGAGATGGCTATGCATATTCATGGTTTAGGTCAATAGCATAGCGTCTCTCCATTGAATACAGGCGGTTGGTTGACTTCAACAACCCTCAACCAATATTCAAAAAAATATTACAATAATGAGATATATCCACCAATCCAAAGAACGGATAGGCTGGAGCTGGACATCCCGCCGTGCCACGTTGTGTGGACATTGTTAAACCAAAGAGACATGCATCTTGTCAGTATGTCTATAATTGTTGAGTTTACACACCAAGTAGGCTACTGGGAAGACAGACAGCACTTAAAGTAGATGGCCCTAGCTAGCAAAAAGACAATACTAGGCAACAGATTAAGACAAAAATGATCCTTATTACTCCTGGAGATATCAGGAGTGTGCTAGCTATAGATTGAAGCACACAGAGTTAGAGACTGAGAAGCTGGTTATAGACTCAGAAAAGAGGTGAAACCGCTCCCCCTCCAATACCGCCACCGATTACGAAAAACAAATTGCTTTACCCCTTAATCCTGGTTGATGTGTAATACTTGGGTTATACATATCACTCCTGGAGATATCTGGAGTCCTCTAGCTATAGACATATATTTTAGTTGTTGGATAATTTATCATTGCATGAGATTGAGGGACAGCATAAGCATAACAAAAATAAAATACACAAATATTTTAAACATTCTATTTAGTTTTGCTTTGAATATTTTCTCATTTCCTGAGATTTGGTGGACAGCATAAACTTGCATCAAATGTGCAAATTAACATTATTAGGTCACTATTACAAAATGATGTCGTCGAATGGAGAAACCAGCAGCCAACATTTATTTTGTTAAAAATATATAAAGATAATACATTTAAAAAAGCAGCAACCAACAGCTACTTTCCTTGAACAATAGTTGGCAACAATGAGCAGCAGTGCGTCACATGACTGGTCCATCCCAGAAACAGGAAACAGTAGGGCAGAGGCTGAGTCTTCGCTAGAAGGGATACTGATTTTGGAAAAGGTACGTCATAATCTCGTTCAGTACAACGAGAGTTTGCGTTTTACACAGCGTCGAGTTCTACAGCAGACTGAACTTGATTGAAATTCACAGATTAACTTGCTAGCTAGCGGAACCATTGGGGAAAAGCTAGCTACTGAACACACATAAACGCCACATGCAACAATTTCAAAGATTTTACTGAGTTACAGTTCATATAAGGAAATCAGTCTACTGAAATAAATTCATTCGGCCCAAATCTATGGATTTCACATGACTGGGAATACAGATATGCATATGTTGGTCACAGATACCTTAATAAAAAAAGGTAGGGGCGTGGATCAGAAAACTAGTCAGTATCTGATGTGACCACCATTTTCCTCATGCAGTGCGACACATCTCCTTCGCATAGAGATGATCAGTCGGTTATGACGCCAAACTAGTCAGGTCAAGACCCTGGCGAGGACAACGAGTACACAAATGAGCTTCCCTGAGACGGTTTCTGACAGTTTGTGCAGAAATTGTTCGGTTGTGCTAACCCACAGTTTCATCAACTGTCCGGGTGATGGGTTCAGACGAAATTTGAGACATCTGTGGCATTGTGCTGTGTGCCAAAACTGCACATTTTAGTGTGGCCTTTTATTGTCCCATGTTTAATCATCATTCTGTTTAACCAACTTCTTGATTTCTTCATTTGTGCACAATATTTGAGAGAAATACGTTTCTGAGATATTTGGGACTGACCCTTTACATGATGCGTTTATATTTTTGGTCAGTATAGAAGTGCTCCTGAGTAGAATGGACCACAACGTACAAAGAATAGTGTAGGGTGCAACATTTATGTCCAATATGAAAAAACGATTGGATTTAAGCTTATGGACACTCTTCAAGGGCCGCAGAATGAGCAGCGACGCTCCTCTGGGTGTAAACTCTATGAATTTGGAAACTATAAGTGCTCCTGAGTAGAATGGACCCCCTTGTACAGAAATTGGTGTACAGTGCAATACATGATAGGAGTATACACACAGAACATTTAGGCTTGAATTTTTTATATTTTTTTAAAATTACACAATAGTTCATAGAATACTTGTAATTATTCTTTGTATGATAACTAGTATAAATATATAGATAATTGTGCATATTTTCCATCAGTTCACCCTCATTATTCATTTCCAAAGTATACAGAACGGGACTTTTATTCTGAAGGACTCCAAAAATACGTGACCCGAAAGTACTTAGTTATTCCTGCCTGTTTCATAGCAGTGGAGACGATTGCTTACTATTTTTCTTTAATAGCGATTAAAAATAAAAGATCACGTTTAAATGAAAATAAACAGTGAATAAGTGTAGAACATCCCCAGGGCATTATATTCTCTATCAACATCCAATTTAAGGTAAGTATGTTCTGTATAAGACACCAAGCTAGCTAACAACTTTGCTAGCTAACCTAGTAGCAGTTAGCCAGGAAGATTGGCTATTCATGCTTTTCTAGACAGCTAGCTAGCTGTCTTAAGGACACTGTCCTCACTTTGCAGAACGATATAACTAACAGAATGGCCCTTTTGAATAAATGTAGCTACCTGTCTGGCCTGTGTAGCTAGCTGTCTATCGCTAGACACGTCCAGAGCCATTTTGGCTAACTACATCATGCTAGCTAACCGTTGTTTACTTCTTTTGACTGCACCATTGATCAGCAATACTGTGATGTAAACGGTGCAGACGTTCTTACCATAATGTTAATGTATACTGTAGGAAGGTCGGAAAATGATCAGGTAGACCGGTACAAATCTTGTGCAATATGGTACTATACTATAGTTGTACTTGTAAATTATAGTGTCATAGTCTGTGTCCCACTGAGAGGAATACAGTTGTGTGTTTTCCTGCAGTAAAAAGGAATTATATAAAGGTTGCATTTAGTTTGCCTGGCTACCCAGACTTCTTGTTCCGGCCAAACGCTATGCCACGCGCACGGACGTTCGTTTTTTGTAACAGACGAATTTAGTGAGAGTCGTCAGGCTAGCATTATGTCTGCCTGGTTTGTATTTACAGTAACCACGATGACAGCCATCAAGCACGCCCTGCAGAGGGACATCTTTACGCCCAATGATGAGCGTCTCCTCAGCATCGTCAACGTCTGCAAGGCGGGGAAAAAGAAGAAGAACTGCTTCCTGTGTGCCACAGGTGTGGCATAAATGCCTTTAAAGTCTTTTTTAAAAATGATTTTACCTTTATTTACCAGGTAGGGTAGTTGAGAACAAGTTCTCATTTACAACTGCGACCTGGCCAAGATAAAGCACAGCAGTTTGATACATACAACAACAAAGAGTTACACATGGAATACACAGACATACAGCCAATAATACAGTAGAAAAATTAAAAATAAGTCTATATACAGTGAGTGCAAATGAGGTAAGATAAGGGAGGTAGGGCAATAAATAGGCCATGGTGGCGAAGTAATTACAATATAGCAATTAAACACTGGGATGATAGATGTGCAGAAGATAAATGTGCAAGTTACTGGGGTGCAAAGGAGCAAGATAAATAAATAAATAGAGTATAGGGATGAGGTAGTAGGATGGGCTGTTTACAGATGGGCTATGTGCAGGTGCAGAGATCTGTGAGGTGCACTGACAGCTGGTGCTTAAAGCTAGTGAGGGAGATATGAGTCTCCAGCTTCAATGATTTTTGTAGTTCGTTCCAGTCGTTGGCAGCAGAGAACTGGAAGGAAAGGCGGCCAAAGGAGGAATTGGCTTTGGGGGTGACCAGTGAGATATTCCGGCTGGAGCGTGTGCTACGGGTGGATGCTGCTATGGTGACCAGTGAGCTGAGATAAGGCGGGGCTTTACCTAGCAAAGACTTGTAGATGACCTGGAGCCAGTGGGATTGGCGACGAGTATGAAGCGAGGGCCAGCCAACGAGAGCGTACAGGTCGCAGTGGTGGCTAGTATATGACGATTTGGTGACAAAACTGATGGCACTGTGATAGACTGCATCCAATTTGTTGAGTAGAGTGTTTGAGGCTATTTATGAATGACATCGCCAAAGTCGAGGATCGGTAGGATGCTCAGTTTTACGAGGGTATGTTTGGCAGCATGAGTGAAGGATGCTTTTTTGCGAAATAGGAAGCTGATTCTAGATTTAATTTTGGATTGGAGATATTTAATGTGAGTCTGGAAGGAGAGTTTACAGTCTAGCTAGACACCTAGGTATTTGTAGTGGTCCACATATTCTAAGTCAGAACCGTCCAGAGTAGTGATGCTGGACGGGCGGGCAGGTGCGGGCAGTGATTGGTTGAAAAGCATGCATTTAGTTTTACTTGCATTTAAGAGCAGTTGGAGGCCACGGAAGGAGAGTTGTATGGCATTGAAGCTCGAATCAGCTAACATGAATCAGCTATTTTCACCATCTCACCAGTGACATGATGTAAACATTCCGAACTTGAAACCACTGTCAGCGATTTAACATCAGAAACAGTGATTTCACTGATAAGGCTTACAGAAATGGATCCACAGATCACTTTTACCCCATTATTAGACTATTATAACTGTTTGATGCTTCTACCCCAGTCACCACAGAGAGGCCGGTGCAGGTGAGAGTGGTCAAAGTGAAGAAGTCAGACAAAGGGGATTTCTACAAACGGCAGATGGCCTGGGAACTGAGGGATCTGGCTGAAGTGGATGCAAAAGATGCCAGCAAGGTCAGGGAAAGAGTAATTTTTCTCAACTTCCTCTCACTGCCTGAATGTAATTTCTCATAGAACCTTGTCTTTCTCTCTCCTCCTCTTCTTCCTAGTGTGGGTATTCTTCTTTTCCTTCCTTTCCTCATATGCTAATTTTATTGATATTCACATTTGGCATCTCTTCTGCTCTTGTCATTCAGGAGAACCCAGAGTTTGACCTCCATTTTGAGAAGGTGTATCGATGGGTGGCCAGCAGCACAGCTGAGAAGAATTCCTTCATCTCCTGCATTTGGAAGCTGAACCAGCGTTACCTGCGGAAGAAGGTGGAGTTTGTGAATGTCAGTTCCCAGCTGCTGGAAGGTATGACCGCTCTCTAACTAAAGGATCAAAAGCATGTGTGTTTTTCTAGTGACCCTCGCTGTTCCCTGTACCTTGCATCTATGATACTCTTCTTTCTTGCTTGTTCCCAATCTCCTGAACTCAACCTGAAGTGTTTCCAGATAAATCTATGTAACCTGTGAGTTGACCTTTGGTGTGGCTTTCTGTGGCTTAACGTCTTTATTCTCACTCTTCTCTCTTAAACTGTCACTGGCCAGAGCTTCCTAAAGCGGAAGGTTGGTAGCACTTAACTTCTTTTCCCATTTCCTCTTCATTGTGATTTCATGGTGTTGAATCTCAATTCTCATAGTAGACTCACACATCTTTGAAAGTTGTTTCTTTTGTTTGCCTTATTTGGATATTGAGTGAGTGGCTTTTGATTGGGTGTTACTAGATGTTTATTTAAAAGTTTTTTTTACCTTTATTTAACTAGGCAAGTCAGTATGAATATTAGTCTGTTTTGTTTTTGTATAGACATTTTTTATCATGTAGTGTATACACTACCGGTCAAAGGTTTTAGAACACCTACTCATTCAAGGGTTTTTCTTAATGTTTTACTATTTTCTATATTGTAGAATAATAATGAAGACATCAAAACGTTGAAATAACACATATGGAATCATGTAGTAACCAAAAAAGTGTTAAACAAATCTAAATATATTTTATATTTGAGATTCTTGAAATAGCCACCCTTTGCCTTGATGACAGCTTTGCACACTCTTGGCATTCTCTCAACCAGCTTCACCTGGAATAATTTTCCAACAGTCTTGAAGGAGTTCCCACATATGCTGAGCACTTGTTGGCTGCTTTTCCTTCACTCTGCGGTCCAACTCATCCCAAACCATCTCAATTTGGTTGAGGTCGGGGGAGTGTGGAGGCCAGATCAACTGATGCAGCACTCCATCACTCTCCTTCTTGGTAAAATAGCCCTTACACAGCCTGAAGGTGTGTTGGGTCATTGTCCTGTTGAAAAACAAATGATAGTACCACTAAGCCCCAACCAGATGGGATGGTGTATCACTGCAGAATGCTGTGGTAGCCATGCTGGTTAAGTGTGCCTTGATTTCTAAATAAATCCCGGACAGTGTCACTCACCAGCAAAGCATCCCCACACCATAACACCTCCTCCTCCGTGCTTTACAGTGGGAAATACACATGCGGAGATCATCCGTTCACCCACACCGCATCTCACAAAGACACAGCGGTTGGAACCAAAAATCTCAAATTTGGACTCCAGACTGAAGGACAGATCTCCACCAGTCTAATGTCCATTGCTTGTGTTTCTTGGCCCAAGCAATTCTCTTCTTCTAATTGGTGTCCTTTAGTAGTGTTTTTTTTGCAGCAATTCAACCATGAAGGCCTGATTCACACAGTCTCCTCTGAACAGTTGATGTTGAGATGTGTCTGTTACTTGAACTCTGTGAAGCATTTATTTGGGCTGCAATTTCTGAGGCTGGTAACTCTGATGAACTTATCCTCTGCAGAAGAGGTAACTCTGGGTCTTTCATTCCTGTGGCGGTCCTCATGAGAGCCAGTTTCATCATAGCACTTGATGCTTTTTGTGACTGCAAAATTGACGTTTTCAGGATTGACTGACCGTCTTAAAGTAACTGGACTGTCATTTCTTTTTGGTTGTTTGAGCTGTTCTTGCCATAAAATGGACCTGGTCTTTTACCAAATAGGGCTATCTTCTGTATACCACCCCAACATTGTCACAACACAACTGATTGGCTCAAACGCACGAAGAAGGAAAGGAATTCCACAAATTAACTTTTAAGAAGGCACACCTGGTAATCAAAAAGCATTCCAGGTGACTACCTCATGAAGCTGGTTGAGTGAATGCTAAGAGTGTGCAAAGCTGTCAAGGCAAAGGGTGGCTATTTGAAGAATCTCAAATATAAAATATATTTTGATTTGTTTAACACTTTTTTGGGTTACTACATGATTCCAAATGGGTTCTTTCTGAGTTTTGTCTTCAGTATTATTCTACAATGTAGAAAATAGTAAAAATAAAGAAAAACCCTTGAATGAGTAGGTGTTCTCAATCTTTTGACCGGTAGTGTATGTGTTTTTGATTGTATATTTGTTCAAATGGAAGGGTGATATTTGTTTGTGTGGATGTACGTGTAATGTACTGTATGCGCTGTGCCCAATGTTAAACCATCTTCTCCGTCCTTGGTTTAGAGTCAGTCCCCAGTGGTGAGAACCAGAGTGTTGCCGGTGGCGACGAGGATGCTCTGGATGACTACCAAGAGCTGAATGCCCGTGAGGAGCAAGACATTGAAGGCATGATGGAGGTGTGCGAGTATGCCATCTCTAACGCAGAGGCCTTTGCTGAGAAACTCTCCAGGGAGCTACAGGTTCTGGATGGGGTAAGTAGACAGCGCCATGGAGCCTTGGGTCTTCTTGAGGGCAACATAGACTTGAGTTGCCTGACATGCACTGACTACTGCCCTTTGTGATCTATGGTTGAGCACATTACAGTGTGGTTTGGCTCACCCTGATTTGATGAACAGTATAGTTAAAGTGACCGCCTCCAATAATCCCCCCAATCCCAGGCCAACATCCAGTCCATCATGGCGTCTGAGAAGCAGGTGAACATCTTGATGCAGCTGCTGGACGAGGCTCTGTCGGAGGTGGACACCATCGAGGGCAAGCTGAGCAGTTATGAGGAGATGCTGCAGAGCGTCAAGGAGCAGATGGACCAGATCTCCCAGAGCAACCGCCTCATCCAGATCAGCAACACCAACAATGGCAAGCTGCTGGACGAGATCCAGTTCCTGGTGGTGAGCATTGTGGTTGATGTGGGGGGAGGGTTCCTGTTTCTGTTGGTTTGTTTGGATGGTTTGCCTCTATTTGGTACGATTACAATACAGTATCACAAGCTATGGCGTGTTTTCTTTGACTTGTTGGTTTGGTTTAATGAGATGATGAGGGGCGGGCAGGTAGCATAGCGGTTAAAAGTGTTGGGTCAGTAACCGAAAGGTCGCTGGTTCGAATCACCAAGATGACTTGGTGAAAAATCTTTTCAGTTGCACTTGAGCAAGGCGCTTAACTCCAATTGATGCTGTACGTTGTTGTTGATAAGAGCGTCTGCTAAAGCGGTGGTTATTTTTAGGTACTCAGTCCGGCTTTCAAATTTGGAATTTGGATAGTGCAGCATCAGTTCGTCTTGTCATGTTACTCATTGCATACCTTAGAGAGCTATTTATAACTTGTCAGAAATGTCCAGATCAATGTTTTTTTTAGCTAGGTTTTTTAGCCCATAGATGTTGTTGTAATGTTTGAGTCACTCAAATATCACATGAATAAACATTAGACGTGGAAAATGTTATAGAATTGCGAGAAAATTAGGTTTAAAACTGCAACAGTTTGTGTCATGAACAGTACGTGCCCATACAAATAGACATGGTGTGCACGCGCAGGGGGAGCGGAGGATGTTCCATAATTCTGGAAAGGGGGACTGAGTGAAAAAGTGTGCTAAATGACTACAATTTAAATGTAAATGATGAATACCTGTCCCTCAGAATTATATGGACTTGTCGAAGGGACACATCAGGGCCCTGCAGGATGGAGACTTGTCCTCCCCCAAAGGCATCGAGGCCTGTATCAACGCTTCTGAGGCTCTACTGCAGTGCATGAACGTGGCACTTAGACCAGGTCATGAGAAACTGATGGCTGTGAAACAGCAGCAGCACCTGTTCACTGAGCTCAGAGATACCTTTGCCCGGCGCCTCACCAATCACCTCAACAATGTGTTCGTCCACCAGGTAATCCACACAACACAGTAACACTTCGCTAGTCTTCTAGGTAATCTAAACATCGTCTCAAGATTTTTTATTCAGATTTATATTGAACAACATTTATGACTAGATACGAGGCATAACAGAGCGCTGTACACATTTCCTGTTATAGTATTTGAATGTTTCCTGCCTTTGGCAGGCGGCTTTATCTGTCCTCCACATCCACTTCCTAGTTTAAGCTCTTTTTCCTCTGATCGTGTCTCTTCCTGTCTCTATGCTGTTTCCCTCCTGTACTACTCTGGTCCTCCTGTCCTTCACTCTCTGCCTCACTCTGAACCACCCCACTCTGCTCTCTGTCCCTGTCAGTTCAACCACTTCAGTCACTTCAAAATGACCATCCCTCAGTTCTATAGGTCCTCCTGTATGTCGCTTCCAGTGAGTAGTACCCTCACAGCAACCCCATTGACCCCTCCCCTCTTACCGCTAACCTTTCCTACTTATCTACACGCCGCTGGTTTCTTGCCAAAATGCATTACTGACCGCATGAGTTGTGCTGCTCATGACTACTCAGCTAACCCTCCTCTCTTTCATCTCAACGGGTCTGAACGCCTCAGAAACGCCTCAGAAACGCCAGACCTTGCTCCACCACCTCCATTGAAGGATTGACTGGGCTCTCCTTGCACTTTTCCTTCCTGTGTCAGAGTGCTGCTGTGACTTTGCTGTGCTGGGGTGCCATGTCATAATACTTCTGCCTGTCTGCATGCTCAGTAGCAGCCATAGAAGCAAGTGAATGAATTGAGAAGGGAAAAAAAGCTAGAAAATCTACAAATGACAGGATGTTCTTGTCGATGAGGTTATTTGAATGTTGAGGTTGAATATCTGAACAGTTAATCATGTACTACCTCAGTGGTCCATTGGGCCCCACAAACTGTCCCTATGAATGCAGGGGATGTCCTTAAAGGGACCAAGAGGGTTCAAGAAAAAGTCTCTCTCTGCCTGTGTGTGTTTGAGAGGGTGTTTCTCTATATGAGCTGTTAACTACCTGTGTTCCCTACATCCAGGGCCATGACCAGAGCTCCACGCTTTCCCAACACACGGCAGAGCTGACCCTGCCTAAACACAGCCCCCTGCACAGGGACCTGCTGAGATACGCCAAGCTCATGGAGTGGCTCAAGAACACCCAGAGAGAGAAGTACGACGGCCTGTCCAGGGTGAGTGGCTTCCTCTCGAAGATCATCATCATCATCATTATCACTGTTGTGATCACCATTACCACCACTACTATAACGTCTCCATCACCAGCAGCCCTACGATCATCTCTTACTGTGTCTCATAACAAGTAGACAGGTATTCATTGAATTTCTCTCTCTGTTGTCAGACCTATGTTGATTACATGACCAGATTATATGAACGAGAAATCAAAGATTTCTTTGAGGTGGCGAAGATCAAAATGGCTGGCACAACCAAAGAGGGGAAGGGAAATAAGTTTGGTAAGGTTTTTAAATGTGGGATGTTTGTGTGATTGTTTGTCTTTTCTCTGTGAAAGCTTGTAGTTTGCTGTGGGGTTTGTTTGTGGTGGTGTTTAGCCAATTAGTTGCTGTTTTTTTTCCCTTGGGTTTTTTGCCTATGGTTTGTGGTGTGTGTGTGTGTGTGTGTGTGTGTGTGTACTGTATTTATGTGATTTTGTTTTGAGGTAAGTGTGTGTAATTCTGTTCAATATTTGTCCATCTGCACTGTAACATCACCAGCGTTTTCTGCATGGTTCCCCTTGCGGTATTCCTGGACTATATGGTAACAGCGAACACAACTACATGTAGTCAACTGCCCAGTACTGCTTCCTGTGTCATAGCTTTCACTGCCTAGGAAAGGCCCCTGTGTGATGTCGTTGTCCTGCTCAGTGTTGCTAGCTGGTGTTTTGCTCATTGTTATTTCCCTATTTGGCTGCTTACTGTATGAAGAGCCTAAAATTAACCCTGCTACTCATTCTAACTGCAGAGTATGACTTCACAAATTTAGTGTTTTAATACTAACTGGGGAGCCTAAACATTACAAGAGGAAAGAAATCCCTCATTTAAGTTTACCTATAAAGTAAACTGAAATATACTGTATTTAATGCTCTAAAAAACAATCCTTTAATTTGGCAAGAATATAAGGCTCTGCTTCCTAAATTCGGAATTTCAGTCTTAGCTTTTGTCTAGAAAACAAAATGAGCAAAAAGGCTTTCTTAAGGCCTACCACAGCCTCTGCAGTGCATTTCAGTCTGTTACCTTTGACTCTAACCTCCTTAACGTGCCCCCATTCTTCATGTCATGAGCCTAACATGTCTCTGTCTCTGATGCCTGTCGTTCTAACTGGCCGCCAGCCACGCTTCCACGGAAAGAGAGTGCTCTCAAACAGGAAACGGAAAGTAAGTATCCCATACGGGTCACCCAGTGAGACCCCTGTAACCTGCCACCCACCCCTACCCACCTGCTCCCCACTACTATGCCCCCGATACATTTGCACAGCCAGGACCCCCTCCTCCCCCTCACTCAGCCCTCCACCTAGAGTAACCCCAATCTGCCATCTATAGAACATTCTACTGGGCACTTTTTAAAGAGCACCTAAACTAACACCGATCAGACATGAAAAACAATGAGCATGTACATTCTGTATGGCATAGGATTCTACTACTCATTCACAATACAAAAGGATATATTAAGGTCAACGTATCCAGCGAGGTTCTCTGATAATGAATGTCCAACATCCATAATAAGATATTTAATGGTCTTTATCACCGAGCACACGTTTCAATGTTGCATATGTTCTTGTCTCTCAATTGTTTTCAGCTGTTCGTGTTATGTGTAATTACCGCTAAACTAACATGTTTTAAAGATGCATATTCACATGGGCTTTGTGGCACACTTTTTTAGATGCCACAAAGTTCTTTATTTTTAATAGCACAGTTGCTCTGCTTTGAAAATAAGTCCATGTGAATGCAGCTTTGGTCTCATGGGCTATAGATAGGGAAATGTTCCAGAGACTAGTATTTAGCCTGCGGTTAGAACATGTCTTCAACTGTTTTCCTTCTGGTGTCCCAGGCCTGCATGGCAGCTCTGGGAAGCTGACGGGCTCCACCTCCAGTCTGAATAAGCTGGCAGTGCAGGGCTCCAGCAGCAGGCGCTCCCAGTCCTCCTCTCTGCTGGACATGGGCAACATGTCTGCCTCAGACCTGGATGTGGCCGACAGGACCAAGTTCGACAAGGTGATGCTCACAGACAGGGCCATAGCCGCCATACTACAGTCTTTATATTGCACATACTACCCGTGGGTTTTTGTAGATCTCTTTATCGTTTTGTTTTGTGTGTTTTATTTATGTTGTTCAACGGATGTAGGTGTCTCTCTTTTTGTAGATCTTTGAGCAGGTTCTTAGTGAGCTGGAGCCTCTCTGTCTAGCAGAACAAGACTTCATCAGCAAGTTCTTCAAGCTACAGCAGCACCCCACCCTGGCTCAGGTGAATTACATGCTAATCTGACTGTCTGAGTGTTTGCAAGTGAGATTATGAGTCACTTCTAAATGATTAACCACCGGGGTTTTTTTCTATCAGGGAGAAGTGGAGTCTGATGGAGGGGTGCCCTCCAGACAGCCCCCTCCAGGGGAACACAGACACTCAATGTCATTGACTGAGTGAGTAGCTAGCCTCTCATCTCTTACTGACATTTACTGTATGCTCTGAATGTCCATCAATAGAACTAGGGCAGTGGTCACCAACTTTTTCTAAGTCAAGATCACTTTCTCTGTCAAAAAGTAAAAAAAAAATTAACATGACTTAAAAAAAATTAACGTTAACCTAATAAAAACAGTTATGTAGGAATGAGGTTTGTGCAGTAGGCCTAATACATTATCACAGCATATTGGCTATATGCCTGGCCTTACAATATTTTTGGTGTGGCACTTGTGAGGCACAGCTGAGTAAAATAATTCGCTTTCTTATTTTACTGGACTGATGCTAACTGCATCTGATGGTCATGGTTCATTCAAGACAACTGGGAACTCTGGAGAACGAGGTAAAATCACGTCAGTGATCTTCAGGTCGGAAAGTCGGAACTCTAGAAAGATGCCAGTTTCCTACTTGGATTTCCGAGTTGGATGACCGTTCAAAACGAGTCGGAGATGTCCGAGTTCACAGTTGTTTTGGTGATCGACTAGGAATGCTTTGAAGATCACAATCGACCGGTTGGTGACCACTGTACTAGGGGCACTAAACAGTCCAAATGTCATCTTTCATGGTCCACTTCTATCCTCCTCTTCACTTTAACCATATTATTCTCTTTCGTCTTATCACCCGTCTGGTCCTCCTCAGGAAGGACATGGTGCGTTTGATGATGAACAAGATCTTCCAAAGCATTGAGACAGAACTCAACAGCCTCATCGCCCTGGGAGACAAGATTGACAGCTTCCACTCCCTGTACATGCTGGTGAAGATGAGTCACCACGTGTGGACGGCCCAGAATGTGGACCCCGCTTCCTACCTCAGCACCACCCTCGGCAATGTGCTGGTCACCGTCAAGAGAAACTTTGACAAGTGCATTGTGAGTAGAGTTCAGGTTAACCAGTTGAGTCTGTTGATCTGTGTATCTAGTACTGCTACAGACTGTTGGATGTGTGTGTGAAGCTGTTCATGTTTCTCTCAGTCTGGTCAGATCAGACAGATGGAGGAGGTGAAGATCTCTAAGAAGAGCAAGGTGGGCATCCTGCCCTTTGTCACTGGGTTTGAGGAGTTTGCTGAGCTGGCTGAAACCATCTTCCGTAATGCAGAGCGCAGAGGGGATCTGGACAAGGCATATGTCAAGCTTATCAGAGCCGTCTTTATGAATGGTAGGTTTAATACTTGCCCTGTGTCAGGAAGATCGAATATTATGATTGGTGAATGTTTTGTGTGTATGTTGAGTAATGTGGTTGGCTGATAGTCTGTGCTCTGATTGGTGTTTGTCTTGCTGGGGGTGTATCCAGTGGAGAAAGTGGCCAATGAGAGTCAGAAGACGCCCCGGGACGTGGTGATGATGGAGAACTTCCACCACATCTTCTCCACACAGTCCCGCCTGAAGATCTCCTGCCTTGAGACAGAGAGGCGAGAGGCCAAACACAAGTACACAGACCACCTGCAGTCCTACGTCATCAACTCCCTGGGCCAGCCCCTGGAGAAACTCAATGTGAGAGAGGGGGTTTACACTTGGCAAAGCTAATGTCAATTTGATTAATGTTTATATGTAACATACATGTTATATGATAACTTTAACACATTATGTGAAATCATATGTGATTTCACATATTACATGGCATGCATACTTGAATGTACAGAATGAAAAAATGCACACAGTTGATCAAGTACGCCTCTATGCTTTGCAGCACTTCTTTGAGGGAGTGGAGGCACGTGTGGCCCAGGGGGTGCGTGAGGAGGAGGTCAGCTACCAGCTGGCTTTCAATAAACAGGAGCTGCGTAAAGTTATCAAGGAGTACCCCGGCAAGGAGGTGAAGAAGGGCTTGGACAACCTCTACAAGAAGGTGGATAAGCACTTGTGTGAGGAGGAGAGCCTCTTACAGGTTAGTGTCAGAGAACCTAGAAGTCTGAAATGTGTCTATTATTATAATGATAATTAATTTTATTGATCTATTATAGATATGTTATCTAAACAGCTGATAGTTTCACTTGTTGTTTCAGTGGTTGATCCTGGTCTTGTTTTTTATTGTACTTTTCAATTTCTCCAATAGGTGGTGTGGCACTCCATGCAGGATGAGTTCATCCGTCAGTACAAACACTTTGAAGGCTTGATTGGCCGTTGCTACCCTGGGTCTGGTATCACCATGGAGTTTACCATTGGAGACATGTTAGAGTACTTCTCAAGCATTGCCCAGTCCCATTAATTACAAACATACACATAACTTTACACATGCTCTCTATTGCTTCATAGTGCCTCACACAGAAGAAACACTATTTACTGAAACCAATCCGTCATGTCTGTGTGGCCAATAGGAAGTACATTAATTGAAATTGAATAAATTGCACTTGAAATTGTCTGCAGTACTTGTATGGAAGGGAATTAATTAACAGTTGTAAAAAGTGTGTGTGTGTGTGTGTGTGTGTGGGCAGGTAGCTTAGCGGTAACCGAAAAGCCTAGCTGACAAGGTGAAAATCTGCCGTTGTGCCCCTGAGCAAGGCACTTAACCCTAAAGTCGCTCTGGATAAAAGCATCTGCTAAATGACTCAAATGTAAATGTGTGTGAGAGATCTTATTTGCACAGAGATCACAATGTTACTGATTTCTTCTGTCTGTGATTTTTCTTTGTTATGATGTACACGTGATGTGTGTTATAAACTCTTCAAAATTGGGAGGTTGTGGGCCAAATATATGTTGGCTTGTATGACACTAAAGAAATATAAAGCCCTCTTTGATCACACTGTCTTGAACTTTGTATAGTCACAGAATGTCAGTCTTCTACTGGAATATTTTTGTTCTGTTAAGCCATGTGTGAGTGCAAACTTTTCAACAGAATGCCATATTGCCAAATAAATGTTAATGTCAATATTTTCAGGGATTTGTTTAACATGTATTACTATTTTAAAGTTGGCATTAGATTATAAGCACTGAGCTCATTCATTATGTAGTGATAACTACAACTGCGAAGTAGACCTGAGCGTAGGCTACTACTGAACTCGTTGGAGACTGGAGATGTTCACTCGCACAGGTTCAGGTGACATGTGTCTCGTTTCCATGGAGAAGTTAAAGCGAAGTGGGATGTGCTTCGGCGCCATTTTCAAACTATTTTACCGCCGACAGAGAACAAGCTAGCTAGCTAGTTCAGATCAGGGCGAGCCGAACGACAGCTTTGCGTTCATGAAAAATCCATGCACTGACTGACCACCATCGCAAACCTCTACAAGGTGTTCCACCTGGCACATACGTGAGAGTCTCATGCAGTCTTTCCAGCGTTGTTTGTTCGATAACTTCGTTTACAGAAGTCATGTCAACAATCACAGCTGACTAGCTAACGTTAGCTAACTAAGTTAACTATCTAGCTAACCGGACCGTGGATTTGTGAGTATAATTTAGCTACTAATGAAAGTTTACTGGCAAGAATATATAGCTATAGCAAGCTAGACTGTCAGTGAAATCCTGTTTGCCCTTTTGCCATAACTTTACATGGCCTGAACGACTAGCTAACTGTAGCTAGCTAGCTGCAGCTTGATAAGATGAATGAACTGGCTAACGTTACTTGCTCTGGTCCAATAGTAGCCCATTTCGTTGATTTCCAATTCACTACCAGTCCATCTTGGGCTAGTCCAATAGTATTGGCTAGCTATGTAGTCAATAAACTGTAGTCAGCAAATAAACTAGCTATAACCACAGATGCTAGCTACGAATCTTTGCTATGTCTGCTTTGTAGACTGCTGCAGCAACAATGAGCACCAATGCAGAGAGGAAGTTTATCAACCTTCGGAAACGTCTGGATCAGCTGGGATACAGACAGCCTTTAGGAATCGAGACCCTGCCACTGGTGGAAAAATTGTTCAGGTAAATACATATTCACCTCTGAGACCATGATAGTAAATTACCAGTTATATAGAGATACTGTACATGAACTTATTGCTTCCCATGTTACAGTGAACGAGGTTTGTGTGTTTCTGCCTATATTGCAGTGATCTGGTCCACACCACTGAAAGTCTGCGCAATGCCAAGCTCAATGCAGGGAAGACTGAGAAAGAAAGCCGTAATCTAGATGCCCTCCTGGAGCCATACAAGACGGAGAATGCCCGGCTGGTCCGGGAGAACAACGAGCTGCACCTTGGACTCCTCAAACTCAGGGAGGAGAAAGACCGAGTAAGCAGAGGTATCAGTCCACACAATGTCACTCAGTGAAGCAGCAGTCCATTCATATATGAATCCCACTGTCCTTTCATAACAGAAATAACTGGTCTAACCCATTCATTTTAACTCCTACTGTTATCAATGCCAATACATATATTTTGATATGAAACGTGTCACTGCCCTTTTATGTCTCAGACCTCAAAGCCTACATCAGAAAGCTGGACCATGAGACATCAGACCTGAAGTTCCTAAACAACCAGTATGTGCACAAGGTCCGCTCCCTGGAGAAGGACAGCAAGGCCAAGACGGAGCGCATTCAGCAGCTGCAGGAGAAGAACATGCAGGCTGTTGTGCAGACACCAGGTAGGACATAGACCCAACATCCACTGGCATCCACCTCATACTTCTATTACCCACCCATAAGTTATTCACTTAAGTTCTTAAGCTAGAGCACCACAACATGTCCTCTTTTTCTAACGTGTACACCCAGCCTCTATACAACCACACACCAGTTGACCAGGATGTTTCCATTAATGATGATTCGACAGGAGGGAAAAAGCACAGCATTCCCTTCAGACGTCAGCGGATGCAGATTGATGAGCTTATCCCGTCCTCCTCTGGCCCCACTCAACCTGTGGCGCAGCCTGATGACCCGTACATCGCAGATCTTCTGCAGGTGGCTGATGACAGGTGGGATCATCCTTGTAGCTGTTTAATCACTTACAAGAAATTGATTTTGTATTTATTTAAACATATTAACAATGTACAATTAAATAGTATGGTAGTGCTATTCATATCAAGATGCATCAAAGGGATATTTGCAATGTTTTTATTTTGTAATAACTAGGGGGTGTAATGGTTCACCCAAGCCACGGTTCAGTACGTATTGCGGGTTTGGGGGTCACGGTTCGTTTTGGGGTCACGGTTCGCTTTTCGGTACAGCGGAATATTAAATACCAGCCGTTACTGTAGTTAATTTTTGTTTATTTAAGAAAATAGAAAGTATTAGTGTTCCTGATTGTGCTCTCATCCGGTATATGGAGCCTTATCAACACTTAGTATTTTCTTAAATCAAAATGCACGATTACTCAACAACAACACTAATGTGCAATATTCATGTGAAATCAATATGTAAACGTGACTCGGACATTGTATAGGCTTATGCTATAATGTTTTCTTACAAAGAGAAAAAGATGTGCACTTGTGACTCATAAAGGGGGCGTGTCTGTAGGGCGGTACTTCTCATCTCCCATTCCGGGGTAATGTAATGGGGCTGTCACTTAAGTAGCTCTCTGTAGCCTTGGAGGTCCATCCATCCATTAGGGGCAGTAAGTAGCCTAGTGGTTAGAGTTGGGCCAGTAACCGAAAGGTTGCTAGATCGAATCCCCGAGGTAAAAATCTCTAGTTCTGCCCCTGAACAAGGCAGTTAACCCATTGTTCCTAGGCCGTAATTGTAAATAAGAACTTGTTCTTAACTGACTTTCCTAATTTAACTGTAATATATATATATATATATATATTTATTATTATTATTATTTTTTTATCTGTAGTAAGCGCAACACAGGGTGCATTGGCCAATTCATTGATAACTTCGGATTTGGCTTTCTTTATAGGCTATTGAGCGTGTATTACCTGTTTGCTGAAATGGGTGCTAGAGGGAAGTTCGTATTCTCAACCACCTAGAATGGGCGCATATCAGCGGCTATAAACATACCTATCGCTCTTGTAATTTCTTTGGCCTAGAATCAGCTGCGACGGGCTGCTTATATGCAAAGGGAAAACAAAGTTGTGTTGTTTCTGTCTTGCTCAAGTGGTAGGAATACTGAAATGTTGGCAGCTGCACAATCTATTCTCATTGAACAGTGGCAAATACTGTTAACGTTTTATCCACAACTGTCTGTCCATCACCGTGGTAATCTACTGGGAAGCCAAGATGTTCCCAAACTGGAGATCTAAACGATCATGGAGGATTCTCCTGGTTTATCCATCCCACCACTCACCATTTTACAGAACTAGTTCCCGGCTGCGTGTCACAAAAGGACAGTTTGAAATGCGCCAATTTTAAGATTTTAATTTTAATTGCAATCAGCACATAGGCTCTAGTTGTTTTAACTGAATAGCCTGAATTGTTTTTATTTTTCAGCTGAGATTTACTCGAGGCATACAAAGGAGCGCACTTGACTCTCTATTTAATCTATTGACGTGACTTTCATTAATGTGATGACTGTTATTTATTCAATCCACTAACTATGTTTAATTGTTACCCGATTAAATTAATCATGTAACAATTAACTCATTAGGAATTTGTGGCACCACGGAAGAAGTTGTTTAAGGAGTGTGGTAAACCGTGGGGTGTTGGGTTGAGCATGCAGAGATTGACACCGGGACAGGGAGGCTTTAGTCCACAAAACAACTTTACTAAGACACAAAATAAATGTAACAAAGAAATCACTCCGGTCTTGCTTCTCTCTCTTAATTGGTGTCCGTCTCTCCCCCGGTCTGCCATCGTGCTCCTTTTATTGAGCCTCCACGGCTGGTTGGCACTTTCCTCTATTTACCTCCACTTAGAGCTGTCCGTGTCGGGGTGCCCAGCTCCCGTATCCCCAGCAGAGGGAGCCAACGTCGTCTCACGTACCTCCCCTCTATTACCATCCTCCGGGGATACCCCCAGCCCTGACTGGGAGGGAGGCATGCTCAGGGCTAGGTTTCCATCCCTCCTGGATAGGGCGTCCGCATTGCCGTGCTGGGCCCCCGACCTGTGGATGACAGAGAAAGAGAATCGCTGTAAGGAAAGGAACCAGCGGGTGACAAGGTCATTCGTGTCCTTACCTCGTGCCATCCATACAAGAGGGGCATGGTCAGTGATCAAGGTGAACTTCCTCCCGAGGAGGTAATACTTGAGGGTGTCGAGTGCCCACTTCACGGCGAGGCACTCCTTCTCGACAATTGAGTATTTCTTCTCCCTAGGGAGGAGCTTCCTGCTGACATGCATGATGGGGTGCTCCTCGCCTTCCTGCTCGTGGGACAAAACAGCCCCTACCCCGGTGTCAGACGTGTCTGTCTGGACCAGGAGGTTCTTTGAGAAGTCCGGGGTGACGAGTACCGGGTGCGAACACAGCGCATCTCTCAGGGCCTGGAACGCCGCCTCTGTGTCCTCCGTCCATCGCACCGTCTGGGGTAGTCGTGCCTTTGTTAAATCTGTGAGGGGAGAAGCTATTGCAGCAAAGTTAGGTACAAACCTACTGTAGTACCCTGCCCCAGGAATTACTTTACCTGCCTCTTGGTTCGGGGGACCGGCCATCCCCTAATGGCATGATTTTTTTTTTTTCTTGGGGTTTCACATTTCCCCTCCCGATCTGATATCCCAGGTACTCCACTTCGGCATAGCCCAGCTTGCACTTGTGGGGGTTTGCGGTTAGACCTGCATCCCTTAGCGCATCAATCACAGCCTGTAACTTACACAGATGTGATTCCCAAGTGTCACTGTGCACAATTATGTCATTCAGATAAGCTGAATAGAACCCGGTAGTGGTATAGCCCCCCTGCGGTGGAGAAGGCAGTCTTCTTCCGGTAGGCCGCTGCCAGGGGCACCTGCCAGTACCCCTTCGTCAGATCCAAGGTGCTGAGGTATCTCGCCATCCCCAAGCGGTCGATCAGTTCGTCGACCCGGGGCATGGGCTAGGCATCAAACTTACTGACCTCGTTCAGGCCCCGGAAGTCATTACAGAAGCGGACGGTTCCGTCCGGTTTCGGAACCAGTACTATGGGGCTAGACCACTCACTGTGTGACTCCTCCAGTACCCCCATTTCTAACATTGCCGTCACTTCCCGCTGGACCGCCACCCTCCGGGCTTCTGGTATCCGGTATGGTTGTTTACGCACTTTTTCTCACGGAATGGTGTGGATCTGATGTTCCACGAGGTCCGTGCGTCCCGGCACCTCAGAGAACACGGCCTTATTCCGCTGGACCCACTCTCTGAGTTCTTGTCGTTGGGTCGGGCTGAGATCTTCCCCCATTGCTACTTCGACCGAGGGCGGGCCCTGCTGTGGCCGGGTCTACGTTACGCACAGCGCCTCTCGTGCGTGCCATTTCTTCAGTAAATTCACATGGTACAGCTGAAGGGGTTTTCTCCGCCCCGGTTGGCGGCCCTTATAGTTGACGTCGCCTACCCGCTCAACGATGTTGTAGGGCCCATGCCACATAGCCAGGAATTTACTCTCCGTGGTCGGGATCAGCACCAAGACCTTCTCACCAGGTTGGAACTCTCGTGGTTGGGCCCCCCGGTTGTATACCCGCTCCTGGGCACGTTGCGCCTGAGCCATGTGCTCCCTCACCACTGGCCAAATCGCCGTCATCCTCTCCCTCATCTCCTCCACATGTTCGACTACGCTGCGAAGGGCCGCTGCGAAGGGCGGCTGCTCTACAGATTACAGACATCCTTCATTACCCGAGATATGAACGCGGTGCCCTGGTCCGTCAGGATTTCCCGTAGAATACCCACCCGGCTAAATAAATGGAAGAGCTCCCGTGCGATACCTTTTGCTGCCGCCGTGCGTAGCGGGATTGCCTCAGGATACCGGGTGGCGTAATCCACGATTACCAGGATGTATTGGTGTCCCCTCGCGGTCTTCACCAACGGACCCACCAGATCCATTGCCACCCGCTCGAATGGCACTCCTATAATGGGCAATGGAACCAAAGGGTTTTGATAATGCACCCTCAGAGCTGTGATCTGGCACTCCGGGCAACTACGGCAGTAGTCCTCCACGGCGCGCTTGACTCCGGGCCAGTGGAACCGGTTACCGATCCTCTCCCCTGGTTTTCTCCAACCCCAGGTGTGCCCCAAGCAGGTGGGTGTGGGCAAGCTGCAACACAGTCCTAACATACTGGCTGGATATGAGTAACAAGTCTTTGGTCTCCCCATTATGCTTTACTACCTGATACAATAAATTATGCTTGATTGCGAAGTGGGGGTAGCGCCAATCACTTACCCCAGGTAACAGTACGCCATCCACCGCAATCACCTGGCCCCTAGCGTTCTGGAGATTGGGGTCTTCTAGTTGGGCCGTCCCGAACTGACCCGTGAGGATTCCCGTGTCGGGAGGTCCGTCTAGGGCCTCCACCTCCATAAACGGGAGCCTGAGGTCTTCCTCGCACGGTGGATCGCTTGCCGGAGCGGGGTCGTCTCCCTCCTCCGGGTCTGACTCGGGCCCAGTGGACATCTCTCGTGGCGGGGGTTGGGTTGCACAGGCCACCGTCTTTTTTCCTTTCCTTCCTACCTCCCGTGCTCGCCTCCCCAGGTCCCTCCTCCACAGTGCCTGGAAGAGAGGGCAGTCTCGACCGAGGAGAAGGGACACGGGCAGGTTAGGAACAGCTCCCACGCGCATCTGGCACTCCCCCTTTGGGGTGGTTATCCTCACGGGCACTGTTGGATACCTCTTCGTGTCCCCGTGTACACAGGACACTGTCACCTCCTCGTCACCTGGTTTCTCCTTCCCCTCTCGTGTGAGCCACTGCGGGTGGGCCAGGGTCACCATGCTGCCGGAGTCCAGCAGAGCGCTGGTGTTGAGGCCATCGATTCTTACCGGAACCATCGGAGGGGCCGTCTCGGTGTGCGCCCAACAGGAGGTGACGTAACTCGCCATCCGGGTTATCCCAGAGCTGGAGGGTGCGGAGGGCATGGCCTCCACGCGAGGTGCCCCGGCTCACCGCACGCATAGCAGCGTCTCTGATCCGGGTCTTGCAGCCGCCGACGTCGTCGACGGTTTGGGTCACCCTCCCGCTTCACAACCTCGTCTGGTTCCATCCGGGGCCCCTTCAGCTCCTCGCCTCTCTTTGTGTTGGTCGTCCCCCTCGCCGCGTCTCCTCTCCCCGCTCGGGCCCCTCTCAGCAGGTCCTGGGTGTTCTGGTGTATTTCCACCGCTGTCAGCAACTCCTCCAGGCTCTGGGGGTTATGCATGCTCACCGTTTTCTTCATCTCGTAGGGCAGGGCCTGGGTATTTATCCAGGACGAGCTTGTCGAGCATTGGGAGGTTACGGTACTTCCGTCAGTAGCCAGCCCTTGGTCAGCCGCACCAGGTCGCTCATCTGAGCACGGGGGACAGGGTGGGGTCAAAGGCCCAGTCGTGGACCAGTTGTGCACGGCGTGCGAGATTGAACCCATAACGGCTTAGTATCTCATAATTCGCGGCCTGGTCAGGGCTCAAATCGAAGTAGGCCTTCTGGGCCTTCCCAGAGAGGTAGGGTGCCAACAGGCTGGACCACTTATGCTGGGGCCATCCTTCCCTCTGTGCCGTCCTCTCGAAGATAAGACTCCACGTCATCTTCCTCCGTTAACCGAACCAGGAACTGATTCGGGCCAGACTCCTGAGCCCGCCCAACTTTCAACTGAGCTACCTCCGCTACCAGTCAGCGGTTTTGTTGGTGCTGCTCCTCCAGTGCTTGCTCCTGGAGAGCCTGTTGCTTCTGCTGGCTGAGGATGAACTGAGCCACCAGCTCCTCCATGGTAATCTCTGCAAACTTGACCCCACGGCACCCAAAGTTAGTGGGTTGCCGGCATTCTCCACCATATGTGGTAAACCGTGGGGTGTTGGGTTGAGCGTGCAGAGATTGACACAGAGACAGGGAGGCTTTAGTCCACAAAACAACTTTACTAAGACACAAAATAAATGTAACAAAGAAATCACTCCGGTCTTGCTTCTCTCTCTTAACTGGTGTCCATCTCTCCCCCGGTCTGCCATCGTGCTCCTTTTATTGAGCCTCCACGGCTGGTTGGCACTTTCTTCTATTTACCTCCACTTAGCTGTCCGTGTCGGGGTGCCCAGCTCCCGTATCCCCAGCAGAGGGAGCCAACGTCGTCTCGTGTACCTCCCCTCTATTACCATCCCCCGGGGTAGACCTCCGGGGATACCACAGGAGTTACCGTCTCCCGAAACTCTAGAAGATATAAGTTAAGTGTATCGATAACTCACTTATTAGTCATTACCTTATATCAGTTCTGATTCTGAACAGCCGTAACCTTCTTGTATCTGCATGAACCCCAACTGTTGCTGATTATTTAATACTACACAAATTGGTTTAAGTATTTATTTACTAACTAAATAATAACAGAATAAACATGCACACTTACGAGACAAAAGTCCCTAGTGGACTGACAAGATATGACCACTTGTTACATCATAGATGGGAAGGGCGGAAAAAGTGTCAAAAGAGACACTTATCGTACATTTGTAAACTATGCTCACAGTAACCATTTACTTTGCACACGAACCACCGGCCGTTTTGGAATAAGAAGTAATGAATGTATTTACGTGTGGATGTCTTTGTTCGTCGTATATCTCTGTTGAAACCAATCAATTCTTCTATAGGAAGGGGTCAATTGGTGTAAGGCTCTGGTTGTCCACCAGAGGTCACAATGTCCTTCTTAGTTGTCCTGGCTGTTTCCTCAGAGCAGCTGCTTAGATGCACCAATGCACCAATTGTCTAAGATGTGATTTTCTTCTTCACACCTCGTGTCTTTAGTCAGAGTTTGAAGAACTTTGCACACGCAACTGCAGACTGGCGGAAACCTCACCTACCAGACCAGGGTATCTTCTTCACCTCGTGTTGGTTCAACGTTCCACGCTTTTCTGGTCTGGTAGGGGTGGTTATCTCCTCAGAGTTTCCAACCATTTCAACGTGTGGACCACGGTCTCACGTCTTCTGGAATGATATGTTAATTCATACCCAGTCCTTTTAAGCACTCTGGTCGAAAAAGGCGGTTCCATCATGCTGACAAGCTCTCTGACCTCATTCGGGGCATGGCTAGTTACTGTGCAAAGTTTAATAAAAAACTATGATCTCATTAGAGAACTAAAATCACATTCCTATCTTAACAAAAATTGTTTCAACCTTTTGCATATTGTCTACACCACGTATTGGATGGAATCTTGACATAAACAGTGCGTACACTTTCCAAGTTACAGTATTTTCGTTATACAGTTTTTAATGGCATCACAAAATAGACATGTTCCATAGACCACTTCCCACATTTGGATGTTAGAAATATTGTTCCAGTGTTCACTTTTGGACGTTAGAGATTTTTGGTGGCAAAATGTCTCTGTAACAAAGCACATTCCAATCTTGATACCAAAGAGCAAGAGCGGGTTCTCTGCTGCATAACATTTACGATTGGCGTGAGGTGTCATACATGCAGTGTGTGTGCATACATATAGTGCATTCGGAAAGTATTCAGACCCCTTGACTTTTTCCACATTTTGTTACGTTAGACTTATTTTAAAATTGATTACACACACACGGCCAGCTCTAGGAAGAGTCTTGGTGGTTCCAAACTTCTTCCATTTAAAAATGATGGAGGCCACTGTTCTTGGGGACCTTCAATGCTGCAGACAATTCCTTTGATCTCATGGCTTGGTTTTTGCTCTGACATGCACTGTCAACTTATATAGACAGGTGTGTGCCTTTACAAATCAAGGAAACATCTCAAGGATGATCAATTGAAACAGGATGCACCTGAGCTCAATTTCGAGTCTCATAGCAAAGGGTCTGAATACTTATGTAAATAAGGTATTTATTTTTTTAAATATTTTTCGCTTTGTCATTATGGGGTATTGTGTGTAGATTGAGGATATTTTTTTTTTTAAATCAATTTTTGAATATCTATCTATATACCCCCCCAAACAGTTAAGTAAAAATATGTGTACCATTACACTCCTAGTAATAACTGTGATTAATTTTACCCTAGGATCCAGGAGCTGCAGCAGGACATAACCAAACTGAAATTAGACCTTGAAAGAGCTCAGGGCGGTATCAAACACCTGCACATACAGGTTGAAGAGCGAGACAAAGAGATTGAGCGTCTTAGTCGAGCACTTGATGGAGGGCGTCCTTATGATGTCATCTCCCTAGAGGCTCAGACCATCAGCAATGAGAAACTGATTGCCCACCTTAACCTGCAGGTATGAATCGAACCCTGACACCCTTCACGCAATGGGTATTACCCACACAACCTACCCTCAAACTGAAACTGACCACAAATAACTTGTATCTGTCGACACCAACAACCATCAACCCAGGCTTGCCAAGTCCTTTGAGCACTTACCACACATTGACCTCTCGGTGTCGTGTTCCCAGATCGAGTACCTGCAGGAGACTAACAGGACTCTGGAGCAGAAGGTTCAGGGGCTGCAGCAGAGGAAGCAAGATGCCTCCACCGAGGTGGCGGACCTCAGTGCCAAGAACCAGGAGCTGTGTCAGGAGCTCACCCACATAGACCACCTGGCCAAGCAGCTGGAGAAGGACAAGGACCTGGTGATGGAGACTGCTGACCTGGAACTACAGGAGGCCAAGGTGAGAAAGGAGGGGGGAGGGAAGGAGGGAGATGATAAATGGGAACAGGAGGAGTACTGTATACAGACAGGCAGAGGGTTCAATATGAGGGAAATGTTTTTGATAAATAAATCTGTTTTTCTCCTCAGAAAGAAATCCAAAAGCAACACCGCGCCTTGGAGGACTTGGAAGATGTAATCACAAAGTTAAGAAGAGTATGACTTTTTATTTATTGGGCTTATAAAGACTTGTAGCCTACATGTTCCTGTTAAAACGTAACGTCTCAATGACTAGAGAATGTCTATCTGTTACAGTACCACATCAGATAGTTGTTAAAGGGCAACTTGAATCTGGGCAGCATTTTACTCACAATATCATAGTTGTATCTGACTCGTCTGACTGGATGTTTTAGGACCATGCTGAGGGAGACTACGAGAAGGACCGTCTGAGGGACCAGCTGGAGGAGCTCAGGGAGCAGAATGAGAAGATGGAGGGACTGATGAACTTCCTGGAGGAAGAGAAGAGGCGGCTTCAGGACAAACTAGAGAAAATGACTGATGCTGGTGAGTAGCAGTGTTTTTCTCCTGTCTTCACTGGAACGTTGGGACTCAAATGTCTCTCATTGATTATAGTTGGCCTAAGCCTAACTGACTCTGGTTGCTGTCCCTAGATAAAGAGCTGGTGCTTGAGCTGGAGAGCATGAGGTCTAAACATGGTGTGTGTGGGAAGGACCGCTCCCCATCTCGCCTGGATGCATTTGTCAGGAGCCTGGAAGAGGAGCGGGACTATTACCGACAGGAGGCTGAGCGCTACCGCAGGGCCAGGGGACCAGGCATCATGGACCACACCCCCACCCGCAGCAGCCCAGGCAGGGGCAGGAGCCCCAGGGGGAGAACAGGCTGGCATGGCACGGTGAGAGAGACAGCCAGTATACTAATACAAAAAATGCATAGTTATGTTCTCATTTACTGTATATACATAAACTCATGGTACTAGTAAGCCTCTTATATCATTATTTTGTTTGCATGTATGGTAAGTGATTTATATTTGTGTGTTATTTTAGGGGGAAAATGTTGATTTGGAGCTCTCCAGGACAGTGAAGGAGAGAGATGAGATCCAGGCTGTACTGCTGGGTTTTGAGAGACACATGGAGGACATCCAAACCAACGTCAAGGCCCTTACTGCTGAGAGGGACCAGCTTAGTTTACAGTGCAAAAAGGTGAGACGGGCCAGTCCAGGACATGGCATATCAAATGGAAAGACTGTTTCAGTGTAGTACCAAACATTGAATGTCTAAACATACCTATCCAATTCAGGTGTCAAATACACATCTTGTACCCTCTTCCGTTGGATCAGTATTTGAAAGCCCCTGTCTATGACGGGGGCGCTCAAGTACTACTACTGTCCGGTCACACAAAGTTCCTAGACGGAAAAGGTCAGGATGGATATTGTCATATAATAATATTTATCGCCGTAGTAACAAACCCCAACCTCGCGACCCCAAACTGTTCACACCCCTCTTGTTGGCGGAGAGAATTTTGTTTTAAAGCTCATTTCCTGCAAATCTACATTACATTTTTTTTTATACCCCTTTTTCTCCCCAATTTCGTGGTATCCAATTGGTAGTTACAGTCTTGTCTCATCGCTGCAACTCCCGTACGGACTCGGGCGAAGCGAAGGTCGAGAGCCGTGCGTCCCCCGAAACACAGCCCAACCAAGTCACGCTGCTTCTTGACACAATGCCCACTTAACCCGGAAGCCAGCCGCACCAATGTGCCGGAGGAAACATCGTACACCTGGCAACCGTGTCAGCGTGTACTGCGCCCGGCCCACCACTGGAGTTGCTAGTGCGCGATGGGACAAGGACATCCCTGCCAGCCAAACCCTCCTCTAACCCGGACGAAGCTGTGCCAATTGTGCGCCACCCCTTGGCTCTCCCGGTCGTGACAGAACCTGGACTCAAACCCAGAATCTTTAGTGGCACAGCTAGCACTGTGATGCAGTGCCTTAGACCACTGCGCCACTCGGGAGGCCCCAAAATCTACACATTTTGAATGGGTCGGAGAGATAATGTTGCTGGTCTATGACATTGTGTATATCTATTAGAGGTCGACCCATTATGATTTTTCAACACCAATACCGATTTAATCTTTTTTTATATATATATATATATATATATATATATATATATATAATTTTTAATTTTTTTTATTATATATATTTTTTTATATATTTGTAATAATGACAATTACAACAATACTGAGTGAACAATGAACACTTTTATTTTAACTTAATATAATACATAAATAAAATCTACTTAGTCTCTAAGTAATGAAACCTGTTCAATCTGGTTTAAATAATGCAAAAACCGTGTTGGAGAAGAAAGTAAAAGTGCAATATGTGCCATGTAAAAAAGCTAACGTTTAAGTTCCTTGCCCAGAACATGAGAACATATTGTTGGTTCGACATTTTGAACATTGAGATATTAAATAAATGATAAGCATAGAATCAAAGGAGAAAGTTAAGGGTTCTCTGTAGAAAGCCAGAAGGCTTTGGAATGTGTTTGATGGAGGAGAGGAGAGCGATGTGTTGATATAGGAAAGACAGATGGATATCTGTGGATTAGATGAAGGAGGGGGGAGGTTAGTTGCCCTTAAGGGAGTAATAAAGGTTTGGCATCCTGTTACCCTTTGAACTATGTTCCTGTTAAACCATAAGAAGGATTGGAGAGAAGGAGTGTCATAAGTGGGATATACAGTGAGGGGAAAAAGGTATTTGATCCCCTGCTGATTTTGTCTGTTTGCCCACTGACAAAGAAATGATCAGTCTAATTTTAATGGTAGGTTTATTTGAACAGTGAGAGACAGAATAACAACAAAAAAATCCAGAAACACGCATGTGAAAAATCTTATGAATGGAATTGCATTTTAATGAGGGAAATAAGTATTTGACCCCTCTGCAAAACATGACTTAGTACTTGGTGGCAAAACCCTTGTTGGCAATCACAGAGGTCAGACGTTTCTTGTAGTTGGCCACCAGGTTTGCACACATCTCAGGAGGGATTTTGTCCCACTCCTCTTTGCAGATCTTCTCCAAGTCATTAAGGTTTCGAGGCTGATGTTTGGCAACTCGAACCTTCAGCTCCCTCCACAGATTTTCTATGGGATTAAGGTCTGGAGACTGGCTAGGCCACACCAGGACCTTAATGTGCTTCTTCTTGAGCCACTCCTTTGTTGCCTTGGCTGTGTGTTTTGGGTCATTGTCATGCTGGAATACCCATCCACGACCCATTTTCAATGCCCTGGCTGAGGGAAGGAGGTTCTCACCCAAGATTTGACGGTACATGGCCCCACTTCACAGAATAGATGGCATCATGAGGAAGGACAATTATGTGGATATATTGAAGCAACATCTCAAGACAACAGTCAGGAAGTTGAAGCTTAGTCGCAAATGGGTCTTCCAAATGGACAATGACCCCAAGCATACTTCCAAAGTTGTGGCAAAACAGCTTAAGGACAACACAGTCAAGGTATTGGAGTGGCCATCACAAAGCCCTGACCTCAATCCTATAGAAAATTTGTGGGCAGAACTGAAAAAGTGTGTGCGAGCAAGGAGGCCTACAAACCTGACTTGTGGGAGGCTACCCAATACGTTTGACCCAAGTTTAAATTGTTTAAGGCAATGCTACCAAATACTAATTGAGTGGATGTAAACTTCTGACCCACTGGGAATGTGATGAAAGAAATAAAAGCTGAAAAATCATTCTCTCTACAATTATTCTGACATTTCACATTCTTAAAATAAAGTGGTGATCCTATCTGACCTAAGACAGGGAATTTCTACTAGGATTAAATGTCAGGAATTGGGAAAAACTGAGTTTTAATGTATTTGGCTAAGGTGTATGTAAACTTCCGACTTCAACTACATTTGTGCAACGATTGTGCTTTTTTCGCGTATGAGCTTTTGTTAAATCATCACCCATTCGGCGAAGTTGAAGTAGGCTGTGATTCGATGATAAATGAACGGGCACCGCATTGATTATATGCAACGCAGGACACGCTAGTTAACCTAGTAATATCATCAACCATGTGTTATTAACTAGTGATTATGTGAAGATTGATTGTTTTTTTTTATAAGATAATGCTAGCTAGAAACTTACCTTGGCTCCTTGCAGCCACGAGGTCCTTTTGACGCTGTACTCACGTAACAGGTGGTCAGCCTGCCACGTAGTTCCCTCGTTGATTGCATTGTAAGCGGCCATAATCGGCGTCAGAAAGGCCGATTACCGATTGTTATGAAAACTTGAAATCGGCCCTAATTAATCGGCCGACCTCTAATATCTATGTCTATACTGTAGGTTCAGGAGGAGCTGAGGCGGGCCCGTATAGGATCCGAGCTGTCCACAGAGGTTCTGAGGCTGAAGGAGGAGAGGGAGCAGGCTGATGCTGACCTACAAAGGATCACCTCCGAGAGGGACACACTCAGAGAGAGACTAAAAGTTGCCCAGACCTGTGCTCTCACAGACCGAGAGGAAGAGGAGCGGAGGATCCTGAACCTGGAAAACACCATCAAGACTGTGAGACTGATCAACTTCTCACCAAATCAAAGCCAAATGATCCTGTCTTAGTTGATCATATCACTTTTTGTAGAAAGAACACCTTACAAAGATTTTACAACCACTGTGTACTGCGCTATCAATCATGTCTTCCTCTGCCATTATTACCACCTCAGCTGATCTTGTATGCATGATGTACCAGGAGTAGTGTGTTATGGTGTGTGTTTTTGGTCCCCAGTTGGAGAGGGAGCGTCTGGACCTGCGGTCTCAGGTGTCAGTTCTGAAGGAGGGCAGGGTGGCTATAGAAGAGGAGCTGAAGGCTCGCTCCACTGCCTTGGTCCACACTGCAGAGGAGACGGCCCAGCAGAGAGCTGAGTCCAGCGCACTACGGTACTGTCTGTCGGTGTCCGTCTGTCTTTCTTTGTATGGATGTGATGTCATTTATGTAATGTAGTGATGGGAAATGGCTAATTCCCGCTCTATGTTCAGGCTGTTGCAGGAGCAAATGGAACAGTCTCTGTTTGACACACAACACAGGCTCTCTGTGAAGACCAACGAGCTCCACGCTGCCCACCAGCAGATGGAGAAACTGGAGGAGAAAATAGGTGAGGGGTTTGTGTAATGAAGGGGTTAGACCTGGATATCTTACACACTGTTTCCTTTTGTTTATTCTGATGTTTTTTTTTTAGTTTTTTTTAAATAATAAATAATTCCAGATAAAAAAACATGAGCTGGCGCACACCCAGAAAAAAGTTTGTGTGGAGGTGCTGCCTAACGGCAAATAAACTATACACTATAAAAATAAAGTCGGACACTACATATATACTCTCCCAACAGTTTAATGGGTATTTACCAACGTTTCGGCATCACTGTGCCTTCCTCAGGGTAATGGCATAAATATTTGAACCAGGTTATATAGACAAACAGTGCAATTAGTGTAATCAATGACAGTGGTGAGGGGTGTGTCATATTGATAAAGTTAATTACAATGAATTAGTGACACTGTTAAAAAAGATTATATAGTATATGGCTTATTAAATATAATATTCTATTGTTATCATAGAAACATAATGGAATATTGTACATCATATTGGCATTAACATACATTGTTTCATTCAATTTCACATAATTTTGTATTCCATTTTTTAAATATTTATGACATTACCCTGAGGAAGGCACAGTGATGCCGAAACGTTGGTAAATACCCATTAAACTGTTGGGAGAGTATATATGTAGTGTCCGACTTTCTTTATTTTGATAGTGTATATTATAAATAATTCCATCAGCTGAGCTGAGTCGCCATGGCTCCACCCAGAGAGACGGAGTTACTGTGCTCCAGAAGACTGTCTCTGCTCTGGACAGAGAGAAGGATGCTCTGCAGGATGACGTGGACCAGAAGACTGAGAGCCTGGCCCTGCTGCAGGACGAGCTGTTCAGGAAGGTAGGGCACTAGATACCAGTGACTGGCCTGTACATGTTAGAGGGACTATAACTATAGGAGTAGGCAGTCCTGCAGAGAGTGAGCACTGTTCTGTCTCTCATTCTGCAGGAGAAGACACTGGAGGAAGTTAGACTTACTGTTCAAGACATGGAGAACTCCCTAGAGTAAGTGTACTCTTCTTGTGTGTTTTGAGTTGTCTGTTCGTGCATTTGTGTAAGAGGCATGTCTACCGAACGTGTGTGTGTGTGTGTGTGTGTGTGTGTCGCGAGCGAGTGGATCAGTGATATTGTGTTGTACCTGCAGTCAGCTGAAGGGGGCACTGAGCAGCCGTGAGCGGGAGATAGCCAGTCTACGCAGACAACTTGACTCTGCCCAGGAGGAGCTGTCTGGAGTGGGGAGAGACCGAGAGATCGCCCTGCGAGAGAACCGGAGACTACAGGATGACCTAGCCACTATGACCAGGGAGAACCAGGTACAGAGCACAGTTGGATAACAGAGCTTTTGTGAACAGAACAAAATTCTGTCACCCACAATAGATGTATCTAACTTGGGGGCACATTTACCCTACAAGTTCTTTATTTAATTGGGATGCAAACATTTCATACATACTCTGTTTTCATGGGTCTCATTTGCACGTGTTGTGTGTCCAGGCTGTGCATGCCGAGATGGAAGAGGCCTTCCATGAGAAAGACGAGCTGAAGATGAGAGTTCACTCCTACATCTCAGAAGTGGCCAGGATAGAGAATATAATGCTTGCAAAGGTAAGCGGTAAACATCTAGTATATTCACACTAGATGTTTCCCTCAAAGGTATTGTATTCTAGTGTAGATATTACAATTGATTATTATGTATCTACTGGAATTGATCATGTCTGTTTTCCAGTGTTTAGCCAAGTACACATCCTTCAGTTGCTATGGAGTCCTTCCAATAGTTTTTAACTGATTTTAAATAATGTTGACTTCCAGGAGCAGGAGAACAGGGAGATGCTGGAGCGGTTCCGGATGGCCCATGGGGAGTCAGAGGACCGGGAGCTGAAGCTGCAGCACGCTGAGGGCCTTAACAACTCCATCCGCCTGGAGCTGCTCTCCTCAGACACGGAGAGACGACACCTCAGAGAGACTGTGGGACATCAGGAGCGAGAGATCCAGGAGGTGAGACGGGGAGAATGTGGGTGTAGAAAAATGCTGTAGATAAAGCTTAAAATAGGTAGAGTTTGAGTTTTGTTTTAAATGTCCACTAGCTTATGTTGTCTGTTCTTGCCTACCTCTACCCAATATCTACTATACTGAATTCACTTGCATTGTTGCAATTGGTGATGAGGATCCCTGTTCTGTCCCCACCTTATAGCACATGAATGCCCTGCAGGCGTACGAGGCCCAGGTGTCGTCCCTGGCCCGGGGCATGTCCCGGCTGGAGGAGGAGCTGCAGGTGGCCCGGGGGGAGAAGACTGTCCTGCTGTCTGACCTGGCCTCTGTCAGGGAGCTCTGTGTCAAACTGGACTCAAGCAAAGAGCTCAGCACCTGCCAGCTCACCTCCAAGAGCATGGAGCTGGAGAGGGTGAGCAGACTGTATCTCAGTCCTCCACCCTTTTCACTTCCCTTCATGAATTTAGCAATGGTGGAAACGTACACCTGTGTGTGTGTGTGTATACATACATACATACATACATACATATATCTCTTATCTCTCAGCAAATATGGACTTGGTCTTTTACCAAATAGGGCGATCTTCTGTAGTATACCACCCCTAACTTGTCACAATACAACTGATTGGCTCAAACGCATTAAGAAGGAAAGAAATTCCACAAATTTACTTTTAACAAGGCACGCCTGTTAATTGAAATGATTTCCAGGTGACTACGTCATGAAGCTGGTTGAGAGAATGCCAAGAGTGTGCAAAGCTGTCAACAAAGTGTGGCTACATTGAAGAATCTAAAATATGTTTCAGATTCTTCAAACACTTTTTTGTTTACTACATGATTCCATATGTGTTATTTCATAGTTTTGATGTCTTTAATATTGTTCTACAATGTTGAAAATAGTAAAAATAAGGAACCCTGGAATGAGTAGGTGTGTCCAAACTTTTGACTACACACACACAATGCATGTACCAATAAGTTGCGATACAGGCCTTGCTAAATACAGGAACCCTAGCTATAAGTAAATGATGTGCCCTGTCTGTGTAGTGTCGACTCTGCCCTTCATTATGTCTGTCTATGAGCTTGTGCTGCTCTCGTAGGTGACAGGAGAGCTGGAGGACTTGCGCTCGGAGGCAGAGCTGCTGAAGAAGCAGCTGGCCAGTGAGAGGCTGACTGTCCGTAACCTGGAGACACTTCTCTCCTCCAATCGGCAGAAGGAGTTCCACACGCATTTGAGCGCCAGCGAGAGGGAGTCGGAGCTGAAGGTTCTGCGGGACAGACTCGCCCTAGCTGACAGCAAAACGTAAGAGAAGGTCCTAAAGAATCCTCGAGCCAATGAATGTACTTCTCCACAGACCCACTGATTACACACAATCTTGAGTCTTACTGATTTAATAAAGATAAGTAACAGCGTGTGTATTGTGTGTGCAGGGCAGGGCATGCCAGGGAGGTTTCACTACTCCGAGGGAAAGTCTCTCAGCTGCAGACAGAGATGGACGTGCTGAAGAGACAGCTGACCACTGAGCGCTTTGAGCGGTGAGCTGAATGACTCTATGTGCCCAGTTTATCAGTCACCTACCTCAATAATCCAAATTGTTGTTTGTATGTAATTGAAAAGGCTGAGGGCTACTATCTGTCCCTCATGCCCTTGTTGTCTCTCTACCTCAGTGAGAGGGCTGTGCAGGAGATGCGCAGGCAAGGTATGTCTTTCTCCTCACTGCGGAGCTCCTCCCCCCCTGAGCAGATCTCTGAGTCCCCGTCCCCCCTCCCCGGAACGTTCCATCCTGCGAACTCCAGAGCGCTCCACAGACCGGTCACCAGAGAAGTGAGTTACACTCACAATACTACGTACGTGCTTGCACAGACACACACACACACACACACACACACACACACACACACACACATATATCGCACCACTTCCTACTTTTATATCCATTCTGCAATCTCTGCAATACTCTAGCATCTATAAAACAGAGACTTTATAGATCACACTCATTGTATTCAAGCCTGTAATTAATGACTTCCCTTTTCCTCCACAGAATTGTGAGCTTTAAGGAGTAGACACACCAGACAGGGAAATGAAGGAGCTGGAGTGAGTGCGTGAGAAGCCTGTAAGGGTATCAGTTTGGACGCATCACACAAACTATTCACACACAACTTAGCAACTCTTGTGTGTCCAACAAAAATGCTTCTAATGGTGTAAAATGCCAGAGTCCTCCTTCCCTATGAAGGATGCAATAACTTGGATCAAAGTTGAAATCATGCCGTCCTCTCACCAAAGATAATTCCAGTGCCAATTGTTTGAAGAATTTGATTGTCTATATTATGTTTCTCCATGGAAAAAAAGACTGATTGAGCTACTAATAGTATTGTCAAATTGAAGTGTACCTTGGAGGTACTGTACATTTCTGCTTGTACTTGGGAGATCCAAAAGGTGATTGGACTGAGATTTGGTTATTAGGACTTGGTTATTAGACCACTGATAGGAGAATTAGTTCAGCATTGTGTTCTGTGGTATTTTTACATGTTTAATGTTACATATTATTTCCATTATGCCTAAATTAATAACTTATTCCTTCAAATAAAGTTTTGTACAAAACAAATTCACTGCACTCATCTGTACCTAACATCAGAGACAACACAACAGCCTTTAAATTACCCATAAGAAATTCCCATAAGTGTACAGGAAAATGTATTTACAAAATATAAATACACATGTGTTATTGGTGCTTTAATACTTTGTTGGGTCAATGTATGGTTGAAGCCCAGATTAAGTGCACAGTAATTCGAGCAATTGGACGGTAACAGTTTAATTTCTTAATTGATTTGATTCAGTAACCTATCTCCTTTCCTTCTAAAATACAATTCCTTTCGAGTTTTAGTGGTTGTATGCATATACTCAAACACATAATTCATATTTCCCAATGCTGTAACGTCTAATGTAAAAAGTAACATATCAAAATACTGCTTGTTCCCTCAGAATAAAATAAAAAAAAAAGACATGGCAAATGTGTAACAAGATGCTGTAGAAAAATAATAATTTCCAAGTATAAAATACCATCTTGCAGTTAATGTCTGCAGTACTCAGTGGTTGTGTTGGGGAGAGGGTAAGTAAACAGGGAAAAGTCTAGAATGTACTTGGGCAGGAGTTCCCCTGAGAAGCTTCTGAGGCAGACTGCATAGGTAATAGTGCAGCGTCTCCTTGGTGACAGGCTTGTACCACGTCTGTCGCTCAGGGAAGTGGACGTGTGGAGGTGCACTAATACGCTGTAGAACATAGTCCGCATCACTCTCCAGATGCTCATAGGAGCCAATGAAGTCATAGGATACGGCACATGGCTGACACAGGTTGTAGATGGGCATCCAGTGCTCATTCATGCGGTCCACATCCTCATCCAGCAGATAGCGCACAAACTCAGCAAAAGTCACATCATCCCCAGCCACTGCTGTATCCTTGGCATGGCCCTTTCTGTAGCGCCTGATGATCTCGGCACCGTACTTCTCTTGGTAGGCCTTGATCTCTCCGAACTTGTTCCTGTAAGCGGAGAGAAGGCGCTCCATAGGTTCCCTGACAAACATGAACTTGAAGTAGTGTTTCAGCCTGTAGCGGATCTCCTCGGGCTTCAGGGAGGACAGGAAGAGCAGGTCACTCTTGTGGTTCATCTTGATGTTGACGTCCACGTTCTCTAGAGCCCCACTTAGGACCTTCAGAACCCTCTTCCAGTTGGAGCAGGCCACCTTGGGGACGTAGCAATAGAGGAAGCGGTGTTCGTCGTTCACCAGGATGTGCTGCAGTAGGGTTTTCCTCTGCAGGGGGCTCAGGGACCACACACTGTGAGGCATGTTCTTCTGACCACACATGGTCCGGATGGTGCGGTTACGGATCTCCTGGAGAATCTGAATTAGGTTTGGGGGAGATGTAAAAGAAAAAACATTACAACTAAACTCAGCAAAAAAAGAAATGACCCTGTCTTTCAAAGATAATTCATAAAAATCCAAATAACTTCACAGATCTTGTTCAATGAACCATAAACAATGAATGAACATGCACCTGTGGAACGGTCGTTAAGACACTAACAGCTTACAGGCAATTAAGGTAACAGTTATGAAAACTTAGGACACTAAAGAGGCCTTTCTACTGACTCTGAAAAACACTAAAAGAAAGATGCCCAGGGTCCCTGCTCATCTGCGTGAACGTGCCTTAGGCATGCTGCAAGGAGGCATGAAGACTGCAGATGTCCGTACTGTGAGACACCTAAGACAGCGCTACAGGGAGACAGGACGGTACATCCGAACATCACACCTGCGGGACAGGTACAGGATGCCAACAACAACTGCCCGAGTTACACCAGGAACACACAATCGCTCCATCAGTGCTCAGACTGTCCGCATTAGGCTGAAAGAGGCTGGACTGAGGGCTTGTAGGCGACATCACCGGCAACAACGTCGCCTATGGGCACAAACCCACCGTTGCTGGACCAGACAGGACTGGCAGAAAGTGCTCTTCTCTGACTAGTCGAGGTTTTGTCTAACCAGGGGTGATGGTCGGATTCTTGTTTATCGTCGAAGGAATGAGCGTTACACCGAGGCCTGTACTCTGGAGCGGGATCGATTTGGAGGTGGAGGGTCCGTCCGTCATGGTCTGGGGGCGGTGTGTCACAGCATCATCGGACTGAGCTTGTTGTCATTGCAGGCAATCTCAACGCTGTGTGTTACAGGGTAGACATCTTCCCTCATGTGGTACCCTTCCTGCAGGCTCATCCTGACATGACCCTCCAGCACGCCAATGCCACCAGCCATACTGCTCGTTCTGTGCGTGATTTCCTGCAAGACAGGAATTTCAGTGTTCTGCCATGGCCAGCGAAGAGCCCGGATCTCAATCCCATTGAGCACTTCTGGGACCTGTTGGACCGGAGGGTGAGGGCTAGGGCCATTCCCCCCAGAAATGTCCGGGAACTTGCCGATGCCTTGGTGGAAGAGCAGGGTAACATCTCACAGCAAGAACTGGCAAAATCTGGTGCAGTCCATTAGGAGCACTGCAGTACTTAACGCAGCTGGTGGCCACACCAGATACTGACTGTTACTTTTGATTTTGACCCCCCCCCTTGTTCAGAGACACATTATTCAATTTCTGTTAGTCACATGTCTGTGGAACTTGTTCAGTTTGTCTCAGTTGTTGAATCTTGTTACCTTCATACAAATATTTACACGTTAAGTTTGCTGAAAATAAACGCAGTTGACAGTGAGGTTTCTTTTCTTTTGTTGCTGAGTTTGTAAGACTTGTAAGATAATAATACAATGTCAATCTAATACCTACGCGACATCTTATGATAAGCATTCTGTCAGCGTGGACCACTAAGAAATTGTAAATGATGTAGCAAATGCATCCCATGAAATGTTCATGGCAAATGGCACTTGATTTCTATTAACTATCTGTAGTGCTCAAGCAAGGCCTAACATTTCATGACGAGATGGCATCATGTACTTTTATATAAATAAAATGACTTTGAAGTTATAGCCTACATTATTTGTTTACACAAAGTATCCTGTGACAACAAAAACATGAATGGAGTAATAATAAGCCCTTTAGTTATTTGGTTATGAATACATTTGTAGGCCTAAGGTATTTTTAAAATCACATTCTTCCAAAACATATCCAGCCAAATCAAGTGGTGGGCTACTGGGAATCTACAGACTGTGGCTTCAGTTTACCTGGGATTCTGCGTCCACAGCTGGAACAAGATTTCGGGCTTGTCTGAGGTAGCCTGACCTCTTGCTGTATCCCCGAGGTGGTGGTGTCTCCATACTATTCAGCATTCCTTTCTCTATCATGAGCAGAAGGCCCCCGGACGCCACGATCACAGCGAACGTCAGCACCGATGGCAAGACAGCAGAGCTGCGGCGTAAAGAGCCGGAGTTCACAGTTTTTCTGAAGTTTATCACGGACCCGCTCCTGGCCCCTCCAGACTTTTTCAGTCCGAAGTCTTGGTTTCGTGAAGGCATCATCGATCTCTGAATGATGTCCGTTGGATATGTGATATGTTGTTTTTATGAAGATAAAAAAAAAGTGTGTAAACTACCACGTACACATAATATCGTCTTCTCAATAGGCTGCTACTACCAAAAATACTCCTGTTCCTGAAAAAAAGAAGAAAGCGTCAGAGGGCATTGTGGGAGCTGTAGTTGTGTGGAGTATATTTTGTCACGCTGGGTCTGGAAGGGATCAGGGAAGGACTTTACGAATCCTATGCCGACTCCTGCTGGAAGACCAGCCTATCTACAGTTGCAACCAGCTGTTTTCAGTTTCTGACTGCATTATGAATGTCTGTCTTTCCAGCAGCAGTTTTGCACATTGATCTGATAAAGAAGTAACATTTTTGTATTTTACTTTAGGCCTATTTTTTAGGGTGGTGCTAAATCATTGGAATAGTCTCCAACTATGGAGGCCTTTATGCTTCATGACTTGTTGAAGCACCCACTCATTGGTCATTTTGCAAGGGCTAGCTCAAGATGCACAAATAAGTCAGTCATGCCAGTCTTGCCCCACAGCCAACGAACAATAACGGTGGCAATACGTATGTCCCCCATATATGAATTCAGAGAGAGAGAGCGCATTATCGTCACATCTAATTTTAGCCCAATATTTGAGATCCATTGCACTGCGGCTTATTGAATTTAGATTTTCTATACTAATATACGAATCATTTTCAGACAGAATGTGATAGGCCACTTCCCTGTGACAGACCGTGAAGACTGTCAATGACAAACAAGCACCTCCACTCCGAATCAAGCCAAAGACATACACTATGCCTAGACATTATTTATACTAGATCAATAGCCAACGCTATTGTGTGAACATATACTATATAGGCGTAGGCTAGGCAACGATGTTTAACTAACAGGAGAGTGGCATCGTAGCCTAGAGGAAGGAGATCGCTTGTGGACGTTGGGTGATTTTTGTGCCAAGCGCAGCCTCCGTCTGCCACACCCTCACGTGCGTGCAACTGTGCGGGACTCTGTCTCTCGTCAGAGCCGTCTGTACGCTTGGCCATGCGTGCTTGTCTGTCGCGAGCACCCGCCGCATCAGCAACACAAAGAGTGTCGAAGAGCTGTAGATTGGAGATACAAGGCGCCACCGATAACTTCAAGGCCGATTTGCGGGGAAACAAGATCACTTATAAGGTGGTGGAGCTTGTTCTTTATTCTGGCATATTTTCTTTGTCATAAATGGTGTCTTTATTTTCAATAGGCTGCTGACCTTGTCACAGCCTCTCCGTTTTCATTGACCTGCTGACGATTGCTCCATCCTTCACAGATGTGTTTGTGCGCTGGAAATTGACAATGTTGTTTTATTTAATTATAAATGCGTGAACCTATTTGGCATGGCTCGAATTGCGGCGATAGTTGGCTATTTGTCATTTTCATTATCATATTTTCAATGATTGCATCAATTGGATGTTTACCCTACAGCTTTCGTTTGTTGGCTACTGTCTCAATATGCATATTTGTGAAAACATATTACATAAAAGATAGATGCTTTGTGCTCTATATCATGCTTACGTGCGCCTTCTTATAGCAATGTATATATAACCAAGAATGCAGCGCCTCTGTTATAGTGTAAATCTTTACTATGTTGCCGACCCCCCACGCTCTCTTGGGTCCATCCCTGCATCACTTCCATGACGTAGGGCCTACCTGTGACATATCTTATTTTGCCATGGACCCGAGAGATGCCATTATGCATTTCACGCACTATTGTTTCGATCCTTATCCCCATATATTAGATGGAATGTGTAAAACAGAAATCATTGTCTCAAACGTTGTAACATCGGATCTGCGGTGTTTCAGCCAATGATTTTGGCCTCGTTCTTCAATGCAGCATTTACCGTTATAAATTGCAATTTTCCTTAGATTTTAGTCCATGAATTTAGCCAGAAATTGATATTCAGGTTTCTTATCTGTAGTAAAGATACAGTTGGCTGATGCTGAGTTGTCTACATAACAGTTATGGTTGGCTTCTTTCTTGTATCTCATTAGCTTACTCATTGCAGAATGAGCAGTAAGAAGATCCAGTAAAGCCCCATGCCTTGATGTGTAGACTTTTAACTGCCCAGCCTTGTTTGTCTCCTAGATGGAGAGCATTGTTGACATTAGGCCTCTGAGAGGGTTACATCTCTCATAGCCCATACATCTAACCCTAAATGAGCTCTGAGTGCCTACTTCCATGTCTTAAATGAGACCAAAGTGCTCTGGCAAAAATAATTATATCCCTGCTCAAAGTCTATGGATGTATATGGTTGGGTAGGTGATAAGTGGGCACATAGACAGATGGATGCTCCTCCCCTACTGTAGCACTGAATGTTTGGAGTCATCAAAATGAGTTGCTGCATTTTGTAGCCCTGTAGTCTGTACTGTACCCTTTGCAGTGCGAACTAGAGAAACAATTTCCCAAAGCGTCACTTTCACTGTCAATAATTCATTGGGCAGGGGATATGTTTTTTTTTATTTTTAGAAAGAACATAAAATACTGCATTGGTATTTGGTACCTTGCCAAGGTGTAAGGTCCTCCGCTTTTGACAAGTGTTTGCGGTTTCTCAGATACAGTAGCTTAGTCAAGTCGTCTCTTGCCATAGACAGAAATCAAACCCGTTGTCAAAACCATACAGTATTGGTATGTTGTTTGTTTATACATTTGGCTTTGCCATATAAACAGTTTGTAATCCCTGTAATCTATGGTGAGAGAGATTACATGTAACAAAAAGTATTGTTGATATACTGTAAGAAATTACAAATGGAAATGTGCTCAAACAGCATCTTATTGGGAGGATGAGGACATGTCTCACAGTGTAATAACATTACTTGATTCCGTCCCAGGTCTGTCCAAATTGTAATTTGGCCCTCTGGTCTGTAAGTACAGAATGATAGTACATTTTCACAGATTTGGTTTCGGCTAAAATGGCAGTCACAGAAAGCATCCTCGAGGGAATTCTCGGAATGAATGAATGGAATGAATTGACATGCATCCTGTTTTCCCAGCGTTGTCGACAAACTACTCTATGAAGGGTTGTTTTTGTCTGCATTCAGCTTCCTCTTCCATAAATGGATCTGAGCCATTCCTATAATAGATTTTAGTCCATTTTCACCATAGTTTTATCCATGAGCCTCTTACCACAACATCCAATCACACTATTCTAACACTGCACAATTCCTGTAGTACCACATAGTTCAATCCATCAGGACATGACATTCCTGAGTTAGAATTGGACAAGTTTTTCATAAAGCGTCATCTGACAGGCCAATCATACTGGAGGAATTTCATTCCGATCAATACAATTTTGCATTCAAATGAAAAGCCACATTTACGATATACGAGCAATGGCTGCTACTGTATGACTGAGAGTCATCGCTGCAGGCTGTTGATCTTGGCCTGTACATCTCCCTGCTCGTATAATGTTAAATGATTTAGACTTATTTCTCCTCACATTTCCCCTGTGTCTGTGTGTGTTTTGTGGGAGTTTCTATTAATAAAGCCAGTCAGAGAGCAGTGAGTCTTTTGATGTGTTATACTGCTGTAATGAAGCCAGCCTCCAGGCTGGTAAAGCCCCATCATTACCATATCCGTATGAGACTGCAGTGTGATAATACTGCCAATGCTCTGAGGGGCTTTATAAGTGACTCATACAGGCCTATTAGGCTGTAACGCGACACCCCATTATGCTGCTGGAGGAGACCCTTCTAACTTTGAAATAATGATGGCTAGTAGTCTGGTAGCCAAATATGATTCTTTTTTTATCTGATGCGATTACTGTACATTATCTCAGATTACAATACAACGTATTTCTCAATAAAACTTGTATAGCTTTAACCTAAAATGACATTTGGATTTTAGTCCAATAAAGCCTGGCCATTTTATGATCATCCAATGATATCTCTTTAGACCTAATGGTTTCTAACCCTCTCAGATTTTTATAATCCTATACAATTGATCTTGTGACTGTTAGAACCCTCTGCCATCGTGATTCCACCAGACTACTCTATGAAGGAGTCCACAAAGACTGCATTCCTCAAGACTGCAAGATGGGTCTCCTGACATTAGGGAAGTGCTCTGAGAGACTGCTATAACATGAGACCCACTGTAGCACACGTACTATAATAGGCACACATACACAGTTACACACGCACATTTGCAGTTCATTCACAGTGATCGGCTTTGTGTGCGTCAGCCAGTTGAAATGATAAAATGCCACTCTGTTCTCCTGCACTGGCCGATCAGGCTAGGAAACAATGTATCACTTTGTGCCTCCTTAGGCTCGCAGCAACTGACACAGCAGGACACCCGGCGTCTCTCCTATCACAGGCCGACAGACCTCCCCTTCCTCACGCCCTTCCCTCAGAGAGACACCTCCTAGCCACTTAAACATGAACGTGTCCACACACAGTCCCACAGAAGGTTCTATATGAATGCAAACATACTGCAGATGCCATGTGCCGACAATCACAACAAATAGCCACTGCGTGTACTTGCAGTCTAACATTTGGAAACAAAACACACTCTCACATGCAAGGGGTACACACACAAACACACTCAAGCGCTCACTGCATCTGCGCAGTGACACCTGACTCCAGGTAATGCCCTAGTTCCACAGTGACAGCAGGCAGGTTGAACGGCCATACGCACACACACCACTCGCATAGAGATACAGTATCTCCGCACACAGACACGATAGCAGCAAGGTAAGACTGCATTCTTACACAGTAACAAACACTATTTCTCTTTAAATATCCATTGTGTCAATTGTAAAGTGCATGTACTGTATGTGTACTACTGGAGCACAATGGTAGAATGATATAATTACTGTTAGCTTGCTCTTGACTCAATTCAACATGTAGCAGGTTGGTGTAATGCTCAACACCCAAAAACATTCAATCATATTTGAATGGAACAGCATTTTACATATCTTCCTGGTAAATGAATAATGCTATACTGTATTCTCCAAGTTCATAGGATGCAAATATGCTTCAGTAGGTAACATTAAAAACAGTTTGCTCATGAAGTGTCGCCCTCACATCACTGTGCCATTGTGAGATGGCCAGTGTGAGGGGAAAAAAGGCCAATTTGTTTAGTTTTTTTGTTATTGCATGGCACAGGATGGAAGCCTATTACCTCACTAGTGGTCAGTAGGGTAAGTGTAAGCCTGTTGGTCATGTGACTGCTGCTTTGTGTATCTCACGCTCTGTCCCACCATCCAACCTTTTCTCCTTTATCTTCTGCTACTGTTCACATCTAGACTTCAATTTAGTCCATCTTCTGTTTGATCCCTTCCCTTTCTATTTTCACTCCAACTCCTGCTGTCGTATTATAGCTGATGTTGTTGCTCTCGGTTTTATAGATGATATATTCTTGCCTATGGTAAGACTTGCAGTATGGTGACAGGGAACATCATCTGGCCATCATATTCCTGTCGATCTCATTGTGATGTCAGCTTGTATGTGTTAGCGAAGCAGTGGTGATAGTTGAGTCTTCCTTGGAGTGAGGAGGGACAAGCCTCTTGTGGTGGTAGATCCCTTTGACGTCTCCTTCGGTTCGGATTTGCCAATACTCTGTTGCCATGGGAACCTGAGGTTGCTAAACTTCAGGTCTTTTTCATCAGAGGATGGAGAGAAGAGAGAGGGAGACAAAGAGAGGGGTGAATGTGACAGTAGCAACACTGTTATAATGCATTGCAGACGTTATTGGCACTCTAGTCAATAACAACCGATATTCTGTAACCAACTAGAGGCCCTGACCTGAATCTATGGATTCTATGTCCTTGTCCTCCACGCCCACCTTGCTATGTAGTACTACTTACTAGGTTTGCTTCCTCATTATAAGGGAAATGTGTAATCCAATTAAAACCTTGCCTTGAGGCTACAGGTATGTGCTAAAGTAAGGGAATTTGGCTCCAACCCTCATCCTCATCCATACCTTCAAATACCTTAGTTGCCCTCCATTTCATACCTGATCGCCATCCTATATTTTTAATAACTACCCCAAAGCTGCTGTTTATCTTTCTGTTTGTATTTGATTTCCCTTTGTTTCTCCCAAAGCCGCAGAGAGAGGAAGCAGCAGCAGCAACGCCGCTGGTCTGGGTAAAACATTGTGCAGAAGGGCAGATCGATGTTCCCTAAGGTTTTTCTGCAGTGGTGCGCAGCCCTGTCAAGTTGTGCCGCTAAAATAGGTAAAGGGTTGCACAGTTCCACCCCGTCTGTCCGCTTCGACAACAAGCTGTTTACGCTGTCAAGCTACGACACTTTAGCCTACCCATTGCGCTATCTATCATGGCACTGAGCTATGGCAGTTAGCTGCTACCTGTCCCACTGTGCTTATGACAATGAGCTGTGCTATGAAGCCATTGCACAGGGCTGTGTCACAGTGGAGTGATGTTGAGCTCTTCAGTGGCTACACAGCAGCTCCACTGCAACACAGCATTGTGATGCTCTGCCACTGTCACACTGTGTTGCAGCTGTACCCTTGTCAAAGGCATCTCTCTCTGCTTCTGCAGAGCACATGGCCGCTCCTCGTGCTTCTCTCATCCCATCTGCAGCTCTGCTCTCAAGTCTGTCTACCACAGCACAGACAGGCGCACGCACTCATATATACACACAGACACCCCGTTGCACTGCCATGCAGACACATGCTCAACATACACTCATATGGTCAGCGCAGCTAAAGCTATTCTACTCACACACCCAAATTATGCTCAGGCACATACAGTGCCTTCAGAAAGTATTCACACCCCTTGACTTTTTCCACATTTTGTTGTGCTACATCTTGAATTTAAAATGTTTTGTCACTGGCCTATACACAATACGCCGTAATGTCAAAGTGGAATTATGTTTTTTGAAATTTGTACAAATTAATAAAAAATGAAAACTGAAATGTGTTGAGTCAATAAGTATTCAACCCCTTTGTTATGGCAAGCATAAATAAGTTCAGGAGTAAAAAAATAAGAAATCTTAACAAGTCACATAATAAGTTGCATGGACTCTGTGTGCAATAATAGTGTTTAACATGATTTTTGAATGACTACCTAATCTCTGTACCCCGCACATACAATTGTCTGTAAGGTCCCTCAGTCGAGCAGTGAATTTCAAACGCAGATTCAACCACAAAGACCAGGGAGATTTTCCAATGCCTCGCAAAGAAGGGCGCCTATTGGTAGATAAAATAAATAAGCAGACATTGAATATCCGTTTGAGCATGGTGAAGTTATTAATTACACTTTGGATGGTGAATCAATACACTGAGTCACTACAAAGATACAAGCGTCCTTCCTAACTTAGTTGCTGGAGAGGAAGGAAATCAAGGATTTCACCATGAGGCCAATAATGACTTTGAAACAGTTACAGAGTTTAATGGCTGTGATAGGAGAAAACTGAGGATGGGTCAGCAACATTTTAGTTTATCCCCAATACTAACCTAAATGACAGTGAAAAGAAGGAAGCCTTTACAGAATTTAAATATTCCAAAACATGCATCCTGTTTGCAACAAGGTACTAAAGTAATACTGCAAATAATGTGGCAAAGCACACAGTGTTATATTTGGGATAAATCCAATACAACACATTATTGAGTACCACCATCCATATTTCCAAGCAAAGTGGTGGCTGCATCATGTTATGGGTATGCTTGTAATCATTAAGGACTGGAGAATTTGTCAGGACAAAAAAAAAACGGAATGGAGTTAAGCACAGGCAAAATCCTAAAGGAAAACCTGGTTCAGTCTGCTTTCCAACAGACACTGGGAGATTAATTCAGCAGGACAATAACCTAAAACACAAGGCCAAATCTACACTGGAGTTGTTTACCAAGAAGACAGTGAATGTAACTGAGTTACAGTTTTGACTTAAATCTACTTGAAAATCTATGGCAAAACTTGAATATGGCTGTCTAGCAATGATCAACAACCAACTTGACAGAGCTTGAAGAATTTTGAAAAGAATAATGGGTAAATGTTGCGTAATTCAGGTGTGGAAAGCTCTTAGAGACTTACCCAGAAAGACACATTATGTAAATGAGATATTTCTGTATTTCATTTTCAATACATTTGCCAAAATGTCTAAACACGTTTTCACATTGTCATTATGGGGTATTCTGTGTAGATGGGTGAGAACAAAAAATATATTCAATACATTTTGAATTCAGGCTGTAACACAACAAAATGTGGAATAAGTCAAGGGGTATGAATACTTTCTGAAGGCACAGTACATCCATACCCACGCACATACTGTACACGTATGCAAACACTCGTACACACTTCCACACCAATTACATGAATACCGGCATGCACTAACACAGTCACTACTCCCTTACAACCAATAACGTACTCTCACGCACATCATTACACACAATATACACATTCCCTCTTATACATCGCCACACATGATTGCTGGCCCTAACTATAGTCAGTCAAGACAAAGAGCCATTCTCGGTGAGACATTTCTGAGAGGCTCTGTCAGACCCGTTCACCCTCAGAAAGGAGAAGCATGTAGCAGAGAGAGTACAGCACGTTGTTGATCCCTCTGGGGATGGGATCACTCTCTTTGTCTATCCCTCCCTCCCTCTCTCTCTCTCTCTCTCTCTCTCTCTCCCTCTTGCTCTCTCTGTCTCTATCCCTCTCGCTACCTCTACCCCCCCCCTCTCTCTCTATGTCTGTCTCTCTATTTCTCCCCGTCTCTTTCTCAGGACTGTCTCACCATGCCAGGCTTCTGGCCCAAGTGGTTAGAATTTTACACACCATGTGTTTCCACTGTACATCTGAAAATCTGTGGCTCAACAACGTGATGGCGTCTAGAGACTGACAGGTGTTGGATGAGAGGTGTTGCAGCCAGAGAGCTATGTGTGTGATGGAGGTGTTGAGGCGATTCTCTGGTGGTTTGTGTTTTGCCAAACATACAAGATCAAACCAGCATCTTTCATGTCGATACATTATGTTTCTTAAATGGTGTCTGTTAGAAGTGGTGGTGGTCTTGGTGGGTGTACCATGTGGTTTTGATCTGAGGGCGCACTGCAGTCATGTGTGACGAGTATTATCCACGTTGTGCTTACGTGGAGGGTCTGTATTCAAATGCAGGTCTGGAGCAACAAAGTGCTTCCCTGCTGGGTTAGCACATTATTCACAGCTGCAGTGAGGCAAGGAGAGGTGGAGGAGAGAGGCAGAGGGAAATAGTACTGTAAGTATCCTGTGATTTTTTTTCAGTTGTGATTATATTGATTTGAAAGGTGCGTTAGGTGTCATTTGAAAGGTGTGTTAGTGTCATTTAATTGCAAAACGTTTTCCATCTATCTTAGGTGTTTGTTTGGCTTTGTAATAGCAGTGATGTTTGTACACAAAATGTGTGTAGCACAGTGGTCTCTGATGGGTTCCCCTTGCCATTAACAAGCTAGTCACCAAGGGACCCTCCGAAAGAGGGGAGAGAGGAGCATAGCCAGATAGAGGAGAGCAAGGGACAAGTGTGCCATTCAAAGTGCGCCCTTTGCGTGAACTCTCATGTTTCTCCCTTCACTCAGTGAGTGCTGCTCTGTCCACAGCATTTTCTCTATTTCTTTCCTGACAAGGGACTCTCACACTAAAGACAACTACAACCCCCATGTTCACTCCCTTTTTCTCTCGCCACAGACCAGGTGTGCCGTTACCATGGCTACGGACGCCAGAGAAACTCATTTAGAGGTAACCGTATCCGAAAGCCCAGGTAAATAGGAAAACAAGAGTGATTTTAAACACAGCCTTAAAGAGACAGGACTTAGACTAGAATGAATGATAACAGCAGGATACAATGAGGCCTTTGTTGGCTTATATTTAGAGCTCTCTTTAAGTGTCTCTTTAAGAAATGCATGGTGTGGTGATGCGGAGTACAGTAACTTATATCAAAAGCTTACATAGGCCTACCTTAGATGTGTGTGATGTGCTAAGGCCTCTTTGTGACCCTGTGTGTTTTCTGCACTATGCTCCTGCTCAAAGAGCTGCTCTTTTATCTCCTATTGATATTTACTATGGTGAACTGATACATTCTGAATTGATTTGAATTGGCAGGACAAAAACAAAAGGGAAGAAAACAACATGAATCAGGACAGCGAGCAGTAAATGGCAGTAGATTATTGATATACGAGCTACAGTAAATAACAAAAATGGATCAATAGGATAGTTTTAGTTGACTATGGTCCAGGCCTTGGTAAATCAATATTCGGCCCACATCTCTCCAGTTTATGCTCGGCTTGAAGCATTTCCTTTCTCCATTCACAAACAGTCTAATGTAATGTTGTAATGTCTAGTTCAAAATGTCAGTATGTGTTGGGAGCAGAATATTAGTAGTAATAGCTTTACTATGTACAAGATGTTTTATGCGGACCATTCATAGACTTAACCCGGGAGTTGGCTAGCTAGAGTAGACGTGTGGAGTGCTGCTGAGTGTTCTACTCTGCAGAAAGCGTGCCCTTTACAGTTTCACGCATGAGTGTGTGAGCATGCCAGAGGCAGTGAGTGCAGTATGGGCCGGCTAGCGAAACAGAGCAGAAGCAGTGCAGGACAGGTCCTGATGCTGGGAGAGCAGAGCAGACCACGCAGTGGGGAAATAGGATATCAGTGCCACAGTACAATTACACTCAGCACTTCCACAGAGGGAGTGAGAAACAGTCTGACAGTCAGAGATAAATAGGCTGGAGCAGCTCATCAGTTTACTTAATAACGCACGCTAAAACACAGAGGCTGACTCTCAGGGTTGGCTCAGTGGTTCAACAGACTGGCACACTGTTGACATCCTGTTGGTAAACGGTTGGTGCACTGTTCTGTTAAGGCCTTTGTTTTTCTAAATTACATCATTGTTAATAAATGATTAGGTAACACTAATTCTATGATTGAATTATACCCCCACTGTGGTGGATTGGATATGAGGACAGATTATGATTTGGCTGAGGTCTTGGTAAAGTTGGACATTTTGATAAGATTTACATGGAGTTAAGAGTCGACGTACAGTATAGTATTTGAATCACCAAGGATAGATGGATGTAGATGCGGATGCTTTTAACACAACACACTACTCAAACTCACACAGCTGCCAGAGATGACGATTGGGAGTTTACTGTATCATTTCCCACAATGCCCCTGTGCAGCAACACACGCTGAGTGAAATCCCACACTGGTTGCTACTTATAGCCCTGAAAGGGATACTCAGAGAGCCCAGAAAGTGTTTGTCTTCACAGTGGTGTAGAGTAGCCTGGTAACTCTAACCCACTTCAGTTCATCCACAGGACCTCCCACTAACACACACAAACACAGTCTTGTATAACTAACCTTGTGGGGGGGACACAATTCAGTCCCATTCAAAATCCTATTTCCCCTATTTATTTTACCTTTATTTAACTAGGCAAGTCAGTTAAGAACAAATTCTTACTTACAATGACGGCCTACCAAAAGGCCTCCTGCGGGGGCGGGGGCTGGGATTACAAATAAAATGTATTAAATAGAAATATAGGACAAAACACACATCACGACAAGAGAGACAACACAACATTACATAAAGACACACATAGGAACACATGCACTAATCCAGGAAAACACACCCCCCTAGCCACCCCTGATGTGGGAATGTTTAGATTATATGGCTTGAAGTTTATATCTGACTGGCAAGGAAAGCTAACAAGGCGATAAAGATTGGAATCAAAGGTCATCGTCTTATCTTCAGTTCAACAATGTGGCATTAAAAACTGCTCTGTTGTCATGACTCAATCATGACCAACTGAAATCATGCCCTATCAGTGTGAGCCAGTGGAGGGGTTTGCATCGTCCGTGGGTGTGTAGTAGGTAGGTACACTATGATTTATGTTTTGGACAAAGGTAAATTACTGAATCAATATTTCAAGCCTGGATACTGGTCTATAATTCACATGGCCAATACCAGCAACATGGTATTGTAATGTAATCATTATGTTGTTATAGTAGGAGTAAGTAACCGCCTTGTAGATAAATGAACAACAAGCTTCCTTGTCCATGAGACTTTCTTGTCCATAAGTGCATTATGAGGTTACGACTCAGGGTATGAATCTCTAATGAATTTGTAGAGAGAAGAAATTAGATGTACACTGTAATGTGTCCTTTACACACTGACATTGACATTTCCAGAGATAAGCTTCGGCACTCAGGGAACCGCATTTTATACTCTGATAAACATGAAATTCTCTTGAGCATGGCTGTCAATATACTTTCCTGTCTTCGCTGTAGTAGAGCTTCATCACTCAATATTATAGCAAGGGATTCTGTAGATATCATATTGGTTTGTTTTGTTTGTGGCCTAGCTGGTCTGGTGTGCTAGCATTCTACCACTTGGCAGATCTACAATGCTCTGTGGGCATGCTGAGCACCAATGTTCACATTAGGAGCTCCCTACACTTTAATAATGTTGCATTTCCACTGAGAATGTACCCTAGTGTTTTACCAAAAAGCCTCAGACTTTTGTGTTTCCACCTCCACGGCCCGGCTCTTGGGCCTGGACTAACTTGGCTTAATGGATCATCAAATAATTGGCATATACATTACTCTTACAGCATTTCCATGTGGGAGAGTATGTTGGAAATGTAATCAAAGCCTATTGGATGATAACTTGTTTTTAACTAGAACAGACTAATTTGTAACTGACTTTTTCCGACAACATAAGTTCAGCAAATCCCCTTATTGTATGGGACACTTTTAAATGTGCCTTTAGAGGCCATGCAATTCAATACTCATCTTTAAAACAAAAGTAATTTAGGTCAAAATAGTTCATACTAACAAAGTAAAAAGGACTAACAGTACAGATAGATAGCAATTAGAGGCACAGAATACGTTATAGAAATAACAAAAATAAATAGAGGAACTTATTCAAGAAAGATCAAATGCAATATATTATAAAAACAATTAAGTGAACTGGATTGGAAATTAAATACAGATTTAATTTGCTGAAATCAATACTAAGTAGAAGCGGTTTTGGTAGTTATTACAGCTTTCAGTCGTCGGGTATGTCTGTCAAATGGGAGAAGAAAAAAAATCATCTTCAACATAGAAATGCTACCAAAAATAATTTACCGAAACTTGTTCACCCATGATTCACCAAACAATATTTTTAAAGAGGAAGCTAATAATTTTAAGCATATGTTTTCATTTCAGTCTCCTCCATCTTCACTAACCGAAGTTAATTGTATGGATTTTTTTTATGTTAATAATGTACAATTAAAAAACAGAAATGCCTTACTTACATAAGTATTCAGACCCTTCTCTATGAGACTCCATTGATCATTGATCATTTCCATTGATCATCCTTAAGATGTTTCTACAACTTGATTGGAGTCCACCTGTGGTAAATTCGGTTTATTGGACATGATTTGGAAAGGCACACACCTGTTTATATAAGGTCCCACAGTTGACAGTGCATGTCAGAGAAAAAACCAAGCCATGAGGTCGAAGGAATTGTCCATAGAGGTCAGAGACAGGATTGTGTAGTGGCACAGATCTGGGGAAGGGTACTAAAACATTTCTACAGCATCGAAGGTCCCCAAGAACACAGTGGCCTCCATCATTTGCGGCAGGGTAGCCTAGTGGTTAGAGCGTTGGACTAGTAACCAAAAGTTTGCAAGTTCAATTCCCAGAGCTGACAAGGTACAAATCTGTCGTCATTGAAAATAAGAATTTGTTCTTATCTGACTTGGCTAGTAAAATAAAGGTAAAATAAAAATTTCTTAAATGGAAGACGTTTGGAACCACCAAGACTTGTCCTAGAGCTGGCCGCCCGGCCAAACTAAGCAATCCGGGGAGAAGGGCCTTGGTCAGGGAGGTGACCAAAAACCCCATGGTCACTCTGACAGAGCTCCAGAGTTCCTCTGTGGAGATGGGAGAACCTTCCAGAAGACCATCCCTGCATCACTCCACCAATCAGGCCTTTATGGTAGAGTGGCCAGACAAAAGCCACTCCTCAGTAAAAGCCACATGACAGCCCGCTTGGAGTTTGCCATCCCTATGGTGAAGCATGGTGGTGGCAGCATTATGCTGTGGAGATGTTTTTCAGCGGCAGGGACTGGAAGACTAGTCAGGATCGAGGGAAAGATGAACGGAGCAAAGTATAGAGAGATCCTTGATGAAAACTTGCTTCAGAGAGCTCAGGACCTCAGACTGGGGCAAAGGTTCACCTTCCAACAGGACAATGACCCTAAGCACACAGCCAAGACAATGCAGGAGTGGCTTCGGGACAAGTCTCTGAATGTCCTTGAGTGGTCCAGCCAGAGCCCGGACTTGAACCCGATGTAACATCTGGAGAGATCTGAAAATAGCTGTGCAGCAACGCTCCCCATCCAACCTGACAGAGCTTGAGAGGATCTGCAGAGAAGAATGGGAGAAACTCCCCAAATACAGGTGTGCCAAGCGTGTAATCGCTGCCAAAGGTGCTTCAACAAAGTACAGAGTAAAGTAGTGAGTGGGATATTTCCGTTATTTATTTTTATTTTTATAAATTAGCAAACATTTCTAAAAACCTGTTTTTGCTTTGTCATTATGGGCTATTGTGTGTAGATTGATGAGATAAAACCTATTTAATCAATTTTTTAATAAAGCTGTAACGTAACAAAATGTGAAAAAAGTCAAGGGGTCTGAATACTTTCCCGAAGGCACTGTATATGAAATATGAATGTATGTGATTAACTATTAGGTATGTACCTTAATGATTTATACTTACAGTGAGGGGAAAAAGTATTTGATCCCCTGCTGATTTTGTACGTTTGCCCACTGACAAAGAAATGATCAATCTATAATTTTAATGGTAGGTTTATTTGAACAGTGAGAGACAGAATAACAACAAAAAAATTCAGAAAAACGCATGTGAAAAATGTTATAAATGGAATTGCATTTTAATGAGGGAAATAAGTATTTGACCCCTCTCAATCAGAAAGATTTCTGGCTCCCAGGTGTCTTTTATACAGGTAACGAGCTGAGATTAGGAGCACACTCTTAAAGGGAGTGCTCCTAATCTCAGTTTGTTACCTGTATAAAAGACACCTGCCCACAGAAGCAATCAATCAATCAGATTCCAAACTCTCCACCATGGCCAAGACCAAAGAGCTCTCCAAGGATGTCAGGGACAAGATTGTAGACCTACACAAGGCTGGAATGGGCTACAAGACCATCGCCAAGCAGCTTGGTGAGAAGGTGACAACAGTTGGTGCGATAATTCGCAAATGGAAGAAACACAAAAGAACTGTCAATCTCCCTCGGCCTGGGGCTTCATGCAAGATCTCACCTCGTGGAGTTGCAATGATCATGAGAATGGTGAGGAATCAGCACCGAACTACACGGGAGGATCTTGTCAATGATCTCAAGGCAGCTGGGACCATAGTCACCAAGAAAACAATTGGTAACACACTATGCCGTGAAGGACTGAAATCCTGCAGCGCCCGCAAGGTCCCCCTGCTCAAGAAGCACATATACATGCCCGTCTGAAGTTTGCCAATGAACATCTGAATGATTCAGAGGACATCTGGGTGAAAGTGTTGTGGTCAGATGAGACCAAAATGGAGCTCTTTGGCATCAACTCAACTCGCCGTGTTTGGAGGAGGAGGAATGCTGCCTATGACCCCAAGGACACCATGCCCACCGTCAAACATGGAGGTGGAAACATTATGCTTTGGCAGTGTTTTTCTGCTAAGGGGACAGGACAACTTCACCGCATCAAAGGGACGGGGCCATGTACCGTCAAATCCTGGGTGAGAACCTTCCCTCAGCCAGGGCATTGAAAATGGGTCGTGGATGGGTATTCCAGCATGACAATGACCCAAAACACACGGCCAAGGCAACAAAGGAGTGGCTCAAGAAGAAGGACATTAAGGTCCTGGAGTGGCCTAGCCAGTCTCCAGACCTTAATCCCATAGAAATTCTGTGGAGGGAGCTGAAGGTTCGAGTTGCCAAACGTCAGCCTTGAAACCTTAATGACTTGGAGAAGATCTGTAAAGAGGAGTGGGACAAAATCCCTCCTGAGATGTGTGCTAACCTGTTGGCCAACTGCAAGAAACGTCTGACCTCTGTGATTGCCAACAAGGGTTTTTCCACCAAGTGCTAAGTCATGTTTTGCAGAGGGGTCAAATACTTATTTCCCTCATTAAAATGCAATTCCATTGATAACATTTTTCACATGCGTTTTTCTGGATTTTTTTGTTGTTATTCTGTCTCTCACTGTTCAAATAAACCTAGCATTAAAATGATAGACTGATCATTTCTTTGTCAGTGGGCAAACGTACAAAATCAGCAGGGGATCAAATACTTTTTTCCCTCACTGTACCTGATTGAGATATATTATTTTGTTATTAGTGTACCTTAGTTTTTGGCTCCCTCTCTTGCCCATTCATTGTACTGTGGCAAATGTGTTAGTGATAGGCTAAAGGCAGGAAGATGGGCCTTCCCAGCTAGACGTGGGAGCGGTATAGTCTTTTGACCATACATACATACAGACCATATTATGTATTTTTATGTCAAATAGTCTATGCCTTAAGTTGATTGGAGAATCATTTTTGTTAGATGTAAGAAGAATAAATCATATGGAGTATGAAAGTTGTCTGAATATGATTATAAAAGATACTTGTTATAAAATCAACATTTACCTAATGCTCATGTGTCCCCCATACCAATTCAATTATTATAAATATAAAATGTATGTAAAATCTCAATGTTGCTATATTAAACCCTGAAATAGACACATTATGTGTCAACGGGCTCATCATTTAAATAGAAAAATACTTTCAATTCAAAATTTTAACATAAATCTAATATTTTGGGGATTGTCCTTAACATTTCAGACTGAGCTCAGAAAACATTAAATTCATATTTATTAATCTTTGCCATTTTATTTAAAAAATATTGTCATGTGACAGGGTTGAGACAAGGGTGACGGTTGAATACTGTAACGGGGTTGAAGAGACTCATCAGTTTCCATATAAAATAGTCTACTTTATCAAAATCCCTCCAAGATTTACCCCAAAACATTGCATTTCATTGTATGCAACCATGTAATAAGGACATTAGATATATTTAGAATAATCTGGGTTTTATTAACCAAACTGCAGTAAATATCGAAAATAAATAAAAACACATCCAGCATTAGGGTAATTAATAACATTCAACAGGTTTTATCAGAAAAGTTCAACGTGTCATCAAACTGTAGGAACATTTTCCAAGGGCATTTAGAATGCTAGAACAGCTGTAACTACAGCTCTAGTGTCCGTGTGACCATCCTTCTTCTCAGGAGCACTATATTCACTCCTTCATGGTTTTCTTCCTGAGCGTCTGGCCCACACATCTCTCTCAACCTCTACATGGCAGGATGTCATACGCTGTGGGGGTGGAATCATCTCAAGGACTTCATCAAACTGATACCAGTGGAAGTCGTCTCCAGAAGGCCAGAAAATTTGTTTTGGTCCTACACGATGCATACATTTCACTTGTACACACATTTCATCCGTGCCAAGGATGATGCCTGGATAAAGGTCATCATCATATTCCACTACACACAACTGCCCAAGAAGACCTGGATTTCCCCACTGGATTTCGTCCACAGGTTGTGGATTTTCCTCATTGGCTGGCTGTTCTGGAGCAGCCAGGACCTTCTGCCTGAAACTGAAGTGGTGTGTGTTAAAGCATGTATAGTTTAGGTCCTTCTTTGTTGAACAAAGGCAGCTGACATCACGAGACATCAGCTCACCAGGACCAAGGGTGATGACCTGGTGTATTCTCATGGTGGAGGGCACTGCTTTTATCAGGCTTGACATCATCTCCATCGGACGTTCAACGGCACTCTTCACAAAGAACAGCTTCACTGACGTGTTTGTCTCACGGAGGGCTTTGTAAAGCTCCTGTGCAACACTGATATCACGGCCCTTAGCCAGCAACCTGTCCGCCGTTCTCTTCAACGTTCCTCCCACACCTCCCTTTTCCATGGCTTGACTCAAACAAGTTCCATGTACCATTGCCACATTGCCCTGACCTTGAAGATCCTGGCTGTGGGGACTGCTCTGGAACATGATCTGGACTTTTTTGTGGAGGATTGGTCTAGTTCCTCAGTGCTCCTTTCCCCTCCTTGCTTCTTTTGTATGCTGTTCTCCACTGTTTACGCTTCTGACGCTGGTCTCTCTCACTTAAATCACTGATCTTTTTATTTTTCCCTGCCTCAACATTTATTTTCCATCTCTGACCCTCTCTCTCAAGGTATTGTTCCCTTTTTTCTGGGTCAGCATTTTGACGTGCTAGACACTGCCTTTGTCTTTCTGCTGTTGATGTGGGTGCCATCATTCCCTAGATGTTTCAATGGATAACTTTAAATTAAAGATTCTTAGAATATATACATGTATACACTATAATCCTTGAGTAATTTAGGATCTAGAGTGACTTAAAGGAACAACTGAAGTTAAGAGCCTTGCCCAACTCTCCTACCACCTGCCTTAAAATATATTTTTTGTTCACATGGAACACATTACAGCATGTTTCATAAGTGAATATAAACAATATATAATGTTTAATATATTGAATAATTAATTTGTGTAGATGCAATATTCATAAATAAAGTATATAACTCAACCCTGTCACAGGTTTGTAACCCCCGTTACAATGAAACATGTGACAGGGTTGAGTGTGACGGGGTTTGTTTTTTTTGGGGGGGGCTCAAAATGGCTCCTCATGTGGTGAAGGACAGGAGACCACATGGTGTGCATGAAATTAATAGATTGTATATTTTAAAGTATAATTTTTTGATAAGTACTAGTTTTACATCTTTATTTCATGTAATGGGGTTGTTGGTCAGCTCAACGATCCCCACATGTCTTTAAAAAACTATAAAAGACAGATATAAAAGAATGTGATTACTTGCCTGTTTCTGTACCATGCAGTTGAAAATTGTTGAATAATGTCACTTCCTGTTAATGATGGTACCTAAGGGTGGACAAACCATTTTTATTGGCTTTGTTGGCATGACGGGGTTGAGTGTAGACTGAGGGACAGAGCTAAATTGTGTGACTTAATAATCATGCATTTATTTGATATAAATACTTTCTCAACAAAAGAACACAAATATACAATACCGGTCAAAAGTTTTAGAACACCTACTCTTTCCAGGGTTTTTATTTATTTGTACTATTTTCTACATTGTAGAATAATAGTGGAGACATCAAAACGATGAAATAACACATAAGGAATCATGTGGTAACCAAAAAAGTGTTAAACAAATCAAAATATATTTAATATTTGAGATTCTTCAAATAGCCACCCTTTGCCTTGATGACAGCTTTGCACACTCTTGGCAATCTCTCAACCAGCTTCATGAGGTAGTCACCTGGAATGCATTTCAATTAGCAGGTGTGCCTTCTTAAAAGTTCATTTGTGGAATTTCTTTCCTTCTTAATGTGTTTGAGCCAATCAGTTGTGTTGTGACAAAGTAGATAGCCCTATTTGGTAAAAGACCAAGTCCATATTATGTCAAGAACAGCTCAAATAAGCAAAGAGAAATGATAGACCATCATTACTTTCAGACATGAAGGTCAGTCAATACGGAAAAATTCAAGAACTTTGAACGTTTCTTAAAGTTCAGTCACAAAAACCATCAAGCGCAATGATAAAACTGGCTCTCATGAGGACCACCACAGGAATTGAAGACCCAGAGTTACCTCTGCTGCAGAGGATACGTTCGTTAGAGTTACCAGCTTCAGAAATTGCAGCCCAAATAAATGCTTCACAGAGTTCAAGTAACAGATACATCTCAACATCAACTGTTCAGAGGAGACTGTGTGGATCAGGCCTTCTTGGTCGAATTGCTGCAAAGAAACCACTACTAAAGGACACCAATAAGAAGAAGAGACTTGCTTGGGCCAAGAAACACGAGCAATGGACATGGACTGGTGGAAATTTGTCCTTTGCTCTGGAGTCCAAATTGGAGATTTTTTGGTTCTAACCGCTGTGTATTTGTGAGATGCGGTGTGGGTAAACGGATGATCTCCGCATGTGTATTTCCCACAATAAGCATACTGGACATTTAAATGTACAGTTGAAGTCGGAGGTTTACATACACCTTAGCCAAATACATTTAAACCCAGTTTTTCACAATTCCTGACATTTAATCCTAGTAAAAAGTCCCTGTCTTAGGTCAGTTAGGATCACCACTTTATTTTACGAATGTGAAATGTCAGAATAATAGTAGAGAGAATTATTTATTTTAGCTTTTATTTATTTCATCACATTCCCAGTGGGTCAGAAGTTTACATACACTCAATTAGTATTTGGTAGCATTGCCTTTAAATTGTGTTAACTTGGGTCAAACGTTTCAGGTAGCCTTCCACAAGCTTCCCACAATATGTTGGGTGAATTTTGCCCCATTCCTCCTTACAGAGCTGGTGTAACTGAGTCAGGTCTGTAGGCCTCCTTGCTCGCACACGCTTTTTCAGTTCTGCCCACAAATTTCAATGGGATTGGGGTCAGGGCTTTGTAATAGCCACTCCAATACCTTGACTTTGTTGTCTTTAAGCCATTTTGCCACAACTTTGGAAGTATGCTTGGGGTCATTGTCCATTTGGAAGACGCATTTGCGACCAAGCTTTTAACTTCCTGACTGATGTCTGAGATGTTGCTTCAATATATCCAAATAATTGTCCTTCCTCATGATGCCATCTATTTTGTGAAGTGAACCAGTCCCTCCTCCAGCAAAGCACCCCCACAACATGATGCTGCCACCCCCGTGCTTCACGGTTGGGATGGTGTTCTTCGGCTTGCAAGCATCCCCCTTTTTCCTCCAAACATAACAATGGTCATTATGGCCAAACAGTTCTATTTTTGTTTCATCAGACCAGAGGACATTTCTCCAAAAAGTACGATCTTTGTCCCCATGTGCAGATGCAAACCGTAGTCTGGCTTTTTTATGGCGGTTTTGGAGCAGTGGCTTCTTCCTTGCTGAGCGGCCTTTCAGGTTATGTCGATATAGGACTCGTTTTACTGTGGATATAGATACTTTTGTACCTGTTTCATCCAGCATCTTCACAAGGTTCTTTGCTGTTGTTCTGGGATTGATTTGCACTTTTCGCACCAAAGTACGTTCATCTCTAGGAGACAGAATGCGTCTCCTTCCTGAGCGGTATGACGACTGCATGGTCCCATGGTGTTTATACTTGCATACTATTGTTTATACAGATGAACGTGGTACCTTAAGGCATTTGGAAATTGCTCCCAAGGATGAACCACCATTTTTTTTCTGAGGTCTTGGTTAAATTTTTTTTCTTCCCATGATGTCAAGCAAAGAGGCACAGAGTTTGAAGGTAGGCCTTGAATTACATCCACAGGTACACCTCCAATTGACTCAAATTATGTCAATTAGCCTATCAGAAGCTTCTAAAGCCATGTCATCATTTCCGGGGATTTTCCAAGCTGTTTAAAGGCACAGTCAACTTAGTGTATGTAAACTTCTGACCCACTGGAATTGTGATACAGTGAATTTTAAGTGAAATAATCTGTAAACAATTGTTGGAAAAATGACTTGTGTCATGCACAAAGTAGATGTCCTAACCGACTTGCCAAAACTATAGTTTGTTAACAAGAAATTTGTGGAGTGGTTGAAAAACAAGTTTTAAGTGTATGTAAACTTCTGACTTCAACTGTATATACAAAATCTTTTAACATTTCAATTTGGTTACCCAATACTTGAAATATAATATAAAAAGTTAGAGGGACTGAAATATTACCCGAGCCAAAGAATGAGCCATATACACTGGTGTAACAACCACCTGGAACCTCAAAAGTCCACAGCACACCTTGCTGTGTCGATAACATGAACAGTATTACAGTATGTTGAACTGTCGTCTGTCACGAGACTATGAACTGTCTAAAGTCGCTTTGGAAAAAAGTGTATTTTTAACTGTCCATAGAACAAAAATAAGTTGATGCTGGATAGTAAACAATGCATAAAAAAGCCTTTGTGCAACCAAACTTCCAGAAGGAATCAAGGTACTCTTATGGAGTGGAATAATTGAAAACCCTTTATTGTTTTTTCCGGCTTATGCATAGCAAGAATAAGAAATGCACTGTTGAGGCTATAACATACATTTTGTTTTATAGTATTTAATCCCATGACCAAAGATCACCTCATGGATTAACTATAACCAAAGAATGCTCCTCACCTGTGTCTCTACATTATCCAAACAGTGTATGAGTATTCAAGTGAAACACAATTTGTGATATTATATGTCGACATATGTATTACAGCATATGTTTGGCTATGAGAAGGACTGAGTCAGTCAGTCAGAGCAAGTGATTTATTGAGTGACTGCCAAAGGTCCAGTCAGGACAGAATGATTCAGCCTGTTATGTGATCAGAATGTTGGTTCTCGACAATGTCCTTCTGAGTAGTCCTACTACTGTACATAGGCTTTCAGATAGGAGTTCACGGAAACGTACTGTTGTTGAAAGTAAGTATTATCAACCGAGCCAAGGTTTTCTCTTCACTTCATCTGCTGTGGAGTTCTTTTGTATCCATTCACACACCTTGTGTAAATTGCACACATTCCCACATACTCCGGCCCACACATTTAGATTTAGATGATCAAACATGTCCATGGGTATGATATACAGAGAGATAAGCTGATAGTGTGTGAATAGTGGATTTGGTTACAATTTCTCTTTCTGCCTAAAGAGAGGCGACGGCAGGGCAAATTCCAGCCGTTCCGACGCCTGTTTGGGAGGAGGAAGAAGAGGGAGGCAGCGGAGAGGGGCTTTGATGCAGTAGAGCTGAAGGCTAGCTTCTCCACAGGGGAAGTGTGCAACGGACTCGTCTCAGATGATGAGGAGACCAATCAACATCTGAGGTAAACAGGACATTTATGCATTCTGTTTGATACTGTGAAATACTCCAGCAGTCAAGATTGCATTTATACATTGCTCATAATGTTGTCATAAAGAGTCGACTTGTACCGCCATTGCAGTTCCCCCCCTATTGCTTGTACAGGCCTCCACCTCAATGAAACCAACTCTAAACACAGGTCTTATCAATAATTTAGTCTGCATGGCCTTATGTCTTTAATCCCTTTCAGTAAGACACACTTACCCAGACCACAGAGAAAGCCTAGGATACTATTCCCACTAAGACCCAACTTATATCCCACATATACACAGTGCCTTCAAAATGTTGTTGTTTTACAGCCTGAATGTAAAATTGATTCAATTGAGATTTTGTGTCTCTGGTCTACGCACACTACCCAATAATGTCGAACTGGAATTATGTTTTCAGAAATGTTTACAAATTAATTCAAAATGGAAAAACTGAAATGTTTTGATTTGATAAGTATTCACCCCTTTTGTTATGGCAAGCCTAAATAGGTTCAGGAGTAAAAATGTGCATAACAGCTCACAAAATAAGTTGCATGGACTCAATAATAGTGTGCAATAATAGTGTTAAAACATGATTTCTGAATGACTACCTCATCTCTGTACCCAACACATGCAATTATCTGTAAGATTCCTCAGTCGAGCAGTGAATTTCAAACACAGATTCAACCACAAAGACAAAGGGAGGTTTTCCAATGCCTCGCAAAGAAGGGCGCCTATTGGTAGATGGTTAGTAATAAAATTAAAATAAAACAGACATTGAATATCCCTTTGAGCATGGTGAAGTTATTAATCACACTTTGGATGGTGTATCAATACACCTAGTCACTACAAAGATACAAGCGTCCTTCTTAACTCAGTTTCCGGAGGGGAAGGAAACCGGGTTTAATGGCTGTGATAGGAGAAAACTGAGGATGACTCAACAACATTGTAGTTACTCCACAATACTAACCTAAATGACAGAGTGAAAAGAAGGAAGCCTATACAGAATACAAATATTCCTAAACATGCATACTGTGATTCCTGTTTGTAAAACTTGAAGAAATATGTCAAAGAAATGAACTTCATGTTCTGAATACAAAGCGTTATGTTTAGGGCGATGGGTACCACTTTTCATATTTTCCAGCATGGTGGTGGCTGCATCATGTTATGGGTTTGCTTGTCATCGGCAAGGACTAGGGAGTTTTTTAAAGAGTAAAAGAAATGGAATTGAGCTAAGCACAGGCAAAATCCTAGAGTAAAAACTGGTTCAGTCTGCTTTCCAACAGACACTGGGAGACATATTCACCTTTCACCAGGACAATAACCTAGAACACAAGGTCAAATATACACTGGAGTTGCTTACTAAGATGATATTGAATGTTCCTGACTGAATGGCCTAGTTACAGTTTTGACTTAAATCGTCTTGAAAATCTATGGCAAGACTTTAAAACTGCTGTTTAGCAATGATCAACAACCAACTCGACAGAGCTTGAAGATTTTTTTATATTTTTAATTGTCAAATCCAAGTGTGCAAAACTCTTAGAGACTTTCCCAGAAAGACTCAGCTGTAATCTCTACCAAAGGAGCTTCTACAAAGTATTGGTTCAGGGGTGTGAATACTTATGTATCTAAATTAGATATTTCTGTATTTATAAAAACATGTTTTCCCATTGTCATTATGGGGTATTGTATGTAGATTGGTTAGATTTTTTTTTACATTCATTTTGAATTCAATCTGAAGACAACAACATGTGGAATAGATCAAGGGGTATGTATACTTTCTGAAGGCACTGTATTACCATCTGGCTTCTCGATTGCAATGGATCTTGTTATCTATTTTAGAGTCAGCAGAGTCGATTAAATCTCACGGTCTGGTGAGAAAGGTGTGCGATTCAGTTGAAATGTGGTCTATAAACTGCTTGACTGACTTTTAGCTTTTAATTAATGGAGTTTAGAGTGTGCGAGGGACACTACACCCTGTCAGAAATGAATGACTGACTGTAGTAACATACTATAACTGTAGCGTCCGTTTTGTCTTTGCAGGGAGCTGAACCCCATTGGGTCCCGAGCCCTCTCCCACGACAGTGTATTTATCCCAGAGGAAGCAGTACAGGAGCCCAGCCCAGAACATACCATGTCCCAGGAAAACGTCTCCGATAAAGTCAGGAACCTGCAGGTGGGACTTAAAAACACACATGCACGCACACACACACAAAGTCAGATGTATGTTCACAGTCTTGGTTGACGACTTGTAAGTCAACCGTTGCCCCAGGTAACAATCAATTACACTCTAACAGACACTTTAGCGTCACTGCTCTCGTCAATGTCTAACACTAAACCCAATGTCTAACACTAAACCCAAAATGTGTGTGTACGTGTTGAATGAGCAGAGGCAGATAGCACAGAATATCAAGTTTGGCCAGAGGCCCTCCTCTCTGAGGAAGAGTGAGGGAGACGAGGGCAGCTCGGATGAGGAGGAGGTGCCCAGGAGCCCCCTGAAGGTCTTAGCCCAGGTGGAAGCTGAGCCAGTGGACACAGAGACAAAGGTAAAGGCAGGATTATTAATGGCACTATTGTTATACATACTAATTGCATACTCTTTGGTTCACTGTTAGCTTATAATGCTACAGTAGTAACCTAAAGAATTAGTGTTGGAAATATAGGAAGAAATTGACAATGTATTGTTTCCATGACAACCAGGGGGCCAGCCAGAGCCAAGGGCCCAGCCAGAGCCATGGAGCTGCCGAGACCGGGACTCCCAGTACTCAGGTGAAATCTCCTAGGTCCAAACGAGTTCTTCCAGCCACCGGTACCATTGAGTCCATCGACCTGGACGGAGTCCCACAGTCTGTCCCTAGACTGGACAACACCGCTGCCAAGCATAAACTGTCTGTCAAACCCAAAAACCAGAGGATCTCCCGCAAGCACCGCCGATTCACACAGGTGAGAGGGTGTCAGGTTCCTTACAATTTGTGGTCTTTCTTTGGTATGAATGTGCATGCATAGAATTGTCGTATAGATGGAATAGAGTGAGATGGAGCTCAACAATGGAAATCAAAATACACTTTTTTACAGGATTTGCAAGAGGTGGACATCCCTGGCATACTGCAGGAGGAAACCGATGCAGCCGACGTCCAATACAGAACTGCTGAGGAAGAGACACCCCCAGAGAAAACCAAGAAGCAGAAACTGCAGGAGGACGAGAGACAGGAGTCCAAGAGGAAGAGAGAGCTGGCAGAACAAAGGCACAGAGAGGAAGAAGAGGATAGGAAGAAGAAAGCAGAGGAGTGGAGGCTGCGTGAGTTAGAGGAGGAGAGATGTCGCCAACAAGAGGAGGAACTTATACGTAAAGAGGAGGAGGAAAGGAGGCAGGGAGAGGAGATGGAGAGGAGGATGAAAGAAGAAGAGGAGAGGAGGATTAGGGAGGAAGAAGAGAGGAGACAGAGAGAACTGGAGGAGATGAGAATTAGAGAGGAAGAAGAGAGGATACAGAGAGAAGAAGAGATAAGGATGAGGGAGGAATTGGAGCTTATGCAGCGAGAGGAGGAGCAGAGGACACTGGAGGAAGAGAAAAGGAGGAAAGAGGAAGAGGAAAGAATGAGGAAAGAGGAAGAGGAGAGGAAGCAGCGCGAACTGGAGGCAGAGCGTCTCTGTGTAGAGGAGGAAAAGAGGCTGAAAGAGGCAGAAGAAGAGGAGGAAAGGAAGAAAAAGCAGGTGGAAGAAAAGAGAAAACTGCTTGCAGAGGAAGAGGAGGAGAAGAGACTGTGTGCAGAAGTGGCTGCGAGCAGCTCTGACCCTGAAAGGAAGAGGAGGGCGGAGGAGGTGCGCTGGAGAGAGATGGAGGAGAGACAGAGGCCGTTCACCTTCAAAGTGTCCTCTGGGGAGAAGCAGATCCTGTTCCAGAAAGTCAACCTGACGCCTGTTACGCCGGCCTCCAGCCAGCAGGGGGGTGGTGTGGCTGAACACAGAGAGGGAGCCAAGGCCTCGTCCCCTGGAGGAGCTGACTCCCCAACCCTGCCGTCCTCTCAGTATGTCCCCCACACAGCCATCCTGGTGACGGGTGCCCAGCTCTGTGGGACTGCTGTCAACCTGGACCATATCAAAGAAACCGCTTGTAAGTCTCTCCTGGGTCTGGCAGATGAAAAGAAAGCTGCCATGGGCACCCCACCACCAACCAAGAGCAAGACTTCACCAGACCGCAAGTCTGGGAAAACCAAATCCCTCAGTGAGTCCACAGACCAGTCCAGTGCAGCCATCCTTGCAGAGTGGGCCAGTATCCGCTCCAAGATATTCAAGGGGGAGGGGAAGTTTGAGGAATACCCAGACCACCAGAGCCACAGCCGACCCAGCAGTGAGGACCAGAGTCCGTTCCCCCATAGCAACCTCAGGAAGACCATGTCCGCCAGCGCCAAGTTCTCCATCACCCCGGCCAGGAAGAAGTTTGCCGACTCAAACAGGAACTCTGAGGTGTTTAGTCCTGAAGAGAAGGAAGGAGGAAGGCCAGCGTCTGCTGTCTCCGACACCTCCTCCAGTGCCTCTGTTCCCCCTGCAGCTTCACCAGCCCCAGGCAGCAAGACCCAGAGCCGGGGCAGTAAGACTGTCCGGATTGCAGACGGAACAGGGGAGTGCATGTTTGCCAAAGACCTCCCGTCTTTCATAGTCCCCAGCTCTTCCCAGGCCTCACCCAGACCCGAGGGCTCTGAGATAGATGCTGGGAGCCTGGGAGGAGAATCAGAGGACTCTGATGGCCGGGAGGAGGGGGAGGAGAAGGGCCAGCCATCTCCATTTGGGATCAAGCTGAGGAGGACCAACTACTCCCTCCGCTTCCACAGTGATCAGTCGACAGACAAGAGGAAGAAGAGGTACAGTGCTGGCGACAGCTTCGACGGGGTCCCCTCACCTCTGACCCCCATTGACCCCGACTCTGATGCTTCAGTGTTCTCTAATAGCTCCAGCCCTGCGTCTCCACTCAGAGAGAGCATTCCTGGGGTCAAGCCTGGACATGTGATTGAATCTCTTCCAGAGTCCCGGGCCAGAGCAGGAAAGTCTCCCACCCCTTCCATGCACAGCGAGGGGGAGAAGCTGCCGTCCAAACCCTCACTTTACCAGAGACCCAGCACATCCCCTAAACCTGCAACCCCACCCCCCTCTCCGCTCCCCAAAGTGGGCAGAGAGAGTTCCAGTGACGCAGTGGTCCAGAGGAGCTGGGTGGGGGCTGATTCAGCAGTCCATGAGGAGCGAGGTGAGAGGAGGAGGGAGGAGACCTCAGCTGTGGCCCAGCTCCACAGGAACGGCCAGGGACAGAGCCAGGGAGAGGAGGAGCCCAAGGAGAAGAGGTCCTTCTTCCCCTCCATCAGTATCCCCTGGAGGGAGAAGGCTGACAGGAAGACGGAGCTCATCAGGAGAGGTCAGTGTCACCTTGGGAAGCGCCTGTGCTGCTAGTGCACCAATCTCCAAGACAGAGATTTGATGGATTTATTTTTTTTAAGCGAGTAGGAATGTCACTCCTGCATTTGAATTACTTAAGTCATTTTGGGTGATTGTCCCAGTATATGATAGTTGTCTCGTCTTGCCCCTTACAGAGGGGAAGCCATCACTGCAGAGCAGGCACTCGTTGGACAGTACGCGGGTCCAGGACAAGGAGTCAGGGCCTCTGTGGATCACCCTAGCGCTGCAGAAACAGAAAGGCTTCAGGGAGCAGCAGCAGAGCCGAGACGAACGCCGCAGCCACAGAGAGGCCAAACTGTCTGAGAAACAAACCAAGGACAAAGACAGCGTATGTTACTGCACTTTAACATACACTAATACCATACATACACACACATATGCTTATGTAGAGAAAGACATGCATGTTCTCAGTAGTCACCTGTACTAATAACAGTAGGAGAGCACAGCTGAAAGGTAACTGTTTTTCATAGGATGTGTTGCTTAGTCCTATGGGGAGTAAGGGGAGTAGAAACACCAACCCTTCCAAACCACAGACACCGGAGGAAACCAAGAGACCAGACACCCTGCTGGGCCGCTTGGAGGGCCGGGACCTCCTGAAGAAAGCCAACACCCTGCCCAGCTCTGTCACAGGTAAGAGCACCTTGCATATTCACAAGTGTTTGACATCACACTTTCCCAAGATCAGATCAGACAGTTAGAATATCTCACATATGAAACATGATTCTATTACATCTGGATCATCATAATCAAACCAATCTGTTATATAAATTGCATGGATTAGTACACTTTTATGGCGTCCTCGGTGAGCATTATAACCCTTTCTCTCTGGGTCTTGTGTTCCAGTTGAGATTGCAGACTCCACTCCATCGCCCCCTGCGGTGAAGGAGTTGACCAAGCGCTTCCCGTCCACTGACTCTCCCCAGGTGTCCACTGAGCCGGCCTGGCTGGCTCTGGCCAAGCGCAAGGCTAAAGCCTGGAGTGACTGCCCTCAGATCATCAAATAGCCTACTCTTTAATCTCTACACTGCATCAGTACTGTACACACACACACTGCCCATGAACTATGACCCCTGTCCCAAACCATCCCCTGACCTCTCCTCTCTGGTCTGCACCTGATCTGACCCTGCATTCTAACCTCAGCCCCCAGACCAAGTCGTTCTCCTCCCATGCCACAATAACCATGCACTTGTATGATTATGTCAAAAGTGTTTCACATTCATAATATAAATCCAATCACACGTTTACAAACATGAACACTCAGTTCAAGCATGCTCTTACACGAACACATGAACACAAACTCTTTTTTTCAAGATGACCTGGCTGTATACTATCAACTATATAATATCTTCCAACAAGTCAAAAGATCCTATAGCAGCCAATCATGGCCACTGCTGGCCATTGCAATAGCCAATCCCAAACCTTCCTTCCCTCCAGTAGCCAATCAAAGCACCACCGCTGTAAATAGATCATGCACTGAACATAATACAAGATACAAATGCTGATGTATTGGAAAGATCTGTCTGACAGGTCTGAGAAAGGATATAGATTCTTCATTCAAGGGTACTTTGGGAACAGTGTTTTAAGGGCTACCAGTAGCCAATAACAGACAGATGATCACCCTGGTTTATCTTCCTTAAAATTAAAACCTTTCCTTATCTCGTGGGGTTTATTTCAAGCACTGGTTTTAACAATGTTGAAACAATATATTTGTCATCTCTGAGCCTTGTCTGCAATGTACAGAATAAGCTTCTTTTTTCCTTTTTTAACATGTATTCAAAAGCAGTACTTAGTATAGAACTATTCTCACTGTGTCCGTGATGACTGTGACAGCTGTCAAAGATGCTATATTGTAAAAAAATATATATAAAAAAAAAATACATTGCCATGACATAGTTGTTTGAATCTCACCACAGTTTGTAAAATAACACTAGATCTGTCCTAATCAAATGTCGACTGTACTGAAACACATCATTAAAGACCAGGTGTCAGGCGGTTGTGAATTGCACAATGTTCTTACCACTCTAATTGTGTCCTGTATTTTGCTTTGCTATGGAAAGAGACAACCTACCTACTGTAACATACATTCTCCTGTCATATCCCCTCTGTGCTCGAGTCCCCGCTAATGTGTTGATCTGTAATAAGGCCTTTTCTCCTCCAGCATTTGGAAAGTCACATTCTGTGAAATCCCATCATGGGATAAGCTAAAGCTATATCACGTCCTCTTCATTTTCCTCAATGTCATGTGAACCAACCAGCCTTGCTCTGAGAACATCTGCTGGGCTGTCTGTTGATGACAGACATCCTATGGATATTTCTCCTATCACTACCTTGCTCTCACTACTCAATGTAAAGAGCTGTATTTGTGTTAGAGGCGGTTTTACCAGAACGTTGGTCAAAAAGAGGACCCTAAGGCTGTCACTTTGGCATTTTTGTTTAACTTTGTGTGCAATAGTGTAGTGTACACAGTGTTGTATGTAACAAAATATTGTTTGATAATATTTGCACTTTTTTGTCTGACTTAAAAAGGTATTCATGAGAACATCTTAAAGTGATGCAAATGTTATGAATTATGTAAATTAAATACTGATGTCTGAACTCAAAGCTTCGAATCATATTCATCCTTCAAATGAGTGTCAACACATTTGTTTCCTATGTTATTCTTTAATATTATAAGAGGGTAAAAAAACACGATATCATATCATCTCAGGAATCTATTTGAGCTCCCCTGTCGGCGCCACACAATACACAAAGTCATTGCGACATCCCACCACCAGAGAGCGCTCCCACACCACAGGAGAGGAGAACAGCTCCCCGAGCAGAGAGAGAGATGCTCTCAAGGTCCCATCCTCTCCATCCAGAACGCACAGTGTCCCATCTGTGGAGGCCAGGCCTACCAAAGTACCCTCCATACCCCAGGCTGACCCCTCAAACACACAGGGGCTGGAGTACACCCTGCTGGGGGTCTGATAGCTCCACACCAATGAGCCGTCAGTACAGTTCAGACAGTACACACACCCGTCATGTGACCCACACACAACCCTCTGCTTGTCTGGTGTGATGCAGGGGGATGAGAAGACCGGTCCATTGGTCACATACTGCCAGACCTGCGAAAACACAAAGTATTAACACAAATGAAACACTTTAGTGAGAAATATGATCAATGGTTACTTGGTGAAAACGAAGATGATAAAGAAACTAAACAGCCATTATCTTGGTGCCAGTTCTTCCTCTCACCATTTCCCCTGTGTGGCTGAAGCAGCAGATGTTTCCATCCACAGAGCCGATGATGATGTGACCTGAAGAGCAACTTGGTGAGGAGAAGAATGGAGTCTTCCTGGAATATGTCCACAGGACAGTACCAGTGTCCTAACAGAAGAACATTGGGTCAGTCGGTTGTCCTCACTCAAACAGTGCTAGTGCTTCTGAGCCATGTCAGTTAACAAGTGCGGGTTTTACTACTAAGTGTGATTTGTGCAGGCAAGGAAGCATGGACACTCACAGGATTGAGACAGAGGAGGTGTCCTCCGAGGGTGGCTACATACAGCTGCCTGAGAGAGGGGTGGAGACAGGGTGAGGAGAACACCGCCCCACACCCACAGTGGCGCTTCCAAACACACTGCTGAACCTAGAACACACACAAAAACACATAACTATTGAGCATGCGACGCAAGATTTACACTAGAAAGAAAGGTATGCACATGCACACACCTGTGGGTCGAGGGCATAGACGTGGCCGTCATGCGACCCCACCATCACTAGGCCTGTGAGAGGGTCCACAGTAGGACAGCTCTTCACTGCGTCTCCAGTCTCAAACACCCACTGCGTCTCCCCAGACTCCACACACAGGAAATACACACCACCATCATAGCACCCTGAGAACAAACACACAACATAGACCCTCAATATTTATATTTTTTTACCTTTATTTAACTAGGCAAGTCAGTTAAGAATAAATTCTTATTTACAATGACGGCCTACCTGGGAACAGTGGGTTAACTGCCTTGTTCAGGGGCAGAACGACAGATTTTTCCCTAGTCAGCTCGGGGATTCGATTTGGCAACCTTTTGGTTACTGGCCCAAAGCTCCAACCATTAGTCTACCTGCCACCCCCAAATATACACTGTTGAATTGACTAAACAATTTACCATAACCAAAAAACAGATGCTTTATGTGGATACTGACCAACCACGACGAGTCTTCCACATCGGGACACAGCAGAGGAGGACTCGATCCTGTCCCCTAAAACTCTCTCCCATAGCAGACCCCCAGTGGTCAAGTCCAGGGCCTGCATCCTGTGGGAATGGGAGCCAATGAACACTGTGGCCCTGGGGCCTCCTGAGGCCCCGTCCGCTCCTCTCTGGACCAGCAGGACTGGCGAGGCGTCTACACACCTCCCTGTGTCTGACTCCCAGCTCACCCTCAGCCCCAGACCACCAGCCTCTCTGAGGGGAGGGGTAACACTGCTAGGACTGGGATCATTGGTTTCCACTGCCTGGGAATGGTTGTGTTCTGTCCACTTATTGGATCCAAATGTCTGGGAGTGGTTGGATTCTGTACTCTCATTGGCTCCTTTTTCCTGTGTATTTCTTGTTCTTTTCATTGGTCCCTCTGAGTCTGAGTAGGAGTTTTCATTGGTCCTCAAAGAGTCTGACTGACCAAACTCTACAACCTCCCCTGCTCTCCTTACCACTGTACATTGTACAGCCTTCTTCACAGAAGAAACTACAACTCCCAGAGGCCATTCTGCAGCTGTTGTAGAGTAGGGGTCTGTATGCTGTCTCTTGGGCTGTGCTGAGGAGACAGGGTCTGCTGGGCGTTTCATGGCCACAGGATGGGATGTCCAGCTGTGCTCAGATGGGAAAGTCAGTGTTGCTGTGGCAACATGGCGCAGCACTTCTGAGAAGGATCCGTCCAGGATAACCTCCAGAAGCCCTGGTGAGGTCACTCCTGTGGCGGTGGTGATGTCATCACAGAGACGCAGGGCCTGCAGGGAGTCGCCTCCACTAAACAGGAAGTTGGAGTCCTCCTGGATGGCTTCATCCTCCGTTAGACCTAAAGTCTCCTGACACACACAAATATACATGTACAAATATGTAAACTCTTGATGTAAAGGGGATACTGACTTGTATGTGACAATAATAAAACAACATATTGGCTTGTCTGTACCCTCCACAGAGACTGGAGTCTCTCTCTTAGTGTCTCCATGTCCCCCAGTGCACTATGGGACTCTGAACCTGCTCTCTGTCTCTGGTAGATCTTCATAAGTTCCCCCATAGACACTTTCCCTGAGGAAACACCACTTCATTTACACCAGACTCCAGATACTGCCATGGTCAAAAATGAATGGTAAAACCCTGATAGAATTGTTTAGAATGCAGCATTTACAGTAGAGTCTAGCAATGCTCAGCTACAGAGGTCAGTGTTACTCACCATGTGAGGATAGTGGTAGGGCCGGGACCAGGACTAGTGTGTCTGGAACACTGTGTCTGGGTAAGAGCTGAGACAACCTGTGGAGGATGGCCTTCTGTAGACCTCTAGTTGAGGGGGCAGTCTCTTCACGATGCTCTACCTGGTGCTCTACAGGGGAGGAGGTATGGGTTGCCTTTTGTTCTCCAGACGTAGAGCAGGCTACGACAAAGGCCACCAGCCGAGACCCCTCATACAGACCCACAGCACATGCATCCACCTGGGGTAGACTCATTACAACCTGAAGGAGGATATGGAGGATTGAAAGATCAATGACTGGAGGTGGGGATACCACAGGAAAATTGGTGATATGTGCCTGACATGACATGCTGTCTGAAATGGTACTGACTTGCTGTAAGGTGTCCAGATGCAGCCTCTGTCCATGGCGTTTGACCAGTCGGTCCCGCCTCCCGAGGTAGTAGAGATGTGTGTCTCTAATCTGCACCCAGTCTCCTGTAGACCGCATTGTACCAGGAGCAACAGTCGCCTCGTCATCTAGAAGGCACACCCTGTCCATCCCACCTATAAACACCTGTCCTTCACCCTGAGTGATGACGCAGCCATCCTCATCTCTTACCTCCACGGTGGTCTCCATCAGAGGAGGACCAATCGGCACAGAGGATTCAGTCCTGTGAGATATCCATACCGGTAAACAACATTAGAGTCAAATCAGTTATATGTCCAGGGTGCAGAGAATTGGATAAAAGGTTCATAAAATGAGGTGCTGGTTTAGGGTTCAGTGGTCACTCACACGTCAGTAGACTGCAGCAGGCTCTCTGGTAAGTGGTAGCAGCAGGCCCAGCAGGATACCTCAGTGATGCCGTAGATGTTGTAGATGTGAGTGCAGTTCCCCTGCTGCCTCCAGCTACGGAGCAGGGCTAGGGGGGGACAGGCCTCGCCCCCTAGGGCTAACACGCGCAGAGAAGAGCCAGCAGAGAGGACCTCTTCCCGTAGGACACGCCTGCCAAAACGCCCAAGCAGAGTGGGAGTCACCTGAGGGAGACACAAAATGAGCACATGCAACAACACAAAGCAACAAAAGGCTTGATAAGTTATTCTCATCCCACTGTCAGTTACCTGTAAGACGGACGTCGTGTGTTTCTTAAACAGCACATGAGCCAGTCTGTTGGGCATTCTCTTAATCACAGTGGGGACGATGAGGAGACGCGCCCCTGATGACAACGCCAAAAAAATCTCCACCACCGAAGGGTCAAAAGTCAGGGGAGAAGCCAGGAACACCACATCATCTGGCGTCATCTGAAACAGAGATCTGAAGAGATAAAGACAGAATGCTGCTTAACAAACAACATTAAATGAAATTCTTAACCTTCAATACAACCGGTGATCTGGACATTGATATACAGGAATACATGCATTACACCAATCCAGCCAAAGGGACATACCGGAGGTGCAGTATATTGGGCACTATACACTTGTGTGGTACCCTCACGGTCTTGGGAAGCCCTGTGGTTCCAGATGTGTGTAATATATATGCCAGTGCCCCCTGGCTGGCACTCTCTGGAACTGCAGGAGTAAAAAGGTCAGCATTCGGCTCCTCTTTACGGGCTTTAGTTGGTCTGTGCTGTACTAGTACGAGGGTTAGGCTGTGAGCAGACCACACTGCACACACCTCTATAGACATGAGGTTGGAAAATGCCATCTGGAATTGCTAGGGAAAGAGAGAGAAAGATAGAGTCATATAGTCAGAAGGTGAAACCTGTCAGCAAGTAATCATCATTTTAAGCCACAGTTATAATATAAACCACTCTCATAATGCTCTGTGAAGTCCACTCATACCTGCAACAGGTCACTCTGTAGAACACAGTACTTCAGCCCACACTGCTTCATGACACGGGCAGACAAGAGTGCTGGGGCGTCTGGGTCCAGTGGTACATACGCAGCAGGTAACTGGAGAATGCTGACAGACAGAGGATCCCCTTGAGAGCTGTGTTCACAGTAGTCCAAACCTAGAACTTACAGTAGACTTTGGTAATACTAATCTATGGTATGCAACAGCTGATCAAATGGATCAACCTCCATTGAGAGACATTAGCTATCTGCACCCCATTAAAAGGAGAGCAGTGAATAATAGCTTGCCATAGAGATGGATCTAATTTGGGCTAATTGGATGGTGCGTTTCCAGATCATTGCTTTGATTTCTAATAATAAACTTACCCCAGAATCCACACAGGAAGGTTGATATCTGGCTGACAATATAACGCAATTGCGCTTGTATTTTGCACACACTGTATCTGTAGAATACGTGTTAATTCATTTCCAAGAGCAACAAGTTCGTGGTAATAAAGCAACACAGGACCTCCTTCTGTTATCCCCCTGTCAAATGTGACAGCTATTTTGCCACTATGCAAAGAGGCAGCTGCGAGCACCATGTCTTGTAGTGTTTTCGTTGCCATCTCCGGGTGAACACGGAAAATCTCAAGTATGGCCATTCACTATCAAATTCATGTTACATAGTTACTTTACGGTTCTACTGATTTTGGTGTTGGCTGGTCGATGTTTTGTCGCATGAAGATGACATCACACCATGTAGAAAAAATGCGTCACATTGTGAAATATCCAATCATATTTCAGTATTTTGTTGAGGGAAATTTTAACTTTTTTTCGTGACTAGATGGAGTACAGCCACGGCCGGAAAGGACTTTTTGCAGCAAGTTAGAAGAGCAATTTAGCTAACCCTAAAACCTAAACATTTTCATAACCTTAACCTGTCTCCTAACCTACCACATGAATTATCCTAACGTGCTGTGTAAATTATTCTAACCTGCTACAAAAAGAAACTACTTCCGGTCGAAGCTGTACTCCGCTAGTCAGAACCCTTGACCCGGAGAGAAGCAAACAATCGAGGGGAAGAAAAAGTATTTCATTTTAGTGTTTTGATCGATAAAGACTGACAACATGGACGACTTCAAAAATACATTTCAGAACAATGTCAAGATTTACACTGATAATCTGGAGAGAATCGTTCAGAAGGTAGGTGGAAAATGGACTGGTAGCTATCTAACGTTAGGTAACGTTAGTTTAGCTAACGTTGACTAGCTTGCAACTCTGCAGTGAGCCCGTGACTAACTAGAAGCTTGCTAATTTTGTAGGCAGTATTCTTCTGACGATTTTGTAAGATAATCGATGTTAGCAAAGACACCATTATTTTGGTGTTAGCCAAGTAGCTAGTAGTAGCAGCAGCACAGAGCATATGCAGTTTTCAAACCGTAGCGACTCTCTTTGGTAGTAACTAGTCTTTCTCGACAACATCCCCCTTGTGGCCACGGGACGAAATGCTCCAACAATGCACACCCCTCATCAATGTCACTCAGGACTACTAGGCATGTACCAAATCAAATTGTATTTGTCACATGCTCCTAATACAACAGGTGTAGACAGTGAAATGTTTACTTACAAGCACTTAATAACCAACAATGCAGTTTTAAGAAAAAGTAAGTGTTAAGTAAAAAAAAATGGATAATAATTAAAGATAATTAAAGAGCAGCAGTACAATAACAGTAGCGAGGTGCAGGTTAGTCGAGGTAATTGAGGTAATATGTACATGTAGGTAGAGTTAAAGTGACTATGCATCGATAATAAACAGAGTAGCAGCTGCGTAAAAGAGACAATAAAAGACAATGCAAATAGTCTGGGTAGCCATTTGATTAGCTGTTCAGGAGTCTTATAGCTTGGGGATAGAAGCTGTTAAGAAGCCTTTTGGATCTAGACTTGGCGCTCCGGTACCGCTTGCCGTGCGGTAGCAGAGAGAAGTCTATGGGTGGAGTGGCTAGAGTCTGACAATTTTCAGCTGTAGAGCCTTTTGAGGATCTGAGGACCCATGCCAAATCTTTTGTCTCCTGAGAGGGGGATAGGCTTTGTCGTGCCCTCTTCACAACTGTCTTGGTGTGATTATACCATGATAGTTTGTTGGTAACGTGGACACCAAGGATCTTGAAGCTCTCAACCTGCTCCACTACAACCCCGTGCTTGATCCTCCTTTTCCTGTAGTCCTTTGTCTTGATCACGTTGAGCGAGAGGCTGTTATCCTGGCACCACACGGCCAGGTCTCTGACCTCCTCCCTATAGGCTGTCTCATTGTTGTCGGTGAAAAGAGATTAGATGAAACATCCAAATGTGCCTGTATTTCCTCTTTCTGACTCGACAGTATTCGAAGCTGCATGACGATGGGACTGAGGTGAACCTGGAGGACATAACTCCCAAAGGTAAACAAAAGTCAGTTGATGGTTGCACTGTGGACCTTCAGTCCTTGAAGAATAATTGTTTAGTCTTGTCAACAACAAGTAGCCAGCTTTATGTTGATGGGTAAACCATCTGGACTCAAAAGAATTGGCTCCGTGCCCTGATGTTTTCTTGTTATTTCATGTATCCTGTCATTGGATGGAGAAGAGGTGAGCCGATGCATGTTCAAGTCAGAGTTGGAGCTGTCACAGCTGGAATTGTCAAAGGTTTGTAAATTATCTGTGGCTAATTATTTTAGATCCACTATGGACATTTTCTGTTGGTTGACTTTTTGCATTTTTCTGAGGAATCTCTTTTTCTGAAACACCTCTTAATCCACCTCTTTAGAGTGATGCTGGCCTGGCAGAGCTGTCACTAGGAGGTAGGGAACTACCACGCGTTGTTTCTCTGTAAGATGTGCACTTGATCAATTGATGTAAAATGTATATTCATGTTATATTTTGTTATTTCAGATATTTCTGAAATACACAGGCCACATGACACCACTGGAGACTTCAAGGTAAATTACTTTTTCTTCATCTAATTGGAGTTCTCCCAATCTACGGAGTACTGACCTACACACACAAACAACTGATTGTGGGCAGAATAGATCTGTTTGGAGACTAGAGTCCAACCAGATGTTAACAGTCCACATTACTATAGCATAAAATCAAAGTTTATTGGTCGCATACACCGTTTAGCAGATGTTATAGCGAGTGCCACAAAATGCTTATGTTACTAGCTCCTAACAATGTAGTAAAATGTCAACAAGTATGCAAATAATCAATACATAAAACATCTTGAAATGTCCAAATTAATCAAATTAACCCAAATGGCATCGTAACAGTAATCCAGATGTGTCAAGAATCCAGTACATAAATACATAAGCAGTGTAACTAAAATAAAAAATGTTATAGTAGTAGAAATAATAGTAGCTTTGTCAAGAATAGGATTTAAAATCACATAAAACCCCATGGCAAAATAAAACTTACTGTACTTCTCATGTTTTTCAACAGATGGACATCTCATACCACCAGGATGATGCCCACAATGATTGTGTCAATGAGGGTGCTGTAGACACGAGTGCTGTTACTGTCCTCAGTAATGATTCTGTTATGCAGCAGGCTGACAAGAACAGCCACTGTAAGTTCATTATTTCAACATAAACCCTAGTGACTTATGAATTGAACATTTTTTTTAAAGTAAACATGAAATACAACTGCAGCACTTTTTTTGTTGAAATTTCTGATGAATAAATTGGAGTTATTTTGCCTCCAACAGGGGTGGATAATTCCAAGGTGAATGAGACTAGAAGTAACCTGTGGGGGGCACCAGAGGAGCAGGATGAGGAGCTGGAGCGCTCTCTGAGCAATCAACGTAGCACTCTACAGGAGCTGTATCCCAGCATGCTCAGTCAGATAGGAGAGGCCTGGAGGCGCCAACATATGTCTGACGCGGCTGTAGGGGTGCTGAGGAGGTACCACAGACTCAGGTGGTCATCTAACAGAAACCTCAATAACCGCACCTTCAACTGCACCCTGAGACCAGCTCACAGAAAGACTGACCTCAACAATAGCCAGTCCATCCTCCTAACATCTCAGAACACCACCCTGAATGTGAGTAACCCCAGGAGTCCAAAGTTTAATCTCAAAAGGACAAATGGCACCCATCCTCCTCCACAGACCAAGGTCAACCTCCAGAAGTGGCCAGCAGAGAGGCAGTCACCCAGGAAGCGGACAGATTCAGGGAACAGACAACCGTCTCGCCCGATGGACTTCTCCTCGTGTCCTTTCTCTGCAGGCTCCGGTCCTCCCTCCTCCCCTCCCTCTGCAGGCTCCGGTCCTCCCTCCTCCCCTCCCTCCGCTCCCTCCTCCCCTCCCTCCGCTCCCTCCTCCCCTCCCTCTGCTCCCTCCTCCCCTCCCTCCTCCGCTCCCTCCTCTTCAGCCTCCTCCCTACAGGAGAGCCCTGAGCTAGATGAGGTCCCCCTAAACCAAACCTTCACGGTGTCTATGTCCTCTGCCCCACCCACTAGGGTTAGATTTACTACCCTTGTCTTCAGTCCTGACAGATCTGAAGGCCCTTCAACAGCAGGAGGGTTGAGCAGCCCATCTCTGAGGTGTGCCCTCCCCACAGTCTCCAGTCAGAGGATTTTCACAGCAGTACGCCCTGTGGTCAGTATGGACATGTCTTCAGACACAGAGAGGTCTGTCTACCGCTCCTCAGCAGCACAGAGTCCCTACAGAGCCAGACTTCTGAGCTGGGAAGGCCAGCGTGCATCTCCTAACGCTGACCATAGAAACCTCAAATCAGGCGTTGCTGGATATCATCAGAGAAACATGGTGACGGTGGAACCCAGATCTTCCCCTGCATTTTTCCCCTCTTTTCAGAGGCCTCTGATGTCACCTAGGAAGCTCCACCACCTGGACGCCTGTAGTCCCTCCCAGCTGAAAGTCCACTCATCTCGATTCCCCCATCAGGAGTCTACCGCTGGGGCAGCTCGGCCAAAGCTCCAGCGACACTATTCCCTGGAGTCATTCTCCCCATCCATCAGTCTAAGGGACTCCACTAAGCAGATCGATAAGGACTTCCAGAAGCTCTACCACAAGCTTGTCTGTCAGGGCAAATACCACAAGCTTGTCTGTCAGGGCAAATCGGTCCCCTCCTGTCGCATGTGTGAGAGGAGAGCAGAGACCACCAGAGGCCCCTCCTCCTCTGCTCTGGCTGCCCTGGCCCTGTCTCCTCACCACTCTGTCATGAGGAAGCGTCGCAGGGAGCTGGTCCAGGAACATTCCCCAGAGTCCAAACGCTTCAGAGACAACTCCTTCGTGTACTCACCAGGATCTCTCCGCCAGAGGATAGAAATGATCAGGTGCCAGAATCGCTCAGACGGCAATTTGTCCTCCACCCATCTATCCTCCATCCAGAGGGACATCTCCTGTGACTCCCACACCTGGAGCCCTCGCAGGGCCAGCCTGTCTCAGATCCGCCACAGCCCCCATCAACAACACCACTCATCAGACGCAGCAGTCAGGAAAGCTGCAGGCTCCTGGTCTGGCCTGCATGTTGATCAGCCCTCTTCTGCTTGTGTAAGGGTCTTCCACAGAAACAATGTACATACAAAACACCAGTATTTTGTTTTCTTCTATTTTGTAACATTGCTGTCCTGTCTCCTGTTTAGAGAGCGAAATACAACAGATTTGTTGGGATTCATCAAGGTTTGTTTCTGCTTTCGTCCTCAGGGAAAATAAAATTGTCTGAACTTTGACCACCGCAATGTATTTGTATTCAGTTCTGATGAGACCATTTCTCCCCTCAGGAAAGTCACCTGTCAAGGCAGATTGCCAGTGTGGCTGTTCACCAAGGTAACCATGACCTTTTTCAGTCTGTTCTGTGTTGTTAATCTTTCATAGATGCGTTTTGTTTCTCGTGTTAACCAGCCTCCCTTCTTTCCCCAGTTTCTCTAGGAGACGGCTTCTGTATAAATGATGTCAACCCACAAAGGCCTACTTCTACCTTTGGTTGATATGCCTGAGTGTTAAACATCTGTTTTATATCAGCTTTTAAACAGTTCTGATATTCTAATTACTAACTCATTTGTTACAATGAACAATGTTCCCACAAGGTCTTTTTATATATTTTGTGTTTTTTATGCCCTCTTGGGATAACAGCTGTTTTTTTTGAATGGATAGATACATAAAATAAATACATTGTTTGAAAACCTTTTGGCTGTACGCATTTATTTTATCACTTTCATTTTCTTACATATCACAATAGGGAAAATCTAATTATGATCAACATAGAAAATAACAAACTGAAATGTACTTTACAGGAGGAATAGTGATTAGTCTAAATAAGGGAGACAGGATTCAACTACTTTAAACAGGTCAGGAAAATAAATTTGCAATTTAAAGGTTTTCGGCTATATGAAATGAAGGCAAGTCTTATGCGTCTTATAGCTGATAAGGCAACTTGTAACATCTCTCCAATGAGAGGATATAAATGAGGGGTTGGAACGCAGAATGGCAGCATTAATGCCCCCAAATGATTCAGGATTAAGTACAATAAACAGCAGCAGTGTGATCAAGAGACCGGGTTGGTTGTGGTCATCTATGGCACTGCTGTAGCAGCTTCAGCTATGTCTGAGGACCTGTCGGGAAGGGCGAGGTTGTGGTCAGCGGTCACCACTCCAGTTCCACAGGGTATTTGCCTGTGAGGCAGGCAGTGCAGTGGCCCACTCTCCTGCTTGCATTGGTGTTGATCCTCTCATCCTTCCCCTGGAGGGAGGGGATTCCTCCCTGCACCGCTGATAACAGGCCCTCAACCGACAGATACCTCACACTGGTTGCACCTACAGAACACATCACAGTTTGGCCCCACACACAATCAACAGAAATCCAATTGATGTTAGCCAACCATGTCTCAAGTCACAGATCAAAATATCTAAAAAAATAAAATAACTTTGTAGCCTTCCAACAAGAAGCGTTCCAAATCTCACCAATGTAGCCAGCAATGTTCTCAAACTCTGGCCTGTTAGCGATGAGCTCCTCTTTTGTGGGGATGTTGATGCCCATGTAGCATGGGAACCTGATGGGCGGTGAGGCAACACGGATGTGAACCTATAGGAGGGAGGGCAGCAACCAAAATGAGTGGTCATTACAGACAACGCGAGACCACACTTAGTATAGTGCTCAACCATTATAACGAGGCGAGAGGGATTACCTGCAGTATAATTGATATAAAGAGGGCTGATAATGATCCAACTGGTCCACTCACCTCTGTGGCGCCTGCTTCCTTTAAGAGCTTTATTATGGGGGAGATGGTGTTGCCCCTGACAATGGAGTCATCGACGAGCACCACTCGCTTGCCTGTAAAGTTGTCTGTCAGTGCCCCAAACTTCTTGGCCACCCCCAACTGCCTGAGGCGTGTGTTTGGTTGAATAAACGTTCTCCCAACATAGCGATTCTTACACAGAACCTCCACGTACGGCAGTCCTGACTGCAGAAATGGAACAGAATAGTACAGACTGAAGCCCAAGAGGAGCACATGCATACATGCCCAGCATAAAATATGAAAGAATAGTCAAGACACGCAACTTAACAAAACGTCCTATAGACGACTACAGAAAAACAATAGTCATGGAAAACACATGAGAAGAGAAGAAGCAGAAGACCTGATCAGGGTGTTTTACCATGCTGCCTCACCTGTTGTGCATATCCCAGTGCAGCCGGTGTCGCCGACTCAGGCACAGTGCTGACCACGTCTGCCTCTGTGGGGGCCTCAATGGCCAGCTGGCGTCCACAGCGCTGCCTCACCGTGTACACCATCTGACCTGAAACACCAGGAGGAAACTATAGGTGCTCTGCCATCAGGTCAAAGGCAGGTAGCCTAGTGGTTAGAGCGTTGGTTGCTGGATCAAATCTCAGAGCTGACAAGGTAAACATCTGTCATTCTGTCCCTGAACAAGGCAGTTAACCCATTGTTCCCCGGTAGGCCGTCATTGTAAATAAGAATTTGTTTTTAACTGACTTGGTTAAATAAATGTTCAATTAAAATAAATTAAAAGTTATGTGCCGGAATCTCCCAGCCAAACTATTCACTACTCTCACCGACTAAGTACTAATCAGTTTTAGTGTTATTAGCTAACTTCTAAATATGCCTACCTTCAAATATGGAATCTGGTCTGGCAAAGTAAACATATTCAAAGATGCAGAATGCAGGGAGGTCTCCCTCGGGGCGAGGGACGATGCTTAGGGACTTCACACCGTGTTTGGAGAGCTGGACTATCTCTCCAGGCATCACCTCTCTGTAGTACCTGAGGACCAGACCGAGCAGAAAGAGGCTTGTGAGCCACAGGACCACACATTGCCATGGCAATAAGAGAACGGTAACCGTGGTGATGAGAGCTCACTTGGCACCGATGGACTGGAAGCTGCAGGACTCTGATGACACCACCCAGCCCTCTGTGTCTCCCTCGCCAGCACCTGACAGAGGACACAATATGGCCATCCTCTTCATATACAGTTGCGGTCAAATATATTGGCAGTGGCACCCTTGCACAATTCACTTTTTCTTCTAAAATAAGTAGACATTTTAAAATAAAAATGGTGTTCACACGTGTATTTGTTTGATTTACTACTGCACAGGACCAAGAAAAATTCTATAGTGAAATTTAGATTTTTCACTTTCAGTCAAAATGGCCTGGACTAAATTATTCAAAATTCTAATTAATTTGGTTGGAGACAAGTGATTCTCATTCATGTGTAATTTATCTTACCTGCCATTCAACCGGTTTTGAAAAGAGAAAACAGAACACTCTGCTCCATTGCAAAGTGCAAGGGTGCCAATATATTCGATTATAGATTAGTAACCCTGCCCTTAGATTTGTGCATTTTCGATGAACTAATCAAAGATCCAAAAATACCATGCAGCGCTAAGGAAGGACCAAAAATACCCGCAGTGTGGAGTTTAGAAATGGGGACGAGGCGCCCAATGCTGAGTGGTCTGTTTCCATACGGGTCACGGATAGCATAGATCACATCTGTGTACATCACCAGCAGTGAGTAGGATGTCGGGGTCTCATGCATCAGGTTCTTTATCCTGCAATGGTGAGAATAAACAATCAATCAAGAAGATGAGTGTTACAGGAGGTAAAAGTGGAGATGGGGTATTATTGGAATAGAAGGTTATAGAACCAACCTGGCCACCCAGTCAGGGGCATCCAGCTCCTCCATGGGTGGAGTCAGAGCCAGCAGCTGGGTGATGAGCTCACTGTCTGAACTGGTGGACAGGCCCACGCCGTGACGCATCACCTGCCATACACATAACACACACACACACACACACACAGTAATGTACGTTTATACAAAAACACACAGCAATCACACACACACAGTCGGTGGATATGACAGCATGGCCCACCTTCTTACGCAGTGCGGCTGCATTGACCAGCTCCCCGTTGTGTGCCACAGCGATCTTGCCGTGCAGTGTGTCCACCACAAAGGGTTGGCAGTTCTGCAGCTCAGAGATGCCCGTGGTGGAGTAGCGCGTGTGCCCGATGCCCAGGTTACCGTAGCGCAGCTTCAGAAGGTTCTCAGGTGGGAAGGCATTGTTCACTAAGCCCATTCCCTGAGAAGGGAAGAGACATACCTAATCACAACTCTAACACATAGGCAGACAGGGGCATCTTGGGCACACACACACGGACCTTTGCACTCCTAAAATTCTGTGCATTAAAACTAAAAATAAATGTAGCCAAACTGTGATTAGTAAAGCTTTAAGTGATGATATCACGTGCCTGTTTTTATGCTACAAGTGTCTTATTTCTATACAGTGTGTTCTCTCCTTGTACTGCTGAGATTTTTGTTAACTAAGAGGACAAGTTGAGTATCTTCGTAATCTGGAATGAGTAGGATTGTAGCAGTTTCTCTTTCATGTTTCCATACTGAATGGTTCTGTAGGTCACACATTTGTACCTTGAGGGTGTTGTACGTTGGTGGGTTGACTCCATTGCTTGTGACGATTCCAGCACTTTCCTGACCCCTATGTAAACAAAAACAAATAGATTGCTTGAATGACAGTTTTAGTGAGGTGGAAACACTGGCAACAATGACACAGCGGTCCTTTAAGCTCTTTACAGTCAACCCTACTCGACTTTGCTTGATGCAACATGTTTGATACCAGCTTTTATGCATGCATAATGCCTTGGGGCAGACTAAACCGTTTGTGAAGGAGAAGTGTTGTAGAACCGGAGAAGAAAAAAAAAAAATGGGGGTTGTGTATATCTGCAGTGGAGTTGCCTTATATGGAGTGGCCTTGCGCTGCAGCCGATTTGCCAAGCTGCTTCTCGGATTACAGTCCGTCCCTCCCCCACATCACAAAGCTTAAGCCAGTAGTGAGGCTGCGTGGGCGTTCCTCTCAGGCTTAAACGCCTGGTTGCCTAGGGAACCGGGCAGCAGAGGAAGGGGGGGCTGGGAGAGAAAGAAGCGTTTCCAGGTCAGCTCAAACATGGAGAGAGGAGCAGGGAGACAAAGAGGTGAAGAGGAGACGGTAGAGGAGACAGGAGCACCAGGACAGTGGGGGGAAGCGGAGGTGCTGGCTCTTCTGTCAGTGTGGGGGGAGCTGGGAGCAGCTCAGCATTCAGGCGTGAGCAGCAGAGCCACATTTGAATGCATCTCAGAGCAGCTGAGAGGGCTCAGTGTGCTGCGGGACTGGAGGGAGTGTCAAGCCCAGTGCAGGAGGCTGGGACTGCAAGCCAGGAAGGCTGAATCACCAGGCACATTCACCAACTACAACCAGGGGGCAGCAGCCATGATGGACACCCAAATGACCCCAAGTGACTTGGTGGCAGAGGAGGAGGATCTGACCAGTGAGAAAGAGGCCCACTCTTCCTTAGTCACAATGCAGGAAGGTAACTCGGGAGTTACAGGAACAGTGTGATATTGGGAGAGAAATATACTAGTAATCACAAAATATTTGTATATGGAAACTTTGAAACAATTAGAGTAAATAGCAATTGGCGTAGTTTATAGGAAGCAATTAAATAAAACTATCTGCGACATCCCAACACACTAACTGCGAGTGAGGAATTGTTAAAATAACGTCAGAAAAACAGTGGACCATAGACTATACCTAATAAATGTGGTATCAAATCTAAAGTTGTTTAGTATATGCAGAAGTAGTCTAACTAGCAGTCTTTAAATGATCCCTTATTTAATTAAGAAGCATAAGAGGCTGCTTGTGACCAAGATGTTGACTCAGACATAGCTGGAGTCACATACCAGTAGCCTAGAAAAAGGATTACCCTGAATCTAAATAAACCTGAGTATCTGTAACAGACAATATCAAAAAAGTATCCCTTGATTCACATTCCTTTAAAAATGTAAGCGCGTTTGTGTGTGTGTGTGTTCGTTTAGGAGGCCCGTGTCAGATTCTTCATGGGGCTCTCCCCTACGCCCAATGCGTGGGCCCGGAAGGAGGCCGCCACTGGACAGATGAGGAGGTGCGGGCTCTGCTGTGCGTCTGGTCTGACCGCCATGTCCGGCAGCGTCTGAAAGGGACGCTACGCAACAAGGCCATCTTCCAGGAGATGGCCCGCCGCATGCAAAGAGGTTTCGGAGTGGTGCGCAACTGGAAACAATGCCGCACTAAATACAAGAACCTCAAGTATGAGTACAAGATGGCCAAGAGCGCCCAGGCTGCTGCAGGCAGCAGCGGCCCAGGAAGGTACATGAAATTCTTCGACGAGTTGGAGGCCATATTGCTGGACAGGGGATTTGATGGGAAGGATGGGGACCATGATATGCAGAGGAGAGGACCTGAAGTTGACCAGGGAGCTGGGAGGCTGGAAACTCTGGGAGGCCAGACACAGTCTACAGCACCTGAAGGAGACCTGGTCATTGAGATTGATGGTGAGGTTTTAATGAATGATGATACTGAATGAGTACATTGCCTAGTCTTAGTTCTACTTTTTACAGTCCTGGAACAAATGTCTCTTTCAGATGACAATAGTGACGATTATGAGCTGGACACAGACCAAAATCAAAGGGAATTAGGTATGTGTAATCAAATAACCTACAGCAGAAATGTCTTCTGAAATATAACAGCTATGCCCATTGCCAACTCACTATTCTGTCTCCCACCCTAATAGAGGCCCACATGTTACCACTGGACCAGTCTAGCTCTGAGCAGTTCCACGTGGTAACGGTGTCCGACACCGGACGGAACTGGAGTGACCAGGAGGTACGTGCACTGATCCAGGTGTGGTCTGAAGAGGGTGTGTGCAGGCAGCTGCAGAGCTCCACCAGGAAGAGGGACATCTTTGTGCAGATCTCCTGCCGGCTACTGCAGCAGGGGGTGGAGCGCGACTGGAAGCAGTGTCACACCAAATACAAGAACCTCAAGTACCTGTACCGCTCCTTACAGAGGGGAAGGGCTGACGGCACGGACCCACGCCACCTTATGAGGTTCTATGATGAGGTGGATGCCATTTTGACCAGGTCGGATAGTGGACCTGCCACGAGATATGAGGAACAAGCAGAGGCTGGCGCCATTTTGGCCGGGGCGGCCATGATGGGGTATGAGGATGGCAAAGATGCCATTTTCATGTCATCAGATAGAGCAACTGCAAGAATGGGACATGAAGAGAGGACTCGTCCAGTTAACTCTTACACGGCTCAAAGCTATGAGGTTATCCCCAGGAATGAGGACAAACGAACATACACAGGTAAAAAAGTGACTCAGAAAGCTGTAGATAAACGTAGGGTCACTCAAAATCATTTAGTAGTGACCATATAAAAGATAACAAACAAGCCATTACATCTTCAGACATATCCCACATCTATTTTATAGCCTATAACAAGCTAATTTCTCAGATTAAAAATGAACCCCCATCAGCCCCAAAGCTGGTAGTCGGAAACAGTAGAACCTGGTGGAGGAAAAGAGGTTCTGATATTGTGCATTAACACTGATTTGTCATATGCCTATTGGTTCCTTACAGGCAATACTGAGATGGATAAAAGAGAGGACCTGACAGCAAAAAGAGGGCTGAAGAGGAAAGCTTTGGATCAAGGTTAAATTGTACCTCCTCCCTCAACAATTGTGTTTCTCACATGATGAGAATGTCCTATCTAATTTAAAAATCCACACGTGACCAAAGGCTCAGTAACAGACTAACAATGGACGGTGTGACTGGGTGAGTCAGTCCAGTGACTTGCCAATAAGTCTCCTAATCAAATCATGAGAGGGTAGGTTGGTAAGGAGTCAGGAAACTGCTGAGAAAAGGCTAAAACAATTGGCCTTTACAAAACTGCAATATGGCTTGTGCATCCATGTGTTCAAAAAGTAGAACAGTGTTTCCAGTAAAATGAAGATTAATCTGTCGTCAAAATCTGAAGAGATCATTCTTTTGTACACATTTTTAAATATTCTCAGAGCACATGAGCACAATCAATTTGAGAGGACCAAGGTCAAGAATCTGTACCAGATAGCTCTTTTGTACATCATGGCTGCATTCACACAGACAGCCCCAATTCTGATTTCTTTTTTCCACTAAATTGGTCTTTTGACCAACCACATCAGATATTTGTCAGATCCAATTGGTCAAAAGACCAATTAGTGGAAAAAAGATCAGAATTGGGCTGCCTGTGTGAACGCAACCCATGTGTCACAGACTTCTACACTCAGTAAAAAGTGAGTAAAAGCATTGAACCCCTCAACTCAATCTTTGATGTACTGCCCCTATTGATTCCTTGTTATTTTTTTTTTAGATACACATAGACCTGTGAAAAGACATGACACTGGGGGCAGCTGTGCTGAGAGTATTGACTTCCAGTACAAAGAGGAGGATCAATACATTCCTATTATAGAGATCAACTCAGTCTGTTCCATGGCAGCAGCCTCTGACTCATTCCGAGAAAAACAGGTAGGCGTCAGAATGTGAACAATTTTGTTTTAGCATCATTGTAACCAGTTGACTGTTGTATACAATAAGAGTCTGAAAGTTGTGGCACACAATGCCTTTACGAAAGATATTGAGTTGAGTCTCCATTGGAGAAATGTTTCAGCGCTAGTCTGGAATCCAAGGACAAGGGGTCCATATCTTCACGGGAAACAAAGTAACACTTCATGTACAATTTAGCAAGAAGTGATCACGGACCGTTTGACGTCACAACATCACATCATGTGTTTTCAGAAATGGAACGCTCTCTCCAATGAATGTTCTCAGTGAAAGCTGCACAGTGGGGTTGAGGGTTTGATAAAGCAAGTGTATAATCAATTAAGGGAAAGATAGTCGGAATTTGTGATTAGCGGATGACTATACAAAATAGTTAACGGGGCTATGTAAACGTGCTAGTTAGAAAACATCAACTCACCTGTGCTGTAGCGCTATAAGCCCCAAAGTTAACACTTTGGCAACTTCTAGTTGTGTTGGCCATTCTCCTGCTGCAACACAGCCAAACACTCCGCACTCTTCTCCGATGCCAGATTCTTCGAACTCGCTCATTCTTCAGTCCCTGCGCTTCTCGAGCTTGTATACTTCACCCTCACTGCGTGCACTTCCACGCTTAAACACCGACCACGTGTTAAAAAGAGGGCTAGCGGGAAAGTATGCTTCCTCTTGCTAGTTCGCGTCCACACACCGACGGGCTCAACCTAGCACAGGGCTACAACATAGGGATGCTTGCTTTGAAGCCTATTGAATTGACTCGCTAAAATATAACGTTAATTTGAGTTGACAGCCCCTGACGAGACGGAATCCTCCGTGGCAAATAGCGAAAGTACTAGGCCTACAATTTACAAACGAAAAATATATAGATTTTATGACTGACTGATTCCAAATCATTCGCCCTGTTGTTGTTGTTTTTTTGTGTGATAAAGGTGCAATGAGATTTATTTGAAAGTATTCAAGAGATACTAATCAAAAAAAGAGACTTGGCTTTTCTGACAAATAAGCCCTTGTATCGCTGTTATATGTAGTGATGAGTGGCATAACTTCCCCCCCTCCCGTGGTGAGGCTTTCAATACTTTGATCTGGTCTACAACCAAACCCCGCCCACCCAGTGAACCAGGCCATGCTAAACGAACTCGCTCAGTGCAGTCGTCTTTCTGCGCGGACTTTTGTACGGGTTGCAGGTGAAGTTGCGAAAATTCTAAATACGATATTTTGGGTGTACATTTCCCACACTTGTTTTAATCTATTTTTGCTTGCTTTACTTTTCAGGGTTGCAGATCGTCTTCCAACATGGCGTCTCCATCAGGTATGTTTTCCACTAAAGTACAACTTGTTGGCCTATTACGTATGTTTGTTCAGTTGCAAAACGGCCCATCAAGTAATTTGAAGATGGATAGTTGAAGTGACGATGTAATCAGATTTCTACTGTGAACACTCGTTTATCGTAAAAACCGATTAACCAATGTTGGGGGTTACTCACTGTTTGTCTTTGTTTTCTGTTTTTTGAAGAGCTGAAACTGGGACAGAAACTAAATGAGGGAAAGACCAAGCAGATCTTCGAGCTCGCGGATGAGCCAGGTCATGTATTGGTCCAGTCGAAGGACCAAATCACAGCAGGGAATGCGGCGAGGAAGGACCAGATGGAGGGAAAGGCCGCGATAGCAAACAGAACCACGAGCTGTGTTTTCAAGTTGCTGCAGGAGGCGGGTGAGTCTTCAGGCTACACTGTTTTCAATTATTCAAGTTAGTAAATGCTAATGACATGTAACTGTAATGATTAGTTTGCAATGTATGCATGTGTGGGTGCGTGTGATACTTCGTTTAGATGTGCCCTCCACCATACCTCCTCCCATCCTTTCAAGTGTCGAGAACATCAGATTGTTTTGTAATCAATTTGAAAGCTTATTGGAACTGTGAGAAATATACATTGTCCTGGGACAGTAAAGTGTGCCAACATTCATGAATGGATTCGTCTGCATGCTAGAATGCAAACAAACAGCTATTATCAGGGATTGTTCTGTCATGTTACATTCCTGTGTTTGACATTGAAATCACAATAGTCTGTTAATAAACACTACTTGATCAGAAATAACTCTATGTTGCAGCACTTTTTAAATAAATGGGGTAAGCCTAACTGTGGAAATGAATTCCTTGCAAGTCAGAATGTGTCCCTCTTTCCTCCCCATCTAATACAATGGCATATCTGACTGACTGTTAATTGGCTTCCTTCGTGGCCTTAGTAGTAGTGCATCTAATTAATCATCAATGGCTGAGTAAGACCTTGTGGTGTCCCTATCCCTCAGGCATTAAGACAGCTTTTGTGAGGCAGCAGTCAGAGACGGCGTTCGTGGCGGCCCACTGTGAGATGATTCCAATCGAGTGGGTCTGTCGGAGGGTGGCCACCGGATCCTTCCTCAAGAGGAACCCAGGGGTCAAGGAGGGCTACAGGTTCTCCCCTCTGAAAATGGAAATGTTCTTCAAGGTGTGTGTATATTTCTCGGTCCAATCATTCCCAGTAGAAAAATATCCTCTCCCATAATCCAATCTTCCGGTTTGATTTGCACACGTTCATTGTCCACTCTGGGGACAACATTGAAAGTTAGGTGCATCAACTCATCCTCCTTCATACAAATATTGCTGTGTTTTACAGTTTACATCAATGTCTTATCTTGGTCACCATTTGTGTTTGTCCCAGGATGATGCCAACAATGACCCTCAATGGTCAGAGGAGCAACTGCTGGAGACTAAGTTATCTCTGGCTGGGCTCACCATTGGCCGCTGTGAGGTGGACATAATGAACCGCAGCACTGTGGCCATCTTTGAGGTCCTGGAGAGGGCCTGGGCCACCCAGAACTGCACCCTTGTAGACATGAAGGTATGCAGCTCAGCGCCATCCCCTGCTGGTCATGGGAGGTAGCACAGTGCTACTAGCTAGATGTTGAAGTCATGTTGGGGCATTTTGAATTTAAAACTGAATTGCTTTTTAATGTTTTTTTGTTGTTGACAGATTGAGTTTGGCGTGAATGTGAGCACTAAAGAGATTGTGCTTGCTGACGTGATTGACAATGACTCCTGGAGGCTGTGGCCAGCGGGAGATCGGAGTCAGCAGAAAGACAAACAGGTGAGGTGATCTCCTGCATAGCTCTGTCCAATTCTCCGATCCTGCCATCCCTTTATGGAAAAATGCTAATGTTGCTATTATTTAACCACCTCTGATTTTGAGTTATACCACATTTAGCTGTAGTGTAAACCTGTGTGCTCTCCTCTTTGCAGGTGTACCGGGACCTGAAGGAGGTGACTCCTGAAGCTATGCAGATGGTGAAGAGGAACTTTGAGTGGGTCTCTGAAAGAGTTAAGGTAGGCTAGCCTTGTGTATCCCACTACTGTGCCCTTTAGCCTAAAAGAGCATGAACTGACCAGCTGTATCTGTTATCAGGAGGACAAGGACTAGTGTTTGTGTTGAATCAACATACCATACTGATAGAGAATCAGGTAGTTTAACATTAACTGGTTGTGTGATGATTGTGTTCCACTCCAGTGTTCTCACCTAGACATTATCAGATTCTCAAGTGAATCCCAGCACTCAACCTTTTGTGACCTCGGTCTTTGATCAACCCTAGCAACCTCAGTTATGCATACGCACAACTTCTGTCAACTTAACCAAGTTTGTTTTAATCTGTCATGCAATGACATACAGACACGGTACAAGTACAGCCCATAGTGGAATAGTTTAGTCCAGGCATTCAGTAGAGACTAACAGGCAATGTGTTTTTGTCTAGCGGCTGCTGGATCCCCAGGCCAGTGGCAGAGTGGTGGTTCTGATGGGCTCCATCTCTGACCTGGCCCACTGTGAGAAGATCAGGAAGGCCTGTGGCTCCTACGGAATCCCCTGTGACCTCAGAGTCACCTCGGCACACAAAGGACCAGATGAAACTCTCCGCATCAAAGCTGAATATGAAGGTGGGCTGAGCTAAGCCTTTTAGCCCTAAGCTTACTGGCAACCCCCACGAATATAGCTACCTCTCTACGTAGATTGTTCATGCATTGGAAAAGCCATTGCTTGCTTATTATGTTTATTGAGAAAGTGTTTTAAATAATGGCTTGGTATATGGAGTAACTGCAGTGTACTGGCTAACATTATAACAAAGTATCTAATATAAAACATATTAGGATGGATGAGCTAATGTGCAGTATTTTCCCAGGTGACGGAGTACCAACTGTGTTTGTGGCTGTGGCGGGCAGAAGCAACGGCCTTGGTCCAGTGATGTCAGGAAACACTGTCTACCCAGTCATCAACTGCCCTCCTATCACCCCCAACTGGGGGGCACAGGACATCTGGTCATCCCTTCGCATGCCAAGCGGTGAGTACATCCCTACATGCAGTCTTTCTTGCTGTGTGTATTCAGTAATGTGTGTTTACCTTAACCCTGTGAGCTCTTCTCCCGCAGGTCTTGGCTGCTCCACTGTCCTCTCCCCAGAAGCTGCGGCCCAGTTTGCTGCTCAGATCTTCGGGCTCAGTGATCACCTGGTGTGGTCCAAACTGCGGGCCTCCATGCTCAACACCTGGGTGTCTCTGAAGCAGGCTGACAAGAAGCTGCAGGCCTGCAGCCTGTGAGGAGCCCCTGTACTGTACCATTCCAGACCCTGCCAGGCCTCCAAGATGGGAACTATCATGGGTCCCTGCCTGGCCGTGTGTCATCTCTAATGAAATGTTTACCATGATAGTTTACTAACTGTAAAATCAGCACTATAACACATTCCTCTAATCATTCCTTTAATAAGGCAGGTAACCCACTGTTCCTAGGCCATCATTGAAAATAAGAATTTGGTCTTAACTGACTTGCCTAGTTAAATAAAGGTAATCAAATTAAGAGATTAACATAAACTGTGGTGTCTGTTTTAAGACTTTCTACATGTACAATATCATAATTTATTAAATTATTTTGAAAACGTGGTAATATGTGGCAACATTACATCCTGTTGGACATAATACAATATGTTGTTGATAAAGTATTATTACCATAGATGGGGTTTTCTTTTTTACACTGAATATCAATTGGATGAGGAACATTCACACTATCTAAGCCTTTATTAATGAAACCGTAATGTTTCCTCAAATATATAATTAGCCAGAATTTGTCGTGGGCGACAAAAAATGCAAGCTAATCTTAGCCCAAATTACACAGGCACAAATGTTAAATTGATTGAGGGAAAATTATGCCTTGGGCAAATCTTTGGCTAGGGTTCCAGAATGGATGTTACTTTGAACCTGGAAGCAGGTGACAGTGTGAGTAATGTCAGCGACGGAGCTCTTCTCTCTTCATTCCAGGAGGTTTGTAGTATTTAAACAAAGCCTTCAGATCCCTCTCATCATTCGGAATGGTTCTCTTAGCTGTCACCACAAACCCGACAGTACAAGTACCTCCCCAGTTTGAGGGAATGCTATAGTAAGCCATTTTCCCACACAACCAATAGGTTCCACCATTCAGAGCTCCTCTAAAAGGGATATCATTATAGACTGAAGTACTTAGGCGTTGGCATTGTTACATACATTGTACAATTACATTCTAGTTCACCCAAATGATTACCTCCTAATACACTAAGGGGTTGTCATCACTCCTGCTACTGAATTAGGTGGGAGTTAAGTATTATCTGGCCTACCCTACAACGGTGTGCCTGTGTGATGCAGAGAATGTCATAGTGTCAGGGTTACATGGCATCTCCACAAAGAATGGTAAGTCCATTTGCATAGTCAGATTTACCCCTATGGGAACCCTGCTCCTACCTTAACTGGCCCCAACCACACACCCAACACTCTTTTTGTCCAGACAATACTTATTCCCCTCACAAGGGGTTAACTCAGTGAAGTCCATCATTAAGTTCTCAAAATGTCCTTCAGGCTTTGGATGGGACGCAGGGAATATTGAAATGCCGCAACATACAAATCAAACATTTCTTGCAGAAATGTTCTGCAAACCCAGTAAAACCTACTGTACATCAATATTTATTTACAAGATCCACCATCCCAACTTTTGACACATGGTCTTGACTATGTGATAATTTTGTGAGGGAATGGAATGTACAATGGGGCATGGCAGGTCTGCTGCACTCATCAAGCCATACACCCAAGGCATCTTTATGACAGCACCCAGCCCACTTGCATTTCTCTGAAGCATCAGCCGTGGCCTGTAAAGCAACAAAATCATTAACAGAGAAAAATTTGGCGGGAGCTGGAACTACTGCCATCTGTGGGAGAGGGGAAACAGAAGAAGATGCAGCCAGTTTAGCTGCAGTCAGCCTTGGCATTCCCCAGAGAAATGTTATCTTTAGAGGGAGTATGAGCCTGACACTTTATCACAAGATTGACGAGGGGAGTTGACCAGCCTCCAACAGAGAGGACACAAGCTTACCGTTAGCAATTTGATTTCCAGAGGAAGTTAACATCCCTCCATTCTTCCACAATGTCCCAAAATCATGCACTACACCAAACACATATCTACTGTCGGTGTACAATGTCTTGAAAACGTATTCATCCCCCTTGGCGTTTTTCCTATTTTGTTGCATTTCAACCTGTAATTTAAATGGATTTTATTTGGATTTCATGTAATGGACAAACACAAAACCGTCCAAATTAATGAAGTGAAACAAAAAAAATTACTTGTTTCAAAAAATAAAAAATAAAAAATAAAAACAAATGTGTGCTGCGTGCATATGTATTCACCGCCTTTGCTATGAAGCCCTTAAATAAGATCTGGTGCAACCAATTACCTTCAGAAGTCACATAATTAGTTAAATAAAGTCCACCTGTGTGCAATCTAAGTGTCACGTGATCTGTCACATGATCTCAGTATATATACACCTGTTCTGAAAGGCCCCAGAGCCTGCAACACCACTAAGCAAGAGACACCACCAAGCAAGTGGCACCATGAAGACCAAGGAGCTCTCCAAACAGGTCATGGACAAAGTTGTGGAGAAGTACAGATCAGGGTTGGGTTATAAAAAAAATGGAACATCCCACGGAGCACCATTAAATCTGTTAAATAAAAATGGAAAGAATATGGCACCACAACAAACCTGCCAAGAGAGGGCCACCCAACAAAACTCATGGACCAGTCAAGGAGGGCATTACTCAGAGAGGCAACAAAGAGACCAAAGATAACCCTGAAGGAGCTACTAAGCTCCACAGCGTAGATTGGAGTATCTGTCCACAGGACCACTTTAAGCCGTACACTCCACAGAGCTGGGCTTTACGGAAGAGTGGCCGGAAAAAAGCCATTGCTTAAAGAAAGAAATCAGCAAACACATTTGGTGTTTGCCAAAAGGCATATGGGAGACTTCCCAAACATATGGAAGAAAGTACTCTGGTCAGAATTGAGCTTTTGGCCATCAAAGAAAACACAATGTCTGGCGCAAACCCAACACCTCTCATCACCCCAAGAACACCATCCCCACAGTGAAGCATGGTGGTGGCAGCATCATGCTGTGGGGATGTTTTTCATTGGCAGGGACTGGGAAACTGGTCAGAATTTAAGGAATGATTGATGGCATTAAATACAGGGAAATTCTTAAGGGAAACCTGTTTCAGTCTTCAGGAGATTTGAAACTGGGACGGAGGTTCACCTTCCAGCAGGTCAATGACCCTAAGCATACTGCTAAAGCAACACTCCAGTGGTTTAAGGGGAAACATTTAAATGTCTTGGAATGGCCTAGTCGAAGCCCAGACCTCAATCCAATTGAGAATCTGTCGTATGACCTAACGATTGCTGTACACCAGTGGAACCCATCCAACTTGAAGAAGCTGGAGCAGTTTTGCCTTGAAGAATGGGCAAAAATCCCAGTGGCTAGATGTGCAAAGTTTATAGAGACATACCCCAAGAGACTTGCAGCTGTAATTGCTGCAAAAGGTGGCTCTACAAAATATTTACTTTGGGGGAGTGATTGGTTATGCACTCAAGTTTTCCGTTTTTTTTTTTCTTATTTCTTGTTTGTTTCACAATTTTTATTTTATTTTGCATCATCAAAGTGGTAGGCATGTTGTGTAAATCAAATGATACAAACCCCCCAAAAATCTATTTTAATTCCAGGTTGTAAGGCAACAAAATAGGAAAAATGCCAAAGGGGTGAATACTTTTGCAAGCCACTGTATATGTTAACAGAGTTAATCTTTAGCCAAAATACAAGATCTAGTCAAACCAAATAATTCTGCTGCTTGAGCTGACAAATGTGATGGGAGCTTTGCACTCTCCACCGTTTCCAAACTAGTCACAACAGCATAGCCAACTAAAGGATCTCCTTTATCATTACACTGAGCAGATCCATCTACAAAAAACTAAAAATCCTGATTTTCTAATGGGGTGTCTCTCAAGTCCAACCTAGTCCTACAGTCAATTTCAATAGCTAAGTCACAATCATGGTCTACAACGGCCTCGGCTGTGGGGAGAAGATTTTCAGGGTTAAGAATTGTACATTGTTTCAGAGTGTCACGACTTCCACCGAAGTCGCCTCCTCTCCTTGTTCGGGCGGCGTCCGGCGGTCGACGTCACCGGCTTTCTAGCCATCGCCGCTCAGCTGTTATTTTGTTTCCTTTGCTTTTGTCTTGTTCACCTTGCACCTGGTTTGTATTCCAGTGATTGCGGCATGTATTTTTTCCGGTGAATATGTCATGTCATTGTGTGGAATTATCATTGTTGATTGTGTGTGTAGTACAGGCTCATTTTCTCCGGGTAACGTATGTTAACCCGTATTTGTATTTTGTGCTTAACTTGGACTGTGTTTAGGTCATAGCGCTTGACACTTTATTTAGTGGCCTAGAATATTGACGCGTTGTTGCGTTCTTTCTTTTGTTTGTTGTGCCATTAAAGTATGCGCCTTTACGACACGTTCCGCTCTCCTGCACCTGATTTCACCCCAGTAGCGCACACCGTGACACAGAGTAACATGGGACATGGTCAACAGAATGTACTAGTCTAGCAGTCTCGCAGGTGTCAAAGGAGCCATTCTTGACAGTGTAATAATTGCATGCACAGCGTGAGGCACATGGATGGTTAGGGAAGACAGCCACAATATCAGAACATGCCAAAACAGCCTCAGTAGCAGCTGCTACAGATCTCAAACAGGTAATATTCCCCCTGATAACACTATCCAAACATTTAGAATAATAACCAACATGTCTATATCCCACACCATGATACTGTGTCAAAACTACTGACATTAACCCACTCATCTCAGAAACAAATAAATGAAATGGTTTCATATGGTCTGGCAGGCCCAGGCAAGGGGCAGACATCAGAGTTTGTTTCAATTTTACCAATGCCGTCTCAGCCTCATCCATCTAGACCACAACTTCACTCGTCTCCATCTTTCTCCCATGAATACAGTCCTGCAATGGTGGCGGCAGGTAGCCTAGAGGTTAGAGCATTGGGTCAATAACCAAAAGGATGTAGATTGAATCCCCAAGCTGACAACGTAAACATCTGTAATTCTTTCCCTGAACAAGGCAGTTAACCCACTGTTCCTAGGCTGTCTTTGTAAAAAAAAAAATCTCAACTGACTTGCCTAGTTAATAAAGGTTAAATAAAAAACTCTCTTTGCATAGTCTTTCAACCACGGATGACAGTAACCAGCCACACCCAACAAAGATGTCATGTGCTTCTTAGTAACAGGATTAGGCAAAACTCTAAAAAAAAAACTCTTTGTGGAGGGCGCGACCCTCAGAAGTAATGTCATGACCTAAATATTTAACCGAGTCCCATCATAACTGCATTTTATTTGGGGGAACTTCATGACCATTTTCTGCTAAGAAAATCAATAATGCTCTAGTGTCCTCGTGAGAACTCTCCTCTGATTGTGAGCAAACCAACAAATCATTGACAAAATGAACCAAAATGCTTCCACCAGGGACAACAAAGATGGCCGGTGATTCAACATAACCCTGGGGCATAAACGTCCAAGTCAATTTTTTACCAAGAAATGTAAACGAGAACCACTCCATTGACTCTTCAGCCACAGGGATACTGAAAAAAGCATTTGCCAAAACACCAAAAACAATAACTACATGGAGGCACCTGGGATAAAATGGTAACAGTGTTAGGCACCAGGGGTGCTCTAGGATGTACATAATTGTTTACTAATCTAAGGTCTGGTCTAAAATTGGTGTGTTACAGGGTGAATTTCGGACAGGGAATCAAAGCGCCTCTTTCAACCAATGCACTATGAATGGGAATAACACCCTTTCAGCTTATTTGCTAAGAGGGTACTGAGTTTGTAAGGTCTGTGGGTGCTTTTTGAAATGACCACAACTGGTGCAGCTCCTTTAATGCATCCAACGTCAGTCTTTGATTTAGCCCACAGTTCTTCAGGTATGTCTTTTAGCCAATCAATGTGTGAATTATCTTGTAATACCACAGGCATAGTTTCAATGGGGGTTGGTTATTTTCTTGGTAATGTCATTACAATAGCCCAGAATGGGGAATAGAAAGTTGCTGTTGAAGCGGACCACTTTTCTTCTCCTTCCCAAGCCACCCAATCAGTTGCTTCCATCACTGTCTTCATCCAAACACCCACATCTTTCCATTGCTTTCCAGGATCTTTTGATAAGCCACAATGGGGAACAGAGTCAGGGACTTCATACAGACTCCATCAATACCACTCCAGCTGCTGCAAAGTCTTCTCCTCTGTATATCCCATTCATGGTTCTCTCAACTTTCTTTTTTTTGTTTAACCATCTCTGTTGGTATTCAGGGTCTCTTTCGAATGTACAATGTAGGTACAATGTAGGTGTTCAGACACTTCCCAGTTAGCATGCAATGGGGAAGAGGGGGATTGCTCTCTCAGCTGTCCCTCAACATGTTGATCATTCAAGTGCCAAGCGTAGTAACAGTTCATTAGGTACGGGAATATTCAATTTTCTCTCAATCCCAATGACAATCCTTCTTCAGTACATGCAACAGATTTAAATTAATTTTACACATCAAATTTACCGGGCAGGCAGATGAATATAGGAATCGGTGTCTCCATTTCCCCTCACCCCACTCAAACATTCTTCAGAGGGAATTCCAGAAGCTCCAACTGTGCGCATTGTTTTCTTTGATGGAGGGCAGACATTTTCAACACTGAGACTATAATTTTATGGTTGTTAACTTAAATGCCATCAGGGGCTTTTGGGTTGACAAGGTGGTCAATTTTAACATTTAACATTTCATTAGTTTCTTCTTCTGTTTCCACTTCATCCTAAGTTTGGTAGCCCCCTTGACCTCCTCCTCTTCCAAATGGGTTGTCAACCTGTACGCCGGCAGGTGGGGTAGGCCAATCGTTTTGTTTTTCTCCTCCTTCAGGATAGTTTATTGAGAAATGACCTAACTTCCCACAGTTGTAGCAGCTCCAGTCTCTCCCTATGTCAGCTCCAGCAGGGGCCCTCGGCCTCTACCTTATTCTCTGCCTCTTCGGTTTCCACGGTTACCGCCATTTCATTGATGTTCTCTTCCTCTTCTTGTGCCTTCTTCAGTGTCTTTCGGTCCTTAGTTTCATTTTCGTTCAACTGTCTTTCTTTTCTCTAAAGTTGACTTCTCACAGACTCCAGTTTATCAGTGCTCAGTGTCCCGTCAGTTGGGAAATCTCCATCTGTCCATTTTGTCCAATCTTCTATTTGGTTCAGTACCACCCTACTAAATGTATTAGCCATTATTTTACAAAACCCCCTTGGTTCCCAGCTCGGATCGTCCATCCTGCTCTTACTATTTCCATTACCCATATTTAAAGCGTTAAAAAACCTTCTAAAAAATGTTCCTCACATTAACACTTACTTTCACAACCACAGCTTTCACGCTGGAGCTAATCTCCCATTCAGTAAATTAGTCAAGCACAGAATACTCTCATACCTTGCTTTGTCAAATTCCTCTTATACACTATTTGTTCTTTCCTTCATCAATTCCTCCTTTAGACTAGTGTTCTGTTCATACAGGGGTTTAGATATTTACACTAGTTGTTCTATTTAACTGCATATTCGGGAATAGTACTTCCTCCTTTCATATCTCCAATGACATAATAACGTTATACCATCAAACTCCACTGATGAGTCATGTTATCCTCATGTCATCTAAAGTCATGTTACCCTCAGAGACATGTTATCTCGTTACTAATGAGATGTAATCTCGTTACTAATCAAGACATGTTATTCTCTGAGACATGTTATCCTCTACCTGTAGATCCAACGGGCGTTGGTGGACAAAACCCTAGATAACGTTACAGATCGAAAAACGTATTTATAGCTACATTTCTTATTATCTTGTTATCAAATTTCAAACAGTTTAATATCCACATTCCAATCAATCTTATCCAAATGTCACTCTTATTATCCAAATTCCAGTCTTAATAGTAATAATTTCAATCCTTTTATTATCCAAATTTAAATCAGCCTAATATGTAATATCTCACAATCACACAACTTTCACATCCACATTCACTTAGTATTATTCTCAAACACACTAGGTAATCTCCCTCATTACCCCATGTGCATCTTCAACAATTCTCTTGTCGTTACTTGCTATGCACCATGTGTATACTGCTGAGACTCGTTGAGACCTGGTGACAGACGGAGTCTACATCACAAGGCGATGGCTCCCTCTGCTGGACATGCCAGGTCTCAACGGGCTCTCCTGCCAGGACTAATTGGGGCTGATTGTGCTAGGTGAGTAATCAAGTGGCTGATTGGTCAGCCCACCATGTAGACATTTCTTATGAATGCCTACAGACAGCTGTCAGTGGGGCTTTTCATGGTACCTAGTGGGGCTAGGGTCAGTCTGTTATATCTGGAGTATTTATCCTGTCTTATCCGGTTTCTTCTCATAAAACTAGTGAATAGCGTTCTCTCTATAAGACTATGTGTACCTTTTTATGCGTTACTTGCTTACATTTTTTTTACAGATTAATTTAAATTGACTTACTAAAATTCAGAAAACATGTCCCTCAGAGGTTCGCGGATCAGGTATCTTCAGGATAAGTCTGGTCTGGGCGGGTCCACGTTGTCTTTGGTCAGACAGGAAATTCCCTTATGCTTTCCCACTATGTAAATGGTTCGCAAACTTTTTATAGTCCCGTACACCTTCAAACATTCAACCTCCGACTGCGTACCCCCTCTAGCACCAGGGTCAGCGCACTCTCAAATGTTGTTTTTTGCTATCATTGTAAGCCTGCCACATACACACTATACGATACATTTATTAAACATAAGAATGAGTGTGAGTTTTTGTCACAACCCGGCTCGTTAGAAGTGACGAAGAGCTCTTATAGGACCAGGGCACAAATAATAATATAATAATATTCAATAATTTTGCACTTTATTTATCCATCTTACATATAAACTTTATTTGTTAATTGAAAATTGTGAATAACTCACCACAGGTTAATGAGAAGGGTGTGCTTGAAAGGATGCACATAAAAGGATGCACATATCCTGCCTGTTTGGCCCTGTCCGGGGGTATCTTCGGACGGGGCCACAGTGTCTCCCGACCCCTCTTGTCTCAGCCTCCAGTATTTATACTGCAGTAGTTTATGTGTCGGGGGCTAGGGTCAGTCTGTTAAATCTGGAGTATTTCTCCTGTCTTATCCGGTGTCCTGAACATCTTGGCCATGTTCTGTTATAATCTCCACCCGGCACAGCCAGAAGAGGACTGGCCACCCCTCATAGCCTGGTTCCTCTCTAGGTTTCTTCCTAGGTTCTGGCCATTCTAGGGAGTTTTTCCTAGCCACCGTGCTTCGACACCTGCATTGCTTGCTGCTTGGGGTTTTAGGCTGGGTTTCTGTACAGCACTTTGTGATATCAGCTGATGTAAAGAAGGGATTTATAAATACATTTTATTTATTGAAATACATTTGAACTGTTGGGTTGGTTGTATTGTCAGTCTTAAATAATTTTCCACACACAGTCTGTGCCTGTATTTAGTTTTCATGCAAGTGAGGGCCGAGAATCCACTCTCACATAGGTACGTGGTTGCAAAGGGCATCAGTGTCTTAACAGCACAACAGGCAGGATGCTCTGAGCGCAGCCCAATCCAGAAATGTGGCAGTGGCTTCTGATTAAATTGAATTTTCACAGAAGCGCTTGTTGCAATTTCGATGAGACTCTCTTGTTCAGATATCGGTAAGGGAACTGGAGGCAGGGCATGAATGGGATAACGAACCCAGTTGTTTGTGTCATCCTTTTTGGGAAAGTACCTGCGTAATTGCACACCCAACTCACTCAGGTGCTTTGCTTAATCACATGCGACATTGTCCGTAAGCTTGAGTTTATTTGCACACAGAGAAGAGCTCCAACTTCTTAATCATAGCTTCAATTTTGTCCCGCACATTGAATATAGTTGCGGAGAGTCCCTGTAATCCTAAATTCAGATCATTCAGCCGAGAAAAAACATCTCCCAGATAGGCCAGTTGTGTGAGAAACTCGTCATCATGCAAGCGGTCGGACAAGTGAAAATGATGGTCAGTAAAGAAAACTTTCACTGTAGTGTCCAAAACTTTCAAGCTATCAGGCATTTTTTTGGCAGCAAGAGCATCTTGGTGGATGCTGCAGTGTACCCAAGTGGCGTCAGGAGCAACTGCTTGCCCGCGCATTACCAATCCACTATGTCTCCCTGTCATGGCTTTTGCGCCATCAGTACAGATACCAACACATCTTGACCACCAAAGTCCATTTGATGACACAAAGCTGTCCAGTACTTAAAAAATATCATCTCCTGTTGTCCTGGTTTCCAGTGGTGTTCAGAAGAGGATGTCTTCCTTAATTGACCCCCCATCAATGTAACGGACATATACCAAGGCCCGCCACGTCTGTTGGCTCATTCAGCTGTAACGCATAGAATTCACTGGCTTGTATGCGAAGCAGTAATTGTTGAAACAAAACATGCCAATTTGAAAAATAAGCCACGGGAGTTTATAGAGCGAGAATTAAGACGACTTTCGGGTAGTAAGACATGTATAAAAGCAACAGATACCAGTAATAAGAAGGGGCTAGAAGCGTCTTATATGGTGAGCTAACGAGTGGCTAGGGCAAGCAAGACCCATACTATTGTGGAGGACTTAGGTCCAACGTCCCTGTCTGTTATTCAATGCTTTCCCGGGTAAGGGGGCAGTAGCTCTTCGGGTGCATCAGATTCACAACTGTCAGTTTCCATGCTAGCTGGGCTGACAACAAATATAAAATTACTGATGCTAGCATTGGATGGGCTCGTGGAAGCAGAACAACTTGTGTCGTCGACAAGTGCAGGTGTAGTACTGCTAGTAGTAGCAATACTACCAGTAGAGCTGGCATGTGTCTTTATGGACGTGGGCCTTACTTTTTTTTAACCATTTATAAATTTTCGAGCAAACGGAATGAGCTGCAGCTGCATTTGGCTACATTCAGACCGTTAGTGGAATTCCCGTGAGAGAGAAACGGTTAATGTGATTGAATGTTAATTATTTGACTACTGTATTTTTGACATTGTGTTGTTATTTCGCTGAACACTAGATGGTTTAATTTCATTTTTGGCAGTGAAACGAGGCTACTCAGGTGAGAAAAAAACCTCACCCAAATGTATAACCCCGTTGGAAAATATAAATGGACTGTTTAAAAATGTGAAGACATTTTAAAAATAATAATAAATCACATTTTTATTTGGCGTACCCCCCGACGGCATTGCGCGTACCCTAGTTTGGGAATACCTGCACTAGGGAATGCAGCACCGGTGTTTCCCTCGCAGACCTTCACTGGGATGCTCCAAATGTGGAATCACTGATCAGGTTCGTGATGCCAAATTGTTGTGGAAATTCTTACACAGGGACACTCAAAATCAATATTAAATTAATCACTCTTTATTGTCAACAAGCTGGAGAGTTCACAGTCAAACTTAGATGCATAAAGTAGTGGTCTGAAGTGAGCTCTAAAACGGTGTTACTTACACAGAGCCTTATATACGGCTACCTAAACCTACATAAACATGATTCATTGGATTGGTTACTACATGTGACTGGCTCCGTCTCACATTTTAATTTAAAGAACATATTTTGGGCGTTCTGCCAGATCGTCCTCCGGAGGGGGCCATGGTTAAGAACAGCCCTTAGCCATGGTATATTAGCAATTTATACAACAGGTGGATCTAATCCTGAATGCTGAATGGTTAAAACCGCATTCCAGCCGGATGTCTATTCCACAAGTTACCACCGGGCTAAATCTATGACTTCAAAATGCCTATTTACTCCGTTCCATCTGACTGTGCAATCCACTGTCTCATCATCCCAGCCAGGCATTTTATGAACTTGATCTCCACTATAAAAAGCATTTAGACATTATCTCACATTTCTTTTAGACTAACATTTAGTTTTCAACAGGGGAGATTTGTATAAACCTTGCAGTCTTTCTCTCCGACATTTGCAACATTGTTTCAATATTCAAATTCGATCTCCTGCTGTCACATAGTAATGAACGTGTCGGGAGTCGGGACAAGACAGACAGGCAGGCAGTGTTTCTCAGCCAGTTGAAATCATAAAACAGCTGGCATCATTTTTATGGATATACAGTGCCTTCGGGAAGGAGTCATTTTTATAAATTTTCCTCAGCAATCTACACACAATACCCCATAATGACAAAGCAAAAACAGGTTGTTAGACATTTTATGAAAAATAAAAAACAGAAATACCTAATTTACATAGGCATTCAGACCTTTTGCTATGAGACTTGAAGTTGAGCTCAAGTGCATCCTGTTTCTACAACTTGATTGGAGTCCACCTGTGGTAAATTCAATTGATTGGACATGATTTTGAAAGGCACACAACTGTCTATAAAAGGTCCCACAGTTGACAGTGCATGTCAGAGCAACAACCAAGCCATGAGGTCGAAGGAATTGTCCGTAGAGCTCCGAGACAGGATTGTGTCAAGCCACAGATATGGGGAAGGGTACCAACACATTTTTGCAGCATCCCTAAGAACACAGTGGCCTCCATCATTCTTAAATGGAAGAAGTTTGGGTGACCAAGGACCCGATGGTCACCCTGACATGGCTCCAGAGTTCCTCTGTGGAGATGGGAGAATCTTCTAGAAGGACAACCATCTCTGCAGCACTCCACCAATTAGGCCTTTGTGGTAGAGTGGTCAGACGGAAGCCACTTTTCAATAAAAGGCACATGACAGCCGGGTTGGAGATGCACCTAAAGACTCTCAGACCATGAAAAACAAGATTCTCTGGTCTAATGAAACCAAGATTGAACTCTTTGACCTGAATGCCAAGCGTCACATCTGGAGGAAACCTGGCACCATCTCTACGGTGAAGCATGGTGGTGGCAGCATCATGCTGTGGTTATGTTTTTCAGAGGCAGGGACTGGGAGACTAATCAGGATTGAGGGAAAGATGAACCAAGCAAAGTACAGAGAGATCCTCGATGAAAACCTGCTCCAGAGTACTCAGGACCTCAGACTGGGGTGAAGGTTCACCTTCCAACAGGACAACAACCCTAAACACACAGCCAAGACAACCTAGGAGTGGCTTCGGGACAAGTCTCTGAATGTCCTTGAGTAGCCCAACCAGAGCCCGGACTTGTACCCAATCAAACATCTCTGGAGAGACCTGAAAATAGCTGTGCAGCAACGCTCCCCATCCAACCTGACAGAGTTTGAGAGCATCTGCACAGAAGAATGGGAGAAACTCCCCAAATACAGGTGTGCCACGCTTGTAGCGTCATACCCCAAAAGACTTGATGCTGTAATCGCTGCCAAAGGTGCTTCAAGAAAGTGCGGAGTAAAGGGTCTGAATAATTATGTAAATGTGATTTTTCGAAAAAAATATTTGTATAAATTAGTAAACATTTCTAAAAAACAGTTTTTGCTTTGTCATTATGGGGTATTGTGTGTAAATTGATGAAGACATTTAAAAAAAAAACATTTTTAGAGTAAGGCTGTAACGTAACAAAATGTCAAGGGGTCTGAATACTTTCCGAAGGCACTGTATACAAAGAAATGTCAATTGAAAAAATTTCAAATGAAACAGCGACGTGCAACTAGTTTGCAGTCTTTCCAGGAAGTTAGCTGTAGTTGGCTAGCTAGCAAGCAAGGGATAAGAACGTTGCCAGCCACTATGGCAATGGAACATTTAGAACGAACCACCAGCCGGCTTGGGTAGCAACCCTAGATTTGTGTCGGGACTATATCTTGTGGAAAGATGAAATAGCATGAATAAATGAATCAATAATATAATGTTTGTAATGAAAATGTCACTCATTATTTGAATATGTTGGTAAACATTATATAAAAGTGATAATGCCCTCAAAGCCAGTGTTTGGAGGATATATTGGCCCGGTTTGCCGGACCTCTACCTCGTCTCGGGCCTAACAACACCCGTGCCAATATCATGCAGGGTAGTAACGTCATGAGTTTGGATTATTGTTACTTTTTTAGATAGGTAGCTAGCTACATGTCTTAACAAAAGACTCCACTATGCAAGTAACGATTTCGGGTGCATTCGTAAATTCAGTCTGGCCATCTACTTTGATTTCAGAGCACTCTCGTCTGAGTGTGCCAGAGCGCAGAATAACTGATGAATTTACGAACGCTCAACACCTGTTGAATATGGTCAGTGTCAGCATTTTGTAAACGTTGGCAAAAAAACGTGATTAAAATGTTGCCAATGTCACGTGTGCTCCCTCTCCGGCCTCTAGGTCACCAGGTTGCTCGTGATGGCGCACACGCCTCACCAAAGGGAAGCACAGGGAGTGTTTTTTTGTATTTTTTTTGTCAGTGGGAATGACGTCAGTGGGAATGACGTCCAGTCCGGGAGCCGCTACAGGCTCTCATTCCTCCGCCAGTTCGCCAGGCTCCCCTGTCTCAGCCGGTCTGTCAGGTTCCAGCGCCCCAGCTGGCGACAGGTTCCCGCGCATCAGCAGGGGTGACCAGTCCGCTCCTGATCCCCGGGATTGTCCCTTTGGTTGGCGTCCTGCGGCTGGAGCCGAGTGTGCCGGGGAGGGGATACCATCACGTATGCTCTCTCTCGGGAGCTCTAGGTCGCCATGCTCTTGCGTCTCAGCCGGACTGACAGGTTTCCCGCGCCTCAGCAGAGGTGACCGGTCCATTCCTGATTCCCGGGAACATCATTTTGGTCGGCGTCCTGTGGCTGGAGCCGTGCGTCGGGGAGAGGGCACTGTCACATGTGCTCCCTCTCCGGCCTCTAGGTCACCAGGCTGCTCGTTATGGCGCACACCTGTCACCATGGTTACACGCACCTCGCGTCATCAGACTCACCTGGACTCCATCACCTCCCTGATTACCTGCCCTATATATGTGACTCCCTTTGGTTCCTTCCCCAGGCGTTATTGTTTCTGTTCCAGTGTCATGTTTGTGCGTTGTTTGTGTTTCTTGTTTTGTATTTAGTTGCATTTATTTATTATAACACTCACTCCCTGAACTTGCTTCCCGACTCTCAGCGCACTCGTTATTTTTATTTAAATTTTTTATTTAACCTTTATTTAACCAGGTAGGCTAGTTGAGAACAAGTTCTCATTTACAACTGCGACCTGGCCAAGATAAAGCAAAGCAGTGCGACAAAAACAACAACACAGAGTTACACATGGGATAAACAAACGTACAGCCAATAACAATAGAAAAATCTGTATACAGTGTGTGCAAAATTAAGTAAGGAGGTAAGGGAAAAAATAGGCCAATAGTGGCGAAGTAATTACAATTTAGCAATTTACACTGGAGTGATATATGTGCAGATGAGGATGTGCAAGTAGAAATACTGGTGTGCAAAAGAGCAGAAAAACAAAAACAAATATGGGGATGAGGTAGGTAGTTGGTTGGATGGGCTATTTACAGATGGGCTGTGTACAGCTGCAGCGATCGGTAAGCTGCTCTGACAGCTGACGTTTAAAGTTAGTGAGGGAGATATTAGTCTCCAACTTCAGTGATTTTTGCAATTCGTTCCAGTCATTGGCAGCAGAGAACTGTAAGGCAAGGCGGCCAAAGGAAGTGTTGGCTTTGGAGATGACCAGTGAAATATACCTGCTGGTGCGTGTGCTACGGGTGGGTGTTGCTATGGTGACCAGTGAGCTGAGATAAGGCGGAGCTTTACCTAGCAAAGACTTATAGATGACCTGGAGCCAGTGGGTTTGGCGACGAATATGAAGCGAAGGCCAGCCAACGAGAGCATACAGGTCGCAGTGGTGGGCAGTATATGGGGCTTTGGTGTCAAAACAGATGGCACTGGGATAGACTGCATCCAATCTGCTGAGTAGAGTGTTGGAGGCTATTTTGTAAATGACATCGTCGAAGTCAAGGATCGGTAGGATAGTCCGTTTTACGAGGGTATTTTTGGCAGCATGAGTGAAGGAGGCTTTGTTGTGAAATAGGAAGCAGATTCTAGATTTAACTTTGGATTGGAGATGCTTAATGTGAGTCTGGAAGGAGAGTTTACAGTCTAGCCAGACACCTAGGTATTTATAGTTACAGCCAGCAGCACAGTTACAGTCACCAAAGCTCTGGATAACATGAAAACAGCCTAACCAGCTCTGCTAGGGTGAGTAAAATGGTCAGAGTTTGGGTGGCGGCTAAAGCTTAAGAGTGTGTGAACGATGCTGAATGGGTGTAGACAAAGAAGAGCTCTCTAGTAGGTACCAAAACATTCAAAGACCATTTTCTCAAAAGTTTGGTTACAAGTTTATCAATTTTCAAAGCAGAAATACTTTCCCATTGTTCCTCAAATGCAGTAAATGATATACCATTCTGTAACTCTGTGTCTCTGCTTTTATCCAATGTAAAAAACACAATTTCAAATTTTGCTACATATTTAACTGACATCAGTTGTTACCGTGGAGTGGTCCGTTTATATTAAAAACACATTTGTAAGTGGAAATCACTTCATATTATTAGATGTGATTGAAATTTGGCATTTTTCTGAGTTGACTGTAATGTTAATGACAACTAGACAGTTATTTTCAAATGTGTGGGCAGTTGGGCAGTGACTTTGTCAAGTGACAGAATTTCTTGCTTGGTGACTCAGTAGTGACTTGCAGCATGTACAATGGTTAGATGACAAACTGTCTTTTTCGGTATTGTTTCTCATATTAAATTCAGAAAATACTTGTACAAGCCACCTTCCTATGATAGACTTTGGCAATGTAATGTATTGGATATGCATGCTGCTACTTCCACATTACATATTAAATCTTGACAGTTTATCATTATTACTAATGGGTCTCACCCACCATTGTGTCTTACACCAGAGTGTAGGCTGGACCTCACTAACCACAAGAAGGTTACAGCACTGGTATCTGGCCATTCTTCAGAAGCCTCTCCCTTTTTATGAAATGTAGCAGCTTTCAGACACACTCACAGGATAGGCTATTTCTCAAAATCTCACATCGATGCACAGACATTGGAAAACCAGTGGTTTGCTTTTAAGGCCTATGGTCCTGCAATAACCTACAGGATAAATTGAGACTGGACAGTATGAATTCAGGGCCTTGATTCAGAGCTTGGTTGTGGAGTAATGTAATTGTTTTGATCTCCATTTTGGACTGTTCCACACTTTGATTAGAAACCTTGTTATGTATCGGCCAGCTTCATCACACAACATAATTGCAGTGGTTGTTTTTAATTTACATTAGTCTTGAGTAAAAATGGTACCATTGTAAGACAAAACATATGCTGGTTCAGTGTGTTATCTGCCTATGTTCCAGGTATCCAGTATCCAGTGATTTAAAAATACTTTAAAGTACTACTTAAGTCGTTTTTTGAGGTATCTGTACTTTACTTTACTATTTATATTTTTGTACAACTTCTACTTTTACTTCACTACATTCCTAAAGAAAATTATGTACTTTGTACTCTATAAATTTTTCCTGACACCCAAAAGTATTCATTACATTTGGAATGTTTAGCAGGACAGGAAAATTATCCCATTCATGCACTTAACAAGAAAACATCCTTGGTCATTCCTACTGCCTCTGATCTGGAAGATTCACTAAACACAAATGCTTTGTTTGTAGATGATGTCTGAGTGTCGGTGCGTGCCCCTGGCTATCCTTAAATCCTATTTTTTTTTCATAATTGTACTTTTACTTTTGATACTTAAGTATATTTTTTGCAATTACATTTACTTTTGATACTTAAGTATATTTAAAACCAAATACTTTTAGAATTTTACTCAAGTAGTATTTTACTGGTCATTTTGAATGAGTCATTTTCTATTAAGGTATCTTTACTTTTACTCAAGTATGACAATTGGGTACTTTTCCCACTATTGCCAGTATCCATTACCTACCCCCACTGCTCCCAGCCAGTGGTTTGGATCCAGGGGAATGAGTCACAGTGAAAAGATGATTTTATGCCACCATTTAAAGGGGGTGATTTTTTTCCAACTCTGTTTCCCCCTGATTACAGCAGTGTTCTCCCCTTCTCTTTGATGAGGTCCATGAAAATGATATGATGACCCATGATGATATACTCTGTTTCGATGCTTGCTCTTCAATAGTGTGGGTGCGAGTGGGAGTGAAAGGAGAGTGGAGTAAAGGGTGGTAGAGTGATAATGTGTGATACTGATATCTAATAAAGTCCTCATCTCAACAATAAACGTAAACACATTCTGAAATCTCATTCACTCACCTCCAAGTGTACCCCAATTTTGTATGGGAAAATGTTGAACACAAATGCATATGGTCCAAAGATTATAGGTCTCCTTGACAACAGTAACCTGGCAACGATCATTCTACATACAATAAATCCTGGCTGCATTCTCCATCCCCTCCCTCCTTCTCTCTTATGCCCTCTCTAAGTTCCGTCTCTCTCTGTCTCTCTCTCTGGCCCTTTCTCTACCCCTTCTCTGTATCCCCATGGATACAAGATTGTCTGTATACTCAAAAAAGCAAGTGAAGAGCTCACGAAAATCATCAAAACTACGTAATACCAGGGCTGCTACTTTGACTGCCCTATTGCACCTGTCCTGGAAAGCTACGGGTAACTGCCAAAAGAAAAGAAACCCCAACATAAAGTGTGATAATAGGGTGTTAATAGGGCACCAGAACAGCTTCAATGCAGCCTCAATGTGTCTTGGCATAGATTCTACAAGTGTCTGGAACTCTGCTGGGGGGATTCTTCCACGAGAAATTCCATATTTTGGTGTTTTGTTAATGGTGGTGGAAAACGCTGAATATCCTATAAGTGTTCAATGGGTTGAGATCTGGTGACTGAGACACACACAAACACCCTTTAAAGCCCCACGCTCATTTGAGGCCCCTCTTTCAAAGTCACTGAAATCTCCTTCTAGCCATGGTAGCCAAAATAATGGGCAACTGGAAATGTTTATACATGACCCTAAGCATGATGGGATGTTAATCGCTTAATTAACTCAGGAAGCACAGATGTGGAAGCAACTGCTTTCAATATACTTTGATCCCTCATTTACTCAAGTGTTTCCTTTATTTTGGCAGTTACCTGTACTTCTACAATGTGAAGAGCATTCAGGGAAGTTTATGCATTATAAAGTCTCTCAACTGTAACAGAACACACAGAGACAAATACATAGATAAAAAGAGTCGCCTTCCTTTTTCATGACTTCTATAACTATTTTATTTGGTCCTCAACGAAATCACATGGGAATAGAGGTGGATAATCAGTCCCACCACTACAGTATGATGCTTTGTGTTGTATTTACAGGTGTTCAACAGCTAATGACTGGTTTTTCTATCTATCACCTATGGTTCTCTAGGACAACATTTTTACATGAATAAACCCAGATACCTCCATCTCTTCCTGCTCTTCTCTGCTTTATGCATGTGTCATCCCCCACTACTGTATCCCTTCCCATCACTCACTTTTACACTCACACATTTACACTCACTTTTTCCCCATCACCATAATTTACCTCTTCGAATCCATCTCTATTTTGCGATTACTTACATCTTATTTCCCTCTTGCTCTCTTTCTAGCCACCCCTCTCTCTTTCTAGCCACCCCTCTCTCTTTCTAGCCACACCTCTCTCTTTCTAGCCACCCCTCTCTCTTTCTAGCCACACCTCTCTCTTTCTAGTCACCCCTCTCTCTTTCTAACCACCCCTCTCTCTTTCTAGTCACACCTCTCTCTTTCTATCCACCCCTCTCTCTTTCTATCCACCCCTCTCTCTTTCTAGCCACCCCTCTCTCTTTCTCCCCACCCTTCTCTCTTTCTATACCTCAATCATCCCTGATCACAGGGCACCCAGGTCATGGCAGGACCGGGACTTTTGTCTAAAGAACTTGCCCCCGTCTCGTTCCCTCTCGCGGGGGTAGCGTGGGACCAGGCTAGTGAGGAAACGCTTGGCACGGTGGGTGATGCTCTCCCGGCCACCAGCCATGTCGTGCCCACAGGCCCCTGGAGGCACCGGGCTGAGGCCCCTGGCTAACCTCACAGCATACTCCAGGAGCTCTGCCGTGCGGTGATCCAGAGAGGCTGACATCTCTACATATAGACAGTCAAACAGAGAAGCACTGGTGAGGGCCTCTGAGAGAAGAGAGAGAGAGAGAAAAAGGGAGACGATGATGACAATGATGAGGGAAAAAAAAAGACACCCATAAGCACAGTTGTCAGTGGTAAACACATTTTGGATGAGAACATTTTGGGTGGGTACACAGTGATGTGCTGGTGTCACAGGTTCATCCATATTAGTTACATGATAAAGCACCTCTTATTATGTCATTGTCCTGTGACTCAGCCCAGCTCATCTCTGGTTGACCTCCGATACACTACAATATCAATATCCCTGCCTCTGTGGATTTATTGTGTCATTACAGACTAGTATTCACAGGACAAACACACACACATTGAAAGCATTTATTATAAAGACGTAAAAAAGCACATATAAAAGACAGAGTGCAAGACAGAGATCCCGGGAATGAGACTAAAGACGATGAAAGATGGTGAGAAGCAATTGCCCTAATTAGTCCTAATTAGTACTGTGTTTGTTATTAGAGATGAAGAGAGGTATGGTAAGTGTTTTTTTTCTCCTGAGGAAGATTTCAACCTATGCCTGTGAAAAGCAATTAATCTGAATGCCGTACTTTCTGCCTCAGGCCTACTCAGACAAAAGCTCTTGGCTCTGAGATTACATAACACTGAACCCTAAAACGTCTAGGTCTGAAGAGCTGCCTTCTGGAGAAACACTTATCACACAGAGACAGGTGGGGGTGAAATGGAGAAAGTTTGAAAGAGCGAAAGTTTTGCGTGTTATAGGTTGCAGCCGAGCTCAGGCTGGTCTTCTGAACACACAGCCATATCCTCAGTTGATATGTACGTCTAGATGAATAGGGTGTGTATTCTCAGAATCTCATGCAGTTCTCAGCATGCACATCCCCTCCCCCCATACTCCCACACCGCACTGCAGCTGAAGCGCTGTGCCACTTTCCATCTGTATTCCTGTAATTCTCCCCCCATAGAAGTACCCTGCAGAGATACAGTATAGAACTCAACCTGTCAACACACAGGGTGGAGATGGCAGGCAGGAATAAGGCAATGAGAGGAGAGAATCTATAGGGAGAGATAATCTATAGGGAAAGGTATAGGGAGAGATAATCTATAGGGAAAGGTATAGGGAGAGATAATCTATAGGGAAAGGTATAGGGAGAGATAATCTATAGGGAAAGGTATAGGGAGAGATAATCTATAGGGAAAGGAATAGGGAGAGATAATCTTTAGGGGAAAGTATCCGCTAGGACAGTGCAGGTTATACAAAGCATCTTAATGTTGCAGAGACAATGGGGGACATCATTCCATATCAGTCCAAAGAAACAAAGTAACAAAGAGAGGGCCAAGCTGCCTCACCTTGAGTGCTGACCTCACGTGAACGGACCAGGTCGCTCTTGTTGCCCACGAGGATGATGGGAGTTAGCGGTTGCGTCTCCCTGAGGAGGAGGCGGAGTTGGGCGGTGCGGTGGAAACTCCGCCTGTCCGTCTCAGAGAACACCAGGACACACACCTCACACTGGAGATCAGACAGGTCCTGAGAGAGAGAGAGATCACCACAACCATACCTCTTTACCTTCCATTTAGTCGTATGAATTTCATTGAGAATACACTCCTATTTATAAGAAAGGCCATACTTGTACTTGTATAGAACAACCAAATCTACACTATATATACAAAAGTATGTGGACGCCCCTTCAAATTTGTGGATTTGGCTATTTCAGCCACACCTGTTGCTGACAGGTGTATAAAATCGAGCACACAGCCATGCCATCTCCCTAGACAAACATTGGCAGAATTACCTTACTGAAGAGCTCAGTGACTTTCAAAGTGGCACTGTCACAGGATGCCACCTTTCCAACAAGTCAGTTTGTCAAATTTCTGCCCTGCTAGAGCTGCCCCGGTCAACTGTAAGTACTCCTACTGTGAAGTGGAAATGTCTAGGAGCAACAACAGCTCAGCTGCAAAGTGGTAGGCCACACAAGCTCACAGAATGGGACCGGCGAGTGCTGAAGCACATAAAAATTGTCTGTCCTCGGTTGCAACAGTCACTACCGAGTTCTGAAACTGCCTCTGGAAGCAACGTCAGAACAAGAACTGTTCGTCGGGAGCTTCATGAAATGGGTTTCCATGGCCGAGCAGCTGCTCACAAGCCTAAGATCACCATGCACAATGCCAAGAGTCGACTGGAGTGGTGTAAAGCTCGCCGCCATTGGACTCTGGAGCAGTTGAAACCCGTTCTCTGGAGTGATGAATCACGCTTCACCATCTGGCAGTCTGACGGACAAATATGGGTTTGGCGGATGTCAGGAAAACACTACCTGCCCGAATGTGTAGAGCTAACTGTAAGGTATGGTGGAGGAGAAATAATGGTCTTGGACTGTTTTTCATGGTTCCGACTAGGCCCCTTAGTTCCAGTGGAGGGAAATATTAATGCTACAGCATAAAATGACATGCTAGATGATTCTGTGCTTCCAACTTTGTGGAAACAGTTTGGGTAAGGCCCTTTCCTGTTTCAGCAAGTCAATGGCCCCGTGCAGAAAGCAAGGTCCATACAGAAATGGTTTGTCGAGATCGGTGTGGAAGAACTTGACTGGCCTGCACTGAGCCCTGACCTCACTAACGCTCTTGTGGCTAAATGGAAGCAAGTCCCCACAGCAATGTTCCAACATCTAGTGGAAAGCCTTCCCAGAAGTGGAGGCTGTTACAGCAGCAAAGGAGGGACCAACTCCATATTAATGCCCATAATTTTGGAATGAGATGTTCGACAAGCAGGTGTCCACATACCTTCGGTCATGTAGTGTATATGTTATTCCTATGAATAAGAAAGCAGTTAACCCTGCTGCCAGGTTTTCAAAATGATAGGAACATTTGGCTACACATATTTGTATGTCTTAAAGTGTGCACATTTTTAGAGCCTTGTGAATGAGGGTCAGCAGCAACATTTAATTAGGGACAATTTTAACTTTACTGCGGTGGTCCAAAATAGGGAAGAGTTGTATTACTTTTTTTTTTTGCTTTGGGGAGGGTTGTGTGTTTTTTATTTGGCACATAGGGAGGTTTCCCTGGTTTACATTCGCTCTTTTGAAGGACTTACTATATAATTTCTTCCATTGTAGACAAATGTCCTCATCTGCTTGCATGCGCCTCCCCTATATCAAGGTGTTTTGGTACTTCCCTTATGCACTACGCTTCAACGCATTATAACTTTTACTACACCACAGGTCAATATCTTCTACCAGTCTAACTTTCTATCCTGCCCTCTATCCAGATCTGCAATAGGCTAACTAGCAACCATACCACACATAAAAGCATTCAAAGCTGCATCAATGTTTTATATGAACCCACAAGAACAAATAGGAGTAGCTGATAGGCAGCAGAGAGCCCAGGTACAACATTACGCATGCAAGAACAATGAAGAACACAGGGGCCCCACAGGGGTGTGTGCTTAGTCCCCTCTTGTACTCCCTGTTCATCCACGACTGTGTGACCACGACGACTCCAACACCATTATCAAGTTCACTGACGACACGACAGTGTTAGGCCTGATCACCGGCGACGGTGAGTCAGCCTACAGGGAGGTCAGTAACCTGGCAGTGTGGTGCCAGAGCAACAACCCTTCCCTCAACGTCAGCAAGACCAATAAGCTGATCGTGGACTACAGGAAAGGGGGGGCGAGTATACCCATATCCACATCGACGAGTATACCCATATCCACATTGTAGCTCTTTCAGAACATCAGCTAACTGTATTTGGGAGAAGGAGAAATGGGGGAGGCTTGGGCAAGTTGCAGTTGTAAATGAGAACTTGTTCTTAACTAGCCTACCTGGTTAAATAAAGTTTAAAAAATTAAAAAATAAAATATGACTGATAAAAAGCGAACAAAATATAGCTACACGGACTAAGTTTACCTTATATCTTCATTTACCTTTTATTTCATTATTTGTCTCTATGCACACTCACAGGGCCCTAACACACACAAACAATCACTCCATAATTTGCTCACTCACACATAATATGCACATACATTTATACTGACTGTACACACCTGCACAACCACTCACATGCAAGCTGCTGCTATTCTGTTTATCCTGTTGCCTAGTCCCCTTACCCCTATACATATCTACCTCCATCACTCCAGTATCCCTGCACATGTAAATATGGTATTGGATCTGACTTTTTAAATATTTCCTGTATATAGTATGCTTACTTACTTACTTTATAGTGCAATTCATATTTCCTATTCTTATTTCTTGTGTGTTTTTTTATAGAAATACATTGCTATCGATTATTGCATTGTTGGGTTTTGAGTTTGCAAGAAAGGCATTTCACTGTACTTGTCTACAGTCATGACCAAAGGTTTTGAGAATTACACAAATATTAATTTTCACAAAGTTTGCTGCTTCAGTGTCTTTAGATATTTTTGTCAGATGTTACTATGGAATACTGAAGTATAATTACAAGCATTTCATAAGTGTCAAAGGCTTTTATTGACAATTACATGAAGTTGATGCAAAGAGTCAATATTTGCAGTGTTGACCCTTCTTTTTCAAGACCTCTGCAATCCGCCCTGGCATGCTGTCAATTAACTTCTGGGCCACATCCTTACTGATGGCAGCCCATTCTTGCATAATCAATGCTTGGAGTTTGTCAGAATTTGTGTGTTTTTGTTTGTCCACCCACCTCTTGAGGATTGACCACAAGTTCTCAATGGGATTAAGGTCTGCGGAGTTTCCTGGCCATTTATCCAAAATATCGATGTTTTGTTCCCCGAGCCACTTAGTTATCATTTTTGCCTTATGGTAAGGTGCTCCATCATGCTGGAAAAGGCATTGTTCTTCACCAAACTGTTCCTGGATGGTTGGGAGAAGTTGCTCTTGGAGGATGTGTTGGTACCATTCTTTATTCATGGCTGTGTTAGGCAAAATTGTGAGTGAGCCCACTCCCTTGGTTGAGAAGCAACCCCACACATGAATGGTCTCAGGATGCTTTACTGTTGGCATGACACAGGACTGATGGTAGCGCTCACCTTGTTTTCTCCAGACAAGCTTTTTTCCGGATGCCCCAAACAATCGGAAAGGGGATTCATCAGAGAAAATGACTTTACCCCAGTCATCAGCAGTCCAATCCCTGTACCTTTTGCAGAATATCAGTCTGTCCCTGATGTTTTTCCTGGAGAGAAGTAGCTTTTTTGCTGCCCTTCTTGACACCAGGCCATCCTCCAAAAGTATTCGCCTCACTGTGGGTGCAGATGCACTCACACCTGCCTGCTGCCATTCCTGAGAAAACTCTGTACTGGTGGTGCCCTGATCCCGCAGCTGAATCAACTTTAGGAGACGGTCCTGGCGCTTGCTGGACTTTCTTGGGCACCCTGAAGCCGTTTTCACAACAATTGAACCGCTCTCCTTGAAGTTCTTGATGATCCGATAAATGGTTGATTGAGGTGCAATCTTACTGGCAGCAATATCTTTGCCTGTGAAGTCCTTTTTGTGCAAAGCAATGATGACGGCATGTGTTTCCTTGCAGGTAACCACGGTTGACAGAGAAAGAACACCACCCTCCTTTTAAAGCTTCCAGTCTGTTATTCGAACTCAATCAGCATGACAGAGTGATCTCCAGCCTTGTCCTCGTCAACACTCACACCTGTGTTAACGAGATAATTTTGTGGCAGGGCTGAAATGCAGTGGAAATGTTTTTGGGGGATTCAGTTCATTTGCATGGAAAAGAGGGGTTTTGCAATTAATTGCAATCCATCTGATCACTCTTCATGACATTCTGGAGTATATGCAAATTGCCATCATACAAACTGAGGCAGCAGACTTTGTGAAAATGAATATTTGTGTAATTCTCAATACTTTTGGCCACGACTGTATGTGACATTAAAACCTGAAGACGAGACACGCAGCTCAAAAAGCTCCCCTATTGATCTTGTTTAGGGACATTACAATTATCCTACCTAGACTAGCCTACACCACCACAATGCAATGAATAATTGCATTATTGTTTTTAAGTGAGTACAAAATTCTAGAGATACGCTGTCTGTTGCAGATCATCATTCTCCCAAGTCGTCCTATAATAATGTGGCCACATATGCTCCAGGCAGGCCCAGTTATTCAGGAAAGCTTAAAGCAGGCTCTGCCTCCTCTCCAATTCAAGCAGATAGTCCTCGCGCACCTAGAACCTAATGCTTCAATATAGCTTAAATATTTGTCATTTTACTTTTTAAATGTATTACCTTTTATATTTGGCATAAACACAACCAGTCACAATGTTTAAATCTGATTAAGCTACTTCAAAAGTCTGTAGGCATGTGCACGTTCGTCAAAAATATAATTCCAGCATCCTCAAAATGGCTCGACATTAACCAGGTTTCCATCCAACCTTTTAATGCCATTAAAGTACGTCGGACAAAAAATAGCACGACATCATGGGAAAGCATGCAGTTAGGCTACAGATGAAATAATTTATGATTAACTTCACAGGGTGGTGAAAGTGCACAGTGATGAGCTTGACGCTCCTTTCAATAAATATTGAGAGTCTTATTCGGGTACATGATGATCGATGCTTGGCTGCCATTTGACAAATAATCTCACACTTTTGTCCATAATAATCTCATCATGTAGGCTATACCCACACTGTACCTGCGAGCTCTTGGCTAAAGTGGGCACATTCACTATACCTACACTAATTATTTTGTGACAAAACCATCAGTAGGCACTAGAGTTGTAAACCCATTGAACTTTTATTTTTTTATTCGGTACATGGGAATGTAACTGCAAAAGCTTTTTCCAGATTTTAGAATATTCACATGAAAATCTGTCACTAATTGGATGAAAACCTAGCTATAGACACCAGTGGCGGTCGGTGCCGTTTAAGATGAGGGAGGATGATAAAAAATGTTTATGAACATGGCCTTATTTATATTACAGCATACTGGATGACTGTCATTCATATTTCATTCACCCAGCTCAATGTAACATCGATAGGTTTAGGCTACTACATGATACTCAAATGTTCCCTGTACTCATCATGAGGTTGCTACAATCTAGCTTATGAATGTAAGTTTACAACGTAGGTGCACAGATCGAGAGAATTATGAGTAATCAAGCTGTTAGACAGTTACACAGTTACCGCCTTGCACACTCTTGCCTGCATCTAGCTGATCTAGGGTGTAATCATTAGTTCAACAGTTGCAAACGACAGTTTCTATTGGACAAATTCAGTTGTTTATCCCCGTTTTGTTCCATTTGCTTCCATTTAAGAAACGTTTTTCAACAGAATTGGCGCAAAGAATACACCCCTGATCACACTCAAACACAGTTAATTTTCATACCAGGCACATACAAACAGCTTGTTGTATATATAATTCCTTCTCGCATCTATCTATGCCCTCTCCTCCTCTCACCTTTTTCCGTTGCTTGTGGACTTCAGTGCCGAACACAGCTGTCTGTGACCAGGCAAAAAAATCTTTCCATGCCAAACCTTCATATCATGACTGCTAACTGCTACACACAGCCTAGATCTTTGTCATGTCATAGTCAACATAGGTATAGCTACTAGAACTAAGGCGTTAGTAAACCCGCTACAATCATGCAGTACAGTGTAGTCAGATTAGCGGTTACATCAGCGGGCCCAGGTGGCTATAAATTAATAAAGCCAAAAGCTTATGGAAGAGTTCCAGTGTTGGATAGACATAGCCATTTAGCTAACATAGCATTCCTCTCTGTTTGAGCTGGGTGTTTGAGTATGCTAAACTAGCTAGCTGCATTTGACACTAGCTAAAACCTACTACGAAATATAGCTACTTTCTCTCTCTCTCTCCCTCTCTTGCTTGCTTCTCCTTAATTTTGGAAGAAATTAATTTGTTCAAAACTGTTAAACTATTATCTTTCTCTCTCTTTGAGTCAACTACCACTGCAGTAGGTTCGCCGACCACCATGGACAGCTCACTCTACCTGCCTGTTTCATTAGGCCTACACTACGATCAGTGCCGGCTGCAGACAATGATCAGCTAGGGGGAAATCAGTGCTAGCTAGCTGTAGCTTATACTAGATTCATTCTCTGATCCTTTGATTGGGTGGACAACATGTCAGTTCATGCTGCAAGAGCTCTGATAGGTTGGAGGATGTCCTCCAGAAGTTGTCATAATTCTATCTATGGTAGGGGGTGAGAACCATGAGCCTCCTAGGTTTTGTATTGAAGTAAATGTACCCAGAGGCGGACATAAGCTAGCTGTCCTCCGGCTACACCATAGTGCTACCCTACAGAGTGTAGCTGAGGCTACTGTAGACCATTGCAAAACAGTGTGTTTTAATCAATTATTTGGTGACGTGAATATAATTAGAATTAGAAAAAGGATCATCTTTTTTAATGTTTCACCATTTTATTTTTGTAAAATTCACTGAGGAGGAGCCTCCACTGATAGACACCCTAAAGACTCTGGCAAGTTCACTAGTCCAGTGTCACTTTGATTATGCCTGCACATCATGGTTCACCAGCAGCCCCAAACATCTAAACAATAAGCTACAGACCAGCCAAAACAAGCCTGTAAGAATTTTACTTCAACTCCCCCTCATACTCATCTGGAGGTTGAGCATTTTAAGCAGCTAGGCTTGGTCTGGTCCACATCATTATTACGGCCTCAGTCCCCAGGTACCTATCCAACAATTTTTTATTCATTAAAGATGTCCACCAGCATAATACCAGAGCCAAAGACAATAATATTCACTGTTTTAAATATAATATCTGGTGAGAACACATTTTAACTACCACAGCAACTCAGAGCCATACCAACCATAACCACTTTTAAAAAGAATGTCAAAAGCTGGCTAATGTGTGAACAGTATTAAAATAAAATCTCTGTATCTCTGTAATGTATTTGTATACTGTATATGTAATTGTGTATGTATTTATGTAAAAGAATATGGACCATACTGGAAATAAGTCCCCGACTTTATTATGCAATCCCGGTCACTTTGTACTGTGTGTGTATATAAGTAATTTTTTTACAGATAAATAAAATCAATCAATCCAAACTGTGCAATGATCATTTGATGACTGGAAAGTGACATCTATTACAGAACACCAAAAAGTTGAATGACATTCGTAGATTGCCAAACCTTCGATACTGGGTAGGCCGACAAGGTAGGGAGGGATGTCGAGATTTACAGTCTTATTTATTGTGGTGTTGAAAACGCAAACCATGATATTGAAGTGCCCGAATTCGGTATGCTTTGTTTATTGGTTGTGTGGTGCATTGTCACAGAAACCTGTTGGTAGAAAATGTGTTGCTTATATTTATATAATTATAAATATCAATATCAATATCAAAATGTTGAAAACCCGATTTCCCCCTAGCTGATCGTAGTGTAGGCCTAATGAAACAGGCAGGGAGAGTGAGCTTGTCCATGGTGGTCGGCGAACCTTCAAATGATTGCACATTGTTCTGGTGGTATGCAGTGAAAGTGTGCTGCCTGCAGCAGTCAAGACTGAGAGTGGAGCCCTGTGCTCTTTCATTCTATGATTCCCCGCTGCCTAGAGACAAATTACCATACCACACCAACTGGGAACCACGTCAATTACTGATGACACGCGCAGAGAATACAATCACACACACACACACACACACACACACTGGATGCCCTTTGAGTGAATCATACATAAGTCACTGAAAATGATTCAGGGACACTCAGTGAGCAAAGCTAAATTGGAATTCTAAAATCTGAATGTAAGATTCCACTCTTGAGACTGGACTGCATCAAAAGGCTAACTCAAATTCTACTGAACAGAATAGACAGAGCAGCATCATCAACATATCTTGGTCTCTCCCACAACACAACCAGAGAACAATGTCAGTGATGCAATTAGATAAACAGAATCGCAATAAAATAAATCTATATAAGGTCAACAAAAAGGAAAGACCCAAATTCACTAAATCTTGTTATTTCAGATTAGAGAGTTACTACAATACCCAACATCCAGCTGGGTCAAGAACAGCAGAAGGAGAATATGTCCCCAGTGCTGTACATCTGCTCAGTGAGCAGCTCCCTCCCTTACACATCCATGAACACGTTTGAAGAATACCCAGGGAAACAGGGGTAAATCTGTGGAAAATAACATGGTAAGAAGCTTCCAAGCCAGTCAACAACAGAGTCCCACAGGGGAAACTCCCACATTAAGAGTTAATCCATGAGGAAAGACAAAGGGTAAGGAGTGGGAGAGAGAAGGCTGGGGTAGAGTGGGACCACAGATGTACTGTTAGGCTCACCTGCCTCCAGTTGTCGTAGATAAGGATGGTGCAGTCTTCGTCGTCCACAGTAACAGTGTGCACATAGCCCTCCCCTGAGGGAGAGAGACATATCAGGCAAGTCTCAGGTGGGAGATGGTGGAAATATTTTCAGCTTATGTTTTTTTTTACAAGACATGCAAAATGTTGGGGTGTTTTTTCCCGGCACACGTTTAACATTTAACCTGTTAGTATCAAAGGCCAATTTTTGTAAAAACAGTGGTCAGTCTGAGGGAAAACTAGACGGGTCACAAGTAGATATTTCTTTCATATATTTTTGTCAACATCCAAACACCAATGCACCTTCAGAATCCACAGATGCAGTTCGATCCAAATCCCCAGCCAAGGCGATAGCAAGGCATGACTTGCCCACCCCATTCTGACCCAGCAGGGCAATTCGAAAGGGCCCTTCAGAGGGGGGTCTCCCCTCTACCGCTGAGGTGATGGTCTCATCCTTCGCCAGGCTGAAACTGATTGGAGGAGGAGAAGGTCCAGCCAACCCCGATGTCCAATCACAATCATCATGAACTGCTTCCTCCCGTCTGAGCTGGTGTTTGATTGGCAGAGGGGTACTTCCTCTGCGTAAAGGCGGGGCACTGGACAGAGTCATACTATCACACTAAAAGAGAGACAAATAAATAAATATACACAATATTTAAGCAATCATGCCTGAGAGGGTGTGGTATGTGGCTAATACACTGTACCACGGCTAAGGGCTGTTCTTATGCACAACGCAAGGCGTAGTGCATTATTGCTATTATAAAATGGTTACCAACGTAACTAGAATAGTAAAAAGTACTTTTTTGATTTACCTGTTGCTTTCAGCCAATCAGCAATCAGGGCTCAAACCATCCAGTTTATACATTCGAATATAACATGGACCAACCAGGCTCTGACTCTGAGTCCACATTTCCATCAGCATTCCACACTCTGTAGCAGCTTACCATACACACATACAATTGTATAGATAGCAAGGATTGTGATGTGGCTTCCATGTGCAACGCAGCGCTACCTAGTATACTACCTCATCTGTCTCCAGGAAGACTTGAAGCAATTTGACTGTAATAGACAGTGGGCTAGTCACTCTGTGCCTGACATGTCATCACTTTTAGTGTGATCTGAAATAGAAAGCCCTAGTCACATACATTACATTATCTCACTCTCTGTCTATAACCCTCATTATTAACATCTACACAGCTTCTGCCTCTCTCTCTCTCCCTCTATATCTCTCCATCTCCCTTTATAGCTTCATCTCTTTATTTATGTCTGTCTCTTTCTCTCTCACACAAGCACACAGGCTCACACACAGGCTCACACACAGGCTCAAACACACACAGACACACACACACACACACACACACACACACAGAGAGAGAGAACCCTTAAGAACTGAACTTGATGTCAGTTACATTTGCAGCCCAATAAACGAAATCAATTAGAGCCCTTCTGCTGTGTCATCAGCACTTCCCGCATCCTGTCACAACGCGTGCAAGCGATAGACGTTCTTGACAGATGTCTTGAGGCAACCGTTTGGTAATGACATATTGGCATCCATATAAACTGTTAAAAAGGTACATGGCGGCTGCCCAGCACATTCTCTTTAAACATCCCCGCCTACCTTCACCAGTGTTTCCTCGATACTGATACTGTCTTTGAGCGCATCTGTCGGCATCTGCAACTTGAAATACACCGGTCAGAAATGGACTTTGAAGGAACCCCGAGTGTTTTCCCGCCCTCAACACTCCTCTTACTCACGCGCTCTCTACGTCAAGCCACACCAACAACTGTTCTCTCTCTCTCTCTCTCTCTCTCTCTCTCTCTCTCTCTCTCATGCGCAATCACAAACACTACACGCACAGACTCTGCTACATAGGCAACTGAAAACACTTTTCTCTCCCCCACAGTGCGCTTTCCTATACAGTAAATTCTGTCCTCCTGCAGTGTCTTACCCAATTCTCGCTCTTCTGCATTTATGACTCAATTAAATGACGTGTAATGGTCTTGGTCAGCTTTTCATTTTCTTAAGACAAAATGTATTTAGGCTCTTGATCTAGATCTGCGTCGACTACATCTGCCCTATAGAGAAAAGTTAATGCGAAAGAAGAAGCACATTTTACTCAGCTCTAAATTACCTTTTGGATGCTCCGGGAAAGTTACAGTAATAGGTTTACATTTCGCCACTAGGGCGCAGCAGAATCGTGTTTTTTTCTCCAATAACTGTGTGTGTGTGTGTGTAAATCAGTTGCCGTCAGTGCCATTTAAGATTAGGGAGGACGATTTTTTTAATGAGCATGGCCTTATTTCCATTATAGAATATTGGATGACGGTCATTCATATTCCATTCACCCAGCTCAATGTAACATCGATAGGTTTAGACTACAACATGATACTTGCATTTTCCCCATAGCCTAGCCCTCATGAGGTTGCTACAACCTACCCTACTAATGAAAGTTTATAATGCACACTACCGTTCAAAGATTTGGGGTCACTTAGAAATGTCCTTGTTATTTCAAGAAAAGCAAAAAAAAGTCAATTAAAATAACATCAAATTGATCAGAAATACAGTGTAGACATTGTTAATGTTGTAAATTACTATTGTAGCTGGAAACTGCAGATTTTTTTAATGGAATATCTACATAGGCCCATTATCAGCAACCATCACTCCTGTGTTCCAATGGCACGTTGTGTTAGCTAATCCAAGTTTATCATTTTAAAAGGCTAATTGATCATTAGAAAGCCTTTTTGCAATTATGTTAGCACAGCTGAAAACTGTTGTTCTAATTAAAGAATCAATAAAACTGTCAAAGTCACCATTATTAGTCAGTTGTACAACCAAATGCCTTCAACCGAAATGTGTCTTCCGCATTTAACCCAACCCCTCTGAATCAGAGAGGTGCGGGGGGCTGCCTTAATCAACATCCACGTCTTCGGCGCCCGGGGAACAGTGGGTTAACTGCCTTGTTCAGGGGAAGAACGACAGATTTTCTTTCCTTGTCAGCTCGGGGATTTGAACTTGCAACCCTCCGGTTACAAGTCCAAAGCTCTAACCACCCCCTCCTTCTTTAGACTAGTTGAGTATCTGGAGCATCAGCATTTGTGGGTTCAATTACAGGCTCAAAATGGTTACAGGCTAAGGTTTGGGCATGGACTCTACAAGGGGTTGAAAGCGCTCCACAGCAATGCTGGCCCATGTTGACTCCAATGCTTCCCACTGTTGTGTCAAGTTGGCTGGTGTATTTCAAGTATGTTTTGAAGTGTCTGTCTTGTATCTGAGAGATATAAAACAGCACATTCATTTTTCGGCCCAGTACTGGGTTAACTTCAGGGCCTCCTGAGTGGCGCAGCTGTATAAGCCACTGCATCGCAGTGCTTGAGGCGTCACTACAGAACTGGGTTCAGCTGGCCGTGACTGGGAGACCCATGAGGCGGCGCACAATTGGCCAAGGGTCAACTGGGTTAGGGGAGGGTTTTCCTTGTTCCTCTAGTGACTCCTTGTGGCGGGCTGGGTGCCTGTAAGCTGACTTTGGTCGCCAGCTGGACATTGTTTCCTCTGACACATTGGTGCAGCTGGCTTCTGGGTTAAGCGACCAGCGCGGCTTGGCAGGGTTATGTTTTGGAGGACGTATGGCTCTCGACCTTCGCCTCTCCCGAGTCAGTAGGGGTTGCAGAGATGGGACAAGACTGTAACTACCAATTGGATGTCACGAAAAAAGGGCTAAAAAAAATAGATATATCTCTAGCTTAAACAGACAGATTTTTTATTTTTTATTATTATTTCTCGAGTGGAGCTTGGTGGGGCCTCAAGAGGAGAAATTGTTTGTATATTATTTTGTATATTTTTATATATATATATATATATATATTTTTTTTTTTTTAATGCCCAGCTCATGAGGCCTCTTGATGATGTGAGGCCTGAGGCAATTGCCTCTTCTACCTAATGGTAAATCCACCAGTGCTAGTCTGTTTCCCGTCTCTCTCTATCCCGCTCTCTGTAAAGAAAAAAACACATTTACATTTTTCACCTTTCTAGCTGAGATTGTGCGAATGTGAATTAATTTACGCATAACTGGAAACTGTGTGTATTTTAACATACGTGTTGTGTGCCTGCCTGAATGTGAGTGTGAGTGGCTGTGTGTAACTGTGAGTGGGGTGAGTGTTCATGTAACTCTGTGTACGTCCTCTCCACACAATGCTACAATGGACTCCGGCAGTGAGCAGTCAGGGCGCTATTATAGCCCTAATCCTGTCCCTATTATACATGCCAGAGAGTGAGCGAGAGACACAGAGAGGGAGGCAGGGCCAAGGGTGAGGTCATCCCAAACAGCGCTCAACCAGGGTCACTGCCTCTCTATAGATGGACACAGAATGACAGAGAGATAGAGGGAGAGAGAGATGGAAGAGCGGATGGAGTAAAGAGAACAGGTCTACAGGAGATTGGAAAAGTGGGAGGGACAGAGAAGGGATAGAGAGAGGGATTACTAGGTGTTTAACGCACAAGTGAAACGGAGACAAAGAGAGAAATTCAGAGAAATAGTGTAAAAGAAACATTGCTACCAAGGATGGTAAAAATATTGTCTTTATTTCATAGGAAACCACACTACAACAGGAGCATAAGCCATGATGGCAATAATGATTGTAATAATACTATTGAAAATACTCAAAAAGATAATTGAAATATTGATTTATTCTGCTTGGAAATAAAAGCTTGTAGATGAAATTGTAAACCAGTAAAATTTAAATAGTAAGAATGGGTACATAAATAAACAATGAATAAATACTGTGAATAAATAAGTGAATAAATAAAACAGATAAATCAATAAATTAACCTACACCTAGCCAAAACAAATAGCTCTAATGTAGCTACCCTGGTAACATTTCATGAGATGCCTCTGAATGTCTGCATTTTCTTGCATTTCACCCCGGTCTTTGAGAATCCACAGTGTCCAGCTCTGTGGTGCTTGTTGCATTACGGTTGTCGCTCTCTTACAAAAGTGTTTTCAGCACACCCTAGACTGTAATATTAAAGTTTGAAGACAATACACAGTCACACATATTGTTTTAGACTCTGTTGCCTTTCTTTGTGGATTTTCTTTGTACAGACCAATTTGACCACAACAACTACATCAACCACAGTCTCTTGCTTCACGTCTTATTGGGAAAGCTGATTGATTGTGTAGTTCCTACAGTACAAGTTTACAGAAGAGCTCTCTTGGGATGTCCGTTCATCCTCTTGAAACAGAACACCAATCACAGATAGCACACAGCAATTATTATTCACTGTCATAGTTTTGTTATTTTCACCAAGCAAAGTATGGATTCGTTTGCATGCTTTTTCTAAATGCATAAATTCTATACATGAGTGTATCTCTTTATTCACTTAGCACAACCACAATAATACTCTCAGGAAAATGATCCTTGTACATTCTTTTTCTATGATTATTCATCTTTAAAATGTGATAGTGAGTAACATGTCTTGGTGAGCAAAAACATCTTGGTAGGCAACTGTGAAATATTAGCTGGTGAGTACAACTGCATGTCATGGACACTTGAAGATCATCCTGCACCACCACACATCCTGCACCACTGCACTACTCAGACCTTTGGGTTTCCAATGAGCTCAGCTGACCTACACCATCACACTGTGTTGGGTGTTGTCAGTGTGTTGTCAGGGAATGGATTCAACCCAACCATTGTCTGGACATAAGTTCATCTTTTCATTTGTTCTGCTTGATAGAAATATGCATAGATCAGTTGATAGGGGCAACGAATTATACAATGGAGCTTTTTTATTGAAGACAAGCCCTTGGTTTCGCATTGCTCAGTCTGAGGATGACCTGTGTCCTTCAATGCCCTGATTTCACCAGTGCAGGATGCATCCTGAAAATGTCTCATTGGGTCTTTGTGCTACTATGAACGTCACAGTGATGTCAGTTTTCACCATTAGTCCTGTTTATGAAGAAATATAGGGACCGATTCTAACCCTTAGTTAACAGTCCACCTGATTGCTCAGCGGGCTAATTTGACAGTCATATAGGACCTTTTCCTAACCCCACTACCCGCCTGCCAACCTTCGCACACGCAAACACACACCAAACCCTCCCTCCCTTCCTCCCCAAGTCTGATTACTCAGTGACAGCCTTATTTAGGCTGACCTCCTCTTTCACACACCGCTCTCATCCCTCACTTTTTCTGTCCTCCTCCCTGGGTACGTCCTCAGAGGAAGTAATCAGGGGGTGGTGAGGGGGAGTTGTTGGCGCGGGTAGGTTGAGCCTTGTTTGTACTGATGAGCTTCTCATAGCGAGCCTTGTAGGCGTCCCTTTCTCTCAGCACCCGAGAGAGCTCACACTGTAGTTGTTCCAACTTAGGAGAGAGACAGACAGAAAAGTGACAGACAGGAGAGAGACAGAGAGGAGAGAGGCAGACAGGAGAGAGACAGAGAGGAGAGAGACAGAGAGGAGAGAGACAGAGAGAAGAGAGACAGAGAGGAGAGAGACAGAGAGGAGAGAGACAGACAGGAGAGAGACAGAGAGGAGAGGGAGAGAGACAGAGTGGAGAGAGACATACAGGAGAGAGACAGAGAGGAGAGAGAGACAGGAGAGAGACAGAGAGGAGAGAGACAGACAGGAGAGAGACAGAGAGCAGAGAGACAGACAGGAGAGAGACAGACAGGAGAGAGACAGAGAGGAGAGTTGCAGATAGGAGAGAGACAGACAGGAGACAGACAGAGAGGAGAGAGACAGAGACGAGAGAGACAGACAGGAGAGAGACAGAGAGGACAGAGACAGACAGGAGAGAGACAGAGAGGAGAGAGACAGACAGGAGAGAGACAGAGAGGAGAGAGACAGACAGGAGAGAGACAGACAGGAGAGAGACAGACAGGAGAGAGACAGCCAGCAGAGAGACAGACAGGAGAGAGAGAGAGAGAGAGAGAGAGAGAGAGAGAGAGAGAGAGAGAGAGAGAGAGAGAGAGAGAGAGGAGAGAGACAGAGAGGAGAGAGACAGACAGGAGAGAGACAGAGAGGAGAGAGATAGACAGGAGAGAGACAGCAGGAGAGAGACAGAGAGGAGAGAGACAGACAGGAAAGAGACAGAGAGAAGAGAGAAAGAGAGATTAGAGAGTTCTTAGAGCTTTTATTTTGGAGTTGTTGGCAGTGGTGTGGTGTTGTTATTGTGTGTGTATCCTACCTGTTGTGTGAGGACGTGTTTATCGGACTCCAGTGCGTGGCGGTGCTGCAAGCGTTTGTAGCGGCAGGACTGGGCGTAGCCTCGGTTCTTTAGCGTACGCCGCTTCTGCTTGAGACGCACCACCTCGTCCTTACTGACGCCGCGCAGGTGTCTGTTCAGCTCCCGCACTGACAGGCTCACTAGCTGCTCGTCCGAGAAACGCTCATCCACCCCACCACACTGCGCACACAGAGAGAGGCAGAGAGAGATGCTTACTTCAAAATGTTGACATGAATTACAGTTGTGGAGAAATAGGATGGAGCTAGTATGGTGGACCAGTTATGAGTAGGCCTGTAATACTGATACGAGATTACAGTCTGCCCGTCTATTTAAGAATGATTCTGTGATTGTTTGTGTGTGTCTGAGTTGTGCACATGTGGTTGTGTGTGTGATGTGAGTGTGACTAACTGTTTGTGTCAGGAGGCACATTTTGGCAGCACATGTCCATAATCTGTCAGGTAATCTGATTGAGTGTGAGTGACAGTGATCAGGATTATACACGGCAATAATAGCAGATATTATCATAAGCTCACACTGTGCTTCACGTACTGTACATAGAGATTCTCTCAGAGACCTGGATGGGGAACGCAGCTATAGTTCAGTACTGAACTTTCCATATACAGCAGCACTAGCAGCCCCACACACAGCTCCCTTCACTCTTGCAAAGCCAGGGGAGACCCTGGAATTATTGATGTAGCCTAGTAAGTGTTAGCTTTAACACAGTTCCTTTATCAATGTTGACGCATTACAAGTACATGCATTTATTATTACATTTAATTCAATATTCTGCACTTGCCGCTGCAGGACAAATAATGCATTTTTACACGATTTTTTTGCCAAACTCGTTGTCATCTCAGTGTCGAGGCCTGTTTTCTATACTTATAGCAGGAACACGACATGCACCCATAATCGTGTTCTAATGTTTTAATCCCAATCCCTTACAGCATGATCCCTCTATCACCTCTCCATCCACTCCCCCATTAGCTCCTGCTCCAACCAGTGTTGTGCTGTTGTTGCTAGCCTTCCCGCACACTTATCTCAGTTATTCTACCATCTCTTGTTTCACACTGTCATGCCCCCTGACCCCATTAATTACTTGGAGGTGATGATGATGGTGATGATGATGGCCATGCATGGGGTGGTGATGATGATGATGATGTGGATGATGGTGATGAAGTCGGCCAGAGGGGCTCTGTGGTTGTGGGTAGGTTGCTGAGGAAGGGTTGGCGTTAGGGAGTGATTGGGGACCAGAGGAGAGGTAGAGGAGTGGACGATGGCACATATCTGTCCCCTTGGAGCAGGAGATGTCGCCTCCACTGTCACTTCCTGAATCCCCGAGGTTACTGCTGGAACTCTGGGAAAGCACTGGAAACTGAGAGAGAGAAGAGACGCAGTGGAGGGTTGGAAAGAGGTTGAGCGAGAGAAATAGAAACACTGATTATAGTCTATATATGTTATTACAAACCCACTATCAAAAGTGAATAACAACATATTATTTACAGACATCCTTAGACAAGTTGGACAGTGTTACATACCTGCGAGCTAACAGCTGCAGCAGCTGAGTTCAGTAGAGCCTCCACTGCGTCCTCACAGCCCAGGAAGCTGCCAACCGGCCCCCTCTCTCTGTCTCCCCGCTCTGGCCCTCCTCCCAAGGCCCCCAACAGGGATGCAGGCCCCCCCGGCTCCCCTCCAAACTGCTGCTGCAGTGCTGCCAGCCAGATCAGGTCTTCCAAAGAAGCAGGGTTAGGACCCTGGGCACCCCCATGGGAGGGGCTACCCTCCATATTCCCCTGAGAGACAGAACTGATGCCAGAGGTGTAGCTGTTTGAGATGGACAGGGGAAAGGAGATGGAGGAGGAGGAAGAAGAGAGGGAAGAGGAGGCTGAGGGAGGTGGGTGGGCATCGCTCAGCGTTGGAGAGGGGGGTAGGGAGTTGTATGGGCTGGAGCTGAGGCTGGAGACCTGGGGTGGGTGGTTGGTGTAGGGGCCGGGGCCAGGGCCGGGGCCGGGACAGGGGCCGGGGGAACTGGAGGGGTCAAGGGGGAGGCCAGACTTGGGGAGCGTACAAGAGGGAGGAAGAGGAGGACTGTCAGGCTTCACCTCAAACTTGAGGAGGTCAAAGTCATTGAGGTACTCCATGGCCAGTGGACTGGGGGGGAGGGAGGGCATGGGGAGAGAGGGAGACGACATGGCCACCGCTTTGGGAACAGACTGAGCTTGTCCGTGTGTCAGGGTTATGTGTTAATCCACCTCTCTGTCTTAGTGCAGCAGCAGTCCACACACAACCACAGGCTTGATGCCTCCAGACTCTCAGACAGCCCTGGTGTCCAGTTATGGACTGACTGACGAATGTCTTCCTGTGTCCTTGTGAGAGAGAGAAAATGGAATAGATGATTGTTCTCTCAAAGTTGGTACAAAGTCATCTCTATGTGTTAGGTAGACAGGAACTGAGGTCAAGATAACATCAAGAGGACAGAGAAGAGGACAGGAGGTGGGAAACAAACACAAGAACAACAATCTGGCCACAGACGGAAGAACAGAATTGAACACTTCATGCTGCCAATGACCTCTTCACCAGACCTCTTTCTATATGTCTTACAATTTGTCAGAATGTACCAGTAATAAACCCGTTACGAAACAATTATATCAACTTTCCAGAAAGTAGAAAAATCCGGACTGTCACCCTGTGCACTCAATGAAGTGATTCTACAGCAGTATGTTAGGTAGCGCTGTTCTCCAGTGTGAGTATGTGTCCAATAGTCTGTTTGTATGTAGAAGTATTAAGCGACTAATCCTCAACAGATCCCCATTGTCCCCCATAGACACACACACACACACACTGATACATGTGTGCATGCTCATGCTCGGCCCCGCACACACATACACACATGATCAACATGATTTGGATATTCCTATATCAACCTGTTCCACATCTACCCACTGATAGCAATTATATTTTATATAAATGTGTCTTCTTACATTCTTGTCTTACTATATGACTAACACTCCTACTACATGCCAGTAGTAAACATGCTACTAAGCAGCAAAGACCAATGTCTGATATAGGCTTTATCAAACAATAGATAGGAATACCCATATTATACACCTAAGACTTTGTTTATTTGACATTGTGTGTAACATCACATGACTGGAATGGTGTGATAATGAAATAATTGACCATAGTCAAGTCCCACTAATCTTTTTCACTGGGTCTTGCTGTCTGTCATTTCAATGCTATCTGAATTTCGGGGACAAACCAGCAAACACAGTGCACTCTAGATCAGGGTTTCCCAAACTCGGTCCTGGGGCCACTCCTGTGTGCAAGACCGAGTTTGGGACACCCTGATCTAGATAATGAACTGCAATATAATATAAATTCTACCCCATCTCACAGCTTCAGAATGTTCTTAATTGAAATACATATAATTCATTGCATAACATGACAAGTCAAAGTATATTTACATTTTTCAAAACGCATTCACTAACATTAGCATTCCCAATACCAAATGAGATTTCCAAGCCCATGAAATGTAGGGCTCTTTTCAATCCGTATCGCTGAAGTTAAACATTACAGTACATGTTAATATAACATGATGAGGGCGATGAAACAATGGAGGCCCCATTCATTTTCAATGGAGGGAAACGAAGTGGGCGGGGGGACCATTGGGTGATGCGAACATTGGTGAGGGAGCTTGAACGGCAGAACCAAAGTTGGGGAAAGCTGAACTTTATGCAAATACTACGTGATGTCGCAGCGCTACTGACCAATTGAAGCTCACTATAGCTTCCAGCCCTTACTAAATTGGCTGTTTATAACTAGCAGTACCTAGTATGCTTGTTAGCTTGCTAGCACCCACATGAGGGTAAAGCTAGCGTGGGGAGGTAAAATACAAGTGCTAGTTAAGAAGGCCTGTAACAGCGTGATTTAAATTTAAAAGCAATGTTCCTGCGTTAGCGGAGACCGCATTCACAGTAAACACTGCATATGTCATTCACGGTAAACGCTGCATATATCGTCTCAATGCGGAATTACTTTAAAATGTATATTGCGCAATCTGTACCGCTTCAACAATACAGATTGAATAGTGTCCTAAATCCGTTTTTAGTGTCCTAAAAAGTTTGCGAATGAATGAAGACCTGTAATTTCTCTCTGCTGTTTTATTCCTTAAGGGAAATTGAACAAAGAAACACTTTATACAGTGCAGATAACTTATCGGAATATTTTACGAATAAATATGAATTGCGGGACAACAAACAGTCCTACAGCAGGAGACCTCAAAGGCATTCTCCAACACTCACTGAACACGTCAAAGGATATTAAACTCATACAGAGACGCTCCATCTTTCTACATTCTTTTTCATGTTAGAACATTTTGAAACTTCAACTGTTGGCTAATTGCTACAAAACAAATACATAAACAAACTGAAAAAGCTGTCTGATCATTTACAAGTGCCTATTTCTGAATACAGTGCTAAATGCAGTACATTTGAAATAGGATTCAGGAACATCAACCACAAAATGAATAGGACAGCATCCCCCACTACTTCGACAACAAATAATCAGTAACAGCACTGATTATACTGATGATAAACATCATCATTAATGTCAAATTAATAATGATAACCCATGTCAGACAGATGTTTCTACTGGTTCCACACCGGTGCTCAACACATTAATTGTACCCCCTGATGTCCCCAATGGGCCGTGACAGAGATAGAGCAAACTGTGATGGGGCGCCCCAGAGGCCTCAACCTGGCTTCGGCCCAGAGTAGAGGGGAAAGAACCGACAGAAAGAAAGAGAGACACGGGGAAAGAGAGAGAAAATAGTAGAATAGAACTAGGGAGAGATAAACCCCCGAAAGAGAGAATGATGAGAGGGAATGAGAATAGGATGTGTAGAGATGGACAGGTTGAAAAAAAGTTCTTACCGTAGGTCATAGACTGGATGATAGGTTTGGAGGTCCTCTTTCCATTTCCCCCCACAACAGTGACTAAACTGAATGAGTGATTTACAGACACGCGTACACAGAGAGAGCGGAAAAAAAAGAGAGAGAGGGTGTGTGTGTGCGCATGTGAGTGTATATGGTACTCTGTCACTGAGTATCACTGCCCCCTCTCCTCTCTGTTGCAAATCCCTCTCTCCCTCTCTTCGTCACGCTCCCCTCTTCTCTCTCATCCCTATATCCCTCTCTAAAGCCAAGGCTCTCTGCAAACATGGTTCCAATTTCTCTCTCTCTTTTCGCTGTCTCTTTTTCTCTCTCTCTCTCTCTCTCTCTCTCTCTCTCTCTCTCTCTCTCTCTCTCTCTCTCTCTCTCTCTCTCTCCTTCCCTCCCTCTCTCTCTCCCCAACATACACCTAGGCACCTACACCCATCCCCCTAGCCAACTGTACATGCACGCGCACACACAAGGATAGTAAAACCAAACACACTATGTCATAATGTCACCTTATCAATGCTTCCTTATCAACGTGTCATTTAAGTGAGTTCATTCTCATTCAGAATGTAACTTTCTTATTTTTTATCTGATATCTGGGGAAGGGACTATGAAGCTATTGGGTCGTTCTTGAATTACAGTGGCATGGGCATGGCATTTTGGATAAAATTTACTTCATTTTCATATACAGTATATATTTTATTTAAATGTATTTGGGTACATCTTCCCATTCTAAATCAACTAATATTGTGGCTTAATGACTTTAAGTAATTATTATCATTCTGATAACATTGTGCCACCAGAAGGAGTAGTAACACCAATGATTGTAACACCATCACGTAAATGATAAATTAGAATGGAAACCAGAAATTCTCAAATCTAAGGTCATCAATTTTAATAGTCTTCTTTGTTTTTATTGATCCATACAATATATGAAATACTTCCGTTCACTGTCTAGAATTTATTATAATAGATATTTATTTATAAATAACAAAAACATCTCAGTAGAACTCTATACACCAATTTGCTTACCCTAAGTACATAAAAAATGCATAAACATACAGTTTTGAAGAATAAAGGACTTGCAAAATGTTTTGTCATTAATCAAAACCAAAACATATATGACGTGTAACTATTTGTAATTGTTTCAAATGCGACCCTATTGAACGACCCTATTGGATTATCATAAAAATGCGGTTTGTGGAGTAGATGGAGTAGCGTAAATAACGTAAATTCTATTCAAATACTTCTTTGATTTTCTACATGAAAAAGTAAACTCAAAGTTACCAAAGGCACTGACAAGTGATATAATAATATCTGGGCATGATCCTTGTCTTTGTTCTTCGCCTGTCCCTGCCCCCATGTCCCCTCACACCCCCTTGTCTCTTGGAATTAGCTTCAGAAACAGTGTAATCTCAGTTTTCTTTACCCCATTTGAAATTCATCAAGCGGAGAAACGCATAACAAGCACTTTTTCATGATCCTCTGAATCTAAACTCGTTGATCCGGAGTCTGTGTCTTAATAACGTCTCGTTAAGGAATCAGTGAGTTAATATTGACTGCACAAATCTGATCTGGAGGGTAAACAAAACCAATACATACTGTGACAGGCATGGACACAGACACCCACACGCAAAAAACTAAAGGACGCACACAATTTTTTTTATCTAGGCCATCTTATTTAACACTATCCAACACAAACATTAAATTATGTTATCTATTTATCAATCAGATATTGGGCCTTGTGGTGAAAGTACAGCCACCAGAGACAATCCTACTATTTCTAGAACTGCAAAAAGTTTCTAATTGACATAACCCCACCTCTTCTTCTATCTCTCCCTCACTATCTCCCGTCATCTATGTTTCCGGGGGGAAAGCTTAGTGGTTAAACCAACAGGGCCTCCCATGAGTCTGAGGGACAAAGAGAGGTACAGAGGAACTTACCTCATTCTTCATGCCAAATACAGAAGCAGGATCTTAATTTGATCACTATTTTGTTGCTAAGAATTGTCCTGGAAATGCAAACTTGTAGTGTAATCATCAACATAACTCAGACATCACAACTCACATACAGTATGATACCGCGTACAGACACCCCAATAGCTGACTCTGTTTCAGCCCATAACCAACCTACATGTATCCTTCTCTCCTTTGTAATATCCCTTGTTCTGAGCACTTTCCTCTGAACAGTAATACTTCAGCAGACCCCCATCCATCCCAGCTCTACACCAGCAGTGCTCAGATAGAGTGATGCTATCACTTTTCTCAATCCCCTCAGCTGATTCAAAACATTGTGCTACCATTCAGATGCTCCGATTCCTCACATCCAGGTAGTCTACCGCAGCAACGGTTGGATACAGTGATTTATCATCAATAAGTCAGCCAGCTATCCTGAAATAAACTAATATTTATGAATTTATGAAGAGATTGAAATGGTGACTGACTCAATACTCCCAACACACTCGGTTTGGCATATGCAGTTTTGAGGTTAATATGTATAATAGGTATTTCATGGCTCTTTGTGTCGTGTGGTTGAGCAGAGGGCCAGGCTTCGGCCCAGGGCAATAATTAGCCACACGAGCGGGTTGCTCTTCCTGCTACAGAGCCAGTGACGCACCCCAACCCCTCAGCACAGCGCTGACCCCACAGTCACCCCGGTTTGTTTACCCTAATACGATAAAACAGCTCCTGTCCTGGGTCAAAGGGTCAAAAGGATAGTAGAGAAAACGGTGAATGTAGGAGAGGGACTTGAGGGAGTAAAAGTGCGATTTGGCCTGTTTTTGAGCAGGGCAGGGCACTGACTGAGACAGATGGTGTGAGGTTTTGGTCTAGAGGGACCCTCTAACTCCCCCTGATCCCACAGATACATGTCCTAATCCTGACTAACTCTGTTACAAGCAGCAGGCTTACACGGAAGGGGGCCCCTCCCTCGCAGGATCTGTCTCCTTCACTCTCTATCTCACTTCCCATGCACGCAGTATAACCTGCCTTAACCCTATTCTTCTGCTTCTTTTACACATGAACATGACTGTTTATTATGTCTCTGTATATATTTTTCTCAGTCCATCCCTCTCCTACTATATCCTGAGTCCACAACAATATTGAAGACAACAGTGTACTGTAAAACAATGCACAGGAAACACAGGTGAATGTCAGGTACACAGTCAGATAATGTTCTACTACAAATAATGAATGGTTTCCCTATCGTTTTTGCAATTTGTTCTCCTCTTCTAGTTCTTTATTTCATGAATTATTCACTGATGCAACAGTTGCTTATAGTCCATCTCCCTCCCTCCCCTGTGTGTCTGTGTCTAATCTCAGTATTATTGTAAAATAGATCTAATCCACCACTTCAACTGTTAAGCCCCACTGTATCTTGCCCATTTAAGTCTCCCTCCTTCACCCCCTTTTCTCACAGACAGTATTATGGGTAGATTCCAGTTATGATTAATTGATTTCACCCCACTTCTTAGACATGAGAGTTACCAATGCTTAAAAAGGTTCCGCTTAGTACTAGTACCATGACTGAGCTGTCTGGCATCAGTTTGAACAGTATGTGTTGTTTGTCTGTCTGTGTGTGTGTTTACTTGTTTACTTCATGAGTGAGGTCTCGTTGTGAGTGGGATTATCAGGCTAGTCAATGGATTAGAGAGCTGATTCTGCTTCTGTAACTAGCGTCGGATTAACAGATACCCACGCTTTATTAAAGCGTCTTTAATGTAGACATAAGCTGTCAGTAGCCCCCGACTATTGCTTCACCCCCTACCTGAAGTGTCAATACCCCACACAGCTCAATGGTTATTTACCACAGTACAATATTAATCACGATCATGTTACATGTTTTAACGCTTAACGTTTTAACATATTTGTCTATTAGATGTGTAGGCTCCTAATTTCATTTCTCTTGATTCTAAAACTTCCCAACAATTAATTTCTAAATATCCGTACCTGGTCTATGGGCCGTAGTGACATACTGTGTGTAGTCATCATAGATGAGCTACTGTGTGCTGCAACTCACCTTTTCCATTTTTTTTGCCATGGCAACCACTCTTCATTTTAATTCACATACTTGCAGATAACAGCAATTCCTGTACCACAAATTACCATTAGTTCCACCTGAATAGATGAATGACCCTAGCCGACCATCTCCTCCCTGGAGAATTATATGTGCCAGTTAGAGAATGGCTCTGGATAGCTTAATAAGTACAACATTTCACCAGTATACAGAAGGCTACAGGGCTGGATCTGAACAGCCACACAAACATAGGCATTAAAAAGACTAATCTGAATAGACAAAAACACAGACACATAAAGAAAAGACATGAGGAGACAGACAGACAGAGGTAAAGAGAGATAAGAAGGAAGAGAGGGATGAAGGGATTAAGGTGGTCGATACTAAGTGGCTCTCCCAAACTGAGAGATGGCGCTAAATCTGTTAATTCTCTCCCCTCCCTAGTCCTCCTCCCTCCTCCCTTCCTCCTCTATCTTTCCTCCCTTCCCTTCATCGCGCCCTTCCATTTCCCCTCCCTCACAAATTTTTTGGGATTCCACTGGAACATATTCATGCAACCCTGTAAAGCCTTTCAGAACTCAAAATACACTACATGACCAAAAGTATTCTCGTCGAACATCTCATTCCAAAATCATGGGCATTAATATGGAGTTGGAGGTCCCCCATTTGCTGCTATAACAGCCTCTACTCTTCTGGGAAGGCTTTCCACTAGATGTTGGAACATTACTGCGGGGACTTAATTCCATTTAGCCACAAGAGCATTAGTGAGGTCGGGCACTGATGTTGGGCGATTAGGTCTGGCTTGCAGTCGGCGTTCCAATTCATCCCAAAGGTATTCGATGGGGATGAGGTCAAGGCTCTGTGCAGGCCAGTCAAGTTCTTCCACACCGATCTCGAGAAACCATTTCTATATGGACCTCACTTTGTGCACGGGGGCATTGTCATGCTGAAACAGGAAAGGGCCTTCCCCAAACTGTTGCCACAAAGTTGGAAGCACAACATTGTCTACAATGTCATAGTATGCTGTAGTGTTAAGATTTCCCTTTCCTGGAACTAAGGGGCCTACCCCGAAGCATGAAAAACAGTCCCAGACCATAATTCCTCCTTTACGAAACTTTACAGTTGGCACTATGCATTCGGGCAGGTAGCGTTCTCCTAGCATCTGCCAAACCCAGATTTGTCCGTTGGACTGCCAGATGGTGAAGCGTGATTCATCACTTCAGAGAACACGTTTCCGCTGCTCCAGAGTCCAATGGCAGCGAGCTTTATACCACTCCAGCCGACGCTTGGCATTGAACATGGTGATCTTAGGCTTGTGTGCTGCTGCTCGGCCATGGAAACCCATTTCATGAATCTACGACAAACAGTTATTGTGCTGACGTTGCTTCCAGAGGCAGTTTGGAACTCGGTAGTGAGTGTTGGAACTGAGGACAGACGATTTTTATGCACTGCGCGCTTCAGCACTCATCGGTCCCGTTCTATGAGCTTGTGTGGCCTACCACTGAGTAGTTGTTGCGCCTAGACGTTTCCATTTCCCAATAACATCATTTGCAGTTGACCGGGGCAGCTCTAGCAGGGCAGAAATTTGACAAACTGACGTGTTTGAAAGATGGCATCCTATGACGGTGCCACGTTGAAAGTCACTGAGCACTTCAGTAAGGCCATTCTACTACCAATGTTTCTCTATGGAGATTGCATGGCTGTGTGCTCGGTTTTATACACCTGTCAGCAACGGATGTGGTGTGGTGTCCACATACTTTTGTATATATAGTGCATCTAGTATAATATGCACATTATGGTCTTGTAATGCTAGGGAGATAGATTAATTCTGTACAGCCATATTTCAATCACTTTCTAATAACTTTAAGACATTCACATAATACTGTACAACAAACTCAGCACACAGTTCTGAAAAACCGATTGAGAAAAAATATAGAAAGTAATCCTAAATGCGTGGTACTACATTTGGGGCTGAATGTAATACTGTATGTACACAGGGTGACAGGAACTCAATAGTAATTGCAGAGAATTGTGATAGCGGTATTTAAAGTCTGATAATGATTGTGATTACCGGTAGTCTTTTCAGCCGAGGGGGCGTCAGCTCTGTGTGGAGGGAATCAACACATGTGAGACCTGTCAGACTCTGACACAGCGAGGGGGCGAGGGTGGCACTCAGACACACACTATAGTGCCTACTGTAAAGTATTGACCACAAAAAATCACACACATCAGTCCTTGGCTGCCATTTCTCTTTACTCTGGGTCTATAGGGCCCTATTATGAAAAGGTACAAAATGTCATTTACTATGAGCCAGGAAATGGTGCACCAGTGGGCATGAGCAGGTGGCACATTTATGTAACAAGTATCTAACAATTCCGATCAAAGTCATCTTGAATGCTTCCGCACTTTACTGGCAGTGTAAAGGGGCAACGCAGTCCAAAAGTTTTTTTTCTATTTGTATTATTATTTCCACAATATGAGGTCAAAATAACACTGAAATTGTGAACATTTGGATAATGCCCTTTTAGTGGAATTGTAGCCTGTTCAGTTGGGATGGACTTTTTGGCCCACAGCATGACATCACAATCGGATGTAATTGTTCTGACCAATGACCAGTCGTCTTTTATTTGCATATGTATCCTCCTACTTTGAAGAGGTAATATGGGTAGGCTCTAGAGCAGGAGTGTCAAACATACAGGTCCAATCCAACACATGGGTGGTTTGAGTAAAAAAAAACACAATGCCACAGATGTCTCAAGTTTTGACAGAGCGTGCAATTGGCATGCTGACTGCAGGAATTTCCACCAGAGCTGTTGCCAGAAAATCTTATGTACATTTTTCTACCATAAACAACCTCCAATGTCGTTTTAGAGAATTTGGCAGAACGTCCAACCAGCCTCACAACCGCAGACCACGTGAAACCACGCCAGCCCAGGACCTCCACATCCGGTATCTTCACCTGCGAGATTGCCTGAGACCAGCCACCAGGACAGCTGATAAAACTGTGGGTTTGCACAACCAAAGAATTTCTGTAAAACTGTCAGAAACCATCTCAGGGAAGCTCATCTGCGTGCTCGTCATCCTCACCAGGGTCTTGACTTGACTGCAGTTCGACGTCGTAACCGACTCGATGGCCACTGGTACGCTGGAGAAGTGTGCTCTTCATGGATGAATCCCGGTTTTAACGGTACCGGGCAGATGGCAGATAGTGTGTGTGGTGTCGTGTGGGCAAGTGGTTTTCTGATGTCAATGTGAACAAAGTGCCCCATGGTTGTGGTGTGGTTATGGTACAGGCAGGCATAAGCTACGGACAACGAACACAATTGCATTTTGTCGATGGCATTTTGAATGCACAGAGATACCGTGATGAGATCCTGAGGCCCATTGTCGTGCCATTTATCCGCCGCCATCACCTCATGCTTCAGCATGATAATGTGGTGTCCCATGTCGCAAGGATCTGTACACAATTCCTGGAAGCTGAAAATGTCTCAGTTCTTCCATGGCCTGCATACTCACCAGACATGTCACCCAATGACCTTGTTTGGGATGCTCTGGATCAACGTGTACGACAGCGTGCTCCAGTTCCCACCAATATCTAACAGCTTTGCACAGCCATTGAAGAGGAGTGGGACAACATTCCACAGGCCACAATCAACAGCCTGATCAACTCTATGCGAAGGAGATAAGTCGCACTGCATGAGGAAAATGGTGGTCACACTAGACACTGACAGATTTTCTGATCCATGCCCCTACCTTTTTTTTTAAGGTATCTGTGAGGAACAGGTGCATATCTGTATTCCCCGTCATCTGTATTTCCTTATATGAACTGTAACTCAGTAAAATCTTTGAAATTGTTGCGTGTACATTTTTGTTCAGTGTATATAAAGTGTCAAGCCAACCAAATAAAGTTTCTTTAATTTTGAATAAAAAAATGCTTTCAGGCTGAAATTGAATTGCTAAACATTTTCACACCTATTGTATTTCCTATATTGTCTTTAAAACACCACTAATTGTTTTTCCTATTCTCTTTTACTTAAACTATGTTTCATACAAACCTTTCAGAGAGGCCTGATCATTTCAGCTGTTATTTCCTAATAGTTGCCGGTTGAAAATAGAATCAACACAGGACTTTTTAATCAGCAGGTTTTGCATGGGTGGAGTTGCATATAAGTTAATAGACCAGTTCCAAACATCTCTGCCAATAACAGCTCGTTTTCAGGTTAGGCTACATTTTCCTCCCATTATCCCCTTCTGCTCTGCTCGATTGATCCCCACTGTGGATAATACACCTTTTTGGTTAATGCACCACCTTCTCCTTCCCACTCAGATCACTCCCATACAGTCCTAGTGACATTTTAGCTTGAGAAATAGTTTTTGGCCCCCCAATTTTTTTTGTTTCTTTTTGACCACTTTCATGTAAAACTATTACAGTAAGGTACTTAACTGTTACCCAGACATGATTTGATATTCAAATACAGGATTTTAAAATCATTTTTATAAAAAAAGATTGGGGGGAGGACACCCCACCAAAATTGGTTCCCCCCAACTATTACAGCATCTTGACTCAACATGTTCAAGTTACTGTTGGTACATAACCTGTCCTGTTAACCTTTCCTTATCCTGGCTGTATTTAGTGTGGAATTGGAAAAATATTGGTATACGTTGTTAGCCCAGTAATTTAATATTTTTGGGTGGTAAATGTAGCGTAATACAAAACGTCCTTTCATATTGAGAGATGGTTGAACAGTAAGCCCAGACAGTCAAATTAAGACAATATATCCAAGAGAGGATATTAAAGTAAGTGTTTTTCTCTCCTAATCCCGATGATTAACTGCCAAGTGCATGAAAGCCAATGACAAAAGAGATCAATATAAGATCCTGTGTCTTTTCTCTGTCGGCCCTCCTCCCACCCACTCCACCATCCACCCCATGAAGACAGTCCACAGGAGTGTGGAAATGCATTTCAAACAACTACAATCACACATAAATATCTATGACGTATAACAGTTATCGACAAAATAATGCATTGAATCATCAGACACAGATTCAACAATATGAGACGTTACTGGTGTAGGATCTTAATTTGACCACAGAAAAATAATCCTGCAGCAACAGGATTTTAACGTTTTAGTATCGGTGGTTAGGCTATTAGCTGGCCAAAAGTAGGCTACATGAAAAATGCAAAACTGTTAATATCACCATTTATTAGTGTGGGTTTAATGTATGAATTTATATAAATCACCAAGCTCATCTGCATTTCCTGCAGTGAAGGAAAATTCTCAGAAACAAGAGTGATCAATTTAGGATCCTACATCTGTAGGCACAGTGGTAGAAGCATATTTTAATTACAGAGTTTGTAGAAGCAGCTTTTCATTACATTTCCATATGAATAGCTCATTAGTACTTAGCACACCAGCCAGCCAAAGCCCGTATTTGACTCATTCCACCATCTTTAGAAATAGGGCCATGACATGGTTGCTAATGACAACCAGCAAGACTGCTTCTCAGCAGCTCATGCGTTTGGTGTTCTAGATTATGAGTCTTTCTGCTGCTGAGAGGTCCTCCTTTCATTTGTTGGGGTTGGTCGCCACCTGCTGTTAGGGATAATTACAGGAGGCCTAATGTAGCTGCCACCCTGCTGGCTAAAGTATTATAACCCAGAGTGGTAATTCTGTGGTTAAACAGCATAGTGAATGCAGTTTGGAAGGTAAAATAATTTACCTCCGTTTATTATCCTATTATGAACCAAACCATAAAAAGGATGACATTCTCAGTGTGTATTCCAGTACAGCATTTTTATTCATTCATAGGGTATACTCATACATCATTTTTGATTTAATTTTTCTATAAAATATATTACCTTTCAGTCCATGAAAGCAGAACTAGATATAAATATTTCATTTAATAATAAGCAACAACTCATTTTCAAGTTTCAACCATGGCAATCAACGTTCACAGCAGTCAAATTGCATTGCAGATTTAGAAATAACATTCTAATAGACACATTCCTTCTTTAGTCGAGCTTAGCCACATAGATTAGTTTACATAAACAATAATAATACAAAATAAAGTGTAACTCTCAATAATGATAATAAAAATGCTCCAATGTTTGGCCCCTTAGCATTATAGCATGACAGTGTTTTAGCCATTTATTAAGTGCAGACAACAATTCAGTAGATTTTCAAAAGTAGCAAACACCATTTGAATAGCTGCAAAACAGTTCAGCAGGTTTCCATTGAGATGACAGGAAAGCAGACAGTGAGGGCAAGGGACAGACAGAGACAAACTAGGAATAGCATGTGTGTGTTCCAATAATACCGCAGTAGGTAAGTTATGCTTAACGATATCCGTATCATTTTGCACTTCAAGACATTTATATTCCCTTCCCTCTCTCTCACTTTCTCTCTCTATATTCGTGTGTCCCCTCTCTCTCTAGAGTCGTGTTTCTCCCTCACATATTTCTCCTCTTCCACATTGGACAACATGCTGGCCAGTTGTCATGACAACCCCCTGGCTGGTTGGTCTGAAGCAGCTTAATTCCATCGGCATTACAACAGCTCGCTGTTAACAGATGCTGAGTTGACGCTGTCTGGAAGAGCACAGAACGAGAGACATTCCTGATTACTGATTTATCTCATTAAACACAATTTGATCAGATAATTAACAACAGTGAAGTCATGTTTGAGTTCTATTCCGACCTAAGGGGTGATTGAAAACGTTGCTTAGTTTAGTCTGAAACACACACACACACACACACACACACATTTGTTTTACTTAACCCTAAAATAGCCTTTTTCCTTGTGGGGACTGGCGAAATGTCCCCAGATATTCATATTCTTGTGAGGAGTTCTGGTCCCCACAACGATAGTAAAACCAAAAACACACAAATATAGCTGTATCCAAAGAAATATATATGTTTTTATGCATTAAGTATGAGAGGAAACGCATGCTCCCATTCTCACAGAGATAGAGGCAGAGAGAGAGAGAGAGAGAGACAGAGACAGAGACAGAGACAGAGACAGAGACAGAGACAGAGACAGACCAGGATAGTCCAAGGATTTGTTTCTATTCTGGGGTAGTCTAGGTTTTTTAACAGGAGGTATGCGATTTGGGCGCTTCTGAAAATTATTGGGCCATCCCTGTCAGTGCCTGGGGTAAATGAACACAGGAAATACTGTACAAGGTAACAGTGAGACAGTGTGTGATCATGAGGCACATATTAACACACACAAACACACACCCATAGACCAATACAAGCATACTGTAACTATTGGAAAGAGACAGACAGACAGACAGACAGACAGACAGACAGAAGCATACAGGCTGACAGGTGTACCTGTGTCACAAGACATAGCCTTTCTGTTCCTCTGGGGTTTCACTGGGGCTTGAGGTCTCACTGCTTCCTCACCTGCACACCATATACCACCGTCAATCATACACTGTCATACTCTTTGACTGTAATGACAACATTATATTGATTTAATTTGTTAATACCTTGACTGAAAGCCCTATCAGCCAATCCCAGCACTGGCTTGCTGAATGCAGATGGTGCAAGATGTGGGATCGGCCTTTCATTGGCATACTCAATTGGAGAAGACACATAGGATGTCTTTGGCTGAAAATAAATGGGGCACAATAAAAGTATCAATTAATATCTAAACATACCACACATACACTCAGTGGCCAGTTTATTTGGTACACCCATCTAGTCTTGGGTCGGAAACACCGTTGCCTCCAGAACAGCCTGAATTCTTTGGGCGCATGGAAACGTTTCTCAATTGGTATCAAAAGACCCTACGTGTGCCAGGAAAACATTCCCCACACCATTACACCACCAGCACCAGCCTGTATCGTTAACTCCAGGCAGGATGGGGCCATGGACTCATGCTGCTTACACCAAAACCTGACGCTTCCCTTAGCATGGCGCAACAGGAACCGGGATTTGACAGAGCAGTCAAAGTTTTTCCATTCCTCAATTGTCCAGTGTTGGTGTCCGCGTGTCCACTGGAGCCGCTTCTTCTTATTTTTAGCTGATAGGAGTGGAACACGGTGTGGTCGTCTGCTGCAACAGCCCATCCGTGACAAGGACCGGCGAGTTGTGCGTCCCGATATACCATTCTGCAAACCACTGTTGTACTGTGCTGTTATTTGCCTGTTAGCTTGCATGATTCTTGCCATTCTCCTTCGACCTCTCATCAACAAGCTGTTTTTGCCCACTGGACTGCCGTTGACTGGATGTTTTTTGTTTGTCGCACCATTCTCAGTAAACCCTAGACACTGTCGCGCGGCCGTACGTTTTTGAGAAACTGGAACCGGCGCGCCTGGCACTGACGATCATACCACGCTCAAAGTCGCTTAGGTCACTTGTTTTGCCCCTTCTAACAGTAACTGAATGCCTCGACGCCTGTCTGCCTACTTTATATAGCAAGCCACGGCCACGTGACTCACTGTCTGTAGGAGCAAAACATTTTCATGAACTGGGTGGTGTACCTAATAAACTGGACAGTATACTAATATATTCACATAAATATGACAACCAGAAGCATATGAAAAGACAGACACACCTTTTCAGGAATGGGAGGTGGCTGTCCCTCTGCATCTCTGCCTCTATCTCTCTCTTTCCTCTCCATTCTTCCACCATCCCTATCTCCCTCTGCTTCCTCCTCTGCACCTGAAGATAAAGATGGAGTAATAATATCACTCTGTGAGTTTATAAATAATGAAACAGATACATTAAAGCTGCAATATGTAACTTTTTGAGCGACCCGACTAAATTCACATAGAAATGTTATTTACAGATCTGTCATTTTCACTGAAAGCAAGTCAAAGAAGCGGTAGATATGTTTTATGTGCATTATTTCTATGCTTTGCCTTCTTAAGTTGCATTTTTGTGTTTTACTTTCGGTTTTGTACACTAGTTTCAAACATCTGAAAATATATTTTATAGAGGTTTAGATGGTACAATAATTCTCTACACCGAATCCTTGTACCAAACCGTACACTTTGCTTGATTTGTCACATAAACTGAAATTATGCAAACCATTCCAATTTTAGCAACCAGGAAATGGCGGAGCGATTTCTGCATATTGCACCTTTAAATCAACACAACAGTATGTAAGAGACAGGTGCAGTACCAGAGCTCTCCTGTAGATGTCTCTGTCTCAGTTTGGACAGGTTGGGTTTGCTGCTCTGGGGAGGAGGGTCTGGTTTAGATGCATTCATAGAAACCCGTCCAGGGGGAACCCCTCCTCCACCCCTCCACCCTTCCACCTGTCCTACAGCAGTGTCTGAGTGCAGATGTCTGTCCGTCTGTGCGTCAGAGTACTTCTGTCTGTCCATGGTTGCCTCCATGTTTTTCTGGGAGTCAGTCTCACTTTTAGGTGATGGAGTCCTGTCTGATGGGTAAGGGGGCAAAGGCCTCTGAGCCAGATGTTGTCCCTGGGCTTGTCTGTCAGACTGTCTGCCTGACTGCCTGCTCTCTATCCACTGTCTGTCTATCTGTATGTCTGTCGGTCGTCCCTCTGCCCACTTTCTGTCTGTCTGTTGTCTGCTCACCGTCCACTGTCTATCTCGATCAAACTGTCTGTCAATCTGTCTCTGTGTGTGTCTGTCAACTGTCCACTGTCTTTCCATGTGTCTATCTGCATGCCTGCTCTCTGTCCAATATCTGTCCATCTGTCTCTCTGCTGTTCTTCCCTCTGTCCATGTTTTGTCTGACAGTTTGTCCTCGGTCCAGTGCCGGTCAGCGTGTCTGTCAGCCGGTCTTATTAAGGTCCTCTCTCTGTCTGTGTGAAGCCCCTCTGTCCACTGTCTGTCCACCTTTCTGTCCTCTGACCAATGTCTGTCAGTATCTGCAGGTTGCTCGTGCGCTGTCTCTAGCTTTGATGGCTGTAAATAACACAGAGGAAAAGATGACAAGAGATATTATAACCATGTACTCATCAACCAGTATGAATGTTTTCGACTACAAGTGATACAGCATAGACTGTACCTGGCTGGGTGAGTAGAATGGGTGTCTGCTGCCCGGCATGCCAGGCTGTGGTGGTATGCTCTGCACTGGCTGCAGGCTCAGGCCTACCGGCTCCTCCCCCCTCTGGTCCTCCACCTTCCCATCAGCCCCCTCACCAGGAGAGCAGGCCCTGGCAGCAGAACAAGGGGGCTGCAGCAGCGTGTAGACATTCTCAGTGGCTGTCCTGAGAGAGAGAAGAGCAAAAGAGGACAGTCAGAGAAACAATGAGAGTCAACCAAGAATTTGCTCAGTGGCCCCTAGATTGTATTTGATTTGGTGTGGATAACAAATGGGGCCTGTTTAGGCTTTCTAACCCAGCAGGCTAAGCTATAATAATGTTTAATATTGGGATAGAATATATTAGACTTGCATAATTTTTTACATCTTTATTCATTAGACTGCATCATCATTGCCATCATTCTGTTGCATCTCATAATCTGAGTGGGAGAAGGGCAACAGCTGTCATCTACATCTGTTTTAGACATACTGGTGTCATCTACATCTGTTTTAGACACACTGGTGTCATCTACATCTGTTTTAGACACACTGGTGTCATCTACATCTGTTTTAGACATACTGGTGCCATCTACATCTGTTTTAGACACACTGCTGTCATCTACATCTGTTTTAGACATACTGGTGTCATCTACATCTGTTTTAGACATACTGGTGCCATCTACATCTGTTTTAGACACACTGGTGTCATCTACATCTGTTTTAGACATACTGGTGTCATCTACATCTGTTTACACATACTGGTGTCATCTACATCTGTTTTAGACACACTGGTGTCATCTACATCTGTTTTAGACATACTGGTGCCATCTACATCTGTTTTAGACACACTGGTGTCATCTACATCTGTTTTAGACACACTGGTGTCATCTACATCTGTTTTAGACATACTGGTGCCATCTACATCTGTTTTAGACACACTGGTGTCATCTACATCTGTTTTAGACATACTGGTGTCATCTACATCTGTTTTAGACATACTGTTGTCATCTACATCTGTTTTAGACATACTGGTGTCATCTACATCTGTTTTACACACACTGGTGTCATCTACATCTGTTTTAGACATACTGGTGTCATCTACATCTGTTTTAGACACACTGGTGTCATCTACATCTGTTTTAGACACACTGGTGTCATCTACATCTGTTTTAGACATACTGGTGCCATCTACATCTGTTTTAGACACACTGGTGTCATCTACATCTGTTTTAGACATACTGGTGTCATCTACATCTGTTTACACATACTGGTGTCATCTACATCTGTTTTAGACATACTGGTGTCATCTACATCTGTTTTAGACATATTGGTGTCATCTACATCTGTTTTAGACACACTGGTGTCATCTACATCTGTTTTAGACATACTGGTGTCATCTACATCTGTTTTAGACACACTGGTGTCATCTACATCTGTTTTAGACATACTGGTGTCATCTACATCTGTTTTAGACACACTGATGTCATCTACATCTGTTTTAGACATACTGGTGTCATCTACATCTGTTTTAGACACACTGGTGTCATTGTCACGTGTGCTCCCTCTCTGGCCTCTAGGTCACCAAGCTGCTCATATTGGCGCACACCTGTCACCATCGTTACGTGCACCTGCGAGTCATCAGACTCGCCTGGACTCTATCACCTCCATGATTACCTTCCCTATATATGTCACTCCCTTTGGTTCCTTCCACAGGCGTTATTGTTTCTGTTCTAGTTCATGTCTGTACGTTGTTTGTATTACGTTATGTTTATTTATTAAAACACTCACTCCCTGAACTTGCATTTACATCTGTTTTAGACACACTGGTGAAATCTACATCTGTTTTACACACACTGGTGTCATCTACATCTGTTTTAGACACACTGGTGTCATCTACATCTGTTTTAGACATACTGGTGTCATCTACATCTGTTTTAGACACACTGGTGTCATCTACATCTGTTTTAAACATACTGGTGTCACCTACATCTGTTTTAGACACACTGGTGTCATCTACATCTGTTTTACACACACTGGTGACATCTACATCTGCTGTGCTCTCCGGCAGCATGACCATTCCTCATGCCATTCCACTGCTTCCCAGCACTGATGACTAATAGCACACAGGGCACACAGATCATGCACTTAATGCTCATCATACTAACAGAGGGAAAGAGAGAGAATGAAAGGTAGAGGGAGAAAGAGAGAGTGAATGAGAGTGATACATATTCATAAAGTGGTAAGGGGTAAACATATGTTATAAAGTGAAAAAGATCATGCGACACTGATATAAATCATTCTGTGTAGATTGCACAGCTTTATATATCAATCTACCTGTGTGTGTGTGTGTGATACTGAGGATTCACAAACCCTGTGGGTGCCGTGGCAACAGTGTGACACTCCTCCACACACCCGTCTCCGCCAGACTCTGGCCCCTGATTGGAGAGCGTTGAGTTGCGGTTCCTACGGAAACCAAAGATGGCCAGCATATTGCGTCTTTTCTTTCGCCTGAGAGAGTGGGCTTTATGGAGAGAGGACAACTGACTGGGTAGGGTAGAAAGAGATGAGGGGAACAAAACAGGAAGAAGATAAAGGGTGAAGACAAAAGGCAGATATAAAAAGAGACAAACTGACCATAGCTATACAGTAAAAATATGTACAAAACATTAGGAACACCATCATAATAGTGAGTTGCACCCCCCACCCCTCAAAAGAACAGCCTCAATTCATCGGGGCATGGACTCGAAAACATTCCACGGGGATTCTGGCCCATGTTGACTCCAATGCTTCCCACAGTTGTATCAAGTTGGCTCAATGTCCTTTGGGTGGTGGACCATTCTTGATACACACGGGAAACAAGTGTGAAAAGCCCAGCAGCATTGCAGTTCTTGTCACACTCAAACCAGTGTGCCTGCACCTACTACCATACGCCGTTCAAAAGCACTTTTATTTTTTTATTTAACCTTTATTTAACTAGGTAAGTCAGTTAAGAACAAATTCTTATTTACAATGACGGCCTACCAAAAGGCAAAAGCCTCCTGCAGGGACGGGGGCTTGGATAAAAAAAAAAAAAAACATAGGACAAAACACACATCACGACAACACTACATAAAGAGATACCTAAGACTACAACACAGCATGGCAGCAACACATGACAACACAGCATAGTAGCAACACAACATGACAACAACATGGTAGCAACACAACATGAAAGCAGCACAACATGGTAGCAGCACAAAACAAGGTACAAACATTATAGGGCAAAGACAACAGCACAAAGGGCAAGAAGGTAGAGACAACAGTACATCAGGCGAAGCAGCTACAACTGTCAGTGCGAGTGTCCATGATTGAGTCTTTGAATGAAAATATGGAGATAAAATTGTCCAGTTTGTGTGTTTTTTTCAGCTCGTTCCAGTCGCTAGCTGTAGCTATCTGAAAAGAGGAGCGACCCAGGGATGTGTGTTCTTTGGGGACCTTTAACAGAATGTGACTGGCAGAACGGGTGTTGTATGTGGAGGATACGGGCTGCAGTAGGTATCTCAGATTGGGGGGATTGATTTGATTTGATTTGGATCTCTTTTAGCCCCCATTTGGACTAATCATCCAAGAGTCCTTAAACATTAAAACACATTTTATAATACAAACACATTTTCACATATAACACACTATTACAAACATACATAATATACTAACATATTGACCCGATAAATACTCAATCTAAAAGATATAGATTTTTCATCTACTATAGTCCGACAACATTTCTATGTATTATATTTAAGTGTCTTTAAAATAATGTTTAAATTTATATATTGAAAGGTTTCTGGTTTGCTCAGTTAATTTATTCCATTTCTTTATTGCTCTAAATCGAAATGTTATTTTCCCTATTTCTCTTTTCTGTCTGGATAACGCATAGATGGTGGACAATCTATTCCTAGTATTTACGGAATCTGTCTCTTACCAACTGAATACCTTTGTGAATACAATTTGGCCGTTTTAAATGGTGTATATTATGAAATAAAATAAGCATATTTTTTTTCAATTATCTTGTTGATTGATGACCAACCAAGAACACTGCGCATGACTTCAACAGAATTCTTGCTGCTTTGTTCTGTGTAATCTGCAGCCTCCTAATTTCACTTGATGATGCATTTCCCCAGACCACAGAACAGTAGTTCACCTGACTCTCAATTAATGCTTGTGTTATTAGTGAGGCCTAAGAGGGTTTTATAAATAAGCATCAACCAGTAGGTCTTGCGACGGGTATACAGAGATGACAATGGTAAATGGTAAAGAACATCTGGTCGCTTGAGAGCACCCTTACTTGCCGATCTATAAATTACGTCTCTGTAATAAAGAGGAGCGATTACGATAGAGGAAACCAAGTCTAGATTTAACCTTAGCCTGCAGCTTTGATATGTGCTGAGAGGACAGTGTACCGTCTAGCCATACTCCCAAGTACTCGTATGAGATGACTAACTCAAGCTCTAAACCCTCAGAGGTAGTAATCACATCGGTCGGGAGAGGGGCATTCTTCTAACCAAACCACATAACCTTTGTTTTGGGGGTGTTCAGAACAAGGTTAAGGGCAGAGAAAGCTTGTTGGACACTAAGAAAGCTTTGTGGTAGAGCGTTTAACACAAAATGCCAGCTGAGTATAAGACTGTATCATCTGCATATAAATGGATGAGAGAGCTTCCAACTGTCTGAGCTATGTTGCTGATGTATATTGAGAAGAGTGTGGGGCCTAGGATCGAGCCTTGGGGTACTCCCTTGGTGACAGGCAGTGGCTGAGACAGCAGATTTTCTGACTTTATACACTGCACTCTTTGAGAGAGGTAGTTAGCAAACCAGGCCAAAGACCTCTCAGAGACACCAATACTCCTTAGCCGGGCCCACAAGAATGGAAAGATCTATCGTATCAAAAGCTTTGGCCATCTCAATAAAAATAGCAGCACAACATTTCTTAGAATCAAGGGCAATGGTAACATCATTTAGGACCTTTAAGGTTGCAGTGACACATCCATAACCTGAGCGGAAACCAGAATGCATACCAGAGAGAATACTATAAACATCAAGAAAGCCAGTCAGTTGATTATTGACAATGTTTTCCAACACTTTTGATAAACAGGGCAAAATAGAAATTGGCCTATAACAGTTAAGATCAGCTTGATCTCCCCCTTTAAATAAAGGACGCAACGTGGCTGCCTTCCAAGCAATAGGAACATCCCCAGAGAGAAGAGACAAGTTAAAAAGGTCCGAGATAGGCTTGGCGATGATAGGGGCAGCAGCCTTAACTTCTTAGGGGAGCGGCAGCAGAGGTGATGGCTTTGGAGAGTCTGGCCTGCCCAAAGTAAAATGCCTGCCACTGCCCAGAAAAAAAGGATATGCACATAATTAGTACTATTGGATAGGAAACACTCTGAAGTTTCTAAAAGTGTTAAAATAATGTATGTGAGTATAACAGAACTGATATAGCAGGCGAAAACAAGAGGAAAATCCATTTGGATTTGCAGTTTTTTTTGTACATGACCTTTTTCTCCAGGCTGCCTATTCATTTCTATATTATGTAGGACTGAGACTGCAGTACCTGTGGCTTCCACTAGATGTCAACAGTCTTTATACAGTGTTTGGAGGCTCTAGCACTAAGCAGAACAGATAGGAAGAGGAAATAGTGAAGGGACCACATTTGTCAACAACGTTTCACGGGCGCGAGATTGTGAGCGCGCACCACTTTATTTTCCTTTCCTATCGTTCATGTTATTGTCCGGTTGAAATATTACAGTAAATATACATAAAAGGATACATAAGGATACATAGAAATTATGTTTGATTTGTTTGGGGAAAGTTTATAGGTATAATTTGAACGTGTTCTCTTCACGGTTCAATGGGCGACTCGACGGTGGATTTTCTGATCATAACGCGCCAACCAAACAGAGATTTATGGATATAATAAATTACTTTTTCTAACAAAAGAACCATTGGATGTCTTCGTTGGACACTTGGGAAGCCCTCAGCAGAAGTTCTTCGAAAGGTAAGGGATTTATTTTAGCTCTGATATGGGTTTTGTGTGACCCGCGCTGGATATGAATTTATGCTAATGTGGAAAATATGAGAGGTGCTATCCTCAAATAATCAAATGTTGTGCTTTCGCCGTAAAGCCTTTTTGAAATCTGACAACGCTGTGATATTGCCATGAATCAGAGCTTTTGATGACTATGCAACACTTGTATATTGATGAATATTTCATAATTAAACTTTTGGATTTTGAATTTGGCGCCTTGCATTTCACCTGGTAGCTAGCGCCCCACCGCTCCCTAAGAAGTTAAAGAAGAAAGGGTCTAAACCATCTGACCCAGATGTTTTTTGGGGTCAAGTTTAAGGAGATCGCATTAGTCGCATTAGAAGTCATGGGAGATTAGGAAATGTTGGATGGACAAGGAGGCATGGCTGAGTCAAATAGGAATCCTGACTTAATGAAGTGGTGATTAAAGAGCTCAGCCATGTGCTTCTTGTCAGTAACAACCACATCATCAACATTAAGGGACATGGACAGCTGTGAGGAGAAGGATTCATTCTCCAGGTCTTTAACCGTTTTCCAGAACTTCTTGGGGTTAGGCCCACAGAGAGATAACTGCTCCTTAAAGTAATTAACTTTGGCCTTCCGGATAACCTGAGTGCATTTATTTCTCATTTGCCTGAACGAGAGCGAGTCAGCCTGAATATGCACATGCCTTTCGCAAATGGAATTCTTGAGGTGGAGTAACTCTGCCAGATCACGGTCGAAACAGGGGCTGAACCTGTTTTAATTTCTCATTTTCTTTATGGGGTGTTTGTTAACAATGCCACTGAAAATATCAAAAAAGAAGGTCCAGAAGGGATCAAGCTGATTCTATACCAATTTACAGAGGCCAGGTGATGAAGGAAGGCTTGCTCATTAAAGTTTTTTAGCAAGCGTCTATGACAGGCCGTTTCACTGAGCAGCCATTACGAACGTAGGCTGTAAAACAGTGATCACTAAGGTCATTACAGAAAACACCAGACTGATACCTATCGGGATTATTTGTGAGGATAACATCAAGGAGAGTAGCCTTTTCTGGGTGTTTGGAGTCATACCTTGTGGGATTGGTTATAATCTGAGAAAGATTTAGGGAGTCCCATTGCTTTAGGACTTGGTCAGGTGGTTTAAGCATGTCCCAGTTTAAGTCACTTAGTTATAACATTAAAAATGTTATAACCATAAAGGTTAACATCAGTGTTCAAAACACTCTTTCTTAACCACGTCTCAGTAATGACCAACACATCTGGATTGGAGCTGTGAACCCACACTTTTACGAGAGCAGAAATAAGTGAAGCAGATTTCAGAGCACAAGTCAGAATAGGGGCTAGCAACAGTAGATGGGCCAGGTGTACATGCACATTTCCAGATATCATCAGCAGTAATACAATCAGAGCACGGCACTTCAATATTTTGTCTTACCCATTCACCCTCTGAATGGCACACATACACAATCCATGTCTCAATTGTCTCAAGGCTTCAAAATCCTTCTTTAGCCTGTCTCCTCATCTTTCATCTACACTGATTGAAGTGGATTTAACAAGTAACATCAATAAGGAATCATAGCTTTCACCTGGATTCACCTGGTCCGTCTGTCATGGAAAGAGAAGGTGTTCCTAATGTGTTGTACACTCAGTGTACGTCTATATCACAAGTCTGTTCAGTTTGTCCCTAGTCACCACCTGTACTTTCACTTATTCACCCTGTCATCAGTCCCCAAATGTTTCTCTGGACAGCTGCCTCACTGAAACACTTCCTGGTAGTGAGAGACGTTGCTAAGATACAATTCATGGCACACAACACTTTATCAAGAGTACATTCATTTAGAAATATGCTTAACAGTAAATGTAATAATACTAAAAGCCTCTACTTAACCAGATGATCTGCTGTGTGGGTGTACTTTAGCATGGAACAGCATTACTCTGCCTGCATGTGACAAGAGGAGAGGGTACTCTCTAAAGCTATTACTAAAGGCAGAGCTCACCTAAAATCCTTATCCTGAAAGTAGTCTATGGACTAATGGAAAGTAGGCCTATTCTAAATGACTTGAGTTGTAGTTACTTTGGAGGTGATTCATGCAATTTAGATCATGCTTATGGTGTGCCATTCACTCCTATTTGTTTTTGAGGGAGAGAGAGAGAGAGAGGAGAGAGAGAGAGAGAGAGAGAGAGAGAGAGAGAGAGAGCGAGAGAGCGAGAGAGCGAGAGAGAGAGAGAGAGAGAGAGAGAGAGAGAGAGAGAGAGAGAGAGAGAGAGAGAGGGGATGATCTACCTATCTTGGAGAACTCTCTTGGAGTAGAAATCTGGGAGTCCATCATCAAGAGGAGTGACAGCTCCGTTTTCAGTGCAATGCTGGGGACGGGAGAGAGATATTTCAGAATTCCGATACTATTCTTAAACATCCATTCATATTCCAGAAATAAAGACTGATTTCCCACACTGTTTGTAAGTGCTTATTGGAGGGGCTTACAATTAATTTGTTATGTTCTGTTGTTAATAATACACATGGTTTATACTAGCTTCAGAGAGATGACTTAACCCAATTGGAGTTATTCACTTAGTATAGGTTACCCTGGACCCAATCCAATTCATTCTGAAAAATAGAGCAGCCCGCTGCCACTGCCGGGAGGCCCTAACATTTGGGAATATGCAGTGGGAACTATGCATGAAACATAAATTAAGTCAAAGTTGTATTATCATTAATCACATGAATAATGGTTCTTTTGGAATAGAAAATGTGCTTGGGCACGCATGCAAAATGTATAAATAATGGCTGTACTAAATGCTTGTTAAATAAACCAAATGTATCAATATTAACATCAGGTCTATTTAACATGCAATTAATATATCCATCAGTTATACATTTTGCTTGTATCATAGGGGAATATTGTCTTTGTAGTTGTCATTAGCTATGCAAATATCATCTGTATTCTGTCTTATTAATATAATATCTCGATGTAACTCCATGAGTTTTTAAAGTTCACTTATCTTAACTATGTGTTGCCATATCAGTATCTCCTTAAATGTATAATTTATTAGCTAATATATCTATGTCTTTATGCTTCTGCACTCAGATGAGAAATCTACTACAGCAGGGGCCTCTCTGTGTATACAATATTCATAAGTGAATATATAAGTGAATATAGATCCTGTATTTCCATATTCATAGTTAAGTATCACACACAGTCAGCAGTTCAGTAGTATACACTACCGTTCAAAAGTTTGGGGTCACTTAGAAATACAGTGTAGACATTGTTAATGTTGTAAATGACTATTGTAGCTGGCCAGAAACAAAGACCTTTCTTCTGAAACTCGTCAGTCTATTCTTGTTCTGAGAAACATGGCTATTCCATGTGAGAAATTGCCAAGAAACTGAAGATCTCGTACAAAGCTGTGTACTACTCCCTTCACAGAAGGGAGTGGCTCTAACAAGAATAGAAAGAGGAGTGGGAGGCCCCGGTCCACACATTAGAGTGTCCGGAATGCTGGCCTTCTAGGCAGAGTTCCTCTGTCCAGTGTCTGTGTTCAACTAGTCTAAAGAAGGCCAGTTGTATTGCTTCTTTAATCAGAACAACAGTTTTCAGCTGTGCTAACATAATTGCAAAAGGGTTTTCTAATGATTAATTAGCCTTTTAAAATGATAATCTTGGATTAGCTAACACAACGTGCCATTGGAACACAGGAGTGATGGTTGCTGATAATGGGCCTCTGTACACCTACGTAGATATTCCATAAAAAAATCAGCCGTTTCCAGCTACAATAGTAATTTACAACATTAACAATGTCTATACTTTCAAAAAGAAGGACATTTCTAAGTGACCCCAAACTTTTGAACGGTAGTGTAAATTCCATATGGGGTGAGATCCTGATGTCAGCTTCCTCTTACTGTGTCAGAGGGGGCGTGTCCTGCTCGGTGCCTCCGTGGGGGCCTTGGCCTAACCCGCGTCACATGATGTAGAGGTGCACCCTGGGTAGGGAGTTCAGACAGCCCCTCACAGGATGCAGAGCGAGAGAGGGCTGAGAAAGAAGAGGACGTAGAGGGGGGCGGGGAGGAGCTGGAGTCATCACACAGGCCTGAAAGAGAGAGCGAAAAAAAGATGACGAGATGAGAGCGAAACAGATGCATAAAAGGGAGAGAAATAGAGAAGGAAGTGGCGAGGGGGTAGAAGTTCCCATAGGAGTCATGTGGAGCTGTCATCTGTGCTTTAAATAAATACTGTTTAAAAACTACAACAATTGGCAACAGCACTCAAATATGTTGAGGCAGTAATGGGTTCAGGTTGGCATGCACACAAGCCATTAATGGCTCACTCAGAGAGAGAGAATGAAGGAGAATGAGGGAGAGAGAAACAGACACAGCAGGACACAGTCACTAATGGACCTATAAAAGAGAGAGAGAGAGAGAGCTGGGAGGAAGAGAGAGATAGAGGGATATAGAGAGATAGTGGGACGGAGACATACTCACTCAGTCTGGTTGAAACGGGTCGTATTCGTCTAGTTCTAGAGCTGTGCTTCTTAATGGCAATTGTGTCCTAGAGAGGGAAGAGAAAGATGTCAAAACACCAACACACACATCCTAAACAGACAATGCCAGGACACAATGCTTACTATGCTGGTGCCCAGCTCCTCGTCTGTGATGTCCAGAGAGTCTCTGTGTCTGTGTGACCTCCGGCCTGTCCCTCCGTCACATGTCCCCTCCCAGCGCTTCACCTGGGACACCTGACGCGTCTGGGACAGGGAGCAGACACTACACATGAATAAATCTATTATGAAGGTTGTTATGAACGATACTGCAACGCTCATAAAAGTCTTGTAAAGGTTGTTATGAATGATACTGCAAAAGTGTATAATGGTGCTATGAATGCCTTATGTGTGCCCCTTCAAGTAAAGTGTTACTGATTATGGTAGGCAAAAGGTGACAGAATCAATATCCGGCCTATAGACAGACAGACAGACGGCAGCATGTCAATACCAGGGTCTTTTGAGTGGCGTAGAGCTCCTGCAAGATCTGATCCACAATGGAGTTGGTGAGATAGGACACTACTGAGAGCTTCACCTCTCTGGGAGAGGGGGAGAGAGACAAAGAGAGGGAGAGGGAGCAGGAGAGGGAAGGCAGGGCGGAGAGGAGGGGGAAGACAGTATTATGGAATGAGTTCACAGATACCCACACTGATTAAATTGAACAAAGAAGACTGCATTGCTTATCTTCCTCCTTCAGCTCCTCCTCTTTTTTCTTCCTTCCTTCCATCCCTCCCTCCCTCCTTCCTTCCTTCCCTCCCTTTCTTACTCCAACGCGCGGTGGATGTCCTGAGCTGCTCGCTCCATCAGGGCCGTACGGATGGCTGAGCGAGGGATGGACACACGCTCAGAGACAGACGAGAGTGGAGGACTCAATCTCTCTGCTGCAGAGGAGGACAGCGGGCACAGCTCACGACAGAGAGACACCATGGAGTCAACTATCACCTGTCAATCAACAAGCCAATTAAACAATCAATAAATCAATGAATACCTCAATCAATCCCTGTGTTGCCTAATTTATAAAAAAGAATAATGAAGAAGTAAATAAAAAGTGTATATAAATATGTGATGTATTGAGGATTGCACCTGTAGTTCCTTGTCAGCTGCCTTGGCCAGTTCTCCTGCCAGTGAGTCCAGTCTCTGTCTGACTGGCCCATCTACTGACAACACATGAGCTAGCTCACAGAGAGAGGGGTACAGCTGAAAAAGAGAGAGAGAAAGAAAGAAAGAAAGAGAGAGAGAAAGAGTGTGTGTGTGTGAGAGAGAGAGAGTCATGTTAATACATAAATAATGGGGCCGATGTGTGACATTGGGATCAAAATGTCAAAATGATTTCAATGCCATTCCACATGTATAAAAGTGAATATATGCAAATGTACCCATTAACTCCACAAATACAACAACATAGGCCAAGGACTATACATCTTTTAAGCAGGGTTCATACAGACATTGGCAAGTCAAATTCAATGCTATACAATTGTATAATTTAAATAATTATACATATAAGGCCTAATATATATCCCCACGCACTCCCCTCAAAAGTGTCAAAAAGTAGGCCATTAACACTTTAAGAATGCATTTTTTAGGCCTTGCCAATGCATTGATATTCAAATTGTTATTATTACAGTACATTCTAAAATATGTGAGAATAATGTGGACATTGCCTGACTAAATTAATTAGATGCATGCATGGCGATTTTTCTGTAACCCGACGCGGGCACACATAATTAAGCTATGAATAGCGGTAGCATAATCTCACCATTGGAATCTCACCATCACTGTTTTTCTAATGCGAAAGTGACCAAAATACCAGGTTCATTTTTTAATCGAAGGATTTGTATGGAAAGCCAAGTTGAAGGCAACATTAAATCTTGTCGTCCTCATAATAAGCGCACATGGTTTTACTCAACAGAGTAGCGCAACACCCTTCAATTGAAGCAGCGGGAAACAAACGAAAGTGGTTACATCTCTCACAGAAATGTATCAAAAATGAAATTACGGATAATTATAAGGCAGCAGGAGAACATATAAATTGGCTACAATAATTACAATGACTTTTCAAGCACCAAATTGAGAAAATGTCTGATTTTCAAGGTAGGCCTATTCCGGTAATTGAAGTTCAAGTTCAAGTAGACTACTTCAACCCCCTAGTATTTTTTTTAAATTGCAGATGTAACAATGGAAACCAAAATGTATTTGTCATGTTGTTTCATTACCAGATCATATTGTGGATAAACCCACTATGTTATGTAATTTGTTGTCATTATATCCAGAATAATTAATAGGAATAGCGTTGGGTGTTGCGCAATAGGCTAATTGCGCACAGTAGACTCCGTGTCCAATCCGAGGCAGAAAAACATATGAAAACATGAACACATTAACTTGATGCTTTCTCTGTTAAATCTTTAAAAAAAAATTCTAATTGAACTGATTAATGCTTAATATATAATGGCAACTTACATACCATAAATGCAAGGACAGAAAAGTCCTGTTTCATGTCACACGATTGTGGACAAATCCGTCAAGACACTAAACATGATAAAGGGTTAAACAGAGGTTTTAAATCAACTCATGAATTTGATTGAATATAGCTATGATCCCACCTTATATGTTAATGAAATGACATGAAAACAATGTGGCAGATTATTATCAATGACCTATCAACAGCTGTAACAAGTTGTCCAGTGTGTGAAATCCTCACTGGTACCCTAGTTTAAAGGAAGACCCACATACACTTGAACACTCAACTACAATTGAGAGATTAGAGAAATTATTCAGGTATGGACACACGCTCACCGCGCGAGAGTTCCTGGCCTCCTTCAGCACTTGTTTAGCAGCTTGAATCTCCTCCATCTCCCCTACTCCACGCAACACACACACCTGCTGCTGCACACGCACACACAGACGCTCCATCACCTGGGAAACAGAGAAGCAGGAGGAGTGTCAGTAAAGACATACAATGCATACATATTGTGTGTGATTGAGAGACAATGAGTTGAGCCATCATTAGAGCAATAGTATTGAGAGACAATGAGTTGAGCCATCGTTAGAGCAATAGTATTGAGAGACAATGAGTTGAGCCATCGTTAGAGCAATAGTATTGAGAGACAATGAGTTGAGCCATCATTAGAGCAACATTATTGAGAGACAATGAGTTGAGCCATCATTATAGCAATATTATTGAGAGACAATGAGTTGAGCCATCGTTAGAGCAATAAGCCATCAGTAGAGCAATATTATTGCTGTTTATACTTGAATGTGGTACCTTCAGGCGTTTGGAAATTGCTCCCAAGGATGGCTGCTTTCTTTAGATTTTCCCATGATGTCAAGAAAATAGGCACTGAGTTTGAAGGTAGGCCTTGAAATACATCCACAGGTACACCTCCAATTGACTCAAATTATGTTAAATAGCCTATCAGAAGCTTCTAAAGCCATGACACCATTTTCTGGAATTTTCCAAGCTGTTTAAAGGCACAGTCAACTTAGTGTATGTAAACTTCTGACCCACTGGAATTGTGATACAGTGAATTATGAGTGAAATAATCTGTCTGTAAACAATTTTTGGAAAAATTACTTGTGTCGTGCACAAAGTAGATGTCCTAACCGACTTGCAAAAACTATAGTTTGTTATTAACAAGAAATTTGTGGAGTGGTTGAAAAACAAGTTTTAGTGACTCCAACCTAAGTGTATGTAAACTTCTGACTTCAACTGTACGTTAATGATATGCCAGATACAGTAAAGTGCAAACTCTTGCTTTATGCTGATGATTTAGACATACTGGTATCAGGGAAGGATAGTTTACATAGAGGAGATCCTGAGTAAGGAATTGCATTTTGTTAGAGATGAGTTGTCTGACAACAAATTGTCACTACATTTGGGAAAAACATAACCAATCTTGTTTGGAACAAAACTGCTGACAAGATAACGGTAAACTGTGCAGGCAAGTGGATTGAATCTAAAACAAGTGTATCTTATCTTGGTGTGTCCCTAGATTAATCCCTTTCTGGAGACCTGTTTATATAGTAACACTAGATATTTTAACATTAAAGTTAAGAAACTGCTTGTCTCAACCTTGATTCAGTGTCATTATGCCTGCTCTGCTTGGTATAGTGGGTTATCAAAAAAGCTGATAAAGAGAATGCAGGTCATGCAAAATAATGTTATCAGGCACTGTATATGCTGGTACAGGAGTTCCGGAAGGTGGGCATGTTGCCTAGTGGAGTCAAGAGTGGACCAACTTAAACTTAATCATATGTTTGACATCTTAAATGATTGTGCCCCAGGTTACATGAAAAATCACATTGATATGGTCTATAACCAACCCAGCCACAATACCAGAGCTAGTGTTATGTCTTGTAAAATCCCAAGAGTAAACAGTACCGCGAGGAGTACACTTTTCCATACAGGCATTTGTCTACGGAATAGCCTTCCCTTGGAGATCAAGCAAAGAAAAAGTAAAAATAGCTTTAAAAAGCAGCAAAGGTTTTCATTTGGACAAGGTTGTCTAAGTAAGAGAAACCACTCCACTGCCCCTTGTGCCCCATAATGCTGGTCAGGTGTATTTATTTGAAGGATCGGTATGATGTGTGAAATGAATATGGGTGATTTTTAAGGTTAGAGAAGTGCAGAGAATAGTGCCACTTTTTAGGATGTCCATATAAATTAATGTATTTAAGGTTGTTTATAATTTTGTCTTGCCTTTTAATCATTACATGTGTTATTGTTTTTACCATCGAGGACCACTTTGGAAACAAGCGTTTTAATTAATACTTTGAAGTGATATCCTCTGGATCCACATTGTACATTTTGTTGTATTTGTCTGTTACCCAAAATAAATTCAATTCAATGCTGCAGAATTGTTTTGGTACCTTTTCCCAGATCTGTGCCTCGACACATTCCTGTCTTGGAGCTCTACGGACAATTCCTTCAACCTCAGTGCTTGGTTTTTGCTCTGACATGCACTGTCAATTGTGGGACCTTATATAGACAGGTGTGTGGCTTTCCAAATCATGTCCAATCAATTGAATTTACCACAGGTGGACTCTAATCACGTTATAAAAACATCTTAAGGATGATCAATGGAAACAGAATGGACCTGAGCTCAATTTCAAGCCTCATAGCAAAGGGTCTGAATACTTATGTAAATAAGGTATTTCTGTTTTTTAGAAATTTATAGAAAGCTGTTTTTGCTTTGTCATTATGGGGTATTGTGTGTAGATTGATTAGGATTTTTATTTATTTATCCATTTCAGAATAAGGCTGTAACGTAACAAAATGTGGAAAAAGTTAAGGGGTCTGAATACTTTCGGAATGCACTGTACATTAGCTACCTGTTCAGCAGTGCTGGTGACCAGGCCCTGGTGCAGCCGTAGAGCCTGTCTCTGAGAGAAGCGCTGAGTCTGGTTGTTCCTCAGCAGAGCACGCTGGATCTGATGGCCACAGATAAAAACCATTCACTCACACAGGCAATACTACTGTGTGAAAATGTCAATGAAGAGTCAATTGAAAGGGCAGGGAGAGAGAGAGAACGATGGTGCCAGTAGAGAAAGGAAGCAGTGGAGGAAAGGAGAGGAAATGGAAAGTCAGAAGAAAGGAGAGGATGGTTAACAGAGGGTTGGAGGGAGGATCAAGATGGGAGCATAAGGAGCCCACCTTGGTCAGTGCCTGCTCTGTCCTCTCGGGGGCGCTACGGTACGCCTGGCTGATGTCGCCGAGGGGGAGGGGCATGTACTGCAAGGTGAAGTTACTGGGAGAGAACACATCGGAGGTGAGAGAAAGACAAGGAGATAGAGAGGAAGGAGACAGCGAAATAAAGGAGATAGAGAAAGATAGCTATAGAAAATTGCATTACAGACCCAAGGGTAAGGGTTAATATTCCCAGTGGACGGAATTCCTTCCAAAATACCCCTTAATCACAAGAATCCATCCCAAAATATCCTGCTAGACTGTGATAGGATGGGTAATGCTTCGATTATTGCACCCAATGTGATCTATAGCCTAAACACAACCCTAAGCCATTTGAGATAGCAAGTTTCAATGTGTATAGTAAGCTAGGTTTGGTTCACATGTATCTGAGTTGATATATTAGCCAGCTAACTCTCTGAACAACAGGACGTCTAAATCAGACATAGCTTCAGACATCCCCATGTCTCTTGGAAGCTATTTATATCAACTCTCTTGCTTCCTGTATTTGTTCAGAGAGACCATACAAATTCATCAAAGGGGTCTGTAAAATAAGCTATAGTGAGCTATAATGGATTTAGAAGACTCAGTGTATCTATGTGTATGTGTGCGAGCATGCATGTGTGTGTTTGACGAACAAATAGTCTCACTGTTCAAGGGCTCGGGCCACATCCAGGAATCCTGTAGCTGAGGTGTTGTTACGATCCCAGGTCACACTCCTTTCAGGATAGGGGAGAGGAAGTGTTAAAAACAACCATCACCATACCTGACAATACCCTCTATCTCTCTCCTTCCCGCTCTCTGTCTCTTGCCTGAGTGTGGTGTTGATCTGTAGGGCTTTGCTCAGCATTTTGGCTCCAATGTCCTCCAGGCTGTTCCCACTCAGGTCCACCTTACGCAGGCAGGTGTTACTACCCAGAGCATTTACTAGCACAGTACCGCGAGAACGCAGCCGCGAGTCAGCCAGGGAGAGGGACTGGAGGGCCTGAGGAGGGACAGGGAAGAGGGAGAGAGAAAGGGTGCGGAGTGAGGGAGACGGGAGAGGGCAAGGCAGTGGGGGTGAGATGGTTGGGTGAGAGGTAAGGGTGGAGACCAGGTGAAAGGTAAGGCAGAAGAAGAGGGTCGGACAGGACAGAGGACAGAGAAGGAGATGCCAGTGGAGAGAGATGGTAAAATGCTGCTGGGAACAGTTGGGAGCAGTGCTGAGGAACTCAGCATTTGTAATAAACAGAGCGATGTGCCAGCTTTGTACACAAAGTGAATAATTCAGAAGGCACAATATGTTACATGCCACAGTAACAGGGCCATGGAGTGATATACATTAATGAAAACACAATTTTGTAGAAGATAAAGAGTAAGTTTGAGAGAGTACCATGTACCGTGTGTGTGGTGAATGTCAGTATTTGACCATGAGTTTTCACTGAGTAAATGAATGTCTATAGTGTTTGTGCGTTTGTGTATATACTCTGCAGTACAATCAGTGAATATAAAATGGAATATTATATTGTGTAATGTGTGAATGTTGTGTGAATTGTGACGCATTCTCACTCACACATTCCTCCTCCTGTATGAGTTGGACCAGCTTCTGTAGGATTTCCTCCAGCACCCTGTAGATAGAGCCATGGGGAGAGAGGCAGTTCAGGCTACACTCAGCAGGAGCTCTGGCACTAGTCATTTCCTGCCGCTATCGTAATCATCCCAGTCTGCCTGAGGAAAATCAAGCTGTGAAGCAAAATGACACACGCACACACATGCACGTGCACACACACGCACCCACACACAGACACCCACACACAACCACACACACACTGTGCCTTTGTAGTACTTTACCTGCTGCTCTTGATGTTGAAGTTCTTGCCCAGATACAGGTGCTTTAGGGAGGTGTGTCTGGAGAGAGCTGGTAGAACTGAGAGAAGGTCTGCATCCAGCCCTGTAAAAACAAACCACAAACAAAAATACATCAAACATCACAATTGGCTACCTGATTATTGCAGCTCAACGGGTGTAACTTTTGTTGACAATTTCGATACCTTTTGGAAACAAAACCAATTTTATAAGAAGGATGGGATCCACCCAAATAATTTGGGTTCCTGGATCCTTTCACAGCATTATAAAGCTGCGTTGAGACAAAGAAGTATCAATGACCCAAGCCCAACTCGTTTAATACCTACCATTGTGTCGCCGAGTTGTCTCAATGCTCAGAAAATGTACATTATCCCAGAGGCGTTGGTAAACACAATGTAAGTAACCTAATTTATGTCCCTTTAACTGCCCTGCTGATCCTACAGCTATTGTATGCAGTAATCATGTGCCTATGAACCAGAGTTCTACTGTTAGCACTGAGGCGGTGTGCCCAAGTAGGAAATCCACTGGGTGCAGCTCACCCTGCACTAACATCAATAACATGCGCATGAGAGGATCTGCAGAAAAGAATGGGAGAAACTCGACATATAAAGGTGTGACAAACTTGTAGCGTCATACCCAAGGAGACTCGATGCTGCCAAACTTATGTAAATGTGATATTTAAATGTTTTAATTGTAATAAATTAGCAAAAATGTAAAAAAAAAAAAAAGTTTTTGCTTTGTCATTGTTAAAAAATAATAATAATAATCATTTCACCTTTATTTAACCAGGTAGGCTAGTTGAGAACAAGTTCTCATTTACAACTGCGACCTGGCCAAGATAAAGCAAAGCAGTTCGACACATACAACAACACAGAGTTACACATGGAATAAACAAACATACAGTCAATAATACAATAGAAAAAGTCTATATACAGTGTGTGCAAATGAGGTAAGATTAGGGAGGTAAGGCAATAAATAGGCCATGGTGGCGAAGTAATTACAATATAGCAATTAAACACTGTAGTGATAGATGTGCAGAAGATGAATGTGCAAGTAGAGATACTGGGGTGCAAAGGAGCAAAATAAATATATAAATACAGTCATTATGGGTATTGTATGTAGATTGATGAGAAAAAAAAGAATTTCATGAATTTTAGAATAAGGCTGTAAAGTCAAGGTTTCTGAATACTTTCCGAAGGCACTGTACGTAGCTTAAGAAACAAGGTTCATGAAATCAATAACTTGCTAGTAACAGATGACATTCATATTCTGACTATCTCTAAAACTCACTTAGCTAATACCTTTGATGATACCGTGGTAGCAATACATGGTTAGAACATCTACAGAGCATACAGAAATGCCAATGGTGGAGGTGCTGCTGTTTATATTCAGAACCACATTCCTGTAAAGCTTTGAGAGGAACTCATGTTAAATACTGTTGAAGTAATATGGCTACAGGTTCATCTGCCTCACCTAAAGTCCATTCTCGTGGGAAGCTGCTATAGACCACCAAGTGCTAAAAGTTAGTATCTGGATAACATGTATGAAATGCTTGATAATGTATGTGATATTAACAGAGAGGTATATTTTCTGGGTGATTTAAATACTGACTGGCTTTCATCAAGCTGCCCACTCAAGAAAAAGCTTCAAACTGTAACCAGTGCCAATCAGTCAACCTACCAGGGAAGTTACAACACAGGAATGAAATCATCAACATGTATTGATCACATCTTTACTAATGCTGCAGATATTTGCTTTAAAGCAGTATCTAAATCCATCAGATGTAGTGATCACAATATAGTAGCCATATCTAGGAAAACCAAAGATCCAAAGGCTGGGCCTAATATAGTGTATAAGAGGTCATACAACACGTTTTGTAGTGATTCCTATGTTGTTCCTATGTTGTAAAGAATATTTGTTCGTCTGTGGTGTGTAATGAGGAGCAATCAGACGCTGCACTTGACACATTTATGAAATGTCTTTACTAATAAGCATGCACCTATTAAGAAAATGACTGTAAAAACTGTTAAATCCACCCAGGAACCCAATTGAAAAATTGTATGGTTGAGAGGGACGAGGCAGAAGGAATGGCAAATAAATCTGTCTGCGAAATAGATAGAAAAATCATGTGACTAAACTAAATAAAAATAATAAGAAACTAAGATAAATGATAGAAAGAATGATGGAAAAAAGCTTTGGAGCACCTTAAATGAAATTTTGGGCAAAAAGGCAAACTCAGCTCCATCATTCATTGAATCAGATGGCTCATTCATCACAAAACTGATATTGCCAATTACTTTAATGATTTTTTCATTGGCAAGATTAGGACATTTAGGCATGACATGCCAGCAACAAACACTGACACTGCACATCCAAGTATAACTGATCATACTATGAAAGACAAGCATTGTAATTTTGAATTCTGTAAAGTTAGTATGGAAGAGGTGAAAAAATATTGTTGTCTATCAACAATGACAAGCCACGATATTGCGGACGATATTTCCACTCCTATTTGCCATATCTTCAAACTAAGCTTACTAGAAAGTGTGTGCCCTCAGGCCTGGAGGGAAGCAAAAGTAATTCCGCTACCCATGAATAGTAAAGCCCCCTTTACTGGCTCAAATAGCCGACCAATCAGCCTTTTACCAACCCTTCTTAAACTTTGGGGAAAAATTGTGTTCGACCAGATACAATGCTATTTTACTGTAAACAAATTGACAACAGACTTTTAGCAGGCTTATAGGGAAGGACATTCAACAAGCACAGCACTTACACAAATGACTGATGATTGGCTGAGAGAATTTGATTATAAAAATTTGTTTTGTTAGACTTCAGTTCGACTTTAAACATTATCGATCATAGTCTGCTACTGGAAAAACGTATATATTATGGCTTTACACCCCCTGCTATATTGTGGATAAAGAGTTACCTGTCTAACAGAACACAGAGGGTGTTCTTTAATGGAAGCCTCTCCAACATAATCTAGGTGTGCCAGTGTGTCTATGTACACTACCGGTCAAAAGTTTTAGAACACTTACTCATTCAAGGGTTTTTCTTTATTTTTACTATTTTCTACATTGTGGAATAATAGTGAAGACATCACAATTATGAAATAACACATATGGAATCATGTAGTAACCAAAAAAGTGTTAAACAAATAAAAACATATTTTATATTTGAGATTATTTAAATAGCCACCCTTTGCATTGATGATAGCTTTGCACACTCTTGACATTCTCTCAACCAGCTTCACCTGGAATGCTTTTCCAACAGTCTTGAAAGAGTTCCCACGTATTTTTTATTCATTTTTATTTTACCTTTATTTAACTAGGCAAGTCAGTTAAGAACAAATTCTTATTTTCAATGACGGCCTAGGAACAGTGGGTTAACTGCCTTGTTCAGTGGCAGAATGACAGATTTTTACCTTGTCAGCTCGGGGATTAGATCTTGCAACCTTTCAGTCACTAGTCCAACGCTCGAACCACTTGCTACCTGCTGCCCCTGAGCATATGCTGAGCACTTGTTGGCTGCTTTTCCTTCACTATGCGGTCCGACTCGTCCCAAACCCTCTTCATTTGGTTGAGGTCGGTGGAGTGTGGAGGCCAGATCAACTGATGCAGCACTCCATCACTCTCCTTCTTGGTCAAATAGCCCTTACACAGCCTGGATGTGTGTTGGGTCATTGTCCTGTTGAAAAACAAATGATAGTCCCACTAAGCCCAAACCAGATGGGATGGGGTATCACTGCAGAATGCTGTGGTAGCCATGCTGGTTAAGTGTGCCTTGAATTCTAAATAAATCACAGACAGTGTCACCAGCAAAGCACCGTCACACCATAACACCTCCTCCATGATTTACGGTGGGAAATACACATGCAGAGATCATCCGTTCACCCACACCGCCTATCACAAAGACACAGCGGTTGGAACCAAAAATCTCAAATTTGGACTCCAGACCAAATGACAAATTTCCACCGGTCTAATGTCCATTGCTCGTGTTTCTTGGCCCAAGCAAGTCTTTTCTTCTTATTGGTGTCCTAGCAGTGGTTTCTTTTCAGCAATTTGATCATGAAAGCCTGATTCACGCAGCCTCCGCTGAACAGTTGATGTTGAGATATGTCTGTTGCTTGAACTCTGTGAAGCATTTATTTGGACTGCAATTTCTGAGGCTGGTAACTTTAAAGAATTATCCTCTGCAGCGGAGGTAACTCTGGGTCTTCCATTCCTTTGGCAGTCCTCATGGGAGCCAGTTTCATTATAGCGCTTGATGGTTTTTGGACTGTACTTGAAGAAACTTTCAAAGTTCTTGAAATGTTCCATATTGACTGACCTTCCTGTCTTAAAGTAATGATGGACTGTTGTTTCACTTTTCTTATTTGAGCTGTTCTTGCCATAATATGGACTTTGTCTTTTACCAAATAGTGCTATCTTCTGTATACCCCCCACTACCTTGTCACAACACAACTGATTGGCTCAAACACATTAAGAAGGAAACTAATTCCACAAATTAACTTTTAAGACGGCACACCTGTTAAGTGAAATGCATTCCAGGTGACTGTCTCATGAAGCTGGTTGAGAGAATGCCAAGAGTGTGGAAAGCTGTCATCAAGGTAAAGGGTGGCTATTTGAAGAATCTCAAATCTCAAATATATTTTGATTTGTTTAACACTTTTTTGGTTACTACATGATTCCATAAGAGTAGCTGCTGCCTTGGCAGCAGCTAATGGGGATCCTTAATAAATACAAATACACAGCCCCCACAAATACACAACTATCTAAATACACAACTATACAAAACGTGCTCAAACACAAACAACCACCTCACACAAAATAAGCTGACTGAGTGGTGCAGATTGCCAGTGTGTGCCACAGTGGCGTAGAGCAGTGGTTCTCTACTGGTTTTACCTTGGGACCCAAATTGAACCAGGTTGTCTCAGTCGCGACCCAATATTCGCATCGCGAAAAAAAATGGCCAAAATTCAATCAGGAAAACTATTTTTAATCCTATATTGATAGTAAATGTAGCAATTATATGACAAGGTAATAACATTCCCATTCCCTATTTCATTGTCAATAATTACTTTTTTTCAATTTTCTTGATGAAAAATGTTAATAAACTCACTGGCTTGAGGTCACAAAATCAACCAAAATAGTGCTGCTAATAGCTCTATATTGAAAATACTGTGATTGAAGAAAAATTGGTCAGAGACTACATTATTTAAAAATGTAAGTTCATTATCATTTCTCCACACTTTCTACCTGGTTTAAGTCGTTTAAGTTCAGACAGGAGTATTTTTTTACTCAGACTTCTTTGGTTTGCAACGGGTGTAAAGTGCAGTGTACCACACTGTGCCATAGTGGTGCAGTCTGTCATTGTGCTCACCGTTGTCTGAGATGTCCAGGGTGGCGATGGAGGAGACCCTGGGGAACAGCTCCTGGATCACAGCAGCTCCTGCAGATTTCAGCTGGGACAGAGAGAGAGAGAGAGAGAGAGAGAGAGAGAGAGAGAGAGAGAGAGAGAGAGAGAGAGAGAGAGAGAGAGAGAGAGCTCGCGCGAGAGAGAGAGACAACATGTGTGGAAGGAGGACTTAAGACGAGACCTTGAGAAAAGATAGTCTCTATGTACAGACCCCTTGACTTTTTTCACATTTTGTTACGTTACAGCCTTATTCTAAAAATGAATAAATATTTTTTTTCCCTCCTCAATCTACACACAATACCCCATTATGAAAAAGCAAAAACAGGTTTTGAGAAACTGAAATATCACATTTACAAAGTATTCAGACCGTTTACTCAGTACTTTGTTAAAGCAACTTTGGCAGTGATTACAGCATCAAGTCTTCTTGAGTATGACGCTACAAGCTTGGCACACCTGTATTTGGGTAGTTTCTCACATTCTTCTCTGCAGATCCTCTAAAGCTCTGTCAGGTTGGATGGGGAGCGTTGCTGCACAGCTATTTTCAGGTCTCTCCAGAGATGTTCAATCAGGTTCAAGTCCGGGCTCTGGCTGGGCCACTCAAGGACATTCAGAGACTTGTCCTGAAGCCACTTCTGCGTTGTCTTGGCTGTGTGCTGAGGGTTGTTGTCCTGTTGGAAGGTGAACCCTTGTCCCAGTCTGAGGTCCTGAGCGCTCTGGAGCCGGTTTTCATTAAGGATCTCTCTGTACTTTGCTCCGTTCATCTTTGCCTCGATCCTGACTAGTCTCACAGTCCCTGCCACTGAAACATCCCCACAGCATGATGCTGCCATGATGCTGCATTCGGAAAGTATTCAGACCCCTTGACTTTTTCCACATTTTGTTACATTACAGCCTTATTCTAAAATGGATTAAATAGTATTTGGAAATGTATTACAAATTAAAAACTGAAATATTACATTTACCACAGGTGGACTCCAATCAAGTTGTAGAAACATCTCACATATGATCAATGGAAACAAGATGCACCTGAGGTCAATTTCGAGGCTCCCCAAATACAGGTGTGCCAAGCTTGTTGCATCATACCCAAGACTCAATGCTGTAATAGCTGCCAAAGGTGCTTCAACAAAGTACTGAGGAAAGGGTATGAATACTTATATAAATGTGATATTTCAGTTAATTTTTTATTTTGATAAATTAGCAAAAATGTATTAAAACCTGTTTTTGCTTTGTCATTATGGGGAATGGTGTGTAGAAAAAAAAGGGAAGGGGTTTGAATACTTTCCGAATGCACTGTATATGTGTGTGTGCCTTTCCAAATAATTTCCAATCAATTGAATTTAGCACAGTTGGACTCCAAACAAGTTGTAGAAACATCTCAAGGATGATCAATAGAAACAGGATGCACCTGAGCTCAATTTCGAGTCTCATAGCAAAGGGTATGAATACTTATGTAAATAGGGTATTTCTGTTTTTTATTTACTATGAGGATTTTTTTTTACTTAATCAATTTTAGAATAAGGCTGTAACGTACGAAAATGGGGAAAAAGTCAAGGGTCTGAATACTTTCCGAAGGCACTATATATCTACTGTACACTAAGTCCTTACTTGAAACATAAGAAAAGAATGCCAGAGAGATAGAGCTGGGAAATTATAAAGGCCAGCAGGAATTGAATGTTCTGTGTGCAGAGTGACAAACAAACAGACAGAAAGATAGACTTGTACCTCACAGCCACTGATGTCCAGGTGAAGATCATTAATGTGAGGGTTTGTGGTCAGACCTATGAAAAGAGACCTAAAGAAAGACAGAAAGGGAAGAAAATACAAATAATATGTGATAGGTGGAAAGGGTATTGACTTGTTTTACTACAACAAAAACCGTTTTACTTCCTTCTCTGTCTGGAAGTTCACACCCTTTAACTCAGTCTCAAGTGCCATAGCGACCAGTGTGTGTTGTGCAGCTAATCCTGCCCCTGTCATTCTAGTGATCTGTAGGTGTGTGAGAGAGAGCAGAGGAGAATAGGGGAATAGGGGAACTGACCTCAGGGCATCAGGGGGTAGCTTCATAGAGGCCAGGCTGACATGGGTGAGACTGAAGGCCGAGCTGAAGAACTGACGGAACAACGGCAGGGTCTCCTTCACTTTCCTGGGAGAAGAGAGAGGTCAGAGGGAGATGAACGAGAGAGGAGAGGGAGAGCAAACAGAGGTATAGATGAGTGGTATAAAGTGGCGAGAGGATTGAGATTAAATGGGAAAGAGAGAGAAAATGAAGCTGGCCAAAGAGGAGGGAGCAAGTTGAGTCAGATGATGAATAGCTCTGCTTAAATATTCATGAGTCTTATCTATGCAGACAGCTCTGCAAGTTCTCGTTTAAAACGACAGACACACCCACAGAGAGGAAACACAATGTTCCAGTGATTCCCACAAAGCTCATTTCTGATTTCTCATTTGAGGGAGCAACAGAGATAAAGACAGATAGAGAGAGTGAAAAGAAAAAGAGAGAGCAAAAGATGAAGCCTGAGGATTTTTAAAGAAAAAAAGATTTCTTGCTAAAATTAGTGTTCTATCTTCACTCAGAGCCTCAAAGCGTTTTTCTGCCACATCACACCAAAGAAATAGTTAATCTCAAATATGTGACTAACCTGTGTGAGAAGGAATTTTTGGAGAGATTCAAGTAGGAGAGATCAGCACAACACCCCCTCAGCAGAGCCCCAAATAGCTACACGAGAGAGGAGAGACAGTTGTGTTGTGCAGTTTTAGTGGGAAAGAGAAAAGATAGGGGTTGAGGATTATAGAGGATGAAAAACAGAGACAGAGGTTGCAAAGGGTGTAGAGAAACTCATTAAATCCTACATTATATAAGTGTGCAAATGAAAATCTAACTCGCAGAGCTACTAGATACTCACAGAGTCAACAGCACAGTCAGTGTCAGACAGGTCCAAATGAACCAGACAATTAGGCTGGGAAAGGAAAAGGTACAGATTCTGCAGAAAGAGAGAGAAAAGACGATAATGTTTAACTGAGAAACTCACGCAAAGGGCATAAGCAGTGCATTTACTTTACCTTTGGTTTGTATATAAAGTGTGAGTGTATGTACACTGAGTTTACGAAACATTAGGAACACCTTCCTAATATTGAGTTGCAACCCCTTTTGCCCTCAGAACAGCTTCAATTCATCGGGGCATGGACTACAAGGTGTCAAAAGTGTTCCAGAGGGATGCTGGCCCATGTTGACTCCAATATTTCCCACAGTAGTGTCAAGTTGGCTAGATGGGGCCTCCCGAGTGGCGCAGTGGTCTAAGGCACTGCATCTCAATGCTAGCTGTGCCACTAGAGATCCTGGTTTGAGTCCAGGCTCTGTCGCAGCCGGTCGCAACCGGGAGACCCACGGGGCGGTGCAGAATTGACCCAGCGTCATCCGGGTTAGGGGAGGGTTTGGCCGGCAGGGATGTTCTTGTTCCATTGCGCTCTAGCGACTCCTGTGGCGGGCCGGGCGTAATGCACGTTGACACTGTCGCCAGGTGTACGGTGTTTCCTCCGACACATTGGTGCGGCTGGCTTCCGGGTTAAGCGGCATTGTGTCAAGAAGCAGTGCGGCTCGGCTGGGTTGTGTTTCGTTAGGACACACGGCTCTCGACCTTCGCCTCTCCCGAGTCTGTACGGGAGTTGCAGCGATAGGACAAGACTACCAATTGGATACCACAAAATTGGGGAGAAAAAGGGGTACACATTTTTTTTAATAAATAAATAGAACATTTACATTTACATTTAAAAAAAAGACAAATAACAATAATAAAAAGTTGTCTACATGTCCATTCTTGATACACACGGGAAACTGTTGAGTGTGGAAAACCCAGCAGCGCTAGAGTTCTTGACACAATCAATCTGTTACACCTGGCACCTACTACCATACCCCGTTCAAAGGCACTTAAATATTTTGTCTAGACCATTCACCCTCTGAATGGCACACATACACAATCCATGTCTCAATTGTCTCAAGACTTAAAAATCCTTCTTTAACCTGTATTCTCCTCTTCATCTACACTGATTAATGTGGATTTAACAGGTGACATCAATAAGGGATCATAGCTTTCACCTGGATTCACCTGGTCAGTCTATGTCATGATAAGAGCAGGTGTTCCTAATGGTTTGTACACTCAGTGCATGCGTTTATGTGTGTGTGTTTTCTGACCGAAGCGTCCTCCCCAGACAGGACCCCAGGGTTCTTGCTCAGGTCCAGGTGCAGTAGAGAGTTAGAATACTCATCACTGGAGCACAGAGCCTGAGACAGAGACACCACACCTGAAACACACAGAGAGAGTGAGGGGTAAGCCATGAGAGATGCATTCAGCTAGCTAATGCAAATTTACCAAAGAGGGGAAAAAAACATTTCAGAGCATTTTGAATTATGTAATTGTCATCTGCATCTGTCAGCAGAAGCAGTCTGTGTAAACGTGTGCAGTATCATTCTTAATTCAATATTCAGTATTCAAACTCTCAATAAGTGTGGGAAGTAATAGAGAGCAGGTCGCCTGAAAGATGGTTACCATGGGGACACATCGTAAATCTTGAAGCTGTTGTATAGTAGACACAAAACATGACAACACACTGAGCTGTTCAGGGGGGACTTACAGGGGGTACAGAGGTTTTTTATCACCTCAGCTATAAATCTAGCATGCATGGCTTAGTGGCCTGTTCAATCAGCTGTTGCAGCTTCATAAAACCCAAATGTAGTCGAAGGTGTTCATTAACTGATTCTCCAGCTGACTGTCCCAGTCTGCTGAGTTACTGCCCTGTATTAATGTCAGGGGACGCTGAGGGGATGAGTATGCTTCTGTAACATGGAGGAGGACAGGGAGGTGGGGCCTTCTCTGTGGGTGGGGCTGGTAGAGAAATTTAGAGATGGAAGGATGGAGAGATGAAGCAGTCCAAACCTTTGGAGTTGAGGGAGGTCTTGGAGAGGTTGAGGAGACGCAGTCCTTTGCTGAGACGACACACCTGCTGAATGAGGTTAGACACACCTACACCAAAAGAGAGAGAGAGACAGAGGGAGGAGAGATGTCACTAAAACAGAAATAGGCAAATGTGTGAGTCTAACAGGAAATAAGACATCTGCTTGGTACCTTGGTTGTCCAGGGTGTTGTGTGCCAAGTTCAGAGAGTGGATGACAGAAGCAGGATTCTCTGAGAGCGCAACTGACAGCTTCTGCGCAAAGTCACTGAAACATACACAGTATACAGTACACACATTTGGACATAGACACAATGACACAAACAAACACTCTTTCTCTCGTTCCAATACTATTCTTATTCATAAAAAAAGAGTAAGAGAGTTTTGTAAGGAAAGGAAAACTCACGATTTGAGACCAGCATTCTCCAGAGTGAGCTCTTCCAGACTGGAGGACTTACTGAGTGTGTGCAAAACCTGCTCACTGACCTCTGACCCCTGAAAAGAAAATTGTCTTGCGTCATTACATGCTTATAACTTATTTCAATTACTATTGAAACACAAGGAGAGACAGACAGAATGCTACTTACTATGCGTAGGTCCTTACAGTATAGTTTGGTGAACCAGGTATTGTATGCCATTGAGGCCACAATCACTGCCAAGTCCCTGTCACAAACACACAACAATAACTGTATCAAAATGGGTACATTTTATAATACCCTTGATATCAACTTAGCAACTGGATTTGTTTAGGCTGCAGCAGCATTCATTTGATAGCGTCTGCTCTCTTTCTTTCTCTCACCTGCTCTCCAGGTGGCTGAAGTCCACTAGATTAAACTCCCTGTTGTCTTGAGAGTGATAGATAGTGTCCACATCCTAGAAGCAAGATTACCCATGAGTCCACTTGCTATAGTAATTACCCCCTCATTTGAAAGTGCAGTTTTGTATATACAGTGCCTTCAGAAAGTATACACACACCTTGTCCTTTTCAACATTTTGTTGAGTTATAGCCTGAATAAAAATTGTGATTAAATTGGGATGTTTGTGTCACTGGCCTACACAAAACACCCCATAATGTCAAAGTGGAATTATATTTTTAAGCGGAAATGTCTTGAGTCAATAAGTAGGTAGCCTAGCGGTAGCCTAGTGTTTAGAGCGTTGGCCAGTAACCGAAAGGTTACTGGATCTAATCCCCGAGCTGACAAGGTAAAAATCTGTCGTTCTGCCCCTGAGCAAGGCAGTTAACCCACTGTTCCCTGAGCGCCGAAGACGTGGAAGTTGATTATGGCAGCCCCCCATACCTCTCTGATTCAGAGGGGTTGGGTTAGACGTGGAAGAAACATTTCAGTTGAATGCATTAAATTGTACAACTGACTAGGTGTCCCCTATTCAACCCCTTTGTTATGGAAAGCCTAAATAAGTTCAGGAGTAAAAATGTGCTTAACAAATCACATAATAGTTTGCATGGACTCACTCTCTCACTCTGTGTGCAATAATAGTGTTTAACATGACTACCTCATCTCTGCACCTCAAACATTAAATTATTTGTAAGGTCTCTCAATCTAGCAGTGAATTTTAAACACAGATTCAATCACAAAGATCAGCGAGGTTTTCCAATGCCTCGCAAAGAAGGGCACCTATTTGGAGATGGATTAAAAAAAAAGCAGACATTGAATATCCGTTTGAGCATGGTGAAGTTATTAAGGCTAGGCGTCCCGCTAGCGGGACACCAGTCGACAACATCCAGTGAAATTGGAGGGCGCGCAATTCAAATAAATAATCGTAATATTAAACATTCATGAACATACAAGTATCTTATATCATTTAAAAGCTTAAATTCTTGTTAATCTAACTGCGTTGTCTGATTTACAATAGGCTTTACAGCGAAAGCATAATAATAATCCTCAGGTACCCTAAAATGTAAATAAACTGTAATATTTCATACGGAAAGTAGTATGTTCAATAGGAAAGCAAAATTAGTAAGCGTGCGCCCTCTTACTCACGCGCCGTAAGACTGATATTGTTCCGGTGATCTCTATACAAAAACTCAAAATTCTTGCTCGTTTTTGAAGAAACAAGCCTGAAACAATGAACAAAGACTGTTGACATCTAGTGGAAGCCATAGGAATTGCAACCTGGGAGACGGAATTACACAGGACCCATAGCTTTCCAATATACAGTGAGGGAAAAAATTATTGGATCCCCCCTGCTGATTTTGTACATTTGCCCACTGACAAAGAAATGATCAGTCTATAATTTTAATGGTAGGTTTATTTGAACAGTGAGAGACAGAATAACAACAACAAAAATCCAGAAAAACGCATGTGAAAAATGTTATAAATGGAATTGCATTTTAATGAGGGAAATAAATATTTGACCCCCTCTCAATCAGAAAGATTTCTGGCTCCCATGTGTCTTTTATACAGGTAATGAGCTGAGATTAGGAGCACACTCTTAAAGGGAGTGCTCCTAATCTCAGTTTGTTACCTGTATAAAAGACACCTGTCCACAGAAGCAATCAATCAATCAGATTCCAAACTCTCCACCATGGCCTTGACCAAAGAGCTCTCCAAGGATGTCAGAGACAAGATTGTAGACCTACACAAGGCTGGAATGGGCTACAAGACCATCGCCAAGCAGCTTGGTGAGAAGGTGACAACAGTTGGTGCGATTATTCGCAAATGGAAGAAACACAAAAGAACTGTCAATCTCCCTCGGCCTGGGGCTCCATGCAAGATCTCACCTCGTGGAGTTGCAATGATCATGAGAACAGCGAGGAATCAGCCCAGAACTACACGGGAGGATCTTGTCAATGATCTCAAGGCAGCTGGGACCATAGTCACCAAGAAAACAATTGGTAACACACTACGCCGTGAAGGACTGAAATTCTGCAGCGCCCCGCAAGGTCCCCCTGCTCAAGAAAGCACAGATACATGCCTGTCTGAAGTTTGCCAATGAACATCTGAATGATTCAGAGGACATCTGGGTGAAAGTGTTGTGGTCAGATGAGACCAAAATGGAGCTCTTTGGCATCAACTCAACTCGCCGTGTTTGGAGGAGGAGGAATGCTGCCTATGACCCCAAGAACACCATCCCCACCGTCAAACATGGAGGTGAAAACATTATGCTTTGGGGGTGTTTTTCTGCTAAGGGGACAGGACAACTTCACCGCATCAAAGGGACGATGGACGGGGCCATGTACCGCCAAATATTGGGAGAGAACCTCCTTCCCTCAGCCAGGGCATTGAAAATGGGTCGTGGATGGGTATTCCAGCATGACAATGACCCAAAACACACGGCCAAGGCAACAAAGAAGTGGCACAAGAAGAAGCACATTAAGGTCCTGGAGTGGCTTAGCCAGTCTCCAGACCTTAATCCCATAGAAAATCTGTGGAGGGAGCTGAAGGTTCGAGTTGCCAAACGTCAGCCTCGAAACCTTAATGACTTGGAGAAGATCTGCAAAGAGGAGTGGGATAAAATCCTTCCTGAGATGTGTGCTAACCTGGTGGCCAACCTCAAGAAACGTCTGACCTCTGTGATTGCCAACAAGGGTTTTGCCACCAAGTACTAAGTCATGTTTTGCAGAGGGGTCAAATACTTATTTCCCTCATTAAAATGCGATTCCATTTATAACATTTTTCACATGCGTTTTTCTGGATTTATTTGTTGTTATTCTGTCTCTCACTGTTCAAATAAACCTACCATTAAAATTATAGACTGATCATTTCTTTGTCAGTGGGCAAACGTACAAAATCAGCAGGGGATCAAATACTTTTTTCCCTCACTGTAAGAGCCTGGGACCTCAACTGGTTGGTTTTTCTTCAGATTGTTGCCTGCCATATCAATTCTGTTATAGTCTCAGACATTATTTTAACATTCTTAGGAACTTCAGAGTGTTTTCTATCCAATTCTACCAATTATATGCATATCATGGCTTCTGGGCCTGAGTAACAGGCAGTTTACTTTGGACATGTCAGTCAGGCGGAAATTCAGGAAACTAGACCCTTGCCCTAAGACGTTTTAACTACACTTTGGAGGGTGTATCAATACACCCAGTCACTACAAAGACACAGGCGTCCTTCCTAACTCAGTTGCCGGAGAGGAAGGAAACCGCTATGGGATTCCACCATGAAGCAAATGGTGACTTTAAAACAGTTACAGAGTTTAATAACTGTGACAGGAGAAAACTGAAAACATGCATCCTGTTTGCAATAAGGCACTAAAGTAAAACTGCAAATAAATTGGCAAAGAAATGAACTTTATGTCCTCAACAAAAAGTGTTCTGTTTGGGGCAAATCCAACACAACCATCACTGAGTGTCACGCCCAGGCCAGAGTTTTAGGCTGGCGTGTTTAGGTTTGGTTTTTGGTGTAGGGTTTTTGAGTTCTAGGTGTTCTAATTCTATGTTGGGGTAATGGTTCCCAATTAGAGGCAGCTGTGTGTCGTTGTCTCTAATTGGGAACCATATATATGTTTGGGGTTTTCATTTAGGTTTTGTGGGTTATTGTTTGTGCATAGCTTGTAGGTTCATGGTATGTTTCAACTTCACGGTTTTCGTTTACGTTTTGTTTGTTTTGCCCAGTTACGTGAGTTACGTTGTTTAATAAAAGCATGTATACTGGATGCCTCGCTGCGCCTTGGTCTGTCACTTATGAGGATCGTGACACTGAGTGCCACTTTTTCAAGCATGGTGTTGGCTGCACATGTTATGGTTATGCTTGTCATTGGAAAGGACTAGATAGTTTTTAGGATAAAAAGAAACGGAATAGAGTTAAGCACAGGCAAAATCCTAAAGGAAAACCTGGTTCAGTCTGCTTTCACTGGGAGACAAATTCACCTTTCAGCAGGACAATAACCTAAAACATAAGGTCAAATATACACTGGAGTAGCTTACCAAGATGACATTGAATGTTCCTGAGTGGCCGAGTTACAGTTTTGACTTAAATCATTTTGAAAATCTAAGGCAAGACTTGAAAATGGTTATCTAGCAATGATCAGCTACCAATTTGACAGAACTTGAATACTTTTTTAAAGAATAATCCAGGTGTGCAAAGCTGTGAGAGACTTACCCAGAAAGACTCACAGTTGTAATCGCTTCCAAAGGTGATTCTAACACGTATTGACTCAGAAGTGTGAATACTTACGGAAATTACATATTTATGTATTTAATTAAAAAAAAGAAGAAAAAACACTTGTCATTATAGGGTATTGTGTGTAGATGGGTAAAAAATATTGAATCCATCTTGAATTCAGGCTGTAGCACAACGAAATGTGGAATAAGTCAAGTGGTATGAATACTTTCTGAAAGCACTACAACAGCCCAGTGCACTAACACACAACAGGCCTACTCCCATAGCTCTTACCCACTGCACTTCCTCCTTGCAGCTGATTCCATTGTAGTCACACAGGGCAGCGTAGGTCTCGGAAAACCCTCCTGAGATGGACAGAGAGGAAGAAAAATAGATGATGGCGAGAGAGGAGGGTTTTAACCTTTTTACTGCATTGGGCTAAATAGGGGTCACACAGAGTGTTTCTTGGTAGTCTTAAACAAATCTACTTTGAAACAAAAGTATACACCTCACACACATGGTTATTGGCTTAACAAAAGAAGACACCTGTACCATGTCAGATATAGAGTTGAAATGTATTCAATTTTGAGTTTGCATCCCACTATTACACTTTATATACTGTACATCAAAGAAACTGACTTGAAATATAACAAAACCAGTACCAATTTTCTACATTGCAGAATAATAATGAAGACATCAAAACTAAGAAATAACACATATGGAATCATTTAGTTAACAAAAAAAAGTGTTAAACAAATCAAAATAGATTTGAGATTCTTCAAAGTAGTCACCCTTTGCCTTGATGATAGCTTTCCACACTCTTGGCATTCTCTCAACCAGCTTCATGAGGTAGGCACCTGAAATGCATTTCAATTAGGTGTGCCTTGTTAAAAGTTAATTTGTGAAATTTCTTTCCTTCTTAATGCGTTTGAACCAATCCGTTGTGTTGTGACAAGGTAGGGGAGGTTTACAGAAGATAGCACTATTTGTTAAGAGACCAAGTCCATTATATGGCAAGAACAGCTCAAATAAGCAAAGAGAAACAACAGTCCATCATTCATTTAAGACATGAATGTCAGTCAATACGGAACATTTCAAGAACAACGGCAGCTTATTACAATGTATACTTCATTTGTTTGTAAATACTTTTTAGAATATTGTTTACAGCACACATAGATTTAATTTATTGTTGAAGTTTCTTCAAGTGCAGTCGCAAAAACCATCAAGCGCTGTGATGAAACTGGCTCTCATGAGGACCGCCACAGGAAAGGAAGACCCAGAGTTACCTCTGCCACAGAGGATACGTTCATTAGAGTTACTAGCCTCAGAAATTGCACCCCAAATAAATGTTTTACAGAATTCAAGTAACAAACACATCTCAACATCAACTGTTCAGAGGAGACTGAGTGAATCAGGCCTTTATGGTCAAATTGCTGCAAAGAAACCACTACTAAAGGACACCAATAAGAAGAAGAGACTTGCTTGGGACAAGAAACACGAGCAATGGACATTCGACCGGTAGAAATCTGTCCTTTGGTGTGATGAGTCCAAATTGGAGATTTTTGGTTCCAACCGCCATGTATTTGTGAGATGCAGAGTAGGTGAACAATTGATCTCAGCATGTGTGGTTCCCACCGTGAAGCATGGAGGAGGAGGAGTGATAGTGTGTGGCTTCTTTGCTGGTGACACTGTCTGTGATTTATTTAGAATTCAAGGCACACTTACAGTGGTTCCTCAATTAAAAGTTTTGAGATTATGCCACGGGACTTAGAGGTAATTTGTGGTTTAGTACTTTACCCTGCGTCAGTGATTCATTGCTCCAGATCCACTGGAGACTACCTGACAATGAATGGGCGATATAAACCAAATAGAAACTGATAATTGTGCACGACTTCAAATTTGAATTTCAATTAAGTGAATGATGAGGATGAAGGTATACTGCAGTATGACACAACTTTTACAGGAAGAACCACTGTAACCAGCATGGCTTCCACAGCATTCTGCAGCGATACGCCATCCCATCTGGTTTGCGCTTAGTAGGACTATCATTTGTTTTCAACAGGACAATGACCCAACACACCTCCAGGCTGTGTAAGGGCCAAGATGAGAGTGATGGAGTGCTGCATCAGATGACCTGGCCTCCACAATCACCTGACCTCAACCCAATTGAGATGGTTTGGGATGAGTTGGTCCGCAGAGTGAAAGAATAACATCCAACAAGTGCTCAGCATATGTGGGAACTCCTTCAAGACTATTGGAAAAGCATTCCAGGTGAAGCTGGTTGAGAGAATGCCAAAAGTGTGCAAAGCTGTCATCAAGGCAAAGGTTGACTACTTTGAAGAATCTAAAATCTAAAATATATTTTGATTTGTTTAAAAGTTTTTTGTTTACTACATGATTCCATATGTGTTATTTCATAGTTTTGATGTCTTCACTATTATTCTACAATGTAGAAAATAGAAAAAACAAAGAAAAACCCTTGAATGAGTGTCCAAACTTTTGACAGGAAGTGTAGAAACACTGGATATTCTGCTTTAAAAAAAACAATATGTTTATTAATTATGAAAAGTATTAACAGCATTCCACCCATGAGGCCACTAGAGGGCGATTTGGGCATTTGACTGCTGGACAGGGGTACAGAGCAGGTGTTTGTTTCACTGAGAGAGAAAATAGAGATGACAAGCAGTGCAATTACCCTATGTTTACAATGTCTGTGTAAAAAGCTAAGAATTAACTTGAAAATATGTACTGCACACAGTGCAGTGGGTTTCTCTATCCATTTGTCACTTAATGAGGACCTGCTTTCAGCCTCTCGTTTCAATTTACTCAACAATTTCCTGTCTGTCAATCATCAACTAGAATCTGTCTCTTATGCAGTCTGTATATCTGTGTCCGTCTGCCTGCCTGTCTGTGCGTTTCTTACCACAGGCCCTCTGGGTTTCCACAGACGTCTCTGAGCTGGGGGAGTACTTCCTGCTTCCCTCAGAAAGGTCACTGTCTGAATGACAGATGGAGGGACTGAGAGAGAGAGAGAGAGGGGACAAGTTTCAGAAGGGACATAATAGCTAACATTATTTATAATTTGGCTGGGTTTCAAAGCTGTCAGGTACAGGAGTGTACGCTGCCTGAAAATGGACACTTACGAGAAAACAGAGTTGTTGAATATTCTGGACAGTGCAAAGTTAACATGGCTGACCACATGACTGAGGTGGTCACGTGACTGAAGCCTCAGGGAATAAGTGGACTTGTCCAAGTCTATGACAACCTGCATAGGAAAACAACAACAACATTGTTTCAGTTAATAGTGATAGACGGACCAGTGATTTTCGGCATGATGCCCGATAACTAACAGTTAATTGCAGTAAATATCTAGGGCAGAGACCGAATTGCTGTAGCTCTACTTACATGAATTAAGATCCTCATACAGTATCTCCATATTGTAGATTAGATTAACTGATTTGATTGATTGCTCAGATTTTGAGAGGATGTTGCAAATAGGCCTACTCTATTATAAATCTGTTCAGACAACTAATCTGTTCAAATAAAAGAGGCCACATGGACGATGCACTAACATGGCCATTCAAAACCTCAGTTAATCTGGCATATGTTACTCACCTGAAACTCTGGGTGACTGTTCATGGCTCGGATCTCCAAGAAGTTAAATGTCACCTCTATCTGTAATAAAATACACATTTGTCAACATAATGCTGAGAGTTTGGTGTATGGTAAACGGTACCTAATGACATAGTGATCATGATGGCTACCTTTGTTGGAACCTTGGCTGTCAGGAAATAGAGTCTCCATGTTGTGAGGACCTGAGTCAGACAGAGAAACATTAACAAATTACATCCATACAAGGTTCACTGCACATTCAAGACTCACTATGGGCATCCAATGCTCTCATGGGTTGCCATGGTAATGGAGAGAGTGAAATGAGGAGTACTCTGTATTCACCTATTGATCTGGGCAGGAATCTTTTCTGCCACAGCATCATGCTTTGATGGGCTATGCTGTATACTGGGGATGATTGCATTCTCAGGATGTGCATTAAGATGGTTTATAGAAATGGTCACAACAATAATTGTTCCATAGGGAAGTGATTTAAAAGCACCCACATTCACCCGTCTGCCCGCATACACACACACCCACGTGTACTGTACACGTACGCACACACATACAATCACCTTGAACTACAAACACAATCTCTATATACCCTATTCTCATGCTCCTGTCTCCATCTTTAAGAGGAGAGCGAAGAACATTTTGTAAATATTGCTACAGTACAGTTTATACTTTTTTCATATGTATCAGTTGCTCTCTCCCTCCCTCTCTCTGACTCTCGTCCTCTGCTCTTTTTCTGCTCCTTCGCTCCTGATCATTTGCTCCTTTAAACATTTCCCTGAGGAGGGATGGAGGAACATTTCTCTCTTCTGCCTTCTCTCTCTGGCTATCTTTCTCTGCCTCTCTCTCTCTCTCTCTCATGTGTTCTCTCTCTAGAAACACTAGCTAGTACAGTATGCCGTCTTAATAATAAAATACAGTAATTTCATTGTGGCTATCCCTCTCTGTTGCATTTCGGGAGAGAGGTGCTTGGTTCTACTCATCAGAGCCAATCACTTGCCAGCAGCCACAACACCCACACACAACAACAACAAACCACAACAATACTATCTGAAGTTACAGAGAGAGAGAGAGAGAGAGAGAGAGAGAGAGAGAGAGAGAGAGAGAGAGAGAGAGAGAGAGAGAGAGCAAGAGAGACTCCTGCATTCCACCACTTCAAAGACACTGTGTCTGAAGGAGTTAATTAAAGCGTGGGGATTGTATCACATTAACGTGATGAGTTGGGGGGGGGGTATACTGGGTAGGAGGTGGCAGTGGATACAGTGTGTGAGCACTGTACCATATGAGTATATAGAAGTAAATCATGCTGATGGTGCAGGGAGAAGGGAGACAGTTCCCTCTCTCGGGAGAGAAGTCCTTATCAAAGTCTTCCAGATCAAAGAGACACACACCACACATCATGTAACTATGTTCTATGTGTCTGTTTTTGGAGCAGAGATGATGCCTGTCTTTTCTTATTGGCTTGATAAGGAGGTAAGGCAACTGTTATACATGAATAAGGTACTTCCACTACCTGGTTAAATAATTCACAAGCAAGGAAACCAAAGCCTAATTTAAAGTACATGACATGGCCTCAAGCAAACCTGATGGGAGAGGAAGACGAACAACGAAAGAAGAACCTACCAGCCTGAACTTGAACCTACCTTAAAACCTTAACCCTAGCTCAGGCTTTATCAGCAAGCTCTACTCTTAACCCAAACCCTTCCCCAAGCTTTACCTTGACCGCTTACATCCTAACCCTCTCCTCAGCCTTAACCTAAGCACCACAGAGACTAGAATTCCAGACAGATACCCTACTCTAGTTCAGAGTAAAAAAGTAACCATTTAGCAGAAAGAGATTGGACAGCGAGGATTTCATGGATAACATTGCCCTGGCAGAGAGACATAGTCCCTGAATATCAATGGGTGCACATTGCAAAACTCTTCCAACTCGCCCTATAATGAATCATTAAGCAGTCATCGAGGGAACGACTTCCTGCCAAGGCCTAGTCTGCCCAGCTGGGGGTGTGAGCCCATTGCCTCATCAGCTGGTAGTTTTTCGGGAGCACAAAAACATTTCAATGCAGTTTTTTTTGTTAGTATCGTCTCAGTTATTTAGTTGTTCTATTTTTTATACTTTTGCCTATTTTCTGTACTTACATAGGTTGGGATCTATACACTAAAGAGCTGGCCCAGATTTAGTCCTATAAGCTGGCAGGGCTGCAGCTCCTCTATTGAAGATTTCACATCTTTGCCCCATATTCTCTGATGAAAGCACCCCAGTATCAAAGGCAGAGGTCCGCCAGCGCCTGGCACTGCCTCCACCACCAGGGTCTCACAGAGACAGAGCCTCAAACAGATCCCTCCCCAAGCTGATGCTCTTACAGACCTCTCTGTCCTACATTGTCCCACTACAACGCCCAGACAGGCACAGCCGGTATGGGGAAGCAGCAGCATATCAACTCAATATATTCATGGCATGTGGCCAGTCTGGCCATAGCTTGTGTTCAGTCTGTAACTGACCATAGTGATTAATTGCACTTCAATACTGCCTATGTTGCATCATGTCTCTCCTAAACCAACCATCAGGTTTCCATCCGATGTCTTGTGGAGCAATCCTCCACTGCATCAGACTTGTATTGACGTAGTGAGGGATGGAGCGGTACTGTGTTTAGATGGCCTGGAGAACTCTATATCAATAGAACAACAATGATCTGTGGGAATACCACCCACTCCACAGCCAGCGCATCAATATAGCAAATGTTGTTTTCACCAGACAAAGTTAATCCGAAAAATTGTACTCACCAGTATCCGGTCCTCTGACTTGCCATTTTTGGTGTCAAGCTTAATGCCGCGTATAAACTTGATGGATGACTTGTCAACAATCTTCCTGATACTCTCTGTAAATAGAAAAACATCCCATGGTCAGATGCACACTAATACACACAACACAAAAAGCAAATATTTCACACACACAATCACACACATCAACCAAGTATACAGTACATCAGAACTGGGAAATAGACAAGCTTGCACAGCCCTTTCGCCACACAACTGAAGACAGACCAACCGTGTCATTTAAAACTTACATACTGGCATTTCATAAACAGAGCGAGATTATCAGAGGATAAAACCCTTGAGTCTCCAAAACTGTTGGTTCTTTCACTAAAAAGTAAATAACAGTATTGTTTTCCATGGCAGGCGCACAGAAATTGCCCAATAAAACACGGATACGTGAGCGAGGACAGAATGAAGCCATAAAATAGAGAGCTTTTTTTTTATATATGGAAGCCAGAGCTGGAATACAGTACTTGAGGCTGGTGAGACTGGATCGAGACAAAAAACGTCCAGTTTTTTTCTCTCCTGTTTGTTGTTGTATTTGTTTCATTACTATCTGTTAATTGTATTTTACTATGCATACTACAAGTGCTTTTGACTTTTCATTCTGTTATTAATAAGATTCAGAATACATTGCCAGACAATTTTTTATTCCCACACAAACAACCTTATGTGCACAATATGACACATACCAGCAACCACATGGACCCTCCCACCCCCCCACACCTGCCAGACACCTGCAGATAACCTGGCTGGGCCTGAGGACATCCCCTCACAGACAGACAGGCACACTGACATAGAGAGTCACCATCAGAGAGACAGGGGTGAGGCTGAAGAGGAGGACACGAATAGAGGGTGGGATGGTGAGATGGTGAAAGGTATTAGATTATGGATAACCAACCATCCAAAGCCCTGAATGTGCTGTACTTCACCTGTGACTAACGCATGGTTAAATAAGAGAATGTTGCTGAGTCTGATTGTTCTGACAGGATTGTTAGAGAAATGTTCGGATGATGATGAAGAAGATGAACACCATGATGACTGTTTAAACATAGATGGTATTTTGGCTCTGGCCACCTGGAGTCTGATGCTATAGAGCTGTCTATCTTCATTTTTTTTTTAAATGTATTTAACCAGGTAGGCCAGTTGAGAACAAGTTCTCATTTACAACTGCGACCTGGCCAAGATAAAGCAAAGCAGTGCGACACAAACAACACAGAGTTACACATGGAATAAACAAATGGACAGTCAATAACACAATAGAAAAAGTCTATATGCAGTGTGTGCAAATGGCGCAAGGAGGTAAGGCAATAAATAGGCCATAGTAGCGAAGTAATTACAAGTTAGCAAATTAACACTGGAGTGATAGATGTGCAGATGATGATGTGCAAGTAGAAATACTGGTGTGCAAAAGAGCAAAAAGTAAATAAAACCAATATGGGGATGAGGTAGGTAGTTGGATGGGCTATTTACAGATGGGGTGTGTGCAGCTGCAGCGACCGGTAAGCTGCTCAGAAAGCTGATGCATAAAGTTAGTGAGGGAGATATAAGTCTCCAACTTCAGCGATTTTTGCAATTCGTTCCAGTCATTGGCAGCAGAGAACTGGAAGGAAAGGCGGCCAAAGGAGGAGTTGGCTTTGGGGATGATCAGTGAGATATACCTGCTGGAGTGCGTGCTACGGGTGGGTGTTGTTATGGTGACCAGTGAGCTGAGATAAGGTGGAGCTTTACCTAGCAAAGACTTATAGATGACCTGGAGCCAGGGCCAGCCGACGAGAGCATACAGGTCACAGTGGTACGTGGTATATGGGGCTTTGGTGACAAAACGGATGGCACTGTGATAGACTGCATCCAGTTTGCTGAGTAGAGTGTTGGAGGCTATTTTGTAAATGACATCGCCGAAGTCGAGGATCGGTAGGATGGTCAGTTTTAAGAGGATATGTTTGGCAGCGTGAGTGAAAGAGGCTTTGTTGTGAAACAGGAAGCTGATTCTGGATTTTATTTTGGATTGAAGATACTTAATGTGAGTCTGGAAGGAGAGTTTACAGTCTAACCAGACACCTAGGTATTTGTAGTTGTCCACATATTCTAAGTCAGAACTGTCCAGAGTAGTAATGCTGGACGGGCGGGCAGGTGCGGGCAGAGATCAATTGAAGAGCATGCATTTAGTTTTATTTGCATTTAGTTGGAGGGCATGGAAGGAGAGTTGTATAGCATTGAAGCTTGTTTAGAGGTTTGTTAACACAGTGTCCAACACAGTCAGCCCGAGAATTGAACCCTGTGGTACCCCCATAGAGACTGCCAGAGGTCCGGACAACAGGCTCTCCGATTTGACACACTGAACTCTATCTGAAAAGTAGTTGGTAAACCAGGCGAGGCAGTCATTTGAGAAACCAAGGCTGTTGAGTCTGCCGATAAGAATACGGTGATTGACAGAGTCGAAAGCCTTGGCCAGGTCGATGAAGACGGCTGCACAGTACTGTCTTTTATCGATAGCGGTTATGATATCGTTTAGTACCTTGAGCGTGGCTGAGGTGCACCCGTGACCAGCTCGGAAACCGGATTGCACAGCGGAGAAGGTACGGTGGGATTTGAAATGGTCAGTGATCTGTTTGTTAACTTGGCTTTCGAAGACTTTAGAAAGGCAGGGCAGGATGGATATAGGTCTGTAACAGTTTGGGTCAGGTTTCAACAATAGCGGCGGATAATTTTAGAAAGAGGGGGTCCAGATTGTCTAGCCCAGCTGAATTGTACGGGTCCAGGTTTTGCAGCTCTTTCAGAACATCTGCTATCTGGATTTGGATGAAGGAGAAGCTTGGGAGGCTTGGGAAAGAAATTGCAGGGCAAGTAGCTGCAGGGGGTGCGGAGCCGTTGGCCCGGGGTTGGGGTAGCCAGAAGGAAAGCATGGCCATCCGTAGAGAAATTCTTATTGAAATTCTTGATTATCGTGGATTTATCGGTGGTGACAGTGTTTCCTAGCCTCAGTGTAGTGGGCAGCTGGGAGGAGGTGCTCTTATTCTCCATGGACTTTACAGTGTCCCAAAACTTTTTGGAGTTAGAGCTACAGGATGCACATTTCTGTTTCAAAAAGCTAGCCTTTGCTTTCCAAACTGACTGCGTGTATTGGTTCCTGACTTCCCTGAAAAGTTGCATATCGAGGGGACTATTCGATGCTAGTGCAGTACGCCACAGGATGTTTTTGTGCTGGTCGAGGGCAGTCAGGTCTGGAGTGAACCAAGGGCTATATCTGTTCTTAGTTCTACATTTTTTGAAAGTGGCATGCTTATTTAAGATGTTGAGTAAATTACTTTTAAAGAACGACCAGGCATCTTCTACTGACGGGAGAGGGAAGTGGCTGGCAGGTAGGTGAGTGGATTGAAAGGCAGGGATTCCACTTAATTAATTATCACAGTGTGGTTAATAGAGCCATTAGGAATAATTATCTCAGCAGAGATTCCTTCCAAACGTGAGCATGTGTGTGTGGTGTTGGTTAGGGGGTGAGATAATATGTGTGTGTAGCTAGGTAGGCCTAAGTGTGTGTGCGAGCGTGTGTGATGTAGGTGTGAGCGTGCGTGAGAATGTGTGTGAGCGTGTGTGTGGCCTGATGGTGTGAGTTTTTGAGACGTAAGCTTGTGTCAACTCAATGGCAGCCTCATCATCTGATAATTATACTAATGAGAAGTGTAGTATACAGTGTCCATGTCTTGCTTGTTCAATAAAGGAAAGTGAAGAATACATGCAAATTGTTGGCAAGAAAATGCATGCTGCTCCCCTTCGCTATCTTTCACAATCACTCACTCACACACTATACCTCTCGCTCTCTCTCTGTCACACACACACGCACGCACGCGCACACACACACACACACACACACACACACACACACACACACACACACACACACACACACAGCAGACAAAGAAAGACCATGCTCACTGCCAAAACGCTGAGAGGGTAACAATTACTATTCTTACAACCTGGCATGAATTTCTGAATGCAGATCACATAATGAGCGAGTAAACCCACGCGTGATGCACACGATGATTTTCACAACGCCCCTTTTCCTGTGGCCCAGGCCTGGGGATTTTACATGACCTGCCTGCTGTGCCTTTTTCGTAAATCCTGTGCAAGCAGGATGTCTTTGCTTTACATAATTGTCGAACTTTAAATGCTCAAATAATGCAAAGCACGTTTAGCCTAGATGATGACATATAAAGAATGACACACAAAGCTTGGTGGCACTAGCATATATGAAAGAGGTGTTGCTTATAAAACCCCAATCCAGTCGCAGACTGTGAAAAGGCAGAATCCGTACACGTTACAGATGATGATGATCGAGATAATGGGAATTGGAATAATGTTGATATTTTTCCCTACCTGTAATATCCCTGCTCACACTGACGAAACAAGAGGCAGTTATGTCTTTAGATGCCATGTCTCTTCTTCCTCTATCACCGCCCCTTTTCCTTTCGCAATAATGGTCCGAACGGATTGCTTCTCTCCGAAGCATTCCACCATCTGACTGCTGCTAAACCCGCTCTCAGAGAATAGTTTAATGTGCCAACGTGAGAGAGCGCGCAGCAGTGGAAGGGAGGAGGGGAGTTGGAAAGAGACAATTGAAAGAATAGGAGATACAGTGGGCAAGACAATTTGGTGGTATCAGAAATTATTGGAACTGTGAAACTAATACTGATCAATAGATGATGAGGAGGACAGTGATGCTATTGATAGAAATAGCGGTAACACGTTTCAACACAATTATGCTATGGATGGAACACTGTAGTGGTTATAGATGGCTTCCAATCAGACGTTGCTGGATGTTACGGGGACACTATTTTCAAGCCACTTAGATACAAATGGATTTTCGTAGCAGGTTAGGAAAACATTTTTGCTAAACTTAAAACCTCTTCTAACCTGCTACATTAATTATCCTAACCTGCTGAGAAAAAGTCATTTAGGTATCGTAGAGGGGTGAAAAGAGTGCTTCCCGTATGTTATTCCAACACCTCCGGGACGGCGGAACCACACCATAGCATAGACATTAAGGGACCATACACACGCACCACACACACCAAAATGGTGGACGCGGCATAGGGTCAGCCGCAGTGGAGCGCCCCTGGAACAGTTTAGGGGTTAAGTGTCTTGCACAACGGTAGTGGATGTTAGTAATAATCTTTAGCTATTTTAGTTCTGGCCCCAGAACATGGATTAAACGTCCCCCAAAATCTATCTGACATTACCCATTGCACTTTTTGATATCTAACACACGTTGATATCTAATATTAAACGCAACCTAACAAAATGTAATATGTTTGTATGCTTGTATGACACACTTTGACGTCTAAGATTAAACACCTGTCAACAAAATGTAATATATTTGAATTTATATTTGTATGTTTGTTTATCTCCTGATCTTGACAAAACAACTTTGGTTATGTAATAATCACGAGAAAATTATATTTTGATCTCAACAAAACAACTCAGAACAACTTGTGATCATGAGATAAATAAATTACGATCTCAACATAAAGTGTGAATAATTGTTTTATTCATATGTCCTCTGGACTTCCTTAGTGGAAGCTCTAGTGCATCTATACTTTTCTCATGATTATTACATAACAAAAGTTGTTTTGTCAAGATCAGGAGATAAACAAACATACAAATATACATTCAAAATAAATTACATTTTGTTAGCAGGTGTTTAATCTTAGATGTCAAAGTATGTCATACAAACATCTCACACCTTTTCTGTTTTCAGCCTTACTCAGTGTGTCAATTGGACTGTAGGAGTCTGTATACAGGGCAGCTATAGGCACACAGTATGATATTGATCCTGTTGGCAATTACAGACCTTATCGGTATAGCTAACAATCTTTAGATCCATCAATATATGCTACAAATTGACACAACAGATTGAGAGAACGACAGACAGAAAGAGACAGAGGCAGAAGGAGAGATTTGTTAGGTTTTTAATTGTGTACCACAGTAATGCCACTCCGGATAGATATAATTAATTTCCTCTCCTTCACTGTCATACTGGGTGAGCTCGTCAACATTTTCATTCCCTCACTGAATTATTATAATTATAATTAGTTCATATAAATGTCAATGATCAAATATAGTAATATAATGTGCATGATGCTATAACCCTGTATTAATTAGAAATGAGGACCTAATTGCAGTAACTCATATTTTTTTTTAGACTTTTTAATAATTTAGAATGATTTTAATTATAATTTTGTTTGATCATTGTTTGAATATGTTTATTGTAGAATATTTGGTTGACACTGGGGCTCTCAAATTGTATCTTTATGTAATTTGAGAAGAACGGTGTAAGATGTTGCTCTTAAGAGAACATGTTTAGATTGGTGTATTTGAGTGCAGTGTTTTATCTAGACTATCTGCCCACTAAAGCCACAGTGCATCTATATACACGATCTACTCCTGTATTATTCATTCCCTAAGCTACATGACCATGACTGGAGGTTGAGTGGAGTTACTGTGAAGGAAAGGATCAGAAATGGCTAGAGCGCTTTTCTCTCCAGGCCATCAGACTGTTGAACAGCCATCACTAGCCGACCACTGCCCGGTACCCTGCCCTGAACTTGAATCACTGTTACTAGCCGGCTACCACCCGTATTCCACCTTAGGTTCTGCTGCCCCATGTACAGCATATAGAGACATTGTACACTGGTCACTTTAACAATGTTTAACAACGTGCCACTGGAACACAGGAGTGATGGTTGCTGATAATGGGCCTCTGTACGCCTATGTAGATATTCCATAAAAAATCTGCCGTTTCCAGCTACAATAGTCATTTACAACATTAACAATGTCTACGCTGTACTTCTGATCAATTTGATGTTATTTTAATGGACAAAAAATTTGCTTTTCTTTCAAAAACAAGGACATTTTTAAGTGACCCCAAACCTTTGAACGGTAGTGCATGTATATGCTGTATTCTAGTCATTGCTCATCCTATACAATGGCAGCCTTGTAGGGAAACTAAAGGAGCGAGATGCTGCTTATAAACACGGCAAGGTGACCGGGGACAATAGTATGGTTAAACAGTACAAATACGACCTCTGCAGATCGATCAAGATGGCAAAAACAACTATAGGGACTAAGTGGAGGAGCAATTCAGTGGGTGGGACACGAGGTGTACGCTTCGAGCACAATGACGACTATGAGTGGACGAGGAGAGCCCCTGAGGACAACAAGGGCTACGTACTTACGGTCTCCATGGAGGACGTGTGTAAGTCATGCAAACGTGTTGACCCTCCCAAGGCTGCCGGCCCAGACGGCATTCCTATCCACTCCCTCAGAGCATGTGCAGACCTCCCTATGTAACTGGGTCCTAAAGTCAGAGCAAATAAAGTCAGAGTCAAGACCAAGACCGGAGCAAATCGAGTCCGAGTCAAGACCAAGACCGGAGGGGGGCCGAGACCGAGTCAAAACTGAGACCACAAAAATGCAAGTCCATTTCAAGACCATGATCGTACTGTAATTTTGTCAAATCACCACCATAATAACAGTTCAAAATTACCAGTATTTCTGTGTTTATATTTCAGAACAACATATGGATTCTTTAGATATTTAGATTATAATAATAATTTTCTGATTTAATCTCTTCAGTTTTTGTTGGAAAGGAACGGGTTAACACTGAAGAGATTTTTCATTGCTTATCTCTTGGGAGAAAGATCTAGCTAGCTAAGTCAGCCATTGGCTGATAAAGGCCTCTGCCATTCAACTTAATTAGGGCAACATTTTGGAGTGACAACCAATCACATTTTGACTTAATGGGTGGGACCGTTTTTACAATAAGGTATGGAAACTTCTACCTTCTTGAAGGCCAACAGGTCAATGTGCAATATCGAGCAGTAGTTTTCCCACGGTCTAGTTAGCTAGCTTTTGTTGTCAGCTAGTTTGCAGCAGCTGCAGCAAGTGTTATCAAAGAGAATGTTGTTGCTAATTTGTTAGCTTCTCCCTTCTCAAGAATAACTTACAACAAGAAGTTCAGTTTCAAATGATCATCTGGTGAGCGGAACTGTGCGTTCCTGGTGTAACTCGGGCAGTTGTTGTTGCCATCCTGTACATGTCCCGCAGGTGTGATGTTTGGATGTACCGATCCTGTGCAGGTGTTGTTACAAGTGGTCTGCCACTGCGAGGACGATCAGCTGTCCGTCCTGTCTCCCTGTGGCGCTGTCTTAGGCATCTCACAGTACGTACATTGCAATTTATTGCCCTGGCCACATCTGCAGTCCTCATGCCTCCTTGCAGGATGCCTAAGGCACGTTCACACAGATGAGCAGGGACCCTGGGCATCTTTCTTTTGGTGTTTTTACGTCAGTTGAAAGGCCTCTTTAGTGTCCTAAGTTTTCATAACTGTGACCTTAATTGCCTACCGTCTGTAAGCTGTTAGTGTCTTAACAACCGTTCCACAGGTGCATGTTCATTAATTTTTTATGGTTCTTTGAACAAGCATGGGAAACAGTGTTTAAGCCCTTTACAATGAAGATCTGTGAAGTTATTTGGATTTTACTAATTATCTTTGAAAGACAGGGTCCTGAAAAAGGGATGTTTCTTTGTAGACTATGTTTATGTTGTAGATTATGCCTCTATCACACCGACAGTGTTATTGCGGAAAATGGTATGCAGCATCATCTAGATATGTGTCCAACAAAAATTCAACATTCCCCTTCTGCTACCATTTCTGTCAAACCGTCTATGCACACAGTTTGATGCATGCGTTCGATAAATCCAACGTATGCGCCACACAGAACACACTGTAACTGCCTCTGCAACTGCCTCTGATCCAAGACCAACTCAGTTAATCCCTACCATTGTGACAATGAGTCGTCATAATGCTGCATCAAATGTACATGATCTTAGGGGCATTGGCAAACACAATGTAAGTAATTTAATTGATGTACCCCTAATTGCACCAAATACATCTGTTTATCCTACAGCTATTGTAAGCAGTAATCATGAGCCTATAAACCAGAGTTACACTGTTAGCACTGAGGCGATGTGCAATAGTAGGAATACCATGTTATGCAGCTCACCTTGCACTATCAGCTCCAATGTAAATAACATGAGTAAGTCTACCTCTGACAAACTTCCCAGTAAAGCATTAAAAACAATCAAGCAACCCAGAAAAGTGCTAAAAATAGCTCATATTAACATATGTTGCCTAAGAAACAAGGTCCATGAAGTCAATAACTTGCTTGTAACAGATGACATTAATTTCTCTGAAACTCACTTAGATATACCTTTGATGATACAGTGGTAGCAATACATGGTTATAACATCTACCGAAAAGACAGAAATGCCAACGGAGGTGGTGTTGCGCTCTATATTCAGAAACACATTCCTGTAAAGCTTAGAGACGATTTAATGTTAAATACTGTTGAAGTAATATGCCTACAGGTTCATCTGCCTCACCTAAAGCCCATTCTTGTGGGAAGCTGCTATAGACCTCCATGTGCTAACAGTCAGTATCTGGATAATATGTGTGAAATGCTTGATAATGTATGTGATATCAATAGAGATGTATATTTTCTAGGTGATTTAAATATTGACTGGCTATCATCAAGCTGCCCACTCAGGAAAAAACTTCAAACTGTAGCCAGTGCCCGCAACCTGGATCAGGTTGTCAGTCAACCTACCAGGGTAGTTACAACAGCACAGGAATTAAATCATCAACATGTATTGATCACATCTTTACCAATGCCGCAGATATTTGCTTTAAAGCAGTTTCTAAATCTATAGGATGTAGTGATCACAATATAATAGCCATATCTAGGAAAACCAAAGTCCCAAATGCTCTGGCCTCCAACTGATCTTAAATGCAAATAAAACTAAATGCATGCTCTCCAACTGCCCGCACCTGCCCGCCCATCCAGCATCACTACTCTGGACGGTTCTGACTTAGAATATGTGGACAACTACAAATATCTAGGTGTCTGGATAGGTAAACCTCTCCTTCCAGACTCACATTAAGCATCTCCAAAATCAAATCTAGAATCGGCTTCCTATTTCGTAACAAAGCATCCTTCACTCATGCTGCCAAACATACCCTCATAAAACTGACTATCCTACCGATCCTTGACTTCGGCGATGTCATTTATAAAATAGCCTCCAACACTCTACTCAGAAAATTGGATGAAGTCTATCACAGTGCCATCCGTTTTGTCACCAAAGCCCCATATACTACCCACCACTGCGACCTGTATGCTCTCGTTGGCTGGCCCTCGCTTCATATTCGTTGCCAAACCCACTGGCTCCAGGTCATCTATAAGTCGTTGCTAGGTAAAGCTCCGCCTTATCTCAGCTCACTGGTCACCATAGCAGCACCCACCCGTAGCACGCGCTCCAGCAGGTATATTTCACTGGTCACTCCCAAAGCCTATTCAACATTTGGCAGCCTTTCCTTCCAGTTCTCTGCTGCCAATGACTGGAACGAATTGCAAAAGCTGGAGACACATATCTCCCTCACTAACTTTAAGCATCAGCTGTCAGAGCAGCTCACAGATCACTGCATCTGTACATAGCCCATCTGTAAATAGCCCATCCAACTACCTCAACCCCATTGTTATTTTATTTTATTTATTTTTTGCTCCTTTGCACGCCAGTATCTCTACTTGCACATTCATCTTCTGCACATCTATCCCTCCAGTGTTTAATTGCTAAATTGTAATTACTTCGCCACTACGGCCTATTTATTGCCTTACCTCCCTAATCTTACCTCATTTGCACACACTGTATATAGATTTTTTTCCTATTGTGTTATTGACTGTACGTTTGTTTATTCCATGTGTAACTCTGTGTTGTTGTTTGTGTCACACTGCTTTGCTTTATCTTGGCCAGGTCGTAGTTGTAAAGGAGAACTTGTTCTCAACTGGCCTACCTGGTTAAATAAAGGTTAAATAAAAAAAAATAAAAAAATGAAGATAGACAGTTCTATAGCATCAGGCTCCAAGTGGCCAGAGCCAAAATACCATCTATGTTTAAACAGTCATCATGGCTTACCTGGTTAAATAAAGGTAAAAAAAAAACCCAATAAAATAAATGAGGAGCAACCAGACACTGCACTTGACGCAGTTATGAAACTACTTATTCTAGTTAATAATAAGCACACACCCATTAAGAAAATGACTGTAAAAACTGTTAAATACCCTTGGATTTATGAGGAATTGAAAAATTGTATGGTTGAGAGGGATGAGGAAAAAGGTATGGCAATTAAGTCTGGCAGCCCAACTAATTGGCAAACGTATTGCAAATTAAGAAATCATGTGACTAAACTAAATAAAAATAAAAATAAACTACACCATGAAACAACAATAAATTATATAAAGAATGATAGCAAAAAGCTTTGGAGCGCCTTAAACGAAATTTTGGGAAAAAAAGCCAACTCAGCTCCTTCATTCATTGAATCAGATGGCTCATTCATCACAAAGCCCACTGATATTGCAAACTACTTTAAAATGACTTTTTCATTGGCAAGATAAGCAAACTTAGGGATGACATGACAGCAACAAACGCTGACACTACACATCCAAGTATATCGGACCAAATTATGAAAGACAAGAATTGTAATTTTGAATTCCATAAAGTCAGTGGAGAAGAGGTGATTTTTTATAGGGAAGGACACAGAACAAGCACAGCACTTACACAAATGACTGATGATTGGCTGAGAGAAATTGATGATAAAACGATTGTGGGGGCTGTCTTGTTAGACTTCAGTGCAGCTTTTAACATTATGATCATAGTCAGCTGCTGGAAAAAAGTATGTGTTATGGCTTTACACCCCCTGCTATAAGGTGGATAAAGAGTTACTTGTCTAACAGAACACAGAGGGTGTTCTTTAATGGAAGCCTCTCAAATATAATCCAGTTAGAATCAGGAATTCCCCAGGGTAGCTGTTTAGGCCCCTTGCTTTTTCAATTTTTGCTAACAACATGCCACTGACTTTGAGTAAACCAAAGTGTCTATGTATGCGAATAACTCAACACTATACATGTCAGCTACTACAGCAACTGAAATGACTGCAACACTCAACAAAAAGCTGCAATTAGTTTCAGAGTGGGTGGCAAGGAATAAGTTAGTCCTAAATATTTCTAAAACTAAAAGCATTGTATTTGGAACAAAACACTCACTAAACCCTAAACCTCAACTAAATCTTGTAATAAATAATTTGAGATGACTAAACTGCTTGGAGTAACCCTAGATTGTAAACTGTCATGGTCAAAACATATTGATGCAATAGTAGCTAAGATGGGGAGAGGTCTGTCTATAATAAAGCGACATTAACAACAAGCGACATTAACAACATTGTCAGCAAGGCAACAGGCCCTAGATTTGTCGCACCTTGACTACTGTTCAGTCGTGTGGTCAGGTGCCACAAAAAAGGACTTAGGAAAATTTCAATTGGCTCAGAACAGGGCAGCAAGGCTGGCCCTTGGATGTACACAGATATTAATATTAATAATATGCATGCCAATCTCTCCTGGCTGAAAGTGAGAGATTTTATTTATGAGGGGTATTGACATGTTGAATGCACTGAGTTGTCTGTCTTAACTACTGGCACACAGCTCAGACACCAATGCATACCCCACAAGACATGCCACAAGAGGTCTCTTCACAGTCCCCAAGTCCAGAACAGACTATGGGAGGCACACAGTACTACATAGAGCCATGACTACATGGTACTCTGCTCCATATCAAGTAACTGACGCAAGCAGTAAAATTTGATTTAAAAAAAACAGATAAAAAAAACACCTTATGGAACAGCGGGGACTGTGAAGCAACACAGACATTGGCACAGACACATGCATACACACACACAAACATGATAGCATATGCACTATACGTACACATGGATTTAGTACTGTAGATATGTGATGGTGGTGGAGTAGGGGCCTGAGGGCACACAGTGTGTTGTGAATTCTGTGAATGTATTGCAATGTTTTAAAAATTTTATAAACTGCCTTAATTTTGCTGGACCCCAGAAAGAGTAGCTGCTGCTTTGACAGCAGCTAATGGGGATCCATGATAAATACACATACAAATGCAATGCTGCAAGGCAAATGCAGCGTTCCATTGAAATGAATGTACCTCTGGTGTACCAAAATACAATGACCCTGTCGAGGCATTAGACACTATTTCACATCATCTCAGGTGTTTGTGTTGTGCCTGCCATCAGATGAGACACAGCATTCTCTTGTTGTGTTGGCTGATATGAATAACATTGAAATGTCTTTCAATGGTTTCAACTTTCAAATGGTACCACAAAGATGATTGGAGGTCCACACGTCAGAGAATGTTGACTTGAATTGGAATATCCATTGTTTTAAATTAATCTGTCAATCTCATTCCCATTCATGTTGACATTCGAAGGTGGGTGGAATTAAATTGAATTAAAATGTCAATGGTGTTACCAGCTAAATTGCAGTCTCTGAAGGGATAGGTTCTCTCCATGAATTATATTTCTATGATTGAAATGGCACCTACCCTGTATTAAAGAGTATGGTATGTCTCATCTGATGGCGAACACAACACAAAAACCTCAGACAATGTAAAATAGGGTCTATGCTACAACATATGTGAAAATGAGACAAATCTGAGTTCACACGTTTTCAGATTATTGCCTTTATTATTGTTTTTGTACATTTACCCCTTTTTCTCCCAAATTGGTAGTTAAAGTCTTGTCCCATCGCTGCAACTCCCCTAGGGACTCAGGAGAGGCGAAGGTCGAGAACCATGCGTCCTCCAAAACACGACCCTGCCAAGCCACACTGCTCGCTTAAGCCGGAAGCCAGTCGCACCAGTGTGTCAGAGGAAACACTGTCCAGCTGGCGACCGAAGTCAGCTTGCAGGCGCCAGGCCCACCATAAGGAGTTGCTAGAGCGCGATGGGACAAGGAAATCCCGGCCGGGCCAAACCCTCCCCTAACCTGTGCCAATTGTGTGCCGCCTCATGGGTCTCCCGGTCACAGCCGGCTGTGACACAGCCTGGAATCAAACCCAGGTCTGTAGTGACACCGCTCTGGAGGCCAGATTTTTTACATATAAGGGGGGAATCAGCAGTTGCTACATACATTTTTGGAGTTATAAATTAATGATATGTACCCATTGATTCTTGAAGAATCTAACTTATAAATTCCTCATGAGTTTAGTTCAACTGTCACACCAGGACCCAAAATATATAAGGGGGGGGATCCCTATCAGACACGAAACTAGCAGCCAGCCTCTCTCCCATTCCTTATAAAAGCAGACACAGTGCAGGACTCCGCTAGATCTGGACAGAGGGTTACTCTTTCAAGGTACAATGAGACTTTTTACTCTCAAGTAATTGTTGTATATAGGTTATATGAATTATAATCGAATAGAAGTGAACTGAGTTGGGATGTTTTTTCTTCTTTCCTTTCTGTCTGATATGCTACTGCTCAGATCGAAACAGAGGACACCTGTGAAGATGACTCCATCAGTTTTCTTTGCTCTTCTGCTGGCTTGTGCTCTCCCCTTCAATTCTGCTCAGTGTGAGTATTTGTAATCACTGCGTATATAAATTGCTTTGATTCAGCTCCTTATGTGTGTGTTTCTGAGTTTTATTCTAAATTGTTTTAATGTCAGTTAGAGATAAGGATGCATGTTGTCACTCTCTTTATTTAAATGACCATGAGTGTACTGAACTGCTTTCCGGGAAGGTATAACAGATTGTGTGTACTGCTTGCCCATGCTTTGATTTCTATTGACTTATTAACAAATCATTAACTAGAGGCGTAAAAAGAGTATTCTGGCTCTATAATTTATGATTCAGCAATTATCTTGTCAGTGTGACAAGTAGTGCAGACCAATTAACTGAAATGTCTGTTATTTTTTGTTTTTTAAACAACTAATTGACGACATTGGTTAAATTATTTGAATTCCATTTCGTAGTTTTTTTTTCTGTGAGCATGATGTGCAGTTTCTGTAGCGATAAATCAGATCAAGCCTGAACTGTGTGAAGTAGTAGAGGACTGTCGTTTCTAACAGGCCAATATTCTACATATACTGAACACAAACAGAAACGCAAAATGCAACAATTTCAAAGATTTTACTGAGTTACAGTTACAGTTCCTATAAGGAAATCAGTCAGTAAATTAATAAGGCCCTAATCTATGGATTTCACATGACTGGAAAGGGGTGCAGCCATGGGTGGGCCTGGGAGCGCATAGGCCCACCCACTTGGGAGCCAGGCCCACCCACTGTGGAACCAGACCCAGACAATGAGAATGAGTTTTTCCCCACAAAAGTGCTTTATTACAGAAAGAAATACTCCTCAGTTTCATCAGCTGTCCGGGTGGCTGGTCTCAGACGATCCCGCAGGTGAAGAGCCCAGATGCGGTTACACGTGGTCTGTAGTTCGATTCAAAATCAAATAAAATCAAATGTATTTATAAAGCCCTTCTTACATCAGCTGATGTCACAGAGTGCTGTACAGAAACCCAGCCTAAAACCCCAAACAGCAAGCAATGCAGGTATAAAAGCACGGTGGTTAGGAAAAACTCCCTAGAAAGGCCAGAACCTAGGAAGAAACCTAGAGAGGAACCAGGCTCTGAGGGGTGGCCAGTCCTCTTCTGGCTGTGCCGGGTGCAGATTATAACAGAACATGGACAAGATTTTGAAATGTTCATAGAACAGGCAGAACAGTTGAAACTGGAGAAGCAGCACGGCCAGGTGGACTGGGGACATCAAGGAGTCATCAGGCCAGGTAGGCCTTGAGGAATGGTTCTAATGCTCAGGTCCTCCGAGAGAGAGAGAGAAAGAATAAGAGAAAAAGAGAGATAATTAGAGAGAGCGTGGTCTGTAGTTGTGAGGCCGTTTGGACGTACTGGCAAATTCTGGTGGGCATTCCTGCAGTCAGCATGCCAATTGCAAAATTTGAAACATCTGTGGCATTGTGTTGAGTGACTAAACTGCACATTTTAGAGTGGCCTTTTATTGTACCCAGCACAAGGTGAACCTGTGTAATGATCATGCTTTTTAATAAGCTTCTTGATATGCCACACCTGTCAGGTGGATGGATTATCTTGGCAAAGGAGAAATGCTCACTAACAGGGATGTAAACATTTGAGAGATATTAGCTTTTTGTGTGTATGGAACATTTCTGGGATATTTTATTTCAGCTCATGGAACATGGGACCAACACTTTATATGTTGCTTTTATATTTTTGTTCAGTATAGTTTAGCACAGAAAATGTGATAATTACCTACAATGGCCATAATCCATTCCGCTTAAACTTGTCTGGTCTGTGCTGAGCAAGACATGGAGACTGAGAGAGGAGAGAACACAGAATCGAGAGGGATAGAAAGCAGTTGCTTCGCAAGCCTGAAGAATACATGATCTAGTGATTGATAGTTGGTATTCAGTGGTCATAAAAGTATGCCTTATTTACTTTGAAGAACTACTTCAATTGCATGTACTTCATACGCAGCAGCTCCAAATGAGATGATGACTTGGAATTAAATAATAAAGTCATCAAATAAAACAAATATTTTTTTGTTTTAAAGTGAATTTATTTATTTAAAAAAATATATATTTCACCTTTATTTAACCAGGTAGGCTAGTTGAGAACAAGTTCTCATTTGCAACTGCGACCTGGCCAAGCTAAAGCAAAGCAGTTCGACACATACAACAACACAGAGTTACACATGGAATAAACAAACATACAGTAAATAATAGAGCAGAAAAAGTCAACATGCAGTATGTGCAAATGAGGTAGGATAAGGGAGGTAAGGCAATAAATAGGCCATGGTGGCGAAGTAATTACAATATAGCAATTAAACACTGGAATGGTAGATGTGCAGAAGATGAATGTGCAAGTAGAGATACTAGGGTGCAAAGGAGCAAGATAAATAAATAAATATAGTATGGGGATGAGGTCGTTGGATGGGCTATTTAGAGATGGGCTATGTACAGGTGCAGTGATCTGTGAGCTGCTCTGACAGCTGATGCTTAAAGCTAGAGAGGGAGATATGAGTCTCCAGCTTCAGTGATTTTTGAAGTTCGTTCCAGTCATTGGCAGCAGAGAACTGGAAGGAAAGGCGGCCAAAGGAAGAATTGGCTTGGGGGTGACCAGTGAGATATACCTGCTGGAGCGCATGCTACGGGTGGGTGCTGCTATGGTGACCAGTGAGCTGAGATAAGGTGGGGCTTTACCTAGCAGAGACTTGTAGATGACCTGGAGCCAGTGGGATTGGCGACGAGTATGAAGCGAGGGCCAGCCAATGAGAGCGTACAGGTCGCAGTGGTGGGTAATATATGGGGCTTTGGTAACAAAACGGATGGCACTGTGATAGACTGCATCCAATTTGTTGAGTAGAGTGTTGGAAGCTATTTTGTAAATGACATCGCGAAGTCGAGGATCGGCAGGATGGTCAGTTTTACCAGGGTATGTTTGGCAGCATGAGTGAAGGATGCTTTGTTGCGAAACAGGAAGCCGATTATAGATTTAATTTTGGATTGGAGATACTTAATGTGAGTCTGGAAGGAGAGTTTATAGTCTAACCAGACACCTAGGAATTTGTAGTTGTCCACATATTCTAAGTCAGAACTGTCCAGAGTAGTAATGCTGGACGGGCGGGCAGGTGCGGGCAGCGATCAATTTAAGAGCATGCATTTAGTTTTCCTTGCATTTAAGAGCAGTTGGAGGGCATGGAAGGAGAGTTGTATAGCATTGAGGTTAGTTAACACAGTGGTTAGTTAACACAGGTTAGTTAACACAGTGTCCAAAGAAGGGCCAGAAGTATACAGAATGGTGTCGTCTGCGTAGAGGTGGATCAGAGACTCACCAGCAGCAAGAGCGACATCATTGATGTATACAGAGAAGAGAGTCGGCCCTAGAATTTAACCCTGTGGCACCCCCATAGAGACTGCCAGAGGTCCGGACAACAGGCCCTCCGATTTGACACACTGAACTCTATCAGAGAAGTAGTTGGTGAACCAGGCGAGGCAATCATTTGAGAAACAAAGGCTGTCAAGTCTGCCGATAAGAATGTGGTGATTGACAGAGTCGAAAGCCTTAGCCAGGTCAATGAACACAGCTGCACAGTAATGTCTCTTATCGATGGCGGTTATGATATCGCTTAGGACCTTGAGCGTGGCTGAGGTGAACCCATGACCAGCTCTGAAACCAGATTGCATAGTGGAGAAGGTACGGTGGGATTGGAAATGGTCGTGATCTGTTTGTTAACTTGGCTTTCGAAGACCTTAGAAAGGCAGGGTAGGATAAATATAGGTCTGTAGCAGTTTGGGTCTGGAGTGTCTCCCCCTTTCCAATCTTTGGGAATCTCAGACGATACGAAAGAGAGGTTGAACAGGTTAGTAATAGGGGTTGCAACAATTTCGCAGATAATTTTAGAAAGAGAGGGTCCAGACTGTCTAGCCGGGCTGATTTGTAGGGGTCCAGATTTTGCAGCTCTTTCAGAACACCAGCTGTCTGGATTTGGGTGAAGGAGAAAAGGGGAGGCTTGGGCGAGTTGCTGTGGGAGGTGGAGGGCTGTTGATCGGGGTGGGGGTAGCCAGGTGGAAAGCATGGCCAGCCGTAGAAAAATGCTTGAAATTCTCAATTATCGTGGATTTATCGGTGGTGACAGTGTTTCCTAGCCTCAGTGCAGTGGGAAGCTGGGAGGAGGTGCTCTTATTCTCCATGGACTTTACAGTGTCCCAGAACGTTTTTGAGTTTGTGTTACAGGATGCAAATTTCTGCTTGAAAAAGCTAGCCTTAGCTTTTCTAACTGCCTGTGTATATTGGTTCCTAACTTCCCTGAAAAGTTGCATATCACGAGGGCTATTCAATGCTAACGCAGAACACCACAGGATGTTTTTGTGCTGGTCAAGGGCAGTCAGGTCTTGAGTGAACCAAGGGCTATATCTGTTCCTGGTTAAAAAAAAATTTGAATGGGGCATGCTTATTTAAGCTAGTGAGGAAGGCACTTATAAAGAATAACCAGGCATCCTCTACTGACGGGATGAGATCAATAATTAAATCACTACCATCATGGGACTTTTAATAATTGTTTTACTCTGTGTTGTTACAGCATTCAACCCACATAATGCATAGTACATTTAATGTAAAACCTCCAACCTCATAAAGCACTGATTGCTCAGCACTAGTGACAAGTTCTGTGACAAATGTGACAAGGCCTTATTGTTGGAATGATATTGATACTGCTGTCATAGCTGGTGACTTGTGATATATCTCCATGACTGTGTGTGTGCTAGGCCAAGGTTTCCCAAACTTGGTCATGCCCCCCGGGAGCACGTTTTGGTTTTTGCCCTAGCCCTACACAGCTGATTCAAATAATCAAAGATTAATGATGAGTTGGTTATTTGAATCAGCTGTGTAACGCTAGGGCAAAAACCAAAACGTGTATCCAGGGAAAGGACCGAGTTTGGGAAACCCTGTGCTAGGCTACTGAATGACACTAAATACACAATATGTTGTTGTCTTTTCTGTATAGCAAGCTGTAATGGGCGATGTGGAGGAGAGTATAACAGGGGTTACATGTGCCAGTGTGATTATGACTGTCTCACTCACAATGAGTGCTGTATTGACTACGAATCCCAGTGCACCACCAGTAAGGACTTTTCTTATCTATTTACTGTATAAGTGGTGTCCGGGTTTCCCAAACTGGGTCTTGGGGACCCCAAGGGATGGACGTTTTGTTTTTTGCCCTAGCACTACACAGCTGATTCAAATAACCAAAGCGTGATGATGAGTTGATTATTTGAATCAGCTTTGTAGTGCTATGGCAAAAGCCAAAATGTGCACCCCTTGGGGTCTGCAGTACCGAGTTTTGGAAACACTGCATTATCACAAATTATCCATGAGAGTACTTGACATGTCATTTATTCAGATGATAAAGACCCACATGTACATACAGGTATTATGCATGTGTTATAATAGCATAACCAGGACTGGTGTGATAATGGATGTACTGTATGTCTGTGTACCAGGTGACTCGTGTAAAGGGCGGTGTGGTGAATCCTTTAAGAGGGGAAGGCTGTGCGACTGTGATCCTGACTGTGCACGGTACAAAAAGTGCTGTCCAGACTACGACAGTCAGTGTGGCATAGAAGGTTAGTAAAATGTCTAAGACACCTAAAATAGTCTTGTGAAGTAAAGCACACCGTTGCCTCATTTTGTATCACATTCCAATAAAAAATTGAGGGGGGACAAAAATGCAACTTCAGAATGTAGGGGGACATGTCCCCCCCCCATCCCCAGTGAAATTTGCGCCCTTGATTTCATGTATGAAATAATATGTATGACATTAAATAATGTATTAAATAATGTCTGGTACATGATAGTATAACATATGACAATAAAGATAGGCATGCTGGCACTATGAATGTACAGTGCATTCTGAGTATTCAGAACCCTTCCCTTTTTCCACATTTTGGATTAAATAAAAAAAAGAATCATCATCAATCTACACACAATACCCCATAATGACAAAGCGAAAACAGGTTTTTAGAAAATGTATACAGGCTCGAGTTATCTTGGGTATGACGCTACAAGCTTGAAGTACCTTATTTACATAAGTATTCAGACCCTTTGCTATGAGACTTCGAAATTGAGCCCAGGTGCATCCTGTTTCCATTGATCATCCTTGAGATGTTTCTGCAACTTGATTGGAGTCCACCTGTGGTAAATTCAATTGATTGGACATGATTTGGAAAGGCACACACCTGTCTATATAAAGTCCCACAGTTGACAGTGCATGTCAGAGCAAAAACCAAGCCATTAGGTTGAAGGAATTTTCCTTGGAGCTCCAAGACAGGATTATGTTGAGGCACAGATCTGGGAAAGGGTAGCAAACATTTTTTGCAGCATTGAAGATCCCTAAGAACACAACTGCCTCCATCATTCTCAAATGGAAAAAGTTTGAAATCACCAAGACTCGGGGGAGCAATCGGGGGAGAAAAGCCTTGGTCAGGGAGGTGACCAAGAATCCGATGGTCACTCTGACAGAGCTCCAGAGTTCCTCTGTGGAGATGGGAGAACCTTCCAGAAGGACAACCATCTCTGCAGCACTTCACTAATCAGGCCTTTAGGTTAGAGTAGCCAGACGGAAGACACTCCTCAGTAAAAGGCACATGACAGCCCGCTTGGAGTTTTCTAAAAGGCACCTAAAGACTCTCAGACCATGAGAAACAAGATTCTGGTCTGATGAAACCAAGATTGAACTCTTTGGCCTGAATGCCAAACGTCACGTCTGGAAGAAACCTGGTACCATCCCTGCGGTGAAGCATGATGGTGGCAGCATCATGTTGTGGAGATGTCTTTCAGCGGCAAGGACTGGGAGACTAGTCAGGATCGAGGGAAAGATGTACAGAGAGATCCTTAATGAAAACCGTCTCCAGAGCGCTCAGGACCTCAGACTGGGGGCGAAGGTTCACCTTCCAACAGGACAACGACCCTAACCACACAGCCAAGACAACTCAGGAGTGGCTTCGGGACAAGTCTCTGAATGTTCTTGAGTGGCCCAGCCAGAGCCTGGACTTGAACACGATCCAACATCTCTGGAGAGACCTGAAAATACCTGGGCAGCAACGCTCCCCATCCAACCTGACAGAGCTTGAGAGGATCTGCAGAGAAGAGTGGGAGAAACTCCCCAAATACAGGTGTGCCAAGCTTGTAGCGTCATACCCAAGAATACTCAAGGCTGTCATTGCTGCCAAAGGTTCTTCAACAAAGTACTGAGTAAAGGGTCTGAATACTTATGTAAATGATATATTTCAGCTTTTTTATTTGTATAAATTAGCAAACATTTCTAAAAACCTGTTTTTGCTTCGTCATTTTGGGGTATTGTGTGTAGATTGATGAGGGAAAAAAACAATTGAATGAATTTTAAGATAAGGCTGTAACCTAACAAAATGTCGAAAAAGTAAAGGGGTCTGAAAGCTTTCCGAAGGAACTGTAAATAGGCATGTTAATGTTAAACTCATGCAGTAGCCTGCGTCAGTTTGTTTTGACTATTTTCTCTTTCAATAATTATTACAGACACCAAAAAAACAGGCAGTCCAACAACACTGAAGACTAGCTCATGTAATAACATAAATGATGACTAACCAAAAGGTATAGCTTTGATTTAAATATAGGCATGCCGGCACTATGCATGCAGTATATTCATAGAAATATGCATGTTAAAATGCAGAAACCCGTCAGTTCATCTTGACTATTTTCTGTTTTAGTTCAAGACCAGCCAGTACAACAACACCGAAGACTAGCTCATGCGATAACGTAATCGATAACAAACCAAAAGGTATATTTCATAAAGCAATAGTTATTATGAACAATAGATTTTAGATAGTTATTATAGGAAAGGTAGTTGCTTTTGGATTCTCTGACTCATTTAGTACTTGATTGACACACCAGAACCAGAACCAGAGCCTCCCCAGATCCAACAAACTGATGAGCCAGAGATGACTCCCAATCCACAGGAGGAACTAAGTGAAGGTCAGTACTTACAGAACAACCTTACTGAGGAGATGGGCAACCAACACTTTAGCCTTAAATAAGAATGAAAATGTACTATTCACCAGTATTCACTCAGCCCAACACCAAAGTCAAAACATTCCCTGTAATAGTGTAATATTGTCTAACGAAAACACAGATATTCTGAACTTTTCTTGACCAATAAAGCACATGGTAGAGTGTTTGACTCCCAGATGTTTTGGATAGGCTGTCACACTGCTGCAGCTCTCTCTAGCTGTGACTTGAGCCGGAGCCCGGAGGCCAAGTCTCCCCAGTACCAAGGAGCTCTGTGTCTCTCTTGGCCCCACCGGCCAAGAGAAACAAAGGGAAATAATGTCATTATACACTGAACCAAAATATAAATGCAACATGCAACAATTTCAAAGAGTTAAAGTTCATATAAGGAAATCAATTGAAATAAATTCATTAGGTCCTAATCTATGGATTTCACATGACTGGGAATACAGATATGCATCTGTTGGTCACAGATACCTTAAACAAAAGGTTGGGACATGGATCAGAAAACCAGTCAGTATATGCTGTGACCACCATTTGCCTCATGCAGCGTGACACATCTCCTTCACATAGGGTTGATCAGGCTGTTGATTGTGACCTCCTGTGGAATGGTGGTGCGAAGTTGCTTGATATTGGCATAAACTGGAACAAGCTGTTGTATACGTCGATCCAGAGCATCCTAAACGTGCTCAATGGGTGACGTGTCTGATGAGTATGCAGGCCATGGAAGAAATTGTGTACAGAACCTTGCGACATGGGGCCGTGTATTATCCAACTGAAACTTGAGGTGATGGCACGACAGTGGGCCTCAGGATCCCGTCACTATCTCTAAGCATTCAAATTGCAATCGATAAAATGCAATTGTGTTCGTTGTCCATAATTTATCTGGTGGACTGTTTGGTTCAAGACATGCCAGGATGAAATAGAACAACAGGAACATTTAGTTGTGTAATAAATAGAGTTGTGTAACAATTACATATGCCCCATATAACTCAACCCCAGGAAATAAATCAAAGTTATTTCAATAAACTATTCAATTCATTTCCAGATTTGTCAGACGACCAGCCCATGCCATTGTTCACCCCAGAACCAGAACTCCAGGATGAACAGGAAGATGGTGAGAGAAACATTAAGGTATTTTCTCAACATAGCTTCTCATATGTACATTTTAATGATAAAAATGTTACATACATTTTGCCCTTATTCCATTCCACAGACGTGAAGGGTGAGACCTGGCCAGATCTTACTGTTCCCTCTCCTGATACTGGGTCAGAGGACTCAGAGGCAAGGCTTCACCCAGAGGACCCCCTAGCTGGTCTGGTGGATCCAGAGGCAACCGCTAACCCAGATGACTCTGAAGAAACAGAGAGCACTAGCGGGTCAGAGCTCTCTCCAACTGAGCCAGCCTCTTCAGACCCCTTAGACCCCACGCTGGACACTAACCCCCAACCCACAGATACAGAGGATGACCCTGAGAAAGAGGCCATTTTAAAGGGGGACTACACACCCTTCCCTGAGGAATTGGATATAGAAGCAACACCAGGCTCAGAAGGAACCCCACCAGCAGCCAACCCCAACCCCTCCACTGCCAAACCAGCCAACGAGATCCCCGCTGAGGCAACAGGTAACGAATTCAATTCAATCTGTATTGTCCCAACAGGGAAATTCATTGTACAGTTAGGAGCTTAGTTTATATATATACCATTATATATTGGCACAGTGCGGGAAATGATAGCCAAGCCATCTCTCACATACCAACATTAAGAGATAGTCCTATTTCACTGTTCCTAGAAATTGTATTGGATAAGATGTTTCACAATCTACTTTGAGTCATCTGGATTCAAATCTGACACACACAAATCTCATGTTTTCCAGACTCCAGTGATCCTGAGGGACAGCCTGATTCCAGCAGCAGCCCATCTGCAACCGACCCAACTCCCCCTGGATCCACCTCTGAGCCCTCCCCGCCTCCCCAGCCGCCCCCCAGCCCTCCGGCCAGGCCTCCCCGAGCTCAGAGCCCCAGACTGGGCCTACTCCTGCAGAGGACACCCCTGAACTCCTACCTGAAGGACAGAGTGAATTGGACCCTGAAGGTCAAGAGGCAGAATCTAAGGACATAGTGCCAGATGTATCCGAACCCACACCCTCGAACCTAAAGAATGCTGCAACCATCCCAGCCTCCACGCCAGCCTCTGACCCAGCTTCCACGCCAGTCTCTACCGGCCCCACACAGGGCACACCCTCAGCCCCAGAGGATCCTGAGACTACCCCTGCCTCTCCAGACAGAACTACCCCCTCCACCAAGCCTGACCAGACACCCAGTGCCCCTGAAGGTGCTACTCCAAGCTCAGAGCAGGACAGCTCCAAGGAGGATGCCCCAACAACCACTCCCTCAAACCCACAGGATCCCAATGTGGCCTCTGAGGCACCAGCATCTGAGAGTGGCCCCGAGTCCAAACCTGGTAGAGGGGACACCCCAAATAATTTTAATGACAACAGTGTCCCCCAGATTGACCCAGCGGGACAAGAGGAAGGAGATGAGGTAGCACCAGAGGAGACCACCAGCAACTTCATGAAGCTCACTCCCGTCCCCACCACCAAACCCACCCAAAACAAACTCACTGAGAAAACCAAGCCCAGTGAACCCACAGAGAAACCTAAGCCCAAATCCACCCGACCAAACACCCTCACAGATATCAACCAAGCTCTGGGCACAGACAACTCCAGGGACTACCAAGCAGGTAAGCTTAGACCTTGCTTTGCCTTACTTTAATACCATTGCAAAGAAACTCAGTCAAAGTGGTAGAGCACTTATTACTAATGGTAAAAGCTATTACTGGGTAGATTCGCCAGTCCTACTTTTCTTATAGGTGGCACTGAGATTTATTACTTCTCTTGGATGAAAAGAGCTTCCTCCTGCCAAGTGTAGCTGCACTATATTAACTGTCAAAGGTGACAGTTTTTCCAGAGCCTAACAAGTCAGTCCAGCAGTTTCTGTGGTTTGGAAAATAATACTCCTTCACAGAGCAAACAGAAAAAGAGTTGACATTAAGTAGTGTGTGCTGTTCAGTAACAGTTCTTGGGAGAAACACATTAGCCAATTGACACATGGTCAGACACTTGAAATTGTGCTGATTCACACGTTCTCCATGTTGTTTTTCTTATTAGTCCTCACATGTGGCTCCTTTTAAACGTGGCTTTTTCCTCCAGATGAACACAACGACACCAACATCTGCAGCGGTCGTCCTGTTGGCGCGGTCACTACGCTGAGGAACGGGACCGTGGTGGTTTTCAGAGGTCAGTGCCAGAACAAATCAAAATCAAATCAAATGTTATTTGTCACATGCGCCGAATACAACAGGTGTAGACCTTACCGTGAAATGCTTACTTACAAGACCTTAACCAACAATGTAGCTTTAAGAAAAATAAGAGTTCCGAAAATATTTACTAAATAAACGAAAGTAAAAAAATCTAAATGTAAAAATAAAATAACAATAACGAGGCTATATACAGGGGGTACCTGTACCGAGTCAATGTGCGGGGGAACAGGTTAGTTGAGGAAATTGAGGGAATCTGTACAGTAACAGTCAAAAGTTTGGACACACCTACTCATTCAAGGGTTTTTCTTTATTTTTACTATTTTCTACATTGAAGAATAATATTGAAGACATCAAAACTATGAAATAACACATATGGAATCAGGTAGTAACCAGAAAAGTGTAACCACTCTTTGTTTTGATGACAGCTTTGCACACTTTTGACATTCTCTCAACGAGCTTCGAGGTAGTCATCTGGAATGCATTTCAATTAACAGGTGTGCCTTGTTAAAAGTTAATTTGTGGAATTTCTTCCCTTCTTAATGCGTTTGATCCAATCAGTTGTGTTGTGACAAGGTAGGGGTGGTATACAAAAGATACAGAAGCCCTATTTGGTAAAAGACCAAGTTCGTATTATGGCAAGACCAGCTCAAATAAGCAAAGAGAAACGACAGTCCATCATTACTTTAAGACATGAAGGTCAGTCAATTCGGAACATTTCAAGAACTTTTAAAGCTTCTTCAAGTGCAGTCGCAAAAACCATCAAGCGCTATGATGAAACTGGTTCTCATGAGGACCGGCACAGGAAAAGAGGTCCAGAGTTACCTTTGCTACAGAGGATAAGTTCATTAGAGTTAACTGCACCTAAATTTGCAGCCCAAATAAATGCTTCACAGAATTCAAGTAACAGACACATCTCAACATCAACTGTTCAGAGGAGGCTGCGTGAATCATCTGTAGCGTCTTGCGGACGGGGGCCGAGCAGTTGCCATACCAGGCGGGGATGCAACCAGTCAGGATGCTCTCCATGGTGCAACTGTAAAACAGTATTTTCAGTCTCCTGAAATGGAATAGGCGTTGTTGTCCTCTCTTCAGAACTGTCTTGGTGTGTTTGGACCATGATAGTTTGTTGGTGATGTGGACGCCAAGGAACTTGAAGCTCTCAACCTGCTCCACTACAGCCCCGTCGATGAGAATGGGGGCGTGCTCTGCCCCCCTTTTCTTGTAGTCCAGGATCATCTCCTTTGTCTTGATCACGTTGAAGGAGAGGTTGTTGTGAGAGCAAAATTGCAAGATTATGTTTTATAATACTTTTATTGCATCAAATGGTTGTTTTATGAAACAGAATAAGGGGTTGTTAGAACGCTCATCTGTGTGTGTTCTACTGAGGATGGGCCTCTGGGAGATTTACGATGTCTTTGGTGATACCGCATTCCAGACCATGAGTTAATGTTTCTGTTCTATACGGTATCAGGGAGAGATGGCTCCAGTATGGAGTTGGGGGGCCAGACACTGGTCTCTACACAATGAGTTCTCATGTTTTTACAGCAGATACTGCCTGCTGTGAATTGCAAGAATCTTTCATACAAATCTTAACCTTGTGACCCATTCCATACATCTGTTGTGTGTCATGTAAACTGAAGGAGAATGGACTTTGACATAAAATGCTGTGGCTCAAACCAGCTCAATGAGTTTTCAGTGATCACCTCCAGGGCTAATTACCGACCAGCTCCATTACTGCAGTAATTTAATAATAAAGTTTAATTGTTTTGAAGAAATCTTAAAAGTCTCTCCTTTTGATTACAATAATTCCACCACACAGGTCTCTGACCTCCTCCCTATAGGCTGTCTCATTGTCGGTGATCAGGCCTACCACCGTTGTGTCGTCAGCAAACTTAATAATGGTGTTGGAGTCGTGCTTGGCCACGCAGTCGTGGGTGAACAGGGAGTACAGGAGGGGGACTAAGCACACACCTCTGAAGGGCCCCTGTGTTGAGGATGGCAGATGTTGTTGCCTACCCTTACCCCTTGGGGACGGCCCGTAGGAAGTCCAGGATCCAATTGCAGAGGGAGGTGTTTAGTCCCAGGGTCCTTAGCTTAGTGATGAGCTTTGAGGGCACTATGGTGTTGAACGCTGAGCTGTAGTCAATGAACAGCATTCTCACGTAGGTGTTCCTTTTGTACAGATGGTAAAGGGCAGTGTGGAGTGCAATAGAGATTGTGTCATCTGTGAATCTGTTCGGGCGGTATGCAAATTGGAGTGTGTCTAGGTTTCTGGGATGATGGTAATGATGTGAGCCATGACCAGCCATTCTAAGCGCTTCATGGCTACAGCTGTGAGTGCTATGGGTTGGTAGTCATTTATGCAGGTTACCTTAGTGTTCTTGGGCACAGGGACTATGGTGGTCTGCTTAAAACATTCAGGCATTAGAGACTCGGTCAGGGACAGGTTGACAATGTCAGCAAAGACACTTGCCAGTTGGTCAGCGCATGCTCTTAGTACACTTCCTGGTTATCCGTCTGGCCCTGCAGCCTTGTGAATGTTGACCTGTTTAAAGGTCTTACTCACATCATCTACAGAGAGCGTGAACGGCTTGGTGTAGATAATTAAATCTATGTGCCAAACACACCAGATGTTTGGTTTGCCCTCTCAGACGGCACCCTGAATATTCACCCTGAATATTCAAGATATTGTGAGTAGACTGTCCTTCAGCTCTTATTTGCTTTCTATAGACGTGACACTTTGATTGTTTTTAGAACCCAAGAGAATTTTCTAAATTGAGACATGAGGGTATAGAGAGTTAACTACCATTTATTAAAACAACACCCTGTATTAAATAGACCAAGAAAATTAAAATCTGGAACTTGAAGTCAGTTCCATAGCACTGCTGATTTCCACTCTTCCCCTCTAATGAAGGACTGATTTAGACCTGGGACACCAGGTGGGTGCAATTCATTTTCAGGTATAACAGAAAACTAGCATTACTCCAGACCTCCAGGGTCAGAATTTAATACCCCTAATATAGACTATAGAGCAGGAGTATTCAACTCTTACCCTACAAGGTCTGGAGCGTGCCTGCTGGTTTTCTGTTGTACCTAATAATTAATTGCACACACCTGGTGCCCCAGGTCTGAATCAGTCCCTGATTAGAGGGGAGCAATGAAAAAAATGAAATGGAACTGGCTTCGAGGTCCAGAGAGGAGTTTGAAGGCTAAAGAGGATACATTGAGGATGAAAAGTGAAGATAAGATGCAGATGTAAGTACCAGTGTTGCTACCCTTGTAGGACACTATTTCTGGGTCATGGATAGTAACAGGATGCCTGGACCTGCCCATCGAATAACAGACGTGTGGGGCGTCCCTTCTCCCATCGACACCGTCTTCACCCGTTGCAACTGCCAGGGCAAGACATACTTCTTCAAGGTACAGTACACCTTGTGACTATCCTAAGCCTATTGTGTGCTATAAGACTTCTATACTACATTAAGTGGAGGTGATAGACAGAATTAAAAAATATATTCATCTGTGTGCTGTCCCCTCCGCAGGGTGCTAACTACTGGAGGTTTGAGAACAGCATGATGGACATGGGCTACCCCAAGCTGATCAGGGTGGGCTTCAATGGGCTGCAAGGTCAGATCACGGCTGCCCTGTCTGTGCCTGAGTACATCAAGAGGAAAGAGTCTGTCTACTTCTTCAAGAGAGGTGACTGATCTCTATAGCCAAACTACTTCAGTGGAGGCTGCTGAGGGGAGGACGGCTCATAATAATGTCTGGAATGAAGCAAATGGAATGGCATCAAACATAGAAACCATGTGTTTGGTGTATTTGATACCATTCCACTGATTCCACTCCAGCCATTACCACGAGCCTGTTCTCCCCAATTAAGGTGCAACCAACCTCCTTTGCACTACTTACACACTACTAGCCCATTATGTAAGGAAAAATCAATGAGGGGCTATGCTTTCTATGGAAAATAATGAACAACGTGAAAGGTGTGTTAGTGGAGTGGAACTAACCTTCCACGAACTTGCATTATTTTCCAGAGAACGCATACAGCCTCGAGTTGATTATCCCTTTTATACCAAGGCTATAATTAAGCAATAAGGCCGAAGGGGTGTGGTATATGGACAATATTCCATGGCTAAAGACTGTTCTTAAACACAATGCAACTCAGAGTGCCTGGATAGAGCCCTTAGTTGTAATATATTGGCCACATACCACAAACCCCCAAGGTGCCTTATTGCTATTATAAACTGGTTGCCATCGTAATTAGAACAGTAAAATAAATGTTTTGTCATACCCGTGGTATACCGTCTGCTATGCCACGGCTGTCAGCCAATCAGCATTCAGGACTCAAACCACCCAGTTTATAATTTAACACAAATGCTGCTAGAAATGTGTTCATTTGGTGGTAGAAGTGTGTTCAACTACAGTAGTTTATAATTGCAATAAGGCACCGTGTGTGATACAGAAATAATGCACGCTCTAGCATGCCCTTCAAGCCAATCAGAAATGTGTATTCAACAATTCCATGGTATAATTAAGCAATAAGGTCTGAGGGGGTATGGTATATGGCCAATATACAACGGCTAAGGGCTGAATCCAGGCACTCCGCATTGTGTCATGTGTAAGAACAGCCCTTCGCCGTGGTATACTGGCCATATACCATACCCCCTCAGACCTTATTGCTTAATTATACCATGGAATTGTTGAATACACATTTCTGATTGGCTTGAAGGGCATGCTAGAGCGTGCATTATTTCTGTATCACACACGGTATATCAGACCGGTAGAATTCAATGGCTATAGTTCATTCTTACATGTTCTATTTTTAGCTGCTTTTGAAAGCAAAAGTCAAATTGAAAACATTATTAGCATTGTTGAATTCGATGTTTGTTTAGCTAAACTAGAAAGTCTGGGGGTATATGGCCAATATTCCATGGCTATGGGCTGTTCTTAGGCACAACACATCACGGAGTGCCTGTACACAACCCTTAGCCGTGGTATATTAGCCATATACCACAAACCCCTGAGGTGCCTTATTGTTATTATAAACTGGTTACTAACGTAATTAGAGCAGTAAAAATATTTTTTTTGTCATACCCGTGGTATATGGTCTGCTATACCACGGCTGTCAGCCAATCAGCAATCAGGGCTCGAACCACCCAGTTTATAATATCCCTTAACCCCTGATATGCTCTGTTTAATAAATACATGAGATTATGTTTTATTGCTAATGCCAGTGATAACAGATTTACTTATGCTTTACCAGAGACAGTCAAAACCTAACATTAACAAGCATGCTCATGCCACCTGTAGTATCCTGAGTTAGCATGTCTGATATCTGTATGATTGACTATTCAGGAGGCTTGGTGCAGAAGTATTCCTACCAGTCTGGCACCAGCCCTACATGTAACAGGAAGGCCCACTACTCTGTTAATATCGTACACAACCGCGTTGCCAGACAAGCAGGTAATGAGCCGCCCACATTTTAACCTTTTCAGTCCTTTCACTGAACATTTTGTCAGACTGAAGTAGTGGTGAAAACATGAGAAACTACTCAGGTTTTAGGTAAGGTTATATTTGAGTTGAGCCACATTTTATCTATGAAGATGACTCGCAGAGAGAGAGATGCTGCTCGGAAGGGGAGAGAGATAAAAGAACGATAAAGAGAGGGAACAAGGTTCACTGTAAGTAAACAGGTAATTCAGGGAAAACAAGCAGAACAGATTGTGTGGGTGCAGAATCAGATTGTAGTGTTGTGTCACAACAACACAATGTTATTTTTAATGAGTCACTAAAAGTAAACGGACAGACTGCAATGACGCACAATTCAGTCCATGACATTTTACTCCAACAATCAGACTCCTAGACCATAAACTCTCCATTTCAAACATCACACCATCATCAATAATATTGATGATTTGTCAATCTCTAAACTGAAACTGTGTCTCTCCTCTCAGTGTCTCTGCTGGGACAGGAGATCAACATCCGTCTGACCTGGAGAGGCTTCCCCTCCACCGTGACCTCCGCCGTGTCCATCCCCACCCACAGGAAACCTGAGGGATACAACTACTACCTCCTCTCACGCTGTAAGTATTTAGCCCAGACACAAAATCATATTTTTTTTTTATATGATTTTATTTATTTATTTTTATAAACAATACAAAACATACACATACAAAATGACAGCATCATACAAACATAAACTACATCACACCTGCCCAGACCCGCTAGCACATCCCCCCCCATCACCAGCGCCCGCATCACTTTATGCCACATGGCCTCAAACTGTACCATTTTTGTTTCTCTCCGTAGCCCACACCCTTTAAATGTTTTTATAATAAATCACTTGACCTTCCCATTGTGTTAATGACGGCAGATTGGTTGATTTCCAGTTTAAGTATAATTTTTTTTAAAGATGATTGACGAGAAAAGTATCATCCAACCCATCGGGTATCTCACTGCACCCTCCTATGCTATGTCTTGAAATATGCAGACAAAAGGATTCAAAGTAAATTTACATTGTAACACTGCTGACAGCAAAATGTCTAACTCCGCCCATAACTTTGGACTTTATAACATTCCCAGAAGGCATTTATTATTGAGTCATTATTCGTTTTACACTTCAGACATGACTGCCGTGCTGTAGAATGTGAATTTTGTCTCTTGTATAATACATTCTACACATTAATTTATACTGGATAAAATTTACATTTTCATTAACTGTAATCTCGTTAGTTACAGTTGAAGTTGGAAGTTTACATACACCTTAGCCAAATACATTTAAACTCAGTTTTTCACAATTCCTGACATTTAATTCCCTGTCTTAGGTCAGTTCGGATCACCACTTTATTTTAAGAATGTGAAATGTCAGAATAATAGTAGAGAGAATGATTTATTTCAGCTTTTATTTATTTCATCACATTCCCAGTGGGTCAGAAGTTTACATACACTCAATTAGTATTTGGTAGCACTGCCTTTAAATTGTTTAACTTGAGTCAAACATTTCGGGTAGCCTTCCACAAGCGTCCCACAATAAGTTGGGTGAATTTTGGCCCATTCCTCCTGATAGAGCTGGTGTAAGTCAGGTTTGTAGGCCTCCTTGCTCGCACAAACTTTTTCAGTTCTGCCCACAAATGTTCTATAGGATTGAGGTCAGGGCTTTGTGATGGCCACTCCAATACCTTGACTTTGTTGTCCTTAAGCCATTTTGCCACAACTTCGGAAGTATGCTTGGGGTCCATTTGGAAGACCCATTTGCGACCAAGCTTTAACTTCCTGACTGATGTCTTGAGATGTTGCTTCAATATATCCACATAATTGTCCTTCCTCATGATGCCATCTATTTTATGAAGTGCACCAGTCCCTCCTGCAGCAAAGCACCCCCACAACATGATGCTGCCACCCCCGTGCTTCACGGTTGGGATGATGTTCTTCGGCTTGCAAGCCTCCCCCTTATTCCTCCAAACATAACAATGGTCATTATGGCCAAACATGTTTATTTTTGTTTCATCAGACCAGAGGACATTTCTCCAAAAAGTACAATCTTTGTCCCCATGTGCAGTTGCAAACCGTAGTCTGGCTTTTTTATGGCGGTTTTGGAGCAGTGGCTTCTTCCTTGCTGAGCGGCCTTTCAGGTTATGTCGATATAGGACTCGTTTTACTGAGCGGTACCTTCAGGCGTACCACGTTCATCTGGAAATTGCTCCCAAGGATGAATCAGATTTGTGGAGGTCTAAAAACAATATTCGGAGATCTTGGCTGATTTCTGTTGATTTTCTTATGATGTCAAGCAAAGAGGCACTGGGTTTGAAGGTAGGCCTTGAAATATATCCACAGGTACACCTCCAATTGACTCAAATTTTGCCAATTAGCCTATCAAAAGCTTCTAAAGCCATGACATAATTTTCTGGAAAGCTGTTTAAAGGCACAGTCAACTTAGTGTATGTAAACTTCTGACCCACTGGAATTGTGATACAGTGAATTATAAGTGAAATAATCTGTCTGTAAACAATTGTTGGGAAAATTACTTGTGTCATGCACAAAGTAGATGTCCTAACCAACTTGCCAAAACTATAGTTTGTTAACAAGAAATTTGTGGAGTGGTTGAAAAACGAGTTTTAATGACTCCAAGCTAAGTGTATGTGAACTTCCGACTTCAACTGTATGTTCCAACATTCTCTCTATCTGGTGCCAATATCAGTTCTTTTTAAGTCTTGGTTCCAGTAGTTTACATTTTTGTATAGCTTACCTATCATATGATAGTCAGTTGGATAGGCTCTCTGCAAGGTTTTGTATAGCTTACCTATCATATGAATATCATTTTCTGACTCAAATAGGATTCCCTCAAGATTTCCAAAGGATTTCAAATCAACTTTTTGTGATATAAAATGTTTAAGTTGCATAAATTTGAAAATATCTACATTGGTCAATCCAAAATTGTTTTTTAAAGCTGTCATGAAAAAAAAAAAAATCTAATTACCAAGTAATTTACAGTTTCTATGCCTTTAGTTGTCCATGTGGACCAATTTAATGTGAATTCTGAAAAGCTATCTAAGGATTGTTCCATAAGGATGTGTTTTGAGGGAGTTATATTGGTTCTTGTAGAATACGTTTTATTTTCTTCCATATTGTTATAGTTTTCTTAACTATGAAGTTATTAATGTTCATAGCCTTATCGTTTGAAAATAAGACACGTAAAAAAATTGAGGATGAGCATGCGCATCATCAAATCAAATGTTATTTGTCACATGCGCCAAATACAAAAGGTGTAGACTTTACCGTGAAACGCTTACTTACAAGCCTTTAACCAACAACGCAGTTTTGAGAAAAATAGAAAAGTTAAGAAAATATTTACTAAATAAACAAAAGTTTTAACAAGTAACACAATAACGAGGCTATATACAGGGGGTACCGTTACCGAGTAAATGTGCAGGTTATTCGAGGTAATTGAGGTAATATGTACATGTAGGTAGGGGTAAAGTGACTATGCATGGTTAATAAACAGCGAGTAGCAGCAGCGTAAATAAAGGTGGGGGTGGGGGGTAATACAAAACAGTCCGGGTAGCCATTTGATTAACTGTTCAACAGTCTTATGGATTGGGGGTAGAAGCTGTTAAGGAGCATTTTTTTACCTAGACTTGGCACTCAGGTACCGCTCATCTTGGTGCTCCGGTACCAGCATCTTCAAGATGTACCCATTGTTACTATTTAGTGCATTTAACTATACTGAACAAAAATATAAATGCAACGATTTTACTGAGTCACAGTTCATGTAAGAAATCAGTCAAATAAAATAAATTAATTAGGGCCTAATCTATAGATTTCACATGACTGGGCAGGGGCACAGCCACGGGTGGGCCTGGAAGGGCATAGGCCCACCCACTGGGGAGCTGGCCCAGCCAATCAGAATACATTTCCCCCCACAAAAGGGCTTTATTACAGACAGAAATACTCATGTTTCATTAGCTGTCCGGGTGGCTGGTCTCAGACGATACCGCAGGGGGTACCGGTAGAGTCAATGTGCAGGTTATTCGAGGTAATATGTACATGTAGTTAGGGGTAAAGTGACTATGCAGTGTAGCCTAGTGGTTAGAGCGTTGGTTGCCAGTTCAAATCCCAGAGCTGACAAGGTACAAATCTGTCGTTCTGCCCCTGAACAGGCAGTTAACTCACTGTTCCTAGGCCATCATTGAAAATAAGAATTTGTTCTTAACTGACTTGCCTAGTAAAATAAAGGTAAAAAAAAAAAAAAAACTGATGTGGAGGTCCTGGGCTGGCGTGGTTACACGTGGTCTGTGGTTGTGAGGCCAGTTGGACGTACTGGCAAATTCTCTAAAACGACGTTGGAGGCGGCTTATGTATTACAAATTCTCTGGCAACAGCTCTGATGGACATTTCTGCAGTCAGCATGCCAATTGCACACTCTCTCAACTTGAGACATCTGTCGCATTTGTGTTGAGACAAAACTGCACATTTTAAGAGTGGCGTTTTATTGCCCCCAGCACAGGGTATACCTTTGTAATGATCATGCTGTTTAATCAGCTTCTTGAAATAGCACACCACACCTGGTGGATGGATTATCTTGGCAAAGGAGAAATGCTCACTAACAGGGATGTAAAATAATGTGCACATAATTTGAGAGAAATAAGCTTTTGTGCATATGGACAACTTCTGTGAACTTTTATTTCAGCTCATGAAACAATGGACCAACACTATAGTTTATATTTTTGTTCTGTGTATATATATATATATATCACAAGTAAAACCCTTGGGAAGCAATTTGATTCAATTCCAAGTATGGAAGGTTAAAACCACCCTCAATTTTACATCTTCCTTTTTTAAAGTCTCTTATGACGGACTATACTTTTTTAAAGAACGTCTTCGTGGGGTAATTGGTATTACTTAAAATAAATACAAAAACTTTGGAAGCCATGCCATTCTGCAAGACTTACATTTAAAAAAGGAGAAATGTCATATTTAAAGAGGAGCCGGGTTGGACAGGCCAATGCTGCCACCTACTGTAGTAACAGCAGGTGTCGTCATCCTGATAAATAAGGACACACCATTTTCCCTAAAACCCAGCACATGGACCAAGAAGGCCATATTCTAATGTTGAAATGTCTGAATTTAAGCATGAATTACGATATTTTACTTTTGAAGAGAGAACAATTACAGGTTAATCTCAAATAAAGCATATTACTTAATGGCAAATAAACCTGGTAAATATCTCACAGCTCTCACAAAATGAAAACATGTTAAACCAGTTATAATTTTAAAAGTAACACATTTGGTAATTAGAAATATCGTGATTAATGACCATTTTAAAAGCTTCTCTGAAAATCTATATAAATCTGAATTAAACAGTTGGATGAATCCTATAGCCGTCAGACTCAACAACCCTGAACCAATTATAAGCAGTCAAAAAATAAATCACTAAAAACAGAGATCATCCCAAAACAAATATTAGATACTTATAAAACATTTGTGCTGAGAACAGCACCAGGAATGGATGACTTTCCCATTGACTTCTATTCATCATTTTGGGACAAAGTAGTGCCCCTATTTCCACAAATGACAACACACGTCACTCAATCCAGTACTTCCTAGTTCCATGTATCAAACAGTTATTTCAGTTAATTAAAGCCAGTAAAATCCGGCTTCACCTACTCAAAAAAATACAAGAACATTTCAGTTTAATACAATACACACAAAAAAACAAGCTATAGATTTATCAATAATTGCTGTATGCCAAAAAGGCTTTCTATTAAAAACTTTGGAATCTTTCAACTTTACAGCTGAAAAATATATAAAAATGTCCCAAAGCAAACATATACACATAATACATTCTGATGCAATGTCTTTAGAAAGTGACACAAGACAGGGATGTCCCCCCCCCTCCTGTTTGCACTGACAATTGAACTGCTTGCAGACAGAATTAGACAGGACCCAAACGTAACAGGTATCAGTAAACATGAATATAAACTAAACTTATTTGCAGAGAATCTCCTGATATACCTGACCAATATTGAAAAAAACGTACAAATTTACGTGGAAAATACCTAAATAATAATAGCATAAATAACTCACTCTACAGCCTATTAAGTGGACCACAAAAAAAATAAATACTTAAGAGTGTTTAATAAGTGACAAATATATAAAGAACTTTATTACATTACTGAATATGAAAACAGATGTAATTAAATGGAACGATCTTCCCATAAATCTTACAGGTAGAATAGACCTCTACAAAATCATATTTTTGTGGACCAAATCAGAGCCTGTAGCTTTTCTTTGATGATTTTAACTCAATGTCACTACTTCAGCTTATTCTTTTAAGACTAGTTTGCAGGTAAACCCTGCACCGATCTGTCTGCTGGGGTGGATCATAAGCTGCATTTAGACAGGCAGCACAATTTGGATATATATGTAGTTTTTTTGACCAAATCAGATCAGCTCTGAAAAAGATCTGATTAGTCAAAAGAATTGGGCTGCCTGACTAACTGGAGCAAGAGGGAGGGGGTGGTGGAGTAAAGATGATGGATCTGCTGGCACAGCATGGTTAGGTCCTGATCTCGTCCTAGGTTGTCAACAGCAGCCGACCTTCCTTACTCTGAGAAGGGAGGTGTTTCTGTCCGTCTGGTCATTGTCACTAAAGAAACAAAACATGAGGCTCAGGGTCTGCTGTGGCCAATTAAGAGGCCTTCCACATGTCATGTTTTTCTGACAAAACATGGTTCATGTTTGGTGGTTTTTAGTCAGTTATATATTTTGCATGGTTCAAGTCAAAACAAGTAAACTCTGCAATGACATCAAGTGGGCCCATATTTTCCTCACATCCCTCTCCCCTCTTGTCTTTCAGCCAAATACTACAACGTCAATATGAGAGATGAGCGGCCTTTCATAGCTACTCCTCCCGTGAGCGCCGCTCCCCAGAAGAACTCAGCCAAAGACTTTTTAAACTGTCCAAAGGAAGTCTGAGAAAAAACAGCCAGGAATATCATAAACAGATTGAGTCACACAAACTTTATTATTCATAAAACCAACATCACAATGCTTTAGCAAGGACTCCGCTTACAAACTTTAAGTAGAAAATAATATGATTAATCACAACAATGAAATGATCAGTGATCATCATGACTAGAACCGATTCTAAAATGCGATATGTCACTTTGATTAATGGTGACCGAGGGTGTTCTCTTTGGAACCATGGTGACCAATCTTGTAGTACCATGGAGACAGGAATGATGTCAGGGCAGGAGCTCTGATTGGTTGTTCATCTGGCGAATCTCCTCCCAGTCCCAGTTACACCTCGTGATGGCAACGTCCCTGGTTCCCACCAAAAGACACATACTGATGAGACAACGGTCTGCTTTACCAATGTAAAAACAATCACATTATATAATATATAATGCAAAGATAATGCTAATGCTACATTAAAATTGCTTTTAAATCAACAATGGATCTGGACATGTTTTATATATATGTGGTATTAAGAGCTGTGTACAGTATAAATGTGTGTTTTATCTAACCTCTCCTCATATGGTTCTCTGTCCAGCGTTGGAGCTGTCGGCTCGGTCCTGGTCTAGAGGGTTTGGGCTGAGTGCTACTAGTGTCTAAGGTAGAGAGGGTGAGAGAAAGGCGCAGTTACACGGCTCATTCCAACACTGGGTGCTCCTACAGACAAATGTGAAAGCAATCTGTCCTACTAGTCAGACAATTGACTCTTTCATTAAACACTCATTCCAAGGGGGTCGGAACCAAGCTCCTATAAAACCAGTATTAAGCTTGTCAAATTTACTGAAATCTCACTAGAATGCTGATCCAGTAAAATCCACCTTTTTATAGTTTGATATAAGGTTGGAGCATGGGTAGGGGTTATAATGTAGGGGTCAGTACCTGCAGAGCTGGAGGAGGGTTCCTGGCTGGTAGAAGGCAGGCTTGCGTCGTCTGAGGGCTGGGCAGGTTCCTCCATCTCCCCTGCCGGAGACGCCACAGGCTCCAGAGACACCTGCACACTGGAAATACACAAGTCACAGTCATTTACTATGGAGGATCACACCATTAACTACTACAGTGGTTCAAGTTCAATTTCATAGAGTAAGCAAGGTGGTCTCACCGGTCTCCCTCAGGCTCCATTAAGACATCTCTCTCGCCCCCAGGACTGGGTCCTCCAGCCACCGCCTGGCCCGGGGTAGAGGTGGTTACCATAGGAACAGACTGGGAGGAGTGTTCGGTGCAGTCAGAGGGCGGGACCTCTGTGAATATGGACACTGGGGGGAGAAAGTGAATTCTGGAGTGTTAAAATATTATTGCCAATAATGAAACTTAATAGCCTGATACACATGTCACAATTCTCAAATTGTCTCAAGTCGAGATAGTAGAGAGAGAATGTGTGTGTGAACCATACCTGGGGCAGCCACCTGCAGTGGTGTGGTGGGAACACTGCGGCCCCCAGACTCATCCTCATGACCTGGCAGGAACAGAGGACTATCATACATCCCCAGACCTACAACAGATACAACATACAGATACACTTTAGAACCAAAACCTACAATAAATATAAACCACACAATTTGGACTTCACTAATGAGAGATGGAGATACGGACACGACAAAAGTAAGATCTCGTCAAATTAAAGGTCTCGGAAAGAAAGCGTATATTAGGGTATGGGAAATAAAAGGGACGAGGTGTGCCTGCGTACAGTCCAGTACCTCCTTGTGATGCCAGCTGTCCCAGGTCAGAGTGGGAGGTGGTGGTCTGGGCTATCAGGTCCTCTGGGGTGCCGAACCTGAACCGGGGAACACCAGACACCTGGGGAGAACTGGACCAGAGAGAGGTCAGAAGTACTATGGGGTTAACTATGGGAACGTCACTAGTTGTGTTTAGCTACTGATTTTGGTATGTTTAAGTATATGTGTGTTACTCACTGGATAGCTTCTGCAAAGCCGTCAGAGCGGTGTGGCACCACCAGAGTAGGAGTACTGGGTACCATCCGGTCATCATCGTCAAAGTAGTGCTGCTGTAGGAGGGGCTAGAATATTATACAGACACTGACAACAAACACATAAGATACAGTTTAAAGGGGTAGTGCGAGATTTTGTCAATTAAGACCCTTTTCTACCTACACAGAGTCAGATGAACTCATGGATACCGTTTCTTTGTCTCTGCGAGCAGTTTGAACGAAGTTGTTAACTAGCGTTAGCGCAATGACCGGAAGTCTATGGGAACAGCTAGCATGCCATCTGTTCCCATAGACTTTGTCATTGCGCTAACGCTAGTTAGCAATGGCTCGCAAAACTACCTTCAACTTCCTTCAAACTGCACGCAGAGACATCTGACTGGGTAGAAAAGGGGCCTGATTGCCTCTCACACTGTATCCCCTTAAGATGCAAAGGTGTGACTTACTCCGCTGCTGGCCATTCCAGGGGTGAGCTGAGGGACTCTGCCTACAGACTGGCGACGCATGGAGCGCTGTAGGACACACACATTACTGGTTACCACAACCTGATACTGTACAAATGTTACCATACCACAAACTGCAATACAACCGTTTTACACACAGAGACACAGTTTAGATGGTTATATTGAGTGATAAGCACACACCTGTACCTGAGCAGGGGGGCCCAGTTCCTGGGTGATGTTGAGACGTGGGGGCAGCGGGTAGGGTGCCCTCCGTGGTGACCGGGGCATTCTGGGAGCAGAACTGTTTGGTTCACTGGAGAAGGCTTCCATACTGCTGCTGCCCTCAACTGACAGAACAGGAGAGGGGAAACAGTGGTTTAGTTTGACAGAGAGTTTTCCTTTACATCAAAATCACAATAAAACAACGCAATAATATCGTGAAATAGGCTCATGTCTGTATGAGTTTCCGATATGGTGAATCAACTGACTTGGTTGGTCTACTAACAGAGTGACTGAAATGTATCACTCAATCCAGACAGACACTAACATATAACATCTCTCGCAGGCACTCCAGCGAAAGTGTCATATGTGGCTGTCGAGACAACAGTGTGAGACAAAGTATCCATCAGCTTACAGCTGTGTGTCTGGGAGTCGTCCGGGCGCTGAGTGGAGTCCGATGCTCCTAGACTCTCCTCTGTCTCTGTGCCTGGGTCTGTCGCATCAGCACCCTTTGAGGGAGGAGGAACGCACACAGTGGGAGAGAGACAGAAGAGGAAAGAGGGTGGAAGGAGGTTGTTACAGGATGGTTCCCACGCACTACCTACTGGCCGGCAGTGTTGGTGCGGTTAGCAATGCATTCTGGTCCTGATTTATTTCCCTTGTACAGGTGTTCCCTTAGAGGTCTTGTAACTTTACAGCTAGTTAGGCAGAGACGGTGCCCCCAGCCCCACTTTCTTCTGCACTCCCACCCTGACCACAAAGCACTTACCCCTCTCCTCTGTCAACCCTCCAGTTCCCCCAACACCTCCCTCCCACACGCACACCGCCACAAAGATCACAACACAGACATAAGGTAGCAGAGAGAAGCAAGAGCACTGCTGAGACACTGTTTGGTCACACGGAAAAACATGCATGTGGTTACAACATTGGCTGGCTGTAACATCAAAGGGAGACGTGAGAGTGGGTGGGATTACAAAACATACAGAAAATTATCTAGTTCGGTTAGTAACAGTGTGCGTGTGTTGATCTTGCCTCTGTGTAGTCGTCTTCGTATGCCTCGTTTCCGTCTCCGCTACCGTCGTTGCTCTCCTCTCCCTCTTCTCCCATCCCGCCATCCTCTTCATCCTCATCTTCCTCCTCATCCTCCTCTTCATCATAGTCCTACAGAGAGGCAGGTATAAAAAGGTTGGTAACATTACTTGACACCTAATGTCATAACACGTTATGACACGGTCATAACCTGGTCATAACACTGTCATGACCCATATATTTACACCTGTTGTGACATATATTGTTTGATTTTATGGCTTGTTATGACACACACATGTCAAAACCCAGATTTATTCAAATTAGGTTTTTCCCTGTCAAGGAGTTCCCATTTGAAAGGTTGTTTCTTAAATCCTTTGTCGTAATTCATTATTTACAGTCAGGTTTTTATCACATTTTAAATAACTTCAAGAAAATACACACTCTGACACTGTCATGAAGCATTATGGCCATGACATTATTATGGCCATTCTGTGTCACTTTACTTGGACTAAGAAAATACACTTTATGACCATCATAATCATATAAGCCAGATGGGCCTATCACGTACATGCCCTTTTAGTGTCTTATCCTGCTCCTGAAATCAGCTCCTGCATTCATCTCAGTCATCAGCAACAGAGCACTGGGGTAGGTGCATGTCTGACATCAATGTGTGCGCAATTACAAAGATAATTTGATATGGTCAATAAAAAAATACTACAAACATACTGTTAACATGTAGGCTATGATGTACAGGAATCTTTTGCCTTGGGTGGTAGGGTTTGTGGGTTTTTACACTAATGTTGGGGTCATAACTAGACATAAAATAACACAATATGACAAAACAGGTCTATATATGTGTCATGACAGTGTTATGACCAGTTAGGTCAGTTGTTATGACATGGTTATGGCTGTTATGAGGCTGGGTGTCAAGTAAAGTGGTCTCATAACATCTTTATGAGTATGGGCTGCATATCGACTTTTTCATCCATTCTAATAGAGTTTGGCTCAGTTGGTAGAGCCTGGTGCTTTAAATGCCAGGGTTGTGGGTTTAATTCCCACGGGAGACCATTATGGAAAAGTATGAAATGTATGCACTCACAACTGTAAGTCGAGCTGGATAAGAGCGTCTGCTAAATTACTAAAATGTAAATGTAAGTTTGGCAGATTTCTAAGGGTCAAATACCTCAATTTTAGGCAAGAATTTCCATCTGCTAGGACTTAAGGGAGTTCAATTAAAGTGTCTAGCCCCCTAAAATATTTCCATCAACACTATTTCCCTCAGTCCGTACCGGTTCCTCTTCCTCGTCATCCTCCTGCTCATCCTCGCTCTCCGAGTCAGTCACTATGACGATGACGTCGTGCTGAGGGGATTCTTCGGGGGAGTCGTATGAGAGTGTGACCCCTGAGGGCTGGGACAGGAATAGCTCTACGGGGACAGACTGAGACGCTGTCCCCTCATCAGCCTCGTCCAGTACTGGGTACTCCTCCACCACCTGCTGATATAGACACACACATGGTTACAGGCACAAAAGACACACAAACCAGAAAGACCATCGCATCCTCTAGACATAGGTTGGGTACCCCGCATGCGCACACATACACAGTCTCACCTGGCTGCTCTCTGGGGCCTCGTGGCTCTCTCCAGGCACCAATGCCTCTGTACTGCTCTCAGCCAGCACCTCTTCCTGGGCCTCTGGCTCCTCTGGGTCCACCCTTTGGATGATGCGTAGCTTCTTGGGGATGGGGGGTTCAGAGGGGTCCTCCTGGGGGGTGTCTGTGTCAGTCACCGTACAGGTGTCCTGCTCCTCCTCACGCGGTCTCTTGGACATGGAGGATGACCCTGGGGTGGCTGAAACTGGAAGGTTGGAAAAGTCACATTTCTAACTTCACTTGGTGGATATGTGTATTTCATTCAATATTAGAGGGCCAGTGGTAATACAGTGAGTACATTGCCAACCCTTGAGCTTAGTTAGACAAAGCTACTATACGCCACATCTATAGAAACCCCAGGTTAGATTAAATCCTGTCTCCCACCTGTCCCAAACACAGCTGTGGACGTTGAAGGTCTCTCCACTTGCGAGCTGGGTGCAGCTTCAATGACGACTGGGGCCAGGGGCTGCTCCTGATTGGCTGGTTCAGTGTGGGGCAGGCTCTGTTGCTGTGTTGGTTGGACGAAGGCTGTGGTCTGGGTCTGCTGGACTGCCAGCACTGGGTTGGCGGTCTGAACGTTGGGGCTGGTTGACCGTACTGAACCGCTGGCACTGCCATACACTGTCACATGCTCCAGCGGGCCCTCAGAAGACTGCATGGCTGGAGGGGTCAGAGGGTCAATAGGGGGGTCAGACAGGGAAACACCATGGCTACGGTCTGATTGTCTATCCTTCTGTCTGAAATGTGCATTAGTTCTCACTCTCTCATGGATCTCATCTGATTCAAGTAATAAAGTTCACTTCAACTACCAAAACACAATACAGACTGAGCCATCTTCACTTTTAAAATGACCAATACTCAAATAACTATGCAATAACATTCACATCACTATCACTTTTACACCTAGTACCTACATGTACATAGTACCTCAATTACCTCGTAACCCTGCACATTGACTCGGTACCGGTACTCCTCGTATATAGCCTCGTTATTGTCATTTTATTTATGTTATCGTTTCCTTTTTTGCCAAATCTTCTTACTTTTTAACTCTGCATTGTTTGGAATAGGGCTCGTAAGGAAGAATTTCAAGGTCACGTCTACACCGGTTGTAATGTTATTTGATTTAACAATGATATTAGCTCCACAGAACTCCTCACCTTCCTGGTTCTCCACCTGTGTGGTGGGCATGACGGTAGCAGTAGGAGTGGGGGTGGGCACAGTGGCGGGGGTGATCATGGGCCGGATGCTGGCCCGGGGAGTGGACTTGTTCCCGGGGTTGACAGGGGGCTTGCTCTGGCCCTGGGCCCCCAGAGGAGTGGGCTTGATGTTGGCAGTGGGGGGCTCTGAGGTACTGGCGCTATAGGGAAGGGGAAATACAACAGGTGAACAGGTGTTACAATGCAACACCAAACATCATTGCACGTGGTGTGCAGGAGTAGTGTGTACTTTACCTGCCCCTGTCTGCAGCTGGGGTGGTCTTCAGTGGTCCTCTCTGCTCCGCGGTCCTCTGCTGTTCCTGGGCCTACAGGTAGAAGAAAATGTGTTATTCGCACCACAGCCATAATGAATAGCAATCCAGGCTTGTGGGGTATAAGGCAGAAGTGCCCTATTGAAATCTAGGCCTTCATAAAGCGCTCCATCTCACCTTGCCGAGGCCCTGTTCAGGAGGCTCGTCCCTCTGCTCCCCGTGTCTCTCCTGCTGCTCCCTCAGGTCCCGCAGCTCCCTCTCCTGTCGGCTCAGACGGCCCTCGTATTGTGACTTCAGAGCACTGACCCTGACCTCCAGCTCTTCCCTCTGTTGCTTCAGCTCCTCGTTCTCCTTCTGCAGCTGGTCCTTGGAGCCTGGGGAAGAGGATGGGATGAAGTGAAAGGTAAAAATGTTTTTGCCACCCAGCAGGGCCTAAAATTTTATTTAGTCCGCCAGTAACTGTGGCAAGTAGATTAATATCTTTGCCATAATAATACAAATATTTTAAAAAGACCATGTTTCTGAACAAGAAATGAAGAAGTAATGTGGTACATTCACTACATACTTTTGTGACCAGGGTCTTGTAACCAAAATATCAGATGAGAATGTTCTGCTGCCCCTTTAAGGACGCGACATTACCGTGCCAACAGGGCCACTCAAGTTGTGTCACGCGTCTGTGTTTTAGATGTGACTAGTAGTAGACAGCGTCTACAGCCTCTCTTTGCCATTAGTCGAAGCAGCAGACTCAAACTAACATTGAAAAACAACCGAGCTTGTGACAAAAACAATGTATATTGAACAAAAATGTAAACGCAATATTGAAAAACAACCGAGCTTGTGACAAAAACAATGTGGTGTGGAAAATAAAAGACCACTCTAAAATGTGCAGTTGTGTCACACAACAGAATGCCACAGATGTTGCAAGTTGAGGGAGTGTGTAATAGGCATGCTGACTGCAGGAATGTCAACCAGAGCTGTTGCCAGAGAATTTAATGTTGATTTCTCTACCATAAGCCGCCTCCAACGTCGTTTTAGAGAATTTGTCAGTATGTCCACCGGCCTCACTGCCGCAGACTATGTGTAACCACGCCAGCCTAGGACCTCAACATCCGGCTTCTTCACCTGCGGCATCGTCTCAGACCAGACACCCGGACAGCTGATGAAACTGTGGGTTTGCAAACCGAAGAATTTCAGTACAAACAGTCTGAAACCGTCTCAGGAAAGTTAATCTACGTGCTCACCAGGGTCTTGACCTGACTGCAGTTCGGCGTCGTATCCAACTTCAGTGGACAAATGCTCACCTTCGATGGCCACAGGCACGCTGGAGAAGGGTGCTCTTCAAGAATGAATCCCAGTTTCAATTGTACTTGGCAGATGGCAGACAGCATGTAGTGTTGTGTGGGCGAGCGGTTTGCTGTTGTAAACGTTATGAACAGGGTGCCCCATGGTGGCGGTGGGGTTATGGAATGGGCAAGCATAAGCTACGGAAAACAAACACAATTGCAATTTATCGATGGCAATTTGAATGCACAGGGATACCGTAACGAGATCCTGGAGACCCATTGTCGCATGATAATGCAAGGATCTGTACACAATTCCTGGAAGCTGAAAACATCCCAGTTCTACCATGGCCTGCATACTCATCAGACATGTCACCCATTGAGCATGTTTGGGATGCTCTGGACCGCTGTGTATGACAGCTAGCGTTCCAATATCCAGCAACTTCGCAAAGCGAAGAGGAGTGGGACAACATTCACAGGTCACAATCAACAGCCTGATCAACTCTATGCAAAGGAGATGTGACACGCTGCATGAGGCAAATGGTGGTCACACCAGATACTGACTGGTTTTCTGATCCACTTCCCTAGCTTTTTTAAAGGTATCTGTGACCAACAGATGGATATCTGTATTACCAGTCATGTGAAATCCATAGATTAGAGCCTAATTTATTTATTTAAAATGACAGATTTCCTTATATGAACTGAACTCAGTAAAATCTTTGACATATGGGTTTATATTTTTGTTCAGTATAAATAGCTAAGAAACACAAGGATAAGGTCCCACTTTGTAGTCTTATATTTCTTTGTGCAATTAGCAGATATGAAACAAAACAGCAGAAATACTTTGAAAACAGCTACTGCAGCATTTTTCTGCTATTAACCGCAACTTGTGCTCAAACTTGACTTTTGACCATTTTAAATAATTAAATATAATGCTTGCACTGTGGAGCCCTGCAAATTGACCACCCGCCAACGTGGTTGATGATATAGACATTGTTACCTGGCAATACCCAAATCTATGCCCGCTTTGGCGGGTGTACATTTTTTGCCCTGCCACCCAGCAAATGGTTGAAATGACAAGTAAAAACATGAGAGATCAGCATTCACATATACCTCGGAAGCAAAGCTCACCAAGACTCAACCTAACACACAAGCTTGCGCCTCTTACCGATGAGCTGGTTGATCTTCTGCTTGGCCCCTACGAAGGCTTTCCCTGGTCTTCTCCTCCTTCTCAGACATCTGCTGTCTGAGGGTGTCCTCCTGGGAGGCCTTCTCCTGCAGCTCCTGTCTCAACCTGGTCAGCTCCGTCTGCAGCCCGGAGGCCTGCTCCTGGGCCCCACGCACCTCTGCCTCACGCTCAGCCACCACCTGAGGGGGACACATCATGGTTTAGCATACCTGTAGACTTCCAGTCAAAGCAATAACACTAGTTAGTTTCGAGAGCCAATGCTATCTCTAACTTCCTTCAACTTTCAAAGTTTGTCACGTGCACAGGATACAGCAGGTGTAAAACCGTACAGTGAAATGCTTACTAACAAGCTCTTTCCCAACAATGCAGTATTCAATATCATACTGCACGCAGAGACATACAAATGGTATCCACGAGTTCATCAGACTCTGGGTAAGTAGAAAAACCATTTATTCCATTAAACTTCCGCCTAAAAGAGTTAGGCAATTACTAGTTCCAATTTACAATTTTGGTGAAAGTGAGCCTGGATGTTGCCTGGAAACTAATGTAGGGCAGTGGTCACCAACCGGTCGATCTCCAAACATTTCAGTAAAAAAAACAACGATAAAGCCTTGTGTTTTTGTTTTTTTTCGCGCTGTTGGTACACTCGATTCAGCAGCCCTAACACAGGGAAGGCAAAGTGTTCCTATTTGGAACCTTTTAATGTTTCTGAAGGTAGAACTCTGCCTACCCGGCAGGCCCTAAGAGCAAATCAAGTGCACCTACAGGCCAAAGGCAGCCCAATCAGATAGCTCAGATCACCGTGTCTGCAGTTTCCTCGAGTCATAGACTGTAAAAAGAAGCCTTGAAGTCAATAGAGACTCAACGAATACAGCAAAGCACTGCTGTTTTTGCGTAAGTTCATGTTTAAGTTGTTATTTGGCTTTGTCAACACTTTAAAATGCATGTTCTCCCTACTTCCACTCACGCTACAACCAGCACTGCAGATCAATGAATGAGTATAGCAAAGTGTTTTGATAAGCTTACATTGTAATTATTAGAGGCTTGTGTTTTTAATATCGAGGAATATTTCACTTTCTCTGTTCATAGGAGTAACATGAATTGGTGGATGAGGCAGAAATAATGCAGTGGAACTTGAGTTTTGCCATCAGCTGGAAGACCGTGTCTAGAGGTCGACCAATTATGATTTTTCAATGCCGATACAGATTACTGGAAGACCAAAAAAATCCGATACCGATTAAATCGGCCGATTTATATATATTTGTAATAATGACAATTACAACAATACTGAATGAACACTTATTTTAACTTAATACATAAATAAAATCTATTTAGTCTCAAATAAATAATGAAACGTTTGGTTGAAATAATGCAAAAACACAGTGTTGGCTAACTTTTAAGTTCCTTGCTCAAAACATGAGAACATATGAAAGCTGGTGGTTCAATATTCCCAGTTCTTCAATATTCCCAGTTGTGAAGTTTTAGGTTGTAGTTATATAGGAATTATGACGCGTTGACTATTTCTCTCTATACCATTTGTATTTTATATACCTTTCATTTTTAAAACAGGTGGCAACCCTAAGTCTAAATATTCTACAACCTTCAATGTTAAGTCATAACTATGTACAATCCTGGCAAATAAGTTCACAGTTCGCAACGAGCCCAAACTGTTGCATATACGCTGCCTCTGATTGCACTGAACGCAAGAGAAGTGACACAATTTCCCTAGTTAATATTGCCTGCTAACATTAATTTATTTTAACTAAATATGCAGGTTTCAAAAAATATTATTCTGTGTATTGATTTTAAGAAAGGCATTGATGTTTATGGTTAGGTACATTTGTGCAAAGATTGCTTTTTTCGGCAATGCGCTTTTGTTAAATCATCACCCGTTTTGCGAAGGTGAAGTTGGCTATGATGCTGCACTCGCATTGATTATATGCAACACAGGACAAGCTAGATAACCTAGTAATATCATCAACCATGTGTTATTAACTAGTGATTGTGTGAAGATTGATTGTTTTTTATAAGATAAGTTTAATGCTAGCTAGCAATTTACCTTGGCTCCTTGAAGCCACGGGGTCCTTTTTGATGCTGCACTCGCGTAACAGGTGGTCAGCCTGCCATGCCGTTTCCTCGTGGATTGCAATGTAATCGGCCATAATCGGCATCCAAAAAGGCAGATTACCGATTGTTATGATAACTTGAAATCAGCCCTAATTAAATCGGCCATAATCGGTCGACCTCTAACTGTGTCCCCCTTTTCTCAGCGGAGGGAGGGAGAGCAGAGGGGCCGGTTGCTCCCACTGCTCCCTCCCTCAGGCCAGTAAAAAAAAAAAAAAGCACATTATTATGCTCACTCAGCTGTGCCTCAAGTGATACAACAAATGATCTGAGAAGAACATTGGCAGGGTAATTCAAGCAGAGCCAATATGCAGTGATAATGTATTGGGGCTACAGCCTACTGCACAAACCTCACTGCTACAGAAATAACTGGTTTTTAAATTGGTTAATGTTGCATAGGCTTACGTTTAAGCAATGTAAAAATCTGAGCAGCAGATCTAGGCTTGCATTTTGACTCAGAAAATGAACTTGACTCAGAAACGTTGGTGACCACTGGTATATGGGAAACACTCCTCTGACCTTGTTGAGGTTATCCAGCTGTCCCTCCAGGTCTCTAGTCTGGGTCTCAGACTGTCCCAGGGAGTCTCTCAGACCCTGGAGCTCCAGGGCTGAGGCCTGCTGGGCCTCCTGCTCCTTGGCTGGTGTGGATGCTGCCTCTGACACCATCTGTAAAGGACATCAGTCCAACACTCAATACAGCATGGCAGAATTCACACAATAGAATATCTATTTAGGACATCAGGTTAGACATTTTGAGTTGTCCGACTTGGTCCCATCCAGACCAGCACATTTGTTATTTAGCGACAAGATGAGTAGGAATATTATTAGTTTCATGAGAAAACGATTGATAGGAATTTTGTTCTTGAATCTTGGAGGAGTGAATTCAAGGCTGGGTATCAGGAAACAACTTTGTGACAATCAATAAAAAAAAAGTTTCCCTCTATGAACCCATAAAAGGCACCAGCTGTTTCACCAAGTAACCCACCTTGTCGTGCTCCACCTTGAGCTCCTCATACTGGGTCTTGTAGCGGCGGCCGATCTTCCTGACCTGAGTGATGGTGCGTAACTTCTCCTGGATGTCCAGTTTCTTGGCCTCCACTTCCCTCCTCAGAGCATCCCTCTCAGAGCTTACCTTCCCCATGCCTTCACGCAGCATCTGCACCTGGCTCTGCAGGGACGTCACCGACCCGCCACTCCTACAGGGAGATCAGATATCAGCCCCTTGTGGATCTACGTGAATGGCAACAACACAGCCTGAATTCAACCCCCCGGCTTTACTCCCTGTCCCCTGACCCGCTTTGCGTCATTTTACTTCCAGTTTTGTATACCAGTTTCAAACAGCTGAAAAATTTGAGATTTTGAGTTAGTTAAAATATATTTCACAGTGGTTTAGATTATACGACTTTCTACACTTGTTTTGTAACAAACTGAAATTAGGCAAACATTTAAAAAAAAAAAATTCCAACCAGGTAATGTCAGAGTAATTTCTATTGCCACTGTTGATTCTATTCCTGAGGAGATTACTACGCGTCTCAGTGACGTTGATGGAAGAGAGGGAGGGTGCAGCTTTCCCATTTGACAACAAGAGACGGACCATCCTTTGTTGTCAAATAGAGAGGCTGCACCATCAGAATGCAATTTTGTATAGGCACAAAATATTTACTAAGTGAAATAATATTGTCAAATACTATCATTCCACTATTACTGCATATATATTATGGACATTTTCTGAAATAACAATGCAAGAATTCTACATGTAGCTCCTTTAATACAAAAATACTCAAGACTTTACATAATACTACATTCATCTGATTATCAAACTTTGTATTGTTGCTTGCCAATTCATTGTGTAGCATTTGTGCTTTTCAAAGAGTACCCCACTTGTCTATTGTACCAAGTAATTCAGCTTCCTAGCAGTCGTTGGTATCATGTAATAAGAGAATAGTGAAACAGTGATATTCAGTTTGGATTATAGCCTAGGCTAACTCCCACCTGGTCACCTCAGCCTTGAGCCTGCTTGTCTCCTCAGTGAATTGCTGGATGCGTTTGAGGTGAGCCTCTTTCTCAAAGTGGAGACGCTTGTACTCCTCTGGGTCCTTCTGCTGGCTCACCAGTTGCTATGGGGACATACAGAACATATTATGTTTCAAATCCAAACTCAATAGACAGGTTTACAGACATTTGACAAGCTGTGGGTCACAAGGAAGACATCGTTCAAGCTTGGCATCATTACTTTGAGAAAGTCTACTCTAAAGTTTAGAGTATATTTTGGGGGGGTATTCTTTTTTCTGTCGTTAAGCAACCTGTGTTCTGGCCTTCCAGCGTTTGATGTCCTCTTCCAGAATCCTCTTCTCTGCCTGCAGCATGCCGCTCTTCTCACTCAGCTCAGCGTTGGACTCCTGCATGGGCATTACGTCTAACTCCAGCTTACGGACCTGACATGTCAATCAATACAGAGAGGAAAAAAGTAAGCCTCAGTCTAAAACAGGCCTAAAAACTAAACTGGGACCAAATTCACAGAAGGTTCCATGAGAAAAACGTTAACATTGGTTATGATATCAAATCCAAAGTTTGGTGCTTTAACCCTGAGAAAGTAAACCTGCTGTCTTACTTTATCCTGTGTCTGCTGCAGCTCCTGCTCCACCCTCTCCTTCTCCTCCCTCAGCATCTTGTTGGTCTCCATCAGGACACTCATGGTCTCAGTCTTCTTCATCAGCTCATCGTGCTGAACAAGGGTCTTAGCTGTAACCTGGGGTCAGGGGTTAAAGGTCATAAGCAGCACTTAGGTGACATGATCATATTGAGCTGCCATTTCTCTCATCACCCACACCCTCTTCATTCATGAACAAGGCAACAGTAAACATGTCTGCCACTAATGACACAGCGCCCCCATTGGGCCAATTAGTGACAATTCAAATCCAATTATATTGGTCACATACACATATTTAGCAGATGTTATTAAGGGTGTAGCGAAATGCTTGTGTTCCTAGCTCCAACAGTGCAGTCATAACACAACAATACACACAAAAATAAGAAATATATAAACATTAGGATGAGCAATGTCGGAGCGGCATTGACTGAAATACAGTAGAATAGAATACATTATATACATATGAAACTAGTAAAGGAGTACACAAACATTATTGAAGTGACTAGTGTTAAAGTGGGCAGTGATTCCATGTCTGTGTATATAGGGCAGCAGCCTCTAAGGTGCAGGGTTGAGTAACCGGGTATTAGCTGGCTAGTGATGGCTATTTAACAGTCTGATGGCCTTGAGATAGAATCTGTTTTTCAGTCTCTCGGTTCCAGCTTTGATGCACCTGTACTGACCTCGCCTTCTGGATGATAGCGGGGTGAACAGGACGTGGCTTGGGTGGTTGATGTCCTTGATGATCTTTTTGGCCTTTCTGTGACATCGGGTGCTATAGGTGTCCTGGAGGGCAGGCAGTGTGCCCTCGGTGACGCATTGGGTAGACCGCAACGCCCTCTGGAAAGCCCAGCGGTTGCGGGCGGTGCAGTTGCCAAAGCAGGTGGTGATACATCCCGACAGGATGCTCTCAATTGTGCATCTGTAAATGTTTGTGGGGCCAAGCCAAATTTCTTCAGTGTGGGTGGACCACTTCAAATTGTCGGTGATGTGTATGCCAAGGAACTTGAAGTTTTCCACAATATCCACTGTGGTCCAATCAATGTGGAAAGGGGCATGCTCCCTCTGCATTTTTCTGAAGTCCACAATCATCTCATTCGTTTTGTTGAGGTTGAGTGAGAGGTTATTTTCCTGGCACCACTCCGCCAGGGCCCTCACCTCTTCCCTGTAGGCTGTCTCGTCATTGTTGGTAATCAGGCCTACTACGGTTGTGTCGTCTGCAAACTTGATGATTGAGTTGGAGGCGTGTATGTCCACGCAGTCATGGGTGAACAGGGAGTACAGGAGGGGGCTGAGCATCAGTGAAGTGGTGTTGTTGTTTCCTACCTTCACCACCTGGGGCGATCCGTCAGGAAGTCCAGGACCCAGTGGATCTATTGGGGCGGTAAGCAAATTGAAGTGGGTCTAGGGTGTCAGGTAAGGTATAGGTGATATGATCCTTAACTAGCCTCTCAAAGCACTTCATGATGACTGAAGTGAGTGCTACGGGACAAAAGTCATTTAGTTCAGTTACCTTTGCTTTCTTGGGTACAGGAACAATGGTGGATATCTTGAAGCATGTGGGAACAACAGACTAGGATAGGGTGAGATTGAATATGTCCGAAAACACTCAAGCCAGCTGGACTGCGCATGCTCTGAGTACGCGACTAGGGATGCCTTGCGAGGGTTAACACGCTTAAATGTCTTATCACGTCGGCCACGGAGAACGAGAGCCCACAGTCTCGGAGAGCGGGTCCGTCGAAGGCACTGTGTTATCCTCAAAGCGGGCAAAGGTGTTTAGCTTGTCTGGGAGCAAGACTGTGTCTGCGATGTGGCTGGTTTTCCCTTTGTAATCCGTGATTGTCTGTAGACACTGCCACATACAGTTGATGTCGGAAGTTTATATACACTTAAGTTGGAGTCATTAAAACTCGTTTTTCAACCACTCCACAAATTTCTTGTTAACAAACTATTGTTTTGGCAAGTCGGTTAGGACATCTATTTTGTGCATGACACGTCATTTTTCCAACAATTGTTTACAGACAGGTTATTTCACTTATAATTCACTGTATCACAATTCCAGTGGGTCAGAAGTTTACATACACAGTTGACTGTGCCTTTAAATAGCTTGAAAAAATCCAGAAAATTAAGTCATGGCTTTAGGAGCTTCTGACATCATTTGAGTCAATTGGAGGAGTACCAGTGGATGTTTTTCAAGACCTACCTTCAAACTCAGTGCCTCGTTGCATGACATCCTGGGAAAATCTAAAGACATCAGCCAAGACCTCAGAAAAAAATTGTAGACCTCCACATGTCTGGTTCATCCTTGGGAGCAATTTCCAAATGCCTGAAGGTACCACGTTCATCTGTACAAACAATAGTACGCAAGTATAAAAACCATGGGACCACGCAGCCGTCATACCACTCATGAAAGAGACACGTTCTGCCTCCTAGAGATGAACGTACTTTAGTGCGAAAAGTGCAAATCAATCCCAGAACAGCAGCAAAAGACCGTGTGAAGATGCTGGAGGAAACAGGTACAAAAGTATCTATATCCACAGTAAAACGAGTCCTATATAGACATAACCTGAAAGGCCGCTCAGCAAGGAAGAAGCCACTGCTCCAAAACCGCCATAAAAACCCAGACTACGGTTTGCAACTGCACATGGGGACATAGATCATACTTTTTGGAGAAATGTCCTTTGGTCTGATAAAACAAAAATGGAACTGTTTGGCCATAATGACCATCGTTACGTTTGAGGAAAAAGAGGGGGAGGCTTGCAAGCCGAAGAACACCATCCCAAACGTGAAGAACGGGGGGTGGCAACATCATGTTGTGGGGGTGATTTGCTGATGGAGGGACTGGTGCACTTCACAAAATAGATGGCATCATGAGGATGGAAAATTATGTGGATATATTGAAGCAACATCTCAAGACATCAGTCAGGAAGTTAAAGCTTGGTCGCAAATGGGTCTTCCAAATGGACAATGACCACAAGCATACTTACAAAGTTGTGGCAAAATGGCTTAAGGACAACACAGTCAATGTATTGAAGTGACCATCACAAAGCCCTGACCTCAATCCTATAGAAAAATTGTGGGCAGAACTGAAAAAGCGTGTGCGAGCAAGGAGGCCTACAAACCTGACTCAGTTACACCAGCTCTGTCAGGAGGAATAGGCCAAAATTCAACCAACTTATTGTGGGAAGCTTGTGAAAGGCTACCTGAAACGTTTGCCCCAAGTTAAACAATTTAAAGGCAATGCTACCAAATACTAATTGAGTGTATGTAAACTTCTGACCAACTGGGAATGTGATGAAATAAATAAAAGCTGAAATAAATCACTCTCTACTATTATTCTGACATTTCACATTCTTAAAATAAAGTGGTGATCCTAACTGACCTAAGACAAGGAATTTTTACTAGGATTTAATGTTAGGAATTGTGAAAAACTGAGTTTAAATGTATTTGGCTAAGGTGTATGTAAACTTCCGACTTCAACTGTACGTGTTCTGTCTGAGACGTTTTGAACTGCGACTCCTCTTTGTCTCTGTTCTGACGTTTTGCCTGTTTGATTGCCTTACGGAATAACTGCACTGTTTGTATTCAACCATATTCCCAGTCACCTTGCCATGGTTAAATGCAGTGGTTCATGCTTTCAGTTTAGCGCGATGCTGCCATCTATCCACGGTTTCTGGTTTGGGTAGGTTTTAAACACAGTGTCAACAGAATCCCCTATACACTTCTTGATGAACTCACCGTGTCCGTGTATAGTCACCGTGTCCGTGTATACATCAATTTCGTTCTCTGAGGCTACCCGGAACATATCCCAGTCCGTGTGATCAAAACAAAGCATGGATTCCGATTGGTCAGACCAGCGTTGAATAGACCTTAGCACGGGTACATCCTCTTTGAGTGTCTGCCTATAGGAAGGGGAAGGAGGACCAAAATGGAGTCGTGATCTAATTTGCCGAAGGGAGGGCGGGGGAGGGCCTTGTAGGCATCCCGGAAAAGAGAATAGCAGTGGTCGAGTGTTTTACCAGCGCGAGTACTACAGTCAATGTGTTGATAGAACTTCGGTAGTTTTCATCAAATTTGCGTTGTTAAAATCCCCAGCTACAATAAATGCTGCCTCAGGATATGTGGTTTCCAGTTGGCATAAAATCCAGTGTAGTTCCTTGAGGGCCGTTATGGTATCGGCTTGAGGGGGAATATACACGGCTGTGACTATACCCGAAGAGAATTCTCCTCTCGGGAGGAAATACGTTCGGCACTTGATTGTGAGGTATTCTAGGGTCGGGTGAACAAAAGGACTGTACGTTATCACAACCACACCATAAGTGGTTAATCATGAAACACACCACCACCTTTCTTCTCGGTGAGTTCTTTATTCATGTCTGCGCGATGTACTGAGAAACCAGATGGCTGTATGTATAGGGACAGTATATCCAGAGAGAGCCATGATTCCGTGAAACAAAGTATGTTACAGTCCCTGATGTCTCTCTGGAAGGAGATCCTGGCCCTGAGCTCGTCTACTTTATTGTCTAAAGACTGAACATTAGCGAGTAATATACTCGGAAGCGGTAGATGGTGTGTCCGCCTCCTTAGTCGGAAGTCCACTCCGAATATCTCTTCTCCGCCGGCGGCGTCTTGGAGCTTCCTCTGGGATAAGTTCAATTGCCTTGGGGGGTACGAATAAAGGATCCAATTCGGGAAAGTCGTATTCCCGGTCGTAATGCTGGTGAGTTACCGCCACTCTGATATCCAAAAGTTATTTGCGGCTGTATGTAATAACACAAAAAATGTTCTGGGCTAATAATGTAAGAAATAACACACAAAAAAACAAAATACTGCAAATTTTGCATAGGAGCTAGAAGCAGAGCTGCCATGTCTGTCGGCACCATCTTTCTATCAATTATTAATTGTCAACTGTATCTGTATGGAATTACAGTGACACTCGGGGCTCCCTGCATCTCAGTGCAAGAGGCGTCACTACAGTCCCTGGTTCAAATCCAGGATGTATTACATCCGGCCGTGATTAGGAGTTCCAAAGGGCGGCGCTCAATTGGCCCAGCGTCGACCGGGTTTGGCCGGGGTAGACCGCCATTATAAATAAGAATTTGTTCTTAACTGACTTGCCGTGTTAAATAAAAGGTTAAAAAATATATATAATAATTATAAAATGATGGTCTTCACACCCTATCAAAATGTACACCTTTTCTGAATGGGCGGAGGTTATAGAATAGATCCTTATGTGAAACTTGTTTCTCATGAGGAGATGCATAAATGTAGACAATGTCATGACTGTTGCTCAAACGGGACAGGAGATATGTTTGTTCAAAGTTTGGAATTACTATAGCGCTCCCCTTGGACCAATCAGTAAATGTAGTAAATGCCAGATCTATGGCAAGATCATAGATCTATGGCAGGAGCATCATTCACCCCAAGTCTAGTCAAAATCAGGCTGAGATAGTAACGAACGGAGACAGATCCATATCCCTCCCCACTCAAGATTTTATCACGAAGACAACAAAATCTGTGTTTTTTCCCCACTCTTCTTTGAAATGTCTTTTTAGTCAAGGAATAGGATTAATCTGGGTCCAGGAAAACCCCCATAAACCATTGGCTGTCCATATTGTCCAGCTCACCTGCATCCTTTCTCGCTCAGCACTAAAGCTCTCCTGCAAGTCTCTCAGCTCTCTCTCCAGGTGCTCCACTCTCAGCCTGTGGCGAAGACTTTCTCCCTGGGCCACCTCGAACCGTGACTCCGCTATCTCCTTCTCCCGACGCACAAACCTGCATCACGACAGGGACGGAACAGAAGATATGATGAGAGAAAAGGTGGTGTAGAAGTGTAGTGATTACATGAAACTGGCTATAATGGCCAGTATATAACTTGCTCTTGCTTTGTAAAGAGACAGACAGATTGAGGGAGGGGTGAGAGACTATTACCTGAGTATCTCGAGGACCTGGTCCTGAGACTTTCCCTGCTCAGTGAGAGAGACGTTCAGAGGGCTCTCGTTGACCTGGCACTGCAGGGTGGTGGCTATCTTGCTGCTCATGGTCTGAATCTGTTCATGGAGGAGGCTGTTTTGCCTCTGCAGCTCCTCAGAGCGAGATGCCACCTTAGACATCTCCTCCTGACAGCGAGAGAGAGAGATGTACATTATAGCCTTGTGGTGTACACCAGCTACGTAAGCAGCACAATCCCTGCAAACTAGTGGGAGTTCACAATCACTAGCTAGCTTCCAACATCAACACAAAAGTGTAAAAATCCATTTTCGACCATCACCATTTACACGTCAAACCATTTGCAACAAACACCATATCTATTATTCATAATATAAGCATTTCCCTTGACTGCCTACCTTGAGGATCCTCTCCTGTTCCTCCCAGGAGACTCTGGCCTCCAGCAGCTGAGCAGAGGCTCGCTGGGCCCTCTCATCCAGCTGCTGTCTGAGCGTGGCTGCCTGCAGAACCTGGCCCTTCGCTGCCTGGAGGGCCTCCACGTCGGCAGCGTGAAGCATCATCTCACGCTCGTACTTATCCTGCGCCTCCGACGTCAGCGTGGCCTGGGAGGGGGGGGAGAAGAGGAGAGACCAGCATTACAGACAAGCTTCATCTGACGACCTAGCTGTAATACAGTACTTAATGAATGGTTGATAATGTATGCTACATTATCATGGTTGATATTTACTTGGGTTAGCGACAATCAAGCCAGGTAATACTCTATAGCAGGAAAGTGGGAAACAAGGTGGCAAATAGCTTGGTCAGATATGCCTTGTGAAATGTTGACACATCACTACAAAAAGATAAGGGCCAATTAGCCACAGCCCAAGCCTCCATCTAACCTGCTCCTGGCTGTCCAGTATGGCCTGCTGTTCCTGGGATGCTGCCACCGCCGCCCTCTGTAGCGCCTCCTGGTGGTCCGCCTGCACACTGCTCAGACCCCTCTTCAGCTCAGCCACCTGACACGCACAGGGTTAAGGAAAACAGGATTCTGTTCAGATCTTCAACATGGAACAATGAGGACCCCGGCATTGTGTGAACCCAGCACCAGCACCTAATAATACTGAATGTATCAGCTATACCATTCGAGCTATACAGTGTGGAGATTTTCAGTAAGGGCATAGATGTCTGCCTCATACCTGCTGTTCTACGGAGGCCAGGGCTTTCCTCTTCTCCTCCTGCAGGCCCTGCTTCTCCTTCTCTGCCTCTAGGAGCTTCCTCTCCAGATGACGGTGTTGCTCCTGAGCCTCCTTTACATGCTCCTCCATGGAGGACCGAGCCTGCTCCATCACCTAGAGAGAGGAACGAAGAGAGGAAGCGAGTGAGAGATTTGGGGCTAAAATGCTTATGGAAGTGCACTATTAAGGGGTTAGGGTGGTATACTACTAAGAGGTGGTAGACTACTATGGGGTTTGGAGCCAGGGTGGAGTCCTGACCTGCTTCTCCTTATCCATGGACTCCTCTAGGCTCTGGGCCATGGCTCTGTACTGCTCCCTGCTGGAGGTGGCTGTCCTCAACTGCTCTGCCAGCTCCTCTGCCTGTGTCTCGGCATGCCTCAAGCGGCCACGCAGATCCTCAGAGTCCCCTTTTGAACCCTGGAGTCCTGGGGAGGTTAGAGGAGAGGGGGGAAGATGAAGAAGGGCGAGGAGCAGAGAGGTAAGGAGTGAGAGAGAGGGAGAGAGGTGTAAGTGCCACAGACTGAAGTCACAGCTGGCATGGGCAGCATAGAAAAATAACCCTGTGGCGAATCTTAATGATACTACCATAACACTGCTAATGGTGCAGGCCCCAGAAGCACACACCCTCCAGGCCTGTTTGAGGGTTTTATTTAGCTTGTTTAACTACATTTCCTATAAAATACCATAAGACGACCCAATGAAAGCATGGCTGTAGACACCGACCTGACCTATGTCTACACAAGGAAAAGCAGGACAACATCCCACAGCTTTAAGGAAACAATTAAGAGAATGTTAGACTGGCCTAAATCAATTAAGTGTAGACCAACTTAGCGGTTTGAAAAATATAAATCAGAGACTATTTGAAAATAGCAATTGTGTAAGTGCCTGTCTTGAGGAAAACTCCAACTGAGTACTATCCACATTCAAGCCATTCCAACATTCTCAGGCTATAAAAACTTTTGAGTGGTTCCAGAACATTATCTGAGGCCTCAGAAGGCATGGAGGCTGATGTGATTCTGTAACATTGTGTGTACTCTTACCTTTGAGGCCCATGGGAATGGAGGGGGAGCTTCGGGTGCCCAGGGACGGACGACCGCCTTCTTCACTGCCCTGCTGCAGCCTGAGAGAGCTCACCTCCAGCTGGGCAGCACTCAGCTGATCCCTGGTCTTCTGGAGCAGGCCTGTCTGGGTCTCCAGCTGCCTTTTGGCATCCATCAGCTGCAACTGGAAATAAAAAAAGAGAGGAAGGGGTTCATTTCATCCATGGTGCGTATCAGTGGAGGCTGGTGGGAGGAGCTATAGGAGGATGGGCTCATTGTAATGGCCGGAATGGAATAAAAGCAACGGAATCAATCATGTGGTTTCCATGTGTTTGACACCGTTCCATTTATTCCATTCTAGCCATTACAATGCAACTGTCCTCCGACAGCTCCTCCCACCAGCCTCCACTGGTATGTATGTACAAATGCTTGAATGCTGCCTTTTTGAAGCAAGTCTCTTGGGGAAATTTTTTTATAAGTGTGATATTAGAGAAAGCGGAAAGATAGAAGAGGACAAATCGGTAGAATCCAGGTAGAGGGGGTTGGCACTGGGAAGAGGTATCAAGGACTTACATCTTGGGTTCTGCCCAGCAGGTGGCGTTGCTCCACATCGTGCCCCAGTCTCTTCTGCAGCTGGCCGATCTCTCTTTCCTGCTTCTCTATCTGGGCGCTCAGGCGCTGCCTGGTGTCTGTCTCTGAACGCTCCAATGTGGCCTGGATGAGCACACAGGGAGTGGAACGTTAAAACAGACATTAATGCAGAGAGAGAGAGAGAGCAGTGCCTCAACCATTATGAGTGGTTAGTTTGAGATGTTTCTATTGTCTTGACATTGGTGTTTACGTGTATAGGCAAGCACATGGAGTGTGGGTGTAAACCTCTATGGTCTTGAGATTGGTGAGCAGCATGTTCTGTCCTCGTTGTTGGGTCTGGATGGTCTCTTTCTCCTGGGTCAGTCTGGACTCCACTAGCTTCAGCATATCCCTCTCCTTCCTGAGGCTCTCAGCATGACCCTGGGGGAGAACAGTGTCAGCGCAACTCACTGTGGCTTAGAAACTAGATGTAATGAATGTATAGAAAGATGGAGCAAAACACTAACATACATTACGAAAGAGAGAGAGAGTAAGTATTGTCTGTCTAACACAATGAACAAAAGACTTGGGACACACAAACATGAGGTACACACACACACACCTCTGCCATGTTGAGTTTCTCCTGTGCAACTCTCAGGTCCTCTGTCATGGTGTTAACAGTTTGCTCATTCTTCTGGGCTGCAGCAGCCATCTTCTGTCCCTTCTCCTTCAAAGAGGCAATATCCTTCCTGTAGCCCTCCACATTATCCTGCAGCATCTCATACCTGGGGGGTACGCGTCACCAAGCAATTTCGGTTAGTTATCAAGCAAACTTTGCAAAAATATTGTGAAATAACTTCATGCTGCCAAGTTCAAAGAAAAAGACAACCTACCTCATCATGTGATATTGTCTTGTGTAGTGTCCTGAGAGTGATGTGCAGTGCTCTTACCTCTTGGAGGTAAACTCCAGTTGGGTGGATATCTTGGCATTCTGTGATCTCTGGTCAGACACCTGCTCCTGTAGCTTCTCAGTCTGTTCCGCCAGGGTCTTGTCCCTCTCAGACCTCTCCTTCTTATAGGAGGAAAACACCTCCTGCAACTAAACACACACCAAACAAGACTTTCCTTAAGATAAGAGTACAGCAACAATTCTTTATCAACCCGACTGAAGGATATTATTTGTGATCCATCATAAAATGGTGGTTGGATGCGACAGAAGGACAGAATGTTGCATATACACCGAGTTTACAAAACATTAGGAACACCTTCCTAATGTTCAGTTGTGCACCCCTCACGGAAAACTGTTGAGGGTGAAAAACTCAGCAGTGTTGCAGTTCTTGACACAAACCGGTGTGCCCATTCACCCTCTGAAATGGCATGCATACACAATCCATGTCTCAATTGTCTCAAGGCTTAAAAAAACTTCTTTAACTCCCCTTCATCTACACTGATTGAAGTGGATTTAATAACTGATATCAATAAGGGACAAAAGCTTTCACCTGGATTCTGGTCATTCTATGTCATGGCCTTTGAACGGAGTATGGTAGTAGGTGCCAGGCGCACCGGTTTGTGTCAAGAAATGCAAAGCAGCTGGGTTTTTCACCCTCAACAGTTTCCTGTGTGTATCAAGAATGGTCCACCACCCATAGGACATCCAGCCAACTTGACACAACTCTGGGAAGCATTGGGAGTCAACATGGGCCAGCATCCCTGCGGAACGCTTTCGAACACTTTGTAGAGTCCATGGCCCGACGAATTGAGGATGTTCTGAGGGCAAAAGGGTGAGAATTGTGTGGGCTCACCTGTCGGAGGGCTGCCTTGGCCTCTACTGCCTCGGTTGACTCTGTCGCCATAGTAATGATTCCAGTAGGTGTGGCTGTCGTGGGGGTGGCAGCTGGAGAGCGGTGGGGGGTGGAGGTCAGGGAGAATTCCTCGGGGTGTTGCACCTGAGATAAGAGGTCAAAGGGTCAATGTGTAGGTAATATACAAATCTCAGTTCTCCACCGGGCTGGGCCAAAACTGACTAACAATAAAGAACCAAAAGGCTACACACGGTATATATGTTGCTCCCGTGCTTTATTCCTGCACCCACATTTACAAAGGTTTGGCTACACTAGCCTCATCAGGCCCTGAAGAAGGAAATGTACGTGAACCCCACCTTGCTGAGGGAAACTGACTCCGGTGGCCTGAGCCAGCAGCACACGGTACATGTCTCTCTGCCTGACAATAGACTCAGCCAGCTGCATCTGGTAGCTCCGCTGCTCTCTCAGAGCCTCCAGCTCTGCCTGGGCCTTCTCCAGACTCCGCTCCAGCTCACTGCGCCTGGAGGGAGAATAAAATGACCTTTGTTTATCCACAGACAACAGAAACATTTTGCTGACAGGGAAACCAAAAGGAAAGGTGGAGCAGGAGCTACCACCATATTGCTCATACTCATCCAACAATGTCAGATCTACAAAAGTGTCTAAGGGTTGTTTCTGTATGGAGACACGGACAATCAGACACTAATTTTAGGGGGGGAGGTTGGGTTGAAAGCAAAACACAAATGATCAGCAAAGAACATGGACAATTAAGTATATCGCACTTGGTGCCTGTGGTCTCAGTCTCCTCTCTCTCCTGTGCGTCACTGAGCTCTCGGAGGGCCACCAGGAGGCGCTGGTTCTGCTGCTGGAGCTCCTCCACGCCACGGAACGTCACCAGGTGCTGTGTGATGACCTCCGACGTGCTGCTGATGTCAGCAGAGTTCACCTCCTCGTCGGGTGCTACGTGGTTGCCACGTGCCTCCTCCAGCTCAATGAGTAGGACACGGATCTGGTGGGTTAGGGTAGGGGGTGAAGAAGCTATTCATTATGTCCTAATTAAAAACAGTCATACCTATAACAGTCACCTTTTTATCATCAACATTTGTATAGATTTTTCACACAATTCTATGACAACAATGAGGTTTTAGAGGTGATGTTAATAAAAGCAGTAAGGCTTCACTAAAAGAGATAAGACAGGACGTCCCACCTGCTGCGCCATGTCTGCCAGCTGCACCTCAGACCTATGGTTGTCTCTCTCCAGGACAGAAGAGTGCTTGTTGGCCTCATCAGTCACCTTCTGCAGACGGTGCACTTCCTGAAACACATAGTAACCAGTTATAGTGTGTCAGAACCTATTTGGTGGACTCTCATAAGTGCACGGCATCGGCAGTGCAGTTCACCAATACCAACTCAAATACATTATTTTCACTTACGCTGGACCATCTGCATGATCTGGTTTAGTGCAGTTTTAGTGCAGTTCAAAACCTTGCATTAATCAGGAGTTGACTGTACATTGGTTTCTAACTATCCTCAGATGTTTGACTTACAGCATTTTTTTTGGTACCATATAACGAATTCACAAACTATTAAAAAAACACACCTTAACTGCCTGTTCCAGCTTAGCCGACAGGCTGGCCACAGACTTCTGCATGCGCTCATGTTCGTCCCTCTGACGTTTGAGGACAGGACCCTTGGCCTCCACCTCCTGCACTATGTCATCCAGGTACTTATTCACCCGTTTGTTCTCCACACGCTGCAGCTCCAGCGCCTCCTGGGTCTCCAAATACGCTGTATACAACTGGAGAGAAGAAAGAAGCTCAAACACCTACATTCATACTGTATACTATGACACAATATATGGTACTGTATACTATGATACAATATATGGTACTGTATACTATGACACAATATATGGTACTGTATACTGTGATACAATATATGGTACTGCATACTGTGATACAATATACAGTGGGGGAAAAAAGTATTTAGTCAGCCACCAATTGTGCAAGTTCTCTCACTTAAAAAGATGAGAGGCCTGTAATTTTCATCATAGGTACACTTCAACTATGACAGAGAAAATGAGGAAAAAAAATCCAGAAAATCACATTGTAGGATTTTTTATGAATTTATTTGCAAATTATGGTGGAAAATAAGTATTTGGTCACATACAAACAAGCAAGATTTCTGGCTCTCACAGACCTGTAACTTCTTCTTTAAGAGGCTCCTCTGTCCTCCACTCATTACCTGTATTAATGGCACTTGTTTGAACTTGTTATCAGTATAAAAGACACCTGTCCACAACCTCAAACAGTCACACTCCAAACTCCACTATGGCCAAGACCAAAGAGCTGTCAAAGGACACCAGAAACAAAATTGTAGACCTGCACCAGGTTGGGAAGACTGAATCTGCAATAGGTAAGCAGCTTGGTTTGAAGAAATCAACTGTGGGAGCAATTATTAGGAAATGGAAGACATACAAAACCACTGATAATCTTCCTCGATCTGGGGCTCCACGCAAGATCTCACCCTGGGGTCAAAATGATCACAAGAACGGTGAGCAAAAATCCCAGAACCACACGGGGACCTAGTGAATGACCTGCAGAGAGCTGGGACCAAAGTAACAAAGCCTACCATCAGTAACACACTACGCCGCCAGGGACTGAAATCCTGCAGTGCCAGACGTGTCCCCCTGCTTAAGCCAGTACATGTTCAGGCCCGTCTAAAGTTTGCTAGAGAGCATTTGGATGATCCAGATGAGGATTGGGAGAATGTCATATGGTCAAATGAAACCAAAATAGAACTTTTTGGTAAAAACTCAACTCGTCGTGTTTGGAGGACAAAGAAAGCTGAGTTGCATCCAAAGAACACCATACCTACTGTGAAGCATGGGGGTGGAAACATCATGCTTTGGGGCTGTTTTTCTGCAAAGGGACCAGGACAACTGATCCGTGTAAAGGAAAGAATGAATGGGGCCATGTATCGTGAGATTTTGAGTGAAAACCTCCTTCCATCAGCAAGGGCATTGAAGATGAAACGTGGCTGGGTCTTTCAGCATGACAATGATCCCAAACACACCGCCCGGGCAACGAAGGAGTGGCTTCAGAAGAAGCATTTCAAGGTCCTGGAGTGGCCTAGCCAGTCTCCAGATCTCAACCCCATAGAAAATCTTTGGAGGGAGTTGAAAGTCCGTGTTGCCCAGCGACAGCCCCAAAACATCACTGCTCTAGAGGAGATCTGCATGGAGGAATGGGCCAAAATACCAGCAACAGTGTGTGAAAACCTTGTGAAGACTTACAGAAAACATTTGACCTCTGTCATTGCCAACAAAGGGTATATAACAAAGTATTGAGATAAACTTTTGTTATTGACCAAATACTTATTTTCCACAATCATTTGTAAATAAATTCATAAAGAATCCTACAATGTGAGTTTCTGGATTTTTTTTCCTCATTTTGTCTGTCATAGTTGAAGTGTACCTATGATGAAAATTACAGGCCTCTCTCATCTTTTTAAGTGAGAGAACTTGCACAATTGGTGGCTGACTAAATACTTTTTTCCCCCCACTGTATGGTACTGCATACTGTGATACAATATATGGTACTGCATACTGTGATACAATATATGGTACTGCATACTATGATTTGAAAATAAAGAAGAGCCGCACATGCAAAAAATATTTTATGTCCAACGTTTCGACAGGCAAGCTGTCTTCATCAGGGTATAATGATACTGTATACTATGAGCTCCATGTTTTTTAATATAACCATTTGCTGAGCAAAGTCAACAATCTCTGCAGATTAATTCTGTAAATACAGAATACATACAGTACCAGTCAAAAGTTTGGACACCCACTCATTCAAGGGTTTCTCTTACATTTTTACTATTTTCTTCATTGTAGAATAATAGTGAAGACATCAAAACTACGAAATAACACATGTAATCATGTAGTAACCAAAAAAAAGTGTTAAACAAATCTAAATATATCTTCAAATAGCCACCCTTTGCCTTGATGACAGCTTTGCACACACTTGGCATTCTCTCAACCAGCTTCATGAGGAATGCTAGTCCAACAGTCTTGAAGGAGTTCCCACATATGCTGAGCACTTATTGGCTGCTTTTCCTTCACTCTGGAGTCCAACTCCTCCAAAACCATCTCAATTGAGTTGAGGTTGTGTGATTGTGGTGGCCAGGTCATCTGATGCAGCACTCCATCACTCTCCTTCTTGGTCAAATAGCCCAAATAGTCCAAATAGCCCTGGGTCATTGTCCTGTTGAAAAACAAATGACAGCCCCACTAAGCACAAACCAGATGGGATGGCGTATCACACCACCTCCTCCATGCTTCACGGTGGGAACCACACATGCAGAGATCATCCGTTCACCTACTCACAAAGACACGGCGGTTGGAACCAAAAATCTTACATTTGGACTCATCAGACCAAAGGACAGATTTCCACCAGTCTAATGTCATTGCACACATTTCTTGGCCCAAGCAAGTCTCCTCTTCTTATTGGTGTCCTTTGGTAGTGGTTTCTTTGCAGCAATTCGACCAAGGCCTGATTCACGCAGTCTCCTCTGAACAGTTGATGTTGAGATGTGTCTGTTACTTGAACTCTGTGAAGCATTTATTTGGGCTTCAGTCTGAGGTGTAGTTAACTCTAATGAACTTATCCTCTGCAGCAGAGGTAACCAGTCATCATAACGCTTGATGGTTTTTGAGACTGGTTGAGAGAATTCTAAGAGCGTGCAAAGCTGTCAAGGCAAAGGGTGGCTACTTTGAAGAATATTAATTATAAAATATATTTAGATTTGGGATGAGTAGGTGTGTCCAAACTTTTGACTGGTACTGACGGTTTTGCCAATAGTGCCTCACATAGCAAAACTGATGCTATTCCAGCTGCCACTCACAGCCTAAGCCACACGCACTGCACAATTACAAGGAATGTCCAGCTGGGAAAATCAGCAGCAGCAAGCTAGCTCATTCCTCAAAAGAAAGGTGCAGGACTGAGAAATGAATGAATTGACAGTGACCAAAATTGAACTCCTGTTAGCAAAGATTAGGCAGAAAAATAGATCTGCTCAACACTCAAACTAATCGTGTGGGCAAGAAATTGCATTTCGTTCACAGTAGTCGGGTTGAGGACGAGATCATGGCTTATTTGTATGCCTACCAATGACAATTTACATTGTTTGAAGCACATTTTTATAGTTTCAGTCACAGATGACCGCTTCAATAAGCCCCCCATGATGAACGAGAGGCTTGCAGAATCATGATTCTTTAGAGTTTTTAGTTCATCATTCGCTGGTAGGGGGTCCTGCGTGTTCTGGGCATTACTGTCTCAAATGACAAAATGAGTCGAAAAGATCAGAGTCAATAAAAATAACCAAACTTCCCATCACTAGACTTGGCCGTTATACCATATCCCGGAGTATTTGGAAATAGCCACGGGAATGGTTTTTACAATGCTGTTGAAACTTTACCTTCTAAGATTTTCTATATATTTTAATATTTGTAGCTACTTAAGTAAATACCTGCAGTCAACTTGTGCAATTTGTTAGAAGATGAAGCAGATCGCGTTCTTCATTTCACCGGTCACATTATGAAGCTTACCGTAGTGCCCCAGAACAGTTGAGCCAGTCGCAAGTTTGTTTGTAAATAGCACAACTGGAGAAAGCGGGAGCAGGTGAGTCCAGCTGTGTATTGACAGGGGTCGCGTTTTATATTGAAAGTCAGTGTTTCTGGCTTCAATAAAGTGATCAGGGACATGCAACTATATTTTTCCTTCACAGAAAATACATTTGTGCAACACATTCGGCAGAAAATAGCTTTATTTTCATAAGATGACAACAGAAGTGCAACGCTATTTGGCTGGCAGCCACACAAGGCTAAATTAGCTTACAATTAAAACACATGGTATTTTTTTCAAAAATTATACATGGCCATCATATTTCTGTTTAACATAGAAAGAACGTAGCCAGCTACATTTCCTAATGTTTTTCTTAAAGTTAGTCTTGCATTTTACCGGAGAAGAGTAGGATGGCTACTCTGAGAAAAGTACCGGATACATCAGATACATTCTCATCCAAGTGGAGAAGTGCAACTGAGGCACAAAATTTGTCTGATGCCGTGCAGAAATGACAAAAAGCATTTTAGATCTGTGTTTAAAAACAAGCAGCAAGATATTATATTTTTTCCCTGCGTGAAATACAAAGTATTCTGCGTTGATGCGACCCCAAAGTTTAACTTGCTAGTTATCTACATAAGTGGCTGAATTAATAAGGTGATGGGACATCATATTGTTTGAGAAGTCAAAGCCCTTTGGATGAGTTCTGTACAGTTGCCACTGCTCTATTTCGATTTCCTTGCGTTTTTTCTCCTCTCTGTTCTCGGCCCTTCTGCTCCTCCCCCATTTTCTCAGAACATAGCAGGCAGGCCCGTTGCCCTAGCGACTCCAGACTCCACGCAGACAAACATGCTGCTCCAGAGCCAGTAGTGTTCATTTGCAAAATGTTGCTTGTAAAACTGTGCAAACGCAACAAAAGTTACATTCGGTAGACTTTTTCCACATTTTGTTACGTTACAGCCTTATTCTAAAATGTATTATGAAAATGTAACTTCATGAGCTGGACTGCCCGCCTTCGCAATTATTATTTTATGTTTGCACTTGTTAGCATATGTAGCTAGCAGCCTCCACGGAAATTCAAAATTACTTGTGCGAATTTTGTTAGCATTCTGGTAATAGACGCCCAATAGGCTTTTGAGGGTTTTTTGGCACCCCCTTGAGTACTAAGCCGGTAATACAGTAAATCCCAGGATGAGAGAAGGACGGTATGGAAAATCTGGATACCGCCTAGGGCTGTGGCGGTCATGAAATTGTGTCAGCCGGTGATTGTCAAGCAAATAACTGCCGGCCTCATGGTAATTGGCAGTTAATTAACAAACATTTAGCATCTCCTGGCTTCCACGCATAGCCTACAAGCCATTGACGCAGACCTTTGGAACATCAACATTAAAAAAAGTCTAATAAATCCATTTAATATAGTCTACACCATCACAATAAATCCATTATTTATTTTAGGCAGGTCTAAAGAAACATGATATGAAGAAAATGTAGTATATTTCAGAAGAACAGAATAGCATACTCTGAGTTGTCCTTATGTGAGGCCCTGATCTGGCTATGCCATATGGCTGTGGGCTACACTAGTTAATTTAGCAGACAAGATTTGCTTAGAATTCCGTGGCATTATTTTATAATATGAAGAATACAATTGAACATAGCTGAATAAAATAGAAAGGATATTTTCTCCAGCTATTCTGTGTTGAGCGGTTAACAAAGAAACAGATCCTCCTATATGCTTAATTTAGAGTTATTTATGCATGCCTTGTGGCAGTTGTGTAATTGGGCTGAATATAATAATTATAATTTCTTCCTCCCGGCTGCCAATCGCTTTGCTCTGAAGCACCTCACACGGCTCCCTCAGATATCTAAATTCTTATTCGCAAATTCCCGTCACATAATCGGGTCCTTCTCACCGGCATCTCATCTTCGAAGTAGGCTTCAAGTGAAGACAGACACATCGGGAACGCAACTGCACGCATTTACACTTCGTCAGCCAAAAAGATGAGTAGGCCTAACGAACAGCAACAGCCTGTCAATTTACTATCCCCCATAGTACAAAAGTTGACCTATTCTATTGGTCAATTTGTCCTACTGTGCAAGAAAGAAATATTCCAAACATACTCTGGGACAGTTGTGGGATGTGATAGATCCCAAATTAATACAACTACTAGCATCAGAAAACAACAGAACGTTTACCACAAAATATTGATAAACTATTAGGATATTTCTTGACATTATAAGCCCAGCAATGTCGACACTGCATTAGGCTGGCTATAGGCGGGAATGTTCCAAAATGCAATTAGCTGGAAAAATTTCTGAAAAGTGACAGCAAATGTGATAATGCATGTAATGCTTTATTATAAAGGTGAATTCTTAAGGTGAAAATGATCTTCCCCAAACTTGAAACTCGTGTGCTGCCTATGTCAGTTAGGCTCTACACCAGTTGTAAAGCAGATTAATGTGCTTATTTTTAACAGGTTATTTGGCCACTTTAGTTCTGATACAAAACTTATCAAAACATATAAGTGTAAGAGCTAGGCTACATGAGGTGATTTGAAATTTGAAAAAGTCGCAAAAAAAAAGGAATGTGCTGTTTCTTGCCTTACTGCACACACTGGGCATCATTCCCACGTGATAATGCATCATTCCCAGGCGATAATGCATCATTCCCAGGTGATAATACATCATTCACAAGTGATAATATTATCACCCATCAGACTATTCTTCATTTTATCGTGTCTTTACATATACTAAATAATGTGTGAAATTAGTTTGGATTTAGAATGGACCGTTACCATGCACCTGTCTCAGAACAGGGGAAAATGTATACTTTTTGTATTGATGTCAGAGTGATCAGAGGGACAATAGAGTGCTGAGTACCAGGCAGTTAGCAAGTTCGGTAGGCTACTAATGACTGTCAGCAGCATCAAAGCACAGTTTTGGAGAAGCCTAGTTACCGTGACTAAATGGTCACGTGGAATTTGATCGCGGTCATGACTCATGACTGCCATTGTGGCAGTAATACGGTCACTGAAACAGCACTGCCCAATCCTACCCATCACTAATGGAGAGAGATGTGAAAGGGAGCGGAGTTACAGCCTCGCTCTATCCAATCGTAGCAGTAGGCTCAAGTTACCACCCGCCTTTTTCTTGACAGATAGCTGAACTAGCCAATTGAGTTGTTTCGAACTTCGCCCTGGCAGCGGAGTTGTTTAGAGATGCGTCCTGAAAGCAAAAAATATATAACTTTTTCCCAATAAAGGAAAATGACCCCCAAAAAATACTAGTTTCATAAGCATCTGCAATCACAAATCATGACGTTACATTGGAACTATTTGCATTGAATAAATGCTATTTTATAGTCTCAAACGGCAATGCCTATACGAGGTCCTTCCATACAGGCGTGACATTCTGGAGTGATGCTTCGATGCAATCTGGAGTGATGCTTCTACTGATATACAATATACAGTGAGCTCCAAAAGTATTGGGACAGTGACACGTTGTTGTTTTGGCTCTGTACTCCAGGACTTTGGATTTGAAACAATATGACTATGAGGTTGAAGTGCAGCCTGACAGATTTAATTTGAGGGTAATTTCATCCATATCGGGTGAACCATTTACAAATTACCTCACTTTTTGTACATAGTCTCCACGTTTTTGGAGACCAACAGTAATGGGACAAATTCACTTGTATGTGTATTAAAGTAGTGAAAAGTTTAGTATTTGGTCTCATCTTCATAGCACACAATAACTATATCAAGCTTGTGATTCTACCAATTTGTTGGATGCATTTGCTGTTTGTTTTGGTTGCTTTCTCGCTCATGTGAATGAGTGAGAAAGTTAGACGCGCAAATACCATACCCCCAAGACATGCTAACCTTTCAGATTATTTTGTGACCAACATAAATGAATGGTAAATAATGTAACGTGTCATTTTTGAGTCCTTTTTATTGCAAATAAGAATAAAATAGAATTTCTAAAGCACTTCTACAGTAATGTGGATGCTACTGTGTTTACAGATAATCCTGAATGAATTGTGAATGATGAGTGAGAAAGTTAGACGCACAAATATCATCACCCCAAGACATGCATTTTTGGGGGAGTATATTTGTGCATCATTATTCACGATTCATTCAGGATTATCCGTAATCATGGTAGCATCCATATTAATGTAGAAGTGTTTCGAAACATTCTATTCTTGACTACAATAAAAGTGACTCCAAAATGACAATACATTATTTACCGTTAATTTCTATTAGGCACAAAATGATTTGAAACACAACGAAAACAAACAGCAAAAGCATTCAACAAATATGTATAGTCACAAACTTGATGTAGGCATTGCATGCTAAGAACATGGGACCAAATACTTAACTTTTTAATACACATATTTGGCCCAATACATTTGGTTCCCTAAAATGGGGGGACTACATACAAAAATATTGAATATCGGCCTAAAATACTGTCCATCAGCCTCCTTGACACCCAAAAAAAACTATATTGGTTATAAAAAAAATCCATGTAGTTACCTCAGTCAGCTTCATGCCAGGTTTGACAATCTTGGCCACGGCGGCTGCAGTTGGGGACATGGTGGTAATCGTTTCCTCTGACAGCACTGAGGCTGCACCTGCAGGGCATGGAAATAGACAACCATGCAAACAGGTCAAAGTTCATCCTCCATTTTTTAAGAATGTGTCGAAGATAAATACACAACGCAGAGACAGAGTACGAGAGGTCAAGAGGACGGGAAGTCAATAGAATTTACGATCAATGGAATATAGTGTTTTTTCTGTAATAGGGAATTATTTATCAATGGGTCAAGAGACATGGGAGGAATTTGTCTATACAGTGAGCCTGAAATAGGTTACTTGTTACTTGGCCATTGGCCCAGGACTTCTAGTTGGTCAACCTAGGGCTGGGTTATAAAACTAGATCCTGTCCCTTTGTTCTGGGGAGAGAATCACTGGAGAGCATCACTGAGGACAGGGGAGAATGATCATCTACTACTTCCAAGCATGATTTGTCCTATTTGAATAAACCTATTTTCCTCCCCCTGATTTGCTTTGGGGTCTGTGTTATTAAAGAATAACATAAACTGCTAACAAGTTCAAACTGAAGTCTCCAGAGCATGATCAAAGAAACCCCATCATCCTAATACAAATCAGTCAGTGGCCAGTTTGTCAAATTTGCTGGTAATGATGCTAACTCGGAGAGACACCATCCCTATTAAAGTCATTTTAAGGTCCAGTCAACTGTTCAGTAAAAAAAACAGCCAGGCGATTGTGTCTTAAGTCTGACCTCTGAGCTTGGTGTCGGACAGCAGTTCGTTGGCGTTGTCCAGTTCTTTCTCCAGACTGGAGATACTCTCCCTCAGCTCAGCAGCCTCCTTGATCCGACAGGCATCCATCTCCTGCAGTTTCACCTCCAGGGCCTTGTTCGCTGTTGAGAGGAAAGGAGAGGAGAATTCAGACTAACGACACAAATAAAGTTAGCCTACTTTTGACAAGAAAACAAAGTGCCCGTGTTAGACAGTTTTGCATTGAGACAATAGTTGTGTGAAACTGTCTTTCTGGTCTCTCTCTCCCTCACCTTCTCCAGCATCCTTCAGCAGCTTGTGCAGCTCCTCTACAGCCCCACTCAACTCCTCACTCTTGGACTCAGAGTCTGCAGCAGCTCCCTGGGAAGACAAGGTAAAGGGTTGTTGGCCAGACAAGAACAATTAATGCACTTATTAGTTAAATGCTTCACATCATCCACTACGAAAATGTAATATGCACCTGTTAACTAAAATGTTCACCAAAAGCTTACCCACACAAAAGCAATTTTTTTGTAACTAAAGTAAAAAAATATATATATATATATATATATATATATATATATATATATATATATATATATAATAATTAAATACAGTAGAATGGCGCTGGAGGAATAGCAGCAATTTTATGGGCACCTGACCAATTTTGCCATTTAGTGTTTTTGCGCTGATATAAACTTTTTTTCGACATAATGTTTCTGGCATTGTTTCCTATGACCAAAAAGAGCTTTTGGACATCAGAACAGCGATCCCAAACCTCTATTTGGATGAGGATTTCTACTTCAATGAGTCTGACGCGAAGGTCATACTTGCTCATTCCAGACAAGGCCCAAATCCCAGACACTAGAAAAAGGAAGAGGCGGTGTTACAGAGACCAGCGTGCGGAATATCTGACGAGACTATGTTGGCGAGTGGATAAACCGCCACTACCCTCCATTCTATTGGCAAACCTGCAATTACTGGAGAATAAACTGGACGAGCTCCGTTCGAGACTATCCTATCAAAGTGATCTGAAGAACTGTAATAGCCTATGTTTTCCGAGTCTTGGCTGAACAAGGACATGGAAAATATAAATCTAGCCGGTTTTTTTATGCAGGAGAGAACAGCAGTTGTGTGCATCTCTGTTAGCAACAGCTGGTGCGCAATCTCTAATATTAAAAGGAAGTCTCAAGGTTAGAATGCCTCATTCTCATTGTAGACCATATTATTTACCCAAAAGGTTTTAATCTATACTGAACAAAAATATAAACGCAACATGTAGTGTCCCATGTTTCATGAGCTGAAATAAAATATCTCAAACATTTGCCACATGTACAAAGCTTATTTCTAAAACATTTTGTGCACATCCCTGTTAGTGAGCATTTCTCCTTTGACAAGATAATCCATCCACCTGACAGGTGTGGCATATCAAGAAGCTGATTAAACAGCAAGATCATTACACAGTTGCACCTTAAAATGCCACTAAAATACGCAGTTTTATCACACAAAAATGCCACTGATGTCTCAAGCAATTGGTATGCTGACTGCAGGAATGTCCACTAGAGCTGTTGCCAGAGAATGTAATGTTTTTTCCTCTACCATAAGTCACCACCAACTTCATTTTAGAGAATTTGGCAGTACATCCAACCGGCCTCACAACCGTAGACCACAAGTAACCACGCCAACGAGGACCTCCACATCTGGCTTCACCTACGGGATCGTCTGAGACCAGCCACACGGACAGCTGATAAAACTGGGGGTTTGTACAACCGAATAATTTTTGCACAAACTGTCAGAAGCCGTTTCTCAGGGAAGCTCATCTGCGTGCTCGTCGTCCTCACCAGGGTCTTGACCTGACTGCAGTTCGGCATCCTAACTGACTTCAGTGGGCAAATGCTCACCTTCGATGGCCAATAGCACGCTGGAGAAGTGTGCTCTTCATCGATAAATCCCGGTTTCAACTGTACCGGGACAGATAGCAGACAGCATGTATGACATTATGTAGGCAAGTGGTTTGCTGATGTCAGTGTTGTGAACAGAGTGCCCCATGGTGTCGGTGGGGTTATGGTACGGGCAGGAATAAGCTACGGACAACAAACACAATTGCATTTTATCAATGGTAATTTGAACGCACAAAGATATTGTGACCAGATCCTGAAGCCCATTGTCGTGCCATTCAGCCGCCGCCATCACCTTATGTTTCAGCATGATAATGCACAGCCCTATGTCGCAAGGATCTGTACACAATTCCTGGAAGCTGAAAATGTCCCAGTTCTTCCATGGCCTGCATACTCACCAGACATGTCACCCATTGAGCATGTTTGGGATGCTTTGGATCGACGTGTAGGACAGCATGTTCCAGTTCCCGCCAATACCACTGGCTGCGTCCCCTCCTTAAGAAATCAACACACGACTCAACTGACGTCAAAAACAATAGACTTTTTTCACTTTTTTATTTTTTTCTAAAACAATTGAGCGTGCTGTCTCTGATGAACTTTCACACTATCTCTCTCAGAACAATCTTCTTGACACTAACCAGTCAGGCTTCAAGACGGGTCACTCAACCAAGACTGCTCTTCTCTGTGACATGGAGGCTCTCCACACTGCCAAAGTTGACTCTCTCTCCTCTGTTCTCGTCCTTCTAGATCTCTCCACTGCCTTCGACACTGAACCCATCAGATCCTCCTAGGGCTGGGCGTCTCAGGCTATGCACACTCTTGTATTGCATCCTACCTGGCAGGAGAGAATCTGTGTCTGCACTACGCACTCTCACTAATTTTACCCCCCAGGGCTCGGTTCTAGGCCCTCTTCTCTTCTCTCTATACACCAAGTCACTCGCCTTCATCATATCCTCACTCCTATCATTGCTATGCGGATGTCAACGACTTTTCTCCTCCTCCCCTTCTGACATTCAGGTGGCAACACACATCTCTACATGCCTGGCAGATATCTCTACTTGCATGTCGGCCCACCACCTCAAGCTCAACAAGACAGAAGTGCTCTTCCTCACGGGAAGGCCTGCCTGCTCAAAGACCTCCATCACAGTTGACAACTCCACAGTGTCGCCCTCCCAGAGTGCAAAGAAACTTGCGTGACCCTGGACAACACCCTGTTCTTTTTTTTTTTTTTTTTTTACATCAAAGCAGTGACCCGCTCCTGCAGGTTCATGCTCTACAACATCCGTAGAGTATGACCCTACCTCACACAGGAATTAGTGCAGGTCCTAATCCAGGTACTTGTCCTCCCCTGTCTGGACTACTGCAACTCGCTGTTGGCTGGGCTCCCCCGCTTGACCAATCAAACCCCTGCAACTTATCCAGAACGCTGCAGCCCGCCTGGTTTTCAACCTTCCCAAGTTCTCTCATGTCACCCCACTCCTCTGCACACTCCACTGGCTTCCAGTCGAAGCTTGCATCCACTACAAGACCATGGTGGTTACCTACGGAAACAGCAAGACTGTCCCTCCCTACCCTCTGGATATGCTCAAACCCTACATCCCAACCTGATCACTCCGTTCTACCTACGGGAGGGCAGCTCCCGCTCAGCCCAGTCCAAGATCTTGTCTGTCCTGGCGGTGGAACTAGCTTCCCCTAGAAGCTAGGACAGCAGAGTCCCTGCCCATCTTCCGAAAACATCTGAAACCCTACCTCTTCAAACAGTATCTTCAATAATCCTCCTCCTCACCTCAACCAGCACTTGCACTTGACCCCCCCCCACACCTTCTAGCTCTGACTCTACTGATAGCTACTTTGAGGAAAAATGTACTTTCTATGCCTGTGATGTATTGTTGTCCCAACTAGCTATCTTAAGATGAATGCACTAAGTCGCTCTGGATAAGAGTCTGCTAAATGGCTAAAATGTAAATATCCAGCAAAATCACACAGCCATTGAAAAGGAGTGGGACAACATTCACAGGTCACAATCAACAGCCTGATCAACTCTATGCGAAGGAGATGTGTCGCGCTGCATGAAGCAAAATGGTGGTCACACCAAATACTGACTGGTTCTGATCCACGCCCCTACCCTTTAAGGTATCTGTATTCCCAGTAGTGATGCACCAACATTTTTGGCCGATACCGATATTTTACTTGCCAAAAAAAAAAACAACGATATTTAACATTTTAGCGGCCTTTTAAGCATTCTAGTACACACACACACACGGACGCAGCGGTCTAAGGCACTGCATCTCAGTTCAAGAGGTGTCACTACGGTCCCTGGTTTGAATCCAGGCTGTATCACATCGTTAGCTAGCTAACTATATAGCTAGGTGTCGTCATCTAAAATAACCCTAATTTATAAGAAAGTTCTTATTTGATTAATGGTGGTTGGACCCATCTATGTGAAGCTAGCCACAATAAGGATTAGCCACAATAGCGGACTTTGTGGTTAGCCTTCAAAATATACGTATTTTATTTTAAATTGAACATTTAACTAGGCAAGTCAGTTTAAGAACAAATTCTTATTTACACTGACGGCCTACCGGGAACAGTTAACTGCCTTGTTCAGGGGCAGAACGACAGATTTTTACCTTGTCAGCTCAGGGATTCTATCCAGCAACCTTTCGGTTACTGGCTCAATGCTCTAACCACTAGGCTACCTGCCCCCCAAAGTATGTAATTGACAGTGATGCAAATGAATACAAAAAGTAGAATTATGCCATAATCTAATAGATCATGCTAAATGAGGTTGGAATGTTGTTATATAAAATAAACAAAAGACAATTTGTTAATTTGACAAAAATCTGTTGAAATCACACTGGATGTATTATCCTTTAGAATTGCATTAGGCGATACTTATTTCACTCTACAGCCTTACCTATTGTGGATCAATGACATGGGGTATCAGTCTACTCAGTGACACCCAGAGAACATTAACTTCGTAGCTCTTATTGCGGGACTCTGAAACAACTGTGAATTGAGCCACATGTATTGTCAACCTATGTGTATTGAACACTATACCCGAGGAAAAACAATACTGTGTGGATGTTTTGTAGTCTGATAATTCCGAGGAGGACGATGGGAAAAAATATATTGGGTATTGAGTAGACTGTTACCCCATTTCATTGATCCCCAATCCTTAGGTAAAGCTGTACAGTGCAACATGAATGTCAATACACACAATAGGCTGACTGGTGAGATGATTTCAGTCACGCGATAAGAGCTACAACGCTAATATTTGCATACTCTTCACAGTTGTGTTCTGTGGGTGTCACCGAGTAGACTGATACCCCATTTCATTGCTTCACATTCCAACCTTGTTTAACATTATCTAGTCTAAATATGGCATGATTACACCAATTGTAACCCTCTGCATCACTTTCAAAAGAGGTACTTTTATTTTGAAGGCAAACTGCTAATTCCACTATAGTGCCTAATCCTTATTGTGGCTAGCTTCACAACACATAACCCGGTCAGGTCGAGCCTCACTAGCCAGATTAAGCTAGCTGGCTGCTTATAACGCTAGCTTTGGGAAACAGGGTTAAGTAGCTGGCTAGCTATTTATTGTCATGAACTGAAGTTCAATTTCAATAGGAGAACAACAAGTGTGTGTTCAGTCTGGTTGTATTGGTTCTAGCTAGGTACCAAGCAAAAGCTAGCTAGCTACCCCAGAAGTTGCGGTCGAACAAATAATGCTTTTTTACCAATGCGGTATTGTAAACACATCGTTCGTGGCCGGTGTTTGCTTGTTTGCAGACTTTTTTGTAGTTTTGACAGTGCTACTGATAGTAGTGGCAGCGCTTGGCTTGCACGTGCAAATTCAGAACACACAACATTCTATAATAGAACTGTGTTATTTGACGTCAAATTAAAAGCTTATTTGATGCGTCAAATAGTGTTATTTGACGTGTATCCTTTTTGACGCGCAAAGAACCAAACGGCGTTCCATAGTATGTCGTTAAACTAATAGCAGTGACGCGATTACTGTGTAACTCCGGTAGGGCAACATCTGACCAATAGCGCACTTGGTAACGTTAGTGTGTACCAGTGCTCGACCAGTCGCGAAAGCCAACATCACTCACGACAGAGAACGTTTGATTGTCAAGGGCAATGAATTCCATTATCTTGGGGTTAATGGATTTCACCTTTGAGTTGTCTCGCTGAAATTGTCTTACTCTTTCAAATGACTGCTCTACTTGTTGACTGTTCGATCCACCTAGCAGACATTGTGGGCTAGGTTATGGATGCTGTGTTGCGCAACATTTTACGTGGCGTCATTACGTCATGTACCTACGTTATATAGGTGTGCACGTCAGCTTTGACATCGGTTTCTCACATCGGCGTTAAAATAGACATCGGGCCGATACCGATGTTGGCATTATTAGCTAATATCGGCCGATTCCGATACGTTCACCGATATATCGTGCATCCCTAATTCCCAGTCATGTGAAATCCATAGATTAGAGCCTAATTTATTTCAATTGACTGATTTCCTTATACAAACTGTAACTGTAAAATCGTAGAAATTGTTGCACGTTGCGTTCATATTTTTGTTCAGTGTATATTTTAGTAGCCGTCTATTTACCACCACAAACCGATGCTGGCACGAAGACCGCACTCTACCAGCTCTATAGGGCCATAAGCAAACAAGAAAATGCTCACCCAGAGGCGGCACTCTTAATGGCCGGTGATTTTAATGCAAGTAAACTGAAAACCGTCTTACCTCATTTCTACCAGCATGTCACCTGTGCAACTAGAGGCAAAAAAACAAAAACTCTAGATCATCTTTATTCCACCACAGAGACGCATACAAAGCTCTCCCTCCATTTGGCAAATCTGACCAAAACTCCATCCTCCTGAATCCTGCTTACAAGAAAAAACTAAAATGTGTGCTCAATACGGAAATGGTCCGGATGAAGCGGATGCTAAGCTATAGGACTGTTTCGCTATCACAGACTGGAAAATGTTCCTGGATTAATCTGATGCCATTGAGGAGTTTGCCACATCAGTCACTGGCTTCATTAATATGTGTATTCATTAATATGTGAACTTCGTTCCCACAGTGACCGGACATACATATCCCAACCAGAAGCCATGGATTACAGGCAGCATCTGCACTGAGCTAAAGGCTAGAGCTAATCCAGACGCTTTTAAGAAATCCCGCTACGCCCTCCGATGAACCATCAAACAGGAAAAGCATCAATACAGGACCAAAGGGAAACCCAGCGATGCGAGCCTACCAGACATGAGAGAAATACTGGTTTCAATTGCATATGAGGAAGTGTTTATAAAATAATCCCCTTCACATTCCTATGGTTGGAACATGGTAAGACATACCTCATAAAATGACCCAAAAAAATCCAGGTCCTAAACAATTACATTGACTGCGTCTGCTCAGATTTCAAGGTGGGTGATGTTGCAGTGCGCATAAGGCACTGGCCTTTCTCCTATCGGAATTAACAGTGCCTCAAGTACAGTATATACACTGAACAAAAATATAAACGGAACAATTTCAAAGATTTTAATGTGTTCAAAGAAGGAAATCATTGAAATAAAATTAATTAGGCCCTAATCTATTGATTCACAAAAATGTTTTTGCACGGAAACACGTGAAAAGTCTATGTAAACTGCAAGAAAATGTTCCTATTTTAAAAATGAGGTTGTAACAATATCAACATTTTACTAACGATGTGATACCATGCCAAGTATCATTATACCGAAGGATATAGGAGGAATGTAGTAAAGAATGTAAATTATAAAGATCTGCATTTTCATTGTGGCAGTAAGCGGAAAACACACTAGACCCAAACTGCGTTCCATAGAAATCCTGGTTGAGAATGAAACGACTGAACAAATGAACAACGAAACAGCACAGCAAGTAAGTGAAAGAAATAGGTTTTGATTATGTTTTACTGCTAATAGGGACATACGTAAATGCCAACAAAATAACTTTTTGGTCAGTGTGGTGTGTGTGTAACCTTTATTTAACTAGGCAAGTCAGCTAAGAACAAATTCTTATTTACAATGATGACCTAACCCGGCCAAACCCGGACGATGCTGGGTCAATTGTGCGCCACCCTATGGAAATCCTAATTACGGCCGGATGTGATACAGCCTGGATTCAAACCAGGGACTGTAGTGATACCTCTTGCACTGAGATGCAGTGCCTTAGACTGCTGCGCCCATGTGTGTGTGTTAACTATTTAACTGTACTAGAATGCTTAAAAGGCTGCTAAATTTTAAATATCGGTATCGAGTGTTGGCAAGGAAAATATTGGATATAGTTATCGGTGCAACACTACTTTTACCCCTACCTACATGTACATATTACCTCAACTGCCTCCTACCTCTGCACATTGACTGGGTGGCCGTACTCCTTGAATATAGCCTCGTTATTTTATTGTGTTTCCGTTTCCATTTTTTGTGTGCTAATTCTTCTTACTTTTTAACTAACTTGTTGAGAAAGGGCTTATAAGTCAGCATTTCACGGTAAAATATACACCTGTTATATTTGGCGCATATGACAAATACATTTGATTTGAAAAGAAAAAAAAATGTAACGATCAAATTAGAAATGTCTGCAATCATGACTGATTTTGAGAGCTATAGAGTAGTCATTGGACTCGAAAGCAAATCCTAGACTTGTTCTGCATACCTTGTACAAGTTGGAGAGCTTTATGTTGGCATTCAGCTCATTCCTAAATTTCTCCTCCATGCTAGCGTGCTGCTCCTTAGCCTCTTTCAGTTTGCTGATCATGTCTTCAGTCTGCTTCTGAAGGCTTTCACTTGAAGTCTTTAAACTAGTCACTTGGTCCTGGACTCTGTTCAACTAGAAAAACAACCGAAAACATAATGTTGACACAGTAAATGGGGGAGAAGCCAGTCAGGTAATAGTTTAGAGACATTGTCATATAAAAAAAAAAACATACTCAATAGATGAATATGAAACCAGCATGTACAGTTGTCCCAACATAACTATTTGTGATAGAAAAACAATGTTTTTTTACTGCTATGTCTTGGTCTACCCCATTCAGACGCTAACTACATAAGGGATAATCAATGAGGGGCTATGCTTTCTCTAGAAAATAATGAACGACGTGGAAGGTGTGTTCCATGACACGCTAGCGGAATGGAACTGACCTTCCACGGAGTTGCATTATTTTCCAGAGAACGCAGAGCCACGAGTGGATTATCCCTTTATACCATTGGCTATAATTTAACACATTTTCAGGTAGAAATGTGTTCAACATCCACTGAAGCAGCTAGCAAGTTTACTAGATAGCTACAGTAGTTGCCTTGGTAACCAAACAAACAGACTTGCTAGTTTAGCTAACTAAACCATCAAGTCCTAGCTTGCTGTTATGAAAATCGAATTCCACAATGTCAATAATGTTTTAAATTCAACTTTTGCTTTCAGAAACAGCTCAATAGAACATATCAGAATGAACTATAGCCATTGAATTCTACCGTGCTGATATACCATGCGTTATAGGGAAATAATGTATGCTATTGAATGCTCTTCAAGCCAATCATAAATGAGTATTCAACAATGCCATGGTATAACTTGCTTTGACACTTATTGATGATAGTATCTTCTGGCCGGGGGAGTTTTGTTAAGAGCCCTGATGCTTGCTCTAAACGTTAACACGCATCGCTTGCAGTACTGTTTTGGAAACACAAGGCATGTTCATATCTGCGAGAAATAATTTCCAAAAAACTAAAAAAGGTTAAATAACTTCACACCTTTATAGCAGTAGGGTTCCCACATGGCCATATTTCCATGTTACAGGGCTTGTTTACAGAAAACAGATGAAAGACAGAGTTGGACCACCAGTGCTAATTAGGTGTCTGCGTCTCTGAAAACCTGTGTGTAACCGGAAGACTGACGTCACAAATGTGTTGTCAATGAGAAATACTGTCGGCTGCAACCGTGGTAAAAACGGTTATGTAGGTGTACATTTTGCATTTGTGAAATTATTTTTATGTGATATTAAAGTAGACTTATGTTTCTAGAACCGTATCGCAATTGAGAATCAATTCACATTTAGATGGAGTATTTGGCTGTTTTTGCTTCCACAGCCAATTCACCTCTAACAGAACATGTAAGGTCTTTGGACTATAAGGAGTAACGTTAGGCTCCTTCAGTCCATTATTGGGCTTGTCTTGGTCATACCTCATCCTCCTTGTTCTCAAGGCTGCACTTGAGCTCCAGGATCTCGTTGCCCTTCTGACGTGACAGGGCCAGCAGCTCCTCACTCTTAGCCTTGAGCTCTCCATTCAGCCAGGCCGTCTGGCCCTGCAACAGCTCCTTCTCCTGCTCCATACGCTTCTCACGGTACTGGAGGTAGTAGGCACAACAGTGTGGATTACACATGTGATGTATTGGATCATTTTAAAACCTTCCTTAAGAGCTGGGTCCTATTCAAGAGTTCAAAAGTTACAGAACATTCAAATAGGCTCACCTTGATGTTGATCTCTGAGGATTCGAGCTCGTCCAGCTTGAGCTGCAACCCCATCTTTGTGGTATTGACTTCTGCCACTTTGTCATTGAGGCGCTGCAAGTCCTCTGATGAGCAAATAAATCCCATAGACATTAGATAAAGAATGTGTGTGTGTGTGTGTGTATCCCTCCACATAGATTCATCCATACCACTCAGATAGTCCACTTCCTGAGATCTCCTCTCCAGTGTATGTACAAGCTCCCTCTTCTCTGACTCCAGCTCATCTTTGGCTTTTGAGAACTGGGCCTAGAATAAAAATGCATACGTCTATATTAAGCCCAGAAAGGTCTCAACACCAACCGTTAAAGAGGTGACAAGATCATGAGTCTCACCTGTTCAGATGTAAACTTTTCTTGGTTGATTTCACACTTTTTATTATTTTCCAACACACTCTTGAGTTCTTCATCTAAAGAAAAGAAGAGCAGTTTCATTAAATGGTAGATTGTCATTCCCCATTCTTTAGTCATGGTAGTAAATAGCCAAGCATACATCACATAATAGTGTTTAACATGTATGCAGCAGTTAGAGACTTTGGCTGGATCATGTAACTAATTCCACTTACCGATCTTGGTGAACTCCTCTCTGAGTTTGTGGTGCTGTTCAGTCTGGGTCACAAACTGTTCCTGACTCTGCTCAAGACGCTGCACTTTCTCAAAGAACTGTTGTTCTGCAAGAGTGACAACAACACATGTCAACTTGGCAGCTCTTGTCTTGAGGCTAAATTATAAATCAAAGTACTTCAATGAATTTGCCTTGCTACTTAAACGTATAGCTAGCTATAGGGACAGAGAGTAGAGAATCTTTTCAACGAGAAAACGCAGGACTCTCCAATCCTATTCTTGGAGAGCTACCGACCTGCAGGGTTTCGCTCCAACCCCAATCTAGCGCATCTGATTCTAATAATTAACTGGTTGATAAACTGAATAAGGTCAGTTACAACTGAGGTTGGAGTGAGAACCTACAGGACGGTAACGTTAGCTCTCCAGGAAAAGCGTTGGAGACCCTGAGCTACCTTTACCCTACTCAATCATTCATTCACCAGCTAACGTTAGCTAGTTACAATAGCAAAACAATTTAGACATGGTTGATAAACAATGTTGGCAACCTATTTTTGAATTCATCATATTCCTTTGCCTTGTAAGCTAACTAGCCAGCTAGTAAACAGTTGTCGATGCTGCGGGTCAAGGCCATCCAGGCGTTATCCTACTACGTGGTTAGCTGGGGCTGTACACACATAATGACCTCCTATTCGGCCATATCTTACCACTATCGACTCTAAATTGCTCCTGGTGTGCCTTGAGGAAATCTATTTCATATTGCAGATCAGAGAGGAGCTTTTCCAGTTTATTTTGAACAGCCTTTGGGAGTTTCGTTATCTCAGCGCGCTCCAGAGCTTGTAGTAGCACTGCCGACATTTTTCCCTCGCCAAACACTGGGACCTGAGCAGGCGCAGTGACTACTTGTTCTCAGTGACCTGTGTGGTGAGATATGTGGGGATATCTATGACTATGTACAGACTCAGTGAGCATAGCCATGCCATTGAGAAAGGCCGCCGAAGTCAGACCTGGATGGGATCAATATCATGGCAAATGTATTCACAAATGTAAATCACCAATCCACAAATGTAAATCACTTTCCACAAACAAACACTTTTGATTTGTATTTGTAAATCGATATATTGCATTAGACTTGTTTTAGAACTGCAGATTTGCATGTCATTTCCAAGGGCCTTAAGTAAAATGACATAATGATTTGCACATAAGAGCGATATGAGCAACATGACAGATATGGAAAACCTGCAACTCCAAATTTGGAAGCGCTTAGGTCACCTGACTTTTGGCAGGGATTTGACAACAAGAAAAATACTGTTCCAATACTCATTCTGCTACCCTCTCCTTACTCATCAACTCCAGGTCTGACGCAATTGAGAAAATGAAAGGCGCGAACACCATGGTTATCGAAGGCTTGAAAAATACTGGAGTTTGCATGTGGTGAAATCAAGGATGTGAAAATTAGTGGCAAAAGTTGAAAAGAGTGTGGAAAATAATAATAATGTATACCACGTCTCACTGATCTGTCTCACTAGCCGTACTATTTGTGACGTGATTTGAGTATATAGTATGCTTGTTGGTCATAGTATAGTTAGTACGCGTTCTCAATGGACATTCTGGTGCTTTCGAAAATTCGCTCTGGCTATCTACTCCGATTTCCGAGCACTCTCGTCTGAGTGTAACGTCGTTACCAGAGGCAGAATAATGCATTTACGAGCGCTCAACACCGGTTGAATATAGCTGAAAAAAGCGTAATTAACGTCGGAAAAAAGCGTTGCCAGCAACACAGTAAAATGGTCAGAGTGGTATCTCATTTGTGTCTGGAAGTAGCTAGCAAACGTTAGCTTGAGTGCTTTGACTGCCGTTGTAACAATTATGTTAGTACGCTCAACTGAAAGGATACTGTTCGTTTACAGTATACTAAAATGAACTAATAGCATGTAGTGTATATACTCATTAAGTATGTAGTATACAGTATGTTAGTATGGGTGTTCGAACACAGCTAAGAAGTTCTCATGCGTAGAAAAAAAGTTCTCACGGTAGAAGAACGTTCTGAAAGCGATTTGTAGTTGTAGAAAAAAGGTTTGTACCCATAGAAAGCGATTTCTATAAATCGCTTGCAGCCTCTCGTTCGGCCATGTTGATGCCTGCATTTCAAGGCTGCAGAAATTATAGTATGGTAACCATAATATGTGAACCATATGTGTAACCATAGTATGTCCAACGTAAATAATCGAAGCCCAAGATTACTCTATATTTGCAACAATATTGCGGTGTACACTCGTTCATCACCCAAATAGTTGAATTAGCTGGCCAGTGTGATAGCACCACTTAATGTGAAGGATATGTCATACACTGTAAATGATTATAATCCATCCGCTGTCTCATGTTGCCTACGATGAGTTTTAATAAGGAGACATATATATTCCTGAGGCCTCTAACCGTTTCCCCAGGAGAGGCATGCAAAGGGTAGACGGGAGGTGTAGGATATGGGATCAGACATCGTAACAGTATTGCTTCCGTCCCTCTTCTCGCCCCAACCTGGGCTTGAACCAGAGACCCTCCTCTGCACACGTCGACAACAGTCACCCTCGAAGCATCGTTACACATCACTCCACAAAAGCAGTGGCCCTTTTTTGTATTATTTTTTTTTAAATATTTTTTTAAAAACAGCTAATTTATGTGTACAACATTTATACACATAAAAACGGCATTTTAATATGTTGCTCATTTAAAAACAATAGAAACAACCATGAATAAAATTACTTTTTCTTATAAAACATCCAATCTGTAAAAGCCATTTAAAATGTGTACAAATGATTTAACAAAAGTAAAACATTTTGAAGATATGAAAACATGTTAAAAAGCTGTCTTCTGTCCTTTGTACAGGAACAGGGTTAGTCCTTATCAAACTCGCCTCCTCCTGCTCTTCCGAATCAATAACCGTCCTGTCCTTCGGGGCCCAGAGGAGATCCCTCCCCTAGGCGCATCGCCCTAGGCGCCGCAGCGCTGTCAGGCCGTGGCTGCTGGGACCTTGGGTGTTGTGGGGGACCCTTCGCTTGCGGTCGAGGCCCCCTTTCTTCTGTACCACACCAGGGCTTCTGTGGCTACCATGACCACTGCCTGGGGGGGGGGGGTCTCTACTCGTTTCGCTACCAGCAGTTTGCGAGAGGAACACAGTGCATCCTTCAGACACATGAGGGTAGGCCAGAGCTTGGTGAAGGCCTTCGGTGGAATAGGCCTTCGGCCCACCCCATACAGCATGAGCTGGGGCGTTAGGTCCTCCCCTGCTGGCAGACAAGGGGAGATCAGGGGGCCTGCTTCCTTCCACAGGTCCTTGGCGGCTCTGCACTCCCAGAGCAAGTCCCCCACCGACTCATCTTGGCCGCAGCCTGGTCGGGGGCACGTGGGATTTGCCATACTAGGCGGTGATGCAACCAGTCAGGATGCTCTCGATGGTGGAGCTGTATAATTTTTTGAGGATCTGAGGACCCATGACAAATCTTTTCAGTCTGGACCATGACAGTTTGTTGGTTATGTGGACACCAAGGAACTTGAAGCTCTCAACCTGCTCCACTACAGCCCTGTCGATGAGAATGGGGGGCATGCTCAGCCATCCTTTTTCTGTAGTCCACGATAATCTCCTTTGTCTTGATCACGTTGAAGGAGAGGTTGTTGTCCTGGCACCACACGGCCAGGTCTCTGACCTCCTCCCTATAGGCTGTTTCATTGTTGTCTGTGATTAGGCCTACCACTGTTGTGTCGTCAGGCAAACTTAATGATGGTGTTGGAGTCGTGCTTGACCATGCAGTCATGGGTGAACAGGGAGTACAGGAGTGGACTGAGCACGCACCCCTGAGGGGCCCCTGTGTTGAGGACCAGCATGACAGATGTGTTGTTACCTACCCTTACCACCTGGGGTTGGCCCGTCAGGAAGTCCAGGATCCAGTTGCAGAGGGAGGTGTTTAGTCCCAAGGTCCTTAGCTTAGTGTAGTCAATGAATAGCATTCTCACGTAGGTGTTCCTTTTGTCCAGGTGGGAAAGGGCAGTGTGGAGTGCAATAGAGATTGCATCATCTGTGGATCTGTTTGGAAGTTATGCAAATTGGAGTGGGTCTAGGGTTTCTGGGATGATGGTGTTGATGTGAGCCATGACCGGCCTTTCAAAGCACTTCATGGCTACAGACGTGAGCGCTACGGGTCGGTAGTCATATAGTCAGGTTACCTTAGTGTTCTTGTGCACAGGGACTATGGTGGTCTGCTTGAAACATGTTGGTATTACAGACTCGGTCAGGGACAGGTTGAAAATGTCAGTGAAGACACTTGCCAGTTGGTCAGCGCATGCTCAGAGTACACGTCCTGGTAATCCGTCTGGCCCTGCAGCCTTGTGAATGTTGACCTGTTTAAAGGTCTTACTCATATCGGCTACGGAGAGCGTGATCACACAGTCGTCCGGGAACAGCTGGTGCTCTCATGCATGCTTCAGTGTTGCTCGTTTTGAAGCACGCATAGAAGTCATTTAGCTCGTCTGGTAGGCTCGTGTCACTGGGAAGCTTGCGGCTGTGCTTCCCTTTGTAGTCCTTAAAGTTTGCAAGCCCTGCCACATCCGACGAGTGTCGGAGCCAGTGTAGTAGGATTTAATCTTAGTCCTGTATTGACGCTTTGCCTGTTTGATGGTTCGTCGGAGGACATAGTGGGATTTCTAAAAAGCTTATGGGTTAGAGTCCCGGTCCTTGAAAGCAGCAGCTCTACCCTTTAACAGTGCAGATGTTGCCTGTTATCCATGGCTTCTGGTTGGGGTATGTACATATGGTCACTGTGGGGACAACATCATTGATGCACTTATTGATGAAGCCAGTGACTGATGTGGTGTACTCCTCAATGCCATCGGAAGAATTCCGGAACATATTCCAGTCTGTGCTAGCAAAACAGTCCCATCCGGCCCTCTCCACCACTCAGTTCAATTCAAATGGCTTTATTGTAGTGGAAAACATATATTTACATTGCCAAAGCAATGAAATGGATAAAACAAAGTGAAATAAACAATAAAAAGTGAACAGTAAATATTACACTCACACAGCAACAACTTGTCTCACTGCCTGACAGTCAAGAGCAGGTCACAGTGAAATATATTTTTAAGAGAAATGACACCCTGGTTCAAGCTGTTTCACAACTGGCTGTGATTGGAAGTCCCATAGGGCAGTGCACAATTGGCCCAGCGTCGTCCAGGTTTGGCCAGTAAAATAAGAATTTGTTCTTAACTGACTTGCCTAGTTAAATAAAACAATTAGAAATAGCTCAAAAACCCGCAACCAATACATTTCAACCCGCGACATCGTTTTCAAAGTAGCCCAATTTTGCATGAAAACAACGAACATGGCAACACTGTCTATGGCAGAAAAATAGCTAAAATAGGGTGGAGACCCGGTGTAAATCAGTGACCGATTGCTACACCTCAAACCAATCAAATGCCTTGCTTGGGTGGAGCTTCAATATTACTCACTAGATTAGTTTTGTAGGTGCAACAGTGCATGACGATTATTTTTACGGTCTATGGTGATGGCTGGGAAATCATCAATTAAACGTTGAGTTTGTGTATAGAGCACACTTCTGACAAAACATCATTCCCTTTTTCCTCCAGTATATGTTCCATTTTCTGCAATGTTACAAACTAGCGCACGGAACAACTCTGCAAAATGTGTCATGTGACACTTGGGTGGTTGTACCCCCTTTCATTAGATCAGTCAGATTAAAACACTGAAAACAGTGATGAATATAACACATAGCACCAATGGGCACGTGGGAGGAGGGTTCTTCCAGTGTAATATCCAATCAAAATCTTGCCACTGCAATACAAAATTCTCCAGACCTTCAAGGGAGGCGTGACAGCGATGTGATTTTGGAGGTATGGTAACGCCAGACTACTAAACCAACATATGGAATTGTTTTAATATGGTCCTACCATGGATAATTAGATTTTTAGGATCCCTGTAGTTATAAAAAAAAAATGATTTGATGAAACATTGAATTTGGCCTTATTGCTATTAGGCCATTTAGTAACAACAGATTCATACATGGGATAACCAGTCAAAAAATGTTATCAAAAGGAAGAACGTTTTTAAGTGTCTGTCCTATATCCAAGATGTTTAATTAAAAAAAAAATTGTATATATTTTTTTACTGTGAAATTACCTTTGATGTGGAAATGCCCTATTCACTGTCATACATTTTTCAGCCGGGTACCAGGTTACCTTCAGACAAGTCTTGTGACACTTGGGGGGTTGTACCCCCTTTCATTAGATCAGTCATATTAATTTGTATGCCAAACCGTTCACACACTACAGACGTTTTCCTGAGCAGACATATTTTCAAAGTCTGACCAACACCTGATGTGGAAGGCCGAAATCGGCGGATTGAGATGCAGCCAATGCAAAAAACATCTCTAGTTTAACAGAAGATTTTGAAAATTTTGATTTTTCTATTTATTTATTATGCCAGGAGAAGAGCATGGGGGGCAGGTCTCAAGCAGAAAAAATATTTCAATTTAAGTAACATTTTGTCAAGCCCAGCTCATATGGACCCTTAATGATGTAAAGCCTAAAGGCAATTAATTACCTCTTCAGCATAATAGTAAGTCTGCCTGTGCTTCTATGCAGTGTCATCCATGTTCAAATGGCAGATGAGAACTATCTCAAAGTAATACTCCAAAAGTCCACTGAAGGGCACTTTTCTTCTATAAGGATTTACTCAGACGCATCACATTTTGGGAATATTGTTTTGTGAAGGCCCGTGTGGATGCAGGTTTGTAGTTGACTACAGAATTTAAAATATTACATGGTCGGGGAGCTAAACAGTCTGTCCTCAGAATTCACGCAATCGACCCCTATAGGTTATATTTCTTAATTATACTACACTCGGGAACCAGTGCACCATTAAACAGCATTGGATATATCAATGACCAGACTACCTAAAAAATTCAGAAAATAAAGTCCTGACTCTTATTTTACCTTTGCCACACAATTGCACCTGTGTCAGTGAATTTATTAATCACGAAAGAACGCATATTTTTGTGTGTATGTGATTCTGTATTTATGTACGTGGCGGAGTTTAAGTCATCACAATGCAAAAATGAATCGACCATCTTTATTTACCGACGGAGGTCTATAATGGCAGGGTTAGGATTCACACATCTGTAGAACAGTAGGCTGACCCACACAACAATTGTATTTATTTCAGAGCAATTATGCAGTAGGGAGCCAGAGGGAAAATCAAAATGGAGGAACTTCAACCACCACAGGAAATACTGCAGGAGCAGGTTCACATTGTTATCAGTGTACTGGGCCCCGTTCAGCAGGGTGCGACGTACAGAGCATTGCAGATATAAATGCCATGAGTAGAGAGAGATGACATGACTCCTCACTGTCTGTTCTATACAATGCATTTCTATCTGAACGTTGCACAATGCGGTGCACTGCTGAATGCAGCCCCGGAATGGTATGTAAACAGTGTGAGAAGGTCTGAGTGCTTCCAAAGGACCTTAGCTGCATCACAAGTCTCAGTGGCTTCCTGTTTTTCCTTACCTCAGAGCTGAACTGATGTGGAAACTCTTGTTTTCACAACAGTGCAGATCAAGGAAACAAGGAGAGGAAGCCACTGTCATTGAGACGCAGCTCAAGAGCGGTCAAATGAAACCGTACAGGGGGAACGGTTCACCTAGAGCAACGACCTAAATCTTAAACCATTGAAGTATTCCTTCCCCCTGCTATCGAGTCCTTTGGAAACTCTTTTCTATACAAAATACCTTTCAATAAAGAACTGATTTAGGCTCCACTTTAAAAGTGGAGTTAAAATGTAGTGATCCAAGGCATGTCCCTATCCGCACCATCAGAAATAATATCTCACCCAAAGATCTCTTACCATAAATTTATTTTTCTTTTCCAGGCCTATATCATAGAGGTTTAGGCGTTACGTTAAAAAAAAAAATACACAAAACTGCAAACTAAAGCAAAGTCCTTGAAATGTCACTGAGCGATGATACAGTAACCTCTTCAGAAATACACAGTATGGTAAGAGCTAGTTGGCTTGGGTTCCATCCCTGCACAGCCTGGTTTGAAGTGATCATATAGCAAAGCAAGCTATGGGACACCACAAGCTCAAATTACAACTTCCTCATACCGTATATTTGGAAATGCGTATTTTCAAGCAGCAATACAAAAAAAGTATTAATGAAGAACGCATAATCTCTGAAAAAAATACTGTATGAAAACATCCCTGCTACCTTGTTTCTAAGTACAAAACCTCTACCAATAATTTGCTCCGGAAGTAGCAAGAAGTCCTTTTCCTTTTTTATTTCCATTAGTTTTTTTTCCTTATTTTCTTTTTAATAAAACAGGTAAAATTCAGTCCTCAGATGCAAGTGTCATGGGCCATGACAGTTTTCTCCATCATATCATTTTTGCTGAAGGATCCAGAAACATGCAAGCCTCGTAGAGTGGCCTAGGGGTCTGCCTGGGGATCTGCTAGGGGCTCCTGGGGCCTATGGGGCAGCCGCTCCATCTTAGGCCAGGGCCGGGAAGGCCTCGGGGTCGTCCACGTTGGGCACGATCACCCCTCTCGGCTGGGAGGAGGGTTAGGAAAACAAGAAGGAACGAGATTGAGCAGACATATACAGTGAAATGACCATATCTGTTGTACTTAAACAATCAAAATTCTCTCAACTTTAAAATAGCATAAATTCTTGCCATAGCAGCCATAACAGAGCATTAGTAATAATACTAAACAAAAAGATGAACAATTAAATATTTTACTGAGTTACAATTCAGAAGGAAATCAGTCAATTGAAATTGGCAACAGTTCTGGTGGACATTCCTGCAGTCAGTATGCCAATTGCACGCTCCCTCAAAACATAAGACATCTGTGGCATTGTGTTGTGTGACAAAACTGCACATTTTAGAGTGGCCTTTTATTGTCCCCAGCACAAGGTGCACCTGTGTAATGATAATGCTGTTTAATCGGCTCCTTGAATGCCACACCTGTCAGGTGGATGGATTATCTTGGCAAAGGAGAAATGCTCACTAACAGGGATATAAATTTTTGCACAAAATTTGAGAAGTGTGTTCTCTTCAGGGATGAATCCTAGTTAAAACTCTACCAGGCAGATGGCATGTATTTTTTTTTTTTTTTTTTACATATCTGTGACCAACAGATGAATATCTGTATTCCCAGTAATGTGAAATACATAAATTCATTAGGCCTTAATCTATTTCAATTGACTCATTTCCTTATATGAACTGTAACTAAGTAATATATTTGAAATTGTTGCATGTTACGTCTAATATTTTTGTTCAGTGTGGGATTAGTCGTCCATACCTTGTCAGCCCGGCCTCCGCGGGCCGGCCTGGTGGGGGCTCCACCATCACGCTCGCGGGGCTCTCTGGGCTCACGCTCGCGGAACTCTCCTCGGAACTCTCCTCTGCCCTCCCCGCGCCCACGGCCCCCCCTGCCACCACGGGGTCCACCACGACCACGGCTGGGGCGGCCCAGGTCCCCAAAGTTTATCTCCAACTGGGCTGTGATGTCATTGGCCGGCTTCCGGAAGTGGTGATCATCCTCTGTCTGAAAGGGGGGGGGGCGTCGTCAATGACTGAACATTTGTTTCCTGCACACAAGTGGGTGCGAGGAGAGACTGTGTGAACGTCTGTCAGATGTGATACTCACCTTAGGGGCGACTCCCTCAGCCTCCACTGCAGCTTCAATCAGAGTATCATCTTTCTTCTCCTTTATTGGAGAAAGAGGGAAGAAAATTGAGTTAGGCGGTTATGTAAAACCAAACGGAGGCCAAGTCAGTTTTGTGGTTGACAGTCCACTCACGTCCTTGGACTTGTGCAGCACGTATCCTTTCTTCCATTGACTGTCAGCTCCCTCGTTGGCCTTGCGGATGTTGAACTCCACCTTGGTTTTCTCCTTGTCCTGCTGGGCCTTCCATTCATCCAGAGTCATCTCCTTGGGTTCCACTTCCTTAGGTTCACCAACCTCGTTCTCCCTACAACAGACAGATTAGAAAACAGAACTGTCAGGACACACAACTGGCTCGAGATAAAACATTTGGAAGAAAAGCCATCCAGCCCACGCTGTTAAATCCTTGAGGAGGAGAGAACAAGTGCACACTTTGGGGAGAAGAGGGAGATGTGGTAGAAGGCTCAGCCCCATCAACTCACTTATTCTCAGAGTCAGCGGGCAGATGCTCCTCTCCCTCAGGGGTCTCCTCGGTCACGTTTGATTGGTCAAGCTCGCTGTGGAGGGAAAAAAACTAATTTAGCTTCACCTGAGTGTGTCCACATCAGCTTAACTCCACCTGTACATTAACAACAGCTGAACAGCCCTGTGGCTGCACGGCATTCCAAACCACGTCACTCATTCTCATACATTCAATATGCTGAAAGGTGATGCTACCAGGACAATATAGAGACTAGGCGTCTTTACTCAACATGCTGACTTTAGTCTACACACAACCACGCAAGTTAAATCAAAACTCTTCCTTGAGGTTTGTAGATGTAGCCGGTGTGAAATGGCTAGTTAGCTAACAGCATTTCAGTCGGTGACGTCACTCGCTCTGAAACCTTGAAGTAGTTGTACCCCTTGCTCAGCAAGGGCCGCGGCTTTTGTGGAGCGATGGGTAACAATGTTTCGAGGGTGGCTGTTGTTGTGTGCAGAGGGTCCCGGGTTCGAGCGAGAAGAGGGAAGGAAGCTATACTGTCACATAGACATACTCTGTCTTTTAGAAAAAGTCTAATGAGAGGGTGTGTTGTGCTAGGTCGGCAGTGCAACTCACCCCATCTCATCCTTGACGGTGCCCCAGTTGTGAGATCCACTTCCTCCACGCTTCTCCTCACCTTTCTGGCTGCTGAAACAACGTCTGGGCTTTAGCTCACACCTTCACTTCAATAAGTCTCTCCAGCAAAAAATCAGTTTATTTCAATGAGACAAACCTGGATGGGAAAACGTTAAATAAGTAGTTCTTATACTTAAGCCAGTTCCCCAGACACAGATTAAGCGTAGTCATGGACTACAAAGCAAGCTCAAATGGAGAATCTCCAATTAAATGTATTTTTAGTCCAGGATTAGTCTTAATCTGAGTTCTGGAAACCGTGGCTGGATCGCAACCAACAGGCAGAACCACTACTAGCGGGAGACTACATGCACCTGCGGGCTAAACTAAGCTTGATTACAAAAAAAAAAACCAGCAGATCAGTTGATTACACGTTGTTTCTATGTCATGTGATTATGATAACAGACAGCTGGTCTAGATTCTCTACTCCCGGCCCCCAATGAAATTGACCTACCAGGAGCATTGCTGATGAATGTAAAAAAAAATTTTTTTGAGGCCTTTTTTTTAGGCCTATATTTAATTCAAACGCTTCACCTTAAAATGGCAAATTAATAAGAAATGGCCATATGAGAAAATGTTATTTTAAATACAGTTGTATTTAATAGATCACATAAATTGGAAATGAATAAAATAAAAGTAGGCTACACCATCAACATTAGTTTTCCATTCATACAGCGTGTCGGGTAAATTGGCACAGTAGATTTGCCATGGTAAACAAGGAAATATTTTATTTCAGTTGTACAAAATGATTGTAAAGCATAAATCACCAGTAGTCTGGTTAACTAGCAAGATTAAACATTTTCCGATGATAATACCCACCAGAGGGCGAAATAGTGTTGGAAAATGTTGGTTGCAATCACAAAACATGATATCTGCGTTATGTAGAGGTAAATCGGTGGCAGATGATGATTGCAATTGAGATCAGCTAGGCAGGTGTCTTTAGCCCATATTGATGGTTTAAGAAAAACAATCAGCTGGTGATAATCTAGTGGCCACCAGTGGCAGCAATTGACCCCGTGTTTCCCAGCCCTGGACTAAAAAAACACTTTAGAACAAGAGATTCTCCATTCGAGCAGGAAATAGGCCTAATAATGAGATATGACTCATCCATCCTTAAGTTGGCTATCTGCATAATTCACAACATGACACAGAAAACTTACGATCGATCGTTGCCGCTGTGTCTGTCAAATTCGCGCTTTCCTCGGGCATCGAAGCCGTCGCTCCTGCCCATGCCTCGGCCCCTGCTGGCCAATCCCCGGCCCCTGCCGCCACCACGGCCTCTGATCGGCCTTTCCCCAATGGGCCTGGGGAGACAGACAAGGAACCAGACCAATCAGCAGCGTGCCTCAAAGGAGGGAACAGTTGATGTCTATTCATTGAGGTTAAAACATTCCAAAAGTTGCAGATAGAAATGTAACGAATAGAGCCGACACGTTATCTGAATGATCTGTAATGTTACATCCCCACTAACAGACCCAGTGCATGCCCCAAAACACAATAGATTATATATGACCAATACTGTGAACCACACCGAAACAGTATTATAGCATACATAACTTATCCTTCCTTAGGGAGGGCTCTAAGCTGGCAAATTTTTAAATAAGGGGACCTAAGTTTAAAAATATAGAAATTCCAGGGCACAATAACAAACATTTGAGGGAATAAAGCTTGAATCTTTCTATTTTCTAGACGCACTGCCTAAAATAAATTCCGGGGCACATAGCAAAATATTTAGCCACATATGTGAGTAAAACGGTCGCACTGTAGAGCCCTGCCTTAGGCACTGTTTGAATTCTTAAAAAACAAACACTTGTCCTTCTTTAGAGTAGTCTTTGTTGGATTGCGAGCTATTCATGATAGACCAGCAACTCTTTCCACAAAGGAAGGAGGGCCGTATTTGAAATGCATTCAAACAGGCTTTATTTATTTATTTATTTATTTATTTATTTATTTATATATATATATATATATATATATATATATATATATATATAACCACCACCCTTTTCCTACACACCCTGCTGTGCTGTAACAGGTTAAGCTAAGTGACAAGGCAAAGCTGAGGAATTATCAGTGAAGGTGGCGTGACTTTCTCTGCTGCTGAACAGTAGTGAAGTGGACCCCATAATTAAGATGTGGTTTGGTTACCTCTGACAGCCTGAGAGGAAATAGTCCTGTCAAATGGAGAAGGGGGTTGTTTTGGTTTACACAATAAAGGCCTGGTTAATGTCCATTTTAAAAGGAAAATACTGTACGGTCATACATTAAGAGTGCCGGTGTGGGTATCCAAGTTTTAAACAAGGACCAATATACTAATATAACTTTATTTGTGAAATCAGATGGGTTACTGCTCAGATGGAACAAAGGCCTGCACACACACACAGATCGGAGTTCTATTATTGTTTGGGTTAGTACCGTTTAAAAAATAAAATTCTCCCGTTTGGTGCCAACTGAATGTACCCCTGCTCTACCCTATACTCACTTCTCCACAGAGAACTCTCCTCCCTCGCCAGGCTTCTCTTCTCCGCCGGGGAGCCTCTCGAAACGGCGTGGTGGCCGTCTGTCAGTCCGAGGGGGTCTGTCTGTAGGGGGGCGGCCCTCGCCCTGGAACTCACGGGGCGGTCCACCAGCTGGGCCTTGACCCTCAGGCCTGCGACCCATCCTCCTGGGACCAGGTCCTGGAGCAGGACAGAGCATAGGAATTATTCATCCCCTTATGAGACAATTTAGGGTTATGGTTCTTTGAAAAACAAAAGGAGTACAAGAGTAATTTTCTCAAGAGCTTTTCAAGTGAAAATATTTAAAATGGGTGTGAACTGGTGCCTACTGTCATTAAAGCGAGAGCAGTCGTCAAAAGAGTGAGCAGGACTGATGTTCTGAACTAGAATGTAAGGGCTTTTTCATGAAACATGCAGAGGAATACAATTAAAATGTAAACTTCTTTATAAACAAAATTGAACTTTGTATTAGTACTAGCTGATGGAAACATGCCCTAAGTCTGGTCTGACAAGTCCCTCCCACTGTTGACCAAAATAGACTTCCAACACTACATCCCAGCAGCTGAAGCACCTGTCTCCTCTTCTCTCGGGTTTACATTTTCGACTTTGTTTCTGACTGGTCTAAGTAGGATGGAACGTTCTAACACAATACAGGGGCCTCCTATTTTACTTTCAGATCGTCTAGACCCGTCTAAAGTTAGCCAGTAACGGACGATTACTCACTAATACGAGAACGTACATGGAACAAGTTGTTTGTCCAATTGAGTCTTATCTTGTGTGTTCACCGAGTACCATACTCGTACAGCTGTGTTATCTGACAAAAACACCAAACGCCAATATTCTTATTCACAACCGCGATAGACAACGCAAGATGACGCAATTCCCTGCCTAGTCAAGAACATGTCGGTGCAGTTGTACTCCCCCAAGCCACGAGGTTGGTCACGACGCGGGTTAATAATGCGGGCAGCGAAAGACTAACAAGATAGTTATCTACGCTAATTCGTCAGAAAAACGACCCCAAACTGTAACCAGGAGGCGGCATTTTGGTAGGCCATCATTGTAAATAAGAATTTATTAACTGACTTGCCTAGTTAAAACATTTTTTTAGTACGATCGCTTCGCTCGTGGAAGTTGGCTTACACACATGTGTAAATACACGGTTCGCTAGCTAACGTTAGGTGAACAATTTCAGTTGCACGAAACTGACAATTCGCCAATCGTGCATTTTGCAAGTATGTAGCTACCAATCCAACACTGATCAAACGGCATTTAGCAAACAAACAAGCAAATGACTTTGGTAAGCTAACGTTGGCTAGCTAATTAACAAGTTAATTATCCTGGCTAAACAAGGCCCATAAGAGGCGCTTTATTGGCAGCAAAACAAGTTCGCCTGTAAGTCAGTTATCAGGGGGCACAGACTACCACACACTGTTGTGACCCATTTTTTTGCTACGAATGCGATAAGCTTATCAACTTTAGCTGCCATCTGAACTGACGCACTAAAGTAATCATGTCGACCTCATGGAGGGGTTGAAACCATTGCTAGCTAGCTAGAATTAATGCTGAACTATCCAGCGAGAACTGCGATTTTGCAGACCAATCCGACATTTACTACAGGAAAGTCTTACCATCTTTCTTCAGAGGCACAGGTGCCAGAGGCTCATCTTTCTTATCCACAGGGACCATCTTTCTATCTTTCTGTGACTCCTTTTTCTGGAGCTTGGCGGCTTGAGCTGCGGTCTTGGCGGCACCAGGGACAGGAGCCTCCTTCTTCTTGTTCGCCGCCTCCTTCAACAGCTCGAAAGGGTCCGACTCGTCGTCAAATAGTTGGTCGAATCGGTTGGCTATGGCGCAGCCGAAACCTTCTTGCATATGTCCGGGCATGATGGCGCCCCTTCAGCAGGATTTTCCTCCGATTCTACGAGGCTTGGTGCGAACACTTCGCTAAATGATGCCACAAGATGGCTGGGAAAGGACCTCCTTCTCTTCCGGCGTGATAGACATCCGGGGCCTCAACTTTGGCGCCAGGTGGGGCGTGTAGTTCTTTGATGAGGTAGAGTTTCGCGAAAACATAAGGGGCGGCTCACTCAATAAAATACAGTACCCACAACGATGCTTTTGCTTTTCTCCATTTGACAAGCATGAATGTTCTTTTATACCTACGCCTGTTGTAGTTGGCTATTTGCATTCAAGCATATATATTTTGTTTGGGAGATCTTTCCCACTCTTTCTATACTCATCTAAACCAATTGTATACTATACACACACCCACTAGCCATACTCACTTTCAAACCCTTTGCTGCATTGCTTCTCCATAGTTCTTTGCCATATTTTAATTTAACTTGGCAAGTCAGTTAAGAACAAATTCTTATTTACAATGATGGCCAAACCCAGACAACGCTGGCCCAATTGTGCACCGCCCTATGTTACTCCCAATCACGTCCGGATGTGATATTTGAACCAGGGACTGTAGTCATGCCTCTTGCACTGAGATGCAGTGCCTTAGACCATTGCGTCACTCTGGAGCCCATATCAATTTGGTTTGCATACCCAAGTCTGTCTTCCAAATCTAAAACTGTTCTGGTAGTTAACTGAGACATCTGTGCATATTTCAGAGCAGTCAATAGTTTGTGACCTTCTTTTAGGTATCAGTCAATGTTGTAGCTTTGCTGTGTATAGGCCCTAGAGGCTATTGATGATTTCATTGCCTATGGGCAGGAATGCTGATCTGCAACTTACAGCGACGTGTGGGGCCCCGACTAGTGTGCGACCCACTTTAGATGGATGCTGCTAGCTAAAAGAGAACCAGTGGTCATCATTAGGCAGAAGAAAGGTCAGGAAAGGTCATTTGAGGGCAGCAGATGGCAGCCATAGGCTACTTGTCAGTCAGAGAAGAGCCCAGACCACTGATCTCTATCTTATTACAGAGGCCTAATCAGGGTTTGAATTACTGTTTGTAGCCTATGGAGTGTATAAGAATTATATTTGTGTGAAGTACCCTCTGAAGCACTGAGATCTGGGCCTGAATTTATCAAGGATCTCACAGTGCTGATATAGGAGCAGGTCCTGTCCGTAATAATCTGTTTCATTATAGAAAGGCTAAATTGATCCTAAATCAGCACTCCTACTCCGAGACGTTTGATTAAAACGGACCCAGACCTAAATAGGTGTATTTTCTTGCTAGGAGTGCAGTAAGACACCTGAGCCCCCACTGATGTCTGTCAACATGAGTGTAAATTGAGGGATGACAAGATAATAGTCACAGCCACATATATAGTGGGAGAATCAACCAGACTGAGAAATGAGGACAACTGAGTTTTACACAACAGACTGGAACCATGACTGGTTCTGTTAAAGGTTTATTTTAGCCCATCACAGAATGCTGTCTTCTGAAATAAATATGTGAATAGTGATAGACCTTTTAAATTAAGTTAATAAAATAAAATTTGAAGGGAACAATATTAGGCCATTATTCTGGTTAATAGCCTAGGCTACTGAACAGATAAAATGGCACATTCGAATAAGATTGAGAGCCTCGATTGTTGGGGAGAAGAACCTTTATTCAACAAGTTCTCACAGTCTCACTTCAGAATTAGCCTCACGTGAATATGATGATTCATGATTTTGAGCCCGCAAAAGCCAATTGCTAATAATCTCCACCATGCCGCGGATGGGACAGAGTGACAGTGATTGAGCTGTCAGGACATCACATCTAACGGTGCAGAGGGATGCTACTGTGAGGCAGGATCAAAGCAATTTACAACTTTTCTAATTCATCTCTGGCGGGATATCTATCTAATTGTCTGGATTTCTGGAGCGCTCCACATCATTATATCTGCTTGCTTCCTATAGCCTATTGTTGTTGTTGAGAGAGATGTGTATGGGGGGTGGAAAGCGTATGCACATCAATTACGCAAATCTTTATCCTACACCACAACTTTCGCGAAAGCATATAGCGGCTCAGGATTCACATGAACATCTGCATTTATTAAGGTTTTCGTCATGGGTTCGTTTTGCGTGTTTTTCTGCGGCATGGTTTGCAGTGGTGGGAATAGTATACTCAAAAGTCATACTTGAGTAAAAGTAAAGATACCTTAATAGAAAATTACTCAAGTAAAATTGAAAGTGACCCAGGAAAATACTACTTGAGTATAAGTCTCAAAAGTATTTGGTTTTAAATATATGTAAGTATCAAAAGTAAATGAAATTGCTAAAAATGTATTTATGGATAGCCAGGGGCACACTACAACACTCTGACAATAATTTACAAACAAAGCATTTGTGTTTCGTGAGTCCACCATATCAGATGCATTAGGGATGACCAAGGATGTTCTCTTGATAAGTGCATGAATTGGACAATTTTCCTGTCAAAATGTAACAAGTACTTGTGGGTGTCAGGGAAAATATATGGTGTAAAACGTGCATTATTTTCTTTAGGAATGTAGTGATGTAAAATATGTCAAAAATATAAATAGTAAAGTACAAATAACCACAAAAACTACTTAAGTAGTACTTGAACGTATTTTTACTTAAGTACTTTACACCACTCATGGTTTGGGCATTCTGCAACCCGAAACTCAGCGAGGAAGCTGCTTACAGACACCGACAGAGGACGACAGCTGCATGGTGTGCCCACCCTCCCCCGGAGCAGATATACTACCACACGCACCGCGGGGACACCACAGAGGACAGGATCACACATTTGGGTGGAGAGTACTGCTGACAGCCTCCTAACGATGGGACCGCACCAGACTTATGTGAAGCCATCAATTAATCGTGGCGCAATTTGGATTGATTGGCGCGATGCATTATTCAGCCAGTGATGGTATATCTTGTGAATATTTCTATGTTGTGAGTAGGCTATATGCAGTTTTGGTTGTATTTCAATGTCTGGTGAAAGCTTTTGATTGCTTGTTATCACAGAACAAAAAAACAAGCAAGCCAGGGAAACAATTATGTGAAGTGGATCATGCATTTACAGGATGCCCCCCTATATGCTGATTAAAATGAACAATATCATTACACTTATTTGATGACATTACAGTGTATGTCTACCACTTTGAATCCACAAAGTCATTCAGGGATATCAGTGGTGCAGACATGTTAATTAAAGCCATATGTTTCATTGGGAATGTTATTACATTATTTGATACATCAAATAATACACATACTTTCAAATGTGTTTGTGGATTTCCTTGTGAGGTCTGACAACACATGCAATACAGACACAATACATTAGTAGCAGCATCAATGAGTGACACGGTGGCAATCAAATCAGAACTCACAGACAGCACTCACTGTCTGTGAGGCCTCCCAATGTAGAATAAGGCAAACAGAATTCATCACTTCCATCAATGAAATAGTGACAATCAGATGAGATTCTTTCTGGCGTCTCAGTCGTCTGCAGGACAGGAGTCTCAGTCCATTAGATGGGAGTTATCTCCCATCCACTGTTCCTTCAATCAGGCTACTGTGGAGTAGCTCAAATACCCTTCTTTTCCTCCTTCAGTTTCCTGCGTACTTTGTCTTCCAGTTCCAGTAGTTTATCATACAGGGCCTCGAACATGTCCAATATTCATCTATAGTTACATTCCACCACTTCAAAATTATCTACAGTATTATAAACTGGGTGGTTCGAGCCCTGAATGCTTATTGGCTGACAACCGTGGTATATCAGACAGTATACCACAGGTATGACAAAACATTTATTTTTACTGCTCTAATTACGTTGGTAACCAGTTTATAATAGCAATAAGGCAACTCGGGAGTTTGTGGTATATGGCCAATATAACACAGCTAAGGGCTGTATCCAGGCACTCCGCGTTGGGTCATTTAGTCCAAGGATCCACCGACTCAGGTTTTTGCATAAACAGCCAGAACTGCACAATGAAGAGGCACAGATGAATCAAACTCTTAAAAATGTATTTTATTAAGTCACAACAAATGCAGAGCATCTAACAACCAATAACCTAGTGATAATACTGTGTGTACTATCAATACAGAAAGGTAATATGTTTCTATGGTTCACTGTGAGAGGTAAAATTATTTTTTGGAGCTGGTACATACCAGTGATGTCATGTTATCTGTGGAAGATTCCAGAGCCTCTGCTCCATTGTGTGTGTGTGTGTCTGTGTGTACATACCAGAGCCTCTGCTCCATTGTAGGGGGTCAGGGTGAATGTGTTTGGAAAGATTCTGACCTGTTGAAATGAGCAAGAGGGATAAGACACATCATCATGAAAATGTGATATTGCTTGACTTTGGGAATCAGGAAACTGAAAGCAATATATCTTAAAATATTGAATGTTGACATGCACAATTTTGTGGGACTAATGATAAAATGTTCCTTTAACAAATACTATTATCGCTCACACAGGCAACACACACACACACACAGAAGATGGGCATGAGCGGGTTCGAGGAGTATGGGGAAGGAAGGCAGGATACTGGTAGGCCAGGTTGGTCATCGCAAAGCCTGGACATATCACTGACGAGTACAGGCTCTGGAGGAAACACAAATTAATAAAGTTTATACAACGGGTGGGTCTAATCCTGAATGCTTATTGGTTAAAAGTGCTTTCCAGCCGGTGTCTATTCCACAAATTACCACAGGCTAAATCTATGACGTTAAAATGCCTATTTACTATGTTCCATCTGACTGCATAATCCACTGTCTCATCAGCCCAGGGCACGGAAGTTATAATCTTGATCTCCATTTTAAAAATAATCAAGACATTATCTCACATTTCTTTTAGAGTAACATTTAGTTTTCAACACCGGAGATCTGTATAAACCTCGCTGTCTGCCTCCCCGACATTTGCAACATTGTTTCAATATTCAAATTCCATCTCCAACTGTCCGATAGTAATGAACGTGTAGGGGTCGGGAGTCAGGAGGAGAGAGAGAGGCAGGCAGAGTTTCTCAGCCAGTCGAAATCATGAATTATCTGGCATCATTTTTATGGATGAAATGTCAAGCATTTCCTGTGCCAGGTGAAATCGGGCCTCATTAGCTCATTGTGGTATCCAAATAAATGTCACTAGAAAACAACTTAAAAGAAATGCAGCTACTGTTGTTATTCTGTCTGCACTGTTAGCCGTAGTTGGCTAGCTAGCAAGCAAGGGATAAGATAGTCTCGGGCCTAACAACATCCGTGCCAATATATCCTCCAAACACCGGCTTCTCTGACATTATCACTTAAATGACCCACTCAGTGCTTACTAAAATATGGCTGACCCCTTATACACACCTGTGTGTTGTGGCTGTCCTTTATGTCGAGGTGTGTGTTGAGAGTCAGACTAAGGTCTGATGCGTATTTGGAGGAGCTGTAGGCCTCAGTGCCTGTCCGGTGCTGAAGGTCCTTCAGGCTGAGCACCGGGCTTTACTGGAGCTAGTCCAGATCACCTGGGAGGTGTGGTTGGCCTGGCACAGCACCAGTAGCAGCTCCCTCACCTGGCCATGCAGGGGACAACACAGGGTCAGATGACAGAGGCGACAACAGAGGGTAAGGGACCTAATGGGGTTAAGGAAATGTTTGGTGCTGTAACGAAGACGCAGGGAGTCAGGAAGCAGGTGCAGTTGGTGAGTTTAACAGTAACGAGAATACAAAACAAGAGAAGCGTCTTGACATGATAACATAACCAATACTGCCTGAAGTAATGCTAGAGTGCTAGATAAAGGGGAAGTCCTAATGATGCCAAATGATGGTGTGCGTAATGATGGGTTGCCAGGGCCGGTGGTAGTAAACTGGCGACGTCGAGTGCCAGAGCAGGGGTAGACATGACAGGTGCCAACTGTGCCATTCAGGGCAGCAGTTAGCCTAGCGGTGAAGAGAGTTGGGCCAGTAACCGAAAGGTTGCTGGTTTGAATCCCCTGAGCCGGCAAGTTGGAGAAATGAACCCCCAACAACAACTGCTCCCTGGGCGCCGATGATGTCGATTAAGGCAGCCCCCCACATCTATCTGATTCAGAGGGGTTGGGTTAAATGCGGAATACATTTTGGTTGAATGCATTCAGTTGTGAAACTCACTAGGTATCCCCTTTCCCGTCCCTACTTTAGCCAACTCGTCATTGCCTTGCCAAACAAGGCCAGAAGCAGTCAGGTACACAGGCTAGCGGTACCAGTGATAAGAGACATCACCACAGTCAACTGGCCTATTCAATAAACATGAGTGTACAGAGCCCTGAGGTAAGCAGAATAGTAGATGTGACCCTGGAATTAGCAGTCAGCAAAAACACTCTAGGGAAGGAGAGGACATAACTTATTGTCATAGAAACAGTGGTGTTAATTTTTTATGAAGAGCGTTGCTATGTGATCGGCAGCTGGTGAAGGGGAGATGGATCCAGGGTCCTCTGCTGTAGAGGGACAGCTAACTTAAGCAGGTGGTCCTCAATGTCTCAGGAGATGGATAAAAAGCTTATAACACGGTCTGAACAGATCTCTTTATGATATATACGTGTACATACTATATACATTACCTGTCAAAAGTTTTATAACACCTACTCATTAAAGGGTTTTTCTTATTTTTTTTTTACTATTTTCTACATTGTAGAATAATAGTGAAGACATCAAAACTATGAAATAACACATATGGAATCATGTAGTAACAACATTTTTTTTAAACAAATCAAAATAGATTTTATATTTGAGATTCTTCAAATAGCCACTCTTTACCTTGATGACAGATTTGCACACTGCACACTCATTTGTTTAACACTTTTTTGATTACTACATGATTCCATATGTTATTTCATAGTTTTGATGTCTTCACTATTATTCAACAATGTAGAAAATTGTAAAAATAATGACCGGTAGTGTATATTAATGTTATATTAATTAGGGTGTCCAATCAAAAACAAATTTTTGACCAATGGGTAAAATATTTTACATTTAATTCAGCTTGTGTCATGCTAGTTTTTCTTTTTGCCACCTGCGGAAACAACTTTTAAGACTACGACTGCAAAATGTAAAATCTTATAAAGTTGTTATGAGAAACCTGCACCGCTATGTCAACAGAGCTCAGCGCTTATTAACGGATGTATTAGGTTACAAAATCTGACTTTTTGGATATAATGTTAATATGTTAGAGAAAGACCCTACTGAATGATTCAGAATATGAATAATCACATTAGTCTTGGTAAAATGTATTTTATAACATAAGGAACTGAAATTTCATTACCATTAATAAGCCGCACTTCGCTCACCAGTAGGGAGTGACCAAAGAGGTTAGTGGCCAACACTTTCTGTAGTCCGTCTGTGGTGACGTTATCCTTCTGCGTCAGAATCCCCGCTCCCGTGGCAACATGCTGATGACTTTGCTGCAACAAACACATCACAACTTCAACGTAACCACATGTAGTATTGACCCACCGGAAAGAAACGTTCCCCATGTGGTGGATTTGAGCAAACAATAGTGAAAACACAAAATACATCCACACACTAGTAGAGGCCTACAGTATGCTCCCAAAATAACTCAGACGTTTCGACCATAGCCGGGTCTTAGTTCTGACAAAACCCTGTGGAGCTGTACCTGGAGAATAGTCCCTTACAGAATGCCTTGACATCCAGCTGTGGGTTGGGCATGACGCCAGCATTCAGGTAGAGGTAGTCCAACCGGTTATACCTGGGAGACACACATACATGCCACAATACTTTGTTAGCCCACTGAGCTAAAGACTAGCAATTAGCTTAGGTAACAAACACAAGTCTACAGGTCACAAGTCTTACTCATCACGTGAACCGTCTCCACTACAACAGAACCACTCATCTCTTTGTGGTACTGTAGTAATAGTTCACAGAACCACCTTGGGCCATGACAGCTGAGTAGCTGATTTGGTTCTGGGTGCTGAGATTACCGTCATACCTACCTACCTACCTCAGTTTGACGTCGTGGGTGGCGGTGAGGACTGAGGAGATGCTGCTGGTGTCCAGCTGTAGTAGGGCCACCTGGGCATCGGGGTGAGAGGTCAGGGGGGCGGAGCAGGCGGCCTGGGCCCAACGCAGGTTCCTACAGGGCAGACATAGCTAGATACTGCCATCCTCAGAGAGTAGACGCTCACACAGCGCCAGGCCTATAACACTGCAGGGAAAAGAGAATACACACACACCGTAACCAATCAAAACCATTGTAAAATGTAATCAACTTCATTATAATTTATTTTATAACATAAGGAAGTGAAATTTCATTGCCATTAATAAGCCGCACTTCGCTCACCGATAAATCCACTATAATTGAGAATTTCAAGAAGCATTCTTCTATGGCTGGCCATGCTTTCCACCTGGCTACCCCTACCCCGGTCAACAGCCCTGCACCCCCCACAGCAAGCTTCCCCCATTTCTCCTTCTCCCAAATCCAGTTAGCTGATGTTCTGAAAGAGATGCAAAATCTGGACCCCTACAAATCAGCCGGGCTAGACAATATGGACCCTTTCTTTCTAAAATTATCTGCCGAAATTGTTGCAACCCGTATTACTAGCCTGTTCAACCTCTCTTTCATGTCGTCTGAGATTCCCAAAGACTGGAAAGCAGCCACGGTCATCCCCCTCTTTAAAGGGGGAGACACTCTAGACCCAAACTGCTACAGACCTATATCTATCCTACCCTGCCTTTCTAAGGTCTTCGAAAGCCAAGTTAACAAACAGATTACCGACCATTTAGAATCCCACCGTACCTTCTCCGCTATGCAATCTAGTTTCAGAGCTGGTCATGGGTGCACCTCAGCCACGCTCAAGGTCCTAAACGATATCATAACCACCATTGATAAGAGACATTACTGTGCAGCCGTATTCATTGACCTGGCCAAGGCTTTCGACTCTGTCAATCACCACATTCTTATCGGCAGACTCGACAGCCTTTGTTTCTCAAATGATTGCCTCGCCTGGTTCACCAACTACTTCTCTGATAGAGTTCAGTGTGTCAAATCGGAGGGCCTGTTGTCCGGACCTCTGGCAGTCTCTATGGGGGTGCCACAGGGTTAAATTCTTGGGCCGACTCTCTTCTCTGTATACATCAATGATGTCGCTCTTGCTGCTGGTGAGTCTCTGATCCACCTCTACGCAGACGACACTATTCTGTATACTTCTGGCCCTTCTTTGGACACTGTGCTAACTACCTGTTAAGTTCATGTTTTAAGTATCCCTATACTTCTGTTATTACGGGGCTATCACTCAGTTAGGAGTGCGCCTGCGCGAGGAGTCTTGTTCGTTAATTGACCTAGCCTTGAGTGGAATGGCTACCTTGTAGTGTGTTCATATGGTATAGTAAACCTTGTTAAACTGGAACCTTGTCGTTGTGTCATTTCGAGTTAACATTGGTAGCAGAGGATGGCTAATAACTACAATGTGCCACCTCGCTCGACGAGAAGAGGTCGTCACGAAAGTTGGAAAAATGAACTTGGAATCTGGACACGTGTTACTAATCTGGACGCGAAAAAGCAAGCGCTAGCCGTGGTATTATCGCTGGAGGGAAGAGCGAGAGATACAGCAGTGGAAATATCCGTTGAGGATTTGAACAAGGATGATGGTATGGGAACTTTGATCAGAGCACTGGATTCCGTGTTTCTTAAGGAAGAGAAAGACCGTGCCTACGAGGCATATTCAAACTTTGACAGTGTTACAAGAGATATTTCGGTCGCAATGACGGACTACATCATTGATTTCGAACAGAGGTACAACAGGATGCGCAAGTACGACATGGTTCTCCCAGATGCAGTGTTAGCTTTCAAGTTGCTAGATACTGCCTGTCTAGATGGTAGGGAGAAACAGTTGGCTTTGACTGCTTGTACTGTGCTGACTTTTGCATCAATGAAGTCGGCACTAAAAAGAATTTTTGGTGAAAAGACGTCTGTCGCGCCAATAACGGATGGAATGCAAGTGAGTGACGGAGCATATTACACCGAGCAGCAGAGAAAAGGCGCCAACAAGTCACGTTCTCAAGACAACCAGAAGAGGGCGCCATTGCCTGGAACAAATCCACTGGACAGATATGGAAGGAGATCAAAATGTGCTATTTGTCAAAGCACTTACCATTGGGTTAAAGACTGTCCTCATAAAAATGAACATGTTAAACTAACAGAGGAAAATGTAAACACAGAGATAGAGCAGTGTAACATTACACTGTTTTCAAACGAATCTGCTTCTGATACTGAGATTTTTATAGTTGAATCTTTAGGATTTGCTGTGATTGATACTGCATGTACACGGACAGTGTGTGGTGCAAAATGGCTTGATAGCTATGTCAGTGAACTAAATATGAAAGAAGTACAAAATATGATTGACACACCAAGCAACAGAGCTTTCAGATTTGGAGATGGGAGAATCGTCCATTCTACCAAGAGAGTTAAGATACCAGCAAAAATTGGTCAGACTAAGTGTCACATTGAAACAGAGGTGGTCCCTGCAGATATCCCCTTACTATTAAGCAAAGCTTCCCTCAAGAAGGCAGGGGCTGTACTAGACATAAAAATGACAAGGCAGTGATGTTTAAACAACCAGTAACTCTTGAACTTACCACCTCGGGCCACTATTGTGTAAACATTTTAGACCGAGACATCACACAGAGTCCATGTAAAAATGAGATTCTGATGGACACAGAGCACATGGAGATTCTGTCAGTTACAGAGAACATGAACACAAAAGAAAAACACAAAGTATTGTTAAAGCTTCACAAACAGTTTGGACATGCTACAGTTGACAGACTTCAGAAATTACTCAGCAGTTCAGGGAATAATGATGATGAGAGTATTTCCATTCTACAGCAGATAGTTAACAGTTGTGAGACATGTCAGAAATACAGTAAACCTAAGCCCAAACCAGCTGTTGGTCTGCCACTGGCTTCCAAGTACAATGAAACAGTGGCTGTAGATCTACATGAGCTAGGACCAAGTGTGTGGTACCTTCACATAATCGACCACTTCACACGCTTCAGTGCTGGAAGCATTGTGAATACAAAGAAACCCAGTGAAATTGTCAAGCACTTCATTCATTCCTGGATAAGTGTGCATGGCCCTCCCAGAAATTGTACAGTGACAATGGAGGAGAATTCAATAATAATGAAATAAGAGAAATGGCAGAGAAATTCAACATGGAGGTAAAGACAACTGCTGCATACAGTCCATGGAGCAATGGACTTCTGGAGAGACACAATCAAACACTCACAGAGATAATGCTGAAAGTGAAGCAAGATAATGGATGTGACTGGAAAACAGCCCTAGATTGGGCTTTGATGGCAAAAAACTCCATGCACAATGTTCATGGCTACAGCCCATACCAACTAGTCTTCGGTCAGAACCCTAATCTTCCCTCTGTACTGGTTGACAAGCCACCAGCACTAGAAGGGACCAGTGTGAGTGCATGGGTGGGACAGCACCTTTCAGCACTACATGCAGCGAGAAAGCGTTCACTGAAGCAGAGTGCTCAGAGAGAATTCGCAGGGCTCTGCGTAAACAGCTTCGACCCACCGATGAGAAGTACGAAACTGGAAACAAAGTGTACTACAAACGAGTTGACTGTCAAGAGTGGAAAGGACCGGGAGTAGTTATTGGCCAAGATGGCGTGGTGATATTTGTGAGGCATGGAGGCACCATTGTCAGGGTGCATCACTCAAGATTGAGGAAAGTAAATGATCAACAAGATAGAGGGGCTGTTGCTGAGAATCAGTCTCCTAATGAAAATGACAAAAAGGACACAGTAACAGACGCAAACTTACCAGATGTCGGATCCAATGATATGGACACTGAAACTGACACAGGAAATGGAGCAGAGACCTTCAACCATGACACGGATAATACTGTTGAGTGTTCAGATGAAGAAAACATTCAACAACAACCACATGTGTTAAGACAGCATGGTTGTTCCAATCTGAAAACTGGACAAACTGTTAAATACATGGACAGAGAAAGTGGTATTCCACATACAGCAACCGTCATTGGACGAGCAGGAAAAGCAAAAGGAAAACACCAGAACTGGTACAACTTGCAGTACTCTGAACCACATACACTTTCTGGTACAACAGGGTCAGCTGACCTGTCACTTGTAGATAATCTCAGAATTGAACCAATGGAAAATCGAGAAACACAGAATGACATTCAAAATGATGATGTACTTGAAACAAAGGACGTGTCATTTGACTCAGCTAAGCTAGATGAGCTCAGTAATTGGAGGAAAAATGGAGTGTTTGAGGAAGTCAAAGACATTGGCCAAAAATGTGTCTCAACAAGGTGGGTGTGTACCCTTAAAGAATCCTTAACTGGAATAGTGCCTAAAGCACGTCTAGTGGCTAGAGGTTTTGAGGAGCTGGCTGCTAAAGAACTCCCAAAAGACTCACCGACATGCGCCTCAGAGTCACTCAGATTGCTGATGACAGTGATCTGCCAGAAACAATGGAAACTTAATTCCATAGACATCAAATCTGCATTTTGCAGGAACAGAGCTGTCAAGAGATATTCACATCCGACCTCCACCTGAAGCTAAGAGCGAAGGAACACTGTGGAAACTAAAAAAGTGTGTGTATGGCCTGGCAGATGCATCACTCTACTGGTACAACAAAGTCAAGGCAACAATGCTGAGTACAGGTGGAAAAATGTCACAAGTGGATCCTGCAGTCTTCTATTGGCTTGATCAAGACTGCAATGTGACTGGAGTACTTGCCTGTCATGTTGATGACTTTATCTGGGGTGGCTCACAGACCTTTGCTACAACTGTGATTCCACACCTCAAAGCTGTTTTCCAGGTCGGCCGTGAGGAACATGATAATTTTTGTTATGTTGGCATAGAGTTTATTACAGTTGATGGAACAATACTGATGCAACAGGAGAGCTATATCAAGAATCTTCAACCCATCCACATGGATTCTTCAAGAGCCGTACAAAGGAATTCCCCTCTCTGTGTAATTGAAGCTGATCAATTAAGGTCAAAGATAGGACAAATTCTATGGGTTGCTAGACAGAGTAGACCTGATGTAATGTTTGATGGTTGCAACTTGGCATCTAACACAAAACACGCCACTGTACAAACCATTCATGAGGCAAACAAAGTTGTTCAGAACTGAAATCACAACAAGTGACTTTAAAGTGTCAGCATGTTGGAAAAGATGACTCTCTGAAACTAGTTGTCTTCAGTGATGCTTCCCTAGGGAACCTTACAGATGGAGGCACACAAGGTGGACATCTAATCGTGCTAATGGGTGAAGGAGGAAGATTCTCACCTATCTGTTGGCAGTCAAAAAGGATCAGAAGGGTTGTCCGAAGCACACTTGCTGGAGAAACACTTGCTCTTGCGGATGGAATTGACAATGCTATCTTTCTTGCAACTCTGTACTCAGAGCTTACCACTGGTGAGACAAAACGGCACATTCTACCTGTAGTTTGTGTCACTGACAACTACTCCTTAGTTGATGCTGTCAAGTCAACCAAGTCTGTCACAGAGAAAAGACTTCGTCTTGAGATTAGCAGCATCAAGGAACTTATTCAAGCACAGAGAATCCAGCGGATTCTGTGGTCGACCACAAAGGAACAGCTTGCTGACTGTCTGACTAAAAAAAGGAGCATCCGGTCTTGTGCTCCTACAGGCTCTCAGTAATGGAAAGTGGCAGCTTGAGTAATATAAATAAACACCATGTCACACAACCCATCTGTAATGGGGAACTTGAATAATACTTGGACATTTAATTATGTTGTTGTTTTATTTACCTTTAAAGAAAAGTGGGAGATTGTTAAGTTCATGTTTTAAGTATCCCTATACTTCTGTTATTACGGGGGCTATCACTCAGTTAGGAGTGCGCCTGCGCGAGGAGTCTTGTTCGTTAATTGACCTAGCCTTGAGTGGAATGGCTACCTTGTAGTGTGTTCATATGGTATAGTAAACCTTGTTAAACTGGAACCTTGTCGTTGTGTCATTTCGAGTTAACACTACCCTCCAGACGAGCTTCAATGCCATACAACTCTCCTTCCGTGGCCTCAAACTGTTCTTAAATGCAAGTAAAACTAAATGCATGCTCTTCAACTGATCTCTGCCCGCACTTGCCCGCCCGTCCGGCATCACTACTCTGGACGGTTCTGACTTAGAATATGTGGACAACTACAAATACCTAGGTGTCTGGTTAGATTGTAAACTCCTCCAACATCTCCAATCCAAAATTAAATCTAGAATTGGCTTCCTATTTCGCAACAAAGCATCCTTCGCTCATGCTGCCAAACATACCCTCGTAAAACTGACCATCCTACCGATCCTCGACTTCGGCGATGTCATTTACAAAATAGCCTCCAATACTCTACTCAACAAATTGGATGCAGTCTATCACAGTGCCATCCATTTTGTCACCAAAGCCCCATATACTACCCACCAGTGCGACCTGTACGCTCTCGTTGGCTGGCCCTCGCTTCATAGTCGCCGCCAAACCCACTGGCTCCAGGTCATCTACAAGTCCCTGCTAGGTAAAGCCCCGCCTTATCTCAGCTCGCTGGTCACCATAGCAGCACCCACCCATAGCACGCGCTCCAGCAGGTATATCTCACTGGTCACCCCAAAGCCAATTCCTCCTTTGGCCGCCTTTCCTTTCAGTTCTCTGCTGCCAATGACTGGAACGAACTACAAAAATAACTGAAACTGGAGACTTATATCTCCCTCACTAGCTTTAAGAACCAGCTGTCAGAGAAGCTCACAGATCACTGCACCTGTACATAGCCCATCTCTAAATAGCCCAACCAACTACCTCATCCCCTACCGTATTTATTTATTTATCTTGCTCCTTTGCACCCCAGTATTTCTACTTTGCACATTCATCTACTGCACATCTACCATTCTAGTGTTTAATTACTATATTGTAATTACTTCACCACCATGGCCTATTTATTGCCTTATGATGCAAAACTGGTCATGTCATACTAGCTGTATTTCTGCATACTTGAACAGCAGTGAGTTCGTTTGAGTGATAAGGCGAAAGTAATTGACTGTAGACGAAAGTTGAGGAGTGAAGTTGGGGGAGGTGCATCTGCGACAGCCAAAAGTTGGATACTGAGATGGTTTCCCAAAGGCTCAGTGCAACATGGCAGTGTTGCATTGTTTATAAAAGTTGTTCTTTATAATGTTGAAATAAACATATCTCCAACCCCCATAAAACAGGCTCACAAACTGGAAATATATGTGTGTACATTGTACCATCAATTGGTGAGAGAGAGCACCTCAAATATCACATTAATTTATACATATCCACTGTACCCACTGGGAACACACTGGTTGAATCAACATTTTTCCCACGTCATTTAAAATAAATGAAAGAAAGAAATAATTAGACATTTACATAAGTATTCAGACCCTTTACTCAGTACTCAGTACTCAGTTTTAGCACCTTTGGCAGCGATTACAGCCTTGAGTCTTTTTGGGTATGACGCTCCAAGCTAGGCACACATGTATTTGGGGAGTTTCTCCCATTCTTCTCTGCAGATCCTTTCAAACTTTGTCAGTTTGGGATTTACTTCACTGTAGGGATGGTGCCAGGTTTCCTCCAGACGTGACGCTTGGCAATCAGGCTAAAGAGTTAAATCTTGGTTTCATCAGACTAGAGAATCCTGTTTCTCATGGTCTGAGAGTCCTTTAGGTGCATTTTGGCAAACTCCAAGCGGGCTGTCATGTGCCTTTTACTGAGGAGTGGCTTCCGTCATAAAGGCCTGATTGGTGGAGTGCTGCAGGGATGGTTGTCCTGGAAGGTTCTCCCATATCCACAGAGGAACTCTGGAGCTCTGTCAGAGTGACCATCAGGTTCTTGGTCACCTCTCTGACCAAGGCCCTTCTCCACCGATTGCTCAGTTTGGCCGAGTGGCCAGCTCTAGGAAGAGTCTTGGTGGTTCCAAACTTCTTCCATTTAAGAAAGATGGAGGCCACTTTGTTCTTGGGGACCTTCAATGCTGCAGACATTTTTTTTGTACCCTAGACAGGTGTGTGCCTTTCCAAATCAAGTTCAATCAATTGAATTTACCAGTGATGAACTCCAATCAAGTTGTAGAAACATCTCAAGGATGATCAATGGAAACAGGATGCACCTGAGCTCAATTTTGAGTCTCATAGTAAAGGGTCTGAATACTTGTGTAAATAAGGTATTTTTGTTTAAAAAAAAATTATACATTTGCTAAAATGTATAAATCCTGTTTTTGCTTTGTCAATATGAGGTATTGTGTGTAGATTGATGAGAGATTTTTAAGGCTGTAAAGTAACAAAATGTGGAAAGTCAATGGGGTTTGAATACTTTCCGAATGCACTGTAGTTCGTCTAATTTTTGTTTATGTGACAAAACAAGCAAGTATACTGTAGAGAAGGAATGTACCATCTAAACCTCTGTGAAATAACTTTTCCATAAGCAAAAATATAGCATTTTCAGCAGTGGCGTCTATTCATGGAGCCAAGGGAAGCCTGGAAAAAAATTATTATAATAAAAACACAAAAAACATACTAAATAATGTATCTTTTGTCTCTCTGTGTTTCATAAATGTCCTTCAATTCGCAAGAGGCTGTATGTATCTCACTGGAGAAAGCAACCAAGTGAACGAAACAGCAGCCCTCTGTCTTAGTATGTGTAGCGTATCTATCTAATGCTGTCTGGTCAAAAAGAGTATGACATTGTTGCCACCCGTAGCATTGAATGGAAGGGAAGCCAGCGAACATTTGGCCTCCCTTGCTATTTTTTTAAATAAAATAATAGCCAATCAGCGTTGAGCTAAACTGAGGGAGCTCAGCTGTGAATGATCCGTGTGTCCTAAAAATCAGTGTCAAGGGAAGCCAGTTTGGATTTGGCTTTAGACTAATCAAATCATAGACAGAAGAAGACTTGAATTTTTGCATCTCGTTGTGTGGACTTGTAGTTTTACCTAATTCCCCGTACTGGCCAATGATTATAACGGTGATTCTGATCCAACCATAAATTCATACATTGTGCCCCTGGCCTGAGAGGATGGAAGTTCAACACCTAGCATGCTAATGTTAACTAGCTGGCCTGGAGCATTGTTGCCCATGAGTTAGGCTGGCGAGCAAGCATTTTAGCCAAAAACTAAAAGTGTGTACTGTATGACAGAGTCATAGACTGTTTAGGCGACATGACAGAAACGCCAGAAGGTATTGGCGTTTCTCTACAAGTACGGTTAGTCAACATGTTTTTTCTACTTGCATGCACACACAACACACACACATACCATGGACAGCTACATCATATGTAGCATAAGTTGATTGGACTAAATCGTTTTTGGTATCTTTTAGTTGTCAATGTATTAGACTAAGCATAGGTGATAGATGATGTTGAAATTGAAACTGGACAATGACTATTTTTTTCATGAAACCAATGTGTGGTTGAATTTATTCTGCCACTTTGTCTTCTTGTGTCTCTACCTTAGGCCTATATACTAGGGTGTCAAGGTGTAGGAGAGTTAAATGGTTATTCCATCAAACTTCAAATTATTACAATAGTACACAACGCAGAACAGAACAACCAGGTTAAGGGTCAGTGGCCAAAGCCCTCGAACAGGAATAATCCAAGTTCAGACAGAAGGGGGGAGTCAGATCGCTATGATCGCTAGGAACTTTACCCCATTGTGTCTATATTTTTATTGTTGCACTACTAGTGCTGTCTGTTGATGTTAAGTAGGCAGTTACAGTAGCTGAATGATATTAACATCTTCGGGTTTTATTTCATTAAATGTATTTCGTTTTATCTGAGTGCCTACGACACCCACTAACACCCTGGTACTACCCGTAGCTCCCGTTCTCCTCAGTCTGAGAAAAGACAGAGAGAAAGAATAACTTGTCAGATGGTGCATTGAAGACTGATGTGTTCCTGTCCTGTCTGTTCATAATACTATTGCAGATCAACATAAAAGCCTAAAAGACAGCCGTGGTGTCGCGCCTCATTTCTTGGTTCTCCTGTGGTACATAAGAAACCCCCTACAAAGGCATATGAACTAACATGTTATAAAGCAAACAAGCAATTATCACAACACATAGGTTGTAATATGGCTTTTTGTCTGGCCTGGCTTCCCTGGTGATTTTACTCAAACACTGCTACTGATTTTCAGCTGTTTGAAGCTGGTATACAAAAAAAACAAAGTAAAAGATGCAAAAATGTAACTTGAAAACGGGAAGCGTAGAAATAGAAACAGATCTACCGCTTCTCAGACTTGCTTTCAATAACAATAACCCACATTTCTGTGTGAATTTTGTCAGGGCTCCCAAAAATATATGTCAGCTTTAATGACCTTTGATCACATGACTTTTGTTAAGTTCATGCAGTTGACATGTAGGAGCAAGTCGGACAATTTTTATCCCCATATTATACAACTTTGAAAGGCAGTGAACAACAATGGTCGCCAACTCGGCAAAAGTGATCCACTCGAGCGCCCCCACAGATACACATGAAATGAGGTGCACAAAAACTATATAACATTCAAAATGGGTGAATCTTTCCTTTAACTACAACAGTAACGTATAAAACATGTGTCCTCGGCTACTGTCAACGCATTTTACATCACTGTAGTTTCTAATATTACAGTGACCTCGCTGCCCACTACAGTAAGTTAAGGAGAGAGCAAGTTGCAACAGATTTTCCTTTACCAAAAAACCGCGACAGACAGTAAAAAAGCAAAGACGCTGTGTATATTTACCTGTTTGCTCCAGTAACTAACACGACTTTAGTCATTCTTGCTCATTCAAATTCATATAATAACGTATAAATGTTAAAAGTGTGGCAGGTAGCCTAGTGGGTAGAGCGTTGGACTAGTAACCGAAAGGTTGCATTTCGAATCCCCGAGCTGACGAGATAAAAAAATCTGTCGTTCGGCCTCTGAACAAGGCAGTTAACCCAATGTTCCAAGGCCGTCATTGAAAATAAGAATTTGTTCTTAACTGACTTGCCTAGTTAAATAATGGTAAAACAAATTAAAAATGTAATACAGAAACAAATTTGCTGAACTACTTACTGTACGAGGTAGAGTAAAGGTAGAACCCCCTGCTAACCGCCTCTATGATGTGATTGGATGTCATCCCAGCGTTAGACCACAGTCAGCCTAGATCCAAGACATCAGACATTTGGCTGTGTCACAAATTAATGTAAGCTTGGTCATATTATGAATGTCTTTATTGTAAAGCTATACAATAGACAAAGCATTATTTTGGTGGTTTCATTTTTATTTTTGTCTGTAACAAATTATCATCATGACAAATCTGATGTTTTCTCTGAAATATTTGTTTTTTCATAAGCAAAGAACCATTAGAAAACAAATATCTAATAAAACTAAACCATTATTGAATTTCCTTGTGCTGTAACACAGTAATAACCTCTATACAACTTCATTACTATACATAAGTATACCCTCATTCTCTTATAGCTGGCTTATCTGTAATAACAAAGCATTCATACACAATGAACAACTGGGATGCTGTGAACTGGTCTCTTTTCGGTCTGAAGAATATCAACGCATGCCTCGTCATCACTACTGAAACAAACCAACGGGGGACAAAATGACAGCCAGACCATTTAGCATGTTTATCTTTGGCCTACAATATATGTACAAAATATACTTCCCACAGGGCAATATAAACATAGTTCATGGTCAGGAGAGAATCATAAAATGAGAAAATGAAATACAGAAATAAAACAGGACACAGATCATCAGAGGAGAATAGAGTTTGATTTGGGTCTCAGCGCATAATTGAAAATAACCTAGATATAGTGCATTATAATGGTTTGCAATCAGGTGACACCACTATGTGAAATAATAAGGTCCAGGGGCAAAGGCTGCTGATAAGAAGGAGTGGGCCTCTGAGTAACGTTGAATCCGTGAGTGATTGTATGAAGTATGACGTCAAAACTTGGCCTGTAGGGTATGAAGACTGGAGACAGGTTGATAACATATAGAAACCATAGGGTTCAAACCTAAAGCCTTAAGGTATTGGTGTAAAAACATTATAATCGTGATAGCTACTATAGTAACTGTCTTGTGTTACAACAACTGTCCTCATGTGCAGTTGACATTGTCTGATATCCTTCTGACTGATTATCATCCTGAACTCTATTCAGAAACCCTTTAACGGCCGTTCAGCTCTCGCTCTCTTTCAACAGAGATACATCAAACAGTTGTTCAGAAAAACAATACATTCTAACACTTTCAATACAACACAAAAATAGCTTAGAACAACATTCGTTGTATAAAGGTAGTAAACACACTAACCATTAAAAAACATTCTCTCTAGAAGCATATTTTCCTACGTTTCACGTTCAAAGACTACTCTGCACATACAGTTGGCCCATCATCTGCCCTCCAGTCTGGATCCTGATTAGCACCATAATTTGATCAGTATGGAGCGAACATGGACCATTACTAATGCAGCTTATCTCAGATCTGATTTGAACAGTGATTTGATTTGGTCACATATATGAATGAGAATAGATTAGGCGTCTCTAGGACAAACATTTGTAATGTTATTGAAGGCATATCCTCCCCCCCACCTCCCACAAAGCTAACTGCCATTTTCTCAAACAACTCTTGTTGTGGAAAATTACAAAATTAGACATACTATGCTGTTTTTACTTAGATAACTGTTCATTGTTATATGCTAGTGTTTTTTTTAGCTGATGTAGGCTTGTCTTATGTGACTTAGTCATAAGTCTGTGGGCGTACAGATAAGAGCCGGGTGCGACCTCAGTATCTGACATCCCGTTTGTACTATCTGCAGGAACTCTTCTGTGTGGAAACTTGCAGGAAGGAACAGACAACGGTGGCAACGTCAACTGTCTTAATCTGCACAGACAAGTTAAACACCTTTTATACACTATGTTCCCCACACCTGTTTGCACACATCTGCTAACTGCCACATAGACAAACAGGTTGGACTTTTCTATAAAAGCTGAGAGCCAACTCTGTATGTTGAGCTTTCAACTCTGGACTAATGTTGACTGGATTGTTGACTGCTCCATTGTTGCTAATCTTATAATAAAGTTGTTGTTTGAAATAATCTACAGTCTCACTTTAGAATTTCCATGACACTCTCGAAAGACATTGAACAAAATACAAAACTGAATGTACAACTTTTCCCATGCAAAAATAAAAGCTGATCAGTACCCATATATAACAGTACCAGTCAAAAGTTTGGACACACCTACGCATTCCAGGGTTTTTCTTTCTTTTTGCTATTTTCTCAATTGTAGAATAATAGTGGATACATCAAAACTATGAAATAAATCTGACCTTCATAGTCGAATTGCAGCAAAGAAACCACTACTAAAGGACACCAATAAGAAAAAAGAGACTTGCTTGGGCCAAGTAACACGAGCAATGGACATTAGACCGGTGGAAATATGTCCTTTGCTCTGATGAGTCCAAATTTGAAATTTTTGGTTCCAACCGCCATGTCTTTGTGAGACACAGAATAGGTGAACGGATGATCTCTGCATGTGTGGTTCCCACCGTGAAGCATGGAGGAGGAGGTGTGATGGTGCTTTGCTGGTGACACATCTGTGATTTATTTTGAATTCATGGCACACTTAACCAGCATGGCTACCACAGCATTCTTCAGCGATACGCCATCACATCTGATTTGCGCTTAGTGGGACTATAATTTATTTTTCAACAGGACAATGATCCAACACACCTCCAGGCTGCATAAGGGCTATTTTACCAAGAAGGAGAGTGATGGAGAGCTGCATCAATCACCCAACCTCAACCCAATTGAGTTGGTTTGGGTTGAGTTGGACCGCAGAGTGAAGGAAAAGCAGCCAACAGGTGCTCAGCATATGTGGGGACTCCTTCAAGACTGTTGGAAAAGCATTCCAGGTGAACCTGGTTGAGAGAATGCCAAGAGTGTGCAAAGCTGTCATCAAGGCAAAGGGTGGCTATTTGAAGAATCTCAAATCTCAAATATATTTTGATTTGTTTAACACTTTTTTTGGTTACTACATGATTCCATATGTGTTCCCTCATAGTTTTGATGTCTTCACTATCATTCTACAATGTAGAGAATATAAAAAATAAAGATAAACCCTTGAACAAGTAGGTGTGTCCAAACTTTTGACTGGTACTGTAAAAAAGAAGCAAAAAGAACAAACAAATAAACAATACATATAAATACAAAATATGAATATTTGAGAAGTACGTACATATTGATGTCTCTGAGCACTCTTGGTCAAATATCACTGGCAGACACTGTAGCAGTGTATGCCAGAGTACTACAGTTGAGACATGGTTGAGTTTTGGTTATTGTCCATGTTGTGAATTTGTTTATCACTTGTAACTCCTTAATCAAAAGCCAATAGGTATAATGTTATAATGTTAATTGAAATAGGCTGATAATAAGACAGGATCATGCTCATGACAAGTCTTATAATGCATTATTTTTATGAAAACATAATTATCCCTGTTGGCTTTGAAAACACTGTCAGACTGACTGAGATGAATAACCTTTTCAAATATAAAAATTCACAAAAAATTTCCAAACTGAACACTTTTGTTAAGACATCAATGAAACTTGCATTCTTATTTACATTCAAGCAGTTTTCTTAAAGAAAACACAATTTAATTCATAGACGTGCCATTACCATATACTACATTAAACAAGGTGGTAACACTCATTTATAGTACAATTTTGAATAAATTATACATTTTTAAAAGTACTGAACTTTCATTGCTACAATTCACTTTGGCTTCGCTATCTGAGACAATCTGACAGCCATTTGTCAATTTTGCCTTTCTTTTTCCGTGCATCATTCGTTGAATTGAGTTGAACTTTTGATGGATGCGTAATGTGTTGTTGATGCGTTTAATCTGTTCGTCTTTATGTGTGTGTGTGTGTGTGTGCTGGCCCAGGGGTACTGGCCCTAGGCTTGGCTCTCCAGCAGTGCTTGGTGGATCTCCTGGAAGGAAGGCCTCTCCTTGGTGTTCCTCCTCCAACAATTCAGCATGATCTTATACACAGAGTCAGGACACAGCACTGGCTGGGGAAGGTAGATCTACAACACATAGACAATCAGGTACAACACAGTAGAACATAGGCAGGTAGATGTACAGCAAAAGAGTGTGAGTCACAGTGAGTGTGTGTGTGCGTGTTTCTCTCACCTGTCGTTTCTGGTCCCTGAAGAACTCACCAGTGTTCTCTATGACCTGTTCGTCAGTCAGCTGGGAGTAAGGCTGCTCGTTACAGAAGGTCAGGGTCTCCCACAGCGTCACACCAAATGCCCACACATCACTGGCTGTGGTGAACTTTCCCTGGGAGTGAAGAGGCAGAACAGACATTAGGCTACGTAAGTTATTGAGTTCAAAGGATTTCTATGGCTTAAAAAGGGGCTAGTTCAACTGATAACCAAAGCCTTCATTCACTGGCCCATTACAGTAAACATAAGCTATTTAATGTTTTATCAGGGATTGTTATAACTGGAGTGCAATGTAGTCAGGTTAATAATGTGAATGGTCTGTGAAGTAAACTGAGGTATCTATACTATGTATGACCATCAGGGGGGCACCACGTCTCACCAGTTTCCCTCCCTCCCTCCCTCCCTCCCTCCCTCCTCACCAGCAGTATGCTCTCCCAGGACATCCATCGTATGGGCAGCACGGCCCGGCCCTGGATGCGGTAGTAGTCTCCGCTGTACAGGTTCCTGCTCATGCCAAAGTCAGCAATCTTGATGGTGTAGTTCTTCCCCACCAGACAGTTCCTCGTGGCCAGGTCTCTGTGGACAAAGTTGAGCGAGGAGAGGTACCTCATCCCTGAGGCAATCTGAGTGGCCATGTAGCACAGGTTACTGTAGCTGGAGCAGAGAAGAGAAAGAGAGGAGAGTAGACACTGGCTGGAATGCGGTTTTAACCAAATCAGCATTCAGGATTAGACCCACCCGTTGTATAATATCATCACATAGCCTTGTAAATGTGTAAATACAAACTGTAAATACAAAAAAATCTTCTTACATCACATTTCTACATGTTCTCCTCCGTTTGGCACAGTTTTGGCATGTCAAAGGGTGAAAATGCCATATGGTGTAACTGTCAGAGGTTGAATTTAAACTACAAAAGTATTGTGAATTGGTGTAATTCATAACAAAAAAAAGTTTATTTAACTTTGGCACACATTTGAAAAACACTAATATCATATGTTGCGACCAACCTTATTAAAATGCATTTTTGACTACATAAATAGTTTTTTTCCTCAAAGGGTCATGATATGACATCAAAGCATACTTTGTAGTGGACCCTCCAATTCAGCAGAAGGTTAATCAAATCTGCCACAAATGCTGAAAAATGTAACATCTCTATCATCTGTCATGACAAGGGACATTTCTAAATGTCATATGATACGACCACTAAAAACCTATTTAAATGGTGTATAATTAAAAAATATATATGATCTGCTATTAAAGATTAAAACTGCCTCGTGACAACCTTTGAAAGTGGAGTTAAAAGCAACTGTCAATTATGCCTGTTTTCAGTCACTCACCTATCTAGACTGACAATGTCAAAGTAGAGTTAAAAGCAACTGTGTCAATTATGCCTGTTTTCAGTCACTCACCTATCTAGACTGACAATGTCATCTCATTTGCATAGCCAGGTAAACAGAACAGGGGACAAGATAACTTGCAGTGACAGACTTACTGAGAGGCAATTTAGGAGAATTTAGAGTTCACATAATCCATTCTGATAGCTGGGCTTATTAGCTACACCATTATACAGGTTCCTGTGGATAAAATTGCTAGTCTTTAGCTAGCTAGATTACTGTGATAAAGCATATTCACTAGCTATTATAGCTAGCTTGCTCAGCTTACAGGCTTAACAGCTTGCATATTAACTCATGTTTTCTAGCTGGTTTGCTAATAGCTTTCTAGCTAGCTAGGTTCAGGGGTGGAAACGGGCCGGAACCCTCAGTTCACCGATATCCTCTGTGCTTGCGGCTACAACCAAATGGAAAAATGCATGCAATAGGCTCTATCCCTAGCCAGTTCAAGTAGGATCAGACACTGTTCGTTGACACTCCAAGCTGCTAGATGACATGTGTTAGTCAATAGTGCAGGGTAATCTGCATTAAAATATATATTTGGAAATAAACGATAAAAGTCTCAATCATTTAAGATTTGTAGTCATATGAGGTGAACTAAACCCCATTTGGTAAAATCTATGTGCGGTATAAATCTGTAGAAATGTCAGTAATAATTTCTCCCTAGAACAACATGCACATGCCAAATAAATATTTTGCATGTGTATGTATGCCTTAAAAGATCTGCTTGATTACTACAATAGCTTTTAAAGCCCTCTGGAATTTAAGGGGCGATCTGGGTTTGGTACAAAATATTTGATCATTTTGATCTCATGGATGTTCAATCATTGCCTTCATAGCTCCGTCTATGAATTTGAGAGTTGTTACATTTTTACATCTGCAGCCCATAGCTGTTGACTAAAGTGCTGCTTTGTTGTTGTTTGAATCCCAGATTCCCCCTTTAAACGGAATGGGGCGGCAGGGTAGCCTAGTGGTTAGAGCGTTGGACTAGTAACCGAAAATTTGAGGCCTTTACTAGGAAGCTTGAGTTGTTCGATTTCGACAGAGGGACCAGGTCGCTGCATTGTCACAGAGGTAATGGAAGATTACATCAAGCAGCTGAGGGACAACTTCTCCACCAGATTTGAAGACTACAGCATGCCAAAGGATATCATTGCGTTTGTACGTGATCCTCTCACAGTCCGCCCAGGTGGATAATTCTCCTCCCTTGCTAAGAAAAGAATAACCCTTGCTGGATGAGGCCGCAATTCAAACTGAGCTGATTGAATTCCAGACGTCGAACCAAATCAGGGATGCGCTCAGGGGTGCTGTGTTCTTGAGTGCGTTTTGGGTGGCATGCTCAGAGGAACACAGCACAATAAAGAAATTTGCATTTTCTGTGCTAACAATGCTTGGATCGACTTACACCTGCAAGTCCTCATTTTCCTCTTTGAACGTAATATAGACTCACGACAGGAACCAGCTTTCACATTAGTCAATCGAGTATTGCCTGCACATAAAAATCACATCCATCTCACCCGACACACACCCTTCCCCCCACCCTTACCTGACAGTGGGTGCGTTGCTGATGAGCGCTAGCTGTCCCTCAGGTTCATGGCGGGACAGGAACTGGTTGAGGTCTCCATTCTCCATGTACTCTGTGATCATGCAGAGAGGGTCACTGCAGATACACACGGCCAGCAGACGGATGATGTTAGGGTCCTTCAGTCGAGACATGATCTTAATCTCCTTCAAGAAGTCGTTCCTGATGATAACACAGGAACATAGACAAGGGCAGAGGTTAGAGGTCAGAGGGGAGACTGTGAGTGCTTTGATTAATAGATGGGAATATAGCTCACAACACACACATTCAAAATGTGTACTGGAAGAATCACTCAAAAAACATGTCTATGTGGACAATACATTTGGGAGCAGCATGTGCAGACTGTATTCTCTAATCAGGAACATGGCCCCCCTCACCTGGCGTTTTTGTTAGCGTCTGCTCTTAGCATCTTAACAGCCACCAGCACTGGCTGGTTGTCACTGATGTCGAAGGAGAAATCCTCATCCATAAACTCCTGCATGCCCTCTGCCTCACACAGGTGGACCTGTAGGGGGACGAAACATGGAGACTCTGATCAACACACTACATCTAATGGTCACTAACGATGGTCCTAAAGAGCCACAAAGGTTGTGAAAGCTTTTCCTCAAGCTTAAATCACCAGATTAATCTATTCAATGACCCTGATCAATGCTCTTTATCTCAAAAGGGCATAAGAAATTAGTTTAATTGATGTAATGTAAATCATTCACAGAATTGATTTCTGTTTACTATGTGATGTTCAGAGAGCACAAACCTCTCCAAACTGTCCCTCGCCCAGCTTTTCTTTAAAGGTGAGCAGTTTCCTGGGGAACTCTTCCACCGCCACGTCCTTCCCTGACAGCAGGTCCATGGTTAGAGCAGGGACCGCGTACGTGTTGCCCCCAGTTACGCCCTGCAGGTTGACGATGTCTGCCTCGGCGTAGTGAGGGACTCCGTCCTGGGCAAATGTTGCCGTGGGAGCCTTGGAGGCTGTCGCTGCCACCACTGTGCTAGTCAATGCTGGAACCGGAGAAAAGAGTTGAAGATAAATCAGCAATATGACATGATAATACACAATAGGGCGACTTCATGCTTATAGAATGAGCAGACATCCAATTTTTTAAACCTCGGTAACCCAACTCTCTCATATGCCTTTGTTTCTACTCACCGGCCTCATCCGTGCTGTGGGAGAACTCAGGCAGCTTGCGTATCAGTCGTGAAGGCTCCTGGTAGTCAGGGCCCAGGGGGAAGATACACTCGTAGGTTGAGCTAGACTCCTGTTCACTGGGTGCTGACGATGATGAAGAGTTGTTGTGGCTGTAGGCAAATGTCTCGCTCTGTAGTGACAGACTAGCAGTTAGTTCATCGTCCAGCATCCGCCGCGAGGCCTAGAATAAAGGATGCTGGGGTGAAGAGACACATCTGACCAGCCCTGATTGATCAACACATGGCAAATAGTAAGATTTGTATAATATTTTCCGTTTCCTGATAGTAACGAACAGTCACAAACTAACTTTCACATTTAGAGACATGGTGCATCAAAACACTTGGTGCATCAAAACACTATGGCTCAGATAAAACGTGTGAACGGGGGGGGGATCTCTCACCTTCTCCAGCATCTTTTGCCAGACCTGCCTCCAGAGGATGATGACAATGATGGCCACAAGGATGAAGATGATGGCCACCAGGCAGCCAATCAGAATTCTGGTGTTGCTGTCATCTATTTTGTGGGTGGGGTCATCCCCTGGGGAGGGGATGGGGGAAGACACCATTCGATTGGATGACTTCTACAGGATTTCTGGGAACGTCGGGACGGTTGAGCTAATGTAGGCTAATGCGATTTGCATGAGGTTGTAAGTAACAAGAACATTTCCCAGGACATAGACATATCTGATATTGGCAGAAAGCTTAAATTCTTGTTAATCTAACTGCACTGTCCAATTAACAGCAGCTATTACAGTGAAAGAATACCATGGTATTGTTTGAGGAGAGTGCACAGCTATGAACTTGAAAAGTTATTAATAAACCAATTAGGCACATTTGAGCAGTCTTGATACAACATTTTGAACAGAAATGTTGAACAGTCTAAAACTTTGCACATACACTGCTGCAATCTTTTGGCCAAAATCTAAATTGCACCTGGGCTGGAATAATACATTATGGCCTTTCTCTTGCATTTCCAAGACAGTACTAAACAAAATGTGCATGTTTTTTTCTTTGTATTATCTTTTACCAGAACTAATGTGTTATATTCTCCTACATTCACTTCACATTTCCACAAACTTCAAAGTGTTTCCTTTTAAATGGTATCAAGAATATGCATATCCTTGCTTCAGGTCCTGAGCTACAGGCAGTTAGATTTGGGTTTGTAATTTTAGGCGGAAATTGAAAAAAAAAGGGTCCGAAGTGGGTTTTGGCCACAGCCATTGCTCATGGGTGGGTGTGTGTGGTAAAAGATGTAAAAACGGATAAAGCATGTGTGCAATGCAGGTGTATTGGGAACTGACCTGGTTGAGTGCTGGTGGGGGGGCCACTGCCAGTCTTGGGGGGAGCCAGGGTAGTATTGTACATGGCTGTGTCTGGAAGAGAATAGACAGACATAAATCACAACAAAGCACTGATAACACTTTACAGATGAATATTCAAACCAAACAAGATGTGTTTTCTCTACAGCACATGATTTGGAGGTGATCTTAGGTGTGTGTGTAAACATTTACCTGACTGGAAGGTGATCTCGCTAAACATCATCCAGGCGTCAGCAAAGTAGAAATGGCACTTCATAGCACTGGCCATGTGATTGGCCAGAGAGACAGTGACGAATCGGGCGCTGGGATTGACGTCGTCCACCACAGGGCTGAAGGAAAGGGGCGTGGCCTCCCAGTCAGCCTCGGAACGGAAGTAACACACCACCTGGCGGAATGCCTTGATATGCCGCATGAACATGTTGTTACAGTGCACCTAGAGACAGAGAGAGATGGGGGGAGCAAGAGGGGAATATGTTGTGAAGAGTGAAATCTGTAAAAATGTGTTCTGGTGATTGGAAAAAGGGTCAAGAAGCTGAAAGATTTAGAACTGTAATGCCTGTTATTTGGGAATTAAAAATACCAACTCCCCTTACACACACTGTAAATAACAATTGGGAGATAACAGCCCCTGACACCCACACACACCCACCCACCCACCCACACCTTCATGGTGGTGAAGTTGCGTGTGCGGTCGAACTCGAACATGATCTCCACGTATCCGTTGGGGAAGCTCTCGTTGGTCCAACCTACATAGTCGTAGCCAGGCCACACATTGTAGACGTGGCTGTGGGTGAAGTCATCTAATCCACACATTCCATCAGTCAGCTGGCCCAGGCCCTCCGTCATACTGGAGATGGAGAAGAAAGAGAGAAGAGGAGATGAAGATAGAGCTCAGAGTTCGAGGTTTTTAAGGTAGTCAAATTACAAACAAGCATTTGTTTTTTGGGGTGAACCAGAGAGTCTCTGTGTGAACTATCCTTAAGGAGACCTGACAACGTGTAAACGACTTCTTGACAACCTAGCTTGACACATAATAATTGATATTTTCATGTTTAATTACCAAGCACTTATTTTACAACGGACAATACTTATTTTGTGAAAGGGAAGGTTGAGAGAAACTATTCCGCTATCTATTTATTCAACTTCTCTCCACCCACCACTAGGTGGAAGCATAATCTTTTCCACATTCAATATCTCATCTTGGCAGTGGTATCAAAACCTGAGCCATTTTCTCTTCTCAGACTACATTCACAGATTCAGAGAGAGAGGGAGAGAAAGAGAAGCTGAGAGAGAAAGAAACTTCCATAGCAGAGACAAACTGAGGGCAGTGTCATTATTCAGCACACAGTGACTCAAACACTAACACAGAAAGGCAGCAAGGATACCCACATAGTCATTTATGTTCTCAAGAAGTCAAGTTTTATTCCAAAGACACTGACTCAAACTCTCCCACGCGTTCATGCACCAGAAGCCATGTGTGGGTGTAATTGTCTCTGTGTGTGTTCGTAACACTCCAGCGCATTACTGTGCAGAGAAGCGTGCTTGTGTGTGTGTGTGTGTGTGTGTGTGTGTGTGTATGCATGACCAAACCACAGTGACCCATGCCATTGCGCTGTCTACATCCTGCCGTAACTACAGCAACCAGGCAATAACAGGGCCAGCGTGGAACCACAACTCCGAGATTGGTGAAGGAAGGACAAAAGGAGGAGAGGAAGAACTAAGGAGGAGGTTGGATAAACCGAGAGAGAGGAGGGATACATTAAGACAGGCAGAATGAAAAGGAGAAAGAATAAAGCCGAGGAGATGAAGAAAAAGAGAAAGGAGGAAGAGAAAGATGATGAGGGAGGATGAGAAGTAAAAGGAGTGATGCCCACCCACCTGTAGATGACGGCTCCGTCGTACACCGAGTCGTTGAAGTGGACAGGCTGGCCCTCTAGACTCATCTGTTCTCCTGCTGGAGCATTGTAGGACACCAGACCGTCTGACAGAGAGAGGGACTCTGTATTAGCCTACTGAGCTGAAACCTAAGCACTGTTTGCCGAACCCTGTGTAAAGGATGTCCCGCTGTTTTCTTTGCATGTACCACTTCCTCCTGATTCCACACACACTGAAGCTCGAACCCAGGACCTCTGTCTTGCTAGCACACGTGACCACCCTCCTGAAGCGTCTTACCAGTTGGCGCCACGTGAAAGGCTAGCAATTCGGCGGCGCAAGTTGCAACACTTCAGGCTGAGGAGTAAGTTTCACACATCCCCATGTGCTACATCTGTCTACCTGTGGTTCACAGTAGGGAGCTCCTCCACCTCTCCCTCTCTCCTCCCCCTGTCTTACCAAGCCATTCACAGCCGTAGAGCTCCACCCTCATGCAGACGTTCATAGAGTGGTCTGAGACGGGCATGAACCTCACGAAGCGGGCGATGATCGGAGGCTCCAGGTCCTTCAGCATGATGTCATATGCATTCCTGTTCCCCTCAATGACCTGTAGCCATGTCACCCACAGATAATAATCAATCAATCAATTAGCCTAAATAATAAGCAATAACTCACACATTCCAGTTCCCTTAACCACCTATATTGCCGTCACAAATCACCAGTATTACCATTATCAATCAATATTTTATGATCAACATTTTTATATTCCTATCCTTGTCAACCAATAATCAACTTCATCAATAATCAAAAACTGATTGATTACCTGTTTGCCTTGCCTGTTCCTCCAGGAGATCCAGCGACTGCCGTCACGGCTGTATTTGATCTTGTACATCTGGGCGAACTCGTTGCCGATGCCCCCTGCGTGTCGGCCCTGGGTGCCCACCAGGGTGATGAAGTGGAGGGAACGCAGGTCTATCTGGAGGAACTCCTTCAGGCTGTCTGGTTCCACCGTTATCTTTGGACACCACGCACCATCACCCTCCTCAAAGTCCAACCTGAGAGAGGGAGGAGAGGAGTGGGGAAGTAGAGGGAGAGAGAGGAGAGAGGAAGATAACACATAGAAAAAAGGAGAGTGAGAATGAGCGAAAGGGAGGCAGGAGAACACAGAGAGAGAGAAAGGGTGGAGGGAAAGGAGAGGTGAGTGTGGTGCCTGGATGTCAGTTCATACAGCCTATTAAACAAACACCTTTGTCGTAAATTAATGTGAAAGTGTTCATTTAGGGCTGAGCTGGCAAGGGAGAGGGGAAGCTAGGCCAGAATAAAAATAACATAGATTATGCTCCTTACACTGAGTGCAGGCCACCCACACTCTCCAACACACACACATATGCACACACACATTCACTCTCTCTCTCAATCGGTTTCATTCTCTCTTGCTCTTTCTATCCTGAACCACAACAAGCTGAGAGCGGGAATTGATGCACAGTTTATTGAAAACACACACACGGAGTGTATACGAGTGTACATGAGTGTTCATGTGTGTAGTTCTGGGGGCTCCTGTATGTGTCCAGTCTACTAAATTGAAGTTGAGATGTATGTATATATACACTGAGTGTACAAACATTAGGAACACCTGATAATTCCATGACATAGACTGACCAGGTGAATCCAGGTGAAAGCTATGATCCCTTATTGATGTCACTTGTTAAATCCACTTCAATCAGTGTAGATGAAGGGGATGGGACAGGTTAAAGAACAATTTGTAAGCCTTGAGACAAATGAGACATGGATTGTGTATGTGTGTCATTCAGAGGGTGAACAGGCAAGACAAAAGATTGAAGTGCCTTTGAACGGGGGATGGTAGTAGGTGCCAGGCGCACCGGTTTGTGTCAAGAACTGCAACGCTGCTGGGTTTTTCACGCTCAACAGTTTCCTGTGTGTATCAAGAATGGTCCACCACCCAAAGGACATCCAGCCAACTTGACACAACTGTGGGAAGCATTGGAGTCAACATGGGCCAGCATCCCTGTGGAACACTTGACACCTTGTAGAGTCCATGCTCTGACGAATTGAGGCTGTTCTGAGGGCAAAAGGGGGGTGCAAATCAATATTATGTTTTGTACACTCAGTGTATGTGTGTGTGTGTGTGTGTGTGCGCGCGTATACATTACCTGCCGTATCTAGCAGCAGTCGACTAGACCACTGACTGGAGGCTGAGATGTCTTCATCCTGAATCTGCCCTCCTGACATCCCCAGAGGGTACCGACACACACCTACAACACAAAACAGCTTTTAGTGCACACACATGCAAACACACAGTCACGCACACACCCAAACATGAGCTCAAGTATGAACAACCCGTTATTGAAACAATGTAAAGCATAGACATTAGCTCAAGAAGCTACCACAAGCAAAGTTACTCGTCACGCGAGCATGGTTCACTGGACCACCTGCACTACACCAAGGTGTGTGGTGGTAACTCTTACTGAGCTCTCAGACATAAAAACACAGTCTGTATTGACATGGATTATGTGTCTAATCTCCTCCACCTGGTGCCATGGTTTTAAATACTATATACTGGGTTTTAATCATAACTCCCCCATCCCAGTCAGACCAACCACAGTGGTGTTGTCTATAAACCATAGACCTTCAGCCATTAATCATTATTAGGAATTATTAGAAACCATAGACATACACCCTCCTACTCCCTCTTTCTAAAATCAAATCTCAAGTCATCACAATCTGAAATTGAGAGCGGTGGGCGTTTAGTCAGGGTGGGCACAAAAACACATCCCCGCTCCCCAGCACTAAGAGTGTGGTTGCTTTATTGAAATAAAGAGCAGGGATCCGTTCAACCTCTCTGCCAGTGCAAACATAAGGGGTAGCACGTAGTGCGTGTGCTTTAGAGAATACCCCCCTGCTCCTGTGTGGTCTTTCCCCTGTAGCAGAGTGGAGCGATCAAAGTTAACTGTGGGTGTTTGAACATTTCATCCTGTCCCACTGTGATCCGCTGGGCAACCGGGTAACTACTTGTGAAATAGAAGAGACAGTATCTTTAACTTTTACAAGCCTGAAATAGAATTTCCTTACTTTGTTGCTGTTTCTGGAAGTAAAAATAGGTGATTTTCCATCAATATTAGCCTAGGGCTGGGAGTATATGGACTATTTATCGAGTTTTATAATAATCACTGGCCATATGATTTCTTCAACGGTCTTCTCTACTCAGTAGAAAACTGATGCTAACCATTAACTTGGAGGCAACACGACCAATGTCTTCTCTGCTTTCCTTCTAAACACATCCCCAAACTGTCTGAATGTGTTTGTGTATACTGTAGTTTCTACAGTGTGTGATAGTGCAGGGTCATGCTGGTCAGTATGAGTGGCAGAGGAAGTACAAGGGAACACTTGGAGAGAGAGAGAGAGAGAGAGACAGACAGACAGAGATACAGAAAGACAAAGGGACAGAGAGAGAGAAATACCTGTATGTTTATGTGTGTGTATACTGAAGTGTACAGAGTGTATGATATCTTGGGGTCAGGCTGGTCACAGGGAGTGGAGGAGGAAGTGCAGGCCAGGGAGACTCTCCCTTCAGCATGGCCCCTCAGCTCAGCTCCGTCTGACACACAGGAAAGTCTTTGTGAAGCTGCCAGTAACTGCACACACAACGCTCAAGGCCTTTCTGTCCTCCCTTACTTTTTTATCCTTTCTTTCTGTCCTCCTTCCCTCTTCCAAATGTTTGCTTAAAAATCAATATGGGGAAACCTCTCAGGGTTCGTCCTGGCAGTGACGGTGAGACTCACTCCAGAAACAGATCCGTCCCAAAACAAAAAACTATTCCAGATGTGAGACTACCTTCTCCTCCGCACCTCCTCCTTTCTTCCCTCCCATTCTCCTCTCTTTATCTTCTCCTGTCCTCCATCTCCCGCCTCCTTCATGCTTAGACAGACATGTCAGCCATAATCATCACACACTTCTCATATTTTCAGTCTATTAGTGGTACCCTTGGTAACATAATTGCAATCAAATGTGATAACATCTGCAATTCCTCCAATAATAATGTCAGTTTTGATTCATGTGTTGTATTCGGGAACATTTCATTGGCTCTCCAGGCAGCTCTGAGACTCCATAAGCAAGCAGTGAGCAAAACATCCATAAAATGTTTTACAGCAGTTTACTAAACTCTGGTTAATTAAGAAAGTTTAAATCAAATTGATTCACACTGTAGATTATAATACAGTGTGCACAGTACTCTATTTGCACAGATCTGTGCACTTTTGCGTTATGAAAATGCTGTGCTTAAAAGGTTGACTTTGGGCAAAACCCCCAAAATAACAGTTTTAAACTGTATAACAATGCACCACCATACCAGGTCATTTAATGCTTCAAAAAAAAAGATGAATAAGATATTTGGCTACGGAAGTGCCATTTCTTACCGATCTCTACAGCTTCCATCCAAAAACAAATCCTGTGAAATGACGTCAACACATACTGGAGGTGTTACGGGCTAGCTACAGTGGCTAACTTAGCTAACTACGGTCGATTGCGGAGCACATAACCAGAATGACAAATCGATGAAGCACCCAAGGCACACCAGATTTCTGTTTGAAAATTGAGAAAGAGGCAGAGTTGGACCATTTTTCATGCCGAAAGTCGACCTTTAATATATGAGTGGTGGAAGTTGGGCTTGTTGACCATAGTACAGGTGTAGGATCTTAATTTGATCACCCTATAGCAGGATAACGTTCCTGCAATGCAGGACATTTTTAACTTGTATTGTATTTGAGGTTTAAAAAGGCTTCGGAAGTTTGTAATTTCCAATTTTTCAGAAATGTTTTTCCTTTACGAAAAATACATCAACCCCATCAAAAATAATCCACATAATAATTCACATTTCCTGTTGCTGCAGGATTATTTTCCTGCTGTAGCAAACTGGCTAAAATTGATCCTACATCTGTAATTCACCACTGGTCTGTGAGTGAGAGGAGAAACATGAGTCCATTCACATACAGGTGTACACTGCAAACATGGGGCAGGGAGAAAGAGAACCAGAGAGAAAAATAGGGGTAGACTAGGCCTGACTTTGCATGCATTGACAGAGCAATTGATTGTTGTTTTCAGACTAGAGTAACTGAAAAATCACAACATTATTTACTTGATATTTAATGAATGAAGCGTGTCATATTAGTGTCATCGCAGAATGAAACTGAACAACCACATTATGTGGGATTCACTTGGTACAAAAAGAAAACGGTTCCATAATAAGGTAATTTTCCATTAACTACAGCCAGACAGATCCATTGGTTCAGCCCAGAGACAACAGAGGAGAAAGCAGAGAAAGAATGTGTAATTGCCTTGGGTGTAATTGGTGAAAATAAGTCATTATCCGTGGCTTAGACCACATCCTAAACTAAAGCATGCAACAAAAGAGAGAGAGAGAGGCGTTTTTCAGTGCGCCGGATGAACGTCTCTCCTAAATGTTGGTTTATGGCGTGTTTATCTAGCTTACCCTTAGGGGTGACCCATGGGACACTTGTGAGGACTTACTATACACTTGTGAGGACCAACAATCGATTCCCTCTCAAAATCTTATTTTCCCAAAACCCTAACCCTTAACTTAAACCCAAACCCTAATTCCTAACCCTTAACCTAACACCTTAGCCTAAAATTGTATTTTTATAAGTGAGGACCAGCTACAGTGAGGGAAAAAAGTATTTGATCCCCTGCTGATTTTGTACGTTTGCCCACTGACAAAAACCAGAAAAACACATTAAAATGCAAATCAATTTCTAACATTTTTCACATGAGGGAAATAAGTATTTTACCCCCTCTCAATCAGAAAGATTTCTGGCTCCCAGGTGTGTTTTATACAGGTAACGAGCTGAGATTAGGAGCACACTCTTAAAGGGAGTGCTCCTAATCTCACCTTGTTACCTGTATAAAAGACACCTGTCCACAGAAGCAATCAATCAATCATATTCCAAACTCTCCACCATGGCCAAGACCAAAGATGGATGTCAGGGACAAGATTGTAGACCTACACAAGGCTGGAATGGGCTACAAGACCATCGATCAAATACTTTTTTCCCTCACTGTAAATGTCCTCTCATTTCTGAATTTTAGTTGGCTTACTATTCTTGTGAGGCCTTCTGGTAGTAAAGTAAAATGTGTACACATGCACACCATCTAAAAATTAAATAGCACCTCTGAAAAGGTGGAAAAATACCAGCCCTGTGTGGAGACAGAGAGAGAGTGCGAGAAAGAGGAAAAAAAACATGTTTTTATTTTCACATACATCAGATAGGTGCAGTGAAATGTGTTGTTTTACAGAGTCAGCCATACTGGTACGACGCACCTGGAGCAAATGAGGGTTTTTCACCTTGTCAGTACGGGTATTCAAATCAGCGACTTTTTGGTTACTGGCCCAACGCTCTAACCAATAGGCTACCTGCCGCCCAAATATAGAAAGAGAAAGCTGGACGAACCCTCTCACATCCATATTGGCTCATTCTCTTACAGGTCACACACGCAAGCACACACACACACCGATCCAGCTCCAAGTGGCTTCTTTCCCTCTCTCACCCCTTTTTCTTCTCTGTGCTCGTGCTCTGGCCAGTGAAAGTCAGGCTTGTTTCATAGTGTTTGCTGTCTAACCACAGGCTCCAAACACACACACAGTACTCTGATATTATAGTCAATGTTGTCCTTGGCCATCTTGTGTAAACTGTCTCATAGCCTTTCTATTGTAATATGATGAGAACAATATCTTCATCACAATGGCTGTACCCAGCCTTAAATCACGGGACGATCTGACCTTGGTGGGATTTTATTATTGTGTGTGTGTTATGCACGCAGAGTCTGTGGTTAATGCATTCCAGACATACTGACAGCAGGAAAGTATATTGAAATGGGCTTCCCATGTGTATTTGCTGGGATTGTTGTTGACCACTCAGAAGTGGTGGAGTGTAGAGTACTAATGCACTTGAACGTGGCCAAAGTTCATTTAAATTCATGCAACAAAATGTTCTAAATCCCAAATATCCCCCATTGTGGAGAATCCTTTTGACGGCGAGTGAGAGAGAAGTCTTAATTATTTCCAGATTTCAAATCCTCTAAACTGGACAAAGATTCTCTGAAACACAAGAGAACGGATGAATGAATTGTGCGTCTGTCCGTCCCTTGTCACTCTACAGTTTTGCTATGAGTCTCGTTGACTCAATCACAGGTCTTACTGTGTCTAACTATCATTCTGCTGCAAGGATGGGGAGGAAAAAAAACACAAGGCAGGAAATATGCATTGCTGAATTTAGTAGCACTGAGATGCATGGTGATGCCAACTTTCCCCTGTTTAAAATTCCTGAGCAGTGCAGTTATACCATCTCTGTCTTTCCCATTTCCATTCTGAGTGGGCGACATGCTTTCACTGTAGAGTAGGAGCCATAGAGACTGGAGTAGAGATAGATGGAGAAATAGAGGTGGATTCAGGTTGGGATAAGACTGGACTGTAGATCAAGTAATAGGGATAGGCTAAAGCTGTATACTGTCAAGCTGACCCACTCTGCTGTATATCCGGAGCACATCTGGTAAACCAGGTCAGAGACTTCTAGCAACAGAGATGACGAGATGTAGACAGGCCTGAAAACAACCACAGCACCCACCACTTCACTGCTCTGTCCCATTGGAGAGAACACCCATTTTTTTTTATAAACCTTCTCTCTCTTTCTGTCTGCCAATATAGCAACATGCTAGTCTTAAAGATCAGCCACACTGTAGGCTGTAAAATACACGCATGAATGGAGAGAAGGGTGTGTCTCAGTGAGGGCTCTTCAGAGGAGGAAGGGGAGGACCATCCTCCTCAGTGAATTTCTTAAAAATAATAATGGTAAAACATTTTAAAAAGTTATACTTTTTAGATAAAACTATACCAAATATAATCACATGTAACCAAATAATTTATTAAAAAACACTATTTTGCAATAAAGGTCAACAGTAGCCTCGACAGCACTCAGGGTAGCACCAGGTGTAGCCGGATGGTTCTCACCCCCTTCCATAGACTTACACAGTAATTATGACAACTTCAGGAGGACATCCTCCAACCCTCTTGCAGCATGAACTGATATGTTGTCCACCCAATAAAAATATGAGAGAATTAATACAGGACTGAAATCATAAAATGTGGTGAGTAGTTGACTCAAAGAGAGACAAAGACAATAATTGAACAGTTTTGAACAAATTAATTTCTTCCGAAATGAAAGAGAAGCAAGAGAGATTGTCATTTTTTTCCAGTTTCACTTAGTCCTACTTAGCTAGCAAATGCAACTAGCCAGTTTAGCCTACTCAAACAAAGTTCAGTGTGTCAAATCGGAGGGCCTGCTGTCCGGACCTCTAGCAGTCTCTATGGGGGTACCACAGGGTTCAATTCTCGGGCCGACTCTTTTCTACATACATCAATGATGTCGCTCTTGCTGCGGGTGAATCCCTGATCCACCTCTACGCGGACGACACCATTCTGTATACTTCTGGCCCTTCTTTGGACACTGTGTTAACTAACCTCCAAACAAGCTTCAATGTCATACAGCACTCCTTCCGTGGCCTCCAACTGCTCCTAAACGCTAGTAAAACCAAATGCACGCTTTTCAACCGTTCGTTGCCCTCAACCGCCCGCCCGACTAGCATCACTACCATGGACCGTTCTGACCTCGAATATGTGGACAGCTACAAATATCTAGGTGTCTGGCTAGACAGTAAACTCTCCTTCCAGACTCATATTAAACATCTCCAATCCAAAATCAAATCTAGAATCGGCTTTCTATTTCGCAACAAAGCCTACTTCACTCACGCCGCCAAACTTACCCTAGTAAAACTGACTATCCTACCGATCCTCGACTTCGGCGATGTCATCTACAAAATAGCTTCCAATACTCTACTCAGCAAACTGAATGCAGTCTATCACAGTGCCATCCGTTTCGTTACCAAAGCCCCTTATACCATCCACCACTGCAACCTGTATGCTCTAGTCGGCTGGCCCTCGCTACATATCCATCGCCAGACCCACTGGCTCCAGGTCATCTATAAATCTATGCTAGGTAAAGCTCCGCCTTATCTCAGCTCACTGGTCACGACAACAACACTCACCCGTAGTGCTCCAGCGGGTATATCTCACTGGTCATCCCCAAAGCCAACACCTCCTTTGGCCGCCCTTCCTTCCAGTTCTCTGCTGCCATTGACTGGAACGAATTGCAAAAATTGCTGAAGCTGGAGACATATCTCCCTCACTAACTTTAAACACCAGTTATGTGAGCAGCTAACCGATCGCTGCAGCTGTACATAGTCCATCTGTAAATAGCCCACACAATTTATTTACTTTTCTGCTCTTTTGCACACCAGTATCTCTACTTGCACATCATCATCTGCTAAATTGTAATTTACTTCACTACTATAGCCTATTTATTGCCTACCTCCACACACCATTTGCACACACTGTAAATAGACTTTATTTTTTTTCTTCTATTGTGTTATTGCCTGTACGCTTGTTTATTCCATGTGTAACTCTGTGTTGTTGTTTGTGTCGCACTGCTTTACTTTATCTTGGCCAGGTCGCAGGTGTAAATGAGAACTTGTTCTCAACTAGCTTACCTGGTTAAATAAAGGTGAAAAAAAAAAATGAAAAAAAAAGTGGAACGCTATGTTAGTTAGCTGGTTTTGACTATCCAACGCAACACTGGAACTCTTCCAAGTCATTGTAAGCTTTTGGTTTTACTACAGTGCATTTGGAAAGTATTCACAACCCTTGACTTTTTCCATATTTTGTTACAGCCTTATTCTAAAATTGATTAAATACAAAATATCCTCATGAATCTACACACAGTACCCCATTTACAAATGTATAGAAAATAAAAGGAGAAATACCTTATTGGACAGTACCAGTTGGAAGTACCATTTAACAATGTGTTAATGCAGTGTCAATACACTGCACCTATGTAACTACCATGCAAATGCATAGGGTTTTGGAAGCTTAAGTGAAGTGGTAGTGTGCTACCACACTACCAGGCAGAAGGGTGAAGAGTGCAATATGGACTGTACAGAGTTAAAGCTGGAATCCGTAATGGTGAAATGCTGCTTCAACAAAGTACTGAGTAAAGGGTCTGAATACTTACGGAAATGTAATATTTCCATTTATTTTGTTGAATACATTTGTAAAAATAAAAAAAAAACAGTTTTTGCTTTGTCATTATGGGATATTGTGTGTAGATTGATAAGGATTTAAAAAAAAATGTAGAAGGTTGTAATGTAACAAAATGTGGAAAGAGTCAAGGGGTCTGAAAACTTTCCGAATGCACTGTAATTTATTGCCACCGGGGCACGTCGGTGTAAGTGCTAAACTGCTTACTGACTGTACACTAATGTTACTGCATAATTGTAGAGGGTTTACTATTAGCTATGTTGACTATGAAGTTACTTTAGGTAATATGGTGACAATGATGTAGGCTGTGTGTAGCGGTTATGATATGGTTTGGCTTGGAACGTTTTTTTAGCCTGGTCACATACAGCTGATGTGTTGTGCATTGAAGTCCACAAGCGAAAGGAAAAGTTGAGAGGAGGAGAGCGCATAGATGCGAGAAGGAATACAACGTGGCTGCTATGAAAGTGAACTGTGTTTACGCGTGATCAGGTATTCATTCTGTCGATTCTGTTGAAAAACATTCTTAAACGGAAGCAAACGGAACAAAACCTGAACCATACCTGAATTTGTCCAATAGAAATTCTTGTTTGCAACTGTTGGATGATTACAGCTCAATGCAGGCAAAAGTGTGCAAGGCGGTATTGAATGTGTCATTGTCTGTCCATGTGTCACTGTCTGTCAAAATTCTCTCGACCTGTGTGCACCTACATTGTAAACTTTCATTCATAGCCTCGGTTGTAACAACCTCATGATGGGTATAGGGAAAATATGAGTATCATGTAGTAGCCTAAACCTATCGCTGTTACATTGAACTGGACGAATAGAATATGAATGACAGTCATCCAATATGCTGTAATAGAAATAACGCCATGCTCATGAAAAAGAAAACGTCCTCGCTCGTCCCTTATTTTAAACGGCACTGACCGCCACTGGTGTGTCCAGTGTGTGTGTGTATGTGTTTGTCACTCTACTGTTAAAGCCGTTTTGATGTACGTTAATGAAAGTCCATGAAAACAAATTGTTGTTTCCCTGCACCAAGCCACAGAAAAATGAAAGTTTACAGCATATGTAACATAGTCTTTGTTTGCTTCGAGGCGCCCCAGACAATTTTGTGAGAAATGTTCTGGTGTGTTTGTAGTTTGCCTGGAGCAGGCTTTAATTAAAAAGCAATGTTAATGTGGAGAACTGACTCTACAATTATCTCCCCCCCCTCTCAGAGCAGACTGCCACAGCTGTAAAAGACCACGCACCACACACACACAGTCTTGTACAGCTAACCTTGTAGGGAAACACAATTCAGTCCCATTCAAAATCCTATTTTCCTGAACCCCTAAACCTAAACTTAACCCTAACCCGTACTCTTACCCCCTAACCCAAAAACCTAACCTTAACCCTTGCTCATAACCCTAATTCTAACCTTAACCCAAACCCCCCTAGAAATAACATTTGACCTTGTGGAGACCAACAAAATGTCCCCAGTTGGTCATATTTTTGTTCATTTACTATTCTTATGGGGACTTCTACTTACACACACCCACACCCACACACACTTTGGACTTGTTGCCCTGCTCTTTTATCTAATTATAAACCTCTATTTACTGTCAACAGCTCTATAATGTTGTCATACATACTATAGTCCCAAGTCATTGTATTTATCAGGAGTTGACTCAGATTTTCTCTCTGGTTGTCAGAGATCCGTCTCTGCTCAACAAACGTTGCTTCTGGGTTTCCTTGTAAAATATAATTGGTCGTCACATTGACATCACACTTTCCCTCAGTGAAGCACCCATAGGGTGGTAAAAGTGGAGAAAACCATGGACACCAGAACAGTCCCACTCATATCAAAGAGACAGCAATAGCAATTAAGGCCATCACATGGACAAACACACACACAAGCACGTGCACACACAGCTCCCCACACCGTTCCCATAGCAACACTCACCTGGGTTAACCTGTGAAGTGACGTCTGCTACCAGATAGAGAAGGATGGGCAACGGGAAGTGTTTGTCCCACAGGCGCTTCATCCCAAACACACACACACACACACACACACACACACACACACACACACACACACACAGAAAGAGAGAGGGTCTTCAAACCTGAAATCAATGGGAAAACAACAGACAGTCAAAATATGTCATACAAGTTGGAATATTTGGACTGTGGTGAAATGAAACAGAAGTTCAAGGGTCCGTGTTAGGATCCATGGTGTATATTCAGGCAGTTGATGCGGTTTTATGTCTTTCCTCCAGGGAACCAGACCATCTGAGAGGTTCTATGGGAAAGCTGCAGCTTTTACTGGAGGAATGGTTTTCATTTGCTCAATAAAGACAATAGTTGCCGTCTAAAAGTGGAATTTCCATTCATCATTACCTTAACACAAGCGAATAGCAAAGGGTTATTGAAGTCAAAATGGCAGGGATAATTCAACATTACAGTAGCCAGCTCTAAGGAATAAAACTGTACCTATACATCTAAACATCTAATAGTAAATGTGTGTGGGTGTGTTAGAGAACTTCAGACAAAAAGGAGGTAGGAATAAATTCAAAATATAAGGCAGAGAGAGAGAGAGAGAGAGAGAGAGAGAGAGACAGAGTGGGTCACCACAGACAATACCACAGTGGGACTGATTATACAGCGAGACAGAAACAGGTCCAGCAGGACTCCTCTATTCGACAGACCCAAACAGCCAATGGTCTAACCTCAAAGGAAAAGTTGATGTCTACTCACAGTGATCTTGAACAAAGATTTTAGTAATTGACTCTAGTCTTGTGCGGTTGTCTGGCCTCCCACTTGCATAATGATCTAGTAAAAGGTGTGGGGGGGAAGAGAGAGGGGGGTTGCTGCACATGTAAACTCTTTACTGTCATTCTAACTCAATGTTACATAATCACAATCAGTCTTAGTAGGTGGCTTGCTCACTGTCAATAGCTTGTTATGTAAAATAGTGCAATATGGAGTGCAATATGGACTGTACAGAGTTAAAGCTGGAATCCTTAATGGTGAAACTGCCACGCCCATTTGGGATATTACAACAACGAAGTTACTGCTGACAACGAACACTGTTTTTCCCCCTTCCGACATCATTGCAGACGCGATAGAACAACAGAATATGCAATGCAATTTAATTTGACCACACTGCTCGACACACCTCACCTCCGTTTCGTCCACAAAATAAAAACAATAACAAAGGTGCTGGGGACGGACAGTGGAACCGTTTCCCCTAATGCAGATTCCATATTTAAGGCAGAGAAATACGAAAGCCAAAGGGGAGGTTCCCTGGTCTTTATCCTATGCCAAAGAGGTACGAGTGAGTGTGTGCGCACGCAAAGTTTTAGGATGTTCATTCCAAATTAAACACAACATTCTCCTGGCCGTGCGCGGCTGCATAGGAGTGGCTGATAGGGCAACATGTCAGGATCCAGCAGCAGAACACACACACACACCTACTAAACGTCTCCTTGCCCTCTGCAGCAAACACTGACACACGCTCACAATAAGCAGGCCATTGAGTGCCACTCTCAGGCATCAGTGTAAAAGCTGGAGCTTCATACAGTTGGCTATGTACAGGGCTCTATTCTGTTTGTGGGAAACATACACTAAAGTATGTGGACACCCCTTCAAATTAGTGGATTCGGCTATTTCAGCCACACCCGTTGTTGACAGGTGCATAAAATCGAGACAGGTGCATAATACCGAAGTCACATATGGTTCTGTGCCATTTACTTGGATCTGGACTGTGTTACAGCTGTGGTCATGAGTAGATATGCTTGTTTTGAGATCAGAGTGAGAGCTGCATGTAGCCCCGTGTGCACGTTTTGTTCATATCCTTTGCTAGTTAGTGAGTTATTATCCCAGTTATAGATACTTTGTAGTCAGCAATAGGGGAGGGATTGCTTCCTACAAGAGCACAAAATGTGTACATTTCTAGACATCTTTGAAAAGCAAGTCAGGTAAAGAGCCTTAAAGGGACAGTGTTGTATTTTGATACAGGCTTGAATAAGTGAAGTAGCCAATAGTGATGGGTCATTTGCGAACAAGTCTGCTCTAAGAGGCTTCTCTAGTAGGTGAACGTTGGGAGCTGGCTCGCATATCAGAGACAAATCTATTTATAAAAATATTTAAATTAATATATGAATAATCAAAAGATTTAAATTAACAGAATTAACATATTCAAAGAACGAAAAACGAAATACAATAATATAGGCCTAAATGCTCAAGCGCACACATTTGTTCTGACTGTCTGCTCAGACTAACAGCCTCACCTGTTGTTCCTGTCAATCAGACACGTGGTGTCAACCAATGAACCAAAGATGCGTGAGGGAGGGCCGTGCCAACTCACTCACAGTCACACACTTAGCAGCCGAGGAGAGAGAGAGGAAGGACAGCTGTGAAAACAACAGCTGGAAAATGTGTCGGAAGCACAGTGGCATTTGGATGCATTTTAATAATGTAGGCAATGTTAGAGCACAGTGTAGAATTTGCCAAAACAAAATCTCATATAAAGCCGGTTCTACACACAACCTACACTGGCATATGCGAACTGTGCACCCAACTGTGAAGCTAGTTGTAGTGGAGCTTCGAGAAACTAGCGGGCCTGCTAGTGATAGTGGTGGAGCCAACGTATCCACTCAGTCAAGTAGGCCTACTCCGCGACCCACAGCAACACAGTCTTCTATGGACAAGTTTATGCCAAAGTCTATGTCTGTAGCAAAAAAAGGCCAAATTGATATTGCATTGGCTAAAATGATTGCCCCCGATTTCCAGCCATTTTCAATCGTGGAGGACAGAGGTTTTAGAAGTTACAGCAATCGTCTAAATCAAAATGTACACAATTCCAAGCAGGAAACCCCTTTCAAAATCACTTATTCCACAACTGTACGAGAGCACACAGGCTTATGTGCTGTAAAGAGTCCAAAAAGCTACTGCCTTACCACTGACTGCTGGACATCAAGGGTAACCACTTCTGATGTGCCGGTTACATGTCACTTCATTGAAGATTTTTTGATGTCTAGCTGTCTTCTGGACTGCTTTGAGTTCAGCAACATACACACCTCAGAGAACTTGGCAGAGGAACTGTTGAGAGTGGCCAGAGAATGGCAAGTAGATGGAAAGGTGGTCTGTTGTGTTAGCGACAATGCAGCTAACATGCAGCTAAGCCATGACATTTTTTTTTAAATGGACCCATCCTCCATGTCTTGCCGACACAATCAACCTGACTGTAAGATATGCTCTGAAGGTGATGAAGCCCACTGTGGACAAAATGAAAGCAGCTGTGGAATATTTCCACAGGAGCACAGTAGGTGCTGAAAAACTAAAGTCTACACAACGCCAGATGGGGATGCCTGAGCTGAGGCCTAAACAAAACTGCACTACAAGGTGGAATTCAACATTTTATATGTTGAAGCGGTTTCTTGAATCAAAGGATGCCATCATATCTACCCTGGCCATTGTCAATGCACCTGTTGATGCTCTGACCCAAGAGGAATGGGAGGTGGTGGAGGAGTCTGGAACCCTTTGAGCAGGTCACTGTGGAGATCAGTGGAGAGAGGTACAGTAAGCAGTTATTACTACATCACTATTTAATACAGTATTATATATGTATATGAGCAGTAGATGAGAATGTAGTATCAGTAGACAAAACATGAACCTGAACTAATAAGTTACTGTTCTCTTCAGCTATGTGACAGCCTCAAAAATTATACTCCTGTGTAAGGGTCTGCAGTGAATCACAGCCAGTCGCCAGAGAGAAGCAAATGTAACCACAGGACATGTGACAGAGTCAATGGACACCCTATGTTCATCAATGGACAGAAAGTTCCACAGAATGGAATACAATCACGTGCTATCAGAAACCGCTGCACTTGACCCCAGGTTTAAGAAGTTAGCCTTCAGTGATGCCAGAGCGATTGATGAGGCTCTTCAAAGAATAACCTCAGCAGCAGGGAGAGACAGCCCCAGCATTCAGCTGGCTCAGGCACCAGGGCAACAGGAAAAAGAGGGATCAGATGGAGCAGAAGCACCAGCAGTAGTGCCACAAACGTCTGCTGTTAGGATGCTGTTTGGCGAGAGAGCAATTGGGGATGCAGCACGAAGGAATCCCTCAGCAGATGCCATAATGGAGGTCCGATCCTATTTGGAGGAGCCCTTCCAAATATTTCCTCTGAGCTGGTGGAAGAACAAGGCCACTGTCTACCCACGGCTTACTAAAGTCATGACAGGGAGACTGCATAGTGGCCACATCCGTTCCCTCTGAGAGGGTCTTCTCGAAACGGGACAAATAATTACTGAGAGAAGAAACCGCATCAGCCCCTTGAAAGTGAGGCAGCTTGCATTTCTGAATGCAAATCTCTCATTAAAGCAAAACATGGTCAGCATTGCTGTGTGCTGCTGGTTGTAACATGGCAATAAAGAAGAGAGAGAAAAGAGGGACCAGTTTAATGTTTTAAGTAGGATGCTGCAGTTTTGCACATAATTTATTTTTCTTTGATATGGTGCAATATTCTATTATTATGTTGTTCAGATTGTATTCATTTTGAAATGTTACATTTATATGCACTTTGTTTATATACATGAAAAAGTTATACTTTAAATGCACATGTGTAATAGCATCCTTTTTTACATTTATTTTAAATTTGTGGGATGCTGCAGTTTTGCAAATTGTTATTTATTTTTATTTGATATGGTGCAATACTCTACTATGCTGTTCAGATTGCATTCATTTTGAATGGTTAGATTCATATGCACTTTGTTTATATACATTAAAAAGTTATACTTTAAATGCAAATGTTTAATGGCATTCTTTTTCATAACAAACCAATGCATTTTAAATACATTGTGGTTAAGGTAGAGCATGATTTCTTTTAATAATTTAATTAGAATTGTTTTAACACCAATCATAGTCAAACTATCGCAAACTGTTTGACTTTAAAAAATACGAAACATCTTTTTTTTAAAGAGCCGTTTGGGAGCCAAAAGACACGGCTCTTTTTGGTGAGCTGAGCCAAACAAACCGGCTCACTGAAAAGAGACGGAATGCCCATCACTAGTAGCCAATAGGCAGAGGGTAGCATAATTTGTCTGATTCTCTATAATGGTATGGGAATAATACATTATATTTTGTAAAGTGGTTTCTTGCATTAAACACAGCACAACACTATTTTCAGTTACCTTCTTGTCTGAAGGACAAGTGGATAAACAGATTAATGTCAAGCCCTGCATATTTTTTTGTTTAAGTCTCATGGAATGTAGGCCTACATTGGCTGCTACTGTAGGCTGAATGACAGAACAGCTCTTTCCATGTTAAAATGTTATGGGATGCATTTTATCCATTGTTTTTGATGGTATAACACTCTGGTAGGCATACATTATTATCAAATAGCCATAGTAGCCTACCTAGCCACTATTAAAACTGTAACTTAAAGCGGATACAGCCTCAGTGTTCACAGTAAACGTGCACTGGAAGTTGCACAGAATTTTCACAACGTTCAAGTTTGCGCTCAGCAGACCTGAAATTTGCTCAGTGCCGAGAAAAATTAGAGGGAACATTGCTGCACAGAGCCCTGACCTCAACCCCATCAAACATCTTTGGGATGGATTGGAACACCGACTGCGAGCCAGGCCTAATCGCCCAACATCAGTGCCCGACCTCACTAATGGTCTTGTGGCTGAATGGAATCAAGTCCCCGCAGCAATGTTCCAACATCTAGTGGAAAGCCTTCCCAGAAGAGTGGATGCTGTTAAAGCAGCAAAGGGGGGGACTAACTCCATATTAATGCCCAAGATTTTGGAAGGAGATGAGTGGGTGTCCACATATGTTTGGCCACGTAGTGTGTCTGGATGTGTTGATTTTGAGCTGCTGCCCAAGAACTCTCTGGCTCTCTGCCAAGACGGACTTCTGATGACACCTGACATCACAGAACGACTTTGTCACCTCTACACAGTTTCTAGAAACCAATAGACATTTATGATATCTGGATTTCCAGAATATAAGAAATACCGCTTTCATGCTGGTCGGTTAACTTTTGGAGTAGGATTTCTAAACCGTCTATTCTCTCACAAATACAATGACGTCACTGTAATAGCGTTACAGTAATCAGCTCATCACAAAACACAACAGCTGTAAAACTGTTCAAACTCTCTCAACAGCTCCCCTTTACAAACACCCATCAAAGTCTGAATGGCCTCAATGTGCACTCATCATCATCATCATACATCATCTAGTTGGTTTCTCCTTCCGAAGTGCTCCAGTTCCTGTAGTATCAGATTACAGCCATATCACACTGAGACACTGGCCTACTTACATGGGTTAATATATATGGGCTATATAGGAGCTAATGCTGATCTTAAACAGTAAATTAAACACAGACAGCTGGTGGCTCGTGTCCTGTGTTAGGGAGGGAGAGTCAGAGATGTGTTTACCATGTGGCCAGGGAGAGGAGCTCTCTTATGTAAAAGCCTGGCCATATAGTTAGAATGAAAAAAACAGATCTCTGTGGAGATACTCTTAAAATATGTCTCACTAATAATAACTCCAACATTCTGCTGCTTTACCAGCAGAAGCCCAAAAGGCAGCATTTTCATAGGAGATATTTGTTGAATCTTCTGGTCTGAGGTAAATTCAGCTTTCTACTGCTGTTTAAACATGACTCCTAAGTAAACTGTGTTTATTTGTCTTTCTTAGAAGGGCAGAAAGCAGGCCTAACGGTTTATCATCAGCCTCTAAAACCAAGCGCCCCAAAGCTAACAGTCCGCAGGAGGCCATCCAACACAAACGGGGAGAGCAAGGAGGAGCCAGGGGAGAACAGAGGAGAGTTTGGTGGAGTTGCAGAGTGTGTCAGGGGAATAGAGGGAGACAGTAGAGCAACATAGGGGGAGTCAGGAAGAGAGGCAGAGGTAACAAGACAGGGTGAGGTACAAGAGTAAGCACAGGGGCAGTTAGGGGCCCTCCTAGGGGCTGTAGTGGAGGCAGAAGTGGCAGACAAGGCCTGTGTCCTGCCATACACTGTCCCTTACATTCCGGCAGGGTAGCCTAGTGGTTAGAGTGTTGGACTAGTAACCGAAAGGTTGCAAGTCTACTCTAGTGTGTGTGTGTGTACACAGCCTGCTCTATGTGGTTGCTGGGGCCTAATATAGGGCTAATTTTAACCATACACTCCTATATCTGCTACAGTAATCAACCTATAGATTTACAAAGTAGGGCCTTGACAAAAACAGCTTTCAAAGCCTATAATATCCACAGGGCTCTGGTTGGATTTTAATGTACTATACTGTGCCTAGTGTGCAAATAAGCAATCTAAATTATACAGTTGACTTCTGATATATGCAATGGCTTGGGCTTGAGAGCGTGCACTAAACTGGAGCATGCAGGGAATAGGGGTCAGGGCTAGGGGATAGGGATTGATATTGAACTAGACAACTGAAGGGTCCTGCTTTGGTCCACTGCTCTATGTCCCTCATTACTGCTGTCAAACAAGTTAAAGTCAACGAGAGAGGATCAAAGTAAATGTTTGATCTTATTACTGCGCTAAAAGCCTTAAGGGGAATTCAACCTTCTGTTCCACCCTACCATACGCATTAAAATCAGATTCATCTGGGCGTCTTGGAGCACATCTGTCTGATCTATCTAAAGTCAAACACAGTAAAACAGAAAACATTATGTCAACGTCAGCTTGGGTCAATGTCACCTTTAGAATAAACAACGCACGTCAGACGGCGGAGCACTTCTCAATGGTTTCACAATGGCTACCAAGAAACATAAAATCAGGGTTGAACCTGTGTAAGAGGTCAAACAAAGTACTCACAAGGACTGTGTCTGATACATCGACACCCTGTAGTTTGGAGGACAAATCACTTGTGAGTGAGTGAGAAAGAGAGATTAAAATACTGTAAAATCCAGTCAAATCCAAACGGAATCCAAAAGGATAAGTACAGATATCACAATTTCGGTGGTAAACGGTATAACCGCTGAAGAGAGAAAGGTGATACAATATTCATTGAGCTGTTAACTAGTTCTATCTGCACACAGTGCCCTGTCTTGTGCTCCCAGACCAATACATTCTGTAACTGTCAAAAGGAAAGAGTTTTCCTCATATTTATTTCTACCACAGAAGAGTCTACTGTCCCTGTATAAAATATGGACGTATTCCCTATCAATGGACTCTTTGTTCAAGTGACACATCTGGATAATTAAAGGGAGGTGAGACGTGTGTGTGTGTGTTCATACCTCCCTGTGGCTGGACGATAGTAGGCTAGGCTGGCTCATACCTCCCTCCCCCCCACACACACACACACAGGTGGTCACTAAATACACATCTCATCTCTCTTCTCTCTTTAAATTGTTGCAGACTATTTTGTGCTGCTGTCTTCACTAATAAAAGCTCTTTATTAGTGTCTTCAAAAGGTGTTTAAAAAAATAATAATTTAAATGTATTAAATCGGTTGGAACAAAGTGCATAAGAAGCTCTATTCTGGTGGCCTCTGGTACATTCTAATGCCTTGATACCATCTGAAATACACAGCGAAATGATTGAAAACTTTATCAAATTATTTGTTTTACATTTAACCTGTCTTCTCTTGAGATTAAAGTATTATTTACAGTTTTACTGCAATATATGAATTGCCACAATGCTGTTTGTTCTTCAAATTATGTATTTTATCATTACCTTGAAAAATAAATTAAAAGTTTTGTTTTTCCAGCTTTCTGTTTTTCCCAGTTCTTTCAGGTTTTCACTCTCAAAATAATTAAATTCGATGTTCGAATTCCACAACAATGTTTAAACCACATCAGGCGACCACTTTTGAGGTCTGGGAAAAATCTAAGAAATGTACATGTTTGGGTGTAGTTACCCTTTAACTCAAGTGCACACCTAGCAATTGGCTGTTGTTTAGCTGAGTTTGTGTAGTGCACATGTGAAAGTAGAGTTTAATAAAGAAATACCCACTGGATTGATTCAAATAATCACAAAATCAATCAAATCATTCTGCCAGGCAGACCCGGCACCATAAAGAATCGGTTGGACGGGCATTTGATTTCCACGGGAACGTCATATGTGTGCACGCATTTGCACGCATTTATTAAATGGGTGTAATAGTAAAGACCATAGGCAGCTCATGAGTTTCATGTTTGGGGAAGCTTACAATGTATCCTACCATTTCTACCGATCTGCATGCCAGTTCAAAATATTTATATATGCACATTTTCATGGAACAGTTTCATTACAATAATGTTTTTGTTTCTAAAAATCATTGTCACGTGGTTAATGATCAAAATCTGAAGTAAAATTATAAAAATATAAAAGTAAAGATTCAACTATGGCGAGTGCAGTAGCCATATGGACACATTGATACACTGTGATCCATTGGCGGCTAAAGAAAGGAGAGCATAGAACTCAGAGATATAGACCAATTCAGCAGAAGGCCTAGAGTTCCTGGGTGTCGTGCTACATTCGCCAAAATTCGAAGTATGCAAGCAGTGGACATTATTTGCTTTTAAGGCACATAATGAAATTCTCCAGGAAATGGGCGTGGCTTCGCGATAGTTTGACTCTGATTGGTGTTAAAACAATTCTAATTCAATTATTAAATGAAATCATGCTCTACCTTAACCACAATGTATTTAAAAATGCATTGGTTTGTTATGAAAAAGAATGCTTTTAAAAATTTGCATTTAAAGTATAACCTTTTCATGTATACAAACAAAGTGCATATAAATGTAACAATTCAAAATGAATACAATCTGAACAACATAATAATAGAATATTGCACCATATCAAAGAAAAATGTATTGTGCAAAACTGCAGCATCCTACTTAAAACATTAAACTGGTCCCTCTTTTCTCTCTCTTCTTTATTGCCATGTTATAACCAGCAGCACACAGCAATGCTGACCATGTTTTGCTTTTATGAGAGATTTGCATTCAGAAATGCAAGCTGCCTCACTTTCAAGGGGCTGATGCGGTTTCTTCTCTCAGTAATTATTTGTCCCGTTTTCGAGGAGACCCTCTCAGAGGGAACGGATGTGGCCACTATGCAGTCTCCCTGTCATGACTTTAGTAAGCCATGGGTAGACACAGGCCTTGTTCTTCCACCAGACGTTTGTGGCACTACTGCTGGTGCTTCTGCTCCATCTGATCCCTCTTCTTCTTTTTTCCCTGGTGCCTGAGCCAGCTGAATGCTGGGGCTGTCTCTCCCTGCTGCTGAGGTTATTCTTTGAAGAGCCTCATCAATTGCTCTGGCATCACTGAAGGCTAACTTCTTAAACCTGGGGTCAAGTGCAGCTCAAGTGCAGCGGTTTCTGATAGCACGTGATTATATTCCATTCTGTGGAACTTTCTGTCCATTGATGAACATAGGATGTCCATCAACTCTGTCACATGTCCTGTGGTTACATTTGCTTCTCTCTGGCGACTGGCTGTGATTCACTGCAGACCCTTACACAGGAGTATAATTTTTGAGGCTGTCACATAGCTGAAGAGAACAGTAACTTATTAGTTCAGGTTCATGTTTTGTCTACTGATACTACATTCTCATCTACTGCTCATATACATATATAATACTGTATTAAATAGTGATGTAGTAATAACTGCTTACTGTACCTCTCTCCACTGATCTCCACAGTGACCTGCTCAAAGGGTTCCAGGACTCCTCCACCACCTCCCATTCCTCTTGGGTCAGAGCATCAACAGGTGCATTGACAATGGCCAGGGTAGATATGATGGCATCCTTTGATTCAAGAAACCGCTTCAACATATAAAATGTTGAATTCCACCTTGTAGTGCAGTTTTGTTTAGGCCTCAGCTCAGGCATCCCCATCTGGCGTTGTGTAGACTTTAGTTTTTCAGCACCTACTGTTCTCCTGTGGAAGTATTCCATAGCTGCTTTCACTTTGTCCACAGTGGGCTTCATCACCTTCAGAGCATCTCTTCCAATCAGGTTGATTGTGTGGGCAAGACATGGAGGATGGGTCCATTTAAAAAATGTCATGGCTTTGGTTATGTTAGCTGCATTGTCGCTAACACAACAGACCCCCTTTCCATCTACTTGCCATTCTCTGGCCACTCTCAACAGTTCCTCTGCCAAGTTCTCTGAGGTGTGTATGTCGCTGAACTCAAAGCAGTCCAGAAGACAGCTAGACATCAAAAAATCTTCAATGAAGTGACATGTAACCGGCACATCAGAAGTGGTTACCCTTGATGTCCAGCAGTCAGTGGTAAGGCAAACTGCAGTAGCTTTTTGGACACTTTCCCGCACCTAAGCCTGTGTGCTCTCGTACAGTTGTGGAATAAGTGATTTTGAAAGGGGTTTCCTGCTTGGAATTGTGTACATTTTGATTTAGACTATTGCTGTAATTTCTAAAACCTCTGTCCTCCACGATCGAAAATGGCTAGAAATTGGGGGCAATCATTTTAGCCAATGCAATATCAATTTGGCCTTGTTTTGCTACAGACATAGACTTTGACATAAACTGTTTCATAGAAGACTGTGTTGCTGTGGGTCGCGGAGTAGACCTACTGAGTGGATACATCTCCACGTGGCACGTGTGGAGGTGCTGGCTCCACCACGATCACTAGCAGGCCTGTTAGTTTCTCGAAGCTCCTTTACAGCTAGCTTCACAGTTGGGTGCACAGTTCGTATATGCTGGTGTAGGTTGTGCGTAGAACCGGCTTTATATGATATTTTGTTTTGGCAAATTCTGCACTATGCTCTAACATTGCCTACATTATTAAAATGAATCCAAATGCTACTGTGCTTCCGACTCATTTTCCAGCTGTTGTTTTTACAGCTGTTCTTCCTCTCTCTCCTCGGCTGCTAAGTGTGTGACTGAATGAGTTGGCTCGGCTCTCCCTCACGCATCTTTGGTTCATTGGTTGACACTGCGTGTCTGATTGACAGGAACAACAGGTGAGGCTGTTAGTCTGAGCAGACAGAACTAATGTGTGCGCTTGAGCATTTAGGCCTATGTTATTTTATTTATTTTTTCGTTCTTTGAATTAGTTCATTCTATTCATTCACATCTTTTGATTATTCATAGCTGCATTGTTTTTATATTTTTGTAAATAGATTCGTCTCTTTTGATATGCGAGCCAGGTCCCAACATTCACCTACAAGAGAAGGCTCTTAGAGCCGACTCATTCGCGAACAACCCATCACTATGCAGTTGAAGTCCGACGAGAGCAAATACAAATTCATTGCTTTAAATATTTATGACAAAATGTTAAGAAAATGTTGAGCAATGTAATAAAAAAAGTAATGACTTTTCAAATAAGTTACGTTACACGTTGTTTTGGCTGCCAATTTGTTAGCTACTCTAGCCTCACGAACCGCATAGCATATCATTACAGCATTTGCTTGTATGCAACGGTATGTTAGCAAGCCACCTAACGTTAGTTGGCTACTAATATATCGAACTTACTAATATATTGAACTTGACAGTATACTAACTATATGCTATCCAACTAACTACCCAAAGTTTATTGACTTTATTATTCATGTCATTCTTAGTTAAGTGGTATAGTCAGTGCGCGTTTCAATGGACATTGTTAATGAAGTCATAAGATGTCTATCTAGTAATTTGTTATACTAACAAGCTAGCAAGAAGTTGCATAGCAACAGCATCAACTTCTGGTAGACAGGCGTTTAGAGTATACCAAAATTAACTAATAGTATGTAGTATGTAGTACATACTCATTAAGTATGTAGTATATACTATGTTAGTATGAGTATTCGAGCACATCTTGGGAGTGTTGGAAATATTTTTCAATTACTGAGGAACTATTATTCGCAGTTGACTTGAGTGGTGTACGTGGTGAGAAAAAATTTGTGGTGTATGTGGTGAGAAATCAGAAACCCAAATTGCGGGCTTCTCAAACACATAATCCACAGCAAAAAAAATTTATGAAGCTAGCGATACTCTGTGGCTAAGTCATTCTCCCATGAAAGTATTTTTCATGATTTTATTTAGACAGGAGTAATTATATAATTTTGGCGAAACATAAGTTTACTTTAGGGCAATCAAATCAAATGTTATTAGTCACATGCACCGAATCAACAGGTGTAGACCTTACAGTGAAATGCTTACTTACGAGCCCCTAACCAACATTGCAGTTTCAAAAAATACGGATAAGAATAAGATAAAAGTAACAAGTAATTAAAGAGCAGCAGTAAAAAATAAAAATATATACAGGGGGGTGCGTTGAGGTAGAATGTACATGTAGGTAGAGTTAATTGAAGTGACTATGCATAGATGACAACAGAGAGTGGCAGTGGTGTGGAGAGGGGAGGAGGGGGCAATGCGAATAGTCTGGGTAGCTATTTGACTAGATGTTCAGGAGTCTTATGGCTTGGGGGTAGAAACTGTTTAGAAGCCTCTTGGACCTAGACTTGGCGCTCCGGTACCGCTTGCCGTGTGGTAGCAGAAAGAACAGTCTATGACTAGGGTGGCTGGAGTTTTTGACAATTTTTAGGGCCTTCCTCTGACATCGCCTGGTATGGAGGTTCTGGATGGCAGGAAGCTTGGCCCCAGTGATGTACTGGGCCGTTCGCACTAGCCTCTGTAGTGCCTTGCGGTCGCAGGCCGAGCAGTTGCCATACCAGGCAGAGATGCAACAAGTCAGGATGCTCTCGATGGTGCAGCTGTAGAATTTGAGGATCTGAGGACCCAAGCCAAATCTTTTCAGTCTCTTGAGGGGGAATAGGTTTTCTTGTGCCCGCTTCACGGCTGTCATGGTGTGCTTGGACCATGTTAGTTTGTTGGTGATGTGGACACCAAAGAACTTGAAGCTCTCAACCTGCTCCACTGCAGCGCTGTCAATGAGAATGGGGGCGTGCTTGGTCCTCCTTTTCCTGTAGTCCACAATCCTCTCCTTTGTCTTGATCACGTTGAGGGAGAGGTTGTCCTGGCACCACACGGCCAGGTCTCTGACTTCCTCCCTATAGGCTGTCTCATTGTTGTCGGTGATCAGGCCTACCACTGTTGTGTCATCGGCAAATTTAATGATGGTGTTGGAGTCGTGCCTGGCCGTGCAGTCATGAGTAAACACGGAGTACAGGAGGGGGGCTGAGCACGCACCCCTGAGGGGCCCCTGTGTTGAGGATCAGTGTGGCGGATGTGTTGTTACCTACCCTTACCCCCTGGGGGCGGGCCCGTCAGGAAGTCCAGGATCCAGTTGCAGAGGGAGGTGTTTAGTCCCAGGGACCTTAGCTTATTGATGAGCTTTGAGGGCACTATGGTGTTGAACGCTGAGCTGTAGTCAATGAATAGCATTCTCACATAGGTGTTCCTTTTGCAATAGAGACTGCATCATCTGTGGATCTGTTGGGGCGGTATGCAAATTGGAGTGGGTCTAGGGTTTCTGGGATGATGGTGTTGATGTGAGCCATGACCAGCCTTTCAAAGCACTTCATGGCTACAGACGTGAGTGCTACGGGTCAGTAGTCATTTAGGCAGGTTACCTTGGTGTTCCTCGGCACAGGGACTCGGACAGGGAGAGGTTGAAAATGTCAGTGAAGACACTTGCTAGTTGATCAGCGCATGCTCGCAGTACAAGTCCTGGTAATCCGTCTGGCCCTGCGGCCTTGTGAATGTTGACCTGTCTAAAGGTCTTACTCACTTACTCAATCCAGCATCCTAACAGTGCACTACACCTGCCAACTTTCCTTTCCAATTAGCAAGAGGCTGAATCCAGAGATCTGTATATAATGACGAGATGCTCATGTCTCAACCCTAACAATGGGAGTCTTTGTCCCAAAGGCAGGAAGGCAGGCGACAAGTTTAGGTCTGGATATTATTCCCATAGAAACACATTGGGCTTTTACTGGACAGATTTTGGCGAGAGTGAGCCATTTCGCTTTGCCTCTTCCTCTCTGTTGAAACTACACTGAACAAAAATATGAACGCAACATGTAAAGTGCTGATCCCATGTTTCATGAGCTGAAATAAAATACTAATAGAAATTATCCATACGCACAAAAAGCTTATCTCGCTCAAATTTTGTGCCCAATTTGTTTACATCCCTGTTAGTGAGCATTTTATCCTTTGTCAAGATAATCCATCCACCGGACAGGTGTGGCATATAAAGGAGCTTATTAAACAGCATGATCAGTACACAGGTGCACCTTGTGCTGGGGACACTTAAACGCCACTCTAAAATGTGCAGTTTTGACACAACTAATTGCCACAGGTGTCTCAAGTTGAGGGAGCATGCAATTAAAACCTCTCGCTTCGCCTCTTCCTCTCTGCTGCGTTTCCCTGTCAGGGCTTGCTTTGTGACTGACAGGCGCCTGTCCTATCAATAGATCGCTAGAAGATGCATATCGTTCATTCTAACGGACGAGGGCTTGACGGACTGGCTAATTGAAACTTTTAAATGAAAAGTAGCCTACTTAATATGAAGTGGAAAATGTAGCCGGCTGAAAAAGAGCCTAGATAAGTTGAAAGAAAGTGTCTTTGTTAGTCTTCACTTTTCATTTAATTTCTGACAGTATTGCATTAACGCAGAGGTACTATTTTGATAGCCACATAGTCCAGTTTATTGTATTAGCTTAGTCTACTGTTCATAGATCAGAAGTTTGTGTGTATGTTTGATAGTGAGCTCGTCCATGTCTATTGTATTCATTTATAGTCTGCTGTTCCTGAATCATAAAACTAGACCATGGGAAAATGGGAAAATGTCTGTTCTCCAAAACTATTGGGTCCCCCCCAGGCTCAGAACAGGATGTGGCAAAGGACAGAAACTCCTATCAGAAAACCAGACGTTCTGAGGCTGGAATTGTGATCTCTTTATTCAGCTTCAGTGGGCGTGCGTGAGTGTGTGTGCGTGTGCGTGTCTACCCACATACCTCTCCCCAGGGGAGCTAAATCCTAGAGAAACTTGGAACAAACACACGTTGTAGCCCCTAACCAGGTTATCCTACACTCTCACATTGCAAGAGCAAACACGATAGGGGTGTTATGCTGTTGAATAGGGGTTTTGGATGTGCAGAAACAATCAGCTTTCCTTGGAAAGACTTACTCTCTTTCCTCTCATGGTCACACAGAGGGGTGATGATCCTTGCACACTGGGAGAGCCGGTAGAGTCAACACACAGCCCATCCCCACCCCTGGTCCCCTGCCCTGGCTGGTTCTACTGCCAACATCACTTGCATGCTACTGTATGACATGAGCGAGAGGAGGACTGGAGAGAGAAGGACTGGAGAGACGAGGACTGGAGAGACGATAAGAGTCTGCAATGTGTGTATGTGTGCGCGTATACTGAATGTGTGTGTAGGATCTGCCATTACAGTGAAATAAATATGTGCAGGCCAACGATAGCAGCCTTAAATCACCTGTCAGCCTTGATTAAAGGGGCATCCATACCCCTTGCCCGCAACCTGCCACTACACACAACATGTCACTACACACAACCGGCTCTGAAATACACAACCTGCCACTATACACAACCTGCTCTGAAACACACAACCTGATCTGAAACAAAGAACCTGCTTTGAAACACAGCCTGCCACTACGCACAACCTGCTCTGAAACACACAACCTGCCACTACACACAAGCTGCTCTAAAACGCACATCCCACTCTGAAACAGTCATCCCCTAGGATGGGAGGTGCTGGTTTTTGTAGTTACACATGATCCAGGAGAAGGCTGCATTAATAAACAAAGAATAATATAAACTGTGATACAATCATTTCCCCTTCGGCACCCCTCTCTTCTTCTTTATTCAGGAGGTGTGCAGACCAAATACTTAAATACAGAAACTATATGTAGCATGAAGTACCTAACCTATACTGTGTAGCTTCTGGAAGTGCAGTGATTGTGCATACTGGAGCAGAGATCTTTACAGGAGGAAACAACAGTAAACTGTCATCTGTCAGTAGAATAAACCATCACACAAAAGGGCCCTATTTTCCTCCTTGCACATTAACATACCATAGAGCTTGACCGAACGATATGTGCCACTGAAACAGACTGTTAGACAGAGAAGAGAGAAAGAAGAGAGTTTATCTGAAAGCTGTAATTAACTCCCAACTTCAGTCAGTGTGGGCCAAGACCGTGCCAATCTGGTAGTGATTAGTGGACTAAAACCGTGCCAATCTGGTAGTGATTAGTGGGCTAAGACGGGGACAATCTGGTAGTGATTAGTGGGCTAAGACGGGGACAATCTGGTAGTGATTAGTGGGCTAAGACGGGGACAATCTGGTAGTGATTAGTGGGCTAAGACGGGGACAATCTGGTAGTGATTAGTGGGCTAAGACGGGGACAATCTGGTAGTGATTAGTGGGCTAAGACGGGGACAATCTGGTAGTGATTAGTAGGCTATTAAATCAAAACTTTTTTATTAATTCAAGGGTATGAAAGAACACGCTACTCCAGTGTGAATAGAAAGGAAACTTTATACTTCCACCAAGGCTTCCAACCAGGGGAGAGGGGGGTAGGGGCAACCCCCCCTCCCCCCCAGCCCCCCCAAAAAATATGCTATGGCTGCTTACATTCCTGTACAACAAAAGACTTGCCAGTTGGATAGACAGGTCGTTAAAACATGGCAGGGCAGATTAACAGAGCAAATCAATGCAAAGAGCATTTTATTGGCTGGGACTGTGTGTGTAGCCAAATGCTAGCCTACCTACTATGACCAGCCACAGGTGCTTCTGATTACCGCCTCTCTAGTTTTCACCCAAGGCCATAACATAGCATCGCATAGCAGAGCAAGACATCCAAATCAAATATTTATTTAACCTTTATTTAACTAGGCAAGCCAGTTAAGAATAAATTCTTATTTACCATGACGGCCTACTAGGGAACAGTGGGTTACGACAGATTTTTACCTTGTCAGCTCGGGGATTCTATCCAAAGCCAGATGGAGGCATGTAAACAATAGGCGAGCACAAACACACCCACAGCCCTTCTCTCCCTGGTCATTAGAGGAAGATCTGGCTGCACGAACGAGAGAGCGAGAGAGAGAGCGAGGAAACTGGAGAAAACAATACTCCGTTATGTGTAAATTATGTGTACTGTTAATGTGTGACATCTGGAAGCGAGGTGGAGAAGGGAAGACTATAAACAATTATGGGCGGGCCACAGGTGCTACCTAGGGTGATAATGTTAAAGGGATAGTTCACCCAAATTACTAAATGACACATTGGTTTCCTTAACCTGTAAGCAGTCTATGGACAAAGTATGAAAGCAAACCATGCATTGGTTTAGTTTCCCTTGCACTGTTTCCACATGCTAACTTTTTAACAAAGCCACTTCAAGTCATGGGACCGATATTAGCATTTTTCGCACATACTTCTTGCGCATCATGATGCAATCTAAACCAACAACACAATTGTAGGGTTCTGTGAGAGACACACTCAAATACAATCTTGTGCACACACTCCCGGTTGGTGTCACTCCCAGCCCCGATACTAGTGACCCTCTCCCTGACACTAGCGGTTCTGGGGGAAGGGGGAGGCCCCAGTGCCCCTGTGACAACAATTTTGGACCCCCTTGAGGCCCCCCTAAATGTGGAGTATGAAAAAAAAATTGCAAAACAAATTTTTGCTATCGTTCTTTTTTTACATCCGTTATTAGACAGTGGCAACACGGAACACTAATTAAACACACACATTTACTAGAGGGACATGGTCTTTTGCCTGCTAATGCCTGCAATGCAGTGAAGAAAACGATATGACAACAATAACGTCTAATGTAACTGGCCCCTCTAACAGTACAACTGGTCCCAGCTTGGCCCCGCCAGTTGAAATGGTCTAGAACCGCAACTGCTCCCTGACTGACTGTCTGGCTGGTAAGAATATCTGGACTGTATTCACTGTTAATGATACCCAGCTGGGTTTAATGAGACCTGAGAGAAAGTGAGCGAGACAGGGGGAGAGAGACAGAGAGAGAGTAGGGAGAGGAAAAGAGAGAGAGATAGAGAGAGGGAGAGTAGAGTGAGAAAGACAAAGCAAGAGAGACGAAGAAAGAGAGAAAGGGGAGAGATAAATAAAGCTTTTAACTGATGCTAAGGGCCTAACCCTCAGTTTTGAATGTTAAATGTGGAAACTCAATTATCAGGTCCAAGAAGTCCTTTTCCATTTCCTCCCATGGTGTTTAAATCATGTCAGAGCCCAAGACCCGCTCCATTCTCATTGTCTTTCCCCTTCCATCTCAACTCTATACTACTAAACTAAATCTGTTAATATAATGCTAATTAGCTAAATGTTCTCCGTGATGAGATTCGAACATGCAACCTTTTATCACACGCGCACAGCATAAAGAGCCTAGTTTAAGGAGCGTAACATTTCTGTCAACTGGTATTACTGGGAACCTTATCTCTGTGCCGTGTTGAAGGAAGGGCTGTCGGTTAGGGCAGGGTTCGAGTTCAAGCACACGCTAGGTAAATCTGGTATTTTCGGTGATGTTCTCTAGTATGTTGCTATTTATACCAAACTACACACTGCCTGACTGAGCTGACTGCCTCTCACTCCCGATGTTCTCACTCCCGGCGTTCCCATCTGTCATGTGCTGCCAGCGAGTGGCACTGATATGAAACATGGACGTATTGACCTATGGCAGGCAGGTAAGCCCATGTAAGCCCATGTCTGCTGTGTTTTGAAAGTGGAGTTGAAATGATATCCTGCTGGTTCAGTAGTGTGTCATTATATCTCTACCTCTGTATCTGGAGATGTCAGCCAGACAGACTCTGAGGCCCCAGAGGGTGGGAGGGCTGGAGAAAGGAAGGGAGGGGTTGCTAAATGAAATGGCATGTCTGAGAGACTCAGTGATAACAATTTGCTAATCTGTCTCTGCTCCGGGCTCCAGCCACTGGCTGTGTGTGTGTGTGTGTGTGTGTGTGTGTCTGTCTGGTCTGTCTGTCTAGATTTCACCCCATGGTTTCCTATTTTTCTATAGCATGATCACTTTTCCATTAGAGATTCCCTGAATTGTCAGTTTACTATATGTCTGACTGTTGGACCTTTGGTCTTGATATTCATTCTCAAATTGTTAACACAGAAACTGCTACGTAAAGCCTTACTGAGGTGGTTCAGGGGCCACAGAAGTACCTGCTGTGTGTGTTCACTGGGCCGTTGAAGTACCTGCGGTGCATTCCTCTGATAAGTTAAAGCACATGTTGAGAGCTGGAAGAGAGAGGTCAGGCTGGTAATTACCAGCAGTGAGGTCATGAACGCAGCTCAACACACACTCTTACATACCCCCACACACACTGCCAGGAATGGCTAAGTGGGTCACACCACATGCTCCCCCACCTTGACCTCTCTAGAACAACTGTCCTTTATGACTCTGCGGGCGTTTCCACCAACCTGTGGCTCAGATGGCTCAGCCAGTTAGAGCCTGAATGAGTCTATGTGTATAACTGCTTGGGATACAAGTGTCTGCTGCTAAGTGACTGTATTATTAATACAAACCCCATATAAAAATGGAAAAATGTAGCCTCTGTGTGGATCTGTCACCCACATACCACAGGGCACCTGCATACCTCATACATAACGTCTACATACTACCTCTATAACATCCACGTAACACCTACATACCGCCTGCATGACACAAGAGGACAAAGACAGACACACAAATATGGATGGTGTGCTCTTTACAGGCTATGAGGTCTAAAAGTTTGTCCATGAGGAATCTTTGAGATCATAGCATTATACTGTACATGCCTTAGTCTAAATGACAATAAAATTCACATATGACCATGTTATGTATGATAATACCAAGCCAAAATAACATGTCAGGGACAGGAACTCAAATGGTGAAAAGTTGCTCAACTTTTCCTAAACACAGTGAATGACCACCCACCAAAACAAAGGAGAACAAATTATCTCTGCGGTTTGAAGTGGCAGCATGAAAGTGAAAAAGCCTCAAGCAATTTCTGCATTAGTTTCTCTGCTGCTTCACCAGACAAAAACAAGACCTTCAATATCCTATCAACTGGGAAGCGCAGCATTATTTTGCTTTACTAAGAATTGTCAATGTCACAGATATATTTAGGATATGTGAGGCTATATTCTCCATTGACTAATGTGTAGTAAAAAACAATGACGTAACTAGCAAGAAAATGTTTAACTTCCTGTAATGTATGGCATAACTGATAACAGTGGCAGTTGGTGCCATTTGAGATGAGGGAGAACAATTATTTGTTTTATGAGCATGGTTTTATTTGTATTACAACAAACTGGATTACTGTCATTCATATTCCATTCACCCAGTTCAATTTAAGATCAATAGGTTTAGGTTACAATATGATACTGACATTTTCCCTATACTCATCATGAGGTTGCTACAACCTAGCCTATGAATGAAAGTTTACAACGTAGGTGCACACAGGTCGAGAGAACAATTTGACAGACAGTGACACATGGACAGACAATGACACATTCAATACTGCCTTGCACACTCTTGCCTGCATCTAGCTGATCTAGGGCATAATCATTAGTCCAACAACTGCAAACGAGAGTTTCTATTGGACAAATTCAGGTATTTTTATCTGTTTCGTTCCGTTTAAGAAATGTTTTTCAACAGAATCACAGGAATGAATACACTCCTGATCCCACGCAAACAGTTCACATTCGTAGCAAATTACAAACAGTTCATTGTAAAAAACTGCTTGTTGTATTCCTTCTCGCATCTACGCTCTCTCCTCCTATCGCCTTTTCCCTTCGCTAATGGACTTCAATGCACAATACATAAGCTGTATGTGACCAAGCGAAAAAAACTTTCCAAGACAAACCTTCATATCATAACCGCTACACACAGCATACATCATTGTCACCATATTAGCTAAAGTAATCTCATAGTCAACATAGCTAATAGAGTAGGCTAAACTAGCTAGCTGCATTTTCTAGCTAAGTGAAGTAAAAAAAATATGAATTTTTGAAAAAATGTATTTGTTCAAAACTGTTCAACTATTGTCTCTCTCTCTTTGATTCAACTACTCACCACATTTTATGCACTGCAGTGCTAGCTAGCTGTAGCTTATGCTTCCAGTACAATATTCATTCTTTGATCCTTTGATTGGGTGGACAACATATCAGTTCATGGTGCAATAGCTCTGATAGGTTGGAGGACATCCTCTGGAAGTTGTCACAATTACTGTGCAAGTCTATGAAAGGGGGTGAGAACCATGAGCCTCCTAGGTTTTGTATTTAAGTCAACATTTTGAGTGATTTTTTTTAATGCCATCATATTTCTGGGATAAAAGTGGAAATAGTCTACATTAAAACCTTAGAAAATGCACAATCATTTTCAAATTCAAACCAGAGCAACAGTATTATGCAGTGTGTGTGTAATGACCTTTGTGTAACAGCTGGATTGCAGCAGTGCTTTTCACAGTGAAGCGTGGATGTGCGAAAGGCTGCATCATGTCTCTCTGCTATCCTCTATTCTAGTCTGCCAAGCAAACAGCAGCGCTATCTCTTTCTCTCTTGCAGACAAATAGGACATGGGTTCAAAACTACAATAAAAACACAGACACCTAGACTAATGTGAGATACTGACACAATTCTACAGAAAACAGAAGCATATATCTAGCTTCAAGTGAAACCCAAACCATTTACCATCGAAACACAGAGAATAAAGTCATATTTGAAAGAAAAAAAAAATCTTGAGAAAAAGGACAATTGAGACGTACTTTTAAAGAGTTTATCCTTTCAAAACATTTGTTCCGAGGAGGCGGTGGAGTATTCCTGTGAGTGTCCGTGTCCCCAGTTCAGTCTGTTAGAATCCAAGCCTGCTTATTCTCTCTCTGTTCACTCTCGCTCAGCTCAGGTCCCTCTCACACTCACTGGACTGATGCAAGACACCCCTGGAAAAAAAGGGAGCTCGGAGGGAGAGAAAAAAACATCACATTCTGAGGATTCTTGGGGGCATGCCAAAATCCCAGAATTCCTCATGCTCTACATATGGTTTCAATTAAGTCAAACCCCAGTACTCAATCAGAAGGCTTTTTTCTCCTTGAGAACGTTTTCTTTTGACAACCTGATGGAGCAATCGAACCACTAATTCATGGCAGCTAAATTCATGAAACTTGTGTGTTGTGTGGAAGAAATTACATTTGATTCTGCGGACAAATAATGTCAACAAAATAAAACATAACTTCAATTCAACACTGGATATATTTTTTTTTAATTACAAATTTGATAGGGTTCCATTTTACAATACAAAAACCGTTTATATTCACCGTAGTAATGACATTGGCAATACACTTGTGTTTTTACACTGTTAGTACACTTACAACTGTTGTACTGGAATTACTTTAATTTACATTTAGAATTGCAAGCTAGACAACTGTACAATTACAATAACTTATAACAATTCATTAAGTTCTTTTTAGCCTATAGATACATTATACTCAGTCCATAGAATGAGCTCACCTTAGTGAAGAGTTAGGAGACGGTCACCTCCTGATGACATCACGGACAGTGTTCTGTTGCTGATGTAGACCAAAAAAAATTCACCAGACTCAGGAAATAAAAGGCATAGTGGAGGATCATAATAATGATCACAGGGTGGAATTCGCCTTTATGTTTCATTTCCTTCATGGTGGAAAAGCATGGTGGCTTATTGAAGAAATCACACACTACAGTAGTCCAGTCAAGGTCAGTCCAGCCTGCTAAACCTCTATCTATACACATGGTCATGTTTCATATCTGCCTGAAAGGAATATAACCATCTAGAATAGACATCGTTATTTACCGCAGTCAAGTCAACATTTACATTAAAGGAACCCTCTATAAAAGTGTTACCCACACATTTCCCTCTATCACTGCAATCAATACCTTCTGTCGGATATACTGTAGCGGGAGTGAGAGCTAGTGAGAGAGAAAAGAGGACATGGGAGAGGAAGGAAAAAGGAGAAAGTGAGAGTAGGTGTGTGCGAGACAATCAAACAGACGGTTAGGAGCCACAGACTATATTTCCTGAGTGGCTTCAGCAGTGTGTATCATGCTCTCTCTGGGCCATCTTAAACACAAACCATATGCTGCTGCTGGAAACTATGATTCAACACACCAGGACTTCTAATGCAAAAAACACCCATCACACACACAAAAACAGAGACAGACAAATCAACAGTCATAACCACAGAGCGCGCTCGCAGACAAATACACACCGCAAACCGACACACACACCATGCTAACCTTGAGTTTAAATCAAAGAAGACTCATACCTCTTGCAAATTGGACATTTCTTTACTAAAGAAAATGGAAAACATGTCATATAGCTCAACAGGTTAATTGTATTTCCCCTTCCATCTCAACTCTATACTACTAAACTAAATCTGTTAATATCGATACTGCCACTTAAAATCGAACTACTGCTACTTCAATAAAATTACCCGACTACTACCTGTAAATGTAACACTACTACTAGGCTTGAAGCCAATCAGGCAAAAGACTAGCAGTAGTGTGCTATACTACCTAGTTATTAGAAATAAAACTCTTCCCATGTACCTACATTACATGTAATAATCAATCATATTAGGATCATCTGATTACAATTGTTGTACTCCTCTCTACTTGTATCTGTATGTACAAATCACTTGGTAAAATGCGTAGGGGGTAATTTCCCTCTACAAGACATCCATCCATATAAAAATACATCCTATAAGCAAAATAAATAACTTGATCTTCAGACTGCTTCATCCAGCCATGCAGCCCCGCAAGGCTTCTGTACTTCATCTTATGCTGCGGCCATGTGCTCCTTGGAAAAATCGGAAAAACATTCCAACTGGGGGGTTGGATCTCATGGTACTGAATTATAGCACAGGTTTCCCACTTATTATTTCTATTTGGAAGCTCACATGAACAGTATTTGGATGTCGGAAACCTGTGTTTCAGATTATTTCCAAGAGCGCATGAACACAGCATTATTGCATTGAAACGGGGGGGAGGAGTGGAATAGGTCTTTGGCTCGTCTCTTTTTTTCCCCCTCACTCGCACCCTTTTCTTCTCTCTCCCTCCATCCTTCTGTCCCTCACACTCCATTCTTCACCAGTTCGTGGGCTCCACTCTCGTCAATGACCAGGGTGGGGCGGAACTCTTGCCCCCTCACCAGCCCCTCCAGACCCTGCAACAACAGGAAGTGACATCATCAAGATATGAGATCATCAACGCTAGTAAAGCTGAATTTAATAACTATAATGGGAAACAGTTGTTTTTATATTTATTTCTATTTGAACAGGGCCCTACTGTTATGTCCCTCCCCCTTACCTCCCCGCCATAGGACACCAGTGGGGAGATCTCACATTTGATTGGCAGGTCTGTTCCATCCTTCAGGCTGTGGGGAAAAGAGAAGGAGTCATAAGAAGGGAGGAGAGGCTTAATTGGTTCTCTCTTGTGCAAGGAGGAAAAAAGAGGAAGGAGCTGGATGTGTGATTCTCTGCTCCAGGTGTTCTTAGATTATTAAACGTTTGGAGCAAAGCATTAAAGCGTCAACATCAGCAGTTACACAGATTCATAGACCTGTTTCCGGGACAAAAATGAAGCCTATTCCTGGACTAAAAAGCACTTTCAACTGAGATTCCATTTAGTCCAGGAGTAGGCTTAATCTAGGTCCAGGAAGACTAAGTCAGCACTGAAATGTCAGAAGTGGAAGTGAATGAAGTCTCTATTGATTGGGAGAGTGCATACATCACACAAAAAGAGCCACTACACCTTATTGCAATCTAAATGACACCACTAAGTCACATTTATGAACATTTATTAATGTTATAAATATAAAAAATGGTGTTGAATCATCATTGAACAATAAAGAGGATTTAAATGCATTTCGTGTTGCCGTCACAATCACAGGTAACTGACCAACATCAGATCTGAAATGGCCACTCATCATCTACCCATCTCCCCTTCACCATCAGACAGACATTAACACAGTGACATCATCAGTAACATTGATCGCAAAGCGTGCCCAGTGCCCATTACCCAGCATGCTCCACATTCCGTGGGTTAGTAGCTACTGTCCCAGTTAGCACTAGGCCCTGCTCCAATATCTTATGCATCCTTCCTTGAGGTGACCTAGCAAGGTTTGATAGGCGAAAGCAACAGGGTGGTAAACTGGCTTACAATTATCTAATCACGTGCAGACCAGTGATTGACTAAAGAAAGAGGGGAAGGAAGGATGCATATGAAGACTATTGGAACAGGGACCAAGTCAGTGGGCAGGCAAGGTACTTCTGCCCCCACCTGCAAAGGACCGGTGACCCTGTGACATTGCCCAATGACCTGGGCCCTAGCACAGCTAAACCCCAGGCTGCATTTCAACACTGGAGTCCTTTTCTCTCCACGTCTCCTTCACTTCACCCACACTGATAGGAATAAACTGACCAGGTGAAAGCAGAGGACAGGTGACAAGGAGAGGAAGCAACTGTAGAGAATTGAGACAGCCTGGGTGTTTGTGTGTGTGACAGTTGGTTACAGTGAGTGACTGTGAGAATGTGTGAGAAAGCCAAAGCCCCGTCACCATGCAGTAACTCAGTCAGTAGCACAGAGAATAGTTACTTCTGGTTGACATCAGCTGTGCCACTTCCTGCAGGTCCGTCTCTGGAAACATTAAAACATTACACAGGACACACAGGGTTAAGGGGAACCGTGAGGGAGTGCTGTGAGAAAAATGTGTGACTGTGAAAAAGCTGTAACAGGGAGACTATATGGTGATGTAGAATGCATACTCACTGTGTCTGTGTGTCTCTCACCTGGGTATTGCGGGCACACGCGTTCTGTTCTCGTCTATGAAGTGTCCTCCAGCGTTGAGGACCCAGCGGTGATGCAGGGACATAAGGGCGTGTTTCGTCGTGGTGGGTGTGTCTTTACCGTCCTGGCTGTCACCGTTCTTCAGGGGAGAGAACTCGTCTTCGCGAAGAACCTCGTACACCACAAAGGTCCTGACACACACACAATGGGAAAATACATCTTTAGTGATACCGTTTAAGGTAACCCACAACAAAACACATTTATCATCGTCCCATTCCAGTTTTAAACAGCCTGAAAGTGAAGGGTTGTAGAATAGCGCCACATAGAATAGCGCCCTCATTGCAATGAGAAGAATCCTTTGACTCCATGTTAAGTTCTAAAAGCAGCAACATGACTCAGAGATGATGTCATGATGATTAAACCGCTGGAGGGAGGGAGAGAGAGAGAGAGGGAGCCACAGGGAGAGAGCGAGAGAGGAGGCTGGAGCAGCTCATAAAACCTGCCTCTTAAAGCCCCAGCTGCAGGAGGAAGAGGATGAGGAGGGCTGGACCGGGCCGTGCAGCCTGGCTCTGGGACAGTGGCTATGGAGCTGGGGCTCCGGCTAGGGGTCTGGGGTGTTGGAACCTGCAATAGGGCTGTATGCTGAGGTTGGGGCTTCAGAGATCTGGGTGTCAGGACCTGGGTCTTACTAACGGAAGCCTGGCTGTGGGGAGGGAGAACCCTGATTCCTGCTGCACTTTCTCTTCTCCTCTCCTGCCTCTCCCTCACATCCAGGGTAGGGCAGTTGAATTGAAGGCAGTCAATTCAGGAAGTGATTTGTATTTCAAATTCAGAAATGTACAAACAGCTTGTACTTTTTAGTTGATTGAGAAGTCACTGAAAATAAATGCAAATTTTTCAACTACTGAATTGTAATTTCAGTTTACTTCCTGTAAAACCTTTAAAAAGGGGAAACACAGCCTGCCAGCTCCACACATGCTAAAGCCGGCTGGAAAACCACAGCACTCACTTGGAAAACTGGAAGATATCAAAGACAAATTTTTCCATTTTAATCCCGTTGGGTTTGTCAGGTTTGATTAGCCTTCCCTGCATGTCCACGTACGGGATTTTCTTCTGGGCCACGTGATGCTGCAGCTGAGGCTCGAATGTCCTGAGTGAGAACGAGAGAGAAAGAGGAAGGGGGAGAGAGAGGTGGAAAGGGAGAGAGAAAGGGGGTGAGAGAGAGTTAATGACAGAGACAGACAAGGGAGACCAGGAAATCTGAAACATGCTCTTGGTTATAACTGTTAAACAATGAAGAGAAAGAAAAACACTGGCAAAGACATCATGTATTTAAAATACCAAAGTCCAGACATAGAAATCTAAACTGCAGCTTTTTCTCCTTTCATTTCCTTCACCTTAGATTCTGGGTACACATTTTAAAAAAGTCACTGCGATGTTTCCATCCATTTATCAGCTGACACACACTGCTCATTAGAAACCAGCTAGGGCCAAGGCCACTACTTCTCTCTCAGGTTATGAGGGTCTCACTAGGCAGGTAATGACCTCAAATACCTGCTTAATGGGGATTAACAACTCACCATGTAATTACTGTATGGAGGTATGTGGGGCTGTGTGTGTGTGTGGCTGTGTGCACGTTTTTAACTGTTAGCTATGTTAAATGTGTGTGTATGCATGTGAGTGAGTGAGACTCACTGGACGATGTCCTTGAGGAAGGGTAGTGTGAAGAAGTGATTGGCTACGTTTCCAGCGTTGAACATCAGCCGCCCGTCCGCGCTGCGCTCCTCAGCCGTAGCCAAGGAGATCTCGCTGTATTCCACCACCTGGTAACAGCCGTCCACCTTACAGACCACACCCACCGCCTCCGTTGGATTGGTCTTCTCCACCACCTGGAAGTGATGTCACAGGAAAGGATTTGACCTCACCTGGGACTGCCACCCAATTCTGCCCTCCTCTCCAAAGCGTGCACTAGTTCATTCCCACTAAAAGCATTTGGATTGCAGTTTACAGAGGTTTGGATAGAAGACTGCAGATAGAACGGAAGACATGGATGGGATTGTTAAAAAGAGGATTTGACTGTACATTTGGGTGACTGGAGTCTGGTCCAAATCAGAGATCCAGCCCTCTGCCCATCTGGTTGGCAGTCCAAATGACAGAGCTGGGCTTGATGAGGGGTTTAGTGGTGGGGGAGAGGCTTGGTGGAAGAAGCCACATCAACTGCAGTCTCTGTCAGTTAACGACAGGAGGGTGGGTCCCTGCATTCCTCTGATCCTAGCAGAGCCTCCACGCCACAGCTCACAGACTGACACGCAGCAGGAATGGGTTTACTACAGCTCTAAACTTGGAGTTAAATGTTTAATTTAATTACATCTGTACATCATTGTAGAGTTGTACTTCAGAGGCATATTTCAAGTGTAAAAAGCCTTTTCTCCATTCTGCAGAGTTTTGTGGTGATGGTTGCACAGAACTGGTAAATATGCAGGCTAGGCTGCAGTCAGGTTAATTTACCAAGCACGACTGTTGGTGGAATATTAGTCATTGGTCGGACGTCACAGAAAATGATAAATGCTTTGGAGGCTAATTTCAGGAGTCTTTGGAGTTCTTTCCACAACGTTTTGAAGTGGAGGTTTCAAACTGCCCTTACCGGTTCAGCTGTAGTCTGAGATAAAAAAAATAAATGAGGAATTTAGAGCAGACTGACAGCCTTACACAGAGTACACCAAACATTATGAAAACCTTCCTAGTATTGAGTTGCAACCCCCCCCCCTTCCTTTGCCCTCAGAACAGCCTCAATTAGGGCATGGACTCTTCAAAATGTCAAAAGCAATCCACAGGGATGCTTGCCCATGTTGACTCCAATGCTTCCCACAGTTGTCAAGTTGGCTGGATGTCCTTCGGGGAATAAACCATTCTTGATGCACACAGGAAACTGTTGGGTGTGAAAAACCCACCTACATCCATAACCCGTTCAAAGGCACTTACATTTTTTGTCTTGCCCATTCACCCTCTGAAAAGGCACAAATACAACCAAAAAAGGCTTAAAAACCTTTAACCGGTCTCCTCCCCTTCATCTTTACTGATTAAAGTGGATTTAACAGGTAACATCAGTAAGGGATCACTGCTTTCCCCTGGTTAATCTATGTCATGGAAAGAGCTGGTGTTCTTCATGTTTTCTATACTCAGTGATATTTTTAATAGTACCTTGCGCCTTAAAAATAATTTCCTGAGAAGAAACCAGTTAAGTATCCTATTTAACCACTGCTCCCTGTACAGCTCTCTTCCCTCAAAAATAGTCCAAACTCAATGCGTAGAAAAAAAACAGATTCATACATCAGGCTGGTGATACTATTGGCTGAGTTGTCTAAGCCATCGGTGTTGGAGGGCTGTGTGGTTCCCTCATTGTTCATAACGAGGCAGTAAAACAAGGCCAGTATCACTTCATATAGTTGCAGTTATTTTTATTCTTTAGTGTTTGGTTTAGTCAACACGTCTTATAATCTCATCAATGTACAGAGAGATTCCTTGAAGTAGCAATGAATGAGACTCCCTGAATGTGTTAAGAGGAATAGCCTATCATTTAAAGCCAGTTCCTTACATTGTCCATCTTAAACTCCCCTGCTCTAGGTACCCTTTAAGGTATAATAAATAACACACATTTTTTAACAAAATATCTCTCTCACATTCATACATTTGAAGTCAGAGGTTTACATACACTTAGGTTGGAGTCACAAACTCATTTTTCAACCACTCCAGAAATTTCTGGTTAACAAACTATAGTTTTGGCAAGTTGGTTAGGACATCTACTTTGTACATGACAGAAGTCATTTTTCCAACAATTGTTTACAGATTATTTCACTTATAATTTACTGTATCACAATTCCAGTGGGTCAGAAGTTTACATACACTAAGTTGACTGTGCCTTTAAACAGCTTGGAAAAGAACAGAAAATTATGTCAATGCTTTAGAAGCTTCTTATAGGTTAATTTACATCATTTGAGTCAATTGGAGGTGTACCTGTGGATGCATTTCAAGGCCTACCTTCAAACTCAGTGCCTCTTTGCTTGACATCATGGGAAAATCAAAAGAAATCAGCAAAGACCTCAGAAAAAAAATTGTAGACCTCCACAAGTCTGGTTCATCCTTGGGAGCAATTTCCAAACGCCTGAAGGTACCACGTTCATCTGTACAAACAATAGTATAAACACCATGCTGTCATACCGCTCAGGTAGGAGACGCGTTCTGTCTCCTAGAAATGAACGTACTTTTGTGTCGGAAAAGTGAAAATCAAACCCAGAACAACAGCAAAAGGACCTTGTGAAGATGCTGGAGGAAACAGGTACAAAAGTATCTATATTCACAGTAAAACGTGTCCTATATCGACATAACCTGAAAGGCCGCTCAGCAAGAAAGAAGCCACTGCTCCAAAACCAGAATAAAAAAGCCAGACTACGGTTTGCAACTACAAATGGGGACAAAGATCTTACTTTTTGGAGAAATGTCCTTTGGTCTGATGAAACAAAAATAGAACTGTTTGGCCATAATGACCATCGTTATGTTTGGAGGAAAAAGGGGAAGGTTTGCAAGCTGAAGAACACTATCTCAACTGTGAAGCACGGGGGTGGCAGCATAATGTTGTGGGGGTGCTTTGCTGCAGGAGGGACTGGTGCACTTCACAAAATGGATGGCATCATGAGGGAGGAAAATTATGTGTGACAAGGAGGTTTTGAGAGGGATGTGTAGGTGGCTGGCTTGAGACCAGTGGAGGTGTCGGTAAGAACAGTCCTGTCCAGTCACTTCAATTGCACAATGTCTTTCTTTATTAGGTAAATGTGTGTGCGCACGTGTGTGGTTTCTAGGAGGGAAAAGGATATGGGATACAATTAGGTACATAATGCCACAATTCATTTGAATGACAATCAAACATTTGTACAAGAACTTAGAATGCAGGATGTTAGCTAGGTATCCTACAAACAAAGTCACTACATAAATTCTCTGCCCTGTAATTCATACTGATAAGGCCTATAAATGCTCAGATGCACATATTCTTACAATTACCACAGTGAGTCACATGAGCAATATAAACTAAGTTAAACTGTTCAATCTAGTAGTACATTAAACAGACAAACTGAAAGGAATGCAAGATTCGTGCTCACTTTCTCATAATTAACTTGACATACCATCAAAGGAGAAACGTATGGAACTTACATAGTTCAATAACACAGACAAGGCAGGAGACACAGCATTTCCAACAGCAACACACAAGGATTCCTCCAAGTGGCATGAACAAAGGGAAGTGGCTGTGTATACAGGTGCTGTCTAATGAAGTCTGTGGCTGATTGAAGCTAATTAGTTGAAGGTGTGGTGAACTGCATGGGGAACTGAGTGGCAAAGAAAATGGGGCGTGGCAACTGCAGGACAGAGAGGAAAACCTTCCAAACAATGTGGATATATTGAAGCAACATCTCAAGACATCAGTCAGGAAGTTAAAGCTTGGTCGCAAATGGGTCTTCCAAATGGACAATGACCCCAAACATGCTTCCAAAGTTGTGGCAAAATGGCTTAAGGACAACAAAAGTCAAGGTATTGGAGTGGCCATCACAAAGCCCTGACCTCAATCCTATAGAAAGTTTGTGGGCAGAACTGAAAAAGTGTGTGCCAGCAAGGAGGCCTACAAACCTGACTCAGTTACACCAGCTCTGTCAGGAGGAATGGGCCAAAATTCACCCAACTAATTATGGGACGCTTGTGGAAGGCTACCTGAAACATTTGACCCAAGTTAAACAATTTAAAAGGCAATGCTACCAAAACTTAATTGAGTGTATGTAAACTTCTGACCCACTGGGAATGTGATGAAAGAAATAAAAGCTGAAATAAAATCATTATTCTGACATTTCACATTCTTAAAATAAAGTGGTGATCCTAACTGACCTAAGACAGGGACTTTTTACTAGGATTAAAATGTCAGGAATTGTGAAAAACTGCGATTAAATATACAGTTGAATTCAGAAGTTTACATAAACCTTAGCCAAATACATTTAAACTCAGTTTTTTACAATTCCTTACACGGACAACCATGCTCTGCAGTACTCCACCAATCAGGCCTTTATGGTAGAGTGGCCAGACGGAAGCCACTCCTCAGTAAAAAAGGCACATGACACCCCGCTTGGAGAAAAAGGACTCCCAGACCATGAGAAACAAGATTCTGGTCTGATGAAACCAAGATTGAACTATTTGGCCTGAATGCCAAGCATCACATCTGGAGGAAACAAGGCACCGCTCATCACCTGGCCAATACCATCCCTAAGGTGAGGCATGTTTTTCAGAAGCAGAGACTGGGAGACTAGTCAGGATCGAGGGAAAGATGAACGAAGCAAAGTACAGAGAGATCCTTGATGAAAACCTGCTCCAGAGCGCTCAGGACCTCAGACTGGGGCTAAGGTCCACCATCCACCAGGACAACGACCCTAAGCACACAGCCAAGACAACGCAGGAGTGGCTTCGGGACAAGTCTCTGAATGTCCTTGAGTGTCCCAGCCAGAGCCCGGACTTGAACCAGATCGAACATCTCTGGAGAGACCTGAAAAATAGCTGTGCAGCGATGCTCCCCATCCAACCTGACAGAGCTTGAGAGGATCTGCAGAGAAGAATGGGAGAAACTCCCCGAATACAGTTGTGCCAAGCTTGTTGCGTCATACCCAAGAAGACTCAAGGCTGTAATCGCTGCCAAAGGAACTTCAACAAAGAACTGAGTAAAGGGTCTGAATACTTATGTAAATGTGATAGCAAATTTATTTTACAAATAATAATTTCTAAAAACCTGTTTTTGTTTTGTCATTATGGGGTTATTGTGTATAGACTGATGAGGGGAAAAAACTATTTAATCCATTTTAGAAATAAGGCTGTAATGTAACAATTTTGAAAAAGTCAAGGGGTCTGAATACTTTCAGAATGCGCTGTAGATGAGCAAATTAATAGAAGAACTATACCACCACATATTTGCCCAGACAGAATTAACTAAATATACAGATGGAGACTCAGTGAAACAAAATCACATTGACTAAGACAAGTCACAGGCTTTTGGTCAAGAGTAGACCTAGGTTACTAATAATAAAATAATCAAAATGTTAAAGGTTAACTCTCAAACCCAATTTCAGCTTTTGCCTAACCCCTTAACTTTTTAAACATGCATTCAGGTGAGAAGTTGTGGGTGGCGGGGAATTGCTCATTAATATTCATTTTGGGGGTGAGTAAATGTAGTTGTACCTGATTCCAACACTTCCCAATACTTACCCGAAGTCCACTGGCACACTCTGATAAAATGTTGTGCATCGCGAGCAATTATGGATCTGGACAGTTAGCTCACAGTAGTTAGGTGCCGTGTTAATGAGAGCTATTGCCACTTAGTGTACATTTTAAATTCCATGGGGGCAAAAACATATTGAAATGACTCACATTTATTGCAGTATTGTGTTTGGAAGAAAAGTGCAATCATCCCCTAAAAAATTAAGAATAGGGGCTCAATTCAATCCAACCCGCATTGCTGTATTTACACAGTAACTATTTTTCCAATGGGCAAATTAACTCACAGATTAGTCTTGGGTACTGTACAAAAGGGTAAAAAAAGAAAAAAGTTTAATATGGTCATATGTGGAAATGTGCCTTACTGCCTTCTGAATTTTGTGTTACATATTCAGAGGCTTTGAAGCAACCGTTGGCACTCCCTAGTAGAAGCAGTTCTCCATAGGAATAAATTGAATTCTACAATATTTTAATTAACTGTTAAGGCCAAAATTACATGCATTTAATTATTTGTTGTAGTGGGGACAGTAACGTTAGAACTCTATATATAAAAAAACGTTTTATTTTTGTCTTTAAAAAAAATGTTTAGCTCACATATCATTTAAAAGTATGCATTAAAGTGTCTAATGGAATACATGTCAAAAAACTAAATGTAGATATGAATAAATGTATTTCTATAGCTTTAGAATATTTTTGATAATTAAGGAGTACCACCAAGATGGCAGCGCAGTGGCCCATGTCAATACAGCGCCCCATGTCAGTAATCCAGGGTTTATAAGCGAGGATACTGACACTGCCACTCGAGCAAGATTGCTACAGTAGTCTAATCAAGGAGGCATCATGCATGCCGTGCAGGTGTTTGTACACATGCATATACACACACATTCATTCAAATGCACACATATAAATAGTGTCATACATGCACTCAAACATATTGAGTTGGCCTTGCTGTTATGAATTTTGTTGTCCTTGATGTCAGTTTTTTTTTCTTCTTCATTTTGGTTGGTTGGTGTGGTCATGACTTGCCCTCCTGAATAGAGATCAAAGGCGCCGGCTAACCAAAGGTTTCAAGACCCCCCCCTCTCCTGGGCGAGTTGGCCAGTTTTATGACGGTCATAAAAACCTTGCAGGAACTGTCTCTCGTGCACTGCAGTATGGAGAAGTCAAAAATCCTTTGTGTAGAGAGACTCTGCCCAAAACTCAAAAGGTTGGACATTGAAACAATATTTCTAACGTCAATAATGTGGGAAATGGTCAGGAGGAACTTTAAAAATAATCACGTCAGATCATTTATTGTTTGATGATATCATTAAAGACGTTATAACGGAAACATTGTAACTTTAAGAGCTTTCACAATGTATGTCAGAGTTACATCTAAATGTTGTAAAAGTTATATGATTAAATATGAAACTATTTGTTAGAAGATGATACGTGATTTTAGCCTTCTAAACTAGATAATTGTTTTTCATGTAAAGTTTTACACAATCAGTAACCAAGCCCACGTGAGCACAGACATTATGCCAAAAGGATGGAACGCCCCTTTTTCCAGAGTGCTTATAAAAGGATTCGTAACGAAATTTACACTAGACCAGAAAACGTGGACCGTTTGGTTGCCATTTAAATAGAGACCAAAACATGCCGGGTTGCTACCGGTGTGTAGAGTGGTTCTAGCTGTACCCTGAATAATCAACCATTGAGACCAGCCAACGTACAGCGCAAGCTACACGTGACAAATGGTCTAAAACTACAAGACCCTCTGAAACTCGATGAGTGAAGACATGCACTTCCAGAACAAAGCAAGCTACTACTACAAATACTTAGGACATGGTGACCTCTGGTGAACAGAGACTTACACAACCAGAGACTTTCTGTCAAACTATTCATCACAGACAGATCGGGCGATTTCAACAGAGACAGACAACAAAGACATACAAGCATAAATATGTACATTGCATTTCTAAAACCCGAATGAGCAGTTGTTAGGGTGCCAAATATCCATATTTACGATGAGCGTATTATTCAACTGTATGTACAACAGTTTAATTCTGGTCTTCTCCCGCTCTTTCTTTCCCCACCCCTTTTTCATTGTGTAACCAGCAGTCATATCGGGTTAGTCCACTAGGGACTTTTCATTGCATTATGTTAGTAATCAATGTATAATCTATCGTGTGTGTGCATGTGTGTGTGTGTGTGTGTGTGTAATTCGGTGTGATTATTTAGTTAGTAAATAAATAATTAAGCCAACGTGTGTATCGCTGAGTCATCATGTAGACTAGGGTTCGTGCAGATTTGAAGTCAACGGCGTTCAGAATGAGACTGATATGAGGTAGTAATAATAATAATTAATGTATGACTAATATGATAATGATACATTCTGATATTCTTAATTCGGGAAACGGTAACTCATTTATCTAACTTTCTGTGGTGCCCCAAGATTGCTAATGAGTTAATTGATTTAAAAAAAAAAAAAAGAATTGTCATCACATTAATGTTATTCATGTCATGACAGTGTTTGGGGGGGGTCCTGGATGGTTGAGGGGCAGCTCTTGGGGATCTTGGAGGGCTGGTGGGGCATGGCGGTTGGTAGCTTGGGCCGGTGACTGATGGATCGTTGGTTCGGGTCCCCGTTTTTGACCTTGTGGGAGATCTGTCGACGTGCCCTTGAGCAGGGTGTTGACCCTGGTTGCTTCTGTGTGTCGCTTTGGATGTGAGTCTGTTAGATGACTAATGTGATGTAGTTGTTGAGCGGCTTCACTGCAAGTATATTGTATGTTTTAAATATTCAATAAAATGATCATTACACAGGTGTGCACCTTTGTCAAACAACACAATGCCACAGATGTTTTGAGGGATCGTGCAATTGGCATGCTGACTGCAGGAATGGCCACCAGAGCTGTTGACAGAATTTTATGTTAATTTCTCTACCAAACAGAGTGCCAGTGGCCATCCAAGGTGAGCAATAAATAAAGACGTTTTAGAGAATTTGGCAGTAAGTCCAACCAGCCTCCCAACTGCAGACCACGTCAGCCCAGGACCTTCACATCCGGCTTCTTCACAGGATTGTCAGCCACCAGCCACCCGGACAGCTGATGAAACTGAGTTTGAACAACCGAAGAACTTCTGCACAAACTGTAAGAAACCGTCTTGTCTCGGGGAAGATCCTCTGCATGCTTGTTGTCCTCACCAGGGACCTGACTGCAGTTAGTCGTCGTAACCAACTTCAGTGGGCAAATGCTCACCTTGGATGGCCACTGGCACTCTGTAAAAGTGTGCTCTTCACAAATGAATCCCGGTTTCAACTGTACCGGGCAGATGGCAGACAGCATGTATAGTGTGGTGTGGGCGAGCAGTTTGCTGATGCCAACAACAAACACAATTTTATCAATGGCAATTTGAATGCAAAGAAATACCATGACGAGATCCTGTGGCCCATTGTCATGCCATTCATCCGCCGTTAACACTTCATGTTCCTGCATGATAATGCACGGCCCCATGTCACAAGGATCTGTACAATTCCTGGAAGTTGAAAATGTCCCAGCTCTTCCATGGCCTGCATACTCACAAGACATGTCACCCACTAAGCAGGTTCAGGATGCTCTGGATCGACGTGTATGTCAGCGTATTCCATTTCCTGCCACTATCCAGCAACTTGGCACAGCCAATGAAGGAGGAGTGGGACAACATTCCACAATCAACAGCCTGATCAACTCTATGTCGTGCTGCAGGGCAAATGGTCTCACCAGATACTGACTGGTTTTCTGATCTACCCCCTACTGTGTTTTTTAAGGTATCTGTGACCAACAGATATATCTGTATTCCTAGTCATGTGAATACCTAATTAATTTATTTCAATTGACTGATTTCCTTATACTGTATGAACTGTAAAATCTTTGAAATTGTTGCATGCTGCATTTATATTTTTGTTCAGTGTAGAAGGGAATGTATTTCATACCGAACACCTCCCTTGAGATGACAGAGGCATGATTTCAATGGTAGAGTTGAACTGATAGTGAAACAAGTAAAAAAGAAATTGCCCCTATAACAAAGCCCAAAACATCTAGTTTTCGATAAAGTTTTCATGAATGTTACGATACATAACCATGCTTGAAAAAATTTCTGATCAGCGCTAATAAATGAGCCAACTACACAAATTAATAATGAGCCCAATTGTAGCCTGGCTAACCAATATCTGAACAGAGATTTTGTGAAAAGAAAATCTGATGTTGATTGATTCCCAATGGTTGTCTCAAAAGCAGATCTAAACGGTGCTGAAATAGTTGGTATTGCTTTGTATTATAACTTGACTTTGGGAGTTTCAGTAAGCAACAATTTGATGCCTTCAATTGCATTAGCCCTTCTTTATTCCAATATTGTCATCATTTAGTGATATTTCTTCCCACAGTAATTATTTATGGTTCCATCCATTTGTGGTTAAGAAAACAGTGCATGTCCTGGGCTATGGGAAGAGATGGTTGAAGTGACATGCCTCGCAAAGTTTAGAACAGGCAGGAGGATAGTAGTAGCTGGATAGTAGGTCATAGTATGTCATGTATACATCTTGCGCTTAGCGGAGCAGCTGTGAAGGAAGTAGTCAAGGAAGTGAGTTTGTTTATATTGGACCTTGCGCCCCTACTGCCAACCAATCATGTCAATGCGGAGCTATACAGAGTACTCCACATTATTACAAAATTTGGGAGAGGCACAGCGATTTGGAATGTTGCTCGATTTGGCCTCTGCGAGCCTCTGTAGGCTACACATTGAGTCACAGTCCATAAGGAGGCTCCGAATCACATTTCCAGAGCAAGCATAAACTGGCTCTAAGCCGTAGACAGAACTTTACCGCAATCATGACTAGATCGGTTGGCGGAAGTAAAAGTAGAGGCTTTGGCGCCGGCCATACCTTTCATATATAAAGAACAGGATGTTAAAGTTGGCCAAAAAACGTCTTGGTTTGAACCATGTATGTGTGAAGAAACACCTGCTACTTCACTCCTTCTGGGTGATAGTCTACACCCCCACCTTGTGGTGAATTAGAAGTGCAGTTCTTTAAAGAGGAGAAGTGGCAAGGCAGTTTTCAATGTCTCAAAACAATTCAGTATGAAGATGGGCTAAAACTGCTTTTTCAATAGAAATCCCTGATCCCACTTGTAGGCGATGTCCGGTGAAGGAGGCACACCCTGCTAAAATTGAACAGTAATAGAATATGCGCTGCTCTGCCATATTGTCAACAATGCAGCATGAGGCATTGTTCAGAAAACATACATCTCTTTCCATAAAATATGTTCAAATTTTCGAACTCATTTTCAGTGGGAAGGCAGGCAAAGTGTTTTAATCAAAAGCAAACACTTTGCATGTGAAAACAGAATTCTACTCATTACTCCACATGCTTAATTAACCTACATAACTTTTGTTTGTAGCCCTCAGTCACACCCTCTTATCCAAACACACCTTTACTGAACACAGTTTCAATACTACTTCCTGGTCTGGTATTGTACAACAGGACCTGAACCACAAGCAGATCAAGGATTGGATGATGATGCACATGGCCGGAGTCTAAATTCATTTCAATATCTTCCTTCTCATCCCAGAGTGACCAACCATACTACTTTCAGCTCAAAGCCTTTGTGAAGATTGGCTTAGAGGTAGAGAGGACCAGGAGAGGAAACCACTATAAGCTACTGAGATAGGATCTGACTAGAGAAGGAAGGAAGTCATTTAAGAGTATTGAAACATATTGGGTGACCTCATGAGTCACATTTGGCCCCGTTGTGAGAGACAGAAGAGGGCAGAGAGACAGCAAGAGAGAAATTTCCAGTGAGAAAGAGACAGAGCGCTACTAACCTTAGCCCCACAGTCTCCTCCTTTCTGGACACAGAAGCCGACAAAGGCAGGGTCTGCTACTTTAACCAGTATGTTGTCCACACAGTACACATGGATGAACCCGATCCTCCTCTGCTCCATGTCCTCCACAATCCCCTGGGTACCCAGAGCTCTGTACAGACCGCCATTACCATCTGAAATACAGACACACACATCAGTACTGACCCATTATCATCTAAAATACACAGATTTACGCACGCACTCACACACAGATTAAGTTGTGTACCTGGGGCCATTGCCAGCTTGGCTTTGCTCTCCATGATGATCTTGCCGTTGTAGTCCATGGCAGGCAACATGCCCTGCTGGAAGAAGATCACGTTGTCTTTTCCCAGCCCAAAGTAGCTGTGGCGTGAAAAGAACTCTTTAGTCGACTCCATGGTCCGGCCGCTTGTCATGATGTACCTAGGTAGAAATTCAGTTATGATTTATTATGTGATTCATTCACTGGTCATTATGTGAAGGGGGAATGTGATGATACATTTGGTTTGATTCAAGAATAATACAAAGAGAGAGCTTGGTTCTATCTGCAAAAATATGATTCTGAGCTAATTGGCTTTAAAGTTACAAACCCTCATTGGTTTGAATGGTGTCAGTAATTTTTTATCTAGTATTCTTTTGAACTTAACATGAATTGTGGTAATTAGATTACTATATACTGTAAGTAGATAACATTGAACAGAACAAGGCTATGTCAATAACTCAATTTTGACAAAACTGCAGATAGAACCATATAGTCCCATGCTCTCGAACTCTCAAGACAGTGATTCATTTGTTTGACTTTTCACTGTGATTCACTGCATAATTACTTACACGTTTCATAAGATTGGAAACCTTGCTCCACATTTTACGAAGATTCCAGAAAGCTTATTCATAATGCACATTATCTGGCAAACAATTGAATCCAGATGGGTTTTAAATGCTAAATGCTCAGATCTAACTAAGGTTAAAAATACATTGTGGCAACAACCCATCACAAAACCAGAAGTACTTCCTTATGACTGGATGGCATCTGGCATCTCATGGTGAGCGCTTAGTCCTGACCCCCGATCTTAATTACAGAGAGCCCAGCCCCAAAGACGGGACACCAGCTAGACACGTCTCCTTCCTGTCAACCCACTCCTGAAGTGCTAATGAATCCAGTCATCTACTCCATAGGGATTAACAGTGCCTATAGAAAGTCTACACCCCCTAGAACTTTCAAAGTTTGTTGTATTACAAATTGGGATTTAAATATATTTAATTGATCGACACAAAATAATCCATAATCTCAAAATGAAAAGAAAATTCAACACATTTTTACAAATGTATTAAAATTAAATAACTAAGATAAGCAAAGACTAAATATTCATCCCCTTTGTTTAGTCAAGAAAAAAAAACACGGCTTAACAAAATCATATGGACTCATCTGTGTGAAATAATAGGGGTGGACATTTTTTTATGACTACCCGTTCCTCTGTCCCCCATACAAACAGTAAATCTGTAATGGTCCCTCAGTCAAGTATTGCTTTTCAAGCACAGAATCAACTACAAAGACCAGGGAGCTTTTCGAAAGCCTCTTAAAAGAAGGGCAGGGATTGGTAAATAGGTAACAATAACAAATCAGACATTGAATATATATTTAAGCAAGATCAAGTTGCTTCAGTCTGCTTTACACCAGACACTGGGAGAGGAAATCACCTTTCAGTAGGACAACAACCTAAAACAAAAGCCAAATCTACACTTGAGTTGCTAACCAAGAATACAGTCAATGCTCCTGAGTGGCCAAATTACAGCTGTTTTAAAGGATAACAAAAAATATTTTTGCATTGTAATTTCAGAAAATGTCCATAATGTATCTGACACGAATAGTAGAATGATAGTGTTCCACAGTTTGACTTATCTGCCAGTGTTGTGATTTGCTTTTATATTCGCCTATTTATTTTTTTAAAGCCGTTATGACTCTGTTGCTGTATTATCTAGTGGAAATCTCGGTCTCATCCTGGTTGCTAAAATTCTACACCTTTCACTCAATTTCCATTTATGTGAGAAAGCAAGCACTGAATAGTGTAGGGAATCATTGTACCATCGCTGTGAAATATATCTTCAATTACAAAAGAATATTGTTTGAAGCTGGTGGACCAAAACTAAAGTTACTTTCGGTTTTGGTTCACCAGCTTCAAACAGCGGTTTTGATCCACTAGCTTTCTATAAGCACTGTATAATACTGCACCTTTGTGGGATCAAACCACTTCTTTGAATGATGAAGGGGAGTGGCAGCAATATCTAGGTGTAGTTAATAATCAGAAAGATGAAACTAGAGAACTAAGAGGGGGAACATAAAAACATATCTTTGATACAACCCTGTTATTGTATGGTTTGTTTGTGATTTCACAAACGGCTAAAACAAAAACAGTTCCCTCAGGAATGGACTGAGATGATGTAAAACCAGATGAAACTACAGTCGTGGCCAAAAGTTGAGAATGACACAAATATTAATTTCCAAAGTCTGCTGCTTCAGTGTCTTTAGATATTTTTGTCAGATGTTACTATGGAATACTGAAGCATAATTACAAGCATTTCATAAGTGTCAAAGGCTTTTATTGACAATTACATGAAGTTGATGCAAAGAGTCAATATTTGCAGTGTTGACCCTTCTTTTTCAAGACCTCTGCAATCCGCCCTGGCATGCTGTCAATTAACTTCTGGGCCACATTCTGACTGATGGCAGCCCATTCTTGTATAATCAATGATTGGAGTTTGTCAGAATTTGTGGGTTTTTGTTTGTCCACCTGCCTCTTGAGGATTGACCACAAGTTCGCAATGGGATTAAGGTCTGGGGAGTTTCCTGACCATGGACCCAAAATATCGATGTTTTGTTCCCCGAGCCACTTAGTTATCACTTTTGCCTTATGGCAAGGTGCTCCATCATGCTGGAAAAGGCATTGTTCGTCACCAAACTGTTCCTGGATGGTTGGGAGAAGTTGCTCTCGGAGGATGTGTTGATACCATTCTTTATTCATGGCTGTGTTCGTAGGCAAAATTGTGAGTGAGCCCACTCCCTTGGCTGAGAAGCAACCCCACAGATTAATGTTCTCAGGATGGTTTACTGTTGGCATGACACAGGACTGATGGTAGCGCTCACCTTGTCTTCTCCGGACAAGCTTTTTCCCCCAGATGCCCCAAACAATCGGAAAGGGGATTCAGAGAAAATGACTTTACCCCAGTCCTCAGCAGTCCAATCCCTGTACCTTTTGCAGAATATCAGTCTGTTCCTGATGTTTTTCCTGGAGAGAAGTGGCTTCTTTGCTGCCCTTCATGACACCAGGCCATGCTCCAAAAGTATTTGCCTCACTGTGCGTGCAGATACACTCACACCTGCCTGCCGCCATTCCTGAGCAAGCTCTGTACTGGTGGTGCCCCGATCCCACAGCTGAATCAACTTTAGGAGACGGTCCTGGCACTTGCTGGACTTTCTTGGGCGCCCTGAAGCCTTCGTCACAACAATTGAACCGCTCTCCTTGAAGTTCTTGATGATCCGATAAATGGTTGATTGAGGTGCAATCTTACTGGCAGCAATATCCTTGCATGTGAAGCCCTTTCTGTGCAAAGCAATGATGACGGCACGTGTTTCCTTGCAGTTAACCATGGTTGACAGAGGAAGAACAATGATTCCAAGCACCACCCTCCTTTGAAGCTTCCAGTCTGTTATTCTAACTCAATCAGCATGACAGAGTGATCTCCAGCCTTGTCCTCGTCAACACTCACACCTGTGTTAACAAGAGAATCACTGCCATGATGTCAGCTGGTCCTTTTGTGGCAGGGCTGAAATGCAGTGGAAATGTTTTTTGGGGATTCAGTTCATTTGCATGGCAAAGAGGGATTTTGCAATTAATTGCAATTCATCTGATCACTCATGACATTCTGGAGTATATGCAAATTGCCATCATACAAATTGAGGCAGCAGACTTTGTGAAAATTAATATTTGTGTCATTCTCAAAACTTTTGGCCACGACTGTACAGTTGAGTTGTTTGGAAGGGACACACAACACTATGTGTGGAGAAAAAAAGGCACAGCACACCAACATCAAAACCTCATCCCAAATGTAAGATATGGTGGAGGGAGCATCATGGATTGGGGCTGCTTTGCTGCCTGGACAGCTTGCTATCGTCGATGGAAAAATGAATCCCCATGTTTATCAAGACATTTTCCAGGAGAAGGCTATCTGTCCGCCAATTGAAGCTCAACAGAAGTTGGGTGATGCAACAGGACAACGACCCAAAACACAGAAGTAAATCAACAGAATGGCTTCAAAAGAAGAAAATACACCTTCTGGAGTGACCCTGAGTCCTGACCTCCACCCGATTGAGATGCTGTGGCATGACAGAGCGGTTCACACCAGACATCCCAAGAACATTGCTGAACTGAAACAGTTTTGTAAAGAGTAATCGAACCCACAAATTCTGATGCTCCAGATACTCAACTAGTCTAAAGGCCAGTTTTATTGCTTCTTTAAAATCAGAACCACCGTTTTCAGCTGTGCTAACATAAATCTGCCGCTTCCAGCTACAATAGTCATTTACAACATTAACAATGTCTACACTGTATTTCTGATCAACTTGATGTTATTTTAATGGACAAAAAAAAAAAAAAAGTGTTTTTTTTTCAAAAACAAGAACATTTCTATGTGACCCCAATTTTTTGAACAGTAGTGTGTTATATATATTTATTTCCTGAGCTTTCTCATGTCTCCTAGTTATAGGACTTATCTTATTCCTTATGATACTTTTTTTTTTTTACTGTCTTCTTTTTGCCATTTATGAATGTGTTATTCAATGCGTTTGTGGGCTATAGTAGTAAAGGCCAAATTCAATATTTAATTTGATACTTAAAGGGGTCCTAAAATTCAAAATGATCCATGGTACGTCCATCTTAAAATAATTCCATATGTTTGCTTTTTAATTGTTTAATCTGTGTTGTTAGAGCATTCAACCCACAAAATGCCTAGTGCAATTAACGTCCATTTCTTTTAATAGAAACCAAATGTTAATTTTTATTGTTTTATTTTACCTTTATTTAACTAGGCAAGTCAGTTAAGAACAAATTCTTATTTTCAATGACGGCCTAGGAACAGTGGGTTAACTGCCTTGTTCGGGGGCAGAACGACAGATTTTTACCTTGTCGGCTCGATCTTGCAACCTTTCGGTTACTAGTCCAACGCTCTAACCACTAGGCTACCTGCCACCCCAATGATAACCTGTGATATTTTTTTATAATTGAACAGACCTCAAAAAGCATTAATCGCTCAGCACTAGCTGCATGTTATGTGCTGTGTAACCCATATGGTGTATTATTATGCCCTTCGCTGCCAGTCCCAGTCTCACCAGGGGATGAAGCACTTGGCTCCATGTCTCTGTTCTGCCAGCTGTTGAAGCCTCAGTATCCTCTCTGCCTGGATCTGGAACAGGGTCTTGTGGGAAGGCAGGCCCACATCGTACATGCCTTTTGGGTAGGACACCCCAAGCCGGGTCCCTTGGCCCCCCGCTAGCAGAAGAACAGCCACCCTGCTCTGGGAGATACACCGCAGACCTAGGAGAGAGGTTGAGAGAATAACAGTTAATGTAGACCATAATTTATTTAACAAAATGTAAATTTGGTACAAACAATAGAGCTTATTCAAGCAATATAACTGAAACTAAAACATACTCGTGATGGTTGACAAAACTCAAGAATACTATCGACTTTTTATGGCTATAACGACTGAAGTATAATCTACCTGGGCAAGGTGACCTGATATAATCATTGCAGGTGAAACAGCAGGATAACCCAATAATAGTTCAATTGAATTCAACTTCACAAATCTAAACATACACTACATGACCAAAAGTCATGGGGCAGCAGGTAGCCTAGTGGTTAGAGCGTTGGGACAGTAACCAAAAGTGTGCTGGATCGAATCCTCGAGCTGACACGGTAAAAATCGTTCGTTCTGCCCCTGAAAAAGGCAGTTAACCCACTGTTCCTAGGCCGTCATTGTAAATAAGAATTTGTTCTTAACCGACTTGCCTAGTTAAATAAAGGTTACATAAAATAAAAATGTGGACACATGCTCGTCAAACATCTCATTCCAAAATCATGGGTATTAATATGGAGTTGGTCCTCCCCTTTGTTGCTATATCAGCCACCACTTCTGGGAAGGCTAGATGTTGGAACTAGAGATCGACCAATTATGATTTTTCAACGCAGATAATTAGAGGACCAAAAAAAGCCGATACCGATTAAAAACTGGTCGAGATATATATATATATATATTTGTAATGATGACAACAATACTGAATGAACAATGAACACTTATTTTAACTTAATATAATACATAAATAAAATAAATGTAAATAATGAAACGTGTTCAATTTGGTTTAAATAATGCAAAAACACAGTGTTGGAGAAAAAAGTCAAAGTGCAATATGTACCATGTAAAAAAGCTAACGCGTAAGTTCCTTGCTCAGAACATGAGAACATATGAAAGCTGGTGGTTCCTTTTAACATGAGTCTTCAATATTCCCAGTTAAGACGTTTTAGGTTGTAGTTATTATAGGACTATTTCGCTCTATACCATTTGTATTTCATATACCTTTGACTATTGGATGTTCTTATAGGCACTATGCCAGCCTAATCTCGGGAGTTGATAGACTTGAAGTCATAAACAGCGCAATGCTTGAAGCACAGCGAAGAGCTGCTGGCAAACGCAGGAAAGTGCTGTTTGAATGAATGCTTACGAGCCTGCTGCTGCCTACCACCGCTCAGCCAGACTGCTCTATCAAATATCAAATCATAGACTTAATTATAATACAATAAAAACACACAGAAATACGAGCCTTAGGTCATTAATATGGTAAAATCCAGAAACTATCATTTAGAAAACAAAACGTTTATTCTTCCAGTGAAATACGGAACCGTTCCGTATTTTATCGAACGGGCGGCAACCCTAAGTCTAAATATTGCTGTTACATTGCACAACCTTCAATGTTATGTCATAATTATGTAAAATTCTGGCAAATTAATTCCGGTCTTTGTTAGGAAGAAATGGTCTTCACACAGTTCGCAACGAGCCAGGCGGCCCAAACTGTTGCATATACCCTGACTCTGCTTGCACAGAACGCAAGAGAAGTGACACAATTTCCCTAGTTAAAATAAATTCATGTTAGCAGGCAATATTAACTAAATATGCAGGTTTCAAAAATGTACTTGTGTGTTGATTTTAAGAAAGGCATTGATGTTTATGGATAGGTACACATTGGTGCAATGACAGTGCTTTTTTCGCAAATGCGCTAAATCATCACCTGTTTGGCGAAGTAGGCTGTGATTCGATGAGAAATTAACAGGCACCGCATTGATTATATGCAACGCAGGACAAGCTAGATAAACTAGTAATATCAACAACCATGTGTAGTTAACTATTGATTATGTGAAGATTGATAGTTTTTTTTTATAACATAAGTTTAATGCTAGCTAGCAACTTACCCTGGCTCCTTGCACTCATGTAACAGGTGGTCAGCCTGCCACGCAGTCTCCTCGTGGAGTCCAATGTAATCTGCCATAATCGGCGTCCAAAAATGACGATTACCGATTGTTATGAAAACTTGAAAATCGTCCCAGACGATTAATCGGTCGACCTCTAGTTGGAACACTGCTGCGGGTACTTGCTTCCATTCAGCCACAAGAGCATTAGTGAGGTCGGGCACTGATGTTGGGCGATTAGGCCTGGCTGGCAGTTCATCCCAAAGGTGTTTGATGGAGTTGAGATCAGGGCTCTGTGCAGGTCAGTCAAGTTCTTCCACACCGATTGAGACAAACCATTTCTGTATAGACCTTGCTTTGTGCACGGGGGCATTGTCAAGCTGAGACAGGAAAGGGCCTTCCCCAAACTGTTGCCACAAAGTTGGAAGCACAGAATATTCTAGAATGTCATTCCCTTCACTGAAACTAAGGGGCCTAGCCCGAACCATGGAAAAACAGCCCCTCTGTCTCCACCAAACTTTACAGTTGGCACTATGCATTGTGGCAGGTAGCGTTCTCCTGGCAACACCCAAACCGAGATTTGTCCATCTGAACGTATTTCCACTGCTCCAGGGTCCAATGGCGGCGAGCTTTACACCTCTCCAGCCGACGCTTGGCATTGCGCATGGTGATCTTGTGTGAGGCTGCTTGGCCATGGAAACCCATTTCTTGAAGCTTCCGACGAAGAGTTAATGTGCTGACGTTGCTTTTAGGGGCAGTTTGGAACTCGGTAGTCAGTGTTGCAACAGAGGACAGACAATTTTTACATACTACAGCACTCAATGGACCCAGTCTGTGAGCTTTTGTGGCCTTCCACTTCGCGGCTGAGCAGTTGTTGCTCCTAGATGTATCCACTTCACAATAACAGCACTTACAGTTGACCGGGCAGCTCTAGCAGGGCAGAAATTTGACAAACGGACTTGTTGGAAAGGTGGCATCCTTTAACAGTGCCACGTTGAAAGTCACTGAGCTCTTCAGTAAGGCCATTCTACTGCCAATATTTGTCTATGGAGATTGCATGGCTGTGTGCTCGATTTTATAGACCTGTCAGCAACGATGTGGCTGAAATACCAGAATCACAAATACACACACTTCTGAGCCTTTGAGAGTGGACTGGGAGCGGGAGGTGCAATTGTAGGCTTTGGCTTTCCTGACACACATACACAACCTGGGGTGCATGTATCCTTAGCTTGCTGCTGTAGATGTTGGCTGCCCTGACACCACACATGATTAAGAACTGACGCAGCGCTGGATGACCTCATGAATGAGGCCACAGTACCCCATTTACGTCAAGCCCAAACCAGAACCAGATGCTCCTTTGCTTCTCCCCTCCTTCATCCCTCAGGCTGGACCTCCTCAGCTGCAGCTAAGGCCTGCTAAACATTGAGCTGGACCCCCACTTCACCATTTCAACATCACAAGACATCATGGCTAACCTCCTAACCCTTAAGGTTGCCAAGTCATGTAACGGTTACCAGGTCTTGTTTAACCCCCTCAGGGTTGCCATTACCTGATCACAGCAAATTATCCCTTCTGCTGCCTGTCACAGCGCTGTTTGAAGGGGGTTACCAGGGACATGTTGGACAGGTTAGTTTCAGTAGCCCTGCTTAGTTGGAGGAAATTGTATTGCACAGGCCTTTACTCATTTGGGCAAAAGTCTGTCCTCCACCCTCTCTCCTCCGGGGCCTGGAAACCGATGAGTGGTCGTGGGGTCAATGAGATATCACTTCATTAGTAGGCTAACTGAAGAGTGTCCTCCCCTCTTCAATATCCATGTTTCATCGAGGATAGTCATGTGTATCCTACCGGACACCTTCGCAGAAGAGTTTGTCTCATTTCATACAAGAGCATTTTCGTCCACAGTCTCTCTCCACGCCGCCTCTCCTTGATTACCCATGACCTTTTTCAAAAGGAGGCGAGAGAAGACGAAGGAGCGAGGACGCAGGAGTTGAGCAAATCCAGCTGAGAAGAGGCCATAAAGTTTGACCTCAGTTTATGCCCTTGCGCAACTGAGACAACCGACACACACAAACACACGCGCTGCACGCACTGCACAACTAGTATACAATGTAACACTAGGCAGAAGACACCTACTATATAACATTATACTGCACACCATAAAGCCTGATGAGATTTCCCTACCTGCCTGTTTCACTTCCTGGCAGCATGTAAAATGATCTAGGATGTTGAAAACCAGTGGAATTCCATGCCTTGAATGAAATTAGCCCCCATTTTAAAGAGATCAATAGAAACAGCTTAAGGTGTTGTGGCTGAGATGCACTATTGTGACCAACTTTGCCAAAACTGTCAATTCCAAGCTAAACCAACCACACCAAAAATACTTTTCACGTACTTGACATATGGATTTGACTCTGGTCTGGCCCCAAGCAATCCAGCATTTGGGAACCCTTGTACCAGACGACTCACCCTCCTCCTCCCAGTCCTTGAGGCAGTCTCTGTCCCTGGTCACGCTACCCAACACCTCCCTGGGCACTGGCTCCATGCGGGCGTCCATTTTCTCCTGCTTGCTGCTGCCCGACACCTCCATGGCGCTGCGGAAGAACCTGTTGATCTCCTGGAAGTCCATAGCTTCCAGGTCAGAGGTCATCTCAGCCTGCTGCTCAGGGGTCAGCTCGTCCCAGAACTGCAGGAGGTGAGACTGCCCAGCTTCAGCCAACCTCTGGGTCAGTCTGCTTCGGGCGCTCTCCATGACAATGATCACACTGCTTGGTTAAGCTACTGTAGAAGAATCTCCTCTCGGGAAACTACCTACCACACCCAGAAAAGAAGCGAACAGGAACGTGTTGTAAGTGTCAGGGATATTTAACTAGCCCACACAGTCATGAGGATCACATTACTGGGCTCAAATCTCCTCTGAAAACTACCACAACCAATACAATAGAAAATGATTGTGAGTGTCATAGTCACATCAGATAGGTATTAGGAAGCACTGGCGCAGCATCATTGCAATACACTTGCCCTAAATAGAAACATAGATGCTGGGTCCTCTCTGGTTCAACACTAGCTTAATGACTAAAAAGAGAAGACGTTTCACAATCTGGATTTTTGTCATAAATATGGTGAACAGCAACACGTACATCCATGATCTTTGTGGGACCATAATGAAATGGGTGTGCCTGCCATGTTTCTTCAAGCAAAGCTTGTGACTTCATTAGACATATATTACGACATTCCAGTAGGGGACTTGTTGTACTAGACTACACGCCCATTTGACCATTTCCCCGTTGATTTACATCAGCAGATGAGCGGAGCTGTCAACTTGGCACCCCAAAAGTGGCGTAACTATTTCTTTAGCTTGAAGCCAAGTCTACTGCAATAAGCAGGGCAAAACCAGGTAGTTTGCTGACACCAATATTAAGTTATATCATTGACACTAAACTTCACATAACATTTCCCCGGATTTCAGACAATCCACGACATGGGAAGTGTTCTAACATAAAATGGATAAAGAAGTCCCCCATTGATGCACCAAAACTATTTTACAAGCAGGCTATTACTACGTTAGCTAGCTAACGTAATACTACACATTTTACACCATCATCTCGATCCATACAGCTGCGGTTATGTTAGCTAACCAAATCAGATATTAACTACCTACACATATTGACTTTCATCATCATTCAATTTGTGGTCCTACACAACAGCACGCTACCAATGAGGGGCGCGACAATAATTGAAACCTCGTAGCTATTTTACAACCCTGGTTGAAAAAGAAAATGCGCCAACTAGACTATTGGGTGAAAATGTAACGATGTGAATAGCAGATTAAGTTAATAAAAGCTTACCTTCAACGCAGTGTCTATGAGTCAGTTTGTTCGGACAGTGTCTAACCGGTAATTCTTGTATTGACCACCGTAACCACGCCCCCTCGAGTACACCTAGCTACATCCGTCACTTTGACGTGGCACTATCGAATGGGAACGCCCTGCAGTTTAGAGACACATTTTCGCCGTAGTACATATTTTTGTGCATTTTACATTTACCGTTACAGTACTGAAGAAATAATGTGTAAGATCAAGTTAATCATAAAGTCGCCTTAACCATCTCAGACAACTATGATTGCAAAATACTTATGAGACCATCAAATAAGAACTGATTTACCGTCAGTGTATTTCTTTACCCTTCTCATATTTCTTTGTCATTATTAAACTGTAGACTGATCCTAGATCTGTAAGGGGGATGACAACTACCTATCCAATCAGGAACGAGAGGAAGTAGACATTTCGAAACGTGACGTTTGAATTTACGACAAAAAAAGTTGGAATTTACGACTGCTGCTTCCGGGAACATGGCCGGCTAAACAATGACGAAAGTCTCTCCTCCAAATCAAGAAGAAACTTTGCGAAATACAAACTACTTGGCTTAACAAAAGTGTTTAGATTCAGTGCGTGCAATTAGGTCGTTTATTTGGTTAACTTATGCATGTATGTTGTTTAAGGTGATGTTTGAGTCGGAGTTAACTTAGCTATCTAGCCACCGATGGTAGCCAACCTTTCCCATTCAGCAGAATTAGCCTAACGTTAGCTAGCAAATGCGAAGTGGCTTACATGTCAACATAGCTAGGAACATAAGTATTGCTATTGGCTGCTACAGTTAAAGCCCGCAACTGATTTATTGAGTTACACCATCGAGAAATGGAGAGTAGACACGTTGCAGTGTTGGCTTGTGTAACGTAGATGCGTTTGTTCTTTTTATCGGGGTGTCTCGCTGGTTGATTGCTATGTTCTCGCAGCTGCGTACAGCTGTCTAGCAAGCTTGATTGACACTAATTTCAATGGCTCACTGCAGTTCAGATTCAAGTGGGAAGGTACCCCGTCCAGATAGCTCAGTGTTGATGGCAGGATCTCCCGGAAGCGTTGATCAGGCCATGAAGCCGGTGTTGTTTGAAATATTTGGAGAGTTTTGGAACGTCCAGGCCCGGCTCGGGCAAGGCGTCTCGGCCTCAGTATACAGTGTGAGCTCGGGGAGGGCGAGTACGGCCGCGGTTAAGGAGTTCCAGGCTGACAGTCAGAGCGGAGATTACGGGTACCAAAAGGAGAGGTCCGTGCTGGAAGACATCCAAGGACACAAAAACATCGGTACGAAATGTTTATTGTGTTGTACTGTGCACAATCTCTGGAAATACAGTGCTCGTTTTCTAGTGGGCCTCCCATGACTAGGCTATGTGAGAATCAAATGATGAGTCTTATTGCCAAGGGTGTAGCCTTATTTAACCTTGGATACTTTGGGTCTGTGTTGTCAGGCTGATTGCAAATCTGTCATTACAACCAAGTCACACATCTCAGTCTTGTCTCTGATCTTTCATAGTAAGTCGTGAGTATGTTTACATGCACACTAATAATTTGATATTAAATGTATTATGGCAGTAGGCCGGGGATATGGCAATAGTCATGTAAACACCTTACTCTGCTTATCTTAATTGGCTTAAGGTCAAAATATTAGTAAGCATATGCCGATTAAAAACACCTGAGCTATGTTCAAATACTCATACTAACTGTACTATTGTGACGTAAGTTGAGTATGTAGTATGCTTATTGGTCATAGTATGGATATATTTAGTATGCCAAAAGTGCTCGAATGTCATACTATATTAGTCAAAATTTCAAAGTATATAAGCAGTGGACACTATTTCCTTGCTTTTAGAGCACACAATGCAATTCTTCAGAAAATGGGCATAGCGTCACAACAGTTTTCTGAGCAATCTTTTGATTTATTAGTAGTGTGCTACTGAGCCCGGCAATTTGGGGCGTTACTGCATGTTGGCATTCTTCTATCAGCAGAAACCCCCCGAGCATCCCATTGGTTCCTGCATGACTATTTAAACCTACCCTAACCAGAAACTGTGGATAGATGGCAGCATTCGCACAAAACTGAAGCGCGTACCACCGCATTTAACCATGGCAAGGCGACTGGGAATATGGCAGAATACAAACGGTGTAGTCATTCCCTCCGCAAGACAATCAAACAAGCAAAATGTCAGTATAGAGACAAAGTTGAGTCGCAATTCAACGGCTTACACACAAGACGTATGTGGCAGGGTCTACAGACAATCACGGACTACAAAAGGAAAACCAGCTATGGACACCGACGCCTTGCTTCCAGACAAACTAAACACCTTTGCCCGCTTTGAGGATAATACAGTGCCACAGATGCGGCCCGCTACCAAGGACTGTGGGCTCTCCTTCTCCGTGGCCGACGTGAGTAAGACATTTAAATGTGTTAAACCTCGCAAGGCTGCTGGCCCAGACAGCATCCCTAGCCGCCTCCTCAGAGCATGTGCAAACCAGCTGACATACTCAATCTCACCCTAGACCCACTTCAATTTTCTTACCGCCCCAATAGGTCCACAGACAATGCAATCGCCATCACACTGCACACTGCCCTATCCCATCTGGACAAGAGGAATACGTAAGAATGCTGTTCATTGACTATAGCTCAGCATTCAAAAGCATTCAACACCATAGTACCCTCCAAGCTCATCAATAAGCTTGAGGCCCTGGGTCTCAACCCCCGCCCTGTGCATTTGGGTCCTGGACTTCCTGACAGCCCCCCCCCCAGGTGGTGAAGGTAGGAAACAACACCTCCACTTCACTGATCCTCAACACTGGGGCCCCACAAGGGTGCGTGCTCAGCCCCCTCCTGTACTCCCTGTTCACCCATGATGACTGCTTGGCCGTGCATGCCTCCAACTTAATCATCAAGTTTGCAGATGACACAACAGTAGTAGGTTTGATTACCAACAACAACGAGACAGCCTACAGGCAGGAGGTGAGGGCTCTCGTTGTGTGGTGTCAGGAAAATAACCGCTCACTCAACATCAACAAAACAAAGGAGATGATCGTGGACTTCAGGAAACAGCAGAAGGAGCACCTCCCTATTCACATTGACGGGACAGCAGTGGCGAAGGTGGAAAGTTTTAAGTTCCTCTGTGTACATATCACTGACAAACTGAAATGGTCCACCCACACAGACAGTGTGGTGAAGAAGGCGCAACAGCCTCGGGAGGCTGAAGAAATTTGACTTGTCACCTAAACACAAACTTTTATAGATGCACAATTGAGAGCATCCTGTCGGGCTGTATCACCGCCTGGTATGGCAACTGCACTGCCCACAACCGCAGGGCTCTCCAGAGGGGGGGTGCGATATTAAAATGTTATGGGATGCATTTTCTCCATTGTTTTTAATGGTAGACCACTCTGGTAGGCCTACATTCACAGTAAACGTGCGCTGGAAGTTGGTCAGAATTTTGACAAAGTTCAGGTTTGCGCTCAGAAGACCTGAAATTTGCTCAGTGCCGGAAATAAATTGAGGGAACATTGCTAATAACCCAACCTTGTCCGTCTCATTTGTGTAAGGTCCATGCTCTTTATTTGCTATAAAACAATTCAAAGGAAGATAAGATATTGTAGAGTTTACTTTGCCCCCCTATATAAAACAATTCTGTTGTCTATATTTATTGATCATCACCACATTTTTGAAGGACTGGGCTATAAACTGATATGGTTTTAATTATGACATCAATTCTACCTCCTATAGACTTACTTTACATTCATAATACGTGAACATTCCTATAATACACCATGTTTTCATAACACACTTGTTTTATAACCTTTGATAACTTTGCTTTACGGATCCCATCAGTGATTACAATAGGAAGGGATGACAGAAGGATGCATTTTGAGTATTCAAACAGAGCCCCTAGTAACCTCCTTCACTCCCCCAATCAAATCTGTGCTGACTGTAACCCTAACCCCTCCTGTGTCTCCACAGTAACGCTATACGGGGTGTTCACCAACCACAGCCAGGTGGGTGTGGCTACGCACTGCCTGCTGCTTGAGCTACTGGACGTCAGTGTGTCTGAGCTGCTTGTGAGGGCAAGTACCCAGAGCCGAGCCTGCAGCCCCCAGTGTGGTGGTTCCCAGAAGCAGGGCCACTCCATGTGGCTGGTGCAGCACTGTGCCAGGGATGTCCTGGAGGCCCTTGCCTTCCTCCACAGAGAGGGCTACGTCCATGCCGACCTCAAGCCCCGCAATGTGCTCTGGAGCGCGGACGATGAGTGCTTCAAACTCATCGACTTTGGCCTCAGCTTCAAAGAGGGCAACCAGGTGATTTGAACTGAATGATAGGGGTTTGGCTCTGACTGTAGGCCTCTGATGAGGGGAACCAGGGGTGTATTCACTGGGAACGTTTTGGACTAATGAGTACACCTCTGGTATGGGGGCAGGTAGCTTAGAGGTTAAGAACATTGGGACAGTAGCCAAAAGGTTGCTGGTTCAAATCCCTGAGCCGACTTAAAATCAGTTGTGCCCTTGAGCAAGGCACGTAACCCTAATTGCTCCTGTAAATTGCTCTGGATTAGAGCGTCTGCTAAATGACAAAAAAAAGGTTTAAAAAAATAAACTGGTGGAGGACAGATGTTGGGGCGGCAGGTAGCCTAGTGGTTAGAGTGTTGGACTTGTAACTGAAAGGTTGGAAAATTCGAATCCCCGAGCTAACAAGATTAAAATATGTCGTTCTGCCCCTGAACATGGCAGTTAACCCACTGTTCCTAGGCCGTCATTAAAAATAAGAATTTGTTCTTAACTGACTTGGAGTAAGCTGTAGTCCTCTGGCAAAGGAGAGTAGTCCCTGACTAGATGGTCATGCTAGAATGGACATTAGATACAATATTCTCTGTGTGAAACCTTTTGCCTCCATTTTCTGTGTGTTCCCAGGACGTGAAGTACATCCAGACAGATGGCTACCGTGCCCCAGAAGCTGAGCGTCAATACTCCCTGGCCCAGGCGGGGATGGAGGTGGAGGGGGACTCTGGCTGCTCGGCCGCTGTGGACCTCTGGAGCTTGGCAATCGTCCTGTTGGAGATGTACTCAGGCATCAAACTCAAAGACACCGTCAGGTCACCCGAGTGGAAGGTATGTTCACAGCATGGCCCTCCAATTCTGGGCCTGGATTGCTTTTTTACTGAGTGTGCAGACTTTTGTTCCACCACAGCACTAACACACCTGTTTAAATTACTGTTCTTTACCACATTATTGTCATATAATCAAATCAACAGGCCCTTCCCAACAATGAAAAATAATAATAAGGAGAACATGAGGAATAAATACACACTGAGTAATGGGAACTTGGCTATTTACACAGGGTACCAGTACCGAGTCGATGTGCAGGGGTACGAGGTAATTGAGGTAGATATGTACATCTATTTAGGGGTAAAGTGACTAGGCAACAGGATAGATGATAAACAGTAGCAGCAGCGTATGTGATGAGTCAAAAGAGTTTGTGCAAAAAGCGTCCCTGCAGATAGCTATTTGGTTAACTGTTTAGTAGTCTTATGGCTTGGGGGTAGAAGCTGTTCAGAGTCCTGTTGGTTCCAGACTTGGTGCATCGGTACCACTTGCCGTGTGGTAGCAGAGAGAACAGTCTATGACTTGGGTGGCTGGAATCTTGGACACTTTTTAGGGCCTTCCTCTGACACCAGCTCTCTGGTATAGAGGTCCTGGATGGCAGGGAGCTCGTCCCCAGTGATGTACGCACTACCCTCTGTAACGCCTTGCGGTCAGATGCTAAGCAGTTGCCATACCAAGTGGTGATGCAGCCAGTCAAGATGCTCTCAATGGTGCAGTTGTAGAACCTTTTGAGGATCTGAGGGCCCATGCCAAGTCTTTCAGCCTCCTGAGGGGGATGAGGCGTTGTCGTGCCTTCTTCGTGATTGTGTTGGTGTGTGTGGACCATGTTAACTACTTAGTGATGTGGACACTCAGAAGCTTTCGACCCGCTCCACTACAGCCCTGTCGATGTGGATGGGGGTACAGGAGTGGACTAAGCTCGCATGATCTTAGAGGGCACTAGGGTGTTGCGTCCTGGTAATCCGTTTGGCCCCACGGCCTTGTGAATGTTAACCTGTTTAAAGGTCTTATACAGCCACCCGCTGTGATTACATAATCAGACATACAGTGGACTGTAGCTAATAGAGACATGGGCACTTGTTTTCCTAGGAATGCAGTGGACTCTGTTCCACCTGTAGCTAATAGATTGATATGTTTTTCAGAAAGATAGATCGATAGATAATACACATGTATCAGATAGACATGGGTGTGTTGTCCAAACTGCTGTTCTGTAGCCTATGGTTCTTTGCTCCTGCAGGACAACAGTGCAGCAATAGTCGACCATATCTTTACCAGTAACAGTTTGGTGGTTCCTGCCATCCCTGTCTATCACCTCAGAGACCTTATCAAAAGGTAACAACATTCATTCAGGGCCATATGCATTTTGTTTTTCTTTTGTTTTTAGGTAAATGCCGACATTTGATCCATTGTAACAAATTGACTCTGCACTCCCTTAAATATAAGTTGTCATTTTCAACATTGGAAAGTTATTGAAATGAATATGATGATTATCCTCCGAGAGAGGTACCTATTGTTGACCTTTGTATGCTCCTGCAGTATGCTTCACAACAACCCCAAGCACAGATGCACAGCCGAGAAGGCCCTGCTTAGCCCCTTCTTCAGCATTCCTTTTGGTAATTCACAGTCGATATGGGCATATACCTTCCTCTCAGCCAGCTTGACAGCTTGTAATACAGCATAATCTTACCAGCTCTCTTTCCACTCTCGCCTTCCCCCCAAACCCCTCTTTTCCTCTGCTTGTAAACATCTACCTCTTTATTACATTTGCATATTGAATTTTCATTGAAATCAACAAAGATTATAATCATAGTAGAATGGGATTGGTGGAGCTATGTAAACCCTGGAAAATGCCTCTTAAACCTATTGACTGAGAAAATATTGTGTGTGTGTGTGTGACAGCTCCTCACATAGAAGACTTGGTTCTGCTTCCCTCTCCTGTTCTGCGCCTGCTCAACCTGATCGATGACGGCCACCTGCACAATGAGGAGGAGTATGAAGGTAGGGTACAGCGTTTTTTAACCAACTTTCTCCTCTGACGCTAAATAGCTCCTACAGTTGCTCATTATCACTATCAATGTCGGAAGTACACTGGAGCTTTAGGGAATATTGTCCCTAGATTTCCAAAATATGCCCCTAAAATTACAGTGACAAAGGCAGCAACTTTTTGGGATGATATTTATATTGCAAGGTAGGGCTACATGATTTGGACAAAATATGTAGTTGTGTTTTTTTTGGGGGGGGGCAGATATTGCGATTATGAATTTGTGATTTTCAAACACTTGGGTGAAAACTTGGTAATTCCATCAGGCATCGTTAAATCAAGTGACAGGGTAGAGAACATTACTTATAAAATGTGATCATATGAATGAATACATACTGTGCTAACTGAATACAAAACCAATGGAAACAAATTGTATTAGACTACAATGATAGTAGATAGGATTATTACACCTACATATTAACAAACATGATCATAGAAATATAGTGTGCTAAAAGCGCGGCACTTAGGTTTGTAGGCCTCCTTGCTCGCACACGCTTTTTCAGTTCTGCCCACACATTTTCTATAGGATTGAGGTCAGGGCTTTGTGATGGCCACTCCAATACCTTGACTTTGTTGTTCTTAAGCCAACTTTGGAAGTATGCTTGGGGTCATTGTCCATTTGGAAGACCCATTTGCGACCAAGCTTTAACTTCCTGACTTGAGATGAGATGTTGCTTCAATTTATCCACATAATTTTCCTCCCCCTTCTATTTTGTGAAGTGCACTAGTCCCTCCTGCAGCAATGCACCCCCACAACAAGATGCTGCCACCCCCGTGCTTCACGATTGGGATGGTGTTCGGCTTCCAACATAACAATGGTCATTATGGCCAAACAGTTCTATTTTTGTTTCATCAGACCAGAGGACATAATCTGTCTGTAAACAATTGTTGGAAAAATTACTTGTATCATGCACAAAGTAGATGTCCTAACCGACTTGCCAAAACTATAGTTTGTTAACAAGAAATTTGTGGAGTGGTTGAAAAACGAGTTTTAATGACTCCAACCTAAGTGTATGTAAACTTCCGACTTCAACTGTAGAGAGAGGGAGTCTAGCGCGCATCTCATTGGTGGACGTACCGTAGTCGGAGTGCTTGTATTAACGGAGTGCAAAAGAAAGAAAATCGTAGCCTCTTGTGATATGGATATTGCTCATGTCAATATCGCAATTTCGATTAATCATGTAGCCCTTTTGCAAGGTGTGTGGTGCTGCACCACAAGGCAGTGCCACGAGTCATCAGTGAAATAAACAATATGATTAGACTATATATAGACTCGGCTGTATGACGTTCCCACGAGCAGCAAGATTAACCGCAGATATTGCAGATGAGCGCAATGCAAGACAATGTCCTCACACAGGAGAAGTTGAGCCATGCCCTTCATGCTCTTAGTTGTTATGGAAGTCTGCACGATTCTGCTGTCCACTTCATGCGTCATTGACTATACCTTTTTAAAACAAATGGTAAGTGAATAAAAAAATACATGAAAACACCCCATATTTTTTTTAAATGCCCCTAACAATTCGTCAACAGGAGCAAAAATACCCCCCATTTCTCTTTTCAATTACAATTTCCTACACTGATCACATTGATATTGTGACTAACTAGCATGATGTTGTTGTGTTGTCAGACATCTTGGAGGACATGAAGGAGGAGTGTCAGAAGTATGGCTCTGTGGTCTCTTTGCTCATCCCCAAGGAGAACCCAGGCAAAGGACAGGTAACACACACAACTAGCTCCATGACCAGTTTGTCTTTCTAATACTTCCATACAGTCTTTGTAGTTTATAGATATTGTAGACCTGCATTTTTAACATCTGTTCTTGGCTTAATCTGTGTGTGCATGCGTGTTTCCCCCAGGTGTTTGTAGAATACGCTAACGCAGGCGACTCCAAAGAGGCCCAGAGACTGCTGACGGGACGGACCTTTGACGGGAAGTTTGTCGTTGCCACATTCTACCCCCGGAGTGCTTACAAGAGAGGCTATCTGTACCAGACCGTGCAGTGAACACACACACACACTCACACACACACACACACCGTCTGCTGAAGAGCACAGGCCGAGGCCTCAGTCAGTCAGTTACTGTCATGATGTGTATAATCATACCAGATCACCACTCTGCTTTCTGCAGCCTCTAGAGCCAGAGTTAACCTACTGTGTCCTGTAGCTTTACTGTATGTAGCAACAGTCTGGATTATACAAATCTTTCCTTTCGCAATCTTCCATGTCCTGCTATGGGGATGTATACTGCTGGATGCTACTGTTGACAGATTCTGATGGGTCATATGTTTATCATAGGGGTAGATGGCTTGACTTTCGGTGAATGGATCCTCACTGGCCAAAGCTGCACACTGTCCCACTTTGCACACTGTGCTGATGTCAAACCCTGAACAAGAGAATTCCTTTATGTCCAACAATCTCGTAGAGCACAAGTACAGTAACAAGTACCCTATGGGTTTTGTAAACCCAGCAAGCAGTTTGGATTGAATAGGGCCCTAGTTTTCTTTGTTCTCAACGGCTTGAATATCCTATATTTATTTGTGTAATTGAAACTGTTCCTGATTGATTGATCTTGGGTCTCTCTTGTTAAAGGCCGAGCCACAATTTCATCTTGTCCAAATTTACCTTCCCATTACCTATTTTTCTATGAGATATTTGTTTTGAGACTTGAATTCTGAAGGTACCACTCCAGAACATCAGTGGAATCATGCTGAGTTCTAGAACGTTCTGAGCCTAAACTCCAACCACTCAACTTCAGCACTTTTCTGTGGTACATGAAAATATATCAATTTCGGACAGTTTCTATCTAATTTCTACCTTACATACTATTTATTAAATTTTGTCCAAATTGACCCATATACTACTTATACTCCTGAATGGCTGCGCTGATGTGAGTGGAAGTTAACAGTTTTTCGATATGTTATGAAAGGGATGGGTTATTTCCTTAGCACTGTACGGTACAAAGCAACAAGCTAACTTTACGTTCAGAACCGATGGATAAGGTTTTCACAGTTGAGTATTTCAGTTGAAGAGCATTTGAGCTGATCGTTTCGTAACACCTGAGCCTACTTTCAGTTCTACCTGATGTCTGTGTGAGTTAGTCTACATGACAAATCAATGTGTGAGAGCTGTGCTTGTGTAGGTATTTGTTGATTATGGTGAGATTATAGATGAATCCAATACTGCAGAACTTTGTATCCTATGTCGTGTGTGGGAGATGTTGACATTAGTTCAGTGCATGCAACATTGTTATGTTAGGGGCAGTATTTATTCAGACAGTCTTGACTCTTCCCCTTGTTGTCTGTCTGCTGCTCTGAGACACCTTTCGTGGGGACGCACAGCCCGAACGCTCACCTCCCCCGCAATTCCCAACCAACACGGCTATTCATTTGAATGTGTTGAGAGTTGGAGAAAATGCCTGAGCTGCCCTGAGATTTCTAAAAGTATGAAAGCCAACGGTCCAATATTCTAGAACACTGCTGTGCGTACACGTACACATTTTGCACTATGATGGCCGCTTTAGGTTGGGCACAGATGCTTCTGAATGAGTAGGCTGTCATTGAACAGGCTAATGCTCCATCCTGCCTGCCCAGCCTTTCCAGATGTTTGAGAAAGAGACCATATATTAACATGAGCAGAAACAACTTATTCTGCAATTTACTCCATGTGTAACTAACACTTCCAGTCAACTGGCGCCATGCGACAACTGTCAAGGCTGATTGAGACATTGTTGACGACATCCTGCCTAAATGTGAAAGTACTGACTCCTAGGACTTATGGGTGACCGGTCATAACAGCGATATGTGAGGAGTTCCCATACCAAATGTAGTCCACTGCCTTAGCTGCCTTCTCTGTGTTATCTAGTCTAACACTGCAATGCTCCCATTCAGTTTCAGCATACTATCCCTTCACAGTGTGTTCTTCAAAGTTGATCCCAATGAAAGCCTCCATAGCTTCCTTCCTGATCTCCACAACCATGGCGCATGATGACATTTCTTTATGCAAACATTTTACACTTTGGGTCAGTTATCCTGATACAGTGTCAGTTTCTTAACTTCTATGTCTTCTGATATATAAGTACTAATATGAAAACGTTCTATGTATCTGATAAAGCTTTTAGATAGCTGTAATGGATTTGTGGGCAAGGTGGTATCTGGTGTTTGTCCATCTTGCTAGCTATGGGCTAACTCCTATATGATATTTGTTGTAATAGCGAGTGTAATATGTTTTAGCATGCAGGTGGCAGAGCAGGATTCCTCTGGACAGTGACTATGCAGTCAGTACTGATCAGGGAAAACCAGTACAACTAGATAGGTACAGACACTACATTTGTGATTTTCAAACACTTGGGTGAAAACTTGGTAATTCCATCAGACATCGTTAAAACAAGTGTCAGGGTAGAGAACATTACTTATAAAATGTGATCATATGAATGAATACATACTGTGCTAACTGAATACAAAACCAAAGGAAACAAATTATGTCCAACATTGTAGTAGGCTACAATGATACTAGATAGGATTATTACACCTACATATTAACAAACATGATCATAAAAATATAGTGTGCTAAAAGCGCAGCACTTATTCATTTAATGAATAAATAACATTGAGTTCCTATTTTACCATTCTGAGTTCTTAAGTTAATAATTTATTCAGGCAGCTATAGATGGAATAGGAAGCTTATGATTGTGTAAGTTGGCTCAATCATTATTATAATCAAGCAATAAGGCTCGAGGGGATGTGGTATATTTTTTTCTTTAACGAGTCGGACATTAAGGATTTACTGCTGCCCCCGGACCAGGCCCAAATCCCTGCCATTCGCATGAAGAGCAGACGCCTCACCAGCATCTAACTGCGAGCTCTAAGTGGGGATGCTTGTGATTGGCCAGCATGTGCATGCCATGCAGAGAGAGGGAGAGCTCGCTTGTAATTGGTCAGCATCCTCTGTGCATGTACAGTTGAAGTCGGAAGTTTACATACACCTTAGCCAAATCCATTTAAACTCAGTTTTTCACAATTCCTGACATTTAATCCTAGTAGAAATTCCATGTCTTAGGTCTGTTAGGATCACCACTTTATTTTAAGAATGTGAAATGGCAGAATAATAGTACAGTGATTTATTTCAGCTTTTATTTCTTTCATCACATTCCCAGTGGGTCAGAAATACTCAATTAGTATTTGGGAGCATTGCCTTTAAATTGTTTAACTTGGGTCAATTTTTGGGGGTAGCTTTCCACAAGCTTCCCACAATAAGTTGGGATAATTTTGGCCCATTCCTCCTGACAGAGCTGGTGTAACTGAGTCAGGTTTGTAGGCCTCCACGCTTTATGCGAGCAAGGGATTGAGGTCAGGGCTTTGTGATAGCCACTCCAATACCTTGACTTTGTTGTCCTTAAGCCATTTTGCCACAACTTTGGAAGTATGCTTGTGGTCATTGTCCATTTGGAAGACCCATTTGCGACCAAGCTTTAACTTCCTAACTGATGTCTTGAGATGTTGCTTCAATATATCCACATAATTTTCCATCTTCATGATGCCGTCTATTTTGTGAAGTGCACCAGTCCCTCCTGCAGCAATGCACCCCTACAACATGATGCTGAAACCCCCGTGCTTCTTGGTTGGGATGGTGCTCTTCGGCTTGCAAGCCTACCCCTTTTTCCTCCAAACATAACGATGGTCATTATGGCCAAACAGTTCTATTTTTGTTTCATCAGACCAGAGGACATTTCTCCAAAAAGTACGATCTTTGTCCCCATGTGCAGTTGCAAACCGTAGTCTGGCTTTTTTATTCTGGTTTTGGAGCAGTGGCTTCTTCCTTGCTGAGCGGCCTTTCAGGTTATGCCGATTATACGACACGTTTTACTGTGGATATAGATACTTTTGTACCTGTTTCCTCCAGCATCTTCACAAGGTCCTTTGCTGTTGTTCTGGTATTGATTTGTACTTTTCGGACGAAAGAACATTAATCTCTAGGAGACAGAACGTGTCTCCATCCTGAGCAGTATGACGGCTGCATGGTCCCATGGTGTTTATACTTGTGTACTATTGTTTGTACAGATGAACGTGGTACCTTCAGGCATTTGGAAATTGCTCCCAAGGATGAACCAGACTTGTGGTGGTCTACAATTTTTTTCTTGGCTGATTTCTTTTGATTTTCCCATGATGTCAAGCAAAGATGCACTGATTTTGATGGTAGGCCTTGAAATACATCCACAGGTACACCTCCAATTGACTCAAATGATGTCAATTAACCTATCAGAAGCTTCTAAAGCTGTGACATCATTTTCAGGTATTTTCTAAGCTGTTTAAAGGCACAGTCAACTTAGTGTATGTAAACTTCTGACCCACTGGAATTGTGATACAGTGAATTATAAGTGAAATAATCTGTAAACAATTGTTGGAAGAATGACTTGTGTCATGCACAAAGTAGATGTCCTAACCGACTTGCCAAAGCTATAGTTTGTTAACAAGAAATTTGTGGAGTTGTTGAAAAACGAGTTTTAATGACTCCAACCTAAGTGTATGTAAACTTCCGACTTCAACTGTACCATGCTGCTTTGACCCCGAGACGTTCTTTAGGCCACAGACTATTCTCATCTCTAGTTAGATGTTTCATATCCCTGGGCTGTGTCGGTAAGACTAAAAGCTTCCTAGCTAGGTAGTACTATACGATCTTGAATAAAATACCCCCGGTTTACTGCCTAACTCATTATTGAGAGGAGGCAGAATTATTGTGTAACTTTCTTTGGAAAGTTTTGTGTTACTCTGAGCAGTTGTAGAATTGTCACTGAGCAGCCACACGACCCCAATCTATTTAGTAACGGATGGAAGGAGTGACTGTTTGCAGACACCCGGGGCAATCCGTGTGTGTGTGCTTGTCTGTCAGCCCTATCTATCACTGTTCTATCCCATACCAGCTCTGACCTCTAACCCCCTGACCTGATAGGCCAGTCCAGCCGTGTTAATATGCATAATATGCCCCTCTCCTTGGGATTCTCAGACTCTGCCTAATGGATAGAACGGCCTGGTCCTCATCCATATACACACAGGCAGCCTTATAAATACACTTGGCTTTGATGATGAGTGGTCAAGGGGAGGCCAGGAGTGGGCTAGGGGGTATTAGGGAAATGAGGAGGGAGGGAGGGAGGTCACTGGGTTAATGTGTATCAGTTGGGGGGATGATGAGCGGTATGTGTGTGAGAAGAGGTGGGCCAGAGGTGTGTCAAGGCTGCAGAAATTAGGCATAGCGCCCAAGCTGACACTGCACTCATTCTCTCTTGTTCTCGCTCTCAGTAGAAGTTGTTGTTGTTGACCCAAGATACTGCAGTAACACATAGCTAGGTGTAAGGTTAGAGAGTAGAGTGTGTTCTTTATATTAATTTATAGTGGTTTGAATGAGGCGAGGCTTCCTGTATCCTCCCCGCTTATTGTTGATTAGCATTGTTATGTTTCATTCAGGTTTATTAGCTAGAAGTGCACTTAAGCTTTTACAGGAACTCTGACCTCCACCCAACCATGCTTTACAGCACTGATCAAATGAAAGGGAAATCTCAGTCCGAGCAATATAATTTAGGTCATACAGTCTCCAAAGACGATAGCACTGATACCAATGTGTTATCAATCATGTCCCTTCTCCACTCAGACAATCATGATGATTTTCACTGTTGCCTTTTTTATTTTTAAATTTCTTGCTATTTAAAAAAAAAAGAAATTCAACATTTTTTCTCCTTTTGGGTTTTGTGAAAACCTGCTACATTGGACGGCTGGCGGCCCCCCTGTTACAAAGAACAACCCTGTCTTCAACAGAACTTAAACTGACTTAAATGTAATGTGAATATCTCGCTCTGAGAATCCCTCCACTCACACTAACTGATCTGTCAAATCTGCATTATTAAAGGCACATATTATGAGTATGAAACAAGTGTGTGTGTGACCATGTATTGCCTCACAGAACCCTGTGATTCTGAGAGTGATTATACATGTTCATATTGTCGTTTGCATTATCTCACAATAAAGAACGCTAGACTTGACTATCTTTAATTTGTGTTTGCAATATATGTTAGCCCTTTATGCCTGTTTTTACAGTCTGGATCAGCTATATCAAAACAGACGTAAAATCCTTACATGATGTATTAACATAGGATTGCCACTAGAGGGCAGCACAGCCACACATCACAACTTACTGCTATTACTATTAGATTTATTTGCTTCTGTTGCTGCCTGCCTCTTTTTTGTGATCCCTACAGTCTAGCCGCTGAGTTGAGCAGACATCACATCCACACACGATAAATGCATAATCTAACAAGGTCTATTGATCCCTGTCATACTCTGATCGATTACCTTGCCGTGATGTTTTCAGCAAGCCAACAGATAATTGCTTTCCACAACTCTCTGGGGTGGAAGGATCCAGGCTGAAAGATAATTAGAAAAGGAATATCCCATAGTGGGATAGCCTGGATGTCGGGCTAACACGTCATAGTTGAACACCGAGCCAATTAGACTTGAGTGGTAAACTCTACGATGCCTTGAATACATATGAACCCATGCATGGGGTAGTGCTGTATCAAGACCAGGGGTTGGAACCGGTTCGAGGAACAGAATCCGAACCGGGAACGAAAGTGATCTATACTGTTCCGGAACAGAACTGTTATTTTAAAAGCATGGGAACCGGTTAATAACGTTTGTTTTACTTCCGGACATTTCTTTCAGTCCCACAAAAAAACGCAACACAGCTCCTATGCAAAGCCCTCACACTTCCACTTAGAAACGTATTCCTGTGTCTGCCTTCCAGCTGAAAATCGTTGCCAGTGTGTGTGTAGGCAACCTTCCCCTCCTCTTTCTAAAGCTTAGGTTACTGTAGCCTACTGACGTTACAAGCTTGATTCAGCAATTAGGGAGAGTTTTTTTTTTTTTTTTATTAGCAAAGAATGGATTAACATTTTCAATGCTAGTTACGGATACGGTAGTTATGTTTCACATTGGATTTATTAACTACAAAAGGTAAGACGTGTTTTTAATTCTGGTGCCGCTCTGCACACACAAGCTTTTTAGCTAGCTAGCTATCTCTGGTCCAACGTTAAGCCAACTCTTGTAAGTCCAAAGACATTGAAAGTTCCTCCATAGAAGCCGCTCCTTCGTAGGTATATAATTCTGTGGGCCTTATTCAGATGATGCATGTCATAACAAGATGCCCAATGCTTCAAGCCTCCTCGTCCACCCTCTCTCGCCACCTGCAAAATTTCAGTCACCTTGTGCCCTACACTTGTCTGTCCATCACGCATGTAAACAACTGGTTGCCTAGGATTAAACAACTATAGCTTGCCCGCTTCATAGCAAGCTGCTCTATCTACACTGATTGGGGAAGTCATTTAATGTTGAGCTTATGTGAAAACATTTAGATTTTAGAGGAACAGAAAGGAACAATATAAATCCGGTACATTTTTGGGGTTCGAACCGGTTCAGAACGTTGTTTTACAGGTCGGAATAGCAGAACAGAACGCAAAATAAATATGGGTCTGTTCAGAACTAAATTATTGAAAAATTATTTTGCTTCGAACCCCTGATCAAGACCAAGTTAAATTCCCATTGTAGGTATTAAAAATACATAGTAGGCATACATTAGAGCTCTCAAACAAGTGAGTAGTAAGACTATAGCCCTCTGCATTCCACAGCCACACGACAGCCTCCTTACACATTGTCCTGCTACTTCCTGTCACTGGGAATAGTTTGCTGCCCCATAATGAGGGCCTTGTCTGGGCTCAACCACACTGGGCCCCTAGAGGAAAAACCAATGGATGGTTAGACTTACCAATATTCTCTTTCTCACGTACGAGTTTGAAGTCAAACAAAATCTGATTTGTCTGCAGTGATTCAATGCTCTCAGCCTGAAGTTAGTCATTGATCTGCTGATGAATAGCGGTAAAACTTGAACAAGGAATAATCTGGCCTAGAGGGCCTGTCCAACACTCACACACTTCCCTTGATCTTCTGACAGGGACATACATTGAGTGTACAAAACACACAAAACTTTCTAATATTGAGTTGCACCCACTTTTGCCCTCAGAACAGCCTCAATTTGTTGGGGGATGGATTATGAGGTGTCAAGCGTGCCACAGGATGCTTGCCCATGTTGACTCCAATGCTTCCTACAGTTGTGTCAAGTTGGCTGGATGTCCTTGAGTGGTGGAACTTTCTTGATACACATGGGAAACTTTTGAGTGTGAAAAACCCAGCAGCGTTGCAGTTCTTGACACACTCAAACCGGTGTACCTGGTGCCTACTACCATACCCCTTTTAAAGGCAGTTAAATCTGTCGTCTTGCCCATTCACCCTCTGAGTGGCACACATACACATATGTATAATTTGTCTCAAGGCTTAAAAATAGTTCTTTAACCTGTCTCCTCCCCTTCATCTACATTGATTGAAGTGGATTTAAGGGATCATACTGTAGCTTTCACCTGGATTCACCTGGTCAGTCTGTCATGGAAAGAGCAGAACGTTTTCATACCCCTTGACTCATTACACATTTTGTTGCGTTACAGCCTGAATTCAAACTGGATTACAATGTTTTTCTCCCATCGTCACAGAATACCCCATAATGACAAAGTGAAAAGTCTCTAAGAGCTTTGCACACCTGAGTTGTGCAATATTTGACTATTATTTTTTTAATTCTTCAAGCTCTGTCAAGTTGATTGTATTGGCATACATTTTCAAGAAGATTTTTTGTCAACTATAACCAGGCCACTCAGGAACATTCAAAGTCGTCTTGGTAAGAAACTCCAGTGTAGATTTGGCCTTGTTTTAGGTTATTGTCCTGCTTAAAGGTGAATTCATCTCCCAGGGTCTGTTGGAAAGCAGATTGAACCAGGTTTTCCTCTAGGATTTTTTTTATCCTAAAATAAACTCCTTAATCCTTGCTAATGACAAGCATATCCACAACATGATGCGGCCACCACCATGCTTGAAAATATGAAGATTGGTACTCAGTGATGTGGTGTTGGAGTTGCCCCAAACATTACGCTTTGTATTCAGGACAAAAGTACATTTCTTTGCCATGTTCTTTGCAGTTTTACTTAAGTGCGTTGTTGCAAACAGATGCATGTTTTGGAATATTTTTTTTATCCTGTACAGGCTTCCTTCTTTTCACTCTGTCATTTAGGTTAGTATAGGTTTCACATAGGCGTAGTGTAGTAACTACAATGTTGTTGATCCATCCTCAGTTTTTCCGTTAAACTATGTTTTAAAATCACCATTGGCCTCATGGTGAAATTTTTGAGTAGTTTTCTTCCTCTCTGGGAACTGAGTTAGGAAGGACGCCTGTATCTTTGTAGTGACTGGGTGTATTGATACACCATCCAAAGCCTAATTAACAAAGGGATATTCAGCCTTTTTTATTTTTATACATCTACCAATATGTGACCTTCTTTGAGAGGTATTGGAAAACCTCCCTGGTCTTTGTGGTTGAATCTGGGCTAGAAATTCACTACTCGATTGAGGGACCTTACAATTATCTGTATGCGTGGGGTACAGAGATGGGGTAGTCATTAAAAATCATGTTAACCACTTTTATTGAACAAGGAATTAGTCCATGCAACTTATGCGATTTATCGAGCACATTTTCACTCCTTAACTTATTTAGGCTTACCATAATAAAGGTGTTGAAAACTTATTGACTCAAGACATTTCAGCTTTAAATGTTTCAAATAAATTCTACAAACAAAATTCCACTTTGACATTATGCGGTATATTGTGTGTAGATCTGTGACACATTAATCTCAATTTAAAACATTTTAAATTCAGGCTGTAACACAACAAAATGTTGAAAAGTAAAAGGGTGTGAATACTTTCTGAAGACACAGTATGGCTGTCTGTCGCAGGCATGTTGATCTGAAGGTGACCATCACAGAAGTTCGGTTGGTGGGTTAAAAAACCTTGAATTCAAATAAATACGAAGGTGTGATCGGTTCACACTCAAAAAGATGTTGCATAAAGCTTAATTTTTCTGGCAACGATGTTCCCTGGAGAGTGAGAGAGTAAGGGAGATAGAGAAATAGGCTGAGAGCAGGGGATTGAGAGACTTGCAGGGACCTAGCCCAGTGAGGATCAGCACAGCGCCCTCATCAAGAGATGATAAAAGGGGAATACGAATGGACACGCGCGCACACACACACAATCTGATCGATAAGGCTGATAAAATCCAATTCAGCTTGCTGACGCTGCTAATACATTGGCAGTGTAGTGTGTGTGTGTGTGTGTGTGTGTGTGTTGGAGGTCAGATTATCTTATCAGAGTGAGAGGAAGTGTAGAGAGAGAGAGTGAGACCCACTGGACAGGAGGACTCTACACACTGGTGTCAGCTCAGGTGAATTTGTCAGCTGTCTAACTGTGTGGCGTGCCTTAAAAAAAAAGTGTACACCACCTTCCTTCACCTTGAACCTGTGTAGTCCACCTGTCTGTCTGGGCCTGTTTCTGTCTAGTTTGTGTATTAGACCAGGAAAGGAAGCTCCTTTTAAACTGTTGACTAGTGAAATAGCCATTCTAATCAAATGAGATGCATTCACTCACTCTGATTAATGAGTTCTACTGATTAACTCCCCACTGTCCCACTGACTTTATTAAGTGTGTGTGTGTGTGAATCCTATTCCTAAAATCCTATTTTACTTAACCCGTAACCCTAACTCCTAATTCTAACCCTAGCCCCTAATCTTAAAATAGCCTTTGTCCTCATGGGGATGTGGGAAATGTTCCAACGAGGACTTTAGGTCCCCACAAGGATAGAAGAACCAACACACACACACACACCAGGACATAGAGGATGATACTCAGTCACTCACTATGTGTGTGTAATACGGTATCGCTGTCTGGAAAGTGTTAATAGTTAAAAGTTAAACCCAGATTATTACATAGTTTAATTGTGTAATCCTATTCTTATTCCTTATCAGTGTGACATTCTGTCTTTCAGGTCATAGCTACATCACACTGCGTCGCTTGGCTGAACAGGACTTTTCTAATTCTCCTTATGTTTATTGAAGATAGGAACACTGTGATATTTAGGATGAGGAAAGAAATGCAGTGGCTGCCTGCCTGCTGCTGGCTCAAATTAAAGAATAGATTAAATATACATTAAAGCAGAGGATTGTCTCCAGTCGGTGGAATGACCTCCGACAGAGGATGTGTTGGAATCAAGAAGCAGCTAATACATTAATTCACTTTCATCCTTCTCAGAGGAAATTATATAAAAACGCATTTGTTCTGTTCCTCTTCTCTGAGTCTAGTTGATAGCTAAGTAAACAGGTTTATTCTCTGGTTCACTTCATTATTCCCTTTAAAGGAAGAGGGAATGATTTGACATAAAATACAATAAAGTAAACAAAAAGGAGAAGAAGAACACAGACAGCTGAGACATGGCTTTGCGATGGATACATCAAATGAATCACTTCATCTCATTTACCTATTCATCAACGTTACACGCAGCATTAGAAGGCAATGCAGCATTTGAAGGCAGTAGAAAAATGACACAAATGCCATTCTGTAAGAGAGGATGTATGCAAAGTCAAGGCCATCAAATGAGGTCAGACAATAGACATTTGTTCTACAGTGTAGCCCCTTTATTTTGCTTCTACATAGAAGAGCTTTCAGAGAACAGTGACAGGAGATGTTAGGTTTAAGCCAGGGTCCTGGCTAGATCTTGTAATCTAGCTATCATCAGTTCCCCAGCATACTAAAAACATGTGCCAAACAGTACAGCTTAAAAGGTATACAAGAAAAGTCGCCACAGTTTTCAATATGTGGTAACCATGGTGAATGGAATGTATTTTGGTAGCCCAATAAATATCCTCTAGAAAAATGCAAAAAGACAGAGAAAAATGACTGCCCCCTTCAAAACAATCCAACATTTGAACATGAAAGTATTTGAAGATGTTTTATTGTCACATACACTGGATAGGTGCAG